>OX451740.1:95465371-97865371 GCA_948472305.1 Vicia faba
TATATATATATATATATATATATATATATATATATATATATATATTATATATATATATATATATATATATATATATATATATATATATATATATATATATATATATATATATATATATATATATATATATATATATTATTAAATACTTAGAATAAAAATACAAAAATATTACATTTTTATTTTTATTATCATTTATACTAAAAAATACCTTTTTTTTAAGTATATTTCAATTTTACACATATTAATATATTTTTTGTATATAAATAATATATTATATTTATTTTCTTAAAGAAATTAGGGTTTACCCTTAAAACAAATAAAATTAATCTTTTTTTATTATACTCTTTTTTTTTACATCAAAAATACTTTTACATACATAAACAAACAAAAACCATTTTTTGCATAATTCATATTTATCTGATATTTATTTATTTTGTTATTTAAATATTGTACATTTAAATATTTGTGCATTGTGATTCAATTTGGATGTAATAGTAAATTAGGGTTTATATTTCTTGTCAAATACCCCATTCAAAATTGTACCCCCCATCCCCATAATCATGTTGTAATAGCTAGAACTTTAAATTCTCGCATTTTACGCTTTCAATTATGCCATGATTAGAGAATTAGGGTTTGTATGCAAAAATCCAAATTAACAAATAGTTTGACCTAATCAAAGACAAATATGCATGAAAATCAAACACAATGCACACTTGCACCCCTAGGGTTACAATCCACTTGTTGCCTTCAAAAATGGGCCATGGTATGCATGTTGGGTACTTTGGCAAAACAAAAACAAAACAAAAGATCATAGTCCCTCGATGACGCTATCTTGGTTGCCTAAAACAAAATGATCAAGTCCCTCAAGAAAATTGCCAAAGATACTTGACATCATTGCTATCATGGTCTATACGATGACCCGCGCCTGTCCCGTTTAACATCCTAACACAAGGTTGTTCACCAAACGCAATGGTGAAACAACACTGTCAAAAGGGTTAAAAACATAAGAAAGATCTTTGAGTAAAATAGGGTAGATAGCTCTTAGTTATTTGATCAAAAAGCTTGCAAAAACATCCTTGTTATTTTCAAACACACTTCACAACACAATTTCAAAACATTTCCCAAATCAAACTTTTAAAACATTGAAAATCTTTACAAAAGACACAAACCCCTTTGTATACATTCAAACAAGAATCATTACAAAGGTAGCCACAATGATGGCCGCTTTTCAAAAACATCTTTCAAAACCACACACAAAGCACCATTTCAAACAATTGGAAAAGCAAAGCAAGTGATCTAAACAAGTAACTAAGAGCCCATAGATATCCACGAATGAAAAGGGTGCTTGCACCTTTCCTTTTCTTAATCTACTCCCCGAACACAAGAAAACATCTCAAAGGTCTTTCCTGTGCTTTTTGACCTTTCCTTAGGATAAAATAAAAAGTCGGTGGCGACTCTTGCTAAATCGAAACATTTGCAAACACAAACGCAAAACCTCAAGGCAGTTCTCCCACCGTATCGCCAGAACTGGCGACTCTGCTGGGGACAATTCTAAAAGTGGAGTAACCTTAGGGTTTAGATCACCTTTTTGCATGCTTATCTTGTTTGCTTTTATTGCTTTACATTTGGTTCTCTTGTTTGGGCTTGAAATCCTCTACCCGGATTTGGGAAACATTCATAGGTAAATAACAATACATTGTGGAAACTATGCGGGGTATACCGACATGGTTGAAGCAATAGCTATATTAGTGCGACATATTTGTGAGTACCGGTAGCCTTTGAGTCAATCAAAGAGAATACGGGACCGTTGCGTGATGTCATGAAGCACTAATGAACTCTTAGAACCTTACTTGACCATCTTGGCCTTTTTGAGGGTAGTGAGATGACCGGCTTTGGTGCAGTCCGAAGTTGGTAGATACTCGATACTACACTCATTGAGGGTTGTTTTCTTGGAATATTTTAGTCTCCAGTTAAGTGGCTAAACCAAAACAATGAACATAGAAAATAATCCAGTGATATTGAGCTCCTTAGAACCCGGTTACTATTTATAGGAGAGGTTGAGCCAACTAACTTCAAGAGGGTACTTACCTATGAAACGTCATGCAAGCCTGAAACTAGGAACTTGTGTGACTTGTTTGTACATGTGCTTGTGCATACATCATGAACATCATAAAGCATCATATGCATCCACTAACCATTTCAAGGGTTTGGATCTTCATCTTTGTTCTTGTTTTGTAGGTCATGGAATCTCTTCGCAGGAAAACAATTCAAGTCAACCTTGTGAGAATCCCTCCTCAACTCAAGGAGCTTACTTCCAAGATTCTAGAGAATTCTCTCTTCAGTGAAAGACATGGTAGACTTCTCAACTTGGTCAACTCCAACATTGAAGAAGACATGGTGAAAGTTCTCTTCCAGTTCTTTGACCCCCTACACCGCTGTTTCACATTCCCTGATTACCAACTGGTACCTACTTTGGAGGAATTTTCTCAACTCCTGAGGATTCCTATTCTTCATCAACTACCCTACAACGGTACGGAAAGAGAACTAAAACCTGAAGATGTTGCTCAAGCATTACACTTGCAACCATATGATATCAAAGGTCATTGGGAAACCAGAAGTGGTGTCAAGGGTTTCTTGGCAAAGTTTCTGTTTGAGAAGGCACAAGACTGCTGGAATTCTCTAGATCTACAAGCTTTTGAGGAGATTGTGGCACTCCTCATCTATGGGTTGGTCTTGTTCCCAAATCCTGATCAGCTTATAGATGTGAATGCTGTCAAGATTTTCATATCTTGGAATCCTGTGCCTACATTGCTTGGAGACATCCTACAATCATTTTACACATGAACAATGAGGAAAAGAGGTGTTCTCGTGTGTTGTACTCCTCTCTTAGCAAGGTGGTTTATTTCTCACCTTCCCCAAACAGTTTTGAAGAATAAGCAGGGTTTAAGGTGGTCACAACAATTGATGACCCTCACACATTCTGATGTTCATTGGTGTTCTTGGTCCAGGGAAAATGTCATTATCATTGATCATTGTGGAGAATTCCCTGATGTCCCTTTACTTGGCATTAGGGGAGGCATTACCTACAACCCATGTTTAGCTCTGAGACAATTTGGATATGCCTAGAGGGATGGCCCTCATGATATGCTGATTCCTGACCTAGTTGTTGACTTCGACAATGATGCGCAAGGACTTCGACAAAGGCTTATCATAGCTTGGAGGATGCCCAACAAGGTGGATAGTAAGACACTGGGGCATAAGAATTCCATCCCCCTTGAGCCATATCTCAAGTGGGTACGAACCCGCGCCCAGAGTCTTATGATGCCATACCCCCACATTCTCCCCGTGATCAAAGAGCCTATTATGGAAGGAGATGTTCCCATACACCCTCCTACATCCAAACATGCCAACATCAATGGAAGAATTGCAAAAGAGTTGGATACAGCTCAAGGAAGAATAAAATACTTTTGAAGCCAGCTTCTACGCCAGTGAGAAGAAGGTTTTAGAGCTTACTCGCCGACTTCATGAGGAGGAAACTCTCAACACTTACATCGCACCAAAGAGGATGCACAATGTCTTTTTACATTAAGAATTTTGTAATATTTTGCCCATGAGGCATTTATGTACTAACAAATTTCTTCTTAATATGACGTGTGTTCTTTTTGTTTGCAACAAATTTGAAATTCTGAATCCTTGAATGCATTACATGAATAACATATCATTCATCATATGCATAAACAGGTCTTCACACCAGGTTTCCTTATCTTTCTGCTGTTTATTTCAGCAAGATGGATTTGGAGCACACGGTTAAGGATCTGCAAGCACAGAATTTGCAATTCCAGCAACTCCTCATGACCATAGCAAAGGGTGAAGAGGACCTTAAAGCACTGTTGGAGAAAGATAAAGAGAAAAAGAAGAAAAGGACAGGTATGGCCACTATGGGAAGAAGGTTTGAAAACCAGGCTAGAAAGGTTCTCGAGTTCCCCTCGACGTCTGATGAAGGGGTTGGTAAAGGAAAAGGAGCTGCGATGCCTTCTGAATCTGAAGTTGAAGAGGAAGAAGAGGAAGAGGATGAAGATTACTCCGAATAGCAATATCCCCCGGCAGATGATAAGTATAAAAATCTTGAGGATCGGTTGGCAGCCATGGAATTGCAAAGGGTACCCGGGTTAGATTTCGAAGAACTAGAGTTGGTCACTGGGATCGTCATTCCTCCCAAGTTCAAAGTACCTACATTTGCTAAGTATAACGGTCTGTCGTGTCCGAAGATGCATCTGAGATCCTACGTCAGAAAGATCCAACCCCACTCTTCTGATAAAGATCTTTGGGTCCACTTTTATCAAGACAGTTTGTCAGGCACACAATTGGACTGGTTTTATCAACTTGAGAGATCTGAGGTTCATAACTGGGAAGATTTAGCTGCTGCTTTCTACCGACAATACCAATACAATGCATATTTATCACCTACTTGTACTCAACTATAGAGTATGGGTATGGCTTCTAATGAGGGATTTAAAGAGTATGCCCAGAAGTGGCGGGATTTGGTTGGAAGGGTGCAGCCACCATTGTCGGATAGAGAGCTGGTTGACATGTTTCTAGGGACTCTGTCAGTTCCATTCTTCAATCATTTAATCGAGAGTTCATCTATAGGATTCACCGAATTAATTCTGACCAGCGAAAGGGTCGAGGATGGCATTAAAAGTGGTAAAATTCATAAGGATGCCTCCACTTCCATTGCTATTAAGAAGACCTTCCCAGCTAAGAAGGAAGTTTCTGCTGTTCACAACCAGAGAAACCAAGGAAGAACAGAGCGCCGACCAACGGTGGGGGCTGTGATGATCCAAAACTCTTCAACCGATCAACCTCGCAGCAATCAACCAAGAGCTAATTAGCAAAGGGTAAAAAGGCCACAACGGCAATTCACCCGAATCAACATGACACCGGCTCAAGTCCTCCCTCATCTGTTAAAGCTGAACCTCACCAACTTGAAAGAAGCACCGAAAAACCCTAATACCTCTTCTCCTTATTATCACTCCAATGCAAAATGTGCATACCATTCTGACAGTGTAGGGCATGATACCAACAAGTTTTGGGCTCTTAAAAACAAGATCCAAGACCTGATAAACGCCAAGGAGGTAGAATTTGATGCGCCCGAAAAGCCAAATGTGATTTCTTCCCCAATGCCGAAGCACGGTCATAATGTCCATGCCATTCTGGAAGATCTTCATGTTACCACTGTTGATAACCTTTTGACTCCGTTACCTGTGATTAAAGTGAATTTGATAAAAGCCGGGATATTCCCAGGCTGTGGAAAAGACTATTACTTTTGTTCAAACTTGCAAGCTGATTGCCCACTGTTGAAATCAGGCATCCAACGCCTGATGGATACCCAAGAGATCCTCTTTCAAAAGACTCTTGTTGATACTATCACTCATGATACTCCTGCTACCTTTGATATTCCAACCAATGACATTGCTATAATAACCATCTTCGACGATCTTTCCAAGACCTGTAAAAGGCCTGTTAAGATTACGCCTGATCCTAAGTTTGTGCCGTTGAAAATCACCATGTCGGGGCCTGTCCCGTATAAATCTAACAAGACGATACCATGGAACTACGGAGGAGAAATCTTCTACCATGGTATCAAGCAGATTGAATCAGTCCAAGAGAATTCTGATGATGAAACCCCTGATATAGGGAATATTGCGGGAACGAGCAAGATAACTCGCAGCGGAAGGATCTTCTCTCCGGAGATTGCTCCTCCATGAGCGGTCTTCGGACCCTCAAGAATTTTTGTGCCTGTCAAGCCATCTGTGCAAAGCCCGGTAATTGAAGAACTTGATGCTCCTGAAGTTAGACCCTCTGTTGATACTACCAATAAGGGTAAAGGGATACTAGAAGCGCCTGTCAGGACGAAGGCTCAGACTATGGTAATCCCCGAGACCATCCAGAAAGAGACGGAAGAAATATTAAAGATAATCAAGAAGAGCGACTACGATGTCATGGAGCAGCTAGGGCAGACCCCTTCTAAAATCTCCATGTTGGCTCTCCTACTCTGCTCTGAGGCTTATGCTAAGGCCTTAATCAAATTTCTAAAGATGGCACACGTACCTCAAGAAACTTCTGCTGACCAGTTTCAAGAGTGCGTGGCTAGCCTTACTGCTGATAATGGTCTTGGTTTTTCTGATGCTGATTTGACTCCTAAGGGAAGGAAGCACAACGATGCACTGCACGTCTTGGTAGAGTGCAGAGGGACTACACTTGCCCATGTTCTGGTTGAAACCGGTTCATCTTTAAATGTACTACCGAAGAAGGCGTTGGATAGATTGGACTGCGAAGGATTGAACCTAAAGCCCCATAACATCGTTGTTAGAGCCTTCGACGGTTCTAAGAGGATGGTTCACGGAGAAGTGGACATCCATATCAAAGTGGGCACAGAAATTTTCAACTCTACCTTTTATGTGATGGACATCCGTCCTTCATATTCATTCTTGTTGGGAAGGCCATTGTGATCGGTGGAAATAGAACTGACTGTTTGTTAAGCTGGTTCGCGAAATGTCGCGGTAAGCAAGAGTCGCCACCGTCTTTTATTTTCTCCAACAAGGAAAGGACAAAAGCACAGCAAAATTCCTTTTCGAGATGTTTCTCGGGTTCGGGAGGTAGATTATAGAAAGGGAAGGTGTTAGCACCCTTTCTATCCGTGGTTATCCACGGGCTCTTAGGTACTTGCTCTTATGTTTTCAAAAGATTGTTTGCTTTTCAAGTGTATGTGGGTTTTGAAAAAGTTTCGTTTGAAAAATTTCTAAGTAACTCTTGTATCTGTCCTCAAGAGTGTATGAAATATTTGTTTGAAAACCTTTAGAAAGTGTAGGTGCGAAAAGATGTTTTTGTTTTTTGAAAGAGCAAGTACCCAGGAGAATCTACCTACTCTAAGGAATTAGGCTGTGTAAAAGTCATTTAGACAGTACTATCCCGCTATTGAGAAGTAGGTAGCACCGCCGTTGGAGTTATTCGGGTCAATTCGATTATAAGGGACATGTGTGGTCACCAAAGCAATAGTAGGACACCTTAGCAATAACCCTAATATCCTAGATCCTTTTTATTCGAGGCAACCGTTTCGAGGCAACTGGATCTTTAGACAGGAGGGCGACCTCTAAAACACCCTATACTTGACGACCACGTTCGAGGCAACCAGTGAGGCGTACCCTAGGAGTGGCATGTGCATGTGTGTTGTTTTTCAGTTAAATTGTCTTGTACATGTTATTTGTGATCTACGAGTTATTTGTAATTTTCATACAAATCTTTCATGCATATTAACAGTTAAGAGTGCGGAAAATAAAGTGCGGAAAGGTAAATCTACGCTATTACAAGGCGCGGGTCTATACATCACCAAAAACATAACCCGTTTGGAAAATAAATGCGGAAAGTAAAAGAAAGCGGTAAAATCCTAATTAACTATTACATCCTTGGAAACGGGTACATCAATATGATCAAAATAAATAATAATGCGCGAATAGAAATTTAATCGGGACGTCCTTAGGGTTTTGACCCTTTTTGAGAAAAGAATTGAAATTGTCCTTTTTTGCAATTTAATTAAAATTAAACCTAATTTACTAATTAATTAATTAATTAAAGAAAAAAAGTATTTTTGTGTTTTTTATGTTTTAATGAAAATAAAAAGAAAAGAAATTAAAAGTCAAGAAAACCCTAGTTCTAAGTTGATTTTATTTATTATGAAAAGATTAAAATTAAACCTAAATTAAACTAAGTTGATTAATTAGGAATTATTTACAAAATAAGTTAATAAATAAGAATAATAATAATTAATAAAAATATTTACATTTTTTATTCTCTGAATTTATTATGAAAAATATGAATTTGTTAATTAATTAAATAATAATAATAATTATTAAAGAAAATAAAAGGAAAAAGAAAATTAAAAAAAAGATAGTAAACCAGGGGGGTTTGATGGACCCAATTAGGAGGTTTAAAGAAGCAATTTGGCCCATTAAGCATCAAGCCCTTGTTGACTTCTGGAATCAGGTGCATGTTCATTGACTAGAGAACACCATAGCCTTTCATCCTTGGCCATTGGTTTTGAGTGGGAAGACACTTGGCGTCTGGGATCTGGATATGTATGGTGGACGTCACTGGAAAGCGCTGCATGCAATCATGTTAAACAAAATATGAAACAAATATTTGGGGGACCTGGGAATCGAACCCAGGTCCCAATGATGCACAGCCACCTGCTCTTCCACTAGGCCAACTGAGCGCCTTTGATATTATAATAACAAATAAATATATTATTAAGAAAAACAAACACTATGCTGGAAAGAGAAAAAATGCGCGTAAGTTTGAATGGACTAATCAGGATGGAACACGTCCTTCATCTTCTTCGTTTTCCTGCAAAAGAATAAAGAGATAGCGGGGGTTTTTAACCCCCACAACCTGCATCAAGAGAAAATAGCGAATAGGCGTGTGATTATCATAAATTGTTCGCGAGGGTTGTTTTAGCTCCGTCTGGTGCTCACGAATACAACCATATGCGTCTCAAGGTCCAATTTTTCCTATAGAACAAACCCCCAAATTGGAAGCTTCGAAACCCTAAGTTTCATCAATGGTGGTTTGGGATTCTGGGCATCATAAGGCAATTAACCAATACCAAAAGCTTCAGAAAGGTTAGAGCAATGCAAAGCAATGATTATAACATGATAATGATGCACAAAACGTGAGTTACGATTATGGCAAAAATATTCAAACCGTGAAACTGTTCTGGACGTTTCCTTAAGGTTAAACCCTTGGTTTCGATTGCAAATTGTTTCTGAGTATGCTAGCAACGTGTTTGAATCCTTAAATTGCCTTGAGAGGGCCTGGAAGTGAGAAAACAGTTTTGACTTTGTTCTTGATTTTTTGAATATGGTTATGGCTCTTGTGAAGCAATTCTCACGTTAATGCCATTAGGTTTAGCTTCAGTATATGTATTGGAATGGAATTAGGGTTCAATCTTGGTCAAGGATCCATGGCATTATGATTTCAATATTTGATTTCCAATCACATAATTTTGCATCTTTTTGATTGATAAAACTTGCCAAACATGGAGATTTTGGTCCCCTTGATTGATACACAAAATCTTCAGCATGTGTTGAGTTTATTTGCTTCACAAAAGATTTGAAAAACATATCTTGGTATTTTCCTACAATTAAATGAATTAAATGAATTAATAATCAATTAAAAATACAATTAATTAATAAAAATAAGAAAATAACTCAATTTAATCTCAATGGGTCGTGCATAAGCCTTGGGCAAAGTTTCAAGAAGTAATTTGAGGCCCATTAGCAAAAATGATGTGTTTTGAGCAAAGTTGACTTTTTGCAAATTCACAAAAATTTCCCAACTTCTCCAATGCATATCTTTCTCAATTTTGATCATATGAACATGTTCTTGGACATTTTGGAAAGGTCTTGGAGTCCTCTAACCAATGCCTTTTGTCCCATGTCATTTTGATTTACCAATCTCAAGTTATGGTCTTTGACTTAAAGTGCCTTTTTGTTGACTTTTGAAATTGACCTATAATGTAGAAATTGATAACTTTTTGTGAGAGCATTTCTTGGACTTGGAATGTGAAGATGAGTTGTAGGAAATGTCATCCCCTTCAAAATGAGAATTGGATGGGATTTTTCTGATGAACCATGAAAAAGTTATGCCCTGGTCAATTTACAGTTGACTTTTCAACTGTCCAAAAATAGTAACTTTTGCATCTTTGATGATTTTTGAGCCATTCTTGTGGAATCATGATCAAGACTTAATCAAATGATGATTTTGGCTTCAAATTGAGATGTTGACCAAAAATTCTGACTTTTGACTGCAAAATGACCATTTTACCCCTGCAGTTGACTGTGAAGCAAATAAGGCTTTTGACTGTGCAATTTGATGTTGTGAGCTATGACACTTGACATGTAGATACTTGACAATGTATATGGGCCTATGGGACTTGATTGCACCACTGAAAACCTCAAATTCATTGAAGGAACCAAAACCCTAATTTTGACTGGCTTATGAGGATGTTTGACTGTGCAACCCCTTGATCCATTTGAAGATTGATCTTGACAAATCTTGAAGAATATGGGAGGGCAAATTTTGGGGTACAACAGTTGCCCCTGTTCAATCTTCTTAGACCTGAGGATGTAGATTGGCTTGCGTGCCTTTCGTGATCCGAAGGTGGAAGATGATTGAACACTAGAGTGCCCAGAAATTTGCACTCGCATAGTAGAATATCAGCAATGTGATGTCGGGAATGGGCTTACAAATGCCATTTGGAGAGATGGTGGATAGGAGGATGGGCTTATAAATGCCATCTGGAGATGAGACAGAATCTTGTCGGGAATGGGCTTATAGATGCCATTTGGAAGTGTAATGGATAGTTGTGGAGATGGGCTTAAAGATGCCATCTGGAAGTGTGACAGAGTCCTGTCGGGAATGGGCTTATAGATGCCATTTGGAGACTGTTGGTAGGTGGATGGGCTTATAGATGCCATCTGGAGACTGTCTGTTGAATTGTAATTTTTGTAAGTTGAAAGAGGGAACCTGTGTAGGGTTGCCTGATGACGAGCCCGTGTGAAACTGCATCTTTGAAGGAAAGAAACCTGTGTAGGGTTGCTTTGATGACGAGTCCGTGTAAAAACCGTATCTGGAGCTGAGAAGGAAACCTGTGTAAGGTTTACTGATGACGAGTCCGTGTAAAACTGCATCCTTGGAAGGAGAGAACCTGTGTAGGGTTGACTGATGATGAGCCCGTGTAAAACTTCATCTTTGGAAAGAGAGAACCTGTGTAGGGCTTCTTAATGACGAGTCTGTGTGAAACTTCATCTTTGGAAAGAGAGAACCTGTGTAGGGTTTCTTAATGACGAGTCCGTGTGAAACTTCATCTTTGGAAAGAGAGAACCTGTGTAGGGTTTCTTAATGACGAGTCCGTGTAAAACTACGTCTGGAGAGAGAGAACCTGTGTAGGGTTTCTTTGGGATAAGCTCGTGTAAAACTTCTTGAGGAACCGGGGTAAGGTTACCTTGGGATGAATCCGTGTAAGACTTTGGGAGGAACCGGTGTAGGGTTACCTTGAGATAAGTCCGTGTAAGACTTCTGGAGGAACGGGGGTAAGGTTACTGCAGGGTAAGTTCGTGTAAAACTTCTTGATGAACCGGGGTAATGTCATCTTGAGATAAGTCCGTGTAAGACTTCTGGAGGAACCGGGGTAAGGTTACTGCAGGGTAAGTTCGTGTAAAACTTCTTGATGAACCGGGGTAAGGTCATCTTGAGATAAGTCCGTGTAAGACTTCTGGAGGAACCGGGGTAAGGTTACTGCAGGGTAAGTTCGTGTAAAACTTCTTGATGAACCGGGGTAAGGTCATCTTGAGATAAGTCCGTGTAAGACTTCTTCAGAAAGAAAGGGAACCGGTGTAGGGTTACTTTGTGATGGGTCCGTGTAAGACTTCGTCTGAAAATTGAGAAGGAACCGGTGTGGGGTTGCCTAATGATGAGTTCGTGTAAAACTACATCTGAAGTTGAGAAGGAACCGGTGTGGGGTTGCTTCATGATGATCAAGTAGATAATTGTCCTGTTTGGTTTCAGATATTAACCCACAATCAGTCGTCCACAGAATTTTCCTGGCTTGTTACCGGTGTTGATCTGGAACTGTAAAGGTAGATGGTAATCATCTTTTGATTGACCTTTTCCTGAAAAGGCAAAGTATTAGTCGTATGCAATGTCATGATGCATGAACTGCACGATTTTAAGATGTTCTCAGAAATAAATGAGATTTGTGTTGTATGATGCGTATGCATGCTATAATGTATGAAGATGTGATGTTTATGAATGTATCTCCGTCTAGGAAAATAAATCCTTGACGAATGCCAGGAAAATTGTTGAATCCTGGGCTGATGTTGAAGAGTAGAGTTCTTCATTTCCGTTGGGGATGATGGTTGCAAGAATAAACCGGTAGGAGAAGATGACTCCGTTGGGGAATAAACTCTGTTGAAGAGATTACTCTGCGGGGAGATACTCTGTGGGGAAGAGATACCTTGCTGAGGTTTTAATGAGAACTCCGCTGGGGATTCCCTTGATAAGTTATGTTGAGGATTTTGATGAACTCCGCTGGGGGATAGGAGGAACTTCGCCGAGGACGATCTTTCCGTTGTAAATAGCTGAGGATAACCCAGTTATAAGCTCTGGTGGGAAATAACCTTTGAACATGGTCGGGGAGAGATATGTACTCTGCAAGGGACAAGCTTCCAGAATCTACTGGGGATACGCTTCCAGAATCTACTGGGGATATAGATTCCACTCTCCTGGGGAAACTTATGGACTGTACTGGGGAAATGGCTCCACTGGGATGTCTGTACTCCGCCGGGGAACAATCTTATATTAAGAATGTCGGGGATGCTTGCTGAGGAATATCTGTATACTCCGCTGGGGAATGTTAAGATCTTCTGGGGGTACCCAACTTCCTTAAGACTGACAGTAGCCTAACTCTGCTTGGGGAGTGTGTGATCGGTGGAAATAGAACTGACTATTTTTTAAGTTGGTTCGCGAAATGTCGCGGTAAGCAAGAGTCGCCACCGTCTTTTATGTTCTCCAATATGGAAAGGATAAAAGCAAAGCAAAATTCCTTCTTTGAGAATGTTTCTCGGTTCGGGAGGTAGATTTATAGAAAGGGAAGGTGTTAGCACCCTTTCTATCCGTGGTTATCCACGGGCTCTTAGGTACTTGCTCTTATGTTTTCAAAAATTGTTTGCTTTTCAAGTGTGTGTGGGTTTTGAAAAATTTCTAGGTAACTCTTGTATCTGTCCTCAAGAGTGTATGAAATATTTGTTTGAAAACCTTTTGAAAGTGTGGGTGCGAAAAGTTGTTTTTGTTTTTTTGAGAGAGCAAGTACCCAGGAGAAATCTACCTACTCTAAGGAATTAGGTTGTGTAAGAGTCCTTTAGATAGTGTTATCCCACCATTGAGAGGTAGGTAGCACCATCGATGGAGTTACGGGTCAATTCGATTATTAGGGACAATGTGGTAACCAAAGCAATGGTAGGACGCCTTAGTGGTAACCCTAATGTCCTAGATCCTTTTTATCCGAGGCAACCGTTTCGAGGCAACTGGATCTTTTAGACAGGAGGACGACCTCTAAAACACCCTATACTTGATGACCACTTCGAGGCAACCAGTGAGGCGTACCCTAAGAGTGGCATGTGCATGTGTATTGTTTTTCAGTTAAATTGTCTTTGCATGTTATTTGTGAGCTACGGATTGGTTTTATTATTCATACAAGTCTTTCATGCATTTTTTAACAGTTAAGAGTGCGGAAAATAAATTGCGGAAATATGAATCTACGCTATTACAAGGCGCGGGTATATACATCGCCAAAAACATAACCCGTTTGGAAAATAAAAATGCAAGAAATTAAAAGAAAGCAATAAAGTTCTAATTAACTATTACATTTCTGAGCAGATACAAAATAATGAATTAAAAAAATGAATACGCGTGCAAAAAGAAATTGAATCGGGATGTCCTAGGGTTTTGACCCTTTTTTTTGAGAAAAAAAATGAGATTTGTCCCTTTTTTGCAATTAATGAAATTAAGCCTAATTATTAATTAACTTATTAAAAGAAAAAAAATGTTTTTGTGTTTTTTATGTTTTTAATGAAATAAAATAAAAAAAGAAATTAAAAGTGTCAAAAAATCCTAAGTCTAATTCATTTTTATTTATTGTAAAAGAAAATTAAAATTAAACCTAATTAAACTAGATTAATTTAAATTAGTGTTTATTTACAAAATAATTACCTAAGTGAAATTAATAAAAATAAAATATTTACATTTTTTAGTTTTCTGAATTTTTATTGTGAAAATATTAATTAATTAGTTTTAGTGATAATAATAATAATTAGAAGAAAAAAGTTAATAAATAAAAATGGAAAATATAAAATAAAAGAAAAAAAGGATGAACCAAAGGGGGTTCTGGGCCCAGAATGGAGGTTTGCTAGAAGATTCCAAGCCCATTAACCCCAAGCCTGCGTTGACCTTCTGAATTCTCTATAGCACGTGTTGACTGGATACATGGTGGTCGTCCACTCTAAGCCATTGGATCGCTGCTTGTAAACACCTGGCGCCTGGATGACTGAGACCTATGGTGGAATGCCTTGTATAGCGCTGCATGAGATCATGTGAAGAAAAGAACAAATAAATATTTTGGGGGACCTGGGATTCGAACCCAGGTCCCAAGGGATTATGCTTGCACGCCTTAACCAACTGAGCCAGCTGTTTCAATTGATATAATAATAAGAAGTGATTATTATATTAGTAAATCAGCACAATGCGTGGAAAAAAAATAAGTGCGCAATTGTTTTAAACCGGCCAATCACACAGTGACGCATCATCATCTTATTCATCAAAATTCCTGGTTATTTACCTGCGGATTTTTATCCGCAGGTAGTTTCGTAGGCTTTGTTTAGAATCGTCCCTAGGCTTCAAAAAACCATTCCAAGACCATGGTTGGTCTCGTCCATGTCTCCTGAGTTCATCCCTACCCCTGATTTGTTCTGATTTCACCTGAAAATAAAATCCCTAAAAACCATACAAACAAACCCTAGGCACGGGAATTGTCATATAAGGCCTAAAAATGAAATTGAATGATGCCATTAGGTTAGAAATCAAACAAGGCGTATGAATATGCTAATATTTTTGAGAAAACATGCAAGAATAGAGAAACACGATTCCATGTTCAGAGGTGACTTTGTGAGTACTTACAGTGCTTGATAGGTGGTCTTAGGATGCGTTTGTGGTCGCTTTGGCTTCAGGGGATGGCAAGGAAGGATGTCACATTCTCCTTTTGATCTGAAAATGCTTGCAACACTCTTTTTGATCTCACACTTTTTTGACCATTTTTGAATTTTGCTCTGGCCGTTTTAGCAAGGCTTGGGTTGTGAATTAGGTTTGTCACACTTGCTTATGTAGGTATGAATGAAATTAGGTCAGCAGCTGAGCTTGTATCTTGGTCTAATTAAGTTTGGGATTCTTGTTGACCACCATTAAAGGACCTTTCCATATTTGGTACAAATTCAAGATTTTATGCACAAAAAGGCTTGGCACAAATTTGGTAGTTGGCATGTGGTATATGAAAGTTGTTCAAATCCAAAAGATGTCATTCCATTAATTTTTAGATTTTATTTGAATTATTATGGATTTAAAATGAATTAAATCAATAAAAATTAAATAAAATGGAAAAATAAATGTTTGATCTTGAAATTAATCATGGGACACGTGGGTGGCATGACAAGGCTGAATCAAGTGGAAGCAAGTGGGCCCTTTTGTCAAAAATTGAAGTTTTAAGGATAGTTGACTTTTGCCATTTCACAAAAATTTCCCAACTTCTCCAATGCATATCTTGCTCAATTTTGATCATATGAACATGTTCTTGGACATTTTGGAAAGGTCTTGAAGTCCTCTAACCAATGCCTTTGGTCCCATGTCATTTGGATTTACCAATCTCAAGTTATGGTCTTTGACTTAAAATGCCTTTTTGTTGACTTTTGAAAATGACCTATAATGTAGAAATTGATAACTTTTTGTGAGAGCATTTCTTGGACTTGGAATGTGAAAATGAGTTGTAGTAAATGTCCTCCCCTTCAAAATTAGCATTGTATGGGATTTTTCTGATGAACCATGAAAAAGTTATGCCCTGGTCAAGTTACAGTTGACTTTTCAACTGTCCCAAAATGGAAACTTTTGCATCTTGATGATTTTTGAGCCATTCTTGTGGAATCATGGTCAAGACTTGATCAAATGATGATTGTGGCTTCAAAATAAGATGTTGACCAAAATTTTGACTTTTGACTGCCAAATGACCATTTTACCCCTATAGTTGATTGTAGAGCAAATAAGGCTTTTGACTGTGCAACTAGATGTTGTGAGTCTTGAATCTTGACATGTAGATGCTCGACAATGTGTATAGGCCTATGGGACTTGATTGAGCCATTGAAAACCTCAACTTCCTTGAGAGAAACAAAACCCTAATTTTGACTGGCTTAGGAGGATGTTTGACTGTGCAACCCTTTGATCCATTTGAAGATTGATCTTGACAAATCTTGAAGAATATGGGAGGGCAAATTTTGGGGTACAACAGAGTGTATTGCTGACTTGCTGGAGAATACTGTGCCTTTTCGGAGCTGATGGGAGACCAACTCTGCTTGGGAGAGTATTGCTGATTCTTGTTTTACTCTGCGGGGAGTGAAGGTATCTTGGTCATGTTCTTCAGCTGAACTTACCTTGATACCTCGGAGGACAGTGCGACTAGATCGCTTAGACAACTCTTATTGCCCCAGTTTCTGCGGGAGAAGGTACTTGTGGAGGCCTTGATAACTGCCGGTTGATAACTCTTCTTCTGGTAGGCGAGTGACGAGATAGTCGTACGCCGTGATCCCTAATTTTTGCCTGGACCTCCCTTTCAGGTTTTCAGTCCACCGGGATACCCATTTTTGCCCAAGCTGCCTTTTCAGGTTTTCGACTTGCCGGGTATACAAATTTTTTCACTTTCATCCCTTATTTTTGCCCGAACCCTTTTGGTTCGCCAGGAAGCCCTTATTTTTGCCTAGGTGTGTCAACCTAGCAGGTCTTTGATTATGCGTAGTATTTTTTCGACTATGTCCGTGCTCTTAGGATACAGGAAGTTGTCACTGTCAATAGTGCAATGTTACCATACCACCAGAAGATGTTGGATCGTCCAATGCCCCAAGTGATCCAGATGGAGATTTGCCCCAAGCTGGTTGGCCTTTTGAGAGATTCTCTGAATCTTGACTTAACGGCCCCAGATGATGGACAATGATTATGTCTGCACCTTGGTTGGAAGTGTTTTTCCATTTAAGATGACCCTTTTGTTGAGAAGATTTTTGTTCACTGGATATTCATCGTGCGAATTTCTCTGCTGTTTGAACAAATAGTCATATGCAAACAATGTTATTTTAAGAATGCAAAGCTTATGTCTGTCTTGAAGTTTTTGAAAATGCATTTTTTCAGTAAGATAGGAAAATTTTGTAAAATGTGACGTCAACTCAGGATTTACAGCAAGCCCTACAGGAGTCAGGATACCTTTTGTAACAGTATGCTTTCGAACTAACCCGTGCTTCAGCTAGGACTTTTTTTAAGGGTTATAACGTGGCCTGGTTCACGGTTTAAGAAACAAAGGATAAAGGCTCAAATTATATTTGTACCCACCCACTCTTCGTGATGTTCTTCAAACCTAAACTCAGCTGATCATGCGTTAGACCTTGTTTGAATCCTTGCTCTGATATATCAGTGATGGTTCGGATACTGACAATTTATTTTGAATAGGCAGTCATTTCTTTTTGTTGAGGGCTTGTAGGACCTCTTTTTTTTATTTCATTATCCCTGTTTTTGCCTGAACTGTTTCTTTTGTGATTACAGTCAGCGGGATGCCCCGGTTTTGTAAGTCTCTTTCATAGGTTTTGACATATTGGGCTTTTATTTTGAGGGATAATGACTGCCTGTCTTTATGATTGTTCGGAACCATCATTGTCTTTTGTTTTGTAAGAACTTCTTTGAGACCATTCGTTGTGCACTTGGATCAACTGAGAGAACTACCCTGCCCCAGGTTATGATTAAGGGTTTTAATTTTCGAAAAGAAAAACTCCTACTTCTTTGGATCAAAGGGGTTGACGAGGGATTATCTTCCTTATAACTCCAGTGTTTAGGAATTGAAACAATGCATGCACCTCACCAGCAGGGTCTGTTCAAAAGCATACTGTAGATTGCGGTATCGTTTTCGTCATCCTCCCTCAAAAGGCTTAGAATTATTAACCGAGAGTTGAACATCAAAAAATGAAAGCAATTTTAAGCATAGTAAACATAATTACTTCAAAACAGACACGTGTAATGCATTAATGAAATAAGATAGTTTGACATGAATAAAATGTTTGAACAATCAAAGAAAAATACAACTTGAACATTCGAATGAACAAAAGTTTTCTCAATCCTAGCCATGTTTTGGCAAGGGAGCAGTGATCACATTGGGAGTCTCAGCAGGCTCGAATTCGATCTCCTTGGCATCGATCATATTCTGGATCTTGTATTTCAGCGCCCAACAATCTTCAGTATCGTGCCCCGGGCTACCGGAATGATAAGCACACCTCGCATCTGGGTTGTAATTTGGAGAAGAGGTCTTGGGATTTGCAGGAGGGTTGATCACCGCAATCAGATTCATCTTCAACATGTGCTGCAGTGCTTGTGACAATGGCATGTTGATGTTTGTGAACTGTCTTTTAGGCTCGTCTGGCCTTCATTGATTTCCCTTTTGTGGTTGTCGGCGTGACGCAGAACCAGAGATCATGACTGCCCCTGCATGTTGGTCACGATGACTCTTTTGGCTATATGCAGCATTGGACTCTTTCTTCCCCGTGTAAGGATTTTTATGAGTATCAGGAGGTGTGGCCTCTTGAATCTTCCCACTTTTGATGCCCGCTTCGATTCTTTCCCCAATCAAGATAAGGTCTGTAAACCCGGCTGAAGAGTTTTCAATCAAATGATTAAAGAATGGACCAGACAGGGTCCCTAAGAACATATCCACAAGTTCACGGTCATTCAGAGGTGGTTGCACCCTTCCAGCAAGGTCTCTCCACTTTTGTGCATATTCCTTGAATCCTTCACCCGTCCCTAGTGACATACCCTGGAGTTGGGTACGCGTAGGAGCGAGGTCGGAATTGTACTGATACTGCTTGTAGAATGCAGTAGCCAAGTCCTCCCAGTTATGAATACTGGCTCCATCCAGCTGATAGAACCATTCGAGTTGAGTCCCTGAAAGACTTTCCTGGAAGAAATGGATCCATAGATTCTTGTCAACAGTGTAAGGTTGGATCTTCCTTACATAGGATCTGAGATGCAGCTTAGGACAGGAATCCCCGTCGTACTTTGCAAAAGCAGGTGCCTTGAATTTATGGGGAATCACCACCCCAGAGGATAGACCTAGATCTTTGAAGTCCAGGCCGGGCACTTTCTGTATTTCCATGGCGCTCAAACGGTCTTCCAGCTGTTTGTACTTGTCCTCAGTTGGAGGGTACTGTTCATCATTGAAATTCGTCTCGTTGTCGGAGACCACGGGACTAGGGACCCTTCTCTCTTGGGGATTGTCTTTTCCCACAGATGGGGTGGTCAGCTCAGCCTCATTTTGTGATCCATTCCCATATCTGCGTCTAGGGTTGAACAAAACAGTCCTCTTCTTCTTCAACTCCTGTTGACCCTGGGCTAAGCTCATTACCAACTCTTGGAACTGGGCATTCTGGGCCTGGAGGGCCTTGATAGCTTGTTCATTGGATGATTCAGGATTCATGATGATTGCTGAAATAAACAGCGAAGAAGGTAAGTGACTTGTAAAAGGGGTACCTGTAATGCAATGATATGTATGTATGCATGCAATGTTTTCAAGGATCTCGCGGGGTAAACAAGAAAATTGTTAGAATTTGAATTTGTAGCTTGATTGGAGGAACTTCATGTTGTTGAGAGTCCTTCTTCAAGAGTCAAGGCTCACCATATCCAGTGGGTCATAGCCCCTGACTCAAGTCATTAACCTTGGCTAGAGGAAAATAAATCCCCTTTGCCCCTTGCTAGACATTTGATTCATCATGACCTGCATCGCAAACCCTTGAGATCCTTAAAATGGGTTAGTCCTTATGCAGGATGTATGCAATAGTATGATGGCATGATATGCATGGAGTGATATAAGTAGGCCCTGTAATGAGTCCCAATTAAGGACTGTAAACAAAACCTGCAAGGAACTCGTGTTGTTAGATAACAAGCATGCAAGTAGTCAAGTATGAAGGCACACAAGTCACACAAAAGAGCCCTTAGATTTTAGGCCAGCATGAAGTTTAAGTACTACCCTCTTTCAGTTTCGTTGGTTAAGACCTGTCCTAGAAAATAGTAACCGGGTTCTAGAGGATCTCAATATCATCGACTACCCTCAATCGGTCATAACTCCAGCATCGCAATCTTTTCTTGCGGCCAGAACCATCGTGAGAGTTTAGCCTCAATGAGTGTAGCATACTGCTACTGTTCTATGGCCAAGTTGGGTCAATTTAGGGTTCTAAGGTTGGTTGGTGCTTAATGAATCCTCAGAAGACCCATATTCTCCTTGTTGCAACACAAGGGATATCGGTACAGACCAAGGTGTCACACCAACGTAGCCACTGCTTCACCCGTGTCGGTTTATGCCGGACAGGTCCCTCACAACTTATGCTACCTAAAAGGGTATTCCCCAGATCCGGGTTAGGATCTATGAAACTCCAAGACAAGCCCATAATTATAAAAGCAAACAAATCAAGAAATTGAAAATATAAGAGTGGTCTAATCCTAAGGTACACCTCACTTATTAAAATTCCCCAGCAGAGTCGCCAGTTCTGTGATCGGTGGAAATAGAACTGACTGTTTGTTAAGCTGGTTCGCAAAATGTCGCGGTAAGCAAGAGTCACCACCGTCTTTTATTTTCTCCAACAAGGAAAGGACAAAAGCACAGCAAAATTCCTTTTCGAGATGTTTCTCGGGTTCGGGAGGTAGATTATAGAAAGGGAAGGTGTTAGCACCCTTTCTATCTGTGGTTATCCACGGGCTCTTAGGTACTTGCTCTTATGTTTTCAAAAGATTGTTTGCTTTTCAAGTGTATGTGGGTTTTGAAAAAGTTTCGTTTGAAAAATTTCTAAGTAACTCTTGTATCTGTCCTCAAGAGTGTATGAAATATTTGTTTGAAAACCTTTTGAAAGTGTAGGTGCGAAAAGATGTTTTTGTTTTTTGAAAGAGCAAGTACCCAGGAGAATCTACCTACTCTAAGGAATTAGGCTGTGTAAGAGTCCTTTAGACAGTACTATCCCGCTATTGAGAAGTAGGTAGCACCGCCGTTGGAGTTATTCGGGTCAATTCGATTATAAGGGACATGTGTGGTCACCAAAGCAATAGTAGGACACCTTAGCGATAACCCTAATGTCCTAGATCCTTTTTATTCGAGGCAACCGTTTCGAGGCAACTGGATCTTTAGACAGGAGGGCGACCTCTAAAACACCTTATACTTGACGACCACGTTCGAGGCAACTAGTGAGGCGTACCCTAGGAGTGGCATGTGCATGTGTGTTTTTTTTAGTTAAATTGTCTTGTACATGTTATTTGTGATCTACGAGTTGTTTTTAATTTTCATACAAATCTTTCATGCATATTAACAGTTAAGAGTGCGGAAAATAAAGTGCGGAAAGGTAAATCTACGCTATTACAAGGCGCGGGTCTATACATCGCCAAAAACATAACCCGTTTGGAAAATAAATGCGGAAAGTAAAAGAAAGCGGTAAAATCCTAATTAACTATTATATCCTTGGAAACGGGTACATCAATATGATCAAAATAAATAATAATGCGCGAATAGAAATTTAATCGGGACGTCCTTAGGGTTTTGACTCTTTTTGAGAAAAGAATTGAAATTGTCCTTTTTTGCAATTTAATTAAAATTAAACCTAATTTACTAATTAATTAATTAATTAAAGAAAAAAAAAGTGTTTTTGTGTTTTTTATGTTTTAATGAAAATAAAAAGGAAAGAAATTAAAAGTCAAGAAAACCCTAGTTCTAAGTTGATTTTATTTATTATGAAAAGATTAAAATTAAATCTAAATTAAACTAAGTTGATTAATTAGGATTTATTTACAAAATAAGTTAATAAATAAGAATAATAATAATTAATAAAAATATTTACATTTTTTATTCTCTGAATTTATTATGAAAAATATGAATTTGTTAATTAATTAAATAATAATAATAATTATTAAAGAAAATAAAAGGAAAAAGAAAATTAAAAAAAAGATAGTAAACCAGGGGGGTTTGATGGACCTAATTAGGAGGTTTGAAGAAGCAATTTGGCCCATTAAGAATCAAGCCCTTGTTGACTTCTGGAATCAGGTGCATGTTCATTGACTAGAGAACACCATAGCCTTTCATCCTTGGCCATTGGTTTTGAGTGGGAAGACACTTGGCGTCTGGGATCTGGATATGTATGGTGGACGTCACTAGAAAGCGCTGCATGCAATCATGTTAAACAAAATATGAAACAAATATTTGGGGGACCTGGGAATCGAACCCAGGTCCCAATGATGCACAGCCACCTGCTCTTCCACTAGGCCAACTGAGCGCCTTTGATATTATAATAACAAATAAATATATTATTAAGAAAAACAAACACTATGCTGGAAAGAGAAAAAATGCGCGTAAGTTTGAATGGACTAATCAGGATGGAACACGTCCTTCATCTTCTTCGTTTTCCTGCAAAAGAATAAAGAGATAGCGGGGGTTTTTAACCCCCACAACCTGCATCAAGAGAAAATAGCGAATAGGCGTGTGATTATCATAAATTGTTCGCGAGGGTTGTTTTAGCTCCGTCTGGTGCTCACGAATACAACCATATGCGTCTCAAGGTCCAATTTTTCCTATAGAACAAACCCCCAAATTGGAAGCTTCGAAACCCTAAGTTTCATCAATGGTGGTTTGGGATTCTGGGCATCATAAGGCAATTAACCAATACCAAAAGCTTCAGAAAGGTTAGAGCAATGCAAAGCAATGATTATAACATGATAATGATGCACAAAACGTGAGTTACGATTATGGCAAAAATATTCAAACCGTGAAACTGTTCTGGACGTTTCCTTAAGGTTAAACCCTTGGTTTCGATTGCAAATTGTTTCTGAGTATGCTAGCAACGTGTTTGAATCCTTAAATTGCCTTGAGAGGGCCTGGAAGTGAGAAAACAGTTTTGACTTTGTTCTTGATTTTTTGAATATGGTTATGGCTCTTGTGCAGCAATTCTCACGTTAATGCCATTAGGTTTAGCTTCAGTATATGTATTGGAATGGAATTAGGGTTCAATCTTGGTCAAGGATCCATGGCATTATGATTTCAATATTTGATTTCCAATCACATAATTTTGCATCTTTTTGATTGATAAAACTTGCCAAACATGGAGATTTTGGTCCCCTTGATTGATACACAAAATCTTCAGCATGTGTTGAGTTTATTTGCTTCACAAAAGATTTGAAAAACATATCTTGGTATTTTCCTACAATTAAATGAATTAAATGAATTAATAATCAATTAAAAATACAATTAATTAATAAAAATAAGAAAATAACTCAATTTAATCTCAATGGGTCGGGCATAAGCCTTGGGCAAAGTTTCAAGAAGTAATTTGAGGCCCATTAGCAAAAATGATGTGTTTTGAGCAAAGTTGACTTTTTGCAAATTCACAAAAATTTCCCAACTTCTCCAATGCATATCTTGCTCAATTTTGATCATATGAACATGTTCTTGGACATTTTGGAAAGGTCTTGGAGTCCTCTAACCAATGCCTTTGGTCCCATGTCATTTTGATTTACCAATATCAAGTTATGGTCTTTGACTTAAAGTGCCTTTTTGTTGACTTTTGAAATTGACCTATAATGTAGAAATTGATAACTTTTTGTGAGAGCATTTCTTGGACTTGGAATGTGAAGATGAGTTGTAGGAAATGTCATCCCCTTAAAAATGAGCATTGGATGGGATTTTTCTGATGAACCATGAAAAAGTTATACCCTGGTCAATTTACAGTTGACTTTTCAACTGTCCAAAAATAGTAACTTTTGCATCTTTGATGATTTTTGAGCCATTCTTGTGGAATCATGATCAAGACTTAATCAAATGATGATTGTGGCTTCAAAATGATATTTTGACCAAAAATTCTGACTTTTGACTGCAAAATGACCATTTTACCCCTGCAGTTGACTGTGAAGCAAATAAGGCTTTTGACTGTGCAATTTGATGCTGTGAGCTATGACACTTGACATGTAGATACTTGGCAATGTATATGGGCCTATGGGACTTGATTGCACCACTGAAAACCTCAAATTCATTGAAGGAACCAAAACCCTAATTTTGACTGGCTTAGGAGGATGTTTGACTGTGCAACCCCTTGATCCATTTGAAGATTGATCTTGACAAATCTTGAAGAATATGGGAGGGAAAATTTTGGGGTACAACAGCCGTGGATCCACAATGCTAGGGCAGTCACTTCCTCTCTGCACCAAATGCTAAAGTATCCAGTTCAGGGTAAGATTATAACGGTTCACGGCGAGGAAGAGTACATGATAAGTCACCTCAACTCCTTCCGCTATGTGGAGTTGGATGGCGGATTCATAGAAACGCCTTTCCAACATTTTGAAGAGGTTCCTCTTGAAGTCGCAGTTACGAAGACAATGACAGATGTGCCTATCGTTTCCAAGCCTGTGTCTAGGATGGCATCCCTCAAAGATGCGGAGGCCGTAATCAAAGAAGGAAGGAGTACAGTGTGGGGGCAACTGCCTGATTTTTCTCACAAGATGGATAAGTTTGGACTAGATTTTACTGCTGCTGGCCAGAAAGTTGTGCGTCGCTCCAGGGCTGGAGGACCACCCTTAAAAATCACTCACCATGGAATTAATGCCTTAGAAGATGATGATGAAGAAGACAACTTTAAAGATTGGATCTTTCCAACCGTCGAAGGAGGATTAAGCAACTGGGAAGTGAAAGACTTCGTTCCCATCACTTTCATCAACCAGTAATTTATCTTTGAACAATTTCCTATTTTGGTCTGTAATAATTAAACAATTCGTACACTATTTTCACCTTATGCCTTACCTGGGGCATATAGGTCCATTTGTAAGGGCTTGATTTCTTCATTATCATATGCCATTTTTAAGTGAATCATTGGACGTTTTCATCTATAAACTGTTGTGTTCATTTTCTTTCCTTTTACATTTTGTTTTGTTTAAGGATGGCTATCCCTTACACACACCCACACTCACAAAATGCAGGTACCCATCTACTCCGGATTCCATGGGTGACTATTCTTCTTTAGCCTTCGGTGACTCTGAAGATTTGGTCAATCATGCCGAGTACGAAGGTGATGAAGACTGTGAAGTTCCTGGAGAGTTAGCCAGACTTTTGCAACAAGAAGAGAGGGCTATTCTGCCCCATGAAGAGTTGTTAGAAACCATCAATCTGGGAACAGAGGAAGACAAGAAAAAGGTTAAGGTGGGTGCCAACCTGGAGCCAAGTGTCAAAGAGCGTCTAGTTCAGCTGCTGAATGAATATGTTGAGATCTTTTCCTGGTCCTACAAAGACATGCCGGGACTCGACACAGATATCGTGGTTCACCGTCTTCCTACAAGAGAAGACTGTCCACCGATCAAACAAAAAGTCCACCGAATGAGGCCTGACATGTCTGAAAAGATCAAAGCTGAGGTGATGAAGCAATTCAATGTTGGCTTTCTGGCTGTTACTTCCTATCCCCAATGGGTTGCTAACATCGTGCCCGTGCCTAAAAAGGACGGTAAAGTCAGAATGTGTGTGGATTATCGGGACTTAAACAGGGCTAGCCCTAAAGATGATTTCCACTACCACACATTGACATCTTGGTTGACAACACAACTCAACACAAGGTATTTTCCTTCATGGATGGATTCTCGGGATACAACCTGATCAAAATGGCCCCCGAAGACATGGAGAAAACCACTTTTGTTATGCAGTGGGGTACCTTCTGCTATAAAGTGATGCCATTCGGACTGAAGAATGTCGGGGCAACCTATCAGCGAGCCATGGTAGCTTTGTTTCATGATATGATACATCATGAGATCGAAGTCTACGTAGACGACATGATAACTCGTTCACAGACAAAAGAAGAACACCTTGATCATCTGCAAAAGTTGTTTGTCAGATTGAAGGAATATAAGCTCAGACTGAACCCTAGCAAGTGCACTTTTGGAGTCAGGTCTGGTAAACTTTTGGGATTTATCGTCAGCAACAAAGGCATTGAAGTTGATCCTGCTAAAGTCAAAGCTATACAAGAAATGCCTGCCCCCCGCACTAAAAAGGAGGTTAGAGGTTTCTTGGGACGCTTAAACTATATTGCAAGGTTCATCTCTCACTTAACATCTACCTGTGAGCCAATCTTCAAGCTGTTGAAGAAAGATCAGGTGGTTGAGTGGAACAATGATTGTCAAGTCGCTTTTGATAAGATCAAGGAGTATTTGCTAGAACCTCTTATCTTGATGCCACCCATCGAAGGAAGGCCGTTAATCATGTATCTGACTCTTTTGGATAACTTAATGGGGTGCGTACTGGGCCAACATGACGAGTCTGGCCGAAAAGAGCATGCCGTTTATTACCTTAGAAAAAAGTTTACCGACTGTAAGACTCGCTACTCACTGCTCGAGAAAACTTGCTGCGCTTTGGTATGGGCTGCTCGCCGGCTAAGGCAGTATATGTTGACACATACCACCTTGCTGATTTCTAAAATGGATCCGATTAAGTATATCTTCGAGAAGCCTGCTTTATCTGGAAGAATCACTAGATGGCAAATGATCCTGACCGAGTATGATATCCAATACACAACCCAAAAAGCTATAAAGGGGAGTGTACTAGCTGACCATCTAGCTCATCAAGCCGTCGAAGATTACCAATCTATGAGATTCGACTTCCCTGATGAGGACATTATGACATTTGACAACATTGAAGGTAACAGACCGTATGACGGACCTGAACAAGGATCCCGATGGATCCTATACTTTGATGGTGCTTCAAATGCACTTGGCAATGGTATCGGTGCGGTACTTATTTCTCCGGAAGGTTGCCATACACCCTTCACTGCCCGAATTTACTTCAGTTGTACCAACAACATGACTGAATATGAAGCTTGTATCTTTGGTCTCAAGGCTGCTATTGACTTGGGAATCAAATCTTTGGTCGTATTTGGGGACTCATCTTTGGTTATCAGTCAAATCAAAGGAGAATGGGACACTAAACATCCTAATCTTATCCCATAGAAAGAACATGTCTTGACATTGTTTCCTCATTTCGAGCAGATTACCTTTGAGCACTTCCCGCGAGAAGAAAATCATCTAGCAGATGCTCTGGCTACAATGTCTTCCATGTTTAAACTCAACTGGGATAATGAGGCTCCCCAAATCACCATTGAGCGAATGGACGAACCTGCGCACTGTCATGAGATTAATATCGAAGAAGTAGTGGAACAACCCTGGTTTCAAGAAATCAAAAGTTATCTCCAGACTCGAGAATACCCCGAACGAGCTTCAGTCAATGAAAAAAAGTTCTTAAGGAGATTTTCTGCCAAGTTCTTCCTGAGCAATGGTATCCTATATAAGCGCAACCATGATTGTGTTCTACTTCGTTGTGTGGACAAGGTTGAAGCAGAGTTGATCATGACAGAAATACACAGTGGCATATTTGGCACCCACTTGAGCGGACATACGATGGCTAAGAAGACTCTGAGGGAAGGCTACTACTGGTCTACCATGGAAGCTGATTGTCATCAACATTCCCGTACTTGTCACAAATGTCAAGTCTATGCTGACAAGGTACATATTCCTCCAGTTCCTCTCAACGTTCTGACAGCTCCTTGGCCATTCGCGATGTGGGGAATCGACATGATTGGAGAGATCAAGCCCACAACATCCAATGGACATTGCTTCATCTTGGTCGCTATTGATTATTTTACCAAGTGGGTCGAAGCCGCTTCCTATGCCTCTGTTACAAAGAATGTGGTTGCCCGTTTCATCAAGCAGAATCCCATATGCCGGTATGGTATCCCCGACAGGATCATCACAGACAACGGTACAAATTTGAACAACACCGTGATCACCACTCTGTGTGAACAGTTCAAGATTCAACATCACAATTCATCTCCCTATCAGCCAAAGATGAACGGTGCTATTGAAGCCGCGAACAAAAATATCAAGAAGATCATTCAAAAAATGGCAGTCACCTACAAGGACTGGCATGAGATGTTACCGTTTGCTTTGCACGGATATCGTACCACGGCGCGTACCTCAACTGGGACAACCCCTTTTTCTTTGGTATACGGCATGGAGGCTATTTTACCTATGGAAGTTCAGATTCCTTCCTTGAGGATTATGAAAGATACTGGTTTAAGTGAAGACGATTGGATTCAGACCCGACTTGATCAACTTAACTTGATCAACGAAAAACGACTTACTGCTGTTTGTCATGGTCAGACGTATCAGAAACGGATGATCAAGGCTTTCAACAAGAAAGTCAGACGTCAGGTATATCAAGTCGGAGATCTTGTAATCAAGCGGATCATCTTGCCGCAAAGTGATCCCAGGGGCAAGTGGACTCCTACTTACGAAGGACCATTTCTGATCAAGAACATCTTTTCTGGTGGGGCAATGATTCTGACCACCATGGACGGTGATGACCTGCCGCACCCTGCGAACGCAGACATAGTCAAAAGATACTACGCATAAAATGACCCGACAAGTTGAAAACCCGAAAGGGCGACTTGGGCAAAACTGGGCATCCCGGTGAATCGAAAACCCGAAAGGGAGGTTCAGGCAAAAATTAGGGATAAAATAAAAAAATCTGTACATCCGGCAAGTTGAAAACCCGAAAGGGCGACTTGGGCAAAAAAGGGTTTCCCGGTGGACTGAAAACCCGAAAGGGCGGTCCAGGCAAAAGTTAAGGAATTAAAGCGTATGACTATGTCTCGTCGGATCACTTTAAGGACAATCTCTTCACCAACAAACTCCAAGCTTCTGATCAATCCAATTATCCGCGGACGAAGCAACGAATGGACAAGATACTCAGAGTTGTGAAGGCTATAGCAGAATGGGAACCCCATGGAATTGTTACACATAGCCATCTTTATTTTTGTATAATTTTTTTCTCAATTTTTCGACAACATTCTCTTACTAGGATGTATGTCTCCTTTGTACAAAGATACTTACAAAAGTTAATACAAAGATACTTCAAAGTGAAGAAATTTGCTTGCCTTTCTTTTCTTTTTACACTTATGTTTTATTTGAAAACGTCCAATGGTTTGTTAAATAGGCATATGCATTTGAATATAATCATTGCCTACAAATAAAACGAAATGAGAAAAGATAATTACTGATAGGTTAAAGGTGTAGGAAAACGTCTTTAGGCTATTCCAGAAGAAATCCCCTACATTATGTCATTCAGATCCTCAACAAAGCTAAAACCTTGAGGTATATATCCCCCGCGGGGTTATATTTTAAAATTCCCATCAGATTTAAGTCTCTAAACTCCCGATCCCCAGTGGATCCCGAAGACTTTGAACTACAAACCCTCAGCAAAGATGAAACCTTCTTCCCCAGCGAAGTCAAATTTCCAACTATTAATCCCCAACAGGAACCATTCAGTTTTCCCCAGCCTCCCCAGCAGGTTATCTTAAAAGTATGAGAATCAACCAGATAACAGTTAACTTTTTGTCTTATCCCCAACTAGGACAATTCTCCAGTTAGATTGGCATACAACCCAAGCTCCTGATTTCCCTGGCAGAATAAACACTCTCCCCACAGAGTTATTTTCCCAACAAAACGAAGATTCTAGTTCTTGTTTCTCCATTTGAAGCCTCCCAGGTTTTAATTCCCCCGTAGAAGTTGTCAAAGCTCTTGTCAAATCCCACAAGTCACTAAGGATTTTCAATCCCCAGCAGTGATCCCAGGATTTCTCATCTTCAACAATCAAAGATTTTTTGGAATCCCCAACATCGGTCAAGGATTTACTTTCTCCGGCAGCGGTCAAAGATTTCATTATCTCCAGTTATCAAGGATTTATTTTCCTCAGCAAGACGGCTAATCAGCTTACATGCACATCCATTACATTCATATATCATAAACATTGGTGGAATACACTTTATTGCATCATACATATCATGCAACATAACTTTTTGTTTTAGCTAACATTTTACCCTTTTCAGGATAAGATTAAAACGCTATCGTTAACAACTATTCAGAGATTTCAGATACAGTATGGATACACCCCAAACACGACGGTCATTCTATTACTCATTCAGAATTTCAAGTCAAGATACAGTGTGGATACACCCCAGACACGGCGGACATTCTATTACTCATTCAGACTTCAGCAATCAGATACAGACTAGATACGCTCCAGACACGGAAGCCATTCTATTTCTCATTCAGATTCAACTTTCAACTTCAAGTTTAGATACACTCCAGACACGGAAGTCATTCTGTCACTTGTTCGGATCCCAGTTACAGTACAGATACACTCCAAACACGAAAGTAATTCTGCTACTCATACAGATCTCAACTTCAGATACAGTCCAGATACGCTCCAGACACGGTGGCCTTTCTGTCACTCATTCGGAATTTATCCCCAGCACATAGATGCTCCATACAGAGATGTTTCTCTGTCACCCATTCAGAATACAGATACACTCCAAACACGGTAGTCATTCTGATATTCATTCAAGAATCAAATACGGTTACAGCTCGGATATTCTCTAGACACAACCGCCATTTCTTTGCTCATACAAACCCAGTCTCCAGATTCAACTCAAATACGTTCCAAATACGGATACCATTCTGATGTTCATTCTACTGATTTTCAACAAACATGTTTTGGATGGCATCTCTAAGCCCATCTCCAGCAAGATTCTACCATCTCCAAATGGCATCTTTAAGCCCATTCCCTCACCTACATTTTGGACGAGTGCAAATTTACGGGTACTATAGTGTCCAATCCTCTTTTACCTTCGAGTCACGAAAGGCAAACTTGCCAATCTAACTCTTCAGGTTCAAGAAGATTGAACAGGGGCAACTGTTGTAACCCAAAATTTTCCCTCTCATTTTATTCAACATTTCTCATCACAAGGCTCTTGGAACTCAAGATCAAGCCAGGGTTTGCTCTGCTCAAGACATCTCCTTGCACTGATGACCTAAATTAGGGTTTGAGTTTGCACAAGGATTTTTGGACCTTCCATGCTCAAATTTACTTTCATACTTCATATTGGACTCATAAGTTTGTCCATACCAAGTTTCAAGCCTTGAATCAAATTTTTGCCCAGTCAATTGGACAGTTGACCTAGAAATTGGCTGTATTGAGGAAAAAGTCAAATGTGGCCAATTTATAGTCAAACCTCATGAATTTTGACCCACCTCAACATTATGAACTCATATGAACCATTTGATCAAGTTTGGACCACAATTCCACAAGAAATTTGATCAGATCACCAAAAGGGTAAAATGGTCATTTTTAAGGTTTTGACTGTACAAAGGCAATTTCTGACCTTTTGACATAGCCAATGGCAATTTAAGCTCAACCAAGGACTCAAGGACTCAATGGCATCATCTTGACCTATTCAACAAGTTCAAAAGATCTCAAATGCATGGGATTAACAAATGAATTTTTCAGTCAACTGATCAAAATTTGACTGTACACTGAAAAGTCAAACTTTGACTTTTTGGTCAAAATCAAGTGCCAAGGGTCATATTTCATCAATATGTTTCAAATTATGAAACTTGTTCATCAAGAAACCCAAAATTGCAAATTAGGGTTTGAAATTGAAAAAATTTCATAACTTAGAAATTTTCCAAGTTATGAAATTTTCTTAATTTTTCCTAAATTTGCCCCACATTTTCACCATGATGCAAATGGATTCAAACAAAACTTACAACATGAAAGTTGTATTCCTCCCCAAAGTCTACAACTTTTATTCACAAAGTTTTCTCAAAATAAGCTTGGATCTCAAGTTATGATTTTTGGAACAAGGGTCCCTAAAACTTTTAACTTAGAAACATTTTGCCCTACCTTCTTGACCATTTTTCACATAATTCCACTTGGAGTATCAAGTTTCATTTCAAATATGTATTATAGAGCATTTTGCAAGCTTTCCAAATTGTCCAAGAACTCCTCAAACACATTTGTGGTTAGGGATAATCGAATGCTTGAAGTTGGCAAAAACTCACTTTGTATCCATGGCAAATTCATGTTCACTCAAGTGGCATTTTCAAACCAGCATGCTTTGCACTAGTTTGCAGGCCTCTAAACCAATTCACACTCCTTAATTAAATGCAAATACAACAGTCTAAGCATTTGTTTTGGCCATTTGGGCATTGTAAACAAACTAAGCCCTAAGTAGAAAAAGGCAAATTCCCATTTTTGAAAAGGTATGCTTTATGTCAAACCATGATCTTTGAAGCATAGAGCCATATCTCAGAAGCCAAATCAAATCCACAAATTCCAGCAACCAAGAGAATTGTATGCAACATATTTGATGGCTAGTACAGGCCTGTAAACACAACTTCCCACTTCCTTGCTTCAAAAAGAAGAAACTTGTCCAAATCCTCACAACTTGAAAACCAGCCATTGTTAGCTTACACAAACGGATTTCAAACATATTTCACACAAACCTTTGAGCAAGAAACACGAGTACTTGAGCCCCAAAACCTCCCATAGCCAGAAATCACACTTCTTTGGCAAAACAGGGCAGGTGCTGCAACTTGAGTTCTCCAGCTCATTTGGCTCGTGTGTTTTGCCCTTTTTTGCTTCAAACACCTTCCATTCAACTCACTCAAGCTATCCCAAACCTCCATTGCCAACTGTAACTTCATTTACAGTGTTCACCATTTTCATTTCAAGCTTGTGCAGGTTGAGTTCTAGAGACTGATTCAGGGACTTTCAAGGCAAGCTAGCTGTTGGAAAAGATCAAGTGAAGTTCAGGCAAGCTACCAGACACCTTAAAACTTGTTGAGAAGTACTGCATTTCCCTACACAAATCCAACTGAAACAGGTTTTTCCTCACTTTCTATCTCTCTATTTAGGAACATTTAGCCTTAGCTTTGTGAATAAAAAATGTAGTGTTCATTGCTAGGAAGCCATACATATGCTCAGCTTTCATTTATATTAAGTGTGCTAGGAGAATTTCATCCATGAATATGCTAAAAAAACTAGGTCAGATTTTAGGGCTAGAGAAATTCTCTCTGGTCTTTGAGAGTTATGATTAATGCTTTATATGGTTAGAATCGTATTGAAATTCTCTACAAGTTTGATGTTGTGAGTTTTGGCAAAGGATCACGTATACAGGATGTAGCATTTGAACAGCGCAAGCGTGCATATTTTTTGTCTGGAGGAAAAAGATGAAGTTGGCTTGGGTTGGGCCTGACCTGGCTTGCTTCTAACACCTCCCATTTTCAGTTTCACACCCCCTGGCCCAATTTCTTGTATTTTCATATTTTTGCATTTCTATTTTCATTTCTGATTTTCTTTGTTTATTTCCAATTACAAAAAATGCTTAAAAAATATTTTCATAATTTTTTACATTTATTTGGCATTTTATTTTAATTTTTTCTAATATAGAAAACACTTTGAATACTTTTATATTATTTATTTAAACTTGAAAATAATATGTAAATTATACTTTTATTTTTATTTCTTATTTTTATTCACACTGAAAATATTATTAAAAAATATAACTTATTTTTGTACATATTTTATTTTATATTATACATAAATTTATTTTATATATAATTTATACACACATAAATATATATATACATATATATATATTTATGTGTGTGTATATATATATATATATATATATATATATATATATATATATATATATATATATATATATATATATATATATATATATATATATATATATATATATATATATATATATATATATATATATATATATATATATATATATATATATATATATATATATATATATATATATATATATATATATATATATATATATATATATATATATATATATATATATGCATATATACTTTTATTTTATTAAATACTTAGAATAAAAATACAAAAATATTACATTTTTATTTTTATTATCATTTATACTAAAAAATACCTTTTTTTTTAAGTATATTTCATTTTTACACATATTAATATATTTTTTGTATATAAATAATATATTATATTTATTTTCTTAAAGAAATTAGGGTTTACCCTTAAAACAAATAAAATTAATCTTTTTTTATTATACTCTTTTTTTTTACATCAAAAATACTTTTACATACATAAACAAACAAAAACCATTTTTTGCATAATTCATATTTATCTGATATTTATTTATTTTGTTATTTAAATATTGTACATTTAAATATTTGTGCATTGTGATTCAATTTGGATGTAATAGTAAATTAGGGTTTATATTTCTTGTCAAATACCCCCCCATTCAAAATTGTACCCCCATCCCCATAATCATGTTGTAATAGCTTATAACTTTAAATTCTCGCATTTTACGCTTTCAATTATGCCATGATTAGAGAATTAGGGTTTGTATGCAAAAATCCAAATTAACAAATAGTTTGACCTAATAAAAGACAAATATGCATGAAAATCAAACACAATGCACACTTGCACCCCTAGGGTTACAATCCACTTGTTGCCTTAAAAAATGGGCCATGGTATGCATGTTGGGTACTTTGGCAAAAACAAAAATAAAACAAAAGATCATAGTCCCTCAATGACGCTATCTTGGTTGCCTAAAACAAAATGGTCAAGTCCCTCAACAAAATTGCCAAAGATACTTGACACCATTGCTATCATGGTCTATACGATGACCCGCGCCTGTCCCGTTTAACATCCTAACACAAGGTTGTTCACCAAATGCAATGGTGAAACAACACTGTCAAAAGGGTTAAAAACATAAGAAAGATCTTTGAGTAAAATAGGGTAGATAGCTCTTAGTTATTTGATCAAAAAGCTTGCAAAAACATCCTTGCTATTTTCAAACACACATCACAACACAATTTCAAAACATTTTCCAAATCAAACTTTCAAAACATTGAAAATCTTTTCAAAAGACACAAACCCCTTTGTATACATTCAAACAAGAATCATTACAAAGGTATCCACAACGATGGCCGCTTTTCAAAAACATCTTTCAAAACCACACACAAAGCACCATTTCAAACAATTGGAAAAGCAAAGCAAGTGATCTAAACAAGTAACTAAGAGCCCATGGATAACCATGGATGAAAAGGGTGCTTACACCTTCCCTTTTCATAATCTACTCCTCGAACCCAAGAAAACATCTCAAAGGTCTTTCTTGTGCTTTTTGAACTTTCCTTAGGATAAAATAAAAAGTCAGTGGCCACTCTTGCTAAACCGAAAAATTTGCAAACATAAACGCAAAATCTCAAGTCAGTTCTCCCACCGTATCACACAAGCCATTTGCAAGATTCAAGCACGCCTAGACATCCTGAGGAAGCCCCGCGAAAAATTACATATTTTTGTCCAAGTTGCCAAAACCCAAACTCAAGTGGCAGGCTTCATCAACCCAAGCAAACCACACCATTCAACTCCTGACATTACCAGGAGATCATCCCAATCATTATCCAAGTCAATCCACGCTTGGAAGCACGAAATCGAAACCACTCATTTTGGGTAAAATTTTGCATCTTTGATCTTTTAGTGTATGCATTTTAAGCAGATTTGAAATGCATAATCATGTTTGTTTAGTCATTGTGAAGCTTTCTAACATTTTACATGTAAAGATAAGGCCATGGATCACAATTTACCATTTCTAAGGTTTTAGAACGGTTAAGCTTTGAACAGGATATTGCAGGACTTTTCAGGCCAAACGGCCACCACCATTGAACTCGTAGCATGTGAAATAGGGGGGGTAGCCTTAGTTTCAAGCCTTGATTTTGCTTTGTGCAGGTTTTAGGGTTTTGGATGGCCGAAGAAGGTGACCGGAGTTTGACTTCGGCACCTCTGAAATGTTGACTCCAGCAAGCCATTGTGTCTCTCTTTCATTGGACCATTCAAAACTAGCGCGCGTTTTTTTCATTTCCAATATATATGACCAATTTTCTTATATAATATTATTGTTTTGGTTATGTAAACGAATGATCATACAAATCAATTGGAAAAGGAATGTGTGCGTGGGAGAGAGGACCTGGGTTTGAGTCCCAAGTCCAATATTTTACCTTTTCTAACATGTTTCCTACATATTCAGTGATATTCATGGCCAGGCACACATGGTACACCATCCGTCCACACCATCAAATATCCATCTGATCAAATCTAACGCATCCCATCTGCAGGATCATCATGCACCCTCAATGCCAAGCCTCATGGAATCCAAAACTAAGCATGGGCTTCATAGCTTTGGGCCCAGTGAATGCAATTCCAACCCCCATTTTGCTTTAGACATCTCAGGCCCATTTTGTATTCTTTTATTTGTTTTAGTTTTTTTTAATCATTATTTTTGTTTTCTTGATTAATTATTTAATTGACTAATAACAAAAACCAACAATAAAAAATATTAGTTTTAGCTTTTTTTTAATTGAACTAATTTTGTAAATTAATTAAATAAATATTTAACTATTTTCTTTAATTTAAAATAAATTAGAACTTAGGATTTAATTTAGATTTGATTTTCATAATAAAAAGCTAAAAAATTAATTAAACTATTTTTTTCTTAATTTAATTTTCTAAATAGAGTTTAGGATTATTCTAATTATTTTTCTTAAATCAAAAAAATAAGCAAAAAGATTTTCTTACTAGATTTTTAGATGTACTTTTCAATTTCGCGCATTTTTTATTTTCTTTCGTATTTCTACATTATTGTACTTGTACACTGGATGTAATAGTTAATAGGATTTTATCTGCTCTCTTTATTTTTCTTCCCTCAAATTTCTATACATTGTAAATATCCACTCCCCAAAACATTGTAATAGTGTAGGATTTACATTCCCGCACTTTACATTTCTGTACTTTAAATTACTGTATATACCACTGCTAGTAATTAGGATTGCACGATAAGACTGAAAATTAAAACATTAGCAAACCTAATACAAAAGATGAAATATAACTGAATTGAATCAATTGCACATATGCACCTCTAAGGTATGCCCACTTTGGTTGCCTTCGGAAATAAAGCAGTCATGTCTCTCAAACACTGACACTTTAGCAAAGACCCGTAAATCAAAAAGATCATAGTCCCTCGATGACCCTACAGTTGCCTCTCGTTAAATGATCTAGTCCCTAAATAAAATTGCTAAAGCGTCTCCACAAATTTCCTTAACGTCCCTTTGATATCCCTCATGCATCCAAGCGACTAGGGCTACTTACTCACTAATAGTAGGCTAGCCTTGTCAAAAGTAAAGGAGGAAAAAGAACAAACCTTTCGAGTATAAAAGTCGATAGCTGTTAGAAGTTTGCTCAAAAACATTTTGCACTTACACAAATACTACTTTTCAAAAACAATTTTCAAAAACATTTGCTTTTGTTAACACTCTTATGGACTGATACACGAGTTAAACACAAAGCAAATCACCGCACTAAGGCATTTTCCAAACATTTTCAAAACACACAAAGCAAAAAGGTATTTCAAAATGAGCAAACCTCTAAGAGCTCGTAGATAACTACGGATGGAAAGGGTGCTAACACCTTCCCTTTCCATAATCTACCCCCCTTACTCAAAAAATCTCGAAAAGGTCTTTTTCTGTTCTTTGCACCCTTTCCTTAATTTGGAAAAAAGAAAAGTCAGTGGCGACTCTTGCTTACCGCAACATTTACAAACACAAAATGCAAAACCAGTATTAAATAGTCGGTTCTATCACCATATCACAATTTGGATAGCTTCTATATGAGGTAAGGAAGCTTTGTGAATGGTTTAGCCAAGAAGCATGCGAGTGGATTTGAAGATGGGTGTGCCAAGTCAGAAATGACACAAAAATGGAAGTTTTGGGAAATTTCTAGCTTGAGGGAGTTTGGGAGTGTTTTAGGGCTTATCATTTCATATATAGCTTGCAAATAGTGTCCCTATTAAGCAAGAGGTTTGGAGACTTGAAAGAAATCAGATTTCAAAATCACATGTTATGGCTAGGTTTCTTGATTTTGAAGCAAAGTTGACAAACATCTTTCCATGACATGGTTCAAGGCTATCTAGAGCGGTTAGAAGCTTTAAACATGTTGCTTCTGGCTTATAGATGTTGTGTGTGCAGAAAGAACAAGTGAAAAGCTCAAGGAGAGTGGACTTTGTGATTAAAGTAAACTTTTCCAAAATGGAAGTGTGAACTTTGTGCCATTAATGGAAAATTGACTTGGAAAATGCTTCAAACACTTGGATAAGGGCTAAATCAATTGTGTAAAACAATAATTATGGAGTGAAACACAAGTTTGAGGCCTGCAAAGCAAGATTATACAGCATGACTTGTGGATTTGATCAAATGTTCTTCACAATTCTGAATTGTAATTCAAGCATGAAACCCTAACTTCATTTCTTCGATTATCCTAGCTCAAGAATGCTCTCAATGAGTTATTGGACTTTTTAGAAAGCTTGTAAAATCCTCTACAATCTTCATGTTGGACATTTTTGAATAATCAAATTGGAACTATGTGAAAAGTTGCCATGAAGTTGGTACCAAAAATCTGCCTAAAACACTCAAAATTCCACTAAGTGTTTTTTATACCATGTATATGACTTTATGATTTTATAACTTAAAATCCAAGAATTTATAGAACTTGTTGTATTCTAAAAAGTTTTAGATATCATTGATATCTACAACTTTCATGTTGGAAGTTTTTCTTGAATCATCTTGCGTCTTGGTGAAAAATTGGCATAAAGTTATGAAAAAAACCATGTTTAAAACACTTAGAAAAAATTTTAAGTCTTGGAAACTTTGACTTTTCAAAATGAATTTTGACTTTCTTGATTTCTTGATGATCAATTTTCATATTTTTGCATGTCTTGATGAAATGTGATCTTTGAAACTTAATTTTGATCAAAAAGTCAAAGTTTAACTTTTCAGTGTACATTTGACTTTTTCATCAGTTGACCAAATTTCAACTATCAATTAATCTTGGGAAATGAATTTAACCATGCAATTAGGTCAAGATGATGCATTTGAATCCTTGAGATTATGCTTCAAACCATTGGATCATGTATTAGGTCAAAAACCCTTGATCAGTCAAATACAGTCAAAACCCTAATTTTAACCATTTTGCCCTTTTGGTGATTTAAACAATTTTCTTGGGGATTTGTGATTCAAACTTGACCAATTGATACATATGACTTCAAAATGTTGATATTGGTCCAAAATTTTGAAGTTTAACTGTAGGTTGACCATAATTGACTTTTTACCCAATATAGTTGATTTTAGGTCATCTGATTAATTGGCTGAGAAATTTTGTGATTCAAGACTTGAAACTTAACATGAGAAATCTTGGGGATCTATAATGATCCATGAAAGTCATTTTAAGTATTAGAAGCCTAATTGTCCTTGTGCAAACTTAAGCCCTAATTTGAGGTATCAGTGTGGATGAGATGTCTTGACCTAGTCAATATTTGTGCAAGCTTGAGCTTTTGAAGATCTTTGTGAGAAATATCTTGAGAAAAGAGAGGGAAATTTTGGGGTACAACATCTGCCCCTGTTCAATCTTCTTAAACCTGAAGAGTTAGATTGGCGAGTCCGCCATTCATGACTTGAAGGTGGAAGATGATTGAACACTAACGTGCCCAGAAATTTGCACTCGACTATGTGTTGGTTGATTGTGTCGGGAATGGGATTAAAGATGCCATTTGTAGAAGTGATGAAGATTTTTTCAGAGATGGGCTTACAGATGCCACCCAGAGTGACTATCGAGGGAGAAGTATCAGAATAAATTTTTGGTCGATTTATACTGAAACTGTAGATGTCTTTTGCCTGTTTTTAAATAGAAGAGATAAATCTAACCAGAAGAGGTATGTCGTTTAGAGACTTCACTGGGGAAATATTCTTAACCAAAAGAGGTTTATTGATCGCCTTTCGTTAATCTGGTAGAGGTGATTCTAACCATAAGAGGTCTATTGATTGCCTATCTTTAACTAGAAGAAATTAATCTAGCCAGAAGAGTCTGTTGATTGCTTGTCTTTAATCTGGTAGAGATATTTCTAACCATAAGAGGTATGTTGATTGCATGTCTTTAATCTGATAGAGATGATTCAAACCAGAAGAGGTCTGTTGATTTCCTATCATTAACTAGAAGAAATGAATCTAGCCATAAGAGGTATATTGATTGCCTGTCTTTAATCTGGAATAAATAAATCTAATCATAAGAGGTCTTCGTCTACCTGTATTTAATATTTAAGAAGTAAATCTAACCATAAGAGGTCTTCGTCTTCCTGTCTTTAATCTAGAAGTAAATCTAACCAGAAGAAGTCTTCGTCTTCCTACCTTTAATCTGGAAGAAAATAAATCTAACCAGAAGAGCTCTTTTGTGTTGTTGATTGATTTTTCCTGCAAGGAAGAGGGTTAGCTGCATGCATATGTATGCATGGTGTAATGATATTCTCAAAATAAATGAGATTATGTTATATGCATTTGTCGTGTATGTGCTATGATGTATGAATGTGAAACATTGAAGTGCATATTTGCCTGGAAAATAAATCCTTGACAAATTGTTGGGTAGTATTGGGAAGCCGAATCCCAGACTACCGTTGGAGATGAAGAGCATGTGTATCTTCAACTTTGTTTAGAATTTTTCCGCTGGGGATTCCTGTTTTGTTTTTCGAGGAAATTCTGCGGGAAATGTTAATTTCTGCTTGGGGAATAGAGTTTAGGAACCTTGGTTGTCCATTACTCTACTGGGGATTATAACTTGACTGGGGAGAAGGAAGTTAACTGGTATCTTGTCGAATTCCAGGTTTTCAGCAACTTACTGGGGATAGCATTGACTCCATTAGGGATAAGGGGTTTTGTTCGTTGATTTGTAATGGTCTGAGAAAAGAACTAGAACTGGGGAATTTGTAGTCTGTATGAGAAACATTACAAATCTTTTCTCAAGATTTGTAATGTTGCACGACTATGTTAAGGTGTTTGCTAGGTCATATGGATATGTCGGGGCTTGATACTGACATTGTGGTTCGTCGCCTACCAACAAAGGAAGATTGTCCTCCAGTCAAACAAAAAGTTCGTCGTATGCGGCCAGACATGTCTGAAAAGATAAAACCTGAGGTAATGAAGCAATTCAATGTAGGTTTCCTAGCAGTTATGTCATATTTCCAATGGGTGGAAAATGTAATCTCTGTGCCAAAGAAGGACGAAAAGGTCTGTATGTGCGTAGACTATAGAGATTTGAATAGGGAAAGCCCCAAAGATGATTTCCCACTACCGCATATTGACTTCTTGGTCGACAACATTGCTCAACATAAAGTGTTCACCTTCATGGATGGTTTCTCTGGCTATAATCAAATAAAAATGGCTCCCGAGGACATGGAGAAAACCACTTTTGTTACACAGTGGGGCACTTTTTGTTACAAGGTCACGCCTTTCAGTTTGAAGAATGAAGGGGCAACCTATCAATAAGCTATGGTAGCCCTATTTCATGATATGATTCATCATGAAATAGAAGTCTATGTGGATGCTATGATTTCAAGGTCACTAAATGAGGAACAACACCTTGATCATCTTCACAAGTTGTTTGAGAGGTTGAAGAAATACAAGTTAAGGTTGAATCCCAACAAATTCACCTTCGGAGTAAGATCGGGGAAGCTCTTAGGGTTTGTTGTCAGTGGAAAAGGTATTGAGGTCGACCCTGCAAAAGTTAAAGCCATACAAGAAATGCCAGCTCCCTGTACTGAGAAGGAGATTAGGGGTTTCTTAGGTCGACTTAACTACATCGCTCGATTCATATCTCACTTGACTGCTACTTGTGAGCCAATCTTCAAACTCTTAAAGAAAGATCAAGTAGTTAGATGGAACGATGACTGTCAAGCAGCATTTGACAAGATCAAGGAATATTTATAAGAACCTCCCATCCTGATGCCTCCAATTGAAGGAAGACCTCTAATTATGTACTTAACTATATTAGAGAACTCAATAGGGTGTGTGTTGGGCCAACATGACGAGTCTGGTCGAAAAGAGCATGCAATATACTACCTGAGCAAAAAGTTTACTGACTATGAAACGAGATATTAACTGCTCGAGAAAACTTGATGTTCTCTGGCATGGACTACTCGCTGGCTAAGACAATATATGTTGACTCACACCACTTTGTTGATTTCTAAGATGGACCCTATCAAGTACATCTTTGAGAAACCGGCTCTCTCCGGACGAATAGCTAGATGGTAAATGATCTTGACTGAATATGATATTCAATATACTATACAAAAGGCCATCAAAGGAAGTGTACTAGTGGATCATTTGGCCCATCAGGCTGTTGATGATTACCAATCCATGAACTTTGAATTCCAGGACGAGAATATCATGCTAATAACTGATTGTGAAAAGCCTGGACTGTATGACGGACCTGAACAAGGATCCCGATGGATTATGGTTTTTGATGGGGCTTCCAATGCTTTGGGTAATGTAGTTGGTACTGTGATTATTTCTCCCGAAGGTTGCGATACACCTTTCACAGGCAGACTATGCTTCGATTGTACGAACAACATGGTCGAGTATGAGGCATGCATCTTGGGTCTTAAGGCTACCATTGACCTAAGAATCAAATTCTTGGATGTATACGGGGACTCATCCCTAGTGATCAGTCAAGTTAAAGGAGAGTGGGATACCAAACATCCTAATTTGATCCCCTACAAAGCGCTTGTGTTAACCCTGATCCCATACTTTGAGCAGGTTACCTTCGAGCACTTTCCAAGAGAAGAAAATCAGTTGGAAGATGCCTTAGCAACAGTGTCATCCATGTTCAAGGTCAAGTGGGACAACGAGGCTCCTAGAGTTACAATTGAAATATTTGACGAACCGGCACACTATTGTGAGATTGACACCGACGAAGAGAAGCCTTGGTATCATGAAGTGAAAAGATATCTGGAAGCATAAGAGTATCCTAAAGTAGCTTCCATCAATGATAAGAAATTCATGTGAAGGTTTTCAGCCAAATTTTTCCTAAGCAATGGAATCTTGTACAAGCGCAACCACGATTCAACTCTGCCCCATTGTATGGACAAGAAGGAGGCAGAGAAAATCATGGAGGACATGCATGATGGTATCTTTGGAACTAATTCTAGTGGACACACTATGGTCAAGAATATTCTGATGGCTGGTTATTATAGGTCAACAATGGTAACTGATTGTCACCATCATTTAAGGACTTGTCATAAGTGTCAGATTTATGCCGACAAAGTTCACATGCCTCCAATACCTCTAAATGTCATGACTGCTCCGTGGCCATTTGCAATGTGGGGAATTTACATGATTGGAGAGATCAAGCCCACATCTTCTAATGGACACCGTTTCATCCTCATTTCCATTTACTACTTCACCAAATGGGTCGAAGCTGCCTCATTTTCCTCAGTAACCAAGAACGTTGTGGCCCGTTTTATCAAGCATAACCTCATCTGCCATTACGGTATACCTGAAAGGATCATCACTGACAATGGAATCAATCTCCATAATGCTTGAATTACGAAACTCTGCACTCATTTCAAAATCAAGCATCATAACTCTTCTCCGTACAGACCAAAGATGAATGGCGCAATGAGAGCTGCCAATTAGAACATAAAGAAGATTGTGCAAAAGATGGTGAAAACCTACAAAGATTGGCACGAGATGCTACCGTTTTCTCTTCATGGCTATCGTACTTCGGCTTGAACATCAACTGGATCAACTCCTTTCTCTTTATCCTATGGCATGGAAGTTGTCTTTCTTGTGGAAGTCCAGATTCCTTCCTTAAGGATTATGAAAGAAGCAGATTTAGGCGAAGATGAACAGATTCAAACTAGATTGGATAAGTTAAACTTGATTGATAAGAAGAGATTGACTGCTATTTTTCATGGTCAAATGTACCAAAAGTGTATGATCAAGGCTTTTAACAAAAAGATCAAGCCTCGAGTGTATCAGACTGGCGACTTGGTAATAAAGTGCATCATTCTTCCTCAAGGTGATACCAGGGGCAAATGGACTCCCACTTACGAAGGGCCATTTGTTGTTAAAAAAGTATTCTCTGGAGGCGCCATGATGCTAACTACTATGGACGACGAAGATTTCCCGCATCTTATGAACGCTGACATAGTCAAAAAATACTACACATAAAAATGACCCGCTAGGTTGACATACCTAGGAAAAAAAGGGCTTCCCAGTGAACCAAAGAGGTTTGGGAAAAAATTAGGGATATATACAAAAGATTGTACGCCCGTTGGGAGAACTGATTTGGGATGTTTTGCATTTGATCACAATTGTTGCGGATAGCAAGAGTCGCCACCGACTTTTCTTTTATCCAATAAAGGAAAGGGTGAAAAGATCAGGAAAGACCTTTGAGATTATTTTCTTGAGTTCGGGGGGTAGATTATGAAAAGGGAACATGTTAGCACCCTTTTCGTCCATAGTTATCTATGGGCTCCTAGTTTCTTGCTAGATCACTTGCTTTTGTTTGAAAATATGCTTGTGGTGTGGTTTTGAAAGTATTTTGAAAACATGTCTTTGTAATGATTCTCGTCTCTATAAGAATGCATACAAAGTGTTGTTTGGAAAATAGTTCAAATAAGTGTTTGTGTTTTTGAAAGTGATTTTGAAAAAGGTGTCTTTGTAATGGTTCTCGTCTCTATAAGAACGCATACAAAGTGTCGTCTTTTGAAAATGTTTCAAAATGAAAGTGTTGGTGTATAAAATGTTTTTGTTGTGAGCAAGCGAGAAACTAGGAGTAACCTACCTACTCAAAGGTCTTTAGTGTTCTTTCCCTCCTCCTTTAGACGTTGCTATCTTACCATTGATTGGTAAGAAGTCTTATCTTTGGATGTAAAGGGACGGGCGTGGGTCATCGTATAGCCATGATAGCAATATTGTGAGATATCTTAGCATTTCTCTTGAGGGACTAAGATCATTTGTAAGGCAACATTCGAAGCGTCATCGAGGGACTATGATCTTGTATTTTTGATTGTTTTGCTAAGATATCTCACATGCATAACATGACCATTTTTCATAAGGCAACAAGTGGAGTTAACCCTAGGGATGCATATGTGAATAGTGTTTCTATTTCATGCTTGATTTATCTTTGAATTAGTGTTTTCTAAGCATTGATTTTATCTTTCCATGCAAACCCTAATTACTAGTATTTATATGAAAGTGATAAATGGCAGAAAGTGAATATTCTACGTTATTACAATCATTTGGGGAATGGGGTATACAAATTTATAAATGGGGATTGCAAGAAATTAAAGTCCTAATTATCTATTACAACCATATTGAAATAATGTACAAGAATTGCAAGGTAAAATAGATTTGTTTTGTTTTTGTTAATGAAAATAAAGTGATGATAAAAATAATAAGAGAATAAGAGTCAGGATCAACATGTTGTTGAAAGAGGAGAGAGCAGAAGTTCTGACTCAGGCGCACTGCAAATCAGAAAGAAAATGTTAGCAAAAAGAGGAAGGTTAGAAGTTCTGGATCTAGACGCGCTGACGTCCTGAGGTTGTTGGGAACAAAGGAAAGCCTAGAAGTTCTGATTGTTGAGAGAGTCTAGAAGTTTTGATGCAGCTGGAAGGTTAGAATTCTGGTTGTTGGGAGAGTCTAGAAGTTCTGGTTGTTGAGAGAGTGAGGTGTCAATGTTGTTGGATGAGAATGTCTAATAGTTCTGGAAATGGATCACTGTTTTGACAAACAACTGAAGGGGGTTTACCTAGAAGTTCTGGTCCAGGATCAATGTTTGACAAATAACGGGGGGAAATGTTAAGAAATAAACATAAAAAGGTGTTTCTGGGGCTAGAACTCAGGATCCTTAACACTAATGCCTTATGCGCGCGCTTTCTACCACTGGGGTGGCTATACATCCGGTATTAGAAGCAGAAACATAAGCATATATCACAAAGTAAGTTTTCATGATGAACTTCATCTTCTCCTTCACGCCAACCAGAGCATCTGCAACTTAGCCATTTCTCAACAAAAATGGAAAATGCAAACATAGCAGTTATGGCAGATTTCATCATGTTTTCGGAAATACAAAGCATCAAAACTGTAAACCAGAAACAAACATGAACTTTGCTAATCCTAATTCTGAACCCTAATTTCCTCAAGAAGTTTTGATCTGAAATTCTCTCTACTTAGGCCATGTAAATGAAATCTATAAATATGTATAGAATCAAAGCCATGATATCTACATTGTATCCTTGAAAATGAAAGCCTACTAATGCCTAAGCAATGAGCTAAAAGTCAAAAGCAACTTACCTTGCAGCTGGAAATTGTTCTGTGAATTAGAGGCTGGTTCAGATTGATGTGATGTTCTGGTCAGTTTCCTCAAGTTCCCAGGAAGCTAGAAGAACCCTTAACTTGAGCTATGAATGGCTGGAGCGTTCTTGAGCAGCCAAGAAGCAAAGTTCTAATTTTTGAAATGGAGATTGGTGAAGATTGTGTTACAGTCTGAAAACAGAAGTTAGGACGGTTTCTAAGTGTATATCAGAAACTGTGTGGATGATTGGCCAAGAAACGCACAAGGAAAATTAATGTTTGGATGCAAAAACCAGAAATTAGCAGGTTTCGCGTTTGGGCTGCAGTTTCAGGTTCTTGGAATTTTCAGCAAGGTTTCAAGGCTTTTTTCCAATGTCTCCCCCCTTTTTAAGTTTGCAAATGATGTTAATTTATAGGCAAAGGATTTAGAAGCTTGGAGAAATCAAGAGTACAACCATCATGGGTTATGGATCGTTGACTTGTTTTTGAAGCAAGTTTAGCCAAGCATGTTTCAAGGCAAGGTAGGGTGGTTAACAGCTTTAAGCACACCTAAACTGAGTTTGTAAGCAGGATTTGTGGGAGAAGTACACTCAGAAGCAAAGTGAAGCATGGGTTCAAAATAAACTTTGTACAAAAGTTTGTTTTTCAAGGACAACAATGGTACTTTTGTGCCACACGTGCGAAGATCCTTTGGATAAAGACTCAAAAGTGGGTGTGAGCATTAAATGATGATGAGATTTAACAAGCAAGAAAACCTGCAACATGAGATTATGCAGCATAGCTTGAAGCTGGATCAGAATTTCAGCATAAACGTAACTTAGAACAAATGTCCAACTTCTGATCTTTGACTCTCTCTGCTCCAGCAAGATCTGAAGGAGTTCTCAGACTTTTCAAAAAGCTTGTAACATACTTTGTAAACCCTCTTTGAATCACTTTTGCAAACTCTGATTATAACTTTGTGAAAACTGGCCCAGAAGTTCTAATCAAAGTCTGACTTGGAAATGCTCAGAATTTACTAAGTGCTTTAGCTTCATGGGTGTGTCTTCAAGGATTTATAACTTGAAATCCCAACATTTCTAGGAGAAGTTATGTTCTTCAATGTTTTAGATCTCATTGAGATTTATAACTCTCGTGTCAGAAGTTCTTCCTGAATCATCTTGCATCATGATGAAAATCTGGCCAGAAGTTCTGAACTTATCATATTTTCTTAACACTTAGAAAAACTTCTAAGTGTTTAGAACTTTGACTTTTCCAAAGTAATTTTGACTTTTAATTTTCTTGGTGACCCAACTTAATATTATAACATGTCTTGATGAAATGTGATTCTTGAAATTTGATTTTGATTAAAAAGTCAAAGTTTGACTTTTTCAGTGTGCATTTGACCATTTTGCCCTTGTGCCAATTCCAACCCTAAATTGATGTATCACTGCTGCAAACTTGAGCCATAGAAGATCTTGTGAAAAAAAACCTTGAGAAATGAGAGGGCAAATTTTGGGGTACAACAGCTGCCCCTGTTCAATCTACTTAAACCTGAAGAGTTAGTTTGGTGAGCCTTCCATTCGTGACTTGAAAGTGGAAGATGATTGAACACTAACGTGCCCAGAAATTTGCACTCGATGATGTGGTGGTTGATTGTGTAGGGAATGGGCTTAAAGATGTCATTTGGAGAAATGATGGAAAGTTGTTGGAGATGGGCTTATAGATGCCATCCAGAGTGACTGGGAAAGGTATCAGGATAAATCTTTTGGTTGATTTATACTGAAATAGTAGATGTCTTTTTCCTATTTTTAATTGGAAGAGATAAATCTAACCAGAAGAGGACTTTGATTCGACTATTATTAACTAGAAGAAATGAATCTAGAAGAGGACTTTGGTTTTCCTGTTATTAACTGGAAGAAATGAATCTAACCAGAAGAGGTCTTTGATTCTTTAATTTATGATGGGCATGTGTAGGGCTGCTTCAGCATGAGTCAGTGTAAAACTTCATCTAGAATTTAAGAGAAGGAACCTAGGTAGGGTTGCTTCAGGATGTGTTAGTGTAAAACTGCATATGGAATTATCTGAGAAGGAACCTGGGTAGGGTTACTTCATGATGAGTTTGTGTAAAACCGCGTCTAGAATTGTCTGAGAAGGAACCTGGGTAGGGTTGCTTCATGATGAGTCCGTGTAAAAACCGCATCTGGAAAAGAGAAGGAACCTGGGTAGGGTTGCTTCATGATGAGTCTGTGTAAAACCGCATCTGGAAATGAGAAGGAACCTGGGTAGGGTTGCTTCATGAAGATGTCCGTGTAAAACCGCATCTGGAAATGAGAAGGAACCTTGGTAGGGTTGCTTCATGATGAGTTTGGGTAAAACTGCATCTGAGATGAAAAGGAACCTGGGTAGGGTTACTTCGTGATGAGTCCGGGTAAAACTTCATCTGGAAAGCAGAAGGAACCTGGGTAGGGTTGCTTCATCTGGTCGTGTAGATAGTTGTCCTAGCTTGTTACAGGTATTAATCTACAATCGGTCATCCATAGATAGTTATCCTGTCTTGTTACAGGTATTAATCTGGAACTATTGAAAATTGTTGATGGTAGTTGTGATACAGTGGGAGAACTGACTTGAGGTTTTGCGTTTAGTGTTCGCAAATGTTTCAGTTTAGCAAGAGTCGCCACCGGCTTTTTATTTTATCCTAAGGAAAGGTCAAAAAGCACAGGAAAGACCTTTGAGATGTTTTCTTGGGTTCGTGGGGTAGATTATGAAAAGGGAAGGTGCAAGCACCCTTTTCATCCATGGTTTTCCATGGGCTCTTAGTTATTTGTTTAGATCACTTGCTTTTGCTTTTCAATTGTTTGAAATGGTGCTTTGTGTGTGGTTTTGAAAGATGTTTTAAAAAGAGGCCATCATTGTGGCAACCTTTGTAATGATTCTTGTTTGAATGTATACAAAGGTGTTTTGTCTTTTGAAAGAGATTTCAATGTTTGAAAGTTTGATTTGGAAATTGTGTTGTGAAGTGTGTTTGAAAATAGCAAGGATGTTTTTTTTGCAAGCTTTGATCAAGTAACTAAGAGTTGTCTACCCTATTTTACTCAAAGATCTTTCCTATATGTTTTTAACCCTTTTGACAGTGTTGTTTTACCATTGCATTTGGTAAACAACCTTGTATTAGGATGTTAAACAGGACAGGCGCGGGTCATCGTATAGACCATGATAGCAATTGTGTCAAGTATCTTTCGCAAATTTTTGAGGGACTTGATCATTTTTGTTTAGGAAACCAAGATAGCGTCGTCGAGGGACTATGATCTTTTGTTTTGTTTTTGTTTTGCCAAAGTACCCAACATGCATAACATGGCCCATTTTTAAGGCAACAAGTGGATGAAACCCTAGGGGTGCAAGGGTGCATTGTGTATTGATTTTCATGCCTTTTTGTCTTTGTATTAGGTCAAGCTACTTGTTAATTTTGGATTTTTGCATACAAACCCTAATCTCTAATCATGGCATAATTGAAAGCGTAAAATGCGTAAAAATAAATCTACCACTATTACAATAAGATTATGGGGATGGGGGTACAATTTTTGAATGGGGATTATTTGACAAGAAATTAAAACCCTAATTTTACTATTACATCCAAATTGAATCAAATGACATAAATAATAAATGAATAATATTTAAATAAAACAAATTAAATAAATATACAAAATAATATGAATATGCAAAAAGGTTTTTGTTTATTTTTTATGTATGTAAAGAAAATTTAATGCAAAAAGAAAGAAATAAATGAAAAGATTATTTTATTTGGTTAAGGGTAAAACCCTAATTTTCTTTAAGAAAATAAATATATTGGCTATATTATTTATATACAATAAAATAAAATAGTATATATACAAAAAATATAATATATTTAGAAAAAGTATTTTTTTAAGTATAAATAATAATAAAAATAAAAGTGTAATATTTTTATATTTTTATTCTAAAGTATCTAATAAAATAAAAGTATATATTTATATATGTATTAATTATATTATATATGTATAATAAAAATAAAATATATACAAAAATAAAAAATATATTTAGGACAATATTTTTTAGTGTGATAAAATAATAAAATAAAAGTATAACTTATTTATTATTTTTAAGTTTTTAATAAGTAAAATATATACTAATTTAATTGTTTTCATGTTAGAAAGAAATAAAATCAAATATAAAATAAATGTAAAAAATTATAAAAATATTTTTTGGGTATTTTTATATTTAGAAACTGAGAAAACAAAATCAGAAATGAAAATAAAATGGAAAAATACAAAAGTATGAAGAAATGGGCCAGGGGGGTGCAAAAAGTAAAAGGGGGTGTCAAAATCAAAAGAAGCAAAGCCCAACCCAAGCCAGACTTCATCTTCAACCTTTGTCCAAAATTTCGCGCGCGCCCTGTACAACTGCTAGATCCTGCATACGAGCTCTATTGTAAAAACACATAACATCAAAGTTGTAGAGCTTTTCAAGACGAATCTAACCATATAAAAAACTAATCCTAACTCTTCAAGACCAGAGAGAATTTCTCTGGCCCTAAAATTTAACCTAATTTTTTCAGTATGTTCATGGACCAAATTCTCTTAGCATGCTTAATAAAAATGAAAACTGAGCATATGTACAGCTTCATGGCTATGAATACTACATTTATTATTCACAAACCTAAGTCTAAATGTTCCTAAATAGAGAGATAGGAAGTTGATAAAAACCTGTTTCAGCTGACTTCGTGTATGGCAATGTGGAGCTTTTCAACAAGGCCTGAGATGTCTGGGAGCTTGCTTGAACTTCACTTGACCTTCTCCAATACCTTGCTTGCCTTGAATGTACTTGAACAAGCCTACAAAACTCAACCTGCACAAGCTCAAAATGAAAATGGCAAACCCTGTAAATGGAGTTACAGTTGGTGTTTAAGGGTTGGGATAGTTTGGATGGGTTATGTGGAAGATGTTTGAACCAACTTGGGGCAAAACGCACGAGCAAAATGTGAGATAGAACTCAAGTTGCAGATGCTGCCCTGTTTTGCCAATGAGATGTGATTTTGAGCTATGATATGTTTGAAGGCTCAAAGGGTCGTGTTTCTGGCTCAAAGGGGTGTGAGAAAGATGTCTCAAATGTTTTCACAAGTTAGTTTTCACAGATGTTCAAGTTCTAGTGTTTTGGATATCTTTCTTGTATTTTAAGCCAACATGAGAAGTGATGTCCAACAGGCCTGTACAGGCTATCCATATGCTTGCAAACTTTTCCTTTGGCCCCTCCAATTTGTGGATTTGATTTGCTGCATAAGATATGGACCAATGCTCAAGAAATCAGTTTTGACATAAAGCAAGATTTAAGCAAAAATGGTAATGTTGCTTTTTCTATTTAAGGGTTAATCTTGTGTGCAATGCCCTAATGACCAAAACAATGCCTTAGACCAATGGTTTAGCACTTAATTATTGAGTGTGGAATGGTTTTGAGGCCTGTAATCTAGTGCAAAGCAAGCTGATTTGAAATTGCAATTTGTATCACAATGAATATGCCATGGATGAAAAGTGAGTTTTTGCCAACTTCAAGCCTTCGATTCTCCCTAAACACAAATGAGTGTGGAGAGTTCTTGGACATTTTGGAAAGCTTGAAACATGCTATACAATCCATATTTGACATGCAATTTGAGATTCCAAGTGGAACTATGTGAAAAATGGCCATGAAGATAGGTCAAAATCCTGCCTAAACTAGGGCAAAATTTCACTAAGTTAAAAGTTTTAGGGACCCTTGTTCCAAAAATCATAACTTGAGATCCAAGCTTCTTTTGGGAAAACTTTGTGAATCAAAGTTGTATATTTTGTGGAGGACTACAACTTTCATGTTGGAAGTTTTGTTTGAATCTAATTGCATCATGGTGAAAATGTTGGGCAAAGCTAGGAAAAATTAAGAAAATTTCATAACTTAGAAAAATTCTAAGTTATGAAATTTTTCAACTTTAAACCCTAATTTGCAAAAATGGGTTTCTTGATGAACAAGTTTCATGTTTTGACACATCTTGAATAAAAATGACCCTTGGCACTTGATTTTGACCAAAAAGTCAAAGTTTGACTTTTCAGTGTACAATCAAAATTTGATCAATCGACTAAAAAATTCATCTGTCAATCCAATGCAACTGAGATTTTTTGAACCTTGTGAATGAGTCAATATGATGCCATTGAGTCCTTGAATCCATGCTTGAACCCAATTTTCCCTTGGCTAGGTCAAAAATCAGAAATTTCCCATGTGTAGTCAAAACCCTAAAAATGACCATTTTGCCCTTTTGGTGATCTGATCAAATTTCTTGTGGATTTATGGTCCAAACTTGATCAAATGGTTCATATGAGTTCATAATGTTGATATGGATAAAAAATTGTGAGGTTTGACTGTAAATTGGCCACAGTTGACTTTTTCCACAATACAACTGATTTCTAGGTCAACTGTCCAATTGACTGAGCAAAAATTGGATTTAAGGCTTGAGACTTGGTAGAAGTAATCTTATAAGTTCAACATGAAGTATTAAAGTCATTTTGAGCATTGAAAGTCATTTTGAGCATTGAAAGTCCAAAATTCCTTGTGCAAACTCAAACCCTAATTTAGGTCAACAGTGCAAGGAGATGTCTTGAGCAGAGCAAACCCTAGCTTGATCTTGAGTTCAAAGAGCCTTGTGATGAGAAATGTTGATAAAATGAGAGGTCAAATTTTGGGGTACAACAGTTGCCTCTGTTCAATCTTCTTGAACCTAAAGAGTTAGATTGGCGAGTTTGGCCTTTCATGACTCGAAGGTGAAAGATGATTGGACACTAGAGTGCCCATAAATTTGCACTCGTCAAAATGTAGCTGAGGGAATGGGCTTAAAGATTCCATTTGGAGATGATATAATCTTTCTAGAGATGGGCTTAAAGATGCCATCCAAAATTTGTTGAAAATCAGGAGAATGAACGTCAGAATGGTATCCGTGTCTGGAACGTATCCGAGTTGTATTTGGAGATTTGATTGGTACGAGCAATGGAATGACATCCGTGTCTGGAGCGTATCCAAGTTGTAACTATATTTGGTTCTTGAATGAATATCAGAATGACTGTCGCGTCTGGAGTGTATCTGTATTGTATCCGAGATCTGAAATCTGAATAAGCAACAAAAAGACATTTGTGTCTGGAATATCTCTGGGCTGGGGAATAGGTTTGAATAACTGACATAATGGCAACCATGTCTGGAGCGTATCTGGACTGTATCTGGAGTTGAGATCTGTATGAGTAGCGGAATGACTTCCGTGTCTGGAGTGTATCCGTACTGTAACTGAGATATGGACAAGTGACATAATGACTTCCGTGTATGGAATGTATCTGAACCTGAAGTTGATAGTTGAATCTGAATGAGAAATAGAATGGCTTCTGTGTCTGGAGCGTATCTAGTCTGTATCTGATTGCTGAAGTCTGAATGAGTAGTAGAATGACCGCCGTGTCTAGGGTGTATCTGTATTGTATCTGAAATCCTTGAACATTTGTTAAAGGTAGCTTTTAATCTTATCCCGAAGAGGGTAAAATGTTAGCCAAAACACAAAATTATGTTGCATGATATGTATGATGCAATAAAGTGTGCTTCATCAATGTTTATGATATATGAATGTAATGTATGCGCATGTAAGCTGATTAGCTGTCTTGCTAAGGAAAATATATCCTTGATAACTGGAGATAATGAAATCCTTGACTGCTTCCGGGGAAAATAAATCCTTGACTGCTGTTGGAGATTCAAAATCTTTGATTGTTGAAAATGAGAAATCCTTGTACCACTGTTGGGGATTGAAAATCCTTGGTGACTTGTGGGGATTAACAAGAATTTTGACAACTTCTGCGAGGAATTGAGAATCCTTCATGACTTTCCTGGGGAATAAGGAAAACTCGGATGATCTCTACTGGGGAATTAAAATTTGGGAGGCTTCAACTGGAGAAATGAGAACAAGAATCTTCGTTCTGCTGGGAAATAACTCTGTGGGGAGAATGCTTATCTTGTTGGGGAAATCAGGAGTTTGGTTCGTATGCCAATCTACCGGGGATTCCTGTTTTGTTGTTTGAGGAGAACTCCGCTGGGGATCGGGAGTTTAGAAACTTAGCTCTGATGGCGAATTTGAAACTTAACTCCGTTGGAGATATGTATTTCAAGGTTTTAGCTTTGTGGAGGATTGGGATGATGTACTGCAGGGGATTTCCTCTGGAACAGCCTAAAGACATTTTCCTATACTTTCAACCTATCAGTAATTATCCTTTCTCATTTCGTTTTATTTGTAAGTAGTGATTATATTCAAATGCATATGCTCACTTAATAAATCATTGGACGTTTTCAAATAAAACACAAGTGTAAAAAGAAAGAAAAAAGCAAACAAATTTCTGCACTTCGAAGTATCTTTGTATTAACTTTGTGTAAGTATTTTGTACAAAGGAGACAGACATCCTAGTAAGAGGATGTTGTCATAAAAATGAGAAAAATTTATACAAAGAAAGATGGATATGTGTAGCAATTCCATGGGGTTCCCATTATGTTATATCCTTCATAACTCTGAGTATCTTGTCCATTCGTTGCTTCGTTCGCAAATGATTGGATTGATCAGAAGCTTGGAGCTTGTCCGTGAAGAGATTGTCCTTAAAGTGATCCGACGAGACATAGTCATACGCTTTAATTCCCTAACTTTTGCCTGGACCGCCCTTTCGGGTTTTCAGTCCACCAGGAAACCCTTTTTTGCCCAAGTCGCCCTTTCGGGTTTTCAATTTGCCGGGTGTACAGATTTTTTATTTATCCCTAATTTTTTCCTGAATCGCCCTTTTGGGTTTTCGATTCACCGAGATGCCCATTTTTGCCCAAGTCGCCCTTTCGGGTCTTCAACTTGCCGGGTCGTTTATGCGTAGTATCTTTTGACTATATCTGCTGTCGCAGGGTGCGGCAAGTCGTCGTCGTCCATGGTGGTCAAAATCATAGCCCCACCAGAAAAGATGTTTTTGATCACAAATGGTCCTTCGTAAGTAGGAGTCCACTTGCCCCTGGGATCACTTTGCGGAAAGATGATCCGCTTGATTACAAGATCTCCGACTTGATATACCTGACGCCTGACTTTCTTGTTGAAATCCTTGATCATCCGTTTTTGATACGTCTAACCATGACAAACAGCAGTGAGTCGCTTCTCGTTGATTAAGTTAAGTTGATCAAGCCGGGTTTGAATCCAATCGTCTTCACTTAAACCAACATCCTTCATAATTCTCAAGGAAGGAATCTGAACCTCCATAGGTAAAACAGCTTCCATGCCATATACCAAAGAAAAGGGGGTTGCCCCAGTTGAAGTACGCGCCGTGGTACGATATCCATGCAGAGCAAACGGTAACATCTCATGCCAGTCCTTGTAGGTAACTGTCATCTTTTGAATGATCTTCTTGATATTTTTGTTCACAGCTTCAACAACACCATTCATCTTCGGCCGATAGGGAGATGAATTGTGATGTTGAATTTTGAACTGTTCGCACAGAGCGGTGATCACAGTGTTATTCAGGTTTGTACCGTTGTCCGTGATGATCCTGCGGGGATACCATACCGACATATGAGGTTCTGCTTGATGAAGCGGGCAACCACATTCTTTGTAACGGAGGCGAAGGAAGCTGCTTCAACCCATTTGGTAAAGTAATCAATAGCCACTAGGATGAAGCGATGTTCATTGGATGTCGTAGGCTTGATCTCCCCAATCATGTCGATTCCCCACATCGCGAATGGCCAAGGAGCTGTTAGAACATTGAGAGGAACTGGAGGAATATGTACTTTGTCAGCATAGACTTGGCATTTGTGACAAGTACGAGCGTATTGATGACAGTCAGCTTCCATGGTAGACCAGTAGTAGCCTGCCCTTAGAATCTTCTTAGCCATCGTATGTCCACTCAAATGGGTGCCAAATGTACCGCTATGCAATTCAGTCATGATTAGCTCAGCTTCAACCTTGTCCACACAATGAAGCAGAACACAATCATGGTTGCGCTTATATAGGATACCATTGCTCAGAGAGAACTTGACAGCAAATCTCCTCAAGAACTTTTTGTCGTTGACTGAAGCTCCTTCAGGGTATTCTCGAGTCTTGAGATACCTTTTGATTTCATGAAACCAAGGTTGTTACACTACTTCTTCGGTATTAATCTCATGACAGTGTGCAGGTTCGTCCATTCGCTCGATGGTGATTTGGGGAGCCTCATTATCCCAGTTGAGTTTAAACATGGAAGACATTGTGGCTAAAGCATCCGCTAACTGATTTTCTTCTCGCGGGAAATGCTCGAAGGTAATCTGTTCGAAATGAGGCAACAATGTCAGGACATGTTCTTTGTATGGGATAAGATTAGGATGTTTAGTATCCCACTCTCCTTTGATTTGACTGATAACCAAAGCTGAGTCCCCAAATACAACCAAAGATTTGATTCCTAGGTCAATCGCAACCTTGAGACCAAAGATACAAGCTTCATACTCGGCCATGTTGTTGGTGCAGCTGAAGCAGAGTCTAGCAGTGAAAGGTGTATGGCAACCTTCTGGAGAAATAAGTATCGCGCCGATACCGTTGACAAGTGCATTTGAAGCACCATCAAAGTATAGGGTCCATCGGGATCCTTGTTCAGGTCTGTCATACGGTCCGTTACCTTCAATGTTGTCCAACATCATAATGTCCTCGTCAGGGAAGTCGAACCTCATAGATTGGTAATCTTCGACGGCTTGATGATCTAGATGGTCAGCTAGTACACTCCCCTTTATAGCCTTTTGGGTTGTGTACTGGATATCATATTCAGTCAGGATCATCTGCCATCTAGAAATTCTTCCAAATAAAGCGGGCTTTTCGAAGATGTACTTGATCGGGTCCATCTTGGAAATCAGTAAAGTGGTATGTGTCAACATATACTGCCTTAGCCGGCGAGCAGCCCATACCAAAGCGCGGCAAGTTTTCTCGAGCACTGAGTAGCGAGTCTCACAATCGGTAAACTTTTTGCTAAGGTAATAAATGGCATGCTCTTTTCGGCCAGACTCGTCATGTTAGCCCGGTACGCACCCCATTGAATTATCCAAAATGGTCAGATACATGATTAAAGGCCTTCCTTCGACGGGTGGCATCAAGATAGGAGGTTCCAGCAAATACTCTTTAATTTTATCGAAATAAACTTGACAATCGTCATTCCATTCAACCACCTGATCTTTCTTCAACGGCTTGAAGATTGGCTCACAGGTAGACGTTAGGTGAGAGATGAACCTTGCGATATAGTTTAGGCGTCCCAAGAAACCTCTAACCTCCTTCTCAGTGCAGGGGTCAGGCATTTCTTGTATAGCTTTGACTTTAGAAGGATCAACCTCAATGCCTTTGTTGCTGACGATGAATCCTAAAAGTTTACCGGACCTGACTCCGAAAGTGCACTTGCTAGGGTTCAGTCTGAGCTTATATTCCTTCAATCTGACAAACAGCTTTTGCAGACGGTCGAGGTGTTCTTCTTCTGTCTGTGAACGGGCTATCATATCATCTACGTAGACTTCAATCTCATGATGTATCATGTCATGAAACAAAGCTACCATGGCTCGCTGATAGGTTGCCCCGGCATACTTCAGTCCGAATGGCATCACTTTATAGTAGAAGGTACCCCACTGCGTAACAAAAGTAGTCTTCTCCATGTCTTCGGGGGCCATTTTGATCTGGTTGTACCCTGAAAATCCGTCCATGAAGGAAAATACCTTGTGTTGAATTGTATTGTCAACCAAAATGTCAATGTGTGGTAGTGGAAAATCATCTTTAGGGCTAGCCCTGTTTAAGTCTCTGTAGTCCACACACATTCTGACTTTGCCGTCCTTCTTAGGCACGGGCACAATGTTAGCAACCCATTGTGGATAGGAAGTAACAGCCAGAAAGCCAACATTGCACTGCTTCATCACTTCAGCTTTGATCTTTTCGGATATGTCGCGCCTCATTTGGCGGACTTTCTGCTTGATTGGTGGACAGTCTTCTCTTGTAGGGAGATGGTGAACCATAATATCTGTATCTAATCCCGACATGTCTTCATAGTACTAGGCGAAGATCTCAACAAACTCATTCAACAACTGAACTAAGCGCTCCTTGACATTTGGCTCCAGGTTGCCACCCACTTTAACCTCTTTTATGACTTCCTCTGTTCCCAAATTGATAGTCTCTAACAACTCTTCATGGGGCAGAATAGCCCTTTCTTCTTGTTGCAAAAGTCTAGCTAACTCTCCAGGCACTTCACAGTCTTCATCACCTTCGTACTCGACATGATTGACCAAATCTTCAGAGTCACTGAAGGCCAAAGCAGAATAGTCACCCATGGAATCCAGAGTGGATGGGTACCTGCATTTTGTGAGTGTGGGTGTGTGTAAGGGATAGTCATCCTTAAACAAAATAAAATGTAAAAGGAAAGAAAATGAACACAAAAGTTTATAGATGAAAACGTCCATGATTCATTAAAAATGGCATATGAAAATGAAAAATCAAAACCCTTACAAATGGACCTATGTGCCCCGGGAAAGGCATAAGGCAAAAGAGTGTACGAATTGTTTAAAAGTTATTACAGACCAACATAAATGTTTCAAAAGATAAATTACCGATTGATGAAAGTAATGGGAACAAAGTCTTTCTCCTCCCAGTTGTTTAGTCCACCTTCAATGGTTGGAAAGATCCAGTCTTCGAAATTGATTTCTTCTTCATCATCTTCTAAAGCATGAATTTCGTGATGAGTGATTTTTAGTGGAGGTCCTTCAGCCCGGGAGTGACGCACAACTTTATGGCTAGCAGCAGTGAAACCCAATCCGAACTTATCTGTCTTGTAAGGAAAATCTGGCAGTTGACCCCACACTGTACTTCCTCCTTCCTTGATTACAGCCTCTGCATCTTTAAGGGATGACATCCGGGACACAGGCTTGGTAAGGATGGGCGCATCAGTCATTGTCTTGGCTACCGCAACCTCAGGAGAAACCTCTTCAAAGTGTTGGAAAGGTGTTTCTATGAATTCACCATCTAACTCCACATAGCGGAAAGAGTTAAGGTGGCTTATCATATACTCCTCCTCACCATGAACTGTCATGATTTTACCCTGAACTGCGTATTTGAGCATTTGGTGTAGAGAAGAAGTGACTGCCCCAGCGTTGTGGATCCATGGCCTTCCCAACAAGCATGAATATGAAGGACGAATGTCCATCACATAAAAAGTAGAGTTGAAAATTTCCGTTCCCACCTTAATTGGGATGTCCACTTCTCCGTGAACCATCCGCTTAGAACCGCCGAAGGCTCTAACAATGATATTACTGGGCTTTAGGGTCAAACCTTCACAGTCCAACCTGTCCAATGCTTTCTTTGGTAGAACATTTAAAGATGAACCGGTATCAACCAGAACATGAGCAAGTGTGGTCCCGCTTCATTCTACCGAGACATGCAACGCATCATTATGCTTTCTTCCCTTGGACGTTAGATCGGCATCAGAAAAGCCCAGACCATTATCGGCTGTAAGGCTAGCCACGCACTCTTGAAACTGATCCGCAGAATTTTCTTGAGGCACGTGTGCCGTCTTCAGAAATTTGATCAAGGCTTTGGCATGAGCCTCGGAGCAGAGCAATAGAGCCAGCATAGAGATTTTTGAAGGGGTTTGCCCCAGCTGCTCTACGACATCATAGTCGCTCTTCTTAATTATCTTTAAGATTTCCTCCATTTCCTTTTGGATGGTCTCGGGGATAACCAAAGTCTGAGCCCTCGTCCTGACGGGCGTTTCTTGGATCCCCTTACCTTTATCAGTAGTAACAGCAGAGGGTGCAACCTCGGGAGTAACAATTTCTTCAATTACTGGACTTTGCACAGATATCTTGATAGGCATAGAAGCACTCGAGGGTCCGAAGACTGCCCGTGGAGGAGCAATCTCCGGAGAGAAGATTCTTCCGCTACGAGTTATCTTACTTGTCCCTGCAATATTCCCTATGTCAGGAGTTTCTTCATCGGAATTCTCTTGGACTGATTCGATCTGCTTAACACCATGGTAGAAGATCTCTCCTCCATAATTCCATGGTATCGTCTTGTTAGACTTATATGGGATAGGCCCCGACATGGTAATCTTCAACGGTACAAACTTTGGATCAGGTGTAATCTTAACAGGCCTTTTGCAGGTCTTGGAAAGATTGTCGGAAATGGTGATTATGGCAATATCATTGATTGAAGTAACAGGAGTAACATGAGTAATAGTATCAATAGGAGTTTTCTGAAAGAGGATCTCTTGAGTATCCATCAGGCGTTGGATGCCTGATTTCAACAGCGGACAGTCGGATTGCAAGGTTGAACAGAAGTAACAATCTTTTTTACAGCCCGGGAAAATCCTGGCCTTCAACAGATTCATCTTGATCATTGGCAATGGAGTCATTAAGTCATCAACGGTAGTAACAAGAAGATTATCTACAATGGCATGGACATTATGACCATGTTTTGGCATAGGAGCGAATATCACATTAGGTTTTTCGGGAGCATCAAACTCTACCTCCTTGGCATCTATTAAATCTTGGATCTTGTTTTTAAGGGCCCAACAGTTGTTGGTGTCATGCCCCACACTGTCCGAATGATATGCACATTTTGCATTTGAATGATAATAGGGAGAAGAGGTATTTGGGTTTTTTGGCACCTCTTTCAAGTTGGTAAGGTTTAACTTTAACAGATGAGGGAGGACCTGAGCCGGTGTCATATTGATCCGAGTGAATTTCCGTTGTGGCCTTTCCACCCTACTTTGGTTAGCCCTAGGTTGACTGCTTCGAGGTTGGTCGGTTGAAGAGTTCTGAATCATCACAGCCCCCACCGTTGGTTGGCGCTCCGTTCTTCCTTGATTTCTCTGGGAGTAAACAGCAGAAACTTCTTTCTTGGCTGGGAAGGTCTCCTTGACAGCAGTGGAAGCAGTTGCATCCTTCTGAATTTTACCACTCTTAATGCCAACTTCGACCCTTTCACCTGTCAATATTAATTCAGTGAACCCTGCAGATGAGCTCCCGATTAAGTGATTAAAGAATGGACCTGATAGGGTCCCCAAAAACATATCAACCTTCTCTCTATCCGACAACGGTGGCTGCACCCTTCCAGCCAAATCACGCCACTTCTGGGCATACTCCTTAAATCCCTCATTAGAGACCATACTCATACTATGTAGTTGAGTACGAGTATGCGCTAAATCTGCGTTATATTGATATTGTTGATAGAAAGCAGCAGCCAAATCTTCCCAGTTATGAACATCCGATCTCTCAAGTTGATAGAACCAGTCCAACTGCGTACCCGACAAACTATCTTGAAAAAAGTGGACCCATAGACCCTTATCAGAAGAGTGAGGTTGGATCTTTCTGACGTAGGACCACAAATGCATCTTTGGACAGGACAAATCGTCGTATTTGGAAAATGTAGGCACCTTGAACTTGGGGGGAATGACGATCCCAACAACCAACCCTAGTTCTTCGAAATCCAGCCCAGGAACCCTTTGTACTTCCATGGCCGCCAACCATTTTTCCAAATTTTTATACTTATCGTCCGCAGGAGGATATTGCTGCTCAGAGTAATCTTCCTTCTCTTCTTCTTCTTCCTCTTCAGCTTCAGACTCGGAGGGCATTGCAACTCCCTTACCTTTACCAACCCCTTTGTCAGACGTCGAGGGGAACTCGAGGACCCTTCTAGCCTGGTTCTCAAACCTTCTTCCCATAGTGGCTACACCAGCCCTTTTCTTCTTTTTCTCTTTGTCTTTCTCCTTCTCTAAAAGTGCTTTAAGGTCCTCTTGACCCTTTGCCAAGGTCATGAGGAGTTGTTGGAACTGAGAATTATGTGCTAGCAAATCTTTGACCGTCTGCTCTATATCCATCTTGCTGAAATAAACAACAGAAAGATAAGGAAACCTGGTGTGAAGACCTGCTTATGCATATGATGAATGATGTGTATTCATGTAATGCAATCAAGGATTCAGAAATTCAAAGTTGTTGCAAACAAAAAGAACACACGTCATATTAATAAGAAGAAATTTGTTAGTACATAAATGCCCCATGGGCAAAATATTACAAAATTCTTAATGTAAAAAGACATTGCGCATCCTCTTTGGATCTATGTAGGTGTTAAGAGTCTCCTCTTTGTGAAGTCGGAGGGTAAGTTCCAAAACCTTCTTCTCACTGGCATAGAAGCTGGTTTCAAAATTATTTCGTTCTTCCTTGAGCTGTATCCAACTCTTTTGCAATTCTTCCAATGATGTTGGCATGTTTGGATGTAGGAGGGTGTATGGAACCTCTCCTTCCATAAAAGGCTCTTTGATCACGGGGAGAATGTAGGGGTAAGGCATCATAAGACTCTGGGCACGGGTTCGTACCCACTTGAGATAAGGCTCAAGGGGGATGGAATTCTTGTGTCCCAGTGTCTTATTATCCACTTTGTTGGGCATCATCCAAGCTCGGATAAACCTTTATCGAAGTCCTTGAGCGTTGTTGTCGAAGTCAAAAACCAAGTCAGGAATCAGCATATCATGAGGGCCATCGCTACAGGCATACCCAAATTGCCTCAAAGTTAAACAGGGGTTGTAGGTAATGCCTCCCCTAATGCCAAGTAGTGGGACATTAGGGAATTCTCCGCAACAATCAATGATGATGACATTTTCTCTAGACCGAGAACACCAATGAACATCAGAATGTGTGAGGGTCATCAACCGTTGTGACCACCTTAAACCCTGCTCATTCTTCAAAATTGATTGGGGAAGGTGAGAAATAAACCACCTTGCTAGAAGAGGAGTACAACACATGAGAACACCTCTTTCCCTCATTGTTCGTGTGTGAAATGAGTGTAGGATGTCCCCAAGCAATGTAGGCACAGGATTCCGATATATGAAAATCTTGACAGCATTCACATCTATAAGCTGATCAGGGTTTGGGAACAAGACCAACCCATAGATGAGGAGTGCTACAATCTCTTCAAAAGCTTGCAGATCTAGAGAATTCCAGTAGTCTTGTGCCTTCTCAAACAGAAACTTTTCCAAGAAACCCTTGACACCACTTCTGGTTTCCCAATGACCCTTGATATCAGATGGTTGCAAGTGTAAGGCTTGAGCAACATCTTTAGGCTTTGGTTCTCTTTCCGTACCGTTGTAGGGTAGTTGATGGAGAATAGGAAACCTCAGGAGTTGATAAAATTCCTCCAAAGTAGGTACTAGTTGGTAATCAGGGAATGTGAAATAGTGGTGTAGGGGGTCAAAGAACTGGAAGAGAACTTTCACCATGTCTTCTTCAATGTTGGAGTTGACCAAGTTGAGGAGTCTACCATGTCTTTAAGTGAAGAGAGAATTCTCTGGAATCTTGGAAGTAAGCTCCTTGAGTAGAGGAGGGATTCTCACAAGGTTGACCTGAATAGTTTTTCTGCGGAGATTCCATTACCTACAAAACAAGAACAAAGATGAAGATCCAAACCCTTGAAATGGTTAGTGGATGCATATGATGCTTCATGATGTTCATGATGTATGCACAAGTATATGTACAAGAAAATCACACAAGATCCTAGTTTCAGGCTTGCATGGGGTTTCATAGGTAAGTACCCTCTTGAAGTTTAGTTGGCTCAACCTGTCCTATAAATAGTAACCGGGTTCTAAGGAGCTCAATATCACCGGATTATTTTCTGTGTTCATTGTTTCAGTTTAGCCACTTTACTGGCGACCGAAATATTCCAAGAAAACAACCCTCAATGAGTGTAGTATCGAGTATCTACCAACTTCGGACTGCACCAAAGCCGGTCATCTCACTACCACTAAAAAGGCCAAGTTGGTCAAGTAAAGGTTCTAAAAGTCCATTAGTGCTTCGTGACATCACTCACCGGCCCCGTATTCTCTTTGGTTAACTTAAAGGCTACTGGTACCCACAAATATGTCGCACTAATATAACTATTGCTTCAACCATGTCGGTATACCCCGCATAGTTTCCACAACGTATTGCTATTTACCTATGAATGTTTCCTAAATCCGGGTAGAGGATTTCAAACCCAAACAATAGAACCAAATGTAAAGCAATCAAGGCAAACAAGATAAGCATGCAAAGGTGATCAAAAACCCTAAGGTAACCCCACTTTTAGAATATTCCCCAGCAGAGTCGCCAGTTCTGTGATACGGTGGGAGAACTGACTTGAGGTTTTGTGTTTTGTGTTTGCAAATGTTTCGGTTTAGCAAGAGTCACCACCGACTTTTTATTTTATCTTAAGGAAAGGTCAAAAAGCACAGGAAAGACCTTTGAGATGTTTTCTTGGGTTCGGAGGGTAGATTATGAAAAGGGAAGGTGCATGCACCCTTTTCATCCATGGTTTTCCTTGGGCTCTTAGTTACTTGTTTAGATCACTTGCTTTTGCTTTTCAATTGTTTGAAATGGTGCTTTGTGTGTGGTTTTGAAAGATGTTTTGAAAAGAGGCCATCGTTGTGGCAACCTTTGTAATGATTCTTGTTTGAATGTATACAAAGGTGTTTTGTCTTTTGAAAGAGATTTCAATGTTTGAAAGTTTGATTTGGAAATTGTGTTGTGAAGTGTGTTTGAAAATAGCAAGGATGTTTTTTTTTTGCAAGCTTTGATCAATTAACTAAGAGTTGTCTACCCTATTTTACTCAAAGACCTTTCCTATATGTTTTTAACCCTTTTGACAGTGTTGTTTTACCATTGCATTTGGTAAACAACCTTGTATTAGGATGTTAAACGGGACAGGCGCAGGTTATCGTATAGACCATAATAGCAATTGTGTCAAGTATCTTTGGCAAATTTTTGAGGGACTTGATCATTTTTGTTTAGGCAACCAAGATAGCGTCATCGAGGGACTATGATCTTTTGTTTTGTTTTTGTTTTGCCAAAGTACCCAACATGCATAACATGGCCCATTTTTAAGACAACAAGTGGATGAAACCCTAGGGGTGCAAGGGTGCATTGTGTATTGATTTTCATGCCTTTTTGTCTTTGTATTAGGTCAAGCTACTTGTTAATTTTGGATTTTTGCATACAAACCCTAATCTCTAATCATGGCATAATTGAAAGCGTAAAATGCGTAAAAATAAATCTACCACTATTACAACAAGATTATGGGGATGGGGGTACAATTTTTGAATGGGGATTATATGACAAGAAATTAAAACCCTAATTTTACTATTACATCCAAATTGAATCAAATGGCATAAATAATAAATGAACAATATTTAAATAAAACAAATTAAATAAATATACAAAATAATATGAATATGCAAAAAGGTTTTTGTTTATTTTTTATGTATGTAAAAAATATTTAATGCAAAAAGAAATAAATAAATGAAAAGATTATTTTATTTGGTTAAGGGTAAAACCCTAATTTTCTTTAAGAAAATAAATATGTCGGCTATATTATTTATATACAATAAAATAAAATAGTATATATACAAAAAATATAATATATTTAGAAAAGTATGTATAATAAAATAAAAGTATATATACAAATAATAGTATTATTTTATTTGGTTAAGTGTAATATTTTTATATTTTTATTCTAAAGTATCTAATAAAATAAAAGCATGTATTTATATATGTATTAATTATATTATATATGTATAATAAAAATAAAATATATACAAAAATAAAAAATATATATTTAGGACAATATTTTTTAGTGTGAATAAAATAATAAAATAAAAGTATAACTTATTTATTATTTTTAAGTTTTTAATAAGTAAATATATACTAATTTAATTGTTTTCATGTTAGATAGAAATAAAATAAAATATAAAATAAATGTAAAAAATTATAAAAATATTTTTTTGGGTATTTTTATATTTAGAAACTGAGAAAACAAAATCAGAAATGAAAATAAAATGGAAAAATACAAAAGTATGAAGAAATGGGACAGGGGGTGCAAAAAGTAAAAGGGGGTGTCAAAATCAAAAGAAGCAAAGCCCAGCCCAAGCCAGACTTCATCTTCAACCTTTGTCCAAAATTTCGCGCGCGCCCTATACAACTGCTAGATCCTGCATACGAGCTCTATTGTAAAAACACATAACATCAAAGTTGTAAAGCTTTTCAAGACGAATCTAACCATATAAAAAACTAATCCTAACTCTTCAAGACCAGAGAGAATTTCTCTGGCCCTAAAATCTAACCTAATTTTTTCAGTATGTTCATGGACCAAATTCTCTTAGCATGCTTAATAAAAATGAAAACTGAGCATATGTACAGCTTCATGGCTATGAATACTACATTTCTTATTCACAAACCTAAGTCTAAATGTTCCTAAATAGAGAGATAGGAAGTTGATAAAAACCTGTTTCAGCTGACTTCGTGTATGGCAATGTGGAGCTTTTCAACAAGGCCTGAGATGTCTGGGAGCTTGCTTGAACTTCACTTGACCTTCTCCAATACCTTGCTTGCCTTGAATGTACTTGAACAAGCCTACAGAACTCAACCTGCACAAGCTCAAAATGAAAATGTAAAACCCTGTAAATGAAGTTACAGTTGGTGTTTAATGGTTGAGATAGTTTGGATGGGTTATGTGGAAGATGTTTGAACCAACTTGGGGCAAAACGCACGAGCAAAATGTGAGATAGAACTCAAGTTGCAGATGCTGCCATGTTTTGCCAATGAGATGTGATTTTGAGCTATGGGATGTTTGAAGGCTCAAAGGGTCGTGTTTCTGGCTCAAAGGGGTGTGAGAAAGATGTCTCAAATGTTTTCACAAGTTAGTTTTCACAGATGTTCAAGTTCTAGTGTTTTGGATATCTTTCTTGTATTTTAAGCCAACATGAGAAGTGATGTCCAACAGGCCTGTACAGGCTATCCATATGCTTGCACACTTTGCCTTTGGCCCCTCCAATTTGTGGATTTGATTTGCTGCATAAGATATGGACCAATGCTCAAGAAATCAGTTTTGACATAAAGCAAGATTTGAGCAAAAATGGTAATGTTGCTTTTTCTATTTAAGGGTTAATCTTGTGTGTAATGCCCTAATGACCAAAACAATGCCTTAGACCAATGGTTTTGCACTTAATTATTGAGTGTGGAATGGTTTTGAGGCCTGTAATCTAGTGCAAAGCAAGCTGACTTGAAATTGCAATTTGTATCACAATGAATATGCCATGGATGAAAAGTGAGTTTTTGCCAACTTCAAGCCTTCGATTCTCCCTAAACACAAATGAGTTTGGAGAGTTCTTGGACATTTTGGAAATCTTGCAATATGCTCTACAATCCATATTTGAAATGCAATTTGAGATTCCAAGTGGAACTATGTGAAAAATGGCCATGAAGATAGGTCAAAATCCTGCCTAAACTAGGGCAAAATTTCACTAAGTTAAAAGTTTTAGGGACCCTTGTTCCAAAACTTATAACTTGAGATCCAAGCTTCTTTTGGGAAAACTTTGTGAATCAAAGTTGTATATTTTGTGGAGGACTAAAACTTTCATGTTGGAAGTTTTGTTTGAATCCAATTGCATCATGGTGAAAATGTTGGGCAAAGTTAGAAAAAATTAAGAAAATTTCATAACTTAGAAAAATTCCAAGTTATGAAAATTTTCAACTTTAAACCCTAATTTGCAAAAATGGGTTTCTTGATGAAAAAGTTTCATGTTTTGACACATCTTGATGATAAATGACCCTTGGCACTTGATTTTGACCAAAAAGTCAAAGTTTGACTTTTCAGTGTATAGTCAAAATTTGATCAGTCGACTGAAAAATTCATCTGTCAATCCAATGCAAATGAGATCTTTTGAACCTTGTGAATAAGTCAATATGATTCCATTGAGTCCTTGAATCCATGCTTGAACCCAATTTGCCCTTGGCTAGGTCAAAAATCAGAAATTGCCCTTGTGTAGTCAAAACCCTAAAAATGACCATTTTGCCCGTTTGGTGATCTGATCAAATTTCTTATGGAGTTATGGTCCAAACTTGATCAAATGGTTCATATGAGTTCATAATGTTGATATGGATCAAAAATTGTGAGGTTTGACTATAAATTGTCCACAATTGACTTTTTCTCCAATACAGTTGATTTCTAGGTCAACTGTCTAATTGACTTAGCAAAAATTGGATTTAAGGCTTGAAACTTGGTAGAAGTAATCTTGTAAGACCAACATGAAGTATGAAAGTCATTTTGAGCATTGAAAGTCCAAAATTCCTTGTGCAAACTCAAACCCTAATTTAGGTCAACAGTGCAAGGAGGTGTCTTGAGCAGAGCAAACCCTAGCTTGATCTTGAGTTCAAAGAGTCTTGTGATGAGAAATGTTGATAAAATGAGAGGGAAAATTTTGGGGTACAACAGTAGTCATCTGTTATTTGATTGTTCCTAAAAAGGTAAAGAGTTTGCTCCATGCAATGTCATGATGCATGAAATGCATGGCACAATGATGTTTCTCAAAATAAACGAGATTATGTTGTATGGGATGTATGAAATGTGAAATGTTATTGAAATGTAACTTTGTCTGGGAAAATAAATCCTTGAAAAATGCTGGGGAGCCTTGGGAAATAAAATCCTGGACCGCTACCATGGACGAAGAGTATGCTCCTCTTTAGACCTTGTTTTAGGATGTTTCTGCTGGGGAAGTTGACTTTGCTTGAGAAGAAAACTCTGTGGGGAGTGTTGATTCCTGCTTGGGGAAAAGCGTTTAGGAGTCTCAACTATTCTTTGCTCTACTGGGGTGTTATCTATTGATGGAAGAGACAGGAAATTTAGCTATTATCTGGTCGAAATCCAGGTTTGGCAGAAATTTGTTGAGGATAATGAAGTTGACTGTTATCTGGTCGTATTCCAGGTTTCGCATCGACTTACTGGGGAAGATTAAATTAACTGTTATCTGGTCGGATTCCAGGCTTCATAGAAAATTACTTGGGAGAGTGAAGGTAAACTGTTATCTAGTCAAATTCCAGGCTTCACAGCAACTTACTAACGTTAAACCGCTATCTGGTCGGATACCAGGCTTCAAAGCAAGTCTCGGAGGTGGATGAAGTTAACCGTTATCTGGTCGGATTCCAGGCTTTGTGGTAACTTACTGAATTTAATTGTTATCTGGTCGGATTCCAGGCTTCGCAGTAACTGGCTTGAAAGGATGAAGTTGAGATGATATATGGTCGGGTCCAGGCTTTACAGTAACTTGATGGGGGTTGTATAGCAGTCTACTGGGGAAGAGGAGTTGTGGTCCCTTGATTTGTAGTAGTCGGAGAGGCAAACTCAAGCTAGGGAATCCGTAGTTTGTTGGGAAAATAAACCTTGTTGCTAATCTGTTGGAGAGGTGTCTTCTTTTGGCAGAAATCCTCTAGGATTCTTGAGATCAACTCAGTTGGGGAGAAGTTTTCAGAGATTGAAACTCTGGCTAGGGACCACCCTATGAAAATGACTTTGTGGGGGATTTATCATTGCCCCTAGTAACAAATGTTTGTGGCACTTCCAGGAAATATTTGACTGTACGTAACCCTTTGTGGGGATTTGCGTTCAATGCCCCAAGTGATTCAGCTACAAACCTGCCCCTGGTTATATTCAACATTTCTTACGAGATTTCTTAGAATCTTGACTGGACTTCCCCAGACGTGTTGAATAGTGACACGTCATGCCTCCTTGCTTATAAGAGATCTGTTATTGGAATGTCTTTCCACTTGAAGTGATTCCGTTCATTGAGAGAGTTTTTGTTCACTGGATATTCATCGTGTGAATTTCTCCGTTGTTAAATAATTAGCCATATGCAAACAATGATATTCAAATAATGTAAAGTTTATGCTTGTCTTGAAGTTTTGAAAATGCGTTTTAGCAAGTAAAGAATTTTTGTAAGAAAATTCAACTCAGGATTTGGAGTAAAACCTTACAGGAGTCAGGATACCTTTTGTAACAGTATGCTTTCGAACTAACCCATACTTCAATTAGGACTTTGGAAGGTTGTATCGTGGTCTGGTTCGCAGTTTAAGAAACAAAGGATAAGGCTCAAAGTGTATTTGTACCCGCCCGTTCTTCGTGATGTTCTTCAGTCCTAAACTTAGTTAATTGTGCATTTGAACTCTAATGATGTTTCGGTAATGGTTCATACAAATTAAGTTTGCCGGAAGGTAGTCATTTTTGTAATGTTTTTCATGTTGTTAAGGATCTGTAGTGTCCTCTTTTTATTTATTATCCCTGGCTTTGCCTGACTATTCTTGTTTTTGAGATTACCGTCAGCGGGATGCCCCAATTTTTCTTAAGTCTCCTTCGTAGGTTTTGACTTAGTGGGCTTTTCTTTTTTAGAGATAATGACTGCCTATGTGATAGGGAACCATCACCGTCTTTTGATTCCAAAGGAATGTTTTTGATGTCACTCGTTGTACACGAAATGAAAGTTTGCGACTGAACGCGCATATGAATTAACTGAGAGACTACCCTTCCCCAGGTTTTGATTAAAGGTTTCAATTTATGTAAAAAGGAAACTCCTACTTCTTTGGCTCGAAGAGGTTGACTAGAGATTATCCTCCTTATAACTCTAGTGTTTAGGAATTGAAAGAACGCATGTACATCGTCAAGAAGATCTGTCCAAAAGCAAATTGTATGAGATTAAGGCATTGTTTTCGTCATCCTCCCTCTAAAGGCTTGTAACTTTTAGCAAGAGTTGAATGTCATAAAGAGAGTAAAAAGCATAGCTTAAATGAATTCAAGACAAACATATGCAATGAATTAATAAAACATAGTTTATTATTAATAGATAATTGTTTGAATAACAAAAGAAATTACAATTGAAAATTCAAAATGAACAGGAACACTCAATAATTTGGCATGGGAGCGGTGATCACGTTTGGAGTCTCAGGAGGACCGAACTCAATCACCTTAGTGTCAATCATATTCTGAATCTTGTACTTCAGCGCCCAACAATCATTAGTATCATGCCTGAGACTGCCAGAATGATAAGCACACATTACATCATGATTATAGTTAGGGGAAGAAGTTTTGGGGTTTATATGAGGTTCTATTAATGTGATCAGATTCATCCTCAACGTGTGTTGCAATGCTTTTGACAGTGGCATGTTAATGTTGGTAAACTGTCTCTTGGGCTCTTCTTGCCCTCGCTGATTTCCCCTTTGTTGTTGTCGCCGTGATGCAGGACCAGAGATCAAGACCGCCCCCACATGTTGGTCGTGGTGGCTCTTGTTATGACCTTTTTGGCTGTAAACATCATTGGACTCTTTCTTCCCATTGTATGGATTTTTCTGAGCACCAGAGGATGTAACTCCTTGAATCTTTCCGCTTTTGATGCTAGCTTCGACCCTTTCTCCAGTCAGTATTATCTCAATGAACCCGGTTGAGGAGCTTCCGATTAGATGATTGAAGAAAGATCCCGTCAAAGTTCCCATAAAGATGTCAACCAGCTACCTGTCAGTTAATGAGGGTTGCACCCTACCAGCCAGATCTCTCCACTATTGGGCGTATTCTTTGAAGCCCTCGTTGGAATGCATGGTCATATTCTGCAACTACACACGAGCTGGTGCAAGATCAGTGTTGTATTGGCACTGCTTGTAAAAAGCAGCAGCTAGATCTTCCCAAGTGTGAATGTGGGAACTCTCCAAATGATAGAACCACTCAAGTTGCGTCCCAGCTAAGCTCTCTTGGAAGAAATGGATCCAGAGCTTCTGATCAGTTGTGTATGGTTGAATCTTGCGAACATAAGACTTTAGATGCATCTTAGGACAAGAGACTCCATCATACGGGGCAAAGGTAAGGATTTTGAACTTTGGTGGGATGACCACTCCAGTAACCAAACCCATGTTTCTTAAGTCCAAGCCAGGCACAACTTGGATCTCCACATCTTTTAGTCTGTCTTCAATTTGTTTGTATTTTTCATCCACCGATGAATACTTCTCCTCAGAAGAGACATCGTCATCAGTAGCTATGTTAGCTCTAATGCTTCTAGCTTCCTCTTCTTGACTGTCTTCTTCTTCAGAAGAAGCATCTTCTTTTTGAGCTAGTTGGGCATGCCCCTTGGACCTTCTGATCACATTAAGGATGACAGCCTTTTTCTTCTTCTTGCTCTCTTTAGTAAAGAGTGTTTTCAGATCGTCCTGCCCCTTGGCCAAGTCCATGAGAACTTGTTGGAACTGAGCGTTTTGAGCTTAGAGATCTTTAACCGTTTTCTCTAGAGCCATCTCTACTAAAATAAATAGTAAGCAGATGAGAGACCTGTACGGGAAAACCTGTTATGATGACATGCATGTTATGTGATGTTTTCAAGGATCTTGTGGGGTAAACACAAGAAGATGTTAGAATTTGAACTTTGATCAACATCTTTGATTGGGGAACTTCGTAGTGGTGGATGTCCTTCCATGAGAATCAAGCTCACCATGTCAAGTGGATCATAGCCCTTGACTCAAGTTAACGTGCTTTGGTCTTTGGCGGTGTTTGATTAGAGAATGAATCCTTTTTCCCCTTGATAGGCGTCTGATTCAACATGACCCTGCATCATAGACCCTTGAAATCCTTGAAATGGTTATTGAAAAATGCTATGGTATGATGTTATGATGTTTTGTACAAATATGCAAAGCAAGCAAGTTGTTATGTACAAATAATCATATGCACAAAGCAGACAAGTCCTTAGGTTTATGCTTGCATGGAGTTTGATAGGTAAGTACCCTCTTGAAGTTTAGTTGGCTCAACTTGTCCTATTAAGTAACCGGGTTCTAGGGGATCTCAATATCACTGACCTTTCTTTTAGGCATTGTCTCAGCACAATCAATCTTTTCTTGTGGCTGAGATATCCCAAAAGTCCAATCTCAATGATCGTAGTATCGCGCATCAACCAATTTTCAGCTTTCCACCGAAACCGACTATCTCACTACTTCATAATGGCCAAGTTGTTCAATTAAGGTTATAAGGTCAGTTAGTGTTTTATGACATTGCTCAGCGGCCTCGTATTCTCCTCGATTCAACACAAGGGATACCGGTACAAAGAAATGCCTCACACTAACATAGTTATTGCTTCAACCGTGTCGGTCTACGCCATATAGTTTCCACAATCTATTGCTACTTACCTAAAAGGTGCCCCGGATCCGGATAGAGGATCAAAACAAACCCAAACAAGGAACCATAATGTAAAGCAAACAAATCAAACAAAGAAAAGCAAGTAAAGGTGATCTAGCCCTAAGGTAACCCCACTTTTAAGAAGTCCCCAGCAGAGTCGCCAATTCTTTAACATGGTGGGTGTTGTACCCCAAAATTTGCCCTCCCATATTTCTCAAAATATTTCAAGAAAAATTCACAAGTCCAACCCGGTGCGTCATATTCAGGTGTTCTTTCACCAAGATATCTCTGATAACGTATTCTCAAATTCAGGTTCGGCTCAAGAGTCAATTCTTTAAAGAAGGTATCCGAATGTGCGAGTTTTCTTGAAGAAATATGGTGAAAAAGTGTGCTGAAAGTGCAGTTTTTACGCGCTAAAAAAATTCATAACTTGAAGATCATGACTCGTGTTGAACCCGTTCCGGTGGCCAAAATTCCGTCTTGACATTATCTATGTTTTCATCTCTCACGGATGGAAGCCAATTTCGATCAGAAGGTCTTCAAAAATGTGGATTTATCAAGTATTTTCATATAGAAAATTTGTGATAGAAGTTTATTTGCGTCATGTTCAGAAAATCATAACTTGGTCGATTTTCATCGTATCGAGCTGGTTCCGGCGCCAAAATTTTACAAATTGAGTTGGCTACATTTTCACAGAAGGTATTGAGTTCAAACGGTATTCAAAAGGCCTTCGTTTTTTGCTCAGAGTGCGTGACACGCTGAAAATCCTGAATGCTGAATATTATTTCATCTGGGCCGAAACTTCGAAAATTCATAACTCGGTCAATTTTTATCGGATTGGGCTCATATTTTTACACAAGGTCACTGACTCATAGATCTACAACTTTGCTTCAAAAGTTGAGACCGAATTATGCACCGATCAATACCAGTTTTTTATTGAAGAACGTGTCAGAGTCGACACTGGAGCCCACAATAAGTTTGTCTGAGCTGAAACTTCAAAAACTCATAACTAATTCACCGTTTATCCGATTGAGCCGATTTTCGGACAGGAGTTAGTTCTCGATATCGACTACATTTTGTTTTCACATTTCGACTTCAAAAATTGCACTTAAGTATCTGCGATTTAGCCTGGAAAGTGACGAACTCAAGTGAACATTGGAGGCCCAATTGCACATTCAAAGCCCATTTTCTTTATCCTAATTTCCATTATATAATCACCTTCTTTTCACACAAACCAAGGAGAAGGAAAAAGAGAGAAAAAACCTTGCCACAACACTATTAGAATATCAAATTCTTTCAAGAACCCTAAAAACCTTGAAATCCTTATTACAAATCCCTCTCTCACTACAAACAAGCCATCACAGTTACAAACCAACACCTCACTACTTCTGCAGTAAGGATAAGACTGGCTTGATCTCCATGATCAAAAGGGCATAAAAGCATTCATGTCACTACTTTTCCAGTAAGGGTAAGGTTGATTTGATCTCCATGATCAAAAGGGTATAATCATTCATACATGTCATATTGTGCATAAACATTAAATTTCTTCATATATTGGCTTTATTTGCATTTTATGATTTTATTTAATGTGTTCATGAGATTCAACACTGCAGATTTAGACAGGATCCCATGCAGGAAGATTAAGGAACGTTGAGGCCAAAACACAAATGGCCAAAAGCCAAAAGCCAAATGGCCAAAGTAGAACAACTTATGCATGACACCAATACATGGCGAGACAGACATCCTGAGAAGATTAAGGAACGTTGAGGCCAGAACACAAATGGCCAACAGCCAAAACACAAATGGCCATGAAACCCAATCCAATAGCCAAAGAATGCAGACCGTTCAAAAAAACCTCCCCTTGGGCCTGAAACCCCCCTTGGTTTGCATCCTTTTTAATTTTATTTTCTTTTCTTTTCTAATTCTTTTTTAATTGTTTTAATTGTTTTTTTCACCATAAAATAATTTTCTATAATAAAAACAGAAAAATCAAAAATACAAATATCTTTAATTATTATTAATTTCATCACTAACCTATTTTTTTGTAAATAAACTCTAACAATTAACTTAGTTTAATTTAGGTTTTTAAACTTTAATCTTTTTCTTAATAAGTAAAAAGTATCTAGAATTAGGTTTTTTTGACATTTTCATCTTTTTCTTAAATTATTAATCATCATTATTTATCATTAATTATCATTAATTTTGTAAATAAACATGTAAATAAATTAATTAACTAGTAAATTAGGTTAACTTTAATATTTTCATTAATAATTAAAATAATCTAGATTTAGGGTTTCCTTTTAATTCTTTTTCTTTATTTTTCATAAATACAAAAAACACTAAAACACTTTCTTTTCTTTAATTAAATAATTAATTGGACTTTAATTTAATTTAATTTCATGCAAAGGGTCAAAACCCTCGGACGTCCTAATTTTAATTCTTTTCACGCATTATTTCTTTCGATCATTATGTAACTGTTTCTCAGATGTAATAGTAATTAGGTTTATCTTTCCGTCTTTACTTTCCGCATCTTTATCAAAAAACGGGTCTTTGTTAATTTGGCGATGTATAGACCCGCGCCTTGTAATAGCGTAGGATTTTACTTTCCGCACTTTAATTTCCGCACTTTTAAATTCTAAACTTTGCATGAAAGAATGTATGGCTAATTAAAAACAATGCGTAGCTCACCATGTCATGATCAAAGATAATTGCTAAACATGAAAATAACACACAAATTCACACACCACTTCTAGGGTACGCCTCACTGTTGCCTTGCCTTCGAAACGTGGTCGTCGAGTATAGGACGTTTTAGTAAGTCCTTATGTCCATGACATGATCCAGTTGCCTCGAAACGGTTGCCTCGGAATAAAAAAAGGATCAATGGCATAAGGATAGCTTCTAAGGTGTCCTACTGTTGCTCTGGTGACCACACTGTCCCTACAAACAAATTGACCCGAACACCTCCAACGGTGGTGCTACCTACCTCTCAATGGTGGGATGGCACTACCTTAAGGACATTTACACAGCCTAATTCCTTAGGGTAGGTGGATGACTCATAGATGCTTGCTCTAATTCAAAAACTAATCCAAACTCTTTTCACACCGACACTCTTCAAAAAGCTTTCAAAACAATTTTTTCAAACACTCTTGAGGACTGATACAAGAGTCGATCTGAAATCTTTAAACAAAACTTTTTCAAACCCACTCACACTTTGAAAAGCAAACACTTTTGAAAACACAAATGAGCAAGTATCTAAGAGCCCATGGATAACCATGGATAGAAAGGGTGCTAACACCTTCCCTTTCTATAAATCTACCTCCCGAACCGAGAACTATTCTCATAAGGAATTTTGCTGTGCTTTTGTCCTGTCCATGTTGGAGAAAATAAAAGACGGTGGCGACTCTTGCTTCTGCGACATTTCGCGAACCAGCGTTAAACAGTCAGTTCCAGATCCACCGATCACAGAACTGGCGACTCTGTTGGGGATACTTAAAGTGAGGTGTACATTAGGACTAAGATCACTTGTGTTTTCAATTGTCTGAATTGCTTGCTTTATTATTGTGGGTACTGTCTTGGGAGTTCTATAGATCCTAACCCGGATCTGGGGGATACCTTCTTAGAAAGTAGCAACAAGACTGTGAGGGAACTGTGCGGGGTATACCGACATGGTTGAAGCAGTCTGCTACATTGATGTGGCACTTTGGTGTGTACCGGTAACCCTTGAGTTCAGTCAAGGAGAGTACAGGGCCGCCGCGTGGTGTCGTGAAGCATCAACTGACCTTAGGAACCTTAATTGAACCATCTTGGCCTCTTTAGGGTAGTGAGATAACTGACTTTGGTGCAGTCCGAGGTTGGTTGATACTCGATACTACACTCAATTGAGGGTTGTTTTCTTGGAATATTCCGGTTGCCGGTTCAGTGGCTAAATCGAAACGATGAACAATGAAAGCAATCCAATGATATTGGGACCCTTAGAACCCTGTTACTTCTGATAAGACAGGTTTTGAGCCCACCAACTCCAAGAGGGTAGTACCCCAAACTTCATGCTAGCCTAAACTCTAAGGGCTCTCTTGTGTGACTTGTGTGCTTTCATACTTGACTACTTGCATGCTTGTTATCTGAAACTTGAGTTTCTTGCAGGTTTTGTTTACAGTCCTTAATTTGGGCTCATAACAGGGTTTACTTACCTCACTCCATGCATGGCATAACATCATACCATCATACCATTGCATACACCCTACATAAGGACTAATCCATTTCAAGGATCTCAAGGGTTTGTGATGCAGGTCATGATGAATTAAATGTCTAGCAAGGGGCAAAAGGGATTTATTTTCCTCTAGCCAGGTTGATGACTTGAGTCAGGGGTTATGACCCACTCGATATGGTGAGCCTTGACTCTTGAAGAAGGACTCCCAACAACATGAAGTTCCTTCAATCAAGCTACCGGATCCCAACTCTAACAATTCTCTTGTTTACCCCGCGAGATCCTTGAAAACATTGCATGCAAACATACATATCATTGCATTACAGGTATCCCTTTTACATGTCACTTACCTTCTTCGCTGTTTATTTCAGCAGTCTCATTATGAATCCTGAATCATCTACTGAGCAATCCATCAAGGCCCTCCAGGCTCAGAATGCCCAATTCCATGAGTTTATTAAGAGTTTATCCCAAGGCCAACAGGATTTGAAGACTCTGCTCTCGAAGAAGAAGAAGAAGAGGACGGTGTTGTTCAACCCTAGACGCAGATCTGAGAACGTACTGCAAAATGAGACTGAGCTGACACCCCATCTGTTGAAAAAGATAGTCCCCATGAGAGAGAGGTTCCTAGTCCAGTGGTCTCCGACAACGAGACGGAGTTCAATGATGAACAGTACCCTCTAACTGAGGACAGGTATAAACAGTTGGAAGACCGGCTAAGTGCTATGGAGATACAAAAAGTGCTCGGCCTGGACTTCGAAGATCTAGGTCTGTCTTCTGGGGTAGTAATCCCACACAAATTCAAGGCACCTGCTTTTGCAAAATATGACGGGGCTTCCTGTCCTAAACTGCATCTCAGGTCATACATAAGGAGGATCCATCCCTACACGGCTGACAAGAATTTATGGATTCACTTCTTTCAGGATAGTCTGTCAGGAACTCAACTCGACTGGTTCTATCAACTGAATGGAGCCAACATCCGTACCTGGGAAGACTTAGCCACTGCATTTTACAAGCAGTACCAGTACAATGCCGACCTTGCTCCCACGCGCACTCAGCTTCAGGGAATGTCTATGGGTGCAGGTGAAAGGTTCAAAGAATATGCTCAAAAATGGAGGGACCTTGCTGGAAGGGTACAACCACCTCTGACTGACCGCGAGCTCGTCGACATGTTCTTGGGGACCCTGTCAGGTTCATTCTTCAACCACCTGATTGGGAATTCTGCTGCTGGGTTTACAGATCTGATCTTGACCGGGGAAAGAATAGAAGCTGGCATCAAGTCGGGCAAGATACATAATGGTGACTCCTCGAACATTGAAAAGAAATCATCCAAGAGAGAATCTAGTGTTATCAACGCGGTAACTATTGCAAAGCCGACCGGTGCTCCTCAGCGTCACAATCAACAAAGGGAAGAGAGACCTAAAAGGCAATTTACTCCCCTCGGCATGACCTTGTCACAGATATTGCCACAGCTGCTGGAAACCAAGTTGGTAACCCTCATGGACCCTCCAAAGAATCCTAACAGGACACCTTCAAGGTACAACCCCAATGTTCGTTGCGCCTATCATTCTGACAGCCCGGGGCATGCTACAGATGACTGTTGGACTTTGAGAAACAAGGTTCAGGATCTGATTGACGCAAAGGAAGTCCAGCTCGACTCTCCAGAGGCTCCCAATGTGACCACTGCTCCCCTGCCCAAACATGGCTAGGATTGGAAACTTTTGTTCATTTGAATGTTCAGATTGTAATTTTCTTTGATTGTTCAAACATTTTATTTCATGTCAAACTTGGTTATTTCATTAATGCATTACACATGTCTGTTTTGAAGTAATTATTTCGTATTCACTATATGCAAACTGTTTTCATATTTTTGTGATGATCAACTCTTGATTGAAAATTCTAAGCCTCTTGAGGGAGGATGACGAAAACGATACCATAATCTACAGTATGCTTTTGAACAGACCCCGCTGATGAGGTACAGGCATTGTTTCAATCCCCAAACAGTGGAGTTATAAGGAAGATAATCCCTCGTCAACCCCTCTGAGCCAAAGAAGTAGGAGTTTTTATTTTCGAAAATTAAAACCCTTAATCATAACCTGGGGTAGGGTAGTCTTCTCAGTTGATCCAAGTGCACAACGAATGGCACCAAAGGAGTCCTTCCAAAGCAAAAGACCGTGATGGTTCCGAATAATCATAAAGACAGGCAGTCATTATCCCTCAGAAATCAAAAAGCCCATTAAGTCAAAACCTATGAAAGAGACTTACAAAACTGGGGCATCTCGCTGACTGTAATTCCAAAAGAAACAGTTCAGGCAAAAAACAGGGATAATGAAATCAAAAAGGAAGAGGTCCAACAAACCCTCAACAAAAAAAGGAATGACTGCCTATTCAAAATAAATTGTCAAACATCCGAACCATCACCGGAAAATCAGAGCAAATACTCAAACAAGGTCTAACGTATGATCAGCTGAGTTTAGGTCTGAAGAACATCACGAAGAGCGGGTGGGTACAAATAATTTGAGCCTTTATCCTTTGTTTCTTAAACCATGAACCAGGCCACGTTATAACCCTCAAAAGTCCTAGCTGAAGCATGGGTTAGTTCGAAAGCATACTGCTACGAAAGGTATCCTGACTCCTTAAGGCTTGCTGTGAAATAACGAGTTGACATCACGTTTTACAAAATTTGCTTGTTTTACTAAAAGATGCATTTTCAAAAACTTCGAACCAGACGTAAGCTTTGCATTTTTGACATAACTTTGTTTGCATATGACTTTTTGTTTGAACAGCATGAGAATTCGCACGACGAATGTCTAATGAACAAAAACACTTCCAATCAAGGGGCACGGCATGGTCATGGTCCGTCATCTGGGGCAGTCAAGTCAAGATTCAAAGAATATCTCAAGTGCCAAATAGCCTGGGGCAAATCTCCATCTAGATCACTTGGGGCATTGGACGATCAAACGAAGATCTTCTGGTAGTATGGCAACACTACACTACTGACAGGGGCACCTCCCTACATCCTGAGAGCGTGGACATAGTCGAAAAAATACTACGCAAAATCAAAGACCCGCTAGGTTGACACACCTAGGCAAAAATAAGGGCTTCCCGACGAACCAAAAGGGTTCGGGAAAAAATAAGGGATGAAAATAAAAAATATGTATACCCGGCAAGTCGAAAACCTGAAAAGGCGGCTTGGGCAAAAATGGGTATCCCGGTGGACTGAAAACCCGAAAGGGCGGTCCAGGCAAAAGTTAGGGATCAAAGCGTACGACTATGTCCTGTCATCTCGTCACTTGCCTACCAGAAGAAGATTTGTCAATTGGCAGTCATCAAACACCTTCACAGGTACCTTCTTCTCCAACAGAAACTGGGGCAATAATGAGTTGTCTAAATGATCCGGTTGCCCTGTCCACTGAAGTTCCAAGGTAAGTTCAGCTGAAGAATGCGACCAAGATACCTTCATTTCCAACAGAGCACAACAACGGTATCCCCAACGGAGTTATCCTCATCAACCTCAGCAAAGTACCTCTCTTTCCCCATAGAGTTACCTCCCCGCAGAGTAATCTATTCGCCAAGTTTATTCCCCAACGGAGTCATCTTCTCCTACCGGTATTCTTGCAATCATCATCCCTAACGGAAACGAAGAATCTCACTCTTCAACATCAGCCCAGGATTTGACTTCTCGGCATCCGTCAAGGATTTATTTTCCCAGACGAAGATACATTCATAAACATCACATTGTTATACATCATGATACATGCATATACGCATCATATCATACAATCTCATGTGTTGAAAAATATTATTGCTCGATCCATATCATGCATTGCATATGACTGACCTTTACCTTTCAGAAGGATACAGTTAAATGATCAGCTATGTTGACGAATACAGTCAAAAGAGACCAACCCAGTCAAAGAATACAAATCCAGTTAAATCAATGCCTAAAGATTTCTCGGATACAACTTGTCGTTATAGACACTCGTCGTTATAGACACTTGTCGTTATAGACACTCGTCGTTATAGACACTCGTCGTCATAAACACTCGTCGTTATAGACACTCGTCGTCATAGACACTCGTCGTTATAGACACTCGTCGTCATAGACACTCGTCGTTATAGACACTCGTCGTCATAGACACTCGTCGTTATAGACACTCGTCGTTATAGACACTCGTCGTTATAGACACTCGGCGTTATAGACACTCGTCGTTATAGACACTCGTCGTTATAGACACTCGTCGTTATAGACACTCGTTGTTATAGACACTCGTCGTTATAGACACCCGTCGTCATAGACACTCGTCGTCATAGACACTCGTCGTTATAGACACTTGTCGTTGTAGACACTCGTCGTTATAGACACTCGTCGTTATAGACACTCGTCGTTATAGACACTCGTCGTTATAGACACGCGTCATTATAGACACTCGTCGTTATAGACACCCGTCATCATAGACACTCGTCGTTATAGACACTCGTCGGCATAGACACTCGTCATTATAGACACTCGTTGTTATAGACACTCGTCGTCATAGACACTCATCGTTATAAACACTCGTCGTTATAGACACTCGTCGTCATAGACACTCGTCGTTATAGACACTCGTCGTTATAGACACTCATCGTTATAGACACCCGTCGTTATAGACACTCGTCGTTAAAGACCATCCGTCCATGGAAATAACCTGTCAGTAGAGACAACTCACCAACCTTTCCGAATTCCAGATCCGATTCCTGTATCTTGCCAGGGTGTATCTGTTGACGACTAGCATTACCAGACTCGATTCCTGTATCCCGCCAGGGCACGTCTGAAGAGTTTAAAGATTCGATTCCTGTATCCAGCCAGGTCACATCTACATAAAGAGTTTGAAGATCAACTCCTGTAACAGGCCAGGTAATTATTTTCTTTTTCAGGTACGCAAGTTCTCGCTAAGAAATCTCTTACGCGATCGACAACCTCTCGATGGCATCTATAAGCCCATCCACATACCAACAGTCTCCAAATGGAATCCATAAGCCCATTCCCGACAAAGCTCCATCACAGCTCCAGATGGCATCTATAAGCCCATCCCCCCATCCATCACTTCCAAATGGCATCTATAAGCCCATTCCCCCTACATCACATTGCTGATACTACACCATGCGAGTGCAAATTTCTGGGCACTTTAGTGTTCAATCATCTTCCACCTTCAGATCACGAAAGGCACGCAAGCCAATCTACATCCTCGGATTTAAGAAGATTGAACAGGGGCAACTGTTGTACCCCAAAATTTGCCCTCCCATATTTCTCAAAATATTTCAAGAAAAATTCACAAGTCCAACCCGGCGCGTCATATTCAGGTGTTCTTTCACCAAGATATCTCTGATAACGTATTCTCAAATTCAGGTTCGGCTCAAGAGTCAATTCTTTAAAGAAGGTATCCAAATGTGCGAGTTTTCTTGAAGAAATATGGTGAAAAAGTGTGCTGAAAGTGCAGTTTTTACGCGCTAAAAAAATTCATAACTTGAAGATCATGACTCGTGTTGAACCCGTTCCGGTGGCCAAAATTTCGTCTTGACATTATCTATGTTTTCATCTCTCACGGCTGGAAGCCAATTTCGATCAGAAGGTCTTCAAAAATGTGGATTTATCAAGTATTTTCATATAGAAAATTTGTGATAGAAGTTTATTTGCGTCATGTTCAGAAAATCATAACTTGGTCGATTTTCATCGTATCGAGCTGGTTCCGGCGCCAAAATTTTACAAATTGAGTTGGCTACATTTTCACAGAAGGTATTGAGTTCAAACGGTATTCAAAAGGCCTTCGTTTTTTGCTCAGAGTGCGTGACACGCTGAAAATCCTGAATGCTGAATATTATTTCATCTGGGCTGAAATTTCGAAAATTCATAACTCGGTCAATTTTTATCGGATTGGGCTCATATTTTTACACAAGGTCACTGACTCATAGATCTACAACTTTGCTTCAAAAGTTGAGACCGAATTATGCACCGATCAATACCAGTTTTTTATTGAAGAACGTATCAGAGTCGACACTGGAGCCCAAAATAAGTTTGTCTGAGCTGAAACTTCAAAAACTCATAACTAATTCATCGTTTATCCGATTGAGCCGATTTTCGGACAAGAGTTAGTTCTCGATATCGACAACATTTTGTTTTCACATTTCGACTTCAAAAATTGCACTTAAGTATCTGCGATTTAGCCTGGAAAGTGACGAACTCAAGTGAACATTGGAGGCCCAATTGCACATTCAAAGCCCATTTTCTTTACCCTAATTTCCATTATATAATCACCTTCTTTTCACACAAACCAAGGAGAAGGAAAAAGAGAGAAAAAAACCTTGCCACAACACTATTAGAATATCAAATTCTTTCAAGAACCCTAAAAACCTTGAAATCCTTATTACAAATCCCTCTCTCACTACAAACAAGCCATCACAGTTACAAACCAACACCTCACTACTTCTGCAGTAAGGATAAGGTTGGCTTGATCTCCATGATCAAAAGGGCATAAAAGCATTCATGTCACTACTTTTCCAGTAAGGGTAAGGTTGATTTGATCTCCATGATCAAAAGGGTATGATCATTCATACATGTCATATTGTGCATAAACATTAAATTTCTTCATATATTGGCTTTATTTGCATTTTATGATTTTATTTAATGTGTTCATGAGATTCAACACTGCAGATTTAGACAGGATCCCATGCAGGAAGATTAAGGAACGTTGAGGCCAAAACACAAATAGCCAAAAGCCAAAAGCCAAATGGCCAAAGTAGAACAACTTATGCATGACACCAATACATGGCGAGACAGACATCCTGAGAAGATTAAGGAACGTTGAGGCCAGAACACAAATGGCCAACAGCCAAAACATAAATGGCCATGAAACCCAATCCAATGGCCAAAGAATGCAGACCGTTCAAAAAAACCTCCCCTTGGGCCTAAAACCCCCATTGGTTTGCATCCTTTTTAATTTTATTTTCTTTTCTTTTCTAATTCTTTTTTAATTGTTTTAATTGTTTTTTTCACCATAAAATAATTTTCTATAATAAAAACAGAAAAATCAAAAATACAAATATCTTTAATTATTATTAATTTCATCACTAACCTATTTTTTTGTAAATAAACTCTAACAATTAACTTAGTTTAATTTAGGTTTTTAAACTTTAATCTTTTTCTTAATAAGTAAAAAGTATCTAGAATTAGGTTTTTTTGACATTTTCATCTTTTTCTTAAATTATTAATCATCATTATTTATCATTAATTATCATTAATTTTGTAAATAAACATGTAAATAAATTAATTAACTAGTAAATTAGGTTAACTTTAACATTTTCATTAATAATTAAAATAATCTAGATTTAGGGTTTCCTTTTAATTCTTTTTCTTTATTTTTCATAAATACAAAAAACACTAAAATACTTTCTTTTCTTTAATTAAATAATTAATTGGACTTTAATTTAATTTAATTTCATGCAAAGGGTCAAAACCCTCGGACGTCCTAATTTTAATTCTTTTCACGCATTATTTCTTTCGATCATTATGTAACTGTTTCTCAGATGTAATAGTAATTAGGTTTATCTTTCCGTCTTTACTTTCCGCATCTTTATCAAAAATCGGGTCTTTGTTAATTTGGCGATGTATAGACCCGCGCCTTGTAATAGCGTAGGATTTTATTTTCCGCACTTTAATTTCCGCACTTTTAAATTCTAAACTTTGCATGAAAGAATGTATGGCTAATTAAAAACAATGCGTAGCTCACCATGTCATGATCAAAGATAATTGCTAAACATGAAAATAACACACAAATTCACACACCACTTCTAGGGTACGCCTCACTGTTGCCTTGCCTTCGAAACGTGGTCGTCGAGTATAGGACGTTTTAGTAAGTCCTTATGTCCATGACATGATCCAGTTGCCTCGAAACGGTTGCCTCGGAATAAAAAAAGGATCAATGGCATAAGGGTAGCTTCTAAGGTGTCCTACTGTTGCTCTGGTGACCACACTGTCCCTACAAACAAATTGACCCGAACACCTCCAACGGTGGTGCTACCTACCTCTCAATGGTGGGATGGCACTACCTTAAGGACATTTACACAGCCTAATTCCTTAGGGTAGGTGGATGACTCATAGATGCTTGCTCTAATTCAAAAACTAATCCAAACTCTTTTCACACCGACACTCTTCAAAAAGCTTTCAAAACAATTTTTTCAAACACTCTTGAGGACTGATACAAGAGTCGATCTGAAATCTTTAAACGAAAATTTTTCAAACCCACTCACACTTTGAAAAGCAAACACTTTTGAAAACACAAATGAGCAAGTATCTAAGAGCCCATGGATAACCATGGATAGAAAGGGTGCTAACACCTTCCCTTTCTATAAATCTACCTCCCGAACCGAGAACTATTCTCATAAGGAATTTTGATGTGCTTTTGTCCTGTCCATGTTGGAGAAAATAAAAGATGGTGACGACTCTTGCTTCTGCGACATTTCGCGAACCAGCGTTAAACAGTCAGTTCCAGATCCACCGATCACAGTGGGAGAACTGACTTGGGATGTTTTGCGTTTGATCGCAATTGTTGCGGATAGCGAGAGTCGCCACCGACTTTTCTTTTATCCAATAAAGGAAAGGGTGAAAAGAATAGGAAAGAACTTTGAGATTATTTTCTTGAGTTCGGGGGGGTAGTTTATGAAAAGGAAAGGTGTTAGCACCCTTTTCATCCATAGTTATCTATGGGCTCTTAGTTGCTTACTAGCTCACTTGCTTTTGTTTGAAAATGTGCTTCTGGTGTGGTTTTGAAAGTATTTTGAAAACGTCCCTTTGTAATGATTCTCGTCTCTATAAGAGTGCATACAAAGTGTTGTTTGGAAAATAGTTCAAAGAAGTGTTTTTGTTTTTGAAAGTGATTTTGAAAAGGGTGTCTTTGTAATGGTTCTCGTCTCTATGAGAACGCATACAAAGTGTTGTCTTTTGAAAATGTTTCAAAATGAAAGTGTTGATGTATAAAATGTTTTTGTTGTGAGCAAGCGAGCAACTAGGAGTAACCTACCTACTGAAAGGTCTTTAGTGTTTTTTCCCTCCTCCTTTAGACGTTGCTATCTTACCATTGATTGGTAAGAAGCCTTATCTTTGGATGTAAAGGGACGGGCGTGGGTCATCGTATAGCCGTGATAGCAATGTTGTGAGATATCTTAGCATTTCTCTTGAGGGACTAAGATCATTTGTAAGGAAACATTTGAAGCGTCATCGAGGGACTATGATCTTGTATTTTTTATTGTTTTGCTAAGACGTCTCACGTGCATAACATGACCATTTTTCATAAGGTAACAAGTGGAGTTAACCCTAGGGGTGCATGTGTGAATAGTGTTTGTATTTCATGCTTGATTTATCTTTGAATTAGTGTTTTCTAAGCATTGGTTTTATCTTTCCATACAAACCCTAATTACTAGCATTTATATGAAAGCGATAAATAGCGGAAAGTGAATATTCTACGCTATTACAATAATTTGGGGAATGGAGTATACAAATTTACAAATGGGGATTGCAAGAAATTAAAATCCTAATTATCTATTACAACCATATTGAAATAATGTACAAGAATTACAAGGTAAAATAGATTTGTTTTGTTTTTGTTAATGAAAATAAATTGATGATAAAAATAATAAGAGAATAAGAGTCAGAATTAGCGCGTTGCTGAAAGAGGAGAGAGCAGAAGTTCTGACTCAGGCGTGCTGCAAATCAGAAAGCAAATGTTAGCAAAAAGAGGGAGGTCAGAAGTTCTGGATCTAAACGCACTGATGTTCTGAGGTTGCTGGGAACAAAGGAAAGCCTAGAAGTTCTGATTGCTGAGAGAGTTTAGAAGTTCTGATGCAACTGGAAGGTTAGAAGTTCTGGTTGTTGGGAGAGTCTAGAAGTTCTGGTTGTTGAGAGAGTGAGGTGTCAATGTTATTGGCTGATAATGTCTAGAAGTTCTGGTAATGGATCACTGTTTTGACAAACAACTGAAGGGGGTTTATCTAGAAGTTCTGGTCTAGGATCAATGTTTGATAAATAACGGGGGAAATGTTAAGAAGTAAACATAAAAAGGTGTTTCTGGGGCTAGAACTCAGGATCCTTAGCATTAATGCCTTATGCACGCGCTTTCTACCACTGGGGTGGCTATACATATGGTATTAGAAGCAGAAACATAAGCATGTATCATAAAGTATGTTCTGATGATGAACTTCATCTTCTCCTTCACGCCAACCAGAGCATCTGCAACTTAGTCATTTCTCAACAAAATGGAAAATGAAAACATAGCAGTTATGGCATATTTCATCATGTTTTTATAAATATAAAACATCAAAACTGTAAACCAGAAACAAACATGAACTTTGTTAATCCTAATTCTGAACCCTAATTTCCTCAAGAAGTTATGATCTAAAATTCTCTCTACTTAGGCCATGTAAATGAAATCTATAAATATGTACATAATCAGAGTCATGATATCTACATTGTATCCTTGAAAATGTAAGCCTACTAATGTCTAAGCAATGAGCTAAAAGTCAGAAGCAACTTACCTTGCAGTTGGAAATTATTCTGTTAATTAGAGCCTGGTTCAGATTGCTGTGATGTTCTGGTCAGCTTCCTCAAGTTCCCAGGAATCTAGAACAACTCTTAACTTGAGCTATGAATGGCTGGAGTGTTCTGGAGCAGCCAAGAAGCAAAGTTCTGATTTTTGAAATGGAGATTGGTGAAGATTGTGTTACAGTCTAAAAACAAAAGTTGGGACGGCTTCTAAGTGTATATCAGAAACTGTGTGGATGATTTGGCCAAGAAACACACAAGGAAAATTAGAGTTTGGATGCAAAAACCAGAAATTAGCAGGTTTCGTGTTTGGGTTGCGGTTTCAGGTTCTTGGAATTTTCAGCAAGGTTTCAAGGCTTTTTTCCCATGTCTCCCCCCCCCCCCCCCCTTTTCAGTTTGCAAATGATGTTAATTTATAGGCAAAGGATTTAGAAGCTTGGAGAAATCAAGAGTACAGCCATCACGGGTTATGGATCATTGACTTGTTTTTTAAGCAAGTTTAGCCAAGCATGTTTCAAGGCAAGGTAGGGTGGTTAGCAGCTTTAAGCACACCTAATCTGAGTTTGTAAGCAGGATTTGTGGGAGAAGTACACTCAGAAGCAAAGTGAAGCATGGGTTCAAAATAAACTTTGTACAAAAGTTTGCTTTTCAAGGACAACAATAGTACTTTTGTGTCACACGTGGGAAGATCCTTTGGATAAAGACTCAAAAGTGGGTGTGAGCATTAAGTGATGATGAGATTTAACAAGCAAGAAAACCTGCAACATGAGATTATGCAGCATAGCTTGAAGCTGGATCAGAAGTTCAGCATAAACGTAACTTAGAACAAATGTCCAACTTCTGATCTTTGACTCTCTGCTCCAGCATGATCTGAAGGAGTTCTCAGACTTTTCAGAAAGTTTGTAACATACTTTGTAAACCCTCTTTGAATCACTTTTGTAAACTCTGATTATACCTTCATGAAAATTGGCCCAAAAGTTTTAACCAAATTCTGACTTGGAAATGCTCAGAATTTACTAAGTGCTTTAGCTTCATGGACGTGTCTTCAGGGATTTATAACTTGAAATCCCAGCATTTCTCGGAGAAGTTCTGTTCTGCAATGTTTTAGATCTCATTGATATCTACAACTCTTGTGTCAGAAGTTCTTCCTGAATCATCTTGCATCATGATGAAAATCTGGCCAGAAGTTCTGAACTTATCATATTTTCTTAACACTTAGAAAAACTTCTAAGTGTTTAGAACTTTGACTTTTCCAAAGTAATTTTGACTTTTGATTTTTTTGGTGACCCAACTTCATATTCTAACATGTCTTGATGAAATGTGATTCTTGAAACTTGATTTTGATTAAAAAGTCAAAGTTTGACTTTTTCAATGTGCATTTGACCATTTTGCCCTTGTGCCAATTCCAACCCTAAATTGATGTATCAGTGCTACAAACTTGAGCCATAGAAGATCTTGTGAGAAAAAACCTTGAGAAATGAGAGGGTAAATTTTGGGGTACAACACTTATAATCTTCAAAATCTCCTCCATCTTTTGAGTAGAGGGTTCCTCAGTAATAATGTCTTTGGCAGGAGCCTCCATCCTGGCAGGTTCACTCATCTTTTCTCTGCCCCTAGCATCAATACTAGGTTTGTCAACAGTAATGCGAAGAAGTGTAGTTGTGGTGGTTGAAGGTGAAATGTTAGGATAGAAGATTCTCCCCGTCCTTGTCACCTTGCTTGAGCCAACAATGTTGGTAATATCAGCAGCCTTGTCTTCATCAATCCAGGAGTCTTGTCTAATACCATGGTAGTATACTTCAGCGCCATAATTCAAGGGTACCTCTATTGTACCCCAAAATTTTCCCTCCCATATTTCTCAAAAATATTTCAAGAAAGATCCTCAAGTTGCTCAAGGAAGTCCAAGGGTTGACCAGACAAGCTCTCTCCTAAGGCAATCTACCTCAAATTAGGGTTTCATGTTGAACCAAGATACTTGAGTCCAAGGGATCCCAAATGCTCACCATTGTCCTAATATGTTATCAAGATCATCCATGTCAAGTTTCAAGCCTTGTAGAGGAAGTTTGCTCAGTCAATTGCTTAAAAGCCTGAAAATCGACTGTGCTAGGGCAAAAGTCAATTGTGGCCCACATACAGTCAAACTTCAAGATTTTTGGTCAACATCCTCATTTTGAAGTATATTTCATCATTTTATCAAGGGTTGATCATGATTCATCAAGAGTTGCTCATAATTCATCAAGGACCAAAAGTTGCTAAATTAGGGTTGTGCAGGAAAAGTCAACTCAACTTTGACCAAGCATAACTTTCTCATTCTTTATGAGAAATGACCCATCCAAAGCTCATTTTGAAGCGGATGCAATTCTCTACAATCCATCTTCATCTCCCAAGTTCAAATTATGCACTCACAAGAAGTTATGAATTGGGACATTATAGGTCACTTTGAAAAGTCAACAAAAACACCTTTTTTGTCAAAGCTTCATACATGAACATGGAATACCAAATTGAGATGAGACCAAAAGGGTTGCTTATAGGACATATCAAGATTTCTAAAAAGTACAAGAACACCTTCAAAGAGTCAAAATTGAGGAAGTTATGCATTGGTGAAATTGACCTTTTTTGTAAAATTATCAAAAGTCAACTATGCCTCAAATTGCAATTTTTGCCAAATGGGCCCAATCTTTTGCATTTGTTTTGAGTTGGTAGCATGGTCCACGAGTCCTAGCTCTTACCACTTGTCTTTATCTTATTTTTATTATTTATTTTGATTTTTATTTGAATTAAATCAATTTAAATCAAAACAAAGCATAGAAAATCCAAATCATTGAAACCTCAAGATATTGTGCATGTTTCAGATCTTATGTCCAGTTGGCAAGTGATTGAATTCGTGCAAGGCCTTTATGTTCACAAAAAGATTGAATTTGGCCTATTTTTGGAAGGATCTTCAAGTGAATCAAATCCAAATCAAAAGCTATAATGGAGAAAGATTGAGATCATGTTTTCAACCCTAATTCATTCCTCGGTATATAGTATACAATTGCAGACCTAAAACACAAGGGTTTTAGAGGCGTACAAAGTCAGAACAAACTTGAAAAAATCAAAGAAAAGTGGTGATTCGATTTTGCACTTCCAGGCATTCTCAAAACCCTCTAGCCATCCCAATCGCTTCATGGGATCACAAGCAAGCGAAACCAATCAAGAACAAGGAGTTTCCAGTACTATAACGCACTGTAAGTCAGCCACGACAATGGATTTTTCTTGAATTCGAATTGCATAATTTTGGCATCTATAGCATGAAATATTTGTATATTCTTGCTCCTTGAAGCATTTGCAAACTATCCATAACATTTAATTTCGTTTTTGTGGACTGTATCAAGAATTGCCATTGTTAGGGTTCTTGGTTTCGTTTTAGGGTTTTTGTGTGCAGGCAAAATTGGCCCCCATGAAGGGCATCATGATGCTCAGAATACCAAGGCAGTTCGATTCATGGCATTAAAAGTCATTTATCATGTCCAAGGAGGATTTTGGAACGAACCAGGGTTGTAGCTACAGACATATGTCTGTAGCTAAAAGCCTTTAACTTTTACCAACGGAGCAAGGAGGAAGATGACTATCGTGGCAGCCCATGATTGCTCCATTTAAATTTTCGCGCGCAGGATTTAACAAAGTTGTTTTTTTTATATAATATTTGTTTGTTCTTTTATGTACAAAGCGCGCACGTAGCTCAGTTGGCATCAGAGCGTTTGGAAAAGGTTATAGGACCTGGGTTCGAATCCCAGGTCTCCCATTATTTCATGATATTTTTCTTTCATTAATCAGGCGTGTACACAAGGCCAAGGACCACCATGCACCCTCATCATCCAACTTGCCAAGTGTCCAAGAGGCCAGATCTGAAGGCCATCAATGAAGGAGTATCATAGGCCATAGTCAATGCAATGCATGGGATTCTGGACGTCAACGTGGACCAGCTGTTTTGGGCCCAGAATTTGCTTTTGACACCCCTCCAAATTACTCACAACCAGGCCCAATTCTTCTTTCTTCTCTTTATATTTTCTTTATTTATTTATTTATTTATATTTACTAACACAAATTAATTTTTCTTTTTATCAAAAAAATCACAAAAAATATTTTCATCCAATTAGATTTAGGATATTAATTTTTTATACAAAAATTAATTGAATTAGATGATTTAATTTTAGGTAACTTTAATTCCTTTTGTAAATAAATTAAAAACAATTAGAAATTAGGGTTTTGTCTAAATTAAATTCTATTTTCTTTTCTTAAAAATAACCAAAAATACAAAAATAGGCCATGAAAATTATTTTCTTTGAATTAATATAATTATTAATTAATTTTGTATTTAATTTAAAAACCTAATTCTTTTTCTTAAAAATAATCAAAACTAACACAAACAATTTTTTCTTTCAATCAGGTTAGACGGGGTCAAAACCCTAAGTTCTTATCGTTCTTAACTCATTGCGCGCGCTTTATTATTTTATTTTTCCATATTAATGTAATTGCTCACAAGTTGTAATAGATTAATTAGGATTTTTCTCTTTTTCATTTATCATTTTGACGGGTTTGTTTTTGGCTATGTAAATACCCGAAGCCTTGTAATAGCGTAGCTTATTTTCCACATTTTAAATTCCGCAACTATTAACTGTTAGATGTATGATATTAGGGTTGCATGACAAGAATGTATGATTAACTTTAAAACGGTTAGCAAACCCTAAATGTGCAAAGATAATAAACTTAAAATTGAATCACTCGCGCATGCGCACTTCTAGGGTATACTCCCACTTCGGTTGCCTTCGGTAAATGGTCATTGAGTATAGGATATTTTAATGGTCACTCTCTTGTCCAAAAGATCAAAGTTGCATCGGAATGGTTGCCTCGGATATAGTTGCCTCGAATGTTGATCTTAAGACATTAGGGTAATTACTAAGACGTCCTAACATTGATTTAGTGACCGTACGTCCCTTTCGAATTGACCCTTAAAACTCCAACGATGGTGCTACCTACTCACTAATAGTAGGATACCACTGTCTAAAAGAAACGAACATAGAACAACTCTTTTTTTTCGAGTAGGTAGATTAGCTCTTAAGTACTTGCTCAATCCAAACAAACTTTTTCACACTTACACTCCTTTTCAAACAAAGCTTTCAAAAACACTTCGTAACACTCTTGAAGACAGAAGCAAGGGTTAAATCGAAGTCAAAACAAAAACTTTTCAAATCACACAAACACATAGAAGCAATTTTGAAAATGATGAGTAAGTACCTAAGAGCCCGTAGAGAACTACGGATAGAAAGGGTGCTAATACCTTCCCTTTCTATAATCTACCCCCTGTACTCAGAAAATCTCAAAAAAGGAATTTTTCTGTGCTTTTTTCCTTTCCTTGTTGGATAAAATAAAATTCGGTGGCGACTCTTGCTTACCGCGACATTTTACAAACACAAACGCAAAACGCGAACCAGCATTCCTAAAATAGTCCGGTTTTGGCCACTGTATCACAACCTCCTTATCGGAAGAATAAGGGACTGACCCAGGAGTAGTAATTATCAATGGAGCTATATTTGGTTCATCGGAAATCCTAATAGGACCATTTGAAGTGATTCTAATAGGCTTGTTGGAGATGGTGATGAGGATATGTCTTTAACTTCTTGAGGCACAACTTCAGTCAAACTTTTTACGGACGGGTTTCTTTCGAATAAAATCCCATGGTTGTCCATTAGGTGTTGGAAACCTCTTTTCAGCCATTCATAGCATTATTTGCACAACACAATAACAACAATCTTCAAGGCAACCAGGGAAAACCCCAACTTTCAACAAATTGTTTTGACAAACTTTTGTGGAGTGGTTAAGTCATTAACAGAGGAAACAAAAGCAGTATCTTCAATAGCATTGACACCTTTGCCATGGTTTAGCATAGGTGTGGTGATTACATTCGGAGTCAGAGGGGATCAAATTCAATGGTCCTATTGTCAATAAGGTATTGGATCTTACATTTTAATGGCCAACAATGATCAGTCATGTCCGGGACTATTAGAGTGGTAAACACATTTGGTGTTTGGGTTATACTTTAGAGATGAAACATTGGGATTTGGAGGGGGATCACGCAATGTTACCAAATTATCCCTAAATGGGTGTTGTAGGGTTTGAGATAGTGACATGTTGATCCTTGTAAATTTTCTTCTTGGAATATCAGGTCTTTGGTAGCCAGTTTGTTGTTGTGGTCTTTGAGTAGAGGTTGGATTGGAGATTAGAACTGCATTTACATATTGGCGATGGTCCTTCTTGATATGGCCCCTTGACCCATACACGGCATTAGTTTCTTTTTTACCGATAAAAGGTTTCTTCATAGTATTTGATGTAGAGGCAGAGGTCATGTGAATATTTCCACTTTTGATACTGGTCTCAACCCTTTCACCAGTCAAGATTAACTCAGTGAAACCAGATGATGAGCTCCCAATTAACAAGTTGAAAAATGGTCCAGTCAATGTTCCCATGAACATATCCACCAACTCCCTATCGGTTAATGGTGGCTTCACCCTACCTGCCAGGTCTCTCCATTTCTGCGTGTACTCTTTGAAGCCTTCATTGGAACCCATGGTCATTCCTTGTAACTGCACTCTAGTTGGTGCCAGATCGGTATTATACTGATATTGACGATAGAAGGCAGTGGCCAAGTCTTCCAGGTATGGATGTTTGAACCCTCTAACTGGTAAAACCACTCCAATTGAGTCCCAGACATACTTTATTGAAATAAGTGCACCCATAACTTCTTATCAGTGGCATGTGGTTGAATTTTATGGACGTAAGAACTCAAGTGAAGCTTCAGGCACGAAACACCATTGTACTTGGCAAAAACTGGAATCTTGAAGTTGTGGGGATTGCTACCCCAGGAACCAAACCCAAATCACCAAAATCTAGGCTAGGCACAACTTGAACTTCCATAGCCTTCAACTTGTCCTCCAGTTGATTGTACTTGTCTTTAGCCAGCAGATATTGTTCGTCAAAAAAGTCCTTATCCTCATAGACTGGATTTTTGCCACCCTCATCACGGGTGCTCCTTGGATCTTCATCCTGATTCTCATCCACCTCAGATAATTCTTCTACCACTTGCACTCGTCGAATAGGGCCCTTGAACCTCTTCGCCATGTTGATCAAAGATTTCTTCTTGGTTTTATTATTTTCAACCAGAAGTGACATCAGTTATTGCTGCCCTTTGGCCAAGTTGAGAATGTTTCTTGAAATTGAGAATTTTGTGTCTGCAAGTCCTTCACAGTCTGCTCGAGATCTATCTTACTGAAATAAACAGTAGAAAGATGAGTAAACCTGTGTCGTAAAACCCGCTTATGTTATGATGCATGTAATGTGAATGCAAATATTTTCAAGGACCTTTAAGATTAAAATTTGTTTAAACAAAGAAGGAACAAACATTAATTGTATTAATAAGTTCAAACGGTTACAACAAATGCCTCTTAGGCTTACAATGGAAGAAGCAAAAATAATACAAAATAAACTCCTAAAATAAAAGGACTCAATTTTCCCATGAGCGCATCCTCTTTGGTGCAATGTAGGCATTCAAACTTCGCTCTTCATGAAGTTGTCTCGTGAGCTCCAAAACCATTTTCTCGCTTGCGTAGAATTATGTGTCAAAGGTGTCTCGCTCCCCTTTGAGTTGAATCCACGATCTTTGTAACTCCTCGAGAGTAGTAGGCATATCAGAATGAAGAATAGTGTAGGGAACATCTCCTTCGGCAATAGGCTCCATGATGATAGGTAGGATGGCATCATATGGCATCATGAGGTTTTGAGCCCGAGCTCGAACCCGCTTGAGTTAAGGCTCCAAAGGAATGGAGTTCTTATGTCCCAACATATTTCTATCAACTTTGTTCACCATGCCCCAAGCTCGTACAAATCTTTGACGATAACCTTGGACATTGTTCTCATAGTCAAATACAATTCTTTGGACAAGTGCGTCATGGGGCCATCCCTCCGGGCATACCCAAACTCTCGTAGAGCCAAGCAAGGATTATAGGTGATACCTCCCAAAATGCCAAAGAGAGGTACATTAGGGAATTCCCCATAATGATCAATAATGATAACATCCTCCAAAGATCGAGAACACCAATGAATATCTGAATGCGAAAGTGACATCAACCTACTAGACCATCTCATGCCTTGCTCATTCTTCAAGATAAATCGAGAAAGGTGCAAAATAAACCACCTAGCCATCAAAGGAGTGGAACACATAAGAACTCCCCTTCTCTTCATGGTGCGAGTGTGAAGAGAGTGCAAAATGTCTCCAAGTATAGTATGCATCGGGTTACGAGATAGAAAAACTTTGACCGTATTCACATCTATGAGTTGGTCCGGGTTAGGAAATAGTATCATCCCGTAGATTAGATGGACAAAAACCTCTTCAAAAGCTTGCAAATCCAGAGCATCCCAAAATTGTTGGGCCTTCTCAAACAGAAACTTGGCCAGAAAACCCTTAGCACCATTTCTTATTTCCCAATTTGCTTCGACGTTGGACCGTTGCAAATGTAAAGCTCGAGCAATCTCCTCAGGTCTTGGGTCTTTCTCAATACCGGTGAAGGGTAGTTGATCCAGAATAGGCACTCCTAATAACTGATAAAACTCCTCCATGGTAGGCACTAATTGGTAATCAGGAAATGTGAAGCAATGGTGTTTAGGGTCAAAGAATTGGAAAAGCACATATACCATATCCTGTTCAAAGTTTGAGGTAACCAAGTTGATGAGACGACCATATTTCTTAGTGAATGGAGAATCATTTGGAACCCTTGAGATAACTCCTTAAGTTGAGAAGGCACTTTCACAAGGTTGATTCGGATGGTATTTCCTCGCATAGAAGCCATGTCCTACAAAACAGCACAAAGGTAAATCCTAAAAGTCCTTGAAATGGTCAGTGCAAAATACCATGGTATAATGTCAGGATGTTATATACAAGTAAAAATATACACACAAAGTAAACAAGTCCTTAGGTAAAGGCTTGCATGAGGTTCATAGGTAAGTATCCTCTTGAAGTTTGGTTGGTTTAACCTGTCCTAGAAAGTAATCGGGTTCTAGGCAATCTCAATACCATTGATCTTTCTTCATTGGGCATTGTTTCAGCATAAGCCTCTTTTTTGGCGACCGAAATATCCCAAAAGTCTGATCTCAATGAGCATAGTGTTGAGTATCAACCAACTTTGGACTGCACCAAAGCCGACTATCTCACTACTTCCTAATGGCCAAGTTATTCAACAAAAGGTTCTAAGGTCAGCTAGTGCTTCATGACACCACACAACGGCCTCGTATTCTCCTTATTTCGCCATAAGGGGTATCGGTACCCACAAATGTGCCACATTAATGTATCTAGTATTTGAACCATATCGGTCTATGTCGTACAGTCTCCATAATATTTTGCTACTTACCTAATTATGTTCCCAGATCTGGGTAGAGGATCAATACAAACCCAAACAAGGGCCCGAAATGCAAAGCAAACAAATCAAGTAATGAAAGCATTTAAAGGTGATCTAGTCTCTAAGGTAACCTACTTTTGTCCCCAATAGAGTCGCCAGTTCTGTAATATGGTAGGAGAACTGACTTGGGTGTTTTGCGTTTTATCGCAATTGTTGGGGATAGTAAAAGTCTCCACCGACTTTTCTTTTATCCAATCAAGGAAAGGGTGAAAAGAACAGGAAAGACCTTTTGAGAATTTTCTTGAGTTCGGGGGGTAGGTTATGAAAAGTGAAGGTGTTAGCACCCTTTTCATCTGTAGTTATCTACGGGCTCTTAGTTGCTAGCTCACTTTGAAATGCTTTGTTTGAAATGTGTTTGTGATTGTTTTGAAAGTATTTTTGAAAAGTTCCTTCGCTTAGGCAAACTTTGTAATGATTCTCGTCTCTACAAGAATGCATACAAAGTGTTGAATTTTGAAAATATTTCATTTGAAAGTGTTGGTGTATTTAAAATGATGTTTGGAAAATGGTTAGAGCAAGTAACTATGAACGTTCTACCTACTCAAAAAGTATTAGTTTATTTCCTCCTCCTTTAGATATTGTTATCTTACCATTGATTGATAAGAAGCCCTATCATTGGATGTTAAGGGATGGGCATGGGTCATCGTATAGTTATAGAAAGCAACATTGTAGGATACTTTAGCAATTTGTCGTAAGGGGCTAAGATCATTTATGAAGGCAACATTTGAAGGGTCATCGAAGAACTATGATCTTGTATTTGATTGTTTTTGCTAAAGTATCCCACATGTGTAACATGACTATTTTTATCTCAAGGCAACAAGTGAGGTTAACCCTAGAGGTGCAAGTGTGCGGGGTGTTTGTTTTCATGCTTTTGTTCTTGAATTAGGGTTTGCTATTTATTGATTTTAGTTTTGACATACAAACCCTAATTACTAGCATTTATATTAAAAGCGATAAATTGTGAAAATGTAAAGTTCTACGCTATTACATCATTTGGGGATGGGGATACAAATTTATAAATGGGGAGAAAATAATTAAACCTAATTACTATTACAACCATATTGACTGAATAATAATGTACAAGAATGAATAAATGTACAAGAATGAATAGATGTACAAGAAAGTAAATGCAAAAGAAATTTTATTTTTGTTTGTGTTTTTGTTAAGAAAAAGTTTTGACCTAATTTACTAAAAGGAAACAAATAACTAGTCTAAATTAATTTTAAAGAAATAAACCTAAGTCTAAAATAGAAAATAAATAAAATTAATCAAGAAAGTATTTTTTAGGGTTTTGTAGAAAATAGTTTTAATTTAATTAAACTAGTATACAAAGTTAATTAATTAAAAGTCCTAAGTTCTAAATTAATTTTAATGAAAATAAACCTAAGTCAAATTAATTTATGAAAATAAATTAAATTGAAATAAGAAACTATTTTTGTATTTTTATCTTTAAAGGAAATAAAATAAAAGTATTTAAATATGCAAATAAACAAATAAAATATTTTTTTGGATTTTTTTTTATTAATAAAAATAACAATAATAATAATAATAATAAAAAATAAAGGAAAAAAAGAAAAAGAAAATAAAAGTGAAATTGAGTCAGGGGTGTGAAAATGATTTGGATGGTTTAAAAGTAAAACTGGTTTTGTTTGAATGTTAGGCCCATTAGCATTTTTTTTTGTAATCAGAAAACAGAAAATAAAAACAATGAAATGGGCTACGTTGTTATTTAGAAAATAGGGGTGTTAGAGGAAGTAAAAAACAAAGCCCACTGATGGAAGGCCTAACGCGCTGTTTCAAACCAAAAAAGAGAAAAATGTTAGACAAATAAAACAAAAGGGCAGCGCTGGGGCTCGAACCCAGACCCTCAGTATAAACGCGCGCGCTCTCTATCACTGGGATGGATATACATCTGGTATTTAAAATGAAACCAACATATTATATTACAAGTCAAGTCCTAGGCATGCACTTCATCTTCTTCCTCGCACCATGTTCAGGACTTCATTTTCAAATCTATAAATTTCTCATTTCTCAACAAAAGTTGAAACTGTAAACATGAAAGTTGCTCCATTTTTTCTCACGATTACATAAATGTAAATTACTAAAAATATAAATAAAAGATAAACATGAATTTTTAATGGTACCAAATCTGACCTAATTTTTTCAGAAAGTTCAACTCTAAAATTCTCACTACTTAGTCAAACATTAATGAAATCTAAGGACATGGTCATCTTCAGGCTATGATGTCTATATTTTATCTTTGAAAATGGAATCCTAACAATGCCTATATAAAGAGATTGGAAGTAAGAAATTTTACCTCAAAAATGGAAATCATGTTCTGCAAATGAGCTCACTTCAAGGTGTTTTAATGATTTTGTTAGCTTCATTGAACCTCCAGGAAGCTATTGTAATGCTCACCTTGTGCTGAAAGTGCCTGGATTGTTCTTGAGAAGTCAATGTGCAAACAACTATTTTTGAAAATGGAAGATGGTGATGGAGGTGTTACAGAACTGTAACAGGGATTTGGATAGCTTCTATATGAGGTAAGGAAGCTTTGTGAATGGTTTGGCCAAGAAGCGCGTGAGTGGATTTGAAGATGGATGTGCCAAGTCAGAAATGACACAAAAATGGAAGTTTTGGGTAATTTCTGGCTTGAGGGGGTTTGGGAGTGTTTGAGGGCTTGTAATTTCATATATAGCTTGTAAATAGTGTCTCTATTTATAAGCAAGGGGTTTGGAAACTTGAAACAAATCAGATTTCAAAATCACATGTTATGGCTAGGTTTCTTGATTTTGAAGCAAAGTTGACAAACATCTTTCCAAGACATGGTACAAGGCTATCTAGAGTGGTTAGAAGCTTTAAACATGTTGCTTATGGCTTGTAGATGTTGTGTGTGTAGGAACAACAAGTGCAAAGCTCAAGGAGAGTGGACTTTGTGATTAAAGTGAACTTTTCCAAAATGGAAGTGTGAACTTTGTGCCATTAATTTAAAATTGACTTGGACAATGCTTCAAACACTTGGATAAGGGATAAATCAATTGTGTAAACCATTAATTATGGAGTAAAGCACAAGTTTGAGGCCTGCAAAGCAAGATTATGCAGCATGGCTTGTGGATTTGATCAAATGTTCTTCACAATTCTGACTTGTAATTCAAGCATGAAACCTTAACTTCATCTCTTCAATTATCCTAGCTCAAGAATGATCTCAATGAGTTCTTAGAATTTTTATAAAGGTTGTAACATCCTCTACCTTCATGTTGGACATTTTTGAAGAATCAACTTAGAACTATGTGAAAAGTTGCCATGAAGTTGGTACCAAAAATATGCCTAAGTTTTAGATTCTCCACTTGTTGTATTCTACAAAGTTTTAGATCTCATTGAGATCTACAACTTTCATGTTGGAAGTTTTTCTTGAATCATCTTTCATCTTGGTGAAAATTTGGAATAAAGTTATAAATAAAACCATGTTTAAAACACTTTAAAAAATTTCTAAGTCTTCGAAACTTTGACTTTTCAAAATGAACTTTGACTTTCTTGATGATCAAGTTTCATATTTTTGCATGTCTTAATGAAATGTGATCTTTGAAACTTAATTTTGATTAAAAAAAAGTCAAAGTTTGGCTTTTCAGTGTACATTTGACTTTTTCATCAATTGACCAAATTTCAACTATCAATCAATTGATCTTGGGAAATGAATTAAACCGTGCAATTAGGTAAAGATGGTGCGTTTGAATCCTTGAGATTGTGCTTCAAACAATTGGATCATGTATTAGGTCAAAAACCCTTGATAAGTCAAATACAATCAAAAACCCTAATTTTGACCATTTTGCCCTTTTGGTGATTTAAACAATTTTCTTGGGGATTTGTGATTCAAACTTGACCAATTGATACATATGACTTCAAAATGTTGATATTTGGTCCAATATTTTGAAGATTGACTGTAGGTTGACCATAGTTGACTTTTTACCCAATACAACTGATTTTAGGTCATCTAATTAATTGACTGGGCAATTTTGTGATTCAAGACTTGAAACTTGACATGAGCAATCTTGAAGGTCCATAATGATCCATGAAAGTCATTTGAAGTATTAGAAGCCCAATTGTCCTTGGGCAAACTTAAACCCTAATTTGAGTATTAGTGTGGAGGAGATGTCTTGACCTAGTCAATATTTGTGCAAGCTTGAGCTTTTGAAGATCTTTCTGAGAAATGTCTTGAGAAAAGAGAGGGAAAATTTTGGGGTACAACAGTTAGGCATAGGTGCAGTGATCACATTAGGAGTTTCAGGAGGATCAAATTTAATCTCCTTAAAGTCAATCATATCTTGGATTTTATTTTTTTAGAGCCCAGCAACCATTTGTGTCATGTCTAAGACTATTAGAATGATAGGCGCGTCTTACATTGAGATTGTACCGAGGAGAGGAAGTGTTGGGATTTTGAGGAGGATCTCACAATGTAATCAACTCTGCCTTCAACAGGTGTTGCAATGCTTAATACAATGGCATATTGTTTTTGGTGAATTGTCTCCTGGATGCATCTGACCTACGCTGATTGCCTTGTTGTCGATGTTGTGTTGGTGCGGGATTGGAAATCATTACTTACCCCACATATTGATGGCGATCACCTTTTTTACGACCTTTCTGGCCGTACACAGTATTAGCTTCTTTCTTCCTGTTGAATGACCACTTCGCAATACTTAAAGATGCAGCCACCTGAATTTTTCCGCTTATGTTTCCACCTTCGACATGTTTCCCTGTTAATATCAACTTGGTGAACCTGGATGAAGAGCTTCCAATCATATGATTGAAGAAAGGACATGTCAAAGTTCCCATAAACATGTCAACCAGTTCCCTATCAGACAAGGGAGGACGAACTCTTCTTTCTAGATCTCTCCATTTCTGGGCATGCTCTTTAAAGCTTTCGTTAGAGCCCATGGTCATACTCTGTAGTTGTATATGGGTTTGTGCAAGATCAGCATTATACTAGTATTTCTTATAGAAAGCAGCAGCCAAATCTTCCTAGGTATGGATATTGGTCCCTTCTACTTGATAGAACCATCCCAATTGTGTTTCAGATAGGCTCTCTTGAAAGAAATGCACCCACAACTTCCTGTCAGCAGTGTGTAGTTGAATCTTCTGGACATATGACCTCAAATGAAGCTTTAGGCAAGAAACACTGTCATAATTTGCAAAAGTGGGGACGTTGAACTTATGAGGAATGACAATTCTTGAGATTAAACCCAAATCCTCAAAATCCAACCCAGGTACTTTATGGTTCTCTATAGCATTTAGACGATCTTCTAGCTGCTTATATTTTTCATCAGTAGAGGATATTGTTCATTCAAATAATTTTCTTCTTTTTCATCAGAGTATTTAACATGACCATGGTTTATTTTTTCAGTTGCACTTTTCTTATCGTCTTTATCCTGTTCGTCGTCTTCGTCTAATGGAGTATCTGGATCCTGAACTCGCTTGACTGGACCCCTGGACCTTCTTCCCATGTTAAGGATGTTAGCTGGTTTCTTTGTCTTTTTCTTCTTCTCTTTGGTGATGAGTGTATTCAATTCTTCATGCCCCTTGGCTAAGTTTAGGAACATATGTTAGAATTGGGCATTCTGAGCTTGGAGATCTTTGACGGTCTATTTAAGAGCCATTTTTGCTGAAATAAACAGCAAGAAGATGAGAAAACCTGTCTTGAGAACACATGTTATGTAATGATATGTGTTGTACCCCAAAATTTTCCCTCTCATTTTATCAACATTTCTCATCACAAGGCTCTTTGGACTCAAGATCAAGTTAGGGTTTGCTCTGCTCAAGACATCTCCTTGCGCTGATAACCTAAATTAGGGTTTGAGTTTGCACAAGGATTTTTGGACCTTCAGTGCTCAAATTGAATTTCACACTTCATGTTGGACTCATGAGTTTGTTCATACCAAGTTTCAAGCCTTGAATCAAATTTTTGCCCAGTCAATTGGACATTTGACCTAGAAATAAGTTGTATAGGGGAAAAAGTCAATTGTGGCCAATTTACAATCAAACCTCATGAATTTTGACCCACATCAACATTATTAACTCATATGAACCATTTGATCAAGTTTGGACCATAAATCCACAAGAAATTTGATTAGATCACCAAAAGGGCAAAATGGTCATTTATAGGGTTTTGACTGTACAAAGGTGATTTCTGACTTTTTCTGACCTAGCCAATGGCAATTTAGGATCAACCATGGACTCAAGGACTCAATGGCATCATCTTGACTGTACACTTGTATGAACATGAACATGCCATGGATGAAAAGTGAGTTTTTGCCAACTTCAAGCCTTCGATTCTCCATAACCACAAATGATTTTGGAGAGTTCTTGGACATTTTGGAAAGCTTGAAACATGCCCTACATTCCATCTTTGAAATTCAAATTGATATTCCAAGTGGAACTATGTGAAAAATGGCCAAGAATATAGGTCAAAATCCTGCCTAAACTAGGGCAAAATTTCTCTAAGTTAAAATTTTTATAAAGGTTGTAACATCCTCTACCTTCATGTTGGACATTTTTGAAGAATCAACTTAGAACTATGTGAAAAGTTGCCATGAAGTTGGTACCAAAAATATGCCTAAGTTTTAGATTCTCCACTTGTTGTATTCTACAAAGTTTTAGATCTCATTGAGATCTACAACTTTCATGTTGGAAGTTTTTCTTGAATCATCTTTCATCTTGGTGAAAATTTGGAATAAAGTTATAAATAAAACCATGTTTAAAACACTTTAAAAAATTTCTAAGTCTTCGAAACTTTGACTTTTCAAAATGAACTTTGACTTTCTTGATGATCAAGTTTCATATTTTTGCATGTCTTAATGAAATGTGATCTTTGAAACTTAATTTTGATTAAAAAAAAGTCAAAGTTTGGCTTTTCAGTGTACATTTGACTTTTTCATCAATTGACCAAATTTCAACTATCAATCAATTGATCTTGGGAAATGAATTAAACCGTGCAATTAGGTAAAGATGGTGCGTTTGAATCCTTGAGATTGTGCTTCAAACAATTGGATCATGTATTAGGTCAAAAACCCTTGATAAGTCAAATACAATCAAAAACCCTAATTTTGACCATTTTGCCCTTTTGGTGATTTAAACAATTTTCTTGGGGATTTGTGATTCAAACTTGACCAATTGATACATATGACTTCAAAATGTTGATATTTGGTCCAATATTTTGAAGATTGACTGTAGGTTGACCATAGTTGACTTTTTACCCAATACAACTGATTTTAGGTCATCTAATTAATTGACTGGGCAATTTTGTGATTCAAGACTTGAAACTTGACATGAGCAATCTTGAAGGTCCATAATGATCCATGAAAGTCATTTGAAGTATTAGAAGCCCAATTGTCCTTGGGCAAACTTAAACCCTAATTTGAGTATTAGTGTGGAGGAGATGTCTTGACCTAGTCAATATTTGTGCAAGCTTGAGCTTTTGAAGATCTTTCTGAGAAATGTCTTGAGAAAAGAGAGGGAAAATTTTGGGGTACAACAGTTAGGCATAGGTGCAGTGATCACATTAGGAGTTTCAGGAGGATCAAATTTAATCTCCTTAAAGTCAATCATATCTTGGATTTTATTTTTTTAGAGCCCAGCAACCATTTGTGTCATGTCTAAGACTATTAGAATGATAGGCGCGTCTTACATTGAGATTGTACCGAGGAGAGGAAGTGTTGGGATTTTGAGGAGGATCTCACAATGTAATCAACTCTGCCTTCAACAGGTGTTGCAATGCTTAATACAATGGCATATTGTTTTTGGTGAATTGTCTCCTGGATGCATCTGACCTACGCTGATTGCCTTGTTGTCGATGTTGTGTTGGTGCGGGATTGGAAATCATTACTTACCCCACATATTGATGGCGATCACCTTTTTTACGACCTTTCTGGCCGTACACAGTATTAGCTTCTTTCTTCCTGTTGAATGACCACTTCGCAATACTTAAAGATGCAGCCACCTGAATTTTTCCGCTTATGTTTCCACCTTCGACATGTTTCCCTGTTAATATCAACTTGGTGAACCTGGATGAAGAGCTTCCAATCATATGATTGAAGAAAGGACATGTCAAAGTTCCCATAAACATGTCAACCAGTTCCCTATCAGACAAGGGAGGACGAACTCTTCTTTCTAGATCTCTCCATTTCTGGGCATGCTCTTTAAAGCTTTCGTTAGAGCCCATGGTCATACTCTGTAGTTGTATATGGGTTTGTGCAAGATCAGCATTATACTAGTATTTCTTATAGAAAGCAGCAGCCAAATCTTCCTAGGTATGGATATTGGTCCCTTCTACTTGATAGAACCATCCCAATTGTGTTTCAGATAGGCTCTCTTGAAAGAAATGCACCCACAACTTCCTGTCAGCAGTGTGTAGTTGAATCTTCTGGACATATGACCTCAAATGAAGCTTTAGGCAAGAAACACTGTCATAATTTGCAAAAGTGGGGACGTTGAACTTATGAGGAATGACAATTCTTGAGATTAAACCCAAATCCTCAAAATCCAACCCAGGTACTTTATGGTTCTCTATAGCATTTAGACGATCTTCTAGCTGCTTATATTTTTCATCAGTAGAGGATATTGTTCATTCAAATAATTTTCTTCTTTTTCATCAGAGTATTTAACATGACCATGGTTTATTTTTTCAGTTGCACTTTTCTTATCGTCTTTATCCTGTTCGTCGTCTTCGTCTAATGGAGTATCTGGATCCTGAACTCGCTTGACTGGACCCCTGGACCTTCTTCCCATGTTAAGGATGTTAGCTGGTTTCTTTGTCTTTTTCTTCTTCTCTTTGGTGATGAGTGTATTCAATTCTTCATGCCCCTTGGCTAAGTTTAGGAACATATGTTAGAATTGGGCATTCTGAGCTTGGAGATCTTTGACGGTCTATTTAAGAGCCATTTTTGCTGAAATAAACAGCAAGAAGATGAGAAAACCTGTCTTGAGAACACATGTTATGTAATGATATGTGTTGTACCCCAAAATTTCCCCTCTCATTTTATCAACATTTCTCATCACAAGGCTCTTTGGACTCAAGATCAAGTTAGGGTTTGCTCTGCTCAAGACATCTCCTTGCGCTGATAACCTAAATTAGGGTTTGAGTTTGCACAAGGATTTTTGGACCTTCAGTGCTCAAATTGAATTTCACACTTCATGTTGGACTCATGAGTTTGTTCATACCAAGTTTCAAGCCTTGAATCAAATTTTTGCCCAGTCAATTGGACATTTGACCTGGAAATAAGTTGTATAGGGGAAAAAGTCAATTGTGGCCAATTTACAATCAAACCTCATGAATTTTGACCCACATCAACATTATTAACTCATATGAACCATTTGATCAAGTTTGGACCATAAATCCACAAGAAATTTGATTAGATCACCAAAAGGGCAAAATGGTCATTTATAGGGTTTTGACTGTACAAAGGTGATTTCTGACTTTTTCTGACCTAGCCAATGGCAATTTAGGATCAACCATGGACTCAAGGACTCAATGGCATCATCTTGACTGTACACTGAAAAGTCAAACCTTGAACTTGAGTTCCATAGCTCATTTGGCTCGTCCGTTTTTCCCCAAGTTGCTTAAAACACCTTCCATTCAACTCATCCAAGCTATCCCAAACCTCAAACACCAACTGTAACTCCATTTACAATGTTCACCATTTTCATTTTGAGCTTGTGCAGGTTGAGTTCTATAGGTTGATTCAAGGACATTCAAGGCAAGCTAGCTATTGGAGAAGGTCAAGTGAAGTTCAAGCAAGCTACCAGACATCTCAAGCCTTGTTGAAAAGCACTACATTGCCCTACACGAATTCAACTGAAACAGGTTTTTGTCCACTTCCTATCTCTCTATTTAGGAACATTTAGCTTTAGGTTTGTGAATAAAAAATGTAGTATTCATTGCCATGAAGTTGTACATATGCTCAGTTTTCATTTATATTAAGTGTGCTAAGAGAATTTCATCCATGAACATGCTGAAAAAACTAGGTCAGATTTTAGGGCCAGAGAAATTCTCTCTGGTCTTTGAGAGTTAAGACAAGTTGTTTATATGGTTGGAATCGTCTTGAAATTCTCTACAAGTTTGATGTTATGTGTTTTTGCAATAGAGCTCGTATGTAGGATGTTCATGTTGGATAACAGGCGCGCGCATTTTTTCAAAATTTGGAGGTTTAAGATGAAGTGGTGGGCTGGGCTTGGCCTGACTCACTCTTGACACCCCCTCTTTTCCTTTTTGCACCCCCTGGCCCAATTTCTTGTATTTTTATATTTTTGCATTTTTTTTTCATTTCTGATTTTATTTATTTATTTCCAAATATAAAAAATGCTCAAAAATATTTTCATAATTTTCTCACATTTATTTTTCATTTTATTTTTATTTTTTCTAACATAAAAAGCATTTAAATACTTTTATATTATTTATTAAGACTTGAAAAATATATATAATCATGCTTTTATTTTTGTTCTTTATTTTTATTCACATTAAAAATATTTTTTCTAAATATACTTTATTTTGTACATATTTTTATTTTATATTCTACATATTTAATATAATTAATATACATATATACATATATACTTTTATTTTATTAGATATTTTAGAATAAAAATATAAAATATTACACTTTATTTTTATTATTAAATATACTTAATAAATACTTTTTTTTACTTTTTTATATATGATATTTTATTTTTATTGTATATAAATAAAATAATTAACATATTTATTTTCTTAAAGAAAATTAGGGTTTTACCCTTTAATTAAATAAAATAAATCTTTTATTTATTTCTTTATTTTTTTAAATACTTTTACATACATAAACAAACAAAAACCTTTTTTGCATAATTCATATTATTTGATATATTTATTTATTTTGTTATTGTCCATTTAATATTTATGCATTGTGAATTCAATTTGGATGTAATAGTAAATTAGGGTTTATATTTCTTGTCAAATTCAAAAATTGTACCCCCATCCTCATAATCATGTTGTAATAGCTTAGACTTTTAATTCTCGCACTTTACGCTTTCAATTATGCCATGATTAGAGAATTAGGGTTTGTATGCAAAAAATCAAATCAACAAGTAGCTTGACCTAATCAAAGACAAAAATGCATGAAAATCAAACACAATGCACACTTGCACCCCTAGGGTTACAACCCACGTGTTGCCTTCAAAAATGGGCCATGTTATGCATGTTGGGTACTTTGGCAAAACAAAAACAAAGCAAAAGATCATAGTCCCTCGATGACGCTATCTTGGTTGCCTAAACAAAAATGATCAAGTCCCTCAAAAATTTGCCAAAAATACCTAACACAATTGCTATCATGGTCTATACGATGACTCGCACCTGTCCCGTTTAACATCCTAACACAAGGTTATTCACCAAATGCAATGGTGAAATAACACTGTCAAAAGGGTTAAAAACATATAGGAAAGATCTTTGAGTAAAATAGGGTAGATAACTCTTAGTTACTTGATCAAAAGCTTGCAAAACATCCTTGCTATTTTCAAACACACTTCACAACACAATTTCAAAACATTCCCCAAAATAAACTTTCAAACATTGAAATCTTTTCAAAAGACAAAAACATCTTTGTATACATTCAAACAAGAATCATTACAAAGGTTGCCATAACGATGGCCTCTTTTTCAAAACATCTTTCAAAACCATACACAAAGCACCATTTCAAACAATTGAAAAGCAAAAGCAAGTGATCTAAACAAGTAACTAAGAGCCCATGGATAACCATGGATGAAAAGGGTGCTTGCACCTTCCCTTTTCAAAATCTACTCCCCGAACCCAAGAAAACATCTCAAAGTTCTTTCCTGTGCTTTTTTACCTTTCCTTAGGATAAAATAAAAAGTCGGTGGTGAATCTTGCTAAGCCGAAACATTTACGAACACAAAATGCAAAACCTCAAGTCAGTTCTCCCACTGTATCACAGAACTGGCGACTCTGCTGGGGAATCTTAAAAGTGGAGTAACCTTAGGGTTTAGATCACCCTTGCATGCTTATCTTGATTGCTTTGATTGCTTTACATTTGGTTTTCTTGTTTGGGTTTGAATCTTCCACCCGAATTTTTGGGAAACATTCATAGGTAAATAGCAATACGTTGTGGAAACTGTGCGGGGTATACCGACATGGTTGAAGCAATAGCTATATTAGTGCGACATATTTGTGAGTACCGGTAGCCTTTGAGTCAATCAAAGAGAATACGGGGCCGCTGAGTGATGTCATGAAGCACTAATGAACTCTTAGAACCTTACTTGACCATCTTGGCCTTTTTTAGGGGTAGTGAGATGACCGACTTTGGTACAGTCTGAAGTTGGTAGATACTCGATACTACACTCATTAAGGATTATTTTCTTGGAATATTTTGGTCGCCAGTTAAGTGGCTAAACTGAAACAATGAACACAAAATAATCCAGTGATATTGAGCTCCTTAGAACCCGGTTACTATTTATAGGACAGGTTGAGCAAACTAACTTCAAGAGGGTACTTACCTATGAAACCTCATGCAAGCCTGAAACTAGGATCTTGTGTGACTTGTTTGTACATATGCTTATGCATACATCATGAACATCATAAAGCATCATATGCATCCACTAACCACTTCAAGGGTTTGGATCTTCATCTTTGTTCTTGTTTTGTAGGTCATGGAATCTCTTCGCAGGAAAACAATTCAAGTCAACCTTGTGAGAATCCCTCCTCAACTCAAGGAGCTTGCTTCCAAGATTCCAGAGAATTCTCCCTTCAGTGAAAGACATGGTAGACTCCTTAACTTGGTCAGCTCCAACATTGAAGAAGACATGGTGAAAGTTCTCTTCCAGTTCTTTGACCCCCTACACCACTGTTTCACATTCCCTGATTACCAACTAGTACCTACTTTGGAGGAATTTTCTCAACTCCTGAGGATTCCTATTCTTCATCAATTATCCTACAACGGTACGGAAAAAGAACCAAAGCCTGAAGATGTTGCTCAAGCATTACACTTGCAACCATCCGATATCAAGGGTTATTGGGAAACCAGAAGTGGTGTCAAGGGTTTCTTGGCAAAGTTTCTATTTGAGAAGGCACAAGACTTCTGGAATTCTCTAGATCTGCAAGCCTTTGAGGAGATTGTGGCACTTCTTATTTATGGGTTGGTCTTGTTCCCAAACCCTTATCAGCTTATAGATGTGAATGTTGTCAAGATTTTCATATCTCGGAATCCTGTGCCTACATTGCTTGGGGACATCCTACACTCATTTCACACACGAACAATGAGGAAAAGAGGTGTTCTCATGTGTTTTACTCCTCTCCTAGCAAGGTGGTTTATTTCTCACCTTCCCCAAACAGTTTTGAAGAATGAGCAGGGTTTAAGGTGGTCACAACGTTTGATGACCCTCACACATTCTGATGTTCATTGGTGTTCTCGATCTAGAGAAAATGTCATCATCATCAATCGTTGCGGAGAATTCCCTAATGTCCCACTACTTGGCATTAGGGGAGGCATTACCTACAACCCCTGTTTGGCTCTAAGGCAATTTGGATATGCCCGAAGGGATGGCCCTCATGATATGCTGATTCCTGGCCTAGTTTTTGACTTCGACAACGATGCGCAAGGACTTCGACAAAGGTTTATCCGAGCTTGGAGGATGCCCAACAAAGTGGATAGTAAGACACTAGGGCACAAGAATTCCATCCCCCTTGAGCCTTACCTCAAGTGGGTACGAACCCGCGCCCAGAGTCTTATGATACCTTACCCTCACATTCTCCCCGTGATCAAAGAGCCTGTTATGGAAGGAGAGGTTCCATACACCCTCCTACATCCAGACATGCCAACATCATTGGAAAAATTGCAAAAGAGATAGATACAACTCAAGGAAGAACGAAATACTTTTGAAGCCAGCTTCTATGCAAGTGAGAAGAAGGTTTTAGAGCTTACTCGCCGACTTCACGAAGAGGAGACTCTTAACACTTACATCGCGCCAAAGAGGATGCGCAACGTCTTTTTACATTAAGAAGCTTTGTAATATTTTGCCCATGGGGCATTTATGTATTAACCAATCTCTTGTTATTAATATGACGTGTGTTCTTCTTTGTTTGCAACAAATTTGAATTTCTGAATCCTTGAATGCATTACATGAATAACATATCATTCATCATATGCATAAACAGGTCTTCACACCAGGTTTCCTTATCTTTCTGCTGTTTATTTCAACGAGATGGATATAGAGCAGACGGTTAAAGATCTGCAAGCACAAAATTCGCAATTCCAACAACTCCTCATGACCTTAGCAAACGGTCAAGAGGATCTTAAAGCACTGTTAGAGAAAGAGAAGGAACCAGAAAGGAAGAAAAAGAAAAGAATTGGTGTGGCCACTATGGGAAGGAGATTGGAGCATCAGGCTAGGAGAGTTGTGGAATTCCCCTCGACGTCTGACGAAGGGGTTGGTAAAGGAAAAGGAGTTGCAATGCCCTCCAAATCTGAAGCTGAAGAAGAAGAAGAGGAAGAGGATGAAGATTACTCCGAACAACAATATCCTCCAGCAGATGATAAGTATAAAAATATCGAGGATCGGTTGGCAGCCATGGAGTTGCAAAGGGTGTCGGGGCTAGATTTCGAAGAACTAGGGTTGGTTGCTGGGATCGTCATTCCTCCCAAGTTCAAAGTACCTACATTTTCTAAGTATGACGGTTTGCATGCAAAGGTGATCTAAACCCTAAGGTTACTCCACTTTTAGAATTGTCCCCAGCAGAGTCGCCAGTTCTGTGATACGATGGAAGAACTGACTTAAGGTTTCGCGTTTTTGTTCGCAAATGTTTCGGTTTAGCAAGAGTCGTCACTGACTTTTTATTTTATCCTAAGGAAAGGTCAAAAAGCACAGGAAAGACCTTTGAGATGTTTTCTTGGGTTCGGGGAGTAGATTATGAAAAGGGAAGGTGCAAGCACCCTTTTCATCCATGGTTATCCATGGGCTCTTAGTTACTTGTTTAGATCACTTGCTTTTGCTTTTCAATTGTTTCAAATGGTGCTTTGTGTGTGGTTTTGAAAGATGTTTTGAAAAGAGGCCATCATTGTGGCAACCTTTGTAATGATTCTTGTTTGAATGTATACAAAGGTGTTTTGTCTTTTTGAAAAGATTTCAATGTTTGAAAGTTTGTTTTTTGGGAAATATTTTGAAATTGTGTTGTGAAGTGTGTTTAAAAATAGCAAGGATGTTTTTGAAAGTTTGATCAAGTAACTAAGAGTTATCTACCCTATTTTACTCAAAGATCTTTCCTATATGTTTTTAACCCTTTTGACAATGTTGTTTTACCATTGCATTTGGTAAACAACCGTGTGTTAGGATGTTGAACGGGACAGGCGCGGGTCATCGTATAGACCATGATAGCAATTGTGTTAAGTATTTTTGGCAAATTTTTGAGGGACTTGATCAATTTTGTTTAGGCAACCAAGATAGCGTCATCGAGGGACTATGATCTTTTGTTTTGTTTTTGTTTTGCCAAAGTACCCAACATGCATAACATGGCCCATTTTTAAGGCAACAAGTGGATGTAACCCTAGGGGTGCAAGTGTGCATTGTGTTTGATTTTCATGCATTTTTGTCTTTGTATTAGGTCAAGCTACTTGTTGATTTTGGATTTTTTGCATACAAACCCTACTCTCTAATCATGGCATAATTGAAAGTATAAAGTGCGAGAATTAAAAGTCTAAGCTATTACAACATGATTATGGGGATGGGGGTACAATTTTGAATGGGGGGGTGTATTTGACAAGAAATAAAAACCCTAATTTTACTATTACATCCAAATTGAATCAAATGACATAAATAATAAATGAACAAATATTTAATATAAACAAATTAAATAAATATATGAAATAATATGAATATGCAAAAAGTTTATTTATTTTTATGTATGTAAAAATATTTAATACAAAAAGGAAGAAATAAAATAAAAGAAATTATTATTATTTTTTATTAAGGGTAAACCCTAATTTTTCTTTAAGAAAATAAATATGTTAATTATATTATTTATGTACAATAAAATAAAATGATGTATATATAAAAAAAAAAAATATATTTAGAAAAATGTATTATTTTAAGTATAAATAATAATAAGAAAAAAAGTATATTTTTCATGTTTTTATTCTCAAGTATTTATTAAATAAAATAAAAGTATGTATATGTCATATTAATTATATTAAACATGTATAAAAAATGAAATAAAATATATACAAAAATAAAAATATATTTAGTATAATAAATTATTTAAATATAAATATAAATATAAAAGTATGATTTTAAATATATTATTTCTAAGTTTTCATTAAAATAAAATAAAGATATATGTTCATTAAATTACTTTTATGTTTAGAAAAATAAAAATAAAATACAAAATAAATGTGAAAATGTATAAAAATATTTTTTGAGTATTTTTTATATTTGGGAATAATAAAATAAAATCAGAAATGAAAATAAAACACAAAAATATAAGATATAAAGAAATTGGGCCAGGGGGTGCAAAAAGTAAAAGGGGGATGTCAATAGTGAGCCAGGACCAAGCCCAGCCAACCACTTCATCTTCAACCTCTGTTCTTCACAAAACGCGCGCGCCTGTACCAATCATGAACATCCTGCATACGAGCTCTATTGCAAAAACACATAACATCAAAGTTGTAGAGCTCTTCAAGACGAATTCAACCATATAAAAAACTAACCCTAACTCTCAAAGACCAGAGAGAATTTCTCTGGCCCTAAAATCTAACCTAATTTTTTCAGTATGTTCATGGATCAAATTCTCTTAGCACGCTTAATAAAAATGAAAACTGAGCATATATACAGCTTCATGACAATGAATACTACATTTCTTATTCACAAACCTAAGGCTAAATGTTCCTAAATAGAGAGATATGAAGTTGATAAAAACCTGTTTCAGTTGACTTCGAGTAGGGAAATGTGGAGCTTTTCAACAAGGCTTGAGATGTCTGGGAGCTTGCTTGAACTTCACTTGACCTTCTCCAACACCCTGCTTGCCTTGAATATGCTTGAACAAGCCTACAAAACTCAACCTGCACAAGCTCAAAATGAAAATGGTAACCCTGTAAATGGAGTTACAGTTGTTGTTTAAGGTTTGGGATAGCTTGGATGGATGGAATGGAAGGTGTTTGAACAGGTTTGGGCCAAAATGCACGAGCAAATTGTGCTATGGAAGTCAAGTTGCAAATGCTGCCCTGTTTTGCCAATGGAAGGTGATTTCTGGCTATGGGAGGTTTGAAGGCACCAAGGGTCGTGTTTTTGGCTCAAAGGGGTGTGAGAAAGATGTCTCAAATGCTTGTACAAGTTAGTTTTGGCTGATGTTCAAGTTCTTGTGTTTTGGATGTCTTTCTTGTATTTTAAGCCAACATGAGAAGTGATGTCCAACAGGCCTGTACAGGCTATCCATATGCTTGCACACTTTGCCCTTGTCCCCTCCAATTTGTGGATTTGATTTTCTGACTCAGATATGGACCAATGCTCAAGGGATTTAGTTTTGACATAAAGCACATTTAAGCAAAAATGGAAATATTGCTTTTTCTACTTAGGGATTAATCTTGTGTGCAATGCCCTAATAACCAAAACAATGCCTTATACTGATGGATTTGAATTTAATTATTGAGTGTGAAGTGGTTTAGAGGCCTGTAATCTAGTGCAAAGCATGCTGATTTGAATTTGCAACTTGTATGAACATGAACATGCCATGGATGAAAAGTGAGTTTTTGCCAACTTCAAGCCTTCGATTCTCCATAACCACAAATGATTTTGGAGAGTTCTTGGACATTTTGGAAAGCTTGAAACATGCCCTACATTCCATCTTTGAAATTCAAATTGATATTCCAAGTGGAACTATGTGAAAAATGGCCAAGAATATAGGTCAAAATCCTGCCTAAACTAGGGCAAAATTTCTCTAAGTTAAAAGTTTTAGGGACCCTTGTTCCAAAACTCATAACTTGAGATCCAAGCTTCTTTTGGGAAAACTTTGTGAATAAAAGTTGTATACTTTGTGGAGGACTACAACTTTCATGTTGGGAGTTTTGTTTGAATCCAATTTCATCATGGTGAAAATGTTGGGCAAAGTTAAGAAAAATTAAGAAAATTTCATAACTTAGAAAAATTCTAAGTTATGAAATTTTTCAACTTTAAACCCTAATTTGCAAAAATGGGTTTCTTGATGAACAAGTTTCATGTTTTGACACATCTTGATGAAAAATGACCCTTGGCACTTGATTTTGACCAAAAAGTCAAAGTTTGACTTTTCAGTGTACAGTCAAATTTTGATTAGTTGACTGAAAAATTCATCTGTCAATCCAATGCAATTGAGATCTTTTGAACTTGTTGAATAGGTCAAGATGATTCCATTGAGTCCTTGAGCCCATGCTTGAACCCAATTTTCCATTGGCTAGGTCAAAAATCAGAAATTGCCTTTGTGCAGTCAAAACCTTAAAAATGACCATTTTGCCCTTTTGGTGATCTGATCAAATTTCTTGTGGAGTTGTGGTCCAAACTTGATCAAATGGTTCATATGAGTTCATAATGTTGATGTGGGTCAAAATTCATGAGGTTTGACTGTAAATTGGCCACAATTTACTTTTTCCCCAATACAGCTGATCTCTAGGTTAACTGTCCAATTAACTGAGTAAAAATTTGATTCAAGGCTTGAAACTTGGTATGGTCAAACTTATGAGTCCAATGTGAAGTATGAGAGTCACTTTGGGCATTGCAAGTCAAAAAATCCTTGTGCAAACTCAAACCCTAATTTAGGTCAACAGTGCAAGGAGATGTCTTGAGCAGAGCAAACCCTAGCTTGGTCTTGAGTTTAAAGAGCCTTGTGATGAGAAATATTGATAAAATTAGAGGGAAAATTTTGGGGTACAACAAGTATCAACCAGCCTTGGACTGCACCAAAGCTGGCCATCTCACTACCTTCTAATGACCAAGATGGGTCAATTAAGGTTCTAAAAGTAAGTTATCACTAACGAAACCACGCGGAAGCCTAATGTTATCCTTGATTGACTCAAGAAACATTAGTATAAACCAAAGTGCTGCACTAATCGTAGACATCACTTCAACCATATCGTTCTATGCCATAAAATTTTCATGATTCATTGCTACTTACCTAAGGCATCCCTAGATCCCCGGGTGTAGGATCTTACAAGTAATAAACCCAAGTAAACCCTTAAAGTTAAAGCAGACAAAACACACAATTAAATCAAGTAAAGTGATCTAAACTCTTAAGGTAAACCCCTCTTTTAATTATCTCTCCAGCAGAGTCGCTAGTTCTGTAATACGGTGGGAGAACTGACTTGTTTAGCGTTTTATCGCAAATGTTGCGGATAGTAAGACTCGCCACCGAATTTTCTTTTATCTAATATATAGGAAAGGTGAAAAGAACAAGAAAGACTTTTGATAGATTTTGAGTTCAGGGGGTAAGTTATGAAAAGGGAAGGTGTTAGCACCCTTTTTCATCCGTAGTTATCTATGGGCTCTTAATTGCTAGCTCACTTTTGAAAATTTGCTTTGTGTGTGTGATTTGTTTGAAAATATTTTTTAAAAGCCAAAGTACAGCCAACTTTGTAATGATTCTTGTATCAGTCCTCAAGAACGCGTACAAAGTGTTTGAAAATATTTCGTTTGAAAAGTGTGATGTGGAAAATGTTATTTTTAGAAAAGAGTTGTGAGCAAGCGATTAAAAGTTCCTTACCCACTAAAGGTCGTTCTTATTATTTTCCTTCACCTTTAGAGATAGTGTTATCCATACCATTAGTTGGTAGGTAACTCTATTTATTGGATGTGAAGGGACAGGCGAAGGGTCATCGAATGATCATTGAAGACAACATGTAGAGATACTTTAGCAATTTTATCGGAGGGACTAGATCATTTTCATAGGCAACATCGAAGGGTCATCGAGAGACTATGATATTTATTCGAGGGTCTTTTGCTAAAGTATCCCTACTTTCGAGAGACATGACCATTATTTCTGAAGGCAACAAAGAGAGGTTATCCTAGAGGTGTGAGTGTGAAAAGTATGTTCAGTTCAGTTATATTTATCTTGAGAATTAAGGTTTTCTATCGATTGATTTTATTCTTATCATACAAGTCTATTACTAACAGTTAAATATATACAGACAAGCATAATATAGGTGCAGAAAGTAAAGATGCGGAAAAGTAAAACCCTAATTACTATTACAAGGCTTTGGGGCAGGTACAATAGTAAAAACTGTGCAAGAGATCGAAATCTAGACTATTACAAAATAAGGACGACCTATACAAATTGTCTAATGCGAATAAAATGTTTGGAAAATGTTTTTTATATCCTAAATGTCTAACCTAATTTTTTTGTATTTTTGGTTAATTTTAAGCATTTTTAAAAAATAATTAGTTATCTAATTCCAAATTAATTACAAAGGTTAATTAGTTAAAAAAAACTAAGTCTAATAAAATTGAGTTAAAAATATGTCCAAAATTAGACTAATTAATAAAAACCCTAAGACAATTTTTTATGGCTTTTCTGATTTAATTCTGATTAAGAGAAATTAACTAAATTACTTAAATAAAAATAAGAAAAAAAAGTAAGAAAAGGTTAGAAAAAGAATACAAAAGAAAATGCATGGGGTGGGACTCGAACCCACCCCCATTTGTCTCATAAGAATGACCTCCTTCTACTGGGCCGATTGGTGTTTGTGTTATTAATATGTGTGATACAGTGGGAGAACTAACTTGAGGTTTTGCGTTTGTGTTTGCAAATGTTGCGGTTTAGCAAGAGTCGCCACCGAATTTTCTTTTATCCAAAAGGAAAGGTGAAAAAGCACAGGAAAGACTTTTGAGATTTTTTCTCGGGTTCGGGGGGTAGATTATGAAAAGGGAAGGTATTAGCATCCTTTTCATCCATGGTTTTCCATGGGCTCTTAGTTACTCGTTTATATCACTTGCTTTTGTTTGACTGTGTGGTTGTGGTATGGGTTTTGAAAGTATTTTGAAAATGTTTTTGTAATGGCTCTCGTTTCTATAAGAACGCTGTGATCGGTGGAAATAGAACTGACTGTTTTGGAATGCTGGTTCGCGAAATGTCGCGGTAAGCAAGAGTCGCCACCGTCTTTTATTTTCTCCAACAAGGAAAGGACAAAAGCACAGCAAAATTCCTTTTCGAGATGTTTCTCGGTTCGAGAGGTAGATTATAGAAAGGGAAGGTGTTACCACCCTTTCTATCTGTGGTTATCCACGGGCTCTTAGGCACTTGCTCACTATGTTTTCAAAAAGAGTTTGCTTTTCTTGTGTTTGTGGGTTTTGAAAAAGTTTGTTTGAAAACTTCTAGGTAACTCTTGTATCAGTCCTCAAGAGTGTATGAAGTGTTTGTTTGAAAACTTTTGTCAGAAAAGTGTAGGTGCGAAAAGTATTTTTTGTTTTGAAAGAGCAAGTACCTGAGAACCTCTACCTACTCAAAAGAAATTAAGCTGTGTAAATGTCCTTTAGACAGTACTATCCCACTATTGAGAAGTAGGTAGCACCGTCGTTGGAGTTTTTTCGGGTCAATTCGATTATAGGGACATGTGGTCACCAAAGCAATAGTAGGACGCCTTAGCGGTAACCCTAATGTCCTAGATCATTTTTATCCGAGGCAACCGTTCCGAGGCAACTTGATCTTTAGACAGGAGGGCGACCTCTAAAACACCCTATACTCAATGACCACGTCGAGGCAACCAAGTGAGGCGTACCCTAAGAGTGGCATGTGCGAGTGTATTGTTTTTCAATTTAATTATCTTTGCACAAGTCATGGTGAGCTACGAGTTGATTTTAATTTCATACAAGTCTTGTCATGCATAGCAGTTAATAATTGTGCGGAAAGTAAATTGCGGAAAGTAAATCTACGCTATTACAAGGCGTTGGGTATTTACATCGCCAAAAACATAACCCTTGAAAAGTAAATGCAAGAAATTAAAGAAAGCGATAAAAGTCCTAATTATCTATTACATTCTCGGAGCAATTACATAAATATGATCAAAAATAATATGCGTGAAAAGAAATTGAATTGGAAAAGTCCTTAGGGTTTTGACCCTTTTTGAGAAAAGAATGGAATTTTGGTCCTTTTTGCATTTAATTAAACCTAATTCTAATTAATTAAATAATTAAAAGAAAAGAGTATTTTTTTAGTTTTTTAATGTCTTAATGAAAATAAAATAAAAAGGATTAAAATTGTCAAAAGAAAAACCCTAATTCTAGATTGATTTTATTTATTGTGAAAAAAGTCAAAGTTAACCTAATTAACTAAATTAATTATATTTAGAATTTATTTACAAAAAATAATTAATAGTGAAATTAATAAATGATAAAAATAAATTATATTTTAGGTTTCTGAATTTATTATGAAAAATAATTAATTTGTGAGTTAATTAACTAATAATAATAATAATTAATAAAATAATTAAATAGAAATTAAAATAGAAAAGAAAAAGAATAAGGAAACCAGGGGGGTGTTGGGCCCTTAGGAGGTGTTGATTGCAATTCTGGCCCATTAAGCTATAAGCCTTGTTGACTTTCTGGATCAGCTGCACGTTCGTTGACTGGGAGTACCATGATCACTCACGCTTGGCCTTCAGATCTGGGCTTAGAGACACATGGCGCTTGGAGGTTGGCAGTACATGGTAGACACTCTTAAGGAACCTACATGTGAACATGTTATGAAAAATATGATAAGAGTTTTGGGTGGACCTGGTAATCAAACCCAAGTCCCAATGGTTACCAGCCAGCGCAACATCCACTAAGCCATCTGCACGCCTTTGTTAATATACTAACAAACAAATATAATATTAAGAAATAATCAATATGCTGGACAAACAAAATCACGCACGCTATTTGAATTGGCTAATCATATGCTAACACGTCTTCATCTTCATCCTGTGTACCTGTAAAAAACAAATGGATAGCGGGGGTTTTTAACCCCCACAAACTGTAACAAGGAAAAATAGCGATTAGCCCTAGGATGAATATAAATATTTCACGATGGTCCCTGTGTATTCGTCTTGTTCTGGCGGTTTCAACCATATGCCTTAGAGGTGCTAATTTTTCCTGGACTGTAAAGCCCCAATTTGAGAACTCAAGAACCCTAGAATTCTTCAATGGTAACTTGTGATTCTTGGCATTATAATGCAATTAACTAATACCATTAGCTTCATATGAATTCAAGCAACACAAAACAATGATTAAAACATGTTAATTATGCCTGAAATATGAGTTACGATTATGAGAAAAAATGCCAAACCGTGAGACTGTTCTTGAGGGTTTATTGAGCTTTGGCGCTTGGTTTCGATTGCAACACGCCCCTGACACTTCCAGCAATGTGTTAGAAACAACCAAAGTCTTTGAATTGGCCTAGAAGATAGAAAATAGTTTTCAAGTTTCTTGGTTTTTTTTAATATTGCTATGGCTTCTTCTGCAGCAAATTCACGTATGCATGATTAGGGTTAGCTCTTGTATATATAGTAGAGTGAAACTAGGTCAAATCTTTGCCAAGAAATCCATGGAATTGATGATTGTATATTTGATTGAAAATCAAATATTTTTGAATCTTTTTGATTGGAAAAACTTGCTAAATTTGGAGATTCTTGTCCCTTTGATTTGCACATGAATTTGCCAGCTTTTTTAGGTCATTCTTGCTTCACAAAAAGATTGAAAAACCATATCTTTGAATTTCCTACAATTTAAATTAATTAAATGAATTAAAATCAATTAAAAATCCAATTAATTAATAAAAATAAGAAAATAAATTCAAATAGGCTTGATGGGTCGTGCATAGGCCTTGGATAAAGTTTCAAGAAGAAAATTGAGGCCCATTAGCAAAAACAAGGTGTTTTGAGCAAAGTTGACTTTTGCAAATTCACAAAAATTTCCCAACTTCTCCAATGCATATCTTGCTCAATTTTGATCATATGAACATGTTCTTGGACATTTTGGAAAGGTCTTGAAGTCCTCTAACCAATGCATTTGGTCCCATGTCATTTGGATTTACCAATATCAAGTTATGGTCTTTGACTTAAAAAGCATTTTTGTTGACTTTTGAAATTGACCTATAATGTAGAAATTGATAAATTTTTGTGAGAGCATTTCTTGGACTTGGAATGTGAAGATGAGTTGTAGGAAATGTCATCCCCTTCAAAATGAGCATTGGATGGGATTTTTCTGATGAAGCATGAAGAAGTTATGCCCTGGTCAATATACAGTTGACTTTTCTACTGTCCAAAAATAGTAACTTCTTGCATCTTAATGATTTTTGAGCCATTCTTGTGGAATCATGATCAAGATTTGATCAAATGATGATTGTGGACTCAAAATAAGATGTTGACCAAAAAATTCTGACTTTTGACTGTAAAATGACCATTTTGCCCCTGCAGTTAATTGTGAAGCAAAAGGAGCTTTTAACTGTGCAATTTGACATTGTGAGTCTTGAAACTTGGCATGTAGATGCTTGAGGATATGTATAGGCCTATGGGACTTGATTGAGCCATTAAAAACCTCAAATTCTTTGAAAGAATCAAAACCCTAATTTTGACTGGTTTATGAGGTATTTGGACTGTGCAACCCTTGAGAAATCTTGAACCATTTGAAGATGATTCTTGACAAACCTTGAAGAATATGGGAGGGAAAATTTTGGGGTACAACAGTTGCCCCTGTTCAATCTTCTTAAACTTGAGGATGTAGATTGGCTGGCGTGCCTTTCGTGATCCGAAGGTGGAAGATGATTGAACACTAGAGTGCCCAGAAATTTGCACTTGCATAGTGGAGTATCAGCAGTGTGATGTCGGGAATGGGCTTACAGATGCCATTTGGAGAGAGGATGGATAGAAGGATGGGCTTATAGATTCCATCTGGAAATGTAGTGGATAGTTGTGGAGATGGGCTTAAAGATTCCATTTGGAAATGTTGATCGCGTAAGAGATTCCTTAGCGAGAACTTGCGTACCTGAGAAAGAAAGATAATTTCCTGGCCTGTTACAGGTGTTGATCTTCAAACTCTTCATGTAGATAACTTTCTTGGCTAGATACAGTTATAGATCTACAATCAATCGCTCACAGATATGCCCTGGCTAGATACAGGTATCGAATCTGGAACTCCAAAAGGTTGGTCGAGATAGCTTTCCTGGCTGGATACAGGTGTAGACCTCTGACCTGAGAATGAAAGATGGTTTCCTGGCCTGTTACAGGTGTTGATCTTCAAACTCTTCATGCAGATACCTTTCCTGGCTAGATACAGGTATAGACCTACAATCAATCGCTCACAGATATGCCTTGGCTAGATACAGGTATCGAATCTGGAACTTCAAAAGGTTAGTAGAGATAGCTTTCCTGGCTGGATACAGGTGTAGACCTCTGACCTAAGAATGAAAGATAATTTCCTGGCCTGTTACAGGTGTTAATCTTCAATCTCTTCATGCAGATACTTTCCTGGCTAGATACAGGTATAGATCTATAATCAATCGGTCACAAATATGCCCTGGCTAGATACAGGTATCGAATCTGGAACTTCAAAAGGTTGGTCGAGATAGCTTTCCTGGCTGGATACAGGTGTAGACCTCTGACCTGAGAATGAAAGATAAGTTCCTGGCTAGATACAGGTGTTGATCTTCAATCTCTTCATGCAGATACTTTCCTGGCTAGATACAGGTATAGATCTACAATCAATCGCTCACAGATATGCCCTGGCTAGATACAGGTATCGAATCTGGAACTTCAAAAGGTTGGTCGAGATAGCTTTCCTGGCTGGATACAGGTGTAGACCTCTGACCTGAGAATGAAAGATGACTTCCTGGCTAGATACAGGTGTTGATCTTCAATCTCTTCATGCAGATGCTTTCCTGGCTAGATACAGGTATAGATCTACAATCAATCGCTCACAGATATGCCCTGGCTAGATACAGGTATCGAATCTGGAACTTCAAAAGGTTGGTCGAGATAGCTTTCCTGGCTGGATACAGGTGTAGACCTCTGACCTGAGAAAGAAAGACGACTTCCTGGCTAGATACAGGTATTGATCTTCAATCTCTTCATGCAGATGCTTTCCTGGCTAGATACAGGTATAGATCTACAATCAATCGCTCACAGACATGCCCTGGCTAGATACAGGTATCGAATCTGGAACTTCAAAAGGTTGGTCGAGATAGCTTTCCTGGCTGGATACAGGTGTAGATCTCTGACCTGAGAATGAAAGATAATTTCCTGGCCTGTTACAGGTATTGATCTTCAATCTCTTCATGTAGATAACTTTCCTGGCTAGATACAGGTATAGATCTACAATCAATCGCTCACAGATATGCCCTGGCTAGATACAGGTATCGAATCTGGAACTTCAAAAGGTTGGCCGAGATAGCTTTCCTGGCTGGATACAGGTGTAGACCTCTGACCTAAGAATGAAAGATAACTTCCTGGCTAGATACAGGTATTGATCTTCAATCTCTTCATGTAGATAACTTTCCTGGCTAGTTACAGGTATAGATCTACAATCAGTAGTCCACAGATATTTCCTGGCTAGTTACAGGTGTTGATCTGGAACTTAAGAAAGGTTGGCCGATGAGATAGTTTTCCTGTCTGGTTTCAGGTATTAATCTCTGACCTGAGAAAGAAAGATAGTCTTCCTGGCTTGCTACAGGTATTAATCTTCAATCTCTTCATGTAGATAACTTTCCTGTCTAGTTTCAGGTATAGATCTACAATCAGTCGTCCACAGATATTTCCTGGCTAGTTACAGGTGTTGATCTGGAACTTAAGAAAGGTTGGTCGAGGAGATAGTTTTCCTGTCTGGTTTCAGGTATTAATCTCTGACCTGAGAAAGAAAGATAGTCTTCCTGGCTGGTTACAGGTATTGATCTTCAATCTCTTCATGTAGATAACTTTCCTGTCTGGTTTCAGGTATAGATCTACAATCAGTCATCCACAGATATTTCCTGGCTAGTTACAGGTGTTGATCTGGAACTTAAGAAAGGTTGGTCGAGGAGATAGCTTTCCTGGCTGGTTTCAGGTATTACTCTCTGACCTGAGAAAGAAAGATGACTTCCTGGCTTGCTACAGGTATTGATCTCCAATCTCTTCATGTAGATACTTTCCTGGCTAGTTACATGTGTAGATCTACAATCAATCGCTCACAGATATTTCCTGGTTAGATACAGGTATTAATCTGGAACTTAAGGTTGATGGTAATCATCTTTGGATTGACCTTTTCCTGTAAAGGCAAAACATTAGTTGTATGCAATGTCATGATGTATGAAATGCATGATGTCATGATGTTCTCAAAAATAGATGAGATCGTGTCGTATGCACTTTATCATGTAAATAGGAGGTATGAGATGCGATATGTTTATGAATGTATTTTCGTCTGGGAAAATAAATCCTTGACGAATGCCGGGAGCTTGTTAAATCCTGGGCTGATATTAAAGAGTAGATTTCTTCGTTTCCGCTGGGGATGATGAGCGAAGATGATTGCAAGAATAAACCGTGATGTTCTCAAAAATAGATGAGATCGTGTCGTATGCACTTTATCATGTAAATAGGAGGTATGAGATGTGATATGTTTATGAATATATTTTCGTCTGGAAAATAAATCCTTGACGAATGTCGGGAGCTTGTTAAATCTTGGGCTGATATTGAAGAGTAGAGTTCTTCGTTTCCGCTGGGGATGATGAGCGAAGATGATTGCAAGAATAAACCGGTAGGGGAAGATGACTCCGTTGGGGAATAAACCTGGTGAAGAGATTACTCTGCAGGGAATTACTCTGTGGGAAGAGATGCTTTGCTGAGATTCTAACGATAACTCTGCTGGGGATTCCGTTGATAAGCTTTGTTGGGGATTTATGAACTCCGCTGGGGATAGGAAGAACTTCGCTGAGGACGATCCTTCCGTTGCAATTTGCTGAGGATAACCCGGTTAGACTCTGGTGGGGAATAACCTCCTGAATATGGCTGGGGAGAGATTTTTGTACTCTGCAGTGGACAAGCTTTCAGAATCTACTGGGTAAGATGATTCGACTCTCCTGGGGAAATCTTTTGGACTGCACTGGGGAAATGGCTCCACTGGGGTGTCTGTATTCCACCGGGGAACAATATTATACTTTGCTGAGGAATATTAAGACTGTCGGGGATGCTTGCTGAGGAATATCTGCCTACTCTGCTAGGGAATATTGAGATCTTCTGGGGGTACCCAACTTCCTTAGGGCGGATGATAGACCAACTCTGCTTGGGGGAGAGTATTGCTGACTTGCTGGGGATACTGTGCCTTTTTAGGGCTGGGAGACCAACTCTGCTTGGGGAGAGTATTGCTGAATCTTGTCTTACTCTCGGGGAGTGAAGGTATCTTGGTCGTATTCTTCAGCTGAACCTACCTTGGCACCTTGGTGGACAGAGCAACCAGATCGCTTAGACAATTCTTATTGCCCCTGTTTCTGATATCACCCGTAATTAGTCTTTCGTTTCGCATGCAAATATTTATGAGAAGCAATTAATGTCAAATGCATATATCAAAAATGAACATTGGACGTTCTTTGCAAAACAAAACAGATAAAGGAAAAAATAATTGGCAATTTGTCTGGAAAAGATGAGCTTGTATTGATTTTGAAATTTGCCTGTAAATAGGCATTGTGTACAAGAGGCTGACGTCCTAGTAAGAGAACGCCACCGAACAAAATAGAGTTTATACAATTTGTGAAAAGGAAAACAAAACAGCTATGTGAAAAATCCCACTGGGTTCCAACTCTGTTATCGCCTTTATGTCTTCAAGCGTCTCATCACTTTGCTGCTTAGTTGAAGATGAAGATGATTGATGGATGCCGTCCGAGCCTGATAGTTGATACCGAAGTATGGATGCAGGGTGATCCAATGAGACATAGTATTACACTTATCCCTAACTTTTGCCTGGACCGCCCTTTCGGGTTTTCAGTCCACCGGGATACCCATTATTGCCCAAGCCGCCTTTTCAGGTTTTCGACTTGCCGGGTGTACATATTTTTTTCATTTCATCCCTTATTTTTTCCCGAACCCTTTCGGTTCGCCGGGAAGCCCTTATTTTTTCCTAGGCCAGTCGACCTAGCGGGTCTTTAATCATGCGTAGTATCTTTTTACTATGTCTGCATTGGCGGGGTGAGGAAGGTCGTCACCATCCATGGTGGTTAGAATCATCGCACCTCCTGAGAAGATGTTCTTAACCACAAATGGCCCTTCGTACGTAGGGGTCCATTTTCCCCTGGGATCACCTTGAGGGAGAATGATGCGCTTGATTACCAGGTCCCCGACTTGATACTCTTGTCATCTGACTTTCTTGTTAAATGCCTTGATCATCCGTTTTTGGTACGTCTGACCATGACAAATTGCAGTGAGTCTCTTTTCGTCAATTAGGTTTAATTGATCAAGCCGAGTCTGGATCCAGTCATCTTCGCTCAAACCTGCATCCTTCATTATCCGGAGAGAGGGTATCTGAACTTCGATGGGCAGGACTGCCTCCATGCCATAGACCAAGGAAAAGGGTGTTGCCCCTGTTGATGTCCGTGCTGAGGTACGGTACCCATGAAGAGCAAACGGTAACATTTCGTGCCAATCTTTGTAGGCCACTGTCATCTTCTGCACAATCTTCTTGATGTTCTTATTAGCCGCTTCTACAGCCCCATTCATCTTCGGTCGGTAGGGAGAAGAGTTGTGGTGCTGTATCTTGAATTGCTCGCAGAGCTCAGTGATCATCTTGTTGTTAAGATTGGTACCATTATCCGTAATGATCCTCTCAGGTACACCGTATCGACAGATCAGGTTATGCTGAATGAACCGTGCCACTACGTTCTTTGTTACGGTAGCAAAGGAAGCTGCTTCAACCCACTTCGTAAAGTAATCAATTGCTACCAGGATGAAGCGATGCCCGTTGGATGTCGTAGGTCTGATTTCGCCGATCATATCAATGCCCCACATTGCAAAAGGCCAAGGTGCTGTCAAGACGTTCATAGGAACTGGAGGAACGTGCACCTTATCAGCATAGATCTGGCATTTGTGACACGTCCGAGAATGTTGATAACAGTCGGCTTCCATTGTGGACCAGTAATATCCTGCCCGAAGGATTTTCTTTGCCATGGTATGTCCACTGGAATGCGTTTCGAAGGTACCTTCATGCAGCTCTGCCATGATCCTTTCTGCTTCAGTCTTATCCACACAATGCAGTAAGGTTGAATCATGGTTTCGTTTGTACAGAATGCCGTTGCTGAGGAAGAATTTTGCCGTGAACCTTCTCAGAAACTTCTTGTCATTAACAAATGCGCCCTCGGGGTATTCTTGGGCTTCGAGGTACCTTTTCACTTCATGATACCAAGGTTTTTCTGTTACCTCTTCGGTCTCAACATCGCAATAATGTGCAGGTTCATCCAACTTCCAGATAATGATCCGGGGAGCCTCGTTGTCCCATTTGACTTTGAACATAGAAGACATCATAGCCAGCGCGTCCGCCAACTGATTCTCCTCTCTTGGGAAGTGTTCAAAGGTTATCTCCTCGAAATGAGGGATCAATGTCAACACGTACTCCTTGTAGGGAATAAGATTTGGGTGTTTTGTATCCCACTCGCCTTTGATCTGACTGATCACGAGAGCGGAATCTCCGAAGACACTCAGAAACTTGATTCTTAGGTCAATTGCAGCTCGAAGACCCATGATGCATGCTTCATACTCTGCCATGTTATTGGTGCAGTTGAAACATAGTCGGGCGGTAAGTGGAGTATGAGAGCCTTTTGGAGATATGATCACAGCGCCAATACCGTTACCCAAAGCGTTTGAGGCTCCGTCAAAGTGCATAGACCATCGGGATCCTTCCTCAGGTCCTTCATCCAGTCCAGGTACTTCACAATCAGTCACTACCATGATATTCTCGTCTGGAAATTCAAACTTCATAGATTGGTAGTCATCCACTGCCTGATGTGTCAAATGGTCTGCCAATACACTTCCCTTGATTGCTTTTTGAGTCGTGTACTGGATGTCGTATTCAGTCAAGATCATCTGCCATCTTGCTATTCTTCCGGACAGAGCAGGCTTTTCGAAGATGTACTTGATTGGATCCATCTTTGAAATCAACAGAGTAGTGTGAGTCAACATATACTGTCTCAGCCGGCGAGCAGCCCATACCAAAGCGCAGCAAGTTTTCTCGAGCAATGAGTATCGGGTCTCACAGTCGGTAAACTTTTTGCTAAGGTAATAAATAGCATGCTCTTTTCGGCCAGACTCATCATGTTGACCCAACACACACCCCATTGAGCTGTCAAGTACTGTCAAGTATAAGATTAGAGGTCTCCCTTCAACCGGTGGCATAAGAATGGGTGGCTCTTGGAGATACTCTTTGATTCTTTCGAAAGCGACCTGACATTCATCGTTCCAACGTACCACTTGATCTTTCTTCAGTAGCTTGAAGATTGGCTCACAAGTAGCAGTTAGATGTGAGATGAATCGGGCAATGTAGTTCAGACGTCCTAGAAAGCCTCTGACTTCTTTCTCTGTCTTGGGAATTGGCATCTCTTGTATGGCTTTCACTTTGGCAGGGTCCACTTGAATACCTTTGTCGCTCACGACAAAGCCTAGTAGTTTTCCAGATCTCACCCCAAAGGTGCACTTGTTCGGGTTCAACCTCAGCTTGTACAACTTCAGACGGTCAAATAGCTTCTGTAGATGGTCAAGGTGTTCCTCCTCAGTTTGGGACCTTGCAATCATGTCGTCAACATATACTTCAATCTCATGATGGATCATGTCATGAAACAAAGCAACCATGGCACGTTTGTAGGTTGCCCCAGCATTTTTCAACCCAAAAGGCATGACCTTGTAACAGAAGGTACCCCACTGAGTAACGAAAGTGGTCTTCTCCATGTCTTCAGGAGCCATCTTGATCTGGTTGTAACCAGAGAACCCGTCCATGAAGGAGAATACCTTATGCTGAGCAGTGTTGTCAACTAGAACGTCGATATGAGGCAGAGGGAAGTCATCCTTAGGGCTTGCCCTGTTCAAATCCCTGTAATCAACACACATCCGGACCTTACCATCCTTCTTTGGCACTGGAACCACGTTGGCAACCCACTGAGGGTAAGAAGTCACTATCAGAAAACCGGCATTGAATTGTTTCATAACCTCAGCTTTGATTTTCTCGGACATCTCTGGACGCATACGGAGGACCTTCTGTTTTACCGGAGGGCATTCTTCCTTGGTAGGCAAATGATGAACCACAATATCGGTATCCAACCCAGGCATATCTTCGTAGGACCAGGCAAAGATTTCCACATAATCATGCAGCATCTGAATCAGCCGTTGTTTCACACTAGACTCTAGATTGGCACCAATCTTGACTTCCTTTCTCTCTGTCTCAGTACCCAGATTTACCGTTTCCACTGGCTCTTCATGTGGCTGAATGGCCCTTTCTTCCTGGAGTAACAGTCTTGCAAGCTCACCAGGCACTTCGCAATCATCTTCACCTTCTTCTTCGGCTAAGTTGATCGGATTTTCGAAGTCATAACTGGCAGTAGCAGAATCGTTACCAGTGAGATCCAGAGTGGATTGGAACCTGTATATGTGAGTGTGTGTAAATATAACTGTTTTGCAATATATAATAAAGAAAGACAAGGAGCGCAAGATTTGAAATGCAAAAAACGTCCAATGCTTTTATTCATGATATATGAAAATGACACACAAAAGCCCTCACAAATGAAGCCACGGTGCCCCGGGTAAGACACCAGGCCATAAAGTTTCAAATTATTGTTTGTTACAAATTCAAAACAAAGGAGTTCATTACTGAGTGACAAAAGTAATAGGTACGAAGTCTTTCGCAGTCCAGTTGCTTGGTCCACCGTCGGTCGTTGGGTAGATCCAGCTGTCGAATTCAGATTCCTCCACGTCATCTTCAACCCTGATAGCATTTACTCCATGATTGGGCATGGGGGCTGTCACAACATTGGGCCTCTTGGGCGCCTCGAACTCAACCTCTTTAGCATCAATAAGGTCCTGAACCTTATTCCTCAGCGCCCAACAATCATCCGTAGTATGCCCCGGGCTGTCAGAGTGATAAGCGCAGCGAGCGTTGGGATTGTACTTCGGAGATGTCGTGTTTACAACCTTTGGAGCTTCCTTTATAGTTACCAGATTGGTTGACAGTAGTTGCGGCAATATCTGAGACAGAGTCATGTTGAGCCGAGTGTACTGCCTTCTAGGTCTCTCACCCCTCGGCTGGTTGTATTGCTGAGGAGCAGCAGCAGGCTTTGAAATTACCACCACGTTGACAGCTTGGCGGTGTTCCGGTTTATTCTGTCTCCTTGAACCATAAACAGCACTAGATTCTTTCTTGAAGGGCTTGTTTTCAGTACTCGAGGAGGCCCCTTTCTGTATCTTCCCAGACTTGATACCGGCTTCTATTCTCTCCCCAGTCAAGATGAGGTCTATGAACCCAGCAGAAGAATTCCCAATCAAATGGTTGAAGAACGGACCAGACAGGGTCCCCAGGAACATATCCACAAGTTCACAGTCCGTCAAAGGTGGCTGCACCCTTCCAGCCTGGTCTCTCCACTTTTGCGCATACTCCTTAAATCCTTCACCCGTCCCTAGTGACATACCCTGGAGTTGGGTACGCGTAGGAGCAAGGTCAGAATTATATTGATACTGCTTATAAAACGCAGTAGCCAAGTCCTCCCAGTTACGAATGCTGGCTCCATCCAACTGATAGAACCATTCGAGTTGAGTCCCTGAAAGACTATCCTGGAAGAAATGGATCCATAAATTCTTGTCAGCAGTGTAAGGTTGGATCTTCCTTACATATGATCTGAGATGCATCTTAGGACTGGAAGCTCCATCGCACTTTGCAAAAGCAGGTGCCTTGAACTTATGGGGAATCACCACCCCAGAGGATAAGCCTAGGTCTCCAAAGTCCAACCCGGGCACATGTTGAATCTCCATAGCACTTAAACGGTCCTCCAGCTGTTTGTACCTATCCTCAGCAGGAGGGTACTGTTCATCATTGTAATCCGTCTCGTTGTCGGAGACCACGGGACTAAGAACCCTTCTCTCTTGGGGACTGTCTTTCCCTACAGAGGAAGTAGTCAGATCGACCTCATTTTGTAGTCCATTCCCAAATCTGCGTCCTGTGTTGAACAACACAGTCCTCTTCTTCTTCTTCTTCTTCAGAATCAGAGTCTTCAACTCCTGTTGACCCTGGGCTAAGCTCATGACCAACTCTTGGAACTGGGCGTTCTGGGCCTGGAGGGCCTTGATAGCTTGTTCAGTAGTAGGTTTAGAAGTCATGATGATTGCTGAAATAAACAGCGGAAGAAGATGAGTGACCTGTAAAAAGTGTACCTGTTATGCATATGATGCATGGTATGTTATTTATGCAATGCATTCAAGGGTTCAAAAGTTCAAATTCGTTGTAAACAAAAAGGGGAACACACGTTATATTGAGAAGTAAGTTGTTTAGTACATCAATGCCTCATGGGCGAAATATTACAAAATACTTAATCCCAAAAGACACTGCGCATCCTCTTTGGAGCAATGTAAGTGTTGAGGGTCTTTTCCTCGTGAAGTAGGCGGGTGAGCTCCAAGACCTTCTTCTCACTGGCATGTAGATTGGCTTCAAGAGAATTCCGTTCTTCCTTGAGTTGGATCCAGCTCTTTTGCATTTCTTCCCAAGATGTTGGCATGTTAGGATGTAGAATGGTGTATGACACCTCTCCTTCCAAAACAGGCTCTTTGATCACGGGGAGAATGTAAGGATATGGCATCATAAGCTTCTGGGAGCGGGCTCGTACCCACTTGAGGTAAGGCTCAAGGGGGATGGAATTCTTGTGCCCCAGTGCCTTACTATCTACCCTGTTAGGCATCCTCCAAGCTCTGATGAATCTTTGTCGTAGTCCTTGTGCATCGTTGTCGAAGTCAAAAATTATGTCAAGAATCAACATGTCATGAGGGCCATCCCTCCGAGCATATCTAAATTGTCTCAAAGCCAGACAGGGGTTGTAAGTAATGCCTCCTCTAATTCCAAGTAAAGGAACATTAGGAAATTCTCCGCAACGGTCAATGATAGTGACATTTTCTCTGGACCGAGAACACCAATGTATATCAGAATGTGTAAGAGTCATTAGCCGTTGTGACCATCTCAAACCCCGCTCGTTCTTCAAAACTGATTGTGGAAGGTGCAAAATAAACCACCTTTCCAGGAGAGGAGTGCAGCACATGAGAACACCTCTTTTTCTCATTGTTCGAGTGTAAAATGAGTGGAGGATGTCCCCAAGCAATGTAGGTATGGGATTCCTGGACATGAAAATCTTGACAACATTTATATCTATAAGTTGATCCGGATTTGGGAACAAGACCAACCCATAGACAAGGAGTGCCACAATCTCTTCAAAGGCTTGTAGGTCGAGAGAATTCCAACATTCTTGTGCCTTCTCAAACAGGAACTTTGTCAAGAATCCCTTGATACCACTTCTGATTTCCCAATGCCCCTTGATGTCAGATGGTTGTAGACATAATGCTTTAGCAACCTCTTCAAGTTTTGGTTCCTTTTCCGTACTGTTGTAGGGTAGTTAATTAAGAATAGGAACCTTTAGAAGTTGAGAAAACTCTTCCAAAGTAGGCACCAATTGATAATCCGGGAAAGTAAAAAAGTGGTGTAAGGGGTCAAAGAACTGGAAGAGAACTTTTATCATATCTTCTTCAATGTTGGTGTTGACCAAGCTGAGTAGTCTACCATGTCTTTCACTGAAGGGAGAGCTTTCGGGAATCCTGGATGTAAGCTCCTTGAGCTGAGGAGGGATCCTTACAAGGTTGACCTGAATTGTTTTCTTGCGGATAGTCTCCATGTCCTACAAAACAAGAACAAAGATGAAGATTTGAACCCTTGAAGTGGTTAGTAAATGCATATGATGCTTTATGATGTTATGATGTTATGATAAGGACACACCACAAGTATTCACAAAAAGCAAACATGATAAGGCACACAAGTCACACCAGACAGCCCTTAGAGTTTAGGCCAGCATGAAGTTTAGGTACTACCCTCTTGAAGTTGGTGGGCTCAAAACCTGTCCTATCAAAAGTAACCGGGTTCTAAGGAGCTCAATATCATAGGATTGTTTTCTATGTTCACTGTTTTGATTTAGCCACTGAACTGGCGACTAAAATATTCCAAGAAAACAACCCTCAATGAGTGTAGTATCGAGTATCTACCAACTTTGGACTGCACCAAAGTCGGTCATCTCACTACCCCTAAAGAGGCCAGGATGGTCAAGTAAGGTTCCTAAGGTCAGTTGATGCTTCACGACACCACGCGGCGGCCCCGTACTCTCCTTGACTTGACTCAAGGGTTACCGGTACTCACCAAAGTGCCACATCAACGTAGCAACTGCTTCAACCATGTCGGTATACCCCGCATAGTTCCCTCACAGTTTGTTGCTACTTCTAAAGGGTATCCCCCAGATCCGGGTTAGGATCTATGAAACTCCGATACAAGCCCACAATATTAAAGCAAACAAGGCATACAATTGAAAACAAGAGTGGTCTAATCCTAAGGTACACCTCACTTATATAGATTCCCCAGCAGAGTCGCCAGTTCTGTGATCGGTGGAAATAGAACTGACTGTTTTGGAATGCTGGTTCGCGAAATGTCGCGGTAAGCAAGAGTCGCCACCGTCTTTTATTTTCTCCAACAAGGAAAGGACAAAAGCACAGTAAAATTCCTTTTCGAGATGTTTCTCGGTTCGGGAGGCAGATTATAGAAAGGGAAGGTGTTAGCACCCTTTCTATCTGTGGTTATCCACGGGCTCTTAGGTACTTGCTCACTATGTTTTCAAAAAGAGTTTGCTTTTCTTGTGTTTTTGGGTTTTGAAAAAGTTTGTTTGAAAACTTCTAGGTAACTCTTGTATCAGTCCTCAAGAGTGTATGAAGTGTTTGTTTGAAAACTTTTGTCAGAAAAGTGTAGGTGCGAAAAGTATTTTTTGTTTTGAAAGAGCAAGTACCTGAGAACCTCTACCTACTCAAAAGAAATTAAGCTGTGTGAATGTCCTTTAGACAGTACTATCCCACTATTGAGAAGTAGGTAGCACCGTCGTTGGAGTTTTTTCGGGTCAATTCGATTATAGGGACATGTGGTCACCAAAGCAATAGTAGGACGCCTTAGCGGTAACCCTAATGTCCTAGATCATTTTTATCCGAGGCAACCGTTCCTAGGCAACTTGATCTTTAGACAGGAGGGAGACCTCTAAAACACCCTATACTCAATGACCACGTCGAGGCAACCAAGTGAGGCGTACCCTAAGAGTGGCATGTGCGAGTGTATTGTTTTTCAATTTAATTATCTTTGCACAAGTCATGGTGAGCTACGAGTTGATTTTAATTTCATACAAGTCTTGTCATGCATAGCAGTTAATAATTGTGCGGAAAGTAAATTGCGGAAAGTAAATCTACGCTATTACAAGGCGTCGGGTATTTACATCGCCAAAAACATAACCCTTGAAAAGTAAATGCAAGAAATTAAAGAAAGCGATAAAAGTCCTAATTATCTATTACATTCTCGGAGCAATTACATAAATATGATCAAAAATAATATGCGCGAAAAGAAATTGAATTGGAAAAGTCCTTAGGGTTTTGACCCTTTTTGAGAAAAGAATGGAATTTTGGTCCTTTTTGCATTTAATTAAACCTAATTCTAATTAATTAAATAATTAAAAGAAAAGAGTATTTTTTTTAGTTTTTTAATGTCTTAATGAAAATAAAATAAAAAGGATTAAAATTGTCAAAAGAAAAACCCTAATTCTAGATTGATTTTATTTATTGTGAAAAAAGTCAAAGTTAACCTAATTAACTAAATTAATTATATTTAGAATTTATTTACAAAAAATAATTAATAGTGAAATTAATAAATGATAAAAATAAATAATATTTTAGGTTTCTGAATTTATTATGAAAAATAATTAATTTGTGAGTTAATTAACTAATAATAATAATTAATAAAATAATTAAATAGAAATTAAAATAGAAAAGAAAAAGAATAAGGAAACCAGGGGGGTGCTGGGCCCTTAGGAGGTGTTGATTGCAATTCTGGCCCATTAAGCTATAAGCCTTGTTGACTTTCTGGATCAGCTGCGCGTTCGTTGACTGGGAGTACCATGATCACTCACGCTTGGCCTTCAGATCTGGGCTTAGAGACACATGGCGCTTGGAGGTTGGCAGTACATGGTAGACACTCTTAAGGAACCTACATGTGAACATGTTATGAAAAATATGATAAGAGTTTTGGGTGGACCTGGGAATCGAACCCAGGTCTCAATGGTTACCAGCCAGCGCAACATCCACTAAGCCATCTGCACGCCTTTGTTAATATACTAACAAACAAATATAATATTAAGAAACAATCAATATGCTGGACAAACAAAATCACGCGCGCTATTTGAATTGGCTAATCATATGCTAACACGTCTTCATCTTCATCCTGTGTACCTGTAAAAAACAAATGGATAGCGGGGGTTTTTAACCCCCACAAACTGTAACAAGGAAAAATAGTGATTAGCCCTAGGATGAATATAAATATTTCGCGATGGTCCCTGTGTATTCGTCTTGTTCTGGCGGTTTCAACCATATGCCTTAGAGGTGCTAATTTTTCCTGGACTGTAAAGCCCCAATTTGAGAACTCAAGAACCCTAGAATTCTTCAATGGTAACTTGTGATTTTGGGCATTATAATGCAATTAACTAATACCATTAGCTTCATATGAATTCAAGCAACACAAAACAATGATTAAAACATGTTAATTATGCCTGAAACATGAGTTACGATTATGAAAAAAAATGCCAAACCGTGAGACTGTTCTTGAGGGTTTATTGAGCTTTGGCGCTTGGTTTCGATTGCAACACGTCCCTGACACTTCCAGCAATGTGTTAGAAACAACCAAAGTCCTTGAATTGGCCTAGAAGACAGAAAATAGTTTTCAAGTTTCTTGGTTTTTTTTAATATTTCTATGGCTTCTTCTGCAGCAAATTCACGTATGCATGATTAGGGTTAGCTCTTGTATATATAGTAGAGTGAAACTAGGTCAAATCTTTGCCAAGAAATCCATGGAATTGATGATTGTATATTTGATTGAAAATCAAATATTTTTGAATCTTTTTTATTGGAAAAACTTGCTAAATTTGGAGATTCTTGTCCCTTTGATTTGCACACGAATTTGCCAGCTTTTTTAGGTCATTCTTGCTTCACAAAAAGATTGAAAAACCATATCTTTGAATTTCCTACAATTTAAATTAATTAAATGAATTAAAATCAATTAAAAATCCAATTAATTAATAAAAATAAGAAAATAAATTCAAATAGGCTTGATGGGTCGTGCATAGGCCTTGGATAAAGTTTCAAGAAGAAAATTGAGGCCCATTAGCAAAAACAAGGTGTTTTGAGCAAAGTTGAATTTTGCAAATTCACAAAAATTTCCCAACTTCTCCAATGCATATCTTGCTCAATTTTGATCATATGAACATGTTCTTGAACATTTTGGAAAGGTCTTGAAGTCCTCTAACCAATGCCTTTGGTCCCATGTCATTTGGATTTACCAATCTCAAGTTATGGTCTTTGACTTAAAAAGCATTTTTGTTGACTTTTGAAATTGACCTATAATGTAGAAATTGATAACTTTTTGTGAGAGCATTTCTTGGACTTGGAATGTGAAGATGAGTTGTAGGAAATGTCATCCCCTTCAAAATGAGCATTGGATGGGATTTTTATGATGAACCATGAAGAAGTTATGCCCTAGTCAAAATACAGTTGACTTTTCTACTGTCCAAAAATAGTAACTTCTTGCATCTTGATGATTTTTGAGCCATTCTTGTGGAATCATGATCAAGATTTGATCAAATGATGATTGTGGACTCAAAATAAGATGTTGACCAAAACATTCTGACTTTTGACTATAAAATGACCATTTTGCCCATGCAGTTGATTGTGAAGCAAAAGGAGCTTTTGACTGTGCAATTTGACATTGTGAGTCTTGAAACTTGGCATGTAGATGCTTGAGGATATGTATATGCCTATGGGACTTGATTGAGCCATTAAAAACCTCAAATTCTTTGAAAGAATCAAAACCCTAATTTTGATTGGCTTATGAGGTATTTGGACTGTGCAACCCTTGAGAAATCTTGAACCATTTGAAGATGATTCTTGACAAACCTTGAAGAATATGGGAGGGAAAATTTTGGGGTACAACAAACGCGTACAAAGTTTTGTTTCGAAAATAGTTCAAAGATGTGTTTGTGGATTGTGTTTTTGAAAATGGTCTTGAAAAGATGTTTTGCAATGGTTCTCGTCTCTATAAGAACGTATACAAAATGTTTTGTCTTTTCGAAAATGTTTTGAAATGAGAGTGTTGGTGTGTAAAAGTGTTTTTTGTCGTGATCAATCGAGTAACTAGGAGCGAATCTACCTACTCGAAAGGTCTTAAACATGTTTTTCCTTCTCCTTTAGATGCAACTATCTTACCATTGATTTGGTAAGAAGCCCCATCGTCGGATGTGAAGGGACGAGCGTGGGACATTTGAATAGTCATAGAAGGCAACTTATGTGATGTTTTAGCAATTTCGTTTTGGGACTAGATCGTTTTACCGAAGGCAACATCGAGGGTCATCGAAGGACTACGATCTTTTTTTATTGAAGGGTCTTTGCTAAAACGTCCCGTATTCGAGGGACATGACTATTTTCCGAAAGGCAATAAAGTGAGATTACCTTAGAGGTGTTAGTGTGCAAGTGTGTTAGTTTGCATGCATTTTGTCTTATATTTGAAAGTTATCTATTTATTTATTTTATCTTGCCATACATCCTATTTACTAGCAATATATGAAAAGCAAGTAAAAATGCGGAAAATAAAATCTAAGCTATTACATCACTTTAGGGGGATGGGGGTACAATTTAACAATAGGGATGAAATGGGGACTGAAATATTACAACCATATCGAATAATAATGAAAACAATGTAAAAGCAGTGCAAAACAAAGGGAAAAATGTATTTTGAACTGCTATGTGTCGACCCATGCTGCTATGCATCGACACATAGCTTTTCCTTGCTCCTGTAAAACAAAATTAGTTCAGTATGAGTCGACACATAATGGGATGTGTCGACTCATGCCCCTTCTTGTATCGATGGGAAACACGTATGTATCGACTCATAGGCTCTTTCAGCTTCTGTTTTGTGACCTAAACTCAGTATGGGTCAATGCATGGGGGTTATGTGTCGACTCATACCCTGTTTTTTAACTCGGATGGGTCGACACATGAGGATCTGTGTCGATACATGCTGCATTTTTTCTTCCTTAAACATTGTCTTACTGACTGTATAGGTTAGTTTATGGCATATGATGGACAAACGTAAATAATACATGATTGAAGAAGCCTAAATCATAAGCAAATGATTAGCTCAAAGGGATAATAAAATATTACATCTTATCCTCAAAGAACCACAGTTTATTAATGATGTAATGACAAGATATCAAGTCAAGAGGACTTACCTTTGGGCTGCACTAGTTGGTTTTAGATCTGAATACTTTTCCAAATGATGTGATGACTTTATGAGTTTTCAGAAAGCTGCTCTGGACTGCTGGAACCGAGTTGGACTGTACTGTAATATTTTTGGTATTTTTGATGGTGAATGTGAATAGCACTACAAGGATTGTTTTTATGTTTGGCCAAACTTTGTATGTGATGAAGTGTTTGGCTTATGGAGAGTTTGTATGGTGGAATAGAGGATTGGGTTTCTGTTTTGAACAAGAACAAATTTGGTTTTTTTTAATGAATGAGATTTTAGGGGTTTATCAATAAAACTTCTGGCTTTTTCTCTCTGTCCTTTCTCTCTATTTTTTCTAACCTCTTTCCAACCTCTCTCTCTCTCTCTCTCTTGCAAATGCTTCTTCTATTTATAGCCAAAGTACTTGTGAACAAAGGTTGAATAGGTTTACAAGACAACATGTTATGGTTTGGTTGGGATGTAAGTATCAAACTATGTCAGTACTCCATGGTTCCAAGATAAAGTACCAAAGTTGTTGGTTTAGAGGGGTTGATTTCCATGCTTTATGGTGGAGTAAAATCATAAACCAACAAGGTATGGGCTAAAGACAAACTTTTGCACAAAAAGCTTGCTTTTCAAGCATAGCAATGGTGCCTTTATGCCATAAATGGAAAGATCTTTTGGACAATGGCTCAAACACTTGGGTAATAGCTCAAGCTCTTGTGTAAACATTAAATTATATAGAGATTTGCAAGTCACAAGGCCTGCAAAGTAAGATTATGCAGCATAGCATAAGGGTTTTGTTGTGTGTTCTTCAATAGAATGACTTGTAAATCAAGGGTGGATGCCCAACTTCATGCCCTTGAATCTCCTAGCTCAAGTATGATAAATTCATGCTCTTGGATGTTTTGGAAAGCTTGAAACACACTCTCTATAACTTTCATGTTGGCCATTTTGACAAAATCATCTTGGAACTACGTGAAAAAATGCCAAGAAGTTGGAATAAAATCCTGCACAAAATCTGTTGAAAATTTCTCTAAGTGTTAAATGAAAATGTCATGATTTCATGAAGTTATAACTTGAGATCCAAGAATATTTAGGAGAAGTTGTGTAAAGCAATGTTGTAGATATCATGGAGATCTACAACTTTTATGTTGAAAGTTTCCCTTGAACCGTCTTGCATCTTGGTGAAAGAATGACATAATGTAATGAAATTATCATGTATAAAAACACTTCGAAAATTTCTAAGTCTTGGAAATCTTGACTTTTCAAGTTGACTTTTGACTTTCTTGACTTCTTGATGATTAAGCTTGATATTCTTGAATGTATTGATGAATTGTGATATTTGAAACTTAATGTTGACCAAAAAGTCAAAGTTTGACTTTCCAGTATGCAATTGACCATTTTGCCCTTGTGCCAATTTCAAGCCTAAATTGATGTATCAGTGCTGCAAACTTGACGTCGTAGAAGATCTTGTGAGAAAATACTTGACAAATGAGAGGGAAAATTTTGGGGTACAACAATATGAAAACTAAATCACATAAGATAGACCTGCATTTGATCCTGAAAAAGGAAAAAATTGGCAAAAGGCTGGGATCGAACCCATTCCTTCTGTATCACAAGTCTCCACTCCAACCATCTGAGCTACGTTGGTTTTGTGTTAAGGATTCAACCATCAATCATTAAATAAATAAACGAAAATAAAAGATTCAAATTAAACGCAATTCAAAGTGGGGCTTGGGTATTGCATTCGGCCAATCAAAACGCATCATTATGCCATGCAGTGAGTCAACTGGTCAAAAAAATTAACTGAACGGAGACGTGACCGAAACCCTAGCTCCGATCATCTTCTCCGGTGAACCAAACTTCTAAACCTGCAAAATACACAAAATCAAAACAAAAGAAGGACATTACTCCCCTAATTCGACCCCCAAGAATCTAATGGTGGCATTAGTTTGACCTAAAAATCCTTGTACAGTGAGTTTCGAAGAAAACAAATTATCATGGTTCATCAATGGCAAATCACAAATCTAACGTTACAAGATCCATCTAATGACTGCAACCTACTCTAAACATTCACATATGAAGATCTGAGTGGTTAGAAACAATCAACAATGCATAGAATTAAAAATATGAATAATGGAAAAATTGCAATCAGAGATGATGAACATGATCGTTTCAGGTATGGGAAACCATTGAAAATCACCTGTACTTACCCTATGGATGTCCAGGAGATGATTTCAAGGCTTAGTTTGGATTGAAATTGCTTGGAATTTGTAACTCGAATGCTTGCACTTTTTGAGAAATTTTTCTCTTTGAACCCTAATGCTCTTGGCTGCCAATCTGTTTTTTTTTTTTTGCACTGCTGAATGCTTGTGTACTTATAGGGAATGGAATTAGGTCATAATCTTTATGAGTTATGGTGTGAATAAAATAAAATCAAATTATGTTTAAAAAGTTTCCAAATTTGAAAATATTGCATTCCATATTTGCTCCACACGATTTCTTGCCTTGTTTGCCATGGATTTGGGCTTCAACTCTGATCCAAAACAAAGCCCACATGCCTTGGTCCATCATTTTGTTATTTAATTTAATTTATTTTATATTTAATTGAATAAAAATCAAAATAAATATAAATAAAAATTATGGTAAGGCATGAATGAGTTTAGGAGTCCTCTATAAGGTCATGAGCATGTTTAGACCTTAAAAGATAGGTCCACTAGTCCAAAATTTCAAGTTTGCTCAATTTGCACTTCATGCATTTTCTCCAAAATTTCCCAACTTGTGCAACTCATAACTTGCTCTAATTTTATTATATGAAGGTGATCTTGGACTTTTTGGAAACCTCGATATGTCTCCTACAACTTTCATGTTGGTAACTTTCATGTCTCTTACATTTTGTAAATTGCTTTGACAAAAAATATCTTTTTTGTTGATTTTTAAAATGACGTGTAATGTTTTGGCACATATCTCTCAAATGAAACATTTTTTGGACTTGAGCTTAAAGAGACAAAGTTGTAGAGAATTGAATTTCCCTTAAAATGGGCTTTGGTTGAGAATTTTCTGATGAAGTATGTGAAATTTATGTTTGGTTAAAGTTCAGTTGACTTCTCCTAAAGGAAACCCTAACTTAGCAATTTTTTACTTTTGATGAATTTTGAGTTTTCTTGATGAATCATGATCAACCCTTGATCAAATGATGAATGTGACTTCAAAATCTCGATGTTGACCAAAAATCTTGAGTTTTGACTATATGTTGACCACAATTGACTTTTTATCCAATATAGTTGATTTTCAATCATCTGAGCAATTGACTGAAAAAACTTATGATGCAAGGTTTGAAACTTGTCATTACGGTACCTTGAAGCATATGAGGAATCATGGAATCCACTTAAGGAATTAGAAGCTCAATTTTCTTTGAGAAACGCAAAATCCTAGTTGTAGGTCAATTGATGAGGTGCTTAAATGCTCAAACTCTTGAATATTCTTGAGCAATTAAGAATCCTAGGAGCATGGGGAGGTGTCTTGAATCAATTGTCTTCAAAAATGGGAGGGAAAATTTTGGGGTACAACAGGATGGATGTCCAGACACCAGACGTTCCATATTTGGCTATTGTGTGCTTCTAGGTGACAACCTTATCTCCTGGTCTTCCAAAAGGCACAACTCACTCTTTCTCGTTCTAGTGTCGAAGCCGAATATAGAGGTGTTGCTAATGTTATATCTAAGTCATGTTGGCTTAGTAATCTTTTATTGGAGCTTCACTTTCCTATTCTCCAGGCCACTTTGGTGTATTGTGACAATGTTAGTGCGATTTATCTCTCTGGTAATCCTGTGCAACATCAACGTACCAAACATACTGAGATGGACATTCATTTTGTTCGGGAAAAAGTAGCTCGTGGTCAAGAACGCATACTTCATGTTCCCTCTCGACATCAGATTGTAGATATCTTCACCAAAAGGCTTCCTCGCATTCTCTTTGATGATTTTCGGACCAGTCTAAGCGTCCGTGGACCTCCCGCTTCGATTGCAGGGGTGTGATAGAATATAATATTTTGTCATAATTGACTATAATTAGTTTCCTGTAATTATGTTGTATCATAATTAGATAGTTGATCAAACGTTACACAATAGTTATATATATTATATTCACATGAATGAGAAAGGCATATATCCATTATCTTACACTCATTGGCTCGTCATGAACATTATGATATTTTATTTTTAAGGACCGGAGTGGCCACCACAACCAATGTTGTCGTGAATGGTCTATCTAGGATGCAGTTGTAGGCACTTTTACGAGAAATTAGTTTACCTTGGTATTTGGTAAACAACCGCTGATCCTCCAAATGGTTACTTATTTGGTTACTCGCAGGATCGATCAGATTGATCCTAGGACATAGGTTGATTTTGAAGTTTTGGATTAAATTGAATATGGGTTAAATGACAATAAAATAAAAAGGCTTTAAGTAAATTGCATGAAGAAAGGACTTGGTAAAATAAATAAGGCTTTAAATGAGAGGGTTCGACAGGAAAGTAAAGAAGAAAGCAAGTAAATTTCTAGAAAAGTAAATGACTTTGATTAATAAAGTTGGTGCTTCACACATACATTTCTCAACAATTCTTTCTCACACGCTGGGTACTCGAATCTATATGAGTGACTTTGTATAGAATTGTGAACACACGCGAGAAACTACATGACTACTACTATTTATACTAAAACATCCCAAGTAACCGTCGGGCAGTTACACTGCTTCGAGATGATTCCACTTGGCACGTTCTCAACGTTCGACGCTCCAGATCTTTGCACGTTGCACCTGGTAACCGCTGGAAACCGTTTTGCCTCCAAACGCTTGAATTTCAAACCGTTCCACTCTGAACCATCGAACACCTTCGTCGAGAAGCATCTTCGACGAGAAACACCTTCGACGTCGAAGGCAACCAACTTCTCCCTTGGAAGAAATCTTTTAAGTACCTTGCCATCTTTCGATGGGCACTTCGACGGACCTAGCTAGTCGAAAACATCCTTCAGCTTTAATGGCTGACATTAATAAAACAAGGGTGTCGAATTTAGGAGCCAACAAATTGCCCCCCAAGAATGCCTTATTTCGACTCTGAAAGAAAAAGGCATTCTTTGAAACGCCATTCGACACCTGTCTTTTCACGCTTAGTCACAAATTAACTTGTGCACTTTTTGTTGTCGTCTACCAACCACTGGCAATCCCAAGAAAACCATCATTTATCCGTACCTAAGACGTCATTTCAGTATGGCGTGCAGTGCCAAACGTCATTTCAGAATTTGTCATTATGACAATTCCCAAAAACGAGGACGCACGCTGCGTCCCTCTATTTCTGCAGAACGGCTAAAACAACAGGGGGATGCCTGGTGCAAGAAAAGATTGGAGCTGCAGCAAGTCAAATACCTCCGACTCAAGGACTCTGTTCCCTTCTGATTGATTCAGCTTTTGTAACCATATTTTGTAACCTATATTCGACAACATTGCCATCTTGGCTAAATTTATAAAAAAAATTCCATTTTGGCTTTTTATGGTTAATTTAGTCTTGTTATTTTATTTTTATCTCTTGGAGTGTAGGTTTGTATTTTTTCAAATATTTACCATTTACTCTCAAGAGCCTTTTATCTTCACCTAACTCTTCGACTTCATAGGCTCCACCAGAAAAAATTTGGATAACTCTAAATGGTCCTTCCCATTTGGGTGACCATTTCCCCATGCTTCGATCCCTTCGATCCATGGGAAGAATTACCTTCCAAACTAGTTCTTCAGGCAAAAATACCTTAGGTTTTACCTTCTTATTATAAGAGTCTTCTACTCTTTTCTTCTGAAGCCTGAGTAAGTCAAGAGCACGCAATCTCTCTTCGTCTAAATCCACCAGTTCGTCTAGCATCATGTTCCAATAAATTTCAGAGGGAATATCATAATGCCTCTGAACCCTTGCAGATCGAAGACAAATTTCTGCTGGCAATACTGCATCATGGCCAAAAGTTAGCCTATATGGTGTTGTACCTGTGGCTTCTTTTGGGGACGTTCGACAAGCCCACAAAATCTGGTCTAACGTCTTGTGCCAATTCTTTGGTTTCTTCCCAACATGCTTTTTTATCAAGCCAATCACTACTTTGTTTGCTGCTTCGACTTGACCATTCGCCTGTGCATAATAAGGCGTTGATGTTAGGAGTTTGAAACCCATTTCCTGAGCAAATTCCTGCATCTTTCGACCAGTGAAAACTGATCCTTGATCAGTAGTTATAGTCTCAGGGATTCCATACCTAAAGATAATGTTCTTTTGAATAAATTCAATGACATTTTCTTGGTCTACATTGACTAGAGGGATAGCTTCGATCCACTTAGTAAAATAATCAATGCCTACCAGTATGTATTTCTGACTCTTTGATGATGCTGGTCGAATCTCCCCAATGAGATCCAACGCCCATCCTCTAAAGGGCCAAGGCTTCACTATCGAGTGAAGTTCGCTTGCTGGTACATGTTGGATGCCTGTATGGACTTGACACTCTTGACAACCTTTGGCGAACTCAACACAATCTTTCAGCATAGTGGGCCAATATAGTCCTTGTCGAAACAACAACCATTTCATCTTATGGCCTGCTTGGTGAGCCCCACATGCCCCAGCATGCGTAGTCGAAAGGGCTATGTATGCTTCAGTTTCACTTAAACATTTCAGCAATACCCCTTCAGGCGTCTTCTTGAATAACTCATTACCCATGAGTACATAACTCAACGCCCTGTACTTTGTTTTTCGTTCTGTCGAAGCTCCTGGATTTTGAAGATAATCCACAATGGGTTTCCTCCAATCTTGTTCTGACAAATTATCTATGAACGAAATTTCGAAGTTACTTTGATCAGCATATCCTAGTCTCGTCGATTCCAAGTCTGTTGGTGACAGACAAGTTGCTTTTATCTTTTCTCGAACTTCGATTGCTCTTTATAATCTTGTTTTTGAAATCTTATACCCAGATGCAATTTGTGCCAAGTCGTTGGCTATTTGATTTTCGACTCTGGGTATGTGTCGAATATTGACCGTTTCAAATTTTTTCAATAAACGATTTGCTATCACAAAGTACATAATGAGATTTTCTCTTATGCATTTATATTCCTTTGTGACTTGCTTAATGACTAACTCTGAGTCTCCCATTATTTCGACTCGAGTTGCCCCCAATTCCAACAATATCTCAAGGCCAGTAATTAGAGCTTCGTACTCAGCCTCATTGTTCGAACAAGAACCTGATATTTTGTACTTGAATGTTGTTGGAATTTTTTCTGGAGAAATAATCAAGACTCCTACCCCTGTTCCATCTTTATGGCTGGAACCATCGAAGTAGAATTTCCAAGGCTCTATCTCCACATAATTAATATCCTCAACTTGAATTGAGTGGTCGACTATAAAGTCTGCAACCACTTGTCCTTTTACTGCCTTAAGAGGCATAAAGGTCAAGGAGTATTCAGTTAATGCTAATGCCCACTTGCCAATTCGACTATGCAAGATAGGTTTCGACAACATATACTTGAAAACATCAAAATGAGACGAAACATACACATCAACTGGTTTTATATATTGCTTGAGTTTTGTACAAGAGAAATACAGACATAGACACAATTTTTCAACTTCGCTATATCTAGTTTCTGCATCGTTCAAAACTCTACTGAGATAGTAAATGGGTCTTTCGACTCCATTCTCATCTTCTTGGGCTAACATGCTTCCCAAAGTTTTGTCGGATGCAGCTATGTACAATCTCATACTCCTATTGCTACAAGGAGGCACCAAAATAGGTGGCTTAGTGAGGTACCCTTTGATTTTGTCGAAGGCTTCTTGTTGCTCTTGCCCCCATTCGAACCCTTCTTTATTCAGTCGAAGTAAGGGTGAAAAGGCCTGAGCTTTCCCACTTAGATTAGATATAAACCTCCTTAAGAAATTTATCTTGCCTAAGAGAGATTGCAGTTCCTTCTTATTCGATGGTGCTTTCGCTTCCAGAATTGCCTTCGTCTTGTTCTGGTTGATTTCGATTCCTTTCTTGTGGACAATGAAGCCCAAGAAATCTCCAGCTTTCACACAGAATGCACACTTCAAAGGGTTCATCTTCAGACCATGTTCTCTCATTCTTTCGAATGATTGTCGAAGGTGGTCAATATGATTCTTCCTGGAAACAGATTTTATAACAATGTCATCAATATATACTTGCATAAAAGTGTTAATAAAATCATGGAAGATAGTATTCATTGCTCGCTGGTATGTTGCCCCAGCGTTCTTTAGGCCAAAAGGCATCACCACCCATTCATAAGTGCCTAAGGCCCCAGGGCATCGAAAAGCTGTTTTCGACACATCCTCTTCAACAATGAATATTTGATTATATCCTGAATAACCATCGAGCATACTCAGGTATTCATAGCCAGCGGAAGAATCGACTAGCATTTCCGCCACAGGCATAGGATATTCATCCTTGGGTGTAGCAGCATTCAAATCTCTGAAATCTATGCACACCCTTAACGTACCATTTTTCTTAATTACTGGCACAATGTTTGCAATCCATTCGACATACCTTGTAACGCGTATGAATTTGCATTTCAGCAGTCTTTCGACTTCCGTTTTGATCTTCGACAGTATTTCTGGAGCGAAGCGCCTTGGATTTTGCTTGATTGGCTTCTTCCCAGGTTTGATTGGCAACTGAAGTTCTACCAATCCTCTGTCGAGACCAGGCATTTCGTCATAATCCCATGCAAAACAGTCTTTGAACTCTTTCAGCAATTGGATTACTTCCAACCTAAGTTTTGGGTCAATTTTGGCGCTGATGTAGGTTGGCCTTTTCTCTGACCCTTCGCCTAAGTTGATTTCTTCTAAAGGATCTTGCGCTAACATTTTAATGTTGTTCGCCAGGGGGTCCTTTTCGAAGCCCAAAGGCTCATCGTCATAGATGGCGTCGAGCCTCTGTTCCTGCATTTCTTCTCTCACGATATCAGGGGGTTTTGGATCGAAATCCTTTCCTGGACCTGCAGCAGATAACTGTTGATCATTGGCCTGTGTGGCCATGTACTTCACTTCGGCTTCGAGAGCCGTTATCATCTTAGTTTCGGCTACATAAGCCGAAATTCGCTTCAAAGATTGTGACTCAGTCATTATCACTGAATTCACTTCCCCAACCAGTTGGTTGGATATCAGTTAACCCACTGAAGTCTATGTGGGACAAGTCTTCTCTGTCCCATTGGAAACCATGCTCAGGATGCAGGTATAGGGAACAAAAAGTGTTTGGCGTGGCGCCATGTCGAAGTCAGGTGTTGGACATGGCCCTATGTGAGCCAAGTTCTTGTCGAAATCTGCCAACCCTAGGTGATTCACTTCGCCCAGGTAATAACTTTGATCTGCCTCTATGTTTTCGACCATCCCATCTGGACGCCATAGGAGCAGCCTCTGATGCATTGATGATGGCACAACTCCAACACCATGAATCCATTCACGGCCCAACAAAAGATTGTAGTTAGGTTTGGCCGATATGACCATGAACATTGTTGGTCGAAGGATAGACCCTACTTTGATATCTAGCTGGATCACTCCCATAGTGGTCCCTATGCCGCCCTCATAGTTCGACAAGACCATGTTGTGAGGCTTAATGTCCTCATCCCTTTTGCCAATTTTCCTTAGCATAGAGTGAGGAATAATGTTGATGGTTGCCCCACAATCCACCAATATTTTATTCACAGTAGTTTCTTCGAGTTTAGCCCTTATGAATAAAGGCTTGAGGTGATTTTTCATCGCCTCTGTAGGTGGCTCGAAGAACCCATTTTGTTCCTCAGTGGTGCCATTGTCCATGACGAAATAGCACACTGGCCTGTGCTTGGCCATTTCTTGTTCCACTTCCCAGTCACTTGCTTCGACCTCCACTTGTCGGTTGAATTCTCTGGGCAGCACTGAGACTATATTCACCATTATGTCCAAAGTATCATCAGACTCAGAATCGTCTTCGTCTTCGACTTCACTTTGGTTAGGCCAAACTAGCCTGTTGGTTACTGGCTCTCTTTCTAGAGGTCTCCTTTGCTTCCTTTGAGGAACGTTCGAACTGGTTTCTGCCTTTGGTTCGTTGGCAGCCTCCCTTTCAGCTTTTCGTCTCCTTTGGTGTCTCCTCCATTGAGATCGAGACATGGGATTTTTACCTTTGTAGTTGCTTGACACTTGTGCAACTTTAGGTGCAGCAACCTGAGGCTCTTTCTTTTGAGTCAAAGAGGAACCCCTTGGCACGTCGAAAGAGTGCCATCTCTCCTCACTTGGCCTTTTTAGACCAGAGGTTTTGTACCAAGTATCTACTGGCACATTTGTGGGAGGCCTAAAAGTCAATGGCCTCTTTTCTTGGTTTGAACCTCTTTGGGAGGCTCTTCTGAGGTCATGTCGAAGATCAACATTTTCCCTTCTCTTATTCGCTGCTCTTACGCCTTGAATGTGTTCAACAGCTTTTTTGTCAAAGATCGAACTGCATCTTGGACACAGCATCACCTCTGATCTCTTTTTCTGGCATCTTTGTAGAAAATCTGCCAAATTTTCATTTTCCCGAGGGAAAGCAGTCTTATTAGCTTGTTCTTGCCTCATGGCCTCTTCTGATGCTTTTGGGTCAGAAAGTTCGACCATGTTGATATTCATTGTATCTTTGTTAGCAAGAGTTAACTGCTTCATTTGTGTCTCCAGATTCTCCGTCTGGCCTTGAACTGTGGCCAAGTGGAAACTGGGTTTTGGTCCAGTTTTTTGTGCTTCAGTGGGCTCCAACTTCGGGCTTTCGACCGCTTTCTGAACTGCTTCAATTGTCTTCCTGGATAAATTTCCAGAAAAACTGCCAAAGATTGGCATGTTGATATGGTCCTTTGAGACTTCGACCATTGTGATTCCTGGCTTCCTCGACTGGCTCCTGGTTGCCTCTATCACGTTCACCTCAGAGGGCTCAGCATAGTGGGCTTCAGCCTGCAATGGATTTGAGTCGACAGCCATGGGGGTTTTGTCAGCAAACTTCAACCTCCCTTCTTCGATAGCGTCTTGCACAAGGTTCCTGAAAAGAAAACATTGAGAAGTTTTATGGCCCAAAAAATTATGATATTTGCAAAACCCTCTCTTCTTTCTTTGATCAAGAGGAGGCACTTTTACCCCTGGGGGTACTATCATTTGGCCATCTTTAACAAGCAAGTCGAATATTTCATCACATTTTGTGATGTCGAAACTATAAGTCTTTTTGGGGAACCTATCGTTGGTCCTTTCTGGACCAATGGGATTTTTCCCACTTGAGGGGACTAACAGTTTACAAGAGTATGGTGGCCCTTGTTTCAGTTCTGCTAAATCGACTTCTCCTTCTTCGACAGCTAAAGTATCGTTGAAGGATTCCGGATCTTCGTCATCCATCTCAACGTACGCTATCCTCTCTCTCTTGTGAGTTTTCGTTGCCTTTGCTTTTTCAGCTTTGAGGCGTTCTACCTGTCGAACTCTATCGGCCAGTTGGTCCATGTCTCTCAGGTATTGGGTGTCTAGCTTCTTCCTAATGGAATAATCTAAACCGCCTGCGGCTATTTCGACTAACTCATGTTCTGGCACTTGTGTAAAACATCTCGCCTTAAGCAACCTAAACCTATTTAGATATTCGTCTATAGGTTCAGTGAAACGTCTCTTTACACTGGCCAATTCCTTCAGACTTATCTTGGTTTGCCCCATGTAGAATTGTTCATGGAACAATCTTTCCAACTGGGTCCAGTGATGGATCGAATTGGGGGGGAGAGTTGTAAACCAAGTAAAAGTGTTCTTTGTTAAAGAACTTGGGAAGTACTTGATCCTCAGGTTTTCGTTATTCGAAATATCTCCTGCTTCGATCAAGTATCTCGCCACATGTTCGACAGTAGATTCTGTCGTGTCCCCAGAGAACTTAGTGAATTTGGGGACTTTACACCTAGGAGGTAAGTCTGTTTGTAACACGTATTCTGACAATGGAGATGTAAAGTTGGGCCTTCGAAAGCCCATGTTCATCCCATTCTGAGTCATGATCCTTTCGATCATGGTTGCCAGATTATTTTCCAAACCCGTATTTTGGTATTGGATATGCTGGATTACTTCGTCAGCATTTTGGTTTCTATTAATTAACCTTACCTCTGGGGTTATTACCCTAGGTTCCTCGACGGGTTGCTCCAATCGTGCCCTAAGGTTTTCTTCGACAGGCTGTTGAGCCTGGTTGATGGTGGTTTCTTCCTCTAAGAATATCCCCTGGTTTCCCCTTATTTGCGCCCTTTGAGGCTGTCGAATGGGTTGGGGTACTCCAAAGAAATCAGCCAAACGCGTCATTTGCGCTGTCACTTGCTGATTCGATTGAGTAGTGTTTTGTATTAGAGGGTTTAGCACTGTACTCAAAGTTTGTGCCAACATTTGCACCATATCATAGTTGCTTTCGTCCATTTGTTGCCTCAAGACTGCTGTCGAGGCATTTGTAAGGCCATGGGCTACTTGGGACGTTCCTCCTAAGAGTTGGGTCCTATTTCTATTCGCCATGCCTACTCCAGAACCTTGGAGTGGCGAAGAGGCACTCACTAAAGGGTCTGAAAAAGTGGACGCAGCATTCGTCAGGCTAGCCAATTCAGAAGTTGGCATACCATAGAGTGGCATAAATCCTGGTGGCGCAAAAGGCCTTGTGCCTAAATTTCCCCTTGGTGGGGGAGTTCCCACAGGCATCCTGGGGCCCGTGAACGAAAGTAATGGCCCCGTTGCTGTGACCGTTACTGCTGGTGTCGAACCAACAGTTGTCGCTTCACTTACGGTCGTACTAACCGTTGCTCCCACATTCATTTGTGGGATTTCGTTATTGTTTGGCGGATTCGCCATCTCTTCCCTTCTTCTGGCAGTATTGTTATCGTTAGTGTATATTCTACCACTTCTCAATAACATACAACACTCCTCGAAAAGATGAGATTATTTTCAACAAACCAACACACAGTCCCACCAGGTGTGCCAATTTGTTTACCTTGGTATTTGGTAAACAACCGCTGATCCTCCAAATGGTTACTTATTTGGTTACTCGCAGGATCGATCAGATTGATCCTAGGACATAGGTTGATTTTGAAGTTTTGGATTAAATTGAATATGGGTTAAATGACAATAAAATAAAAAGGCTTTAAGTAAATTGCATGAAGAAAGGACTTGGTAAAATAAATAAGGCTTTAAATGAGAGGGTTCGACAGGAAAGTAAAGAAGAAAGCAAGTAAATTTCTGGAAAAGTAAATGACTTTGATTAATAAAGTTGGTGCTTCACACATACATTTCTCAACAATTCTTTCTCACACGCTGGGTACTCGAATCTATATGAGTGACTTTGTATAGAATTGTGAGCACACGCGAGAAACTACATGACTACTACTATTTATACTAAAACATCCCAAGTAACCGTCGGGCAGTTACACTGCTTCGAGATGATTCCACTTGGCACGTTCTCAACGTTCGACGCTCCAGATCTTTGCACGTTGCACCTGGTAACCGCTGGAAACCGTTTTCCCTCCAAACGCTTGAATTTCAAACCGTTCCACTCTGAACCATCGAACACCTTCGTCGAGAAGCATCTTCGACGAGAAACACCTTCGACGTCGAAGGCAACCAACTTCTCCCTTGGAAGAAATCTTTTAAGTACCTTGCCATCTTTCGATGGGCACTTCGACGGACCTAGCTAGTCGAAAACATCCTTCAGCTTTAATGGCTGACATTAATAAAACAAGGGTGTCGAATTTAGGAGCCAACAGTGGTCAAGAACGCATACTTCATGTTCCCTCTCGACATCAGATTGTAGATATCTTCACCAAAAGGCTTCCTCGCATTCTCTTTGATGATTTTCGGACCAGTCTAAGCGTCCGTGGACCTCCCGCTTCGATTGCGGGGGTGTGATAGAATAGAATATTTTGTCATAATTGACTATAATTAGTTTCCTGTAATTATGTTGTATCATAATTAGATAGTTGATCAAACGTTACACAATAGTTATATATATTATATTCACATGAATGAGAAAGGCATATATCCATTATCTTACACTCATTGGCTCGTCATGAACATTATGATATTTTATTTTTAAGGACCGGAGTGACCACCACAACCAATGTTGTCGTGAATGGTCTATCTAGGATGCAGTTGTAGGCACTTTTACGAGAAATTACTAAGAATTGTGGGTCAAGTGTCCTGGTGACTCCCCCAAGATAACCATTAACTCTTGGTATGCAGGATTTTAGTGTTTGCTTTGCTTTTTACCCTGTTTATTGTTATAGGTTGTTTTAGGAATTTTTATGTTGATTGTGCTTTTCTAACCGACTTTTGTTTTCTCCTTTTTATTTTCTTTTGTGTTGTCTATATTGTTTGTTTATTTTATTTTTAAGATTGTGATGCTTTTTTAAATCTCATGCGTTTCTGCTTTATTATATTTAGGGCTAAATATGTTTATAGTCCTTATAAATATTTAAATTTTCGATTTTAGTTTCTAAAAAAATTTCTTCAAACAATAGTTCTCATAAAGTTTTTCACCCATAATTTTGTTCTCTGACGTTAACTTTCATTAACAGAAGGTGACTTGGCGTCCCGCATGGAAAGACAGCTTAGCAAAAATTTGAAAATGTTTAAAATTGTGAAGGTTTTAAACCTCCGCTAAACAAATCCATAAAAAAGAAGAAAGATTTTGGTTCTGAACTTTTGTAGAACATCTTACTAGCAAATTTTGCAATAACGGTTATAACACGCAAATTCATCAATGAAAACCAATTCACAGGCAGGCTGCAACAGACCACTTCATGTTAGAGAATTTCAAAAAACGAGAATGTCACCGTTTGGCCTTCAACTTACGTGAGATTTTGAATTGAAATGGGTTTGTCAATAAACAATTGCAAGAAAAATATATTAAAAGAATTTCACAATAGTTATATTCATTCGCACCATAGTTTATATCGTAAGTTTGAAATTGACATCTGCATATTAATTTTTTCATAAGCTCACTTGTTTAACTTTTTCACCAACTTTTATAAGGAACGAAGGAGTCACAAGTGTCCCCAAGGCAGTCAATTCAACAGAACTCCTAGAGTGCAATTCAAACTAATGTTGGTGCATCGATCCATACAATCTAATGCATTTGGAAGTAATGTTGCAGGACACGCAGCACTCTCTATGCTCATAAACGTTTGGTGAAAAAGCTTAATACACAGTTGGTGGGTAAATCTGGTGTTACCCCCAATCTTGTTACCGCTTTCACTGATAACCTTGAAGCTAATGAACTTCTTAAAGTAACGGTTATTATGTTGTTTGAGAATTTGTATTCTGAGAAATGTCTATATCTTCTGTTTGGTTTGTGTTTGAAATGTTTTGGTAATACATGGAGATAGAAATTTTAGTTGGTAGATAAATGTGTTCTTTAGGTTATTATTTCATGTTATTTTCTTGTGCTTAAATTAAGATTAGTTGTTGTTTTAGGTTGTTTGTTCAACTTGGTATTATCAATATGTCTTCAATTTCTATCAAGTCTGTGTAGGTAATTTGTCATCTTTGTAGGGTCTTAAAATTTTGGTTACAATCTTGATATTACAATCTTGATAACCTTTTGATCCTGTATAATTAATTGATTAAGATTTCAAGATCATGGTTGTAATCTTATATTTTACAATTTTGTTACGTTCTCTTTATCTTAAGCAAGATCTTCATTTTGACAATATTGATTTCTATATCAAAATAGAATGAATTGAAATCTTTATTTATATACTCTTCAAACACATTTATAAGTAATAAAAATAGTTTTTATGGTTATTAAAAAATTCAATTGAGTATAGTTAATTTTTTAGATTTTAGTGAAAACATTAACCACATTTATTATAATATCTTCTTTATTAAATTTAATAGAATGTTACATATGAAATAGAGAAATATATTAGAAATTATATTATTTTGAAGAATTTTTTATTCTAAAGAATATTATTTATTCATAAAAATTTAAATATTTATTCCTATAACAAATGGTGGAAATCTTATATTCTCATAGGAATAAAAAATAATCACCTATAACTCCTACTTCTATATTATTTTAATATATTTTTTTATATTTTAAAATTATAAATAAAATAAATTTTAAAAATATTCTTAGAAATCTTAATAACTTACTAAATAAATGAATGAGAATGAAATTTCAACATTAATATTTTTAAGAATGAAATTTTTAAAATTGTAATTTTAATCTCTCAAATAAACACACCCATTCAATTCATTCATATAATAAAGTAGATAAAATAATACAATTTATAATTCTAAGAAATGGTGTGTCTTTAAGGAGAAGGAAACTAATATGTTTCTTTAGAGATATACTTTCAACACTCAATAGTAAACTATCTAGTAATACCTCTTCGAGTTACCTAACCTACATCGAATCACTTTTTTATTATATGTCACATTTTCTAATTTTTCTTTTATATATTTGTCTTGTTTGGACAAATAGTATATTTTAATTCATATGTAAATTCACAGAAGTTATTTACTCTTCAATCACTATTATAAACAAAATTATTATTTTTTAATTCTTTCAATAACTTATATATCTAATCCATATAAATTATAAATAAATTTGACTTTTTTAATTTATTCAATAATTTATGTATCCATTCTATATATAATTTAGATACAATTGTAAAATAAAGTAAAAAAAGTAAAATTTGTGAATAAGCATGGAACAAACAATAAGTTATTTTCTTATAATATTATAAATTGTTCTTATAAAACATATTTTAAAATTTATCTATCATATAAGAAAATTGTATGTTATTCTATGACTCATTAAAATTTATTGCAAATCTTCCATGATGATTCCTTAGTCTATTTTCAATGAAAAACTTTTCATATTCTATCCAAATACAATTAATGTATGTTATCCATGCTTCATCAGTATGTTGTCTTCGAAACTACAAATAATCTCAAAACCCATCTATTGTATTCTAATTTCACGTTTTTCATTTCTTATCCTCTCATCTTTACTATAAATTTTCTACAACTCTTCTCTTCTTCTAGAGCATTGACCGATCTATAAATCATTTTGTATGTTTTTATGTGTTTTTAAAGTTTGTAGGTTCCTAAAAGATGTGGCTCTGTATCGGCTAAACGCTATAGTTTTAGATCTTGAAGGTAAAACATGTTATCTTAGTAACTTCATATCTTTTTTCATTAGTACTTATTTTCTTATTAGCTTATTTTTTATTAGCTTAAATGTGCAATTTTATTAGTATATGTTTTTCAAAACCAGTTAAAAAAGGTGAAAGGAAGAGTGTAACAAAGAAAAAAAGGGAAGTCCAATGAATCTATAAAGGACTATGAAGAAAAGTAGTGGTAAGGTAGTATGAAATATTTGATTAAGCCTTTAAATTGTTTGTCCAATTGATGTTTAATGTTGTACTGATATGGTTACAATATATTACATGACAATTTATTAGGATTGAGCTGGAAGACAGAAATAAGTTTTATTATAGAAGAAAAATACATTTATGTTTCTGGATAGAGAATTGATTCCAATTTTTTGTTTTCACCGGTTGGTTTTATTAAGTTAAAACTTGAGTTTGTTCATTATTTGATTGCTTGAAGTGAATCTATATATAGTTTATTATGTCAAAGAATTACAAAATTGTTGAGAACATGCTTATAGTGTTTTCTTTTCAGTGTTCTAGTTTTGTGAACCTTTTCCTTTGAAAATATTAGTGTTTTTGTATCAGTGTTCATGTTTGTGGAAGTTTTCAGTATCGCTTTTTATGGTGCGGATATTTTGACCATAGTCGATTGCACTATATTTCAATTCAGCCCGAACACAATAAGATGCAACAACTCTAAAAAGGAAAGTTGGAAATCTCATTCTGATTGTTCGACATCAAACATTGGAATGCAAACATTGGAATGTAGTAGGTATTTGTGTAATGGATTGTATTTGGGACATAGTTGGTGATACTTATTCTCGACATTTAGGTTATTTAAATAACTTTTCAGACCTTTATAATTATAACTAAGGTGTTGTTTTATTGATCATTCGGAACAAGTTGTTGATATTTTGACATGTTTTCCAATGCGTACTACAAGGAGTTAAAATCTAGAAAAAGTTCTAAGAAATAGATAAATTAAGGATGACTTTTGGTTACTTTTAATGAGTTCTTTTCTCTGATGTTCAATTATATACTTCTCGTGTTATATTCTATATAATAGAGTAAATATATAACTGATAGTTTATAATAGCTATCAAATATATTAGGTTATCTAAAGTTAGTTAGGCTTGATGAGTTGGCAGTGAGAGTTATCACTGTAGCCCCTTTATATCTAATTGATTATAACAATCTCCTTTAGAGTTTCTGTTTTGAATCAATAATAAACTTTATCTTCTTTATGATATTCTTATCCTTGTTCTATTATGGTATCATGAGTTCATGATCCATCTCGTTCATGGCTTCCTCTACGAATTCATCATCTGCTTCGAACGATGAACACTCATTGTTGGAGCAACCTATTTTGTCTACTGTGAAGAATGCGTTCAAGACGTTCGCGCATCAGATTAGTATCAAACTCAATAACAAAAAATTTCTCTTGTGGAAGCAGCAAGTTGAAGGTAGCATTCGTATTGACAAGCTTCATCAACATCTGGTGAATCTGGTGATTCCTCCATGTTATCTCACGATGATGGATCGTAATCTGACACCGAAAATCCTGTGTATCAGGTTTAGCATCGAGAGGATTCTCTTATCTTCATGTGGCTTTTAAAGATTCACTTTGACTTCGTTCTTCCTCTGTTGTACCCTAAAATTTGCCCTCTCATGTCTCAAGGACTCTTAAAATTACTTCAATCAAGTTTCGAGCATCAGATCACAATTTTCTAAGAAGAATCATTCAAATTATTAGAAGGGGGCAAAATGAGCAAAATCGGAGTTTCAGCTGGAAAAAGTCAATCGGACGCTAAAAAGTCAAACTTTGACTTTTTGACTAAATTTGAGTCCCAAAAATCACATTATTTATGTCAAGACATCCAAAAATATGAAATTTGATCATCAAAAATCAAGAAAATCAAAATCCAACTTTGCAAGACTTTAAAATTTTTCTAAGTATTTTCTATACTTGGTTAATTTCATTTACTTCATGACTTTTTTTACTACAATTCCAAATAATTCAAAATGATGCAAGTAATTCAAGTTATTACAAAGTGACATTTTTTCAAAATTACAAAACTATGTCTTGTTTGAATTTTCTCAACAAAAAAAACCTCGCCACAACATTTTTGCCCTTGACATAATGTGCATAAAATATTCCACAAGACCAAATTTATGTCATGCTACAAATTATACTGTCCAAGATTGAACAAAGTGTGATATGCTACATTGCCACAACACTCCAAAATCTGCTCCATGCTACCCTACAAGAAACCTTGTGTTATACTGCACCATAAGGATGCATGCTGCCCAATACAGTCCAAAACTGCTCTATGCAGTATGTCCCAACCTGCATCATAACAGCCCCAAAATTGTACTAAAATGGCAAAGGAAAATTGTATGAAGAAAGTATCAAAACAGTAGGCAAAAACAATTCAAAATAACTTATTTTGTTTCCCTCCTAAACCTCAGTCAAGGGTCTACAAAAAGGATGGTCTCATAAGACATAAGGGGTTGGGATTTTTGGAGAGAGAGAATTTTCCAGAGAGAAGATAGAGAGTTTTGGTTGAGCAGAAAAGCAGCATTCTTTGTAATCTTGACTCATTCATTCAAAAACCAGCTCTGTTCTTATTCAAAACAAGACCCCAACCCATTACTCTATCATACAAACTCTCCCATAAACCAAATAACTCATCACATACAAAGATTGTCCAAACATAAAGACAGACCTTGTAGTGATATCATCTCCACCCTCAAAACACCAAAAACATTATAGTACAGTCTAACTCAGTTTCAACAGTCCGGAGCAGCTTTCTGAAGATTCATTAGAGTCATTACAGCACTTGGAAAAGCATTCAGATTTAAAACAGCCAGTGCAGTCCAAAGATAAGTCTTCTTGACTTGATATCTTTTCACATATCATTAATGATTTGCTTTTGAAGATAAGATGTAGTATTTTATTATCCCTTTGAACTAGTCATTTGCTTATTGTTTAGGCTTATCAAATTATTTGTTGTTTATGTTTATCCATCATACATTGTAAACTAACCTATACAGACAGTAAAACAATGTTAAAGGCAGGAAAATACAGCATGTATCGACACATATCTTCATGTGTCGACTCATCCTAGTGAAAAAACAGGATATGAGTCGACACTTAACCCTCATGCATCGACTCATACTAATTTCAGGTTATAAGACAGAAGTTGGAAAAGTCTATGAGTCGACACAAAATGCGTATGTGTCGACACAAAAGAGGTGTATGAGTCGACACATCCCATTATGTGTCGACTCATACTACGCTGATTTTGTTTTACAGGAGCAAGGAAAAGCTATGTGTCGATGCATAGCAGCATGGGTCGACACATAACAGTTCAAAATGCATTTTTCCTTTTATTTTACATTGTTTTTACATTGTTTTCATTATTATTCGATATGGTTGTAATATTTCAGTCTCCACTTCATCCTCATTGTTAAATTGTACCCCCATCCCCCTAAAGCGATGTAATAGCTTAGATTTTATTTACCGCATTTTTACTTGCTTTTCATATATTGCTAGTAAATAGGATGTATGGCAAGATAAAATCAACAAATAGATGACTTTCAAATACAAGACAAAATGCATGTAAACTAACACACTTGCACACTAGCACCTCTAGGATAATACCATTTTGTTGCCTTTCAGAAAATAGTCATGTCCCTTGAATATGGGACGTTTTAGCAAAGACCCTTCGATAAAAAAGATAGTAGTCCCTCGATGACCCTCGATGTTGCCTCCGATAAAACAATCTAGTCCCTAAACAACATTGCTAAAATGTCACGTAGGTTGCCTTCTATGACTATACAAACGTTCCATACCCGTCCCTTCATATCCAACGATGGGGCTTCTTACCAAAACAATGGTAAGATAGCCACATATAAAGGAAAAGGGAAAGCACGTGTAAGACCTTTCGAGTAGGTAGATTCACTCCTAGTTATTCGCTTGCTCACAACGAAAAAACACTTTACACACCAACACTTCCATTTCAAAAACATTTTCAAAAAGATAAAACATTTTGTATACGTCCTTATAGAGACGAGGACCATTATAAAATATCTTTCCAAAAACCACTTCCTAAAACACATTCCACAAACACGTCTTTGAACTATCTTTCAAAACAAAACTTTGTACGCGTTCTTATAGAAACAAGAACCATTACAAAGAGATTTTTCAAAACACTTTCAAAACCCACACCACAAGCACATTCAAACAAAAGCAAGTGATCTAAAGAGTAACTAAGAGCCCATGGAAAACCATGGATGAAAAGGGTGCTAATACCTTCCCTTTTCATAATCTACCCCCCGAACTCAAGAAAACATCTCTAAAGGTCTTTCTTGTGCTTTTCACCTTTCCTTTTGGATAAAAGAAAAGTCGGTGGTGACTCTTGCTAAACCGCAACATTTGCAAACAGAAACACAAAACTCCAAGTCAGTTCTCCCACCGTACCACAGAACTGGAGACTCTGCTGGGGACTACACTAAAAAGTGGGGTTACCTTAGGGTTAGATCACACTTACTTGCTTTCAATGTTCGATTTGTGTGCTTTACATTATGGTTCTCTATTTGGGCTTGCTTTGATCCTCCATCCGGATCTGGGACACCTTTTTAGGTAAATAGCAATAGATTGTGGAAATTGTACGGCGTAGACCGATATGGTTGAAACAATGGCTATGTTAGTGTGACGCATTTGTGGGTACCGGTATCCATTATGGTGAATCGAGGAGAATACGGGGCCGCTGAGTGGCGTCATGAAGTCATGAAGCACTAACTGACTTTAGAACCCTAATTGAACAAACTTGGCCATTAGGACGTAGTGAGATAACCAGTTTCGGTGTAGAGCTGAAAATTGGTTGATACTCGATACTACCATTGAGGCTAGACTTTTGGGATATCTCGGCCGCAAGAAAAGGTTGATTATGCTGAGACAATGCCTAAGAGAAAGGTCAGTGATATTGAGATCCTTTAGAACCCGATCACTATTACTAGGACAGGTTGAGCCAACAAAACTTCAAGAGGGTACTTACCTATAAATCCTCATGCAAGCCTGAAACATAGGGATTTGTTTGCTTTGTGTGTATATATTTACTTGTACATAACATCATAAACATCATGAGCATGCTCACTAACTATTTCAAGGATTTATAAATTTATCTTTGTTTTTGTTTTGTAGATCATGAATTCCGTCCGAAGGAACACCATCTGAATCAGCTTTGTAAAAGCACACCCTCAACTTCAAGAGTTAGCCTCAAGAGTGCCCGGGGATTCTCCTTTTACCAAGAAATACGGTCGACTCCTCAGACTGGCTACATCCAATTTCCAAGAAGAGATGATGTGTGTACTGTTCCAATTCTTTGATCCCGTACATCATTACTTCACTTTCCCAGACTATCAGTTGGTACCTACACTGGAAGAGTTCTCTCTACTCTTAGGGGTGCCCGTGCTTGATCAGATACCATTCATCGGCCTAGAAGGGATTCCAAAAACTGAAATCATCGCCGAAGCTTTGTATCTGAAAAGATCTGACGTCATAGCCAATTGGGAGACAAGAAGCGGGGTTAAAGGTTTCCTAGCCAAGTTTCTATTGGAGAAGGCTCGATCATTCTGGGACGACATAGATTTCCGAGATTTTGAAGACATCCTGGCTCGTCTCATTTATGGTTTTGTTCTGTTCCCCAACTCGGATCAGTTCATAGACGTTAACGCCATCAAAGTCTTTCTCTCTCGCAATCCTGTACCCACCTTACTGGGAGACATCTTACATTTCCTTCATACCCGCACCATGAAGAAAAGAGGTACTCTTTTGTGTTGTATTCCCCTACTCGCTAAGTGGATCACGTCACACCTACCTCAATCAGCATTGAAGAACAAGCAAAGACTGACATGGTCCCAAAGGATGATGTCCCTCACCCATTCCGACATCCGTTGGTGTTCGAGATCCTTGGAAGATGTCTATATCATTGACTGATGTGGGTAATTCCCTAACATCCCTCTGCTTGGTATTAGGGGAGGTATCACCTACAATCCCTGCTTAGCTTTTCGACAGTTTGGGTATGCCCGAAGAGACGGTCCTCATGAGATGCTCATTCAAGGTCTGGTGTTCGACTATGACAAAGAAGACCAAGGTTACCGCCAGAGGTTTACATGAGCTTGGAGAATGGTGAACAAGGTGGACAACAGGACTTTAGGACACAAAAGCTCTATCCCTCTCGAGCCTTACCTTAGGTGGGTACGGGCTCGTGCTCAGAGTCTCGTGATGCCTTACCCTTTTGTCCTCCCTGTTATCATAGAGCCTGTTGTTGAAGGAGACGTCCCATACACCGTCCTTCATCCTAACATGCCTACCTCTCTCGAAGGCTTGCAGAAAGCTTGGGTTCAGTTGAAGGAAGAGCGAGACACCTTTGAAGCCCAATTTTACGCCAGTGAGAAGAAGGTTCTTGAACTCACCAAGCTGCTTCATGAAGAGAAGAATATGAACGCCTACATCGCTCCAAAGAGGATGTGTTCAACCTTCTTGTCTTAGGAGTTTTTGTTGTATTTTGTTTCTTTCACTGTAAGCCCAAAGAGGCATGATGTGCTCAAACACTGGATTTAATATAACGTGTGCTCCTTTTTTGGTTTGAACAAATTTAAAATCTCTAAATTCATTGAAATCATTTGCATATTGCATCTTCATTCATCATAACATCATACAGGTTTCTTACGACAGGTCTCATTATCCTTCTACTGTTTATTTCAGTGAGATGGATATTGAACAAACAATGAAAGATCTTCAGGCGCAGAACTTCCAGTTTCAACAAATGCTCTTGACTCTGACAAAAGGACAAGAGGAGTTGAAGACTCTACTGGCCAAAGAAAAGAAGAAGAAAGCGAAGAAACCAACCGGTATTGTGATCATGGGAAGAAGGTTCAAAAGACAAGCCAGATGGACTTTGGACTTTGCAACATCATCGGGTGAAGGAGATAATCAAGGAGACAGGATCCAGGAAGTAAACAACAACCCAGCATCTGAAGAAGAGGAAGAACCTGATTACTCTGAGGAGCAGTATCCTCCCGCTGATAACAAATACAAAGAGCTAGAGGATCGTTTGAATGCTATGGAGGTCCAAAGGGTACCCGGACTGGATTTTGAAGAGTTAGGACTTGTCTCAGGGGTTGTCATTCCACAGAAATTCAAGGTACCCACTTTCGCTAAATATGACGGTGTCTCTTGCCCGAAGCTGCATTTAAGGTCATACGTCAGAAAGATTCAACCCCATACGGCTGATAAGAATCTATGGGTGCATTTTGTCCAAGAGAGCTTGTCAGGAATACAGTTGAATTGGTTCTATCAGTTGGAAGGGACCAATATTCGCAATTGGGAAGATTTGGCTGTCGTCTTCTACAAACAATATCAGTATAATGCTGATTTAGCTCCAACTTTGACGCGATTGCAAGGCATGTCTATGGGTGCATGCGAAGGATTCAAAACCTATGCTCAAAAATGGAGGGACCTCGCAGGCAGAGTCCATCCCCCTCTATCTGACAGAGAGTTAGTGGATATGTTCCTAGGCACCTTGTCAGGTCCATTATTTAACCACCTGATCGGAAGTTCCTCAACTGGATTTACTTAACTAATCATGACCGATGAGCGGGTCGAAGCCGGTATAAAAAGTGGCAAAATTCAAAGAGATGCATCCTCAAGCACAACGAAGAAACCCTTCACTGGTAAGAAGGAGGCCAGTGCCATTTATAACCCGAGAGATCAGAGCAGAGCAGGATACCGTCCAACGGTAAGTGTTGTAATAATACCTAGGCCTGCGGCTGCCCCACAACACAACAATCAGCAAAGGGTAGAAAGACCACAAAGGCGGTTCACCCGGATTAACATGACATTGACAGAGGTTCTACCCCACCTGCTAAGATCTAACTTGGTAACTTAAAAGAGGCTCCTAAGAATCCTAATACCTCTTCTCCTTGATACAATCTGAACGCTCGGTGAGCCTATCATTTTGGGAGTCCTGGTCATGACACAAATGATTGTTGGACTCTAATAAATAAAGTACAAGATTTGATTGAAGCCAAGGAGATTGAGTTCGACGCTCCGGAGAAGCCTAATGTCATAACTACTCCCATGCCTAAGCACAACCATGGAGTCAATGCCATTGATACTGATCCATTTGTAACCTCAGTGGGCGAAGTTTCTACTCCTCTTATGACGGTTAAGAAGAATCTATTGTTGGCTGGTTTATTTCTGGGTTGTGGTGAAGGTTGCCACATGTATTCATTTCTAGCTTCCGGATGCCATTTGCTGAGGTCAGGTGTTCAACGCCTGATGGACAGTAAAGAAATTTTGTTCGAAAAAACTCGGGTTCCCGTTGTTCCATCTGAAGACATTTCCATTATAACCATTTCCGCCAATTCTTCCAAGGTCTCCTCAAGAAGACCTGTTAGAATTACATCTGCTCCAAGAATCGCTCCGCTAATAATCACTGTTCCTGTTCCTGTCCCGTATGTCTCAGACAAAGCTGTCCCTTGGCATTATGGTGCCGATATGTACTATCATGGCATCAAACAAGATTTGAAAAATGAAGAGGCTGATCCTGATATTGGTAACATTGTTGGGACCAACAAGATTACCAGAAGTGGAAGGGTTTTCTCTCCTGAGATCTCCCCGGAGACTGCCACTAAGCTTGTCATTATTTCATCTTCTGATCCCGCTAATACTTTAGTTACTATTCCTGTTCTTACTCCAGTTGTTACCTCTGCCGATAAGTCATCTGGGACTCGAGGCAAAGAAGCTGTAGGTGAGCCTGCCCGGACGGAGGCACCTAGAAAAATTGTTGTGGAAGCCTCTAAGCAAGAGATAGAGGAAATTTTGAAAATAATTAAAAAGAGTGACTACAATGTGGTCGAGCAGTTGGGGAAGACCACCTCAAATATATCCATGTTGTTGTACCCCAAAATTTGCCCTCTCATATTTCTCAACACATGGCAAGTGAGGTCCCTAAATTAATCAAAGAAGCCCAAGAGTTGACCAGACAAACTCTCTCCTAAGGCAGTATACCTCAAATTAGGGTTTTTATTTTCATCAAGATATGTGAACCATAAAGGACTCAAATTCTCGCCATTGTCCTAAAATGTCCTCAAGATCATCCATGTCAAGTTTCAAGCCTTGTAGAAGAAGTTTGCTCAGTCAATTGCTCAAGTGCCTGAAAATCAACTATACTAGGTCAAAACTCAATTGTGGCCCACATACAGTCAAACTCCAGGATTTTCGGTCAACATCCTCATTTTGAAGTATTATTCATCATTTGATCAAGGGTTGATCATGATTCCTCAAGGATTGCTCACAATTCATCAAAACCCAAAAGTTGCTAAATTAGAGTTTTGTAGGAAAAGTCAACTCAACTTTGACCAAGCATAACTTTCTCATACTTTATCAGAAATGACCCATCCAAAGCTCATTTTGAAGAGGATTCAATTACCTACAATTCATATTCATCTCCCAAGTTCAGAATATTCAATCACAAAAAGATATGAATTTTGACATTATAGGTCCTTTTGAAAAGTCAACAAAAACACCTTTTGGGTCAAAGCTTCATACATGAATATGGAAGACTCAATTGACATGAGACTAAAAGGGTTGCTTAGAGGACATCCTAAGCTTTCTAAAAAGTCCAAGAACACCTGTCTAGGGTCAAAATTGAGAGATTTATGCATTGGCCAAGTTGACCATTTTTGCAAAATTTCCAAAAGTAAAATGTGCTCAAATTTGCATTTTTTGCTAAATGGGCTAAAACCTTTTATGCTTGCACCTCAATTATAATGTGGTCCACGACTCAAATACTTATCCACACATTATTTGCTTCATTTTTCAATAATTAAAAAGTGAATTAAATCAAATAAATGATGAAAATTATCAAAGATATAATTTGATTTGTTTTTTTTAAAGATTGGCAATCAAGATATGCTAAGCTTGCATGATCAATTCAAATCAATGGCAATTGATACAAGAAAGGCATGATTGGCATGAAAATAGAAAGATATCATACAAATTGAAAATCAAATCAAATCTTGGATGAATGCAAAGATTCATGCCAAGTTTGTTAACCTAATTCATTCTAGGTTATATAATAAAGCTTTGCAGATCAAAAGGAGAAGGAGAGAAGCCATGAAAAGCCAGGACGAAAAATTAAAAATTCAAGAAAAAGTGTGAATTAGTTTTCAATATACAAGGCGTTTCAAAGCATTTCAAGATCACCAATCCCTTCCTTGACGTTCCCAGAAGCTATTCCCATCATCTCCAAGGCCTGAAACATTCAAAATCGTAAGCTATAATACCCATTTTGTCCCACTGTTTTTGGTTTTTGATTTCATATATGCATGCGTTTTCAGTGAGAATTAACCCTACATTCTCTTTTGTCATAAGGATTCAAAGCCCTCTGTGTCATTTAATTGAATTTTAAGTACAGGAAAGGCAAGATGCCATGATTAGGGTTCCAAGCTTAGTTTTGGGGTTTCTTAGTACATGCCAAATTAGGAACGGATATGGATACCATGATGACCAGGGCTTCTAGCCCAGTTGATTCATGGCCTCCAATGCAATTTATATCGTGTTTGCTGCATTTTTAAAGTTGACAGGGTTTTAGCTATGGAGTCTTGTCTGTAGGTAAAAGTATTCAGCCTAAAACGACAGGCCAGGGAAGAAGATGAGGCGTGGCAGTCATTGGTTGGTTGGTTTGAATTTTCGCGCATTTTCTGAATATACTGTTTGATTTGCTTATGTTATTTAGTTTCTATTATATGAACAAATAAACAACGCAGCACAGCTGGCAAGCGAGCACTGAAAGCGAGTATAAGGACCTGGGTTCGATCCCCAGGTCCCAGCATTTTATTTGTGTTAATTTCAGATAAGGGATCCAGCGTGTTGCTTATCATGACGTCCACCATACAACATCAACATCCATCCTTTGGTCCAGCATGCCAACAGATCTGACACCCAGATAGCAAGGGACCACCATACGACTCAAGTCAATACCTGCACCTAATCCAGCGTGGTCAATACAGGCTTTGGAGTTTTGGGCCAAGAAAATCAGATTTGCACCCCCTAGAATTGCTAATGCTATCAGGCCCACTTCTATTTTTTTTCTTCTTATTTTTAATTATTTTAATATTTCTTTTAATTATTTTATTTGACAATTAATCACTTTTTTTTTTCATAAAATCGTAAAATCAAGAAATCCTAAAAATTAGAATTAGGCTTTTTTTTATCTAATTTAATTTAATTTAGTTTAATTTAATTTAGGGAAATTTTAACTTGTTTTTATATAATTAAAACCAATTAGAAAAATTAGGGTTAAACTCTTAATTTAATTTTTCTTTCTTTCTCAGATAAAATAAAAATATAAAAATAGTTTTTTTAGAATGAATTAATTTATTTTTCTTAATTTTAAATTAATTAGAACTTAGGATTTTCTTTCTAATTCAATTATTTCATTATTTTCTCAAATAACAAAACATGACAAAAAACATCTTTTTTTTAATCAATTGCAATTAGGTTTAGGGTCAAAACCCTAATTACCTCGCATTTAATTCTCCGCGCGCTTGTTAATTATTTTTTCCAATATTTTGTAACTGTTCGTGGTTTGTAATAGTTAATTTAGGGTTTTTATTTACTGTCTAAATCCCCGGTTTTTGGCTATGTAATTAATCCCCCTCCCCGAAGCCTTGTAATAGCGTAGATTTATTTTCTCGCATTTTTAATTCCTACAAATATTTAACTGTTTAGATGTATGCTAATAGGATTGTATGGCAAGAATGCATGGCAAATTAATACAGTTAGAAAACCCTAATGTGCAAAGATAAATAACTGAAACAAATCACTCGCACATATCACTCTTAGGGTATACTCTCACTTCAGTTGCCTTCGGTAAACGATCATTAAGCATATGATGTCTTAGTGGTTGCCCTTCCGTCCATGGAAAACCATGGATAGAAAGGATGCTAACACCTTTCCTTTCTATAATCTACCCCACGTACTTAGAAACATCTCAAAAAAGGATTTTTCTGTACTTTTTTCCCTTTCCGATTGGATGAAATAAAAGTCGGTGGCGACTCTTGCTTACCGCGACATTTTGCAAACACAAAACGCAAAATGCAAACCAGTATTAAACAGTCGGTTCTGCCACCATATCACAGAACTGGCGACTCTGCTGGGGAGATAATAAGTGGGGTATACCTTAGGATCTAGGTCATTTAAATTGCTTCTCTTGATTGCTTTGTTTGCTTTATTTTTGAGGGTTTTGTTTGGGGTTCATATAGATCCTACACCCAGATCTGGGGAACACCTTTTAGGTAAGTAGCAATAGACTGTGAGGGAACTGTACGACATAGATCGATACAGTTGAAGCAGTAGTTACATTGATGTGGCACTTTGGTTGGTACCGGTATCCCTTGTGGTGAAACGAGGAGAATACGGGGCCGCTGCATGGTGTCGTGAAGCATCAACTGACCTTAGAACCTTTAATTGCCCAACTTGACCATTAGAAAGTAGCGAGATAGCCGGCCTAGCTGTAGAGCTGAGAACTGGTTGATACTCGATGCTACACTCATTGAGATCATACTTTCGGAATATTTCGGCTGCAAGAAAAGATTGTGTGAGCTGAAACCATGACCGATAAAGGATTGTCAGTGATATCGAGATCCTCTAGAACCCGGTTACTTTTCTAGGACAGGTTTGAAACCAACTTAACTTCAAGAGGGTATTACCTTTGATCTGGTGCAGGCCTTAAACCTAAGGGCTTTGTGTGATTTGACTGTGTTTGCAATGCCTATGTTTGCTATACTTGTGGTTTATTATGACATCATGCATCATAACATGGTATTCATGCTTTATTACACTAACCATTTCAAAGACCAAGGGAATTTATCTTTGTTCTATTTTGCAGATCATGGCTTCCGTGCATAGAAATATTATCTGAGTCAGCTTTATGCAGATACCTTTCCAACTCAAAGAGCTAGTATCAAGAGTTTATGAAACTTCTACTTTCATTAAGAGACACGGTCAACTACTCAGCCTGGTTACTTCAAACCTTGATGAACAGATGATGAGCATACTTTTTCAGTTCTTCGATCCCAAGCATCACTGCTTCACCTTTCCAGATTATTAGTTGGTGCCTACCTTGGAAGAATTCTCTCAGCTATTGGGCATGCCCATTCTTGAACAGGTACCCTTCACAGGTATAGAAGAAGTTCCTAAGCCAGAAGTCATTTCCTCAGCTTTGCATTTGAAACAGGCCGACGTGGTATCCAATTGGGAAACTCGAAGCGGAGTCCAGGGTTTTCTAGCCAAATTTCTGATAGTGGCTCAACTATTTTGGGATGATATGGAGTTTCAGGATTTTGAGGATGTCTTGGCTCTTCTTATCTATGGTTTAGTTCTCTTCCCTAATCCGGAATCTTTCGTAGATGGGAATGCTATCAAGATTTTCCTTTCTCGCAACCCCGTGCCTACCTTGCTTGGATATATTTTGCACGCTCTCCACACTCGTACTATGAAGAAAAGAGGGACTCTTATGTGCTGCATGTCGTTGTTATTGAGGTGGTTTATTTCTCACCTCCCTAGGTCTGTACTGAAGAATGATGAAGGTTTGGGTTGGTCGCACAGAATAATGTCACTCGCTCATACGGATATTCTTTGGTGTTCCCGAGCTATGGAAGACACTACTGTTATTGACCGATGTGGGGGGTACCCTAATGTCCCATTACTTGGTATCATAGGGGGTATAACTTACAATCCTTGTCTAGCTTTGTGACAATTTGGTCGTGCTCGAAGGGATGGTCCCCATGAGTTGCTTCTCGAGGACATTGTATTCGACTATAAGGATGATGTTAAGGAGCATCGTCGGAGGTTCATACGAGCTTGGGGCATGGTAAACAGATCTGACCCCAAAGAGTTGGTACCGAAGACATCCCTTCTTATGCAACCTTACCTCCAATGGGTCCGAGCTCGTGCCCAGAAGCTTATGATGCCTTATGTGGCCATATTACCAGTGATTGTGGAGCCCACTACTGAAGAAGGCATTCCTTACACGGTTCTCTATCCTTACATGCCCACCGATCTTGGAGAGTTACATAGGTCTTGGATTCAGCTGAAGAATGAGCGGGATACTTACAGGGAACAGTTTCATGATCAAGAGAGGAAGGTTTTGAAGCTCACCAGGCAGCTCGAGGAAGAAAGAGTGCTCAATGACTATATCAGCACAAAGAGAAAGCGTCCATGGGACTTTTGATTTTTCTTTTCTAGTTTTAGATTTGTTTTATTTACTTCTTTGTAACGCCTTAAAGGCATGTTGAACCTTTCAAATTTAAGCTAATAAAGTTTTGTTTATTTTGGTTTGCAAATTTAAATCTCCCAAAGTCTTTGAAATCATTACATGCACATCCCATTATCATACACATCATTACAGGTACCACTACAGGTTTCTCATCTTCTTCACTATTTATTTCAGCAGAAATGTCTTCCGATCAAGCCATCAAAGATCTTCAGGCATAGAACGCCCAATTCCAACAGATGTTCATAAGTCTGGCTAAGGGGCAGGAAGATCTGAAAGCCCTTATTCTGAAAGAGAAGAAGAAAAAGAAGAAGACGGGTATTCTGAATATGGGCAGAAGATTTGGAGAAAGGTTGAAGCATCAAACTGATCTAACCTCTTCATCCAAGGAATGGGAGAACCAAGAAGGAGAAAAAGACCCTAGTCCTGCAGTCTCTGACAATGATACGAATTACAACGATGAGCAATTTCCTCCTGCTGAGGATAGGTACAAACAGCTAGAAGACCGTCTGAGTGCTATGGAAGTTCAGAAGATACCTGGTTTGGATTTTGGAGAATTGGGTCTGGTATCGGGAATGGCCCTCAGAAGTTCAAAGCTCCGGTTTTTGCCAAGTATGATGGGGTGTCTTTCCCAAAACTCCATCTCTGCTCGTATGTCAGGAAGATTCAACCCCACACCGCTGATAGAAATTTCTGGGTGCACTTCTTTCAAGATAGTCTGTCGGGGACTCAACTTGAATGGTTCTACCAGTTGGAGGGAGCCAGTGTCTGAAACTAGGAAGATCTTGCTACTGCTTTCTACAAGCAGTATCAGTATAATGTCGACCTTGCTCCCACTCGTACTCAACTCCAGAGTATGTCCATGGGTGCAAGTGAAGGGTTTAAAGATTATCCTCAGAAGTGGAGAGACCTGGCTGGGAGATTTCAACCCCCTTTGTCTGATAGGGAGTTGGTAGATATGTTCCTTGGTACGCTGTCAGGTCCGTTTTTCAATCACTTAATCGGCAGCTCGTCATCTGGTTTCACCGAGCTGATTTTAATTGGAGAAAGAGTAGAAGCTGGAATTTGGAGTGGTAAAATACAGAAGGATGCCTCCTCGAGTTCAGCAAAAAAGCCTTTCACTGGTAAGAAGGAAGCCAGTGCAGTCTATAGCCCGAGGGGCCAAAGCAGATCTGAACACCGTCAAACGGTAAATGCGATGGTGTGATCGGTGGGAATAGAACTGACTGTTTTTTAAGATGGTTCGTGAAATGTCGCGGTAAGCAAGAGTCGCCATCGTCTTTTATGTTCTCCAACATGGAAAGGGCAAAAGCACAACAAAATTCCTTCTTTGAGAATATTTCTCGGTTCGGGAGGTAAATTATAGAAAGGGAAGGTGTTAGCACCCTTTCTATCCGTGGTTATCCACGGGCTCTTAGGTACTTGCTCTTATGTTTTCAAAATTTGTTTGCTTTTCAAGTGTGTGTGGGTTTTGAAAAAGTTTCGTTTGAAAAATTTCTAAGTAACTCTTGTATCTGTCCTCAAGAGTGTATGAAAAATTTGTTTGAAAACTTTTGAAAGTGTAGGTGTGAAAAGTTGTCTTGTTTGTTTGAAAAAGCAAGTACCCATGAGAATCTACCTATTCTAAGGAATTAGGCTGTGTAAGAGTCCTTTAGACAGTGCTATCCCACCATTTAGAGGTAGGTAGCACCGTCGTTAGAGGTGTTCGGGTCAATTCGATTATAGGGACAGTGTGGTAACCAAAGCAATAGTAGGACACCTTAGAAGTAACCCTAATGTCCTAGATCCTTTTTTATCCGAGGAAACCGTTTCGAGGCAACTGGATCTTTAGACAGGAGGGCGACCTCTAAAACACCCTATACTTGACGACCACTTTCGAGGAAACCAGTGAGGCGTACCCTAAAAGTGGCATGTGCATGTGTGTTGTTTCATGTTAATGTTTATCTTGTACATGTTATTTGTGAGCTACATATTGATTTTATTATTCATACATTCTTTCATGCATTTTCTAACAGTTAGGAGTGCCGAAAATAAATTGCGGAAAGGTAAATCTAACTATTACAAGGCGCGGGTCTATACATCGCCAAAAACAAAAACCCGTTTTGGAAAATAAAGTGCGAGAATTTAAATAAGGCGATAAAATCCTAATTAACTATTACATACTCTGTACAGATACATAAATATAATCAAAAGAAATTAAAGCGCGAAAGAAGATTGAATCGGGAATGTCTTAGGGTTTTGACCCTTTTTTTAGAATTAAATTAAACATTAAACCTAATTAACTAATTAATTATTTAATTAAAGAAAAAAATGTTTTTTTTGTGTTTTTTTTATATTTTAATGAAAATAAAATAAAAGGAATTAAAAGTTGTCAAAAGAAAGACCTAATTCTAAATTAATTTTATTTATTGTGAAAGGATTAAAATTCAAACCTAATTAAACTAAATTAATTTGAGTTAATTTACAAAATAATTAAGCCTAAGTGAAATTAATAAAAATAAAATATTTACATTTTTTAGTTTTTTTGAATTTTTATGGAAAATATTAATTAATTGATTAATTAAATAATACTAATAATAATTACTAAAGAAAAGGAAAATAGAAAAAGAAATAGAAACCAATGGGGGTGTTGATGGCCCAATGGAGGTTTAGCCTGGAAATTTAGGCCCATTAAGCACAAAGCCCTTCTGACTTTTGGAATTTGCCTGGAGCATGGGTTGACCAGGAGTGTGGTGCTCGTCCAATCCAGGCCTTTGGATCTGCTTTTGAGGCCACTTGGCACGCTGATTGCTTGAGATGTATGGTAGACTTTTTCTGGAATGCTGCATGGGAACATGTTAGAAAAAAATTGAAACAAGCGTTTGGGGGACCTGGGAATCGAACCCAGGTCCCAGTGATCATTGCCAGCGCGTCCTTCCACTGAGCCATTTGATTCAATTGATATAACAATAGGAAAATAATATTATATGGAATAAACAAATCATGTGCTAAAAAACAGAAAAAGTAGCGCGCATATTTAAATCATCCAGTAGCAAGCTGACACGCCCTTCGTCTTCATCCTGTAACCTGCAAAACAAAAGCAATTAGCGGGGGTTTTTAACCCCCACAAAATGAAACTGTCAATAATAGTGAATAGGATCCTAGGCCATATAAATATTTCGCGAGCACAGATTCATGTTCGTCTGGATGTGACGAATTCAACCATGGGTCTTAGAAGGCTTGATTTTGCCTATACTGAAAAGCCCTAATTGGAAAGCTTTGAAACCCTAAAAATCATCCATGGTGGTTTGTGATTCAGGGCTCCATAATGCAATTGTCTTATACCATTAGCTTCAGAAGAGTGTTAGCAATGTAAAGCACACAAAAAATTTCATCAATGATGCAGGAATAATGAATTATGATTGTGAGACAAATATGCAAACCGTATGACTGTAAACAGCGTTTCCTTGAGCTTTAAAGCTTGTTTCTGATTGCAAAATGTTCCTGGGAGTGTTAGAAATATGTTTGAATCTTTAAATTGCTGTGAAAGGGCCTGGAGGATTGAAAACAGTTTTGGCTTTTTTGCTTGATTTTTCGATATTGGTTATGGTGTTTGCAGAAGCTTTTGCACGTGAAATGTATTATGTTTTGGTTCAGCATATGTATGGGAATGCATTTAGGTCAGCAGCTGAGCCAATGATCCATTGTATTGATGTCTTGAGATTTTGGTTTATCACCATTAAAGGACTTTCCAAACTTGGTTCAAAACCATGATTTTGTGCACAAATAGCCTTACACGAATTTGGTAGCTGGCTCATCATACATAAAAGCTATTCAAATAAAAAATATGCCATTCCATTAACTTTTAGATTTTATTTGAATTTTTATGGATTTAAAATGAATTAAATCAATAAAAATTAAATAAAATGGAAAAATAAATGTTTAATCTTGAAATTAATCATGGGACACGTGTATGGCATGACAAGGCTGAATCAAGTGGAAGAAAGTGGGCCCTTTTGTCAAAAATTGAAGTTTTAAGGATAGTTGACTTTTGCCATTTCACAAAAATTTCCCAACTTCTCCAATGCATATCTTGCTCAATTTTGATCATATGAACATGTTCTTTGACATTTTGGCAAGGTCTTGAAGTCCTCTAACCAATGCCTTTGGTCCCATGTCATTTTGATTTACCAATCTCAAGTTATGGTCTTTGACTTAAAATGCCTTTTTGTTGACTTTTGAAAATGACCTATAATGTTGAAATTGATAACTTTTTGTGAGAGCATTTCTTGGATTTGGAATGTGAAGATGAGTTGTAGGAAATGTCATCCCCTTCAAAATGAGCATTGGATGGGATTTTTCTGATGAACCGTGAAAAAGTTATGCCTTGGTCAAGTTATAGTTGACTTTTCAACTGTCCAAAAATGGAAACTTTTGCATCTTGATGATTTTTGAGCCATGCTTGTGGAATCATGATCAATGTTTGATCAAATGATGATTGTGGCTTCAAAATAAGATGTTGACCAAAATTTTTGACTTTTGACTGCCAAATGACCATTTTGCCCCTGCAGTTGATTGTGCAGCAATTAGGGTTTTTGACTGTGCAACTTGACCCTGTGAGCCTTGAAACTTGGCATGTAGATGCTTGACAATGTTTATAGGCATGTGGGACTTGATTGAGCCCTTGAAAACCTCAACTTCCTTGCAGGAACCAAAACCCTAATTTGACTGGCTTAGGAGGATGGTTGACTGTGCAACCCTTGAGTATACTTGAGCAAATTGAGATGATGCTTGTCAAAACTTTGAAGAATATGGGAGGGAAAATCATGAGGTACAATAGTTTCCCCTGTTCAATCTTCTTAGACCTGAGGATGTAGATTGGCTTGTGTGCCTTTCGTGATCCGAGGGTGGAAGATGATTGAACATTAGAGTGCCTAGAAATTTGCACTCACATAGTAGAATATCAGCAGCGTGATGGCGGGAATGGGCTTATAGATGCCATTTGGAGAGATGATGGATAGGAGGATGGGCTTATAGATGCCATCTGGAAGTGTGACAGAACCTTGTCGGGAATGGGCTTATAGATGCCATTTGGAAGTGTAATGGATAGTTGTGGAGATGGGCTTATAGATGCCATCGGGGGTGTCAATCGCATAAGAGATTCCTTAGCGAGAACTTGCGTACTTGAGAAAGAAAGATAATTTCCTGGCCTGTTACAGGGGTGGATCTTCAAACTCTTCATGCAGATATGCCCTGGCTAGATACAGGTATCGAATCTACAATTGGTTGCTCACAGATGTGCCCTGGCTAGATACAGGAATCGAATCCAGAACATCAAATGGTCGCTTACAGACGTGCCCTAGCTGGATACAGGTATCGAATCTACAAACAATCGCTCACAGATATGCCCTGGCTAGATACAGGAATCGAATCCGGAACTTCAAAAGGTTGCTTACAGACGTGCCCTGGCTGGATACAGGTGTCGAATCTCTAAACTCTTCATGCAGACATGCCCTGGCTAGATACAAGTGTCGAATCTACAATCAATTACTCACAGATATGCCCTGGCTAGATACAGGTATCGAATCTACAATCAGTTGCTCACAGATGTGCCCTGGCTAGATACAGGAATCGAATCCGGAACTTCAAAAGGTTGCTTACAGACGTGCCCTGGCTGGATACAGGAATCGAATCTCTAAACTCTTCATGCAGACATGCCCTGGCCGGATACATGAATCAAATCTACAATCAGTTACTCATAGATATGCCCTGTCTAGATACAGGTATCGAATCTGGAATTAGTCGTCTACAGATATGCCCTGGCTGGATACAGGAATCAAATCTCTAAACTCTTCATGCAGATATACCCTGGCTGGATACAGGTATCGAATCCACAATCAAATACTCACAGATATGTCCTGGCTGGATATAGGAATCGAATTTGGAATTGGTCGTCTACAGATATGCCCTGGCTGGATACAGGAATCAAATCTCTAAACTCTTCATGCAGATATGCCCTGGCTAGATACAGGTATCGAATCCACAATCAAATACTCACAGATATGCCCTGGCTGGATACAGGAATCGAATCTGGAATTGGTCGTCTACAGATATGCCCTGGATGGATACAGGAATCGAATCTCTAAACTCTTCATGCAGATATGCCCTGGCTAGATACATGTATCGAATCTACAATCAAACGCTCACATATATGCCCTTGCTAGATACAGGAATCAAATCCGGAACCTCAAAGAGTTGCTTACAGACGTGCCCTGGCTGGATACAGGTATCGAATCTCTAAACTATTCATGCAGATATGCCCTGGCTAGATACAGGTGTTGAATCCACAATCAAATACTCACAGATATGCCCTAGATGGATACAGGAATCGAATCTGGAATTGGTCGTCTATAGATATGCCCTGGCTGGATACAGGAATCGAATCTCTAAACTCTTCATGAAGATATGCCCTGGCTAGATACAGGTATCGAATCTCTAAACTATTCATGCAGATATGCCCTGGCTAGATACAAGTGTCGAATCCACAATCAAATACTCACAGATATGCCCTGGCTGGATACAGGAATCGAATCTGGAATTGGTCGTCTACAGATATGCCCTGGCTGGATACAGGAATCGAATCTCTAAACTCTTCATGCAGATATACCCTGGCTGGATACAGGTATCGAATCCACAATCAAATACTCACAGATATGCCCTAGCTGGATACAGGAATCGAATCTGGAATTGGTCGTCTACAGATATGCCCTGGCTGGATACAGGAATCGAATCTCTAAACTCTTCATGCAGATATGCCCTGGCTAGATACAGGTATCGAATCCATAATCAAATACTCACAGATATGCCCTGGCTGGATACAGGAATGGAATCTGGAATTGGTCGTCTACAGATATGCCCTGGCTGGATACAGGAATCGAATCTCTAAACTCTTCATGTAGATATGCCCTGGCTAGATACAGGTATCGAATCTACAATCAGATACTCATAGATATGCCCTGGCTGGATACAGGAATCGAATCTGGAATTGGTCGTCTACAGATATGCCCTGGCTAGATACAGGTATCGAATCTGGAATTGGTCATCTACAGATATGCCCTGGCTGGATACAGGAATCGAATCTCTAAACTCTTCATGTAGACATGCCCTGGCTGGATACAGGAATCGAATCTACAATCAGTTACTCACAGATATGCCCTGGCTAGATACAGGAATCGAATCTGGAATTAGTCGTCTACAGATATGCCTGGCTGGATACAAGAATCGAATCTCTAAACTCTTCATGCATATATGCCCTGGCTGGATACAGGTATCGAATCTACAATCAGTTCACTCACAGATATGCCCTGGCTAGATACAGGAATCGAATCTGGAATTCTTCATCTACAGATATGCCCTGGCTGGATACAGGTATCGAATCTCTAAATTCTTCATGCAGACATGCCCTGGCTAAATACAGGTATCGAATCTACAATCAGTTACTCACAGATATGCCCTGGCTAGGTACAGGTGTCGAATATGGAATTAGTCGTCTACAGATATGCCCTGGCTGGATACAGGAATCGAATCTCTAAACTCTTCATGCATATATGCCCTGGCTGGATACAGGTATCGAATCTACAATCAGTTACTCACAGATGTGCCCTGGCTAGATACAGGAATCAAATCTGGAATAGCGACAGTTGATAGTAATCATCTTGGGATGGACCTTTTTCCTGAAAAGGCAAAACATCGATTGTATGCAATGTCATGATGTATGAAATGCATGACGTCATGATGTTCTCAAGAATAAATGAGATTGTGTGTTTACGATGCGTATATGCATGCGTCATGGTGTATGATAATGTAATGTTTATGAATGTATTTTCGTCTAGGAAAATAGATCATGACGTCATGCATTTCATTTTCGCTGGGGATGATGGTTGCAAGAATAAACTGGTAGGAGAGGATGACTCCGTTGGGGAATAAACTTGATGAAGATATTACTCTGCGGGGGATACTCTATGGGAAGAGATACTTCGCTGAGGTTTTGATGATAACTCCGCTGGGGATTCCGTTGATAAGCTTTGTTGGAATTTGATGAACTCCGCTGGGGGATAGGAAGAACTTCGCCGAAGATGATCTTTCCGTGTTAATTAGCTGAGGATAACCCAGTTATAGGCTCTGGTGGGGGATAATCTTCTGAATAATGTCGGGGAGAGGCTTTCGTACTCTGTAGGGGATAAGCTTCCAGAATCTATTGGGGAGATTGATTCAACTTTCCTGGGGAAACTTTTGAACTGTACTGGGGAATGGCTCCACTGGGGTGTCTGGTATTCCGCCGGGGAACAATCTTAGATCAAGACTGCTGGGGATGCTTGTTTAGGAACATATGTATACTCCGCTGGGGAATATTGAGATCATCTGGGGATACCCAACTTCCTTAAGGCTAACAGTAGACTAACTCTGCTTGGGGAGAGCGTTGCTGACTTGCTGGAGATAATGCGCCTTTTTGGGGCTGATGAGAGACCAACTCTGCTCGGGGGGAGAGTATTGTTGAATCTTGTCTGACTCTGCGGGGAGTGAAGGTATCCTGGTTACATTCTTCAGTCGAACTTACCTTAGTACCTTGGTGGACAGAGCAACTAGATCACTTAGACAACTCATTATTGCCCCTGTTTCTAATGTCACCTGTAATTAGTCCTTTGTTTCGTATGCAAATATTTATGATTAGCAATTAGTGTCAAATGCATATATCAAAAATGAACATTGGACGTTCTTTGCAAAACAAAACAGATAAAGGAAAAACAATTGGCAATTTGTCTGAAAAAATGAGCTTGTATTGATTTTTTGAATTTGCCTGTAAATAGGCGTTTATGTATAAGAGGCTGACGTCCTAGTAAGAGAACGCCGCCGAATGGAATTTATACAATTTGTACAAAGAAAACAAAACAGCTATGTGAAAAATAATCCCACTGGGTTTCAACTCTGATATCGCCTTTATGTCTTCAAGCGTCTCATCACTTTGCTTCTTAGTTGAAGATGAAGCTGACTGACCGATGTCGTCTGAACCTGATAGTTGATACCGGATTCTGGATGCAGGGTGATCCGATGAGACATAGTATTACGCTTTAATCCCTAACTTTTGCCTGGACCGCCCTTTCGGGTTTTCAGTCCACCGGGATACCCATTTTTGCCCAAGCCGCCTTTTCAGGTTTTCGACTTGCCGGGTGTACAGATTTTTTTTTCATTTCATCCCTTATTTTTCCCGAACCCTTTTGGTTCGCCGGGAAGCCCTTATTTTTGCCTAGGTGTGTCAACCTAGCGGGTCTTTATTCATGCGTAGTATCTTTTTACTATGTCTACATTGGCAGGGTGAGGAAGGTCGTCACCATCCATGGTGGTTAGAATCATAGCTCCTCCTGAGAAGATATGTTTAACCACAAATAGCCCTTCGTACGTAGGGGTCCATTTTCCCCTGGGATCACTTTGAGGAAGAATGATGCGCTTGATTACCAGGTCTCCGACTTGATACTCTTGTGGTCTGACTTTCTTGTTAAATGCCCTGATCATCCATTTTTGGTATGTTTGACCATGACAAATAGCGGTGAGTCTCTTTTCGTCAATCAGGTTTAATTGATCAAGCCGAGTCTGGATCCAGTCATCTTCGCTCAAACCTGCATCCTTCATTATCCGGAGAGAGGGTATCTGGACTTCAATAGGCAAGACTGCCTCCATTCCATAGACCAAGGAAAAGGGTGTTGCCCCTGTTAACGTCCGTGCTGAGGTACGGTACCCATGAAGAGCGAACGGTAACATCTCGTGCCAATCTTTATACGTCACTGTCATCTTCTGCACAATCTTCTTGATATTCTTATTCGCCGCTTCGATAGCCCCATTCATCTTCGACCGGTAAGAAGAAGAGTTGTGGTGCTGTATCTTGAATTGCTCGCAGAGCTCAGTGATCATCTTGTTGTTAAGATTGGTACCATTATCCATAATGATCCTCTCAGGTACACCGTATCGACATATCAGGTTATGCCGAATGAACCGTGCCACAACGTTCTTGGTTACGGTAGCGTAGGAAGCTGCTTCAACCCACTTTGTGAAGTAATCAATCGCTACCAGGATGAAGCGATGCCCGTTGGATGCCGTAGGTCTGATCTCGTCGATCATATCAATGCCCCACATTGCAAAAGGCCAAGGTGCTGTCAAGACGTTCAGAGGAACTAGAGGAATGTGCACCTTATCTGCATAGATCTGACATTTGTGACACGTCCGAGAATGTTGGTAATAGTCAACTTCCATTGTGGACCAGAAATATCCTGCCCGAAGGATTTTCTTCGCCATGGTATGTCCTCTGGAATGTGTTCCGAAGGTACCCTCATGCAACTCTGCCATGATTCTTTCTGCTTCAGTCTTATCCACACAACGTAGTAAGGTTGAGTCATGGTTTCGTTTGTACAGAATGCCGTTGCTGAGGAAGAACTTCGCTGCGAATCTTCTCAGAAACTTCTTGTCATTGACAGATGCACCCTCGGGGTATTCTTGAGCTTCCAAGTACCTTTTTACTTCATGATACCAGGGTTTTTCAGTTACCTCTTCAGCCTCAAGGTCACAACAATATGCAGGTTCATCCAATTTCCAAATGATAATCCGGGGAGCCTCGTTATCCCATTTGACTTTAAACATAGAAGACATTGTAGCCAGCGCGTCCTCCAACTGATTCTCTTCTCTTGGGAAGTGTTCAAAAGTTATCTCCGTGAAATGGGGGATCAATGTCAACACATACTCTTTGTAAGGGATAAGATTTGGGTGTTTCGTATCCCACTCGCCTTTGATCTGATTGATCATGAGAGCGGAATCTCCGAAGACCCTCAGAAACTTGATCCTTAAGTCAATTGCAGCTTGAAGACCCATGATACATGCTTCATACTCTGCCATGTTGTTGGTGCAGTTGAAACATAGCCGGGCAGTAAGTGGAGTATGAGTGCCTTTAGGGGATATGATCACAGCGCCAATACTGTTACCCAAAGCGTTTGAGGCTCCGTCAAAGTTCATAGACCATCGGGATCCTTCCTCAGGTCCTTCATCCGGTCCAGGTACTTCACAATCAGTCACTACCATGATATTCTCGTCTGGAAATTCAAAGTTCATAGATTGGTAGTCGTCCACTGCCTGGTGTGCCAAATGGTCTGCCAATACACTTCCCTTGATTGCTTTCTGAGTCGTGTACTGGATGTCATATTCCGTCAAGATCATCTGCCATCTTGCTATTCTTCCGGACAAGGCGGGCTTTTCGAAAATGTACTTGATCGGATCCATTTTTGAAATCAAGAGAGTAGTGTGAGTCAACATATACTGTCTCAGTCGGCGAGCAGCCCATACCAAAGCGCAACAAGTTTTCTCGAGCAGTGAGTATCGGGTCTCACAGTCGGTAAAATTTTTGCTAAGGTAATAAATGGCGTGCTCTTTTCGGCCAGACTCGTCATGCTGCCCCAGCACACACCCCATTGAGCTGTCCAGTACTGTCAAGTATAGTATTAGAGGTCTCCCTTCAACCGGTGGCATAAGAATGGGTGGTTCTTGGAGATACTCTTTGATTCTGTCGAAAGCGGCCTGACATTCATCATTCCAACGTACTACTTGATCTTTCTTCAGTAGCTTGAAGATTGGTTCACAGGTAGCAGTTAGATGCGAGATGAATCGGGCAATGTAGTTCAGACGCCCTAGAAAGCCTCTGACTTCTTTCTCTGTCTTGGGAACTGGCATCTCTTGTATGGCTTTCACCTTGGCAGGGTCCACTTGAATACCTTTGTCGCTTACGACGAAGCCTAGCAATTTTCCAGACCTCACCCCAAAGGTGCACTTGTTCAGGTTCAACCTCAGCTTGTACAACTTCAGACGGTCAAACAGCTTCTATAGATGGTCAAGGTGCTCCTCCTCAGTTTGGGACCTTGCAATCATGTCGTCGACGTACACTTCGATCTCATGGTGGATCATATCATGAAACAAAGCAACCATGGCACGTTGGTAGGTTGCCCCAGCATTTTTCAACCCAAAAGGCATGACCTTGTAGCAAAAAGTTCCCCACTGAGTAACAAAAGTGGTCTTCTCCATGTCTTCAGGAGCCATCTTGATTTGATTATAACCTGAGAACCCATCCATGAAGGAGAATACTTTATGCTGAGCAGTGTTGTCCACTAGAACGTCGATGTGAGGTAGAGGGAAATCATCCTTAGGGTTGGCCCTGTTCAAATCCCTGTAATCAACACACATTCAGACCTTGCCATCCTTCTTCGGCACTGGAACCACGTTGGCAACCCACTGAGGGTAAGAAGTCACTGCTAGAAACCCGACATCAAATTGTTTCATAACCTCAGCCTTGATTTTCTCGAACATCTCTGGACGCATACGGCGGACCTTCTGTTTAACTGGAGGGCATTCTTCCTTGGTAGGCAAGTGATGGACCACAATGTCGGTATCCAACCCAGGCATGTCTTCGTAAGACCAGGAAAAGATTTCCATATAATCATGCAACATCTGAATCAACCATTGTTTCACGCTGAGCTCTAGATTGGCACCAATCTAGACTTCCTTTCTGTCTGTCTCAGTACCCAGATTTACCGTTTCCACTGGCTCTTCATGTGGCTGAATGGCCCTCTCTTCCTGGAGTAACAGTCTTGCGAGCTCACCAGGCACTTCACAATCATCTTCACCTTCGTCTTCGGCTAAGTTGATCGGATTTTCGAAGTCATAACTGGCAGTAGCAGAGTCGTTACCAGTGAGATCCAGAGTGGATTGGAACCTGTATGAGTGAGTGTGTGTAAATATAGCTGTTTTGCAATATAAAAATCAAGAAAAGGAGCGCAAGATTTGAAATGCGAAAAACGTCCAATGCTTTTATTCATGATATATGAAAATGACAAATAATAAGCCCTCACAAATGAAGCCACGGTGCCCCGGGTAAGACACCAGGTCATAGAGTTTCAAATTATTGTTCGTTATAAATTTAAAACAAAGGAGTTCATTACTGAGTGACAAAAGTAATAGGTATGTAATCTTTAGCGGTCCAGTTGCTTGGTCCACCGTCGGTCGTTGGGTAGATCCAGCTGTCGAACTCAAATTCTTCCGCTTCGTCTTCAATAGCATTCACTCCCGGGTTGGTGATGAACACATGAGGTCTTCCAATCCTTGCCTTACGAACAGCCCTCTGAGCTTCTGCAGTGAAACCCAAACCAAACTTGTCAGTCTTCGGAGTAAAATCAGGAAGTCGACCCTAGTTTGCACACTCACCCTTCTCAACCACAGCCCGGGCATCCTTCAAGGAAGCCATCTTCAAAGGAGACTCTTCTTCAGTCACAGTCTCTGCTGATGCCAGTGTTGGAGGAACCTCTTCAAAGTGTTTAAAGGGGGTCTCAATGAACTCCCCATCCATCTCTATGTACCGGAACGAATTAAGATGGCTGACCATATATTCTTCCTCCCCCTGCACTGTAACAATCTTCCCTCTGACCGAGTACTTAAGCTTCTGATGTAATGTGGAGGTCACAGCTCCAGCCTTGTGGATCCATGGACGACCCAGCAAACAAGAATAGGATGGTCGGATGTCCATCACATAGAATGTAGAATAAAAAACTTGAGAACCAACCCTGATTGGAATGTCAACTTCCCCGTGTACCATCCTTTTGGACCCGTCAAAGGCCCGGACAATATTGTTACTTGGCTTAAGCTCTAAACCTTCACAATCCAGCCTGTCTAGAGCTTTCTTGGGTAATACGTTCAATGAATAACCAGTGTCAACCAGCACATGGGCGAGAGTAGTGCCCCTGCATTCAATGGAGACATGCAGGGCATCATTGTGGTTCTTTCCCTTGGCAGCCAGATCTGCGTCAGAGAAACCCAACCCATTATCAGCAGTCAAGTTGGCCACACAATCGGTAAATTGATCAGCGGACGTCTCTTGTGGCACATGGACAGTCTTCAGGAAGGAGATCAGAGCCTTGGCATGGGCCTCTGAACACAACAACAGTGATAGCATAGAAATCTTCGATGGGGTGTGCCCCAGCTGTTCAACTACGTTGAAATCACTCTTCTTGATAATCTTAAGAATCTCTTCCATCTCCTGCTTGGAAGCTTCAATAGTGGTTGTCTTTGGTGCCTCCGTCTGGGCAGGCATATCAGTAGCAATCCCTTTGCCCCGAGCGTCAGATGACTCGGCAGCAGGGGTAGAAACTTGATCAGGAGAGGGAACAAGCACACTGGCAGGTGTGATAACAAGAGGTCTCTGAATGGCTGGAGGTGCAATATCGGGTGAGAATAGCCTACCACTACGAGTAACCTTGGCAGGCTCGGTGATATTGGTGACGCTGGTACTGGTATCAAACTCTTGTTTTACTCCCAGAACATAAACATCTGCCCCATAGTGCCAAGGGACCGCTTTGTCAGATGTATAGGGGAGGGGCCCCGGGACAGTGATGATGATAGGTGTAATCTTCTGAGTAGGCATCATTTGGACAAGCTTCTTTGAGGGAGCCTTAGGATGTTTGTTGAAAATAGTGACAATAGAAACTTCTTCAGCAGGGGTAACAGGAACATCAACCTTCTCGAACAAGATCTCTTTGTTATCCATCAGGTTTTGGACGCCTGACTTCAACAAAGGACAACCGGCAGGGGAAACAGCACATAGATGGCAACCTTTACTACATCCCAGAAATAAACCGGCTAGCAACAGGTTCCTCTTGACAGTCAACAACGGAGTAACAACCTCATCCACATAGGCTACATACAAGTCTTCCTCAACAGCATTCACTCCATGCTGGGGCATGGGAGCAGTCACAACATTGGGCCTTTCGGGTGCCTCGAACTGTATTTCCTTAGCGTCAATAAGGTCCTGAACCTTATTCCTTAGAGCCCAACAATCATCCGTAGAATGCCCCGGGCTATCAGAGTGATAAGCGCAGCGGGCATTGGGGTTGTATTTTGGAAAGGTTGTATTCACTACCTTCGGAGCTTCCTTGATAGTTACCAAATTGGTTGACAGCAGTTGCGGCAAGATCTGAGACAAGGTCATACTAAGCCGAGTGTACTCTCTTCTGGGTCTCTCACCCCTTGGTTGGTTATATGGCCGAGGAGCGGCAGCAGGCTTTGAGATTACCACCGCGTTGACAGCTTGGCGGCGTCCGTTTTATTCTGTTTCCTCGACCCATAAACAACACTAGATTCCTTTTTGAACGGTTTCTTTTCAGCACTTGAGGATGCACCTTTCTGTATCTTCCCCGACTTAATACCAGCTTCTATCCTTTCTCCGGTTAAGATCAGGTATGTGAACCCAGCAGAAGAATTACCGATCAGGTGGTTAAAGAATGGACCAGACAGGGTCCCCAAGAACATGTCAACGAGTTCACGGTCAGACAACAGTGGCTGCACCCTGCCAGCCAGGTCTCTCCATTTTTGCGCGTACTCCTTAAAACCTTCGCCCGATCCTAGCGATATACCCTAGAGTTGGGTACGTGTAGGACCGAGGTCAGCATTGTACTGATACTGCTTATAAAATGCAGTAGCCAAGTCCTCCCAGTTTCGAATACTGGCTCTATCCAGCTGATAGAACCACTCGAGTTGAGCCCCTGAAAGGCTATCCTGGAAGAAATGGATCCATAGATTCTTGTCTGCAGTGTAAGGCTGGATCTTCCTTACGTAAGATCTGAGATGCAGCTTAGGACAGGAAGCCCCGTCGTACTTCACAAAGGCAGGTGCCTTGAAATTGTGTGGGATCACCACCCCAGAAGATAAACCTAGATCTCCAAAATCCAACCCAGGCACGCGTTGGATCTCCATGGAATTTAACCGGTCCTCCAGCTGTTTGTACCTGTCCTCGGCAGGAGGGTACTGTTCATCATTGAAATCTGTCTCAGTGTCAGAGACCACGGGACTAGGGACCTCTCTCCCTGGTGGGCTGTCCTTCTCTGCATAGGAAGTAGCCTGATCAGCCTCATTCTGCAGTGTATTCCCAAGTCTGCATCCAGTGTTGAACAGCACAGTCCTCTTCTTCTTCTTCTTCTTCTTCAGGAGCAAAGCCTTCAACTCCTGTTGTCCTTGGGCTAAGCTCATGACCAGCTCTTGAAACTGGGTGTTCTGGGCCTGGAGGGCCTTGATAGCTTGTTCCGTAGTTGGTTCAGGATTCATGATGATTGAGTGATGAAATAAACAGCGAAGAAGATTAAGCAACCTGTAGAAAAAGGGGTACCTGTTATGCACATGATGCATGATATGCTATTTATGCAATGCATTCAAGGGTTCGAAAGTTCAAATTCGTTGTAGACAAAAAAGAACACACTTTATATTAGGAAATAATCTGTTCAGTACATCAGGGCCTCATGGGCAAAACATTACAAAATAACTAATCCCAAAAGACACTGCGCATCCTCTTTGGAGCAATGTAAGTATTGAGGGTCTTTTCCTCGTGCAGTAGGCGGGTGAGCTCCAAGACCTTCTTCTCACTGGCATGTAGACTGGTTTCAAGAGAATTCCGTTCTTCCTTGAGTTGGATCCAGCTTTTTTGCATTTCCTCCCAAGACGTTGGCATGTCAGGATGTTGAATGGTGTAAGGCACCTCTCCTTCCAAAACTGGCTCTTTGATCACAGGGAGAACATGGGGATATGGCATCACCAGCTTTTGGGAGCGGGCTCGTACCCACTTGAGATAAGGCTCCAGGGGGATAGAGTTCTTGTGCCCCAGTGTCTTGCTATCTACCCTGTTGGGCATCCTCCAAGCTCCGATAAATCTCTGGCGAAGTCCTTATGCATCGTTGTCGAAGTCAAAAACTATGTCAGGAATCAACATGTCATGAGGGCCATCCCTCCGAGCATATCCAAACTGTCTCAAAGCCAGACATGGGTTGTAAGTGATGCCTCCTCTGATTCCAAGTAAAGGAACATTAGGGAACTCTCTGCAACGATCAATGATAGTGACATTTTCTCTGGTCCGAGAACACCAATGTATATCAGCATGTGTAAGAGTCATCAATCGTTGTGACCATCTCAAACCCCGCTCATTCTTCAAAACTGATTGTGGAAGTGCGAAATAAACCACCTTGCCAAGAGAGGAGTGCAGCACACAAGAACACCTCTTTTTCTCATGGTTCGAGTGTAACATGAGTGGAGGATGTCCCCAAGCAACATAGGTATAGGATTCCTGGACATGAAGATCTTGACAGCATTGATGTCTATAAGCTGATCTGGATTCGGGAACAACACTAACCCATAGACAAGGAGTGCCACAATTTCTTCAAAAGCTTGTAGGTCAAGGGAATTCCAACATTCTTGTGCCTTCTCAAAAAGGAACTTTGCTAAGAATCCTTTGATACCACTTCTGGTTTCCCAATGCCCCTTGATGTCAGATGGTTGTAGGCACAATGCTTTAGCAACCTCTTCAAGTTTTGGTTCCTTTTCCGTACCGTTGTAGGGTAGTTGATTAAGAATAGGAACCTCTAGAAGCTGAGAAAACTCTTCCAAAGTAGGCACCAATTGATAATCTGGGAAAGTAAAACAGTGGTGCAAAGGGTCAAAGAACTGGAACAACACTTTCACCATATCCTCTTCAATGTTGGTATTGACCAAGCTGATGAGTCTACCATGCCTTTCACTGAAGGAAGAGTTCTCGGGAATCCTGGATGTAAGTTCCTTAAGCTGAGGAGGGACCCTTACAAGGTTGATCTGAATTGTCTTTCTGCGGATAGTTTCCATGTCCTACAAAACAAGAACAAAGATGAAGATTCGAACCCTTGAAGTGGTTAGTAAATGCATATGATGCTGTATGATGCTATGATGTTATGATAAGGACACACCACAAGTATTCACAAAAGGCAAACATGATAAGGCACACAAGTCACACCAGACAACCCTTAGAGTTTAGGCCAGCATGAAGTTTGGGGTACAAACCTCTTGAAGTTGGTGGGCTCAAACCTGTCCTATCAAAAGTAACCGGGTTCTAAGGAGCTCAATATCATAGGGTTGTTTTCTATGTTCATTGTTTTGATTTAGCCACTGAACTGGCGATCAAAATATTCCAAGAAAACAACCCTCAATGAGTGTAGTATCGAGTATCAACCAACTTCGGACTGTACCAAAGTCAGTCATCTCACTACCCCTTAAGAGGCCAGGATGGTCAAGTAAGGTTCCTAAGGTCAGTTGATGCTTCACGACACCATGCGGCGGCCCCGTACTCTCCTTGACTTGACTCAAGGGTTACCGGTACTCACCAAAGTGCCACATCAACGTAGCAACTGCTTCAACCGTGTCAGTATACCCCGCACAGTTCCCTCACAGTTTGTTGCTACCTAAAAGGTATCCCCCATATCCGGGTTAGGATCTATGAAACTCCCAAAATAGGCCCACAATATTAAAGCAATCAAAACAGGCAATTGAAAACATAAGAGTGGTCTAATCCTAAGGTACACCTCACTTTTATAAGTCTCCCCAGCAGAGTCGCCAGTTCTGTGATCGGTGGGAATAGAACTGACTGTTTTTAAGCTGGTTCGCGAAATGTCGCGGTAAGCAAGAGTCGCCACCGTTTTTTATGTTCTCCAACATGGAAAGGACAAAAGCATAGCAAAATTCCTTCTTTGAGAATATTTCTCGGTTCGGGAGGTAGATTATAGAAAGGGAAGGTGTCAGCACCCTTTCTATCCGTGGTTATCCACGGGCTCTTAGGTACTTGCTCTTATGTTTTCAAAATTTGTTTGCTTTTCAAGTGTGTGTGGGTTTTGAAAAAGTTTCGTTTGAAAAATTTCTAAGTAACTCTTGTATCTGTCCTCAAGAGTGTATGAAAAATTTGATTGAAAACTTTTGAAAGTGTAGGTGTGAAAAGTTGTTTTGTTTGTTTGAAAAAGCAAGTACCCATGAGAATCTACCTACTCTAAGGAATTAGGCTGTGTAAGAGTCCTTTAGACAGTGCTATCCCACCATTGAGAGGTAGGTAGCACCGTCGTTGGAGGTGTTCGGGTCAATTCGATTATAGGGACAGTGTGGTCACCGAGGCAACCGTTTCGAGGCAACTGGATCTTTAGACAGGAGGGCGACCTCTAAAATACCCTATACTTGACGACCACTTTCGAGGCAACCAGTGAGGCGTACCCTAAAAGTGGCATGTGCATGTGTGTTGTTTCATGTTAATGTTTATCTTGTACATGTTATTTGTGAGCTACGGATTGATTTTATTATTCATACATTCTTTCATGCATTTTTTAACAGTTAGGAGTACGGAAAATAAATTGCGGAAAGGTGAATCTAACTATTACAAGGCGCAGGTCTATACATCGCCAAAAACAAAAACCCGTTTTGGAAAATAAAGTGCGAGAATTTAAATAAGGCGATAAAGTCCTAATTAACTATTACATACTCTGTACAGATGCATAAATATAATCAAAAGAAATTAAAGCGCGAAAGAAGATTGAATCGGGAATGTCTTAGGGTTTTGACCCTTTTTTTAGAATTAAATTAAACATTAAACCTAATTAACTAATTAATTATTTAATTAAAGAAAAAATGTTTTTTTTTGTGTTTTTTTTTATATTTTAATGAAAATAAAATAAAAGGAATTAAAAGTTGTCAAAAGAAAGACCTAATTCTAAATTAATTTTATTTATTGTGAAAGGATTAAAATTCAAACCTAATTAAACTGAATTAATTTGAGTTAATTTACAAAATAATTAAGCCTAAGTGAAATTAATAAAAATAAAATATTTACATTTTTTAGTTTTTTTGAAGTTTTATGGAAAATATTAATTAATTGATTAATTAAATAATACTAATAATAATTACTAAAGAAAAGGAAAATAGAAAAAGAAATAGAAACCAATGGGGGTGTTGATGGCCCAATGGAGGTTTAGCCTGGAAATTTAGGCCCATTAAGCACAAAGCCCTTCTGACTTTTGGAATTTTCCTGGAGCATGGGTTGACCAGGAGTGTGGTGCTCGTCCAATCCAGGCCTTTGGATCTGCTTTTGAGGCCACTTGGCACGCTGATTGCTTGAGATGTATGGTAGACTTTTTCTGGAATGCTGCATGGGAACATGTTAGAAAAAATTGAAACAAGCGTTTGGGGGACCTGGGAATCGAACCCAGGTCCCAGTGATCATTGCCAGCGCGTCCTTCCACTGAGCCATTTGATTCAATTGATATAACAATAGGAAAATAATATTATATGGAATAAACAAATCATGTGCTGAAAAACAGAAAAAGTAGCGCGCATATTTAAATCATCCAGTAGCAAGTTGACACACCCTTCGTCTTTATCCTGTAACTTGCAAAACAAAAGCAATTAGCGGGGGTTTTTAACCCCCACAAAATGAAACTGTCAATAATAGCGAATAGGATCCTAGGCCATATAAATATTTCGCGAGCACAGATTCATGTTCGTCTGGATGTGACGAATTCAACCACGGGTCTTAGAAGGCTTGATTTTGCCTATACTGAAAAGCCCTAATTGGAAAGCTTTGAAACCCTAAAAATCATCCATGGTGGTTTGTGATTCAGGGCTCCATAATGCAATTGTCTTATACCATTAGCTTCAGAAGAGTGTTAGCAATGTAAAGCACACAAAAAATTTCATCAATGATGCAGGAATAATGAATTATGATTGTGAGACAAATATGCAAACCGTATGACTGTAAACGGTGTTTCCTTGAGCTTTAAAGCTTGTTTCTGATTGCAAAATGTTCCTGGGAGTGTTAGAAATATGTTTGAATCTTTAAATTGCTGTGAAAGGTCCTGGAGGATTGAAAACAATTTTGGCTTTTTTGCTTGATTTTTCGATATTGGTTATGGTGTTTGCAGCAGCTTTTGCACGTGAAATGTATTATGTTTTGGTTCAGCATATGTATGGGAATGCATTTAGGTCAGCAGCTGAGCCAATGATCCATTGTATTGATGTCTTGAGATTTTGGTTTATCACCATTAAAGGACTTTCCAAACTTGGTTCAAAACCATGATTTTGTGCACAAAATAGCCTTACACGAATTTGGTAGCTGGCTCATCATACATAAAAGTTATTCAAACCAAAAATATGCCATTCCATTAACTTTTAGATTTTATTTGAGTTTTTATGGATTTAAAATGAATTAAATCAATAAAAATTAAATAAAATGGAAAAATAAATGTTTAATCTTGAAATTAATCATGGGACACGTGTATGGCATGACAAGGCTGAATCAAGTGGAAGAAAGTAGGCCCTTTTGTCAAACATTGAAGTTTTAAGGATAGTTGACTTTTGCCATTTCACAAAAATTTCCCAACTTCTCCAATGCATATCTTGCTCAATTTTGATCATATGAACATGTTCTTGGACATTTTGGAAAGGTCTTGAAGTCCTCTAACCAATGCCTTTGGTCCCATGTCATTTTGATTTACCAATATCAAGTTATGGTCTTTGACTTAAAATGCCTTTTTGTTGACTTTTGAAAATGACCTATAATGTTGAAATTGATAACTTTTTGTGAGAGCATTTCTTGGATTTGGAATGTGAAGATGAGTTGTAGGAAATGTCATCCCCTTCAAAATGAGCACTGGATGGGATTTTTCTGATGAACCATGAAAAAGTTATGCCTTGGTCAAGTTACAGTTGACTTTTCAGCTGTCCAAAAATGGAAACTTTTGCATCTTGATTATTTTTGAGCCATGCTTGTGGAATCATGATCAAGGTTTGATCAAATGATGATTGTCTCTTCAAAATAAGATGTTGACCAAATTTTTTGACTTTTGACTGCCAAATGACCATTTTGCCCCTGCAGTTGATTGTGCAGCAATTAGGGTTTTTGACTGTGCAACTTGACCCTGTGAGCCTTGAAACTTGGCATGTAGATGCTTGACAATGTTTATAGGCATGTGGGACTTGATTAAGCCCTTGAAAACCTCAACTTCCTTGCAGGAACCAAAACCCTAATTTGACTGGCTTAGGAGGATGGTTGACTGTGCAACCCTTGAGTATACTTGAGCAAATTGAGATGATGCTTATCAAAACTTTGAAGAATATGGGAGGGAAAATTTTGGGGTACAAGAGATGGTGATACCAAGACCCGCAGTTGCTCTACAATGCAACAATCAACAAAGGGTGGAAAGACCACAACGGCAGTTTACCCGCATTAACATGACTTTGGCTGAAGTTCCACCTCACTTATTAAAATCCAACTTGGCAACCTTGAGAGAGGCTCCCAAGAATCCGAACACTACCTCTCCCAAATACAATCCCAATGCACGGTGCACCTACCATTCTGAGAGTCCTGGCCACGATACAAATGATTGTTGGGCTCTGAGAAACAGAGTACAAGACTTGCTTGAAGCCAAGCAGATAGAGTTCGATGCTCCAAAAAAGCCGAATGTTATAACTGCTCCCATGCCCAAACACGGTCGTGGAGTTAATGCTGTTGACACTGATTTTTTTTGTGACCTCTGTTGAAGAAATTTCTACTCTCCTTATGACTATTAAGAAGAATTTGTTGTTGGCCGGTTTATTTTCGGGTTGTGATGAAGGTTGCCACATGTGTTCGATTATACCTTTGGTTGCTGTTGTACCCCAAAATTTTCCCTCCCATATTCTTCAAGGTTTGTCAAGAATCATCCTCAAATGGTTCAAGACTACTCAAGGGTTGCACAGTCCAACTGCCTCCTAAGCCAGTCAAAAATTAGGGTTTTGGTTCTCTCAAGGAATTTGAGGTTTTCAATGGATCAATCAAGTCACATAGGCCTACATACATTGCCAAGCATCTACATGTCAAGTCTCAAGGCTCACAGGGTCCAATTGCACAGTCAAAAGCTCCATTTGCTTCACAATCAACTGCAGGGGTAAAATGGTCATTTTACAGTCAAAAGTCAAAATTTTTGGTCAACATCTTATTTTGAAGCCACAATCATCATTTGATCAAGTCTTGATAATGATTCTACAAGCATGGCTCAAAAATCATCAAGATGCCAAAAGTTTCTATTTTGGGACAGTTGAAAAGTCAAATGTAACTTGACCAAGGCATAACTTTTTCATGGTTTATCAGAAAAATCCCATCCAATGCTCATTTTGAAGGGGATGACATTTCCTACAACTCATCTTCACATTCCAAGTCCAAGAAATGCTCTCACAAAAAGTTATCAATTTCTACATTATAGGTCAATTTCAAAAGTCAACAAAAAGTCATTTTAAGTCAAAGACCATAACTTGAGATTGGTGAATCCAAATGACATGGGACCAAAGGAATTGGTTAGAGGAATTCAAGACCTTTCCAAAATGTCCAAGAACATGTTCATATGATCAAAATTGAGCAAGATATGCATTGGAGAAGTTGAGAAATTTTTGGGAATTTGCAAAAGTCAACTTTGCCTAAAACACCTTGTTTTTGCTAATGGCCCTCAAATTTCTTCTTGAATCTTTGTCCAAGGCCTATGCACGACCCATTGAGCTTAAATTTATTTATTTTCTTATTTTTAATTAATTAATTGAATTTTTTATTAATATTAATTCATTTAATTGATTTAATTGTAGGAAAATACCAAGATATGGTTTTCAAATCTTTTTGTGATGCAAATAAACTCAACACATGCTGAAGATTTCGTGTATCAATCAAGGGGACCAAAATCTCCATGTTTGGCAAGTTTTATCAATCAAAAAGATGCAAAATTATGTGATTGGAAATCAAATATTGAAATCATTATTTCATGGATTCTTGGACAAAGTTTTACCCTAATTCCATTCTACTACATATACTGAAGCTAAACCTAATTGCATACACGTGCAAACTGCTGCCAAAAGCCATATGCAATATTGGAAAAAGTCAAGAAAACTCAAAACTGAATTCCATAATTTAACGTGATTCAAAGCTTGTTTTTGTTTCTAGTACATTGCTAGCACTTCCAGGAACGCGTAGGGATCAAAATCACACGCTAACACTCAAGGAATCCTGAGATAACAGTTTCACGATTTGAATTTTTTTTCATAAATGCATACTTTGATTCATGCATCATTAACGTATTTTGTGGATTGTTTTATGTTCATAGGGACTGTACGAAGCTTTTGGTACAATTTAATTGCATTGAGATGTCCTGAAACGCAAATTGCCATTGAAGGATTCTAGGTTTTTCAAGCTTCAAAATTAGGGCTTTACAGCATAAGCAAAATCAGGACTAATGACGCCTATGGTTGAATTCGTCAAGGCCAGACGAACTCAACCCAACCATCGCGCCCTATTTATATGCATCAGGGACCTAATCGCTATTTTTCCTTTTTGCATTTTTGTGGGGGTTAAAAACCCCCGCTATCTAATCCTTTTTTACAGGCCAGGTGAAGAAGACGAAGGACGTGGTGCATCCTGATTAGTCCATTCAAAGATAACGCGCGTTTTTTTGGTTTCCAGCATAAGGATTAGTTTTAATATATTATTTTTATTGATTATCATTATATCAACGTGTGCAGGTTGGTTCAGTGGTTAGTGCGCTGTCTGGAAACCATTGGGACCTGGGTTCGATTCCTAGGTCCCCCAAACCTTTGTTCATATTTTTCCTAATATATTCATATGCAGCGTTTGCCAAGGATTCCATCATACACCTTCCTCATCCAGATGCCAAGTGTCCTCAAGCGTCCATCCAGTGGCCTAAAGATGACGCACACCATGCTCCTTAGTCAACACGTATCTGGACAATCCCAGAAGTCCAAGCAGGCTTACAATTTGATGGGCCTGAATTGCCAAACTCACCTCCAAGCTGGCCCAGCACCCCTGGTTTATTCTTTTTGTTCATTCTTTTTTTTAATTATCTTTACAAATAATTATTATTATTTACTATTATCATTATCTAACAAATAATTATTTTTATAGTTAATTCAGAAACAATATTTTCTTAAAATTATTATTATTTATTAATTTCATTTAATTATTTTTTGTAAATAAAATACTAATAAATTGATTTAGTTTAATTAGGTAATTTTAATTTCTTTTTTACAATAAATAAAATTAGCTTAGAATTAGGGTTTTGTTTACTAACTTTTTTTATTCCTTTTATTTTATTCTCATTAAAATATAAAAAAAACATAAAAACATTTTTTTTCTTTAAATAATTAATTAATTAGTTGTTAGGTTTAATATTTAATTAAATTGCAAAAAAGGACAATTTCAAACTCATGCTTTCTCAAAAAGGGTCAAAACCCTAAGACGTTCCCGATTCAAATTCTTTCGCGCACATATTTATTTTCAATTCATTATTTGATCATATTTTTGTATCTGTTCCCAAGGATGTAATAGTTAATTAGGATTTTACCGCTTTCTTTACTTTTCTCGCATTTATTTTCCAAACGGGTTATGTTTTTGGCGATGTATAAACCCGCGCCTTGTAATAGCGTAGATTTACCTTTCCGCACTTTATTTTCCGCACTCTTAACTGTTAATTATGCATGAAAGATTGCCTGATAAATTAAAATCAATCCGTAGCTCACAAATACATGTACAAGATAAATATAAACTGAAACAACACACATGCACCTGCCACTCCTAGGGTACGCCTCACTGGTTGCCTCGACGTGGTCGTCAAGTATAGGGTGTTTTAGAGGTCACCCTCATGTCTAAAGATCCAGTCACCTCGAAACGGTTGCCTCGGATAAAAAAAAGGATCTAGGACATTAGGGTTACCGCTAAGGCGTCCTACTATTGCTTTGGTGACCACACATGTCCCTCATAATCGAATTGACCCGAATAACTCCAACGACGGTGCTACCTACTTCTCCATAGTGGGATAGTACTGTCTAAAGGACTCTTACACAGCTTAATTCCTTAGAGTAGGTAGATTTCTCCTGGGTACTTGCTCTTTTCAAAAACAAAAACAAACTTTTCACACTCACACTTTCTAAAAGTTTTTCAAACAAATTTTTCATACACTCTTGAGGACAGATACAAGAGTTACTTAGAAACTTTTTCAAAACCCACACACACTTAAAAAGCAAGCAAATTTTGAAAACATAGAGTGAGCAAGTACCTAAGAGCCCGTGGATAACCACGGATAGAAAGGGTGCTAACACCTTCCCTTTCTATAAATCTACCTCCCGAACCGAGAGACATCTCAAAGAAGGAATTTTGTTGTGCTTTTGTCCTTTCCATGTTGGAGAACATAAAAGACGGTGGCGACTCTTGCTTACCGCGACATTTCGCGAACCAGCTTAAAAAACAGTCAGTTCTATTTCCACCGATCACAGAACTGGCGACTCTGCTGGGGACTCTATAAGTGAGGTGTACCATAGGATTAGATCATACTTATGTTTTCAATTGCTTACTTTGATTGCTTTAAAATTGTGGGTTTGTCTTGGAGTTACATAGATCCTAACTCGGATCTGGGGAATACCCTTTTAGGTAGCATAAGCTGTGAGGGACCTGTCCGGCGTAGACCGACACGGGTGAAGCAGTGGCTACGTTGGTGTGACACCTTGGTCTGTACCGATATCCCTTGTGTTGCAACGAGGAGAATATGGGTCTTCTGAGGAGTCATTAAGCACCAACCGACCTTAGAACCCTAAATTGACCCAACTTGGCCATAGAACAGTAGCAGTATGCTACACTCATTGAGGCTAAACTCTCGCGATGGTTCTGGCTGCAAGAAAAGATTGCGATGCTGGAGTTATGACCGATTGAGGGTAGTCGATGATATTGAGATCCTCTAGAACCCGGTTACTTTTGATAGGACAGGTCTTAACCAACGAAACTGAAAGAGGGTAGCACCTAAACTTCATGCTGGCCTAAACTCTAAGGGCTGTCTTGTGTGACTTGTGTGCCTTATCATGTTTGCCTTTGTGAATACTTGTGGTGTGCTTTATCATAACATCATGCCATCATACCATTGCATGCATCCTGCATAAGGACTGACCCATTTCAAAGACAAGAGGGTTTCATCTTTGCTCTGTTTTGTAGGACATCATGATGCCTGTGCGAAGGAATACTATCCGGCTCAACTTTGTTCACCCGCCTGATTTGCTTAAAGAGTTGGTTGACAGAATTCCAAATACTACTTCCTTCATCCAGAGACATGGTTCTCTTCTCGGTTTAGTCACTTCAAAGTGGGACCAACAACTGATGAGTGTCCTGACCCAATTTTATGATCCCCTGTACCATTGCTTCACCTTTCAAGACTTCCAGCTGGTCCCTACCCTGGAAGAATTCTCTGATTTGCTCGGTATCCCTATCTTGGATCAGACTCCCTTCACTGGTTGGGAAAAGACTCTTAGGCTTGAGGAGATTGCTGCAGCCCTTCCTTTAACCAACAAAGAGGTAATGGATAACTGGGTGACTAGAAGCGGAGTTAAGGGCTTTTTGGCTAAGTTTCTGATTGGTAAGGCTAATAGTTTCTGGAATGACTTAGACTTCAGGGCGTACGAAGACATCTTGGCTCTCTTAATCTATGGTCTGGTTCTGTTTCCAAATCCTGATAACTTTGTCAATGTCAACGCCATAAGGATCTTCATGTCTCGGAACCCCGTGCCCACTCTCTTGGGTGATATCCTGCAACAACTCTATGCTCGTACTGCCCGAAGACGGGGAACTCTGTGGTGTTGTGCTCCTTTGTTAGTAAGGTGGTTTATTTCGCACCTCCCTAAGTTCGTTCTAAAGAACAAAGAAGGAAGGGGTTGGGCCTATAGGTTAATGTCTCTCACTGATAATGACATCATTTGGACTCTCAGAGGTTTGGATGAGGTAGCTGTTATTGATCGTTGCGGAGAATATCCTAATGTTCCTTTGATCGGTACCCAGGGAGGAATCTCTTATAATCCATGTTTAGCTCTCCGTCAGTTTGGAAGAGCCAGAAGAGCAGGGCCTCATGAGATGTTGGTACCTCACATCAGTTTTGAGTTTCAGGTAGATAGTGACGAGCTGCGTCGTAGATTCATCAAGGCTTAGGACAGAATTCACAAAGCTGACCCACATGAGTTGGGACCAAAGACTTCTCTACCTATGGAATCCTACTACAGATGGGTCTGCATCCGTGCTCAGAAGTTAGGTATGCCATACGAAGCTGTCAGGCCTATCATTCTTGAATTTCCTGATAGAGACGGGGTTCCTCCAACTGTACTCCCTCCTCAGATACCCACTGATGTTGACACACTAAAGAGCTCTTGGGCGCAACTACAGGAAGAACGGGATTCTTATCGGGAAAGGTTCAACAAGCAGGAACAGAAAATCTAGAAGCTGACAAAGCAGTTGGAGAACGAGCGGGTCCTGAATGACTATATCCGTACTGAGAAGAGGAGGCCATGGGAGCATTGATGGGCTTTGGATGTTTCTTTTACAGCTTTTATTTCCTTTTCAGTATTTTCATTCTTGTAACGCCTAAGGGCAATTTCTTGAACAATCTAAAGCTTGAATCTAATAAAGTGTGTTTCCTTTTTGTCTACAAAGTTGAATCCCGATTGTCTTTGAAAACATAAATCATACGCATTCCATTCATCATATGCATAGCAGGTACCCTTTTTCTACAGGTTGCTTAATCTTCTTCGCTATTTATTTCAGCAGTCATCATGAATCCTGAATCATCCAATGAACAAGCTATCAAGGCCCTCCAGGCCCAGAACGCCCAATTTCAAGAGCTGGTCATGATTTTAGCCCAAGGACAACAGGAATTGAAGACTCTGCTTTTGAAGAAGAAGAAGAAGAGGACTGTGCTGTTCAACACTGGACGGAGGTTTGGGAATACACTGCAGAATGAGGTTGATCAAGCTACTTCCTCTGTAGGGAAAGACAGTCCCCAAGGGGGAAGGGTTCCTAGTCCAGTGGTCTCCGACAACGAGACGAATTTCAATGATGAACAGTATCCTCCTGCCGAGGACAGGTACAAGCAACTGGAGGACCGACTGAGCGCTATGGAGATTCAATATGTGCCCGGGTTGGATTTTGGAGATCTGGGTTTATCTTCTGGGGTGGTGATCCCACACAAGTTCAAGGCACCTTCTTTTGCGAAGTATGACGGGGCATCCTGTCCTAAGCTGCATCTCAGATCATATGTAAGGAAGATCCAACCTTACACTGCAGACAAGAATCTATGGATCCATTTCTTCCAGGATAGCCTTTTAGGGGCTCAACTCGAGTGGTTCTATCAGCTGGATGGAACCAGTATTCGTAACTGGGAGGACTTGGCTACTGCATTTTATAAGCAGTATCAGTACAATGCCGACCTCGCTCCTACACGTACCCAACTCCAGGGTATGTCGCTAGGATCGGGAGAAGGTTTTAAGGAGTACGCACAAAAGTGGAGAGACCTGGCTGGTAGGGTGCGGCCACCTTTGACTGACCGAGAGCTCGTTGATATGTTCCTAGGGACCCTGTCTGGTCCGTTCTTCAACCATCTGATTGGGAATTCTTCTGCTGGGTTCACAGATCTGATCTTAACTGGTGAAAGAATAGAAGCTGGTATCAAGTCTGGGAAGATACAGAAAGGTGCATCCTCGAGTTCTAAAAAGAAGCCCTTCAAAAAGGAATCTAGTGCTGTTTATGGATCGAGGAAACAGAATAAACCGGAACGCCGCCAAGTTGTCAATGCGGTGGTAATCTCAAAGCCTGCTGCCGCTCCTCAGCAATATAACCAACCAAGGGGTGAGAGACCCAAAAGGCAGTATACCCGGCTCAGCATGACCTTGTCTCAGATCCTGCCACAACTGCTATCAACCAACCTGGTAACTGTCAAGGAAGCTCCGAAGGTAGTGAACACAACCTCTCCAAAGTACAACCCCAACGCCCGTTGTGCTTATCACTCTGATAGCCCGGGGCATTCTATGGATGATTGTTGGGCTCTGAGGAATAAGGTTCAGGACCTTATTGATGCTAAAGAAATACAGTTCGAGGCGCCCGAAAGGCCCAATGTTGTGACTGCTCTCATGCCTCAACATGGAGTGAATGCTGTGGAAGAAGACCCGTATGTAGCCTCTGTGGATGAGATTGTTACTCCATTGTTAACTGTCAAAGGGAACCTATTGCTAGCCGGTTTATTTCCGGGATGTAGTAAAGGTTGCCTTCTATGTTCTGTTTCACCTACTGGTTGTCCTTTGCTGAAGTCAGGCGTCCAAAACCTGATGGATAGCAAAGAGATATTGTTCAAGAAGATTGTTGTTCCTGCTGTCCCTGCTGAAGAAGTTTCTATTGTCACTATTTTCAACAACCCTCCTAAGGCTCCCTCAAAGAAGCCTGTCAAAATCCTGTCTACTCAGAAGATTGCTCCCATCATCATTACTGTTCCGGGGCCCCTCCCCTATACATCTGACAAAGCTGTCCCGTGGCACTATGGGGCAGATGTTTATGTTCTCGGAGTAAAACAAGAGTTCGATACTAGTACCGGCATCAGTAACATCACCGGGCCCGCCAAAGTCACTCGTAGTGGTAGGCTCTTCTCACCATATATTGCGCCACCAGCTATTCAGAGACCTCTTGTCATCACACCTGCAAGTGTGCCCACTTCCCTGCCTGACCAGGTTCCTATTTCTACCCCTGCTGCCGAGTCATCTGACGCTCGGGGCAAAGGGATTGCTACTGATGTACCTGCCCAGACAGAGGCACCAAAGACCGTCAATGTTGAAGCTTCCAAGCAAGAGATGGAAGAGATTCTTAAAATTATCAAGAAGAGTGATTTCAATGTAGTTGAGCAGCTGGGGCACACCCCCTCTAAGATTTCCATGCTATCACTGTTGTTGTGTTCAGAGGCCCATGCCAAGGCCCTGATTACTTTCCTGAAGACGGCCCATGTACCACAAGAAACGTCTGCTGATCAATTTACTGATTGTGTGGGCAACTTGACTGCTGATAATGGGTTGGGTTTCTCTGACGCCGATCTGACTGCCAAAGGAAAGAACCATAACGACGCCCTGCATGTCTCCATTGAATGCAGGGGCACTACTCTTGCCCATGTGTTGGTAGACACCGGTTCTTCGTTGAACGTATTACCCAAGAAGGCCTTAGACAGGTTGGATTGTGAGGGTTTAGAGCTCAAGCCTAGTAACATTGTTGTCCGGGCCTTTGATGGGTCGAAGAGGATGGTACATGGCGAAGTGGACATTCCAATCAGGGTTGGTTCTCAAGTTTTTGATTCTACTTTCTATGTTATGGACATCCGACCATCCTATTCTTGTTTGCTGGGTCATCCTTGGATCCACAAGGCTGGAGCTGTGACCTCCACATTGCATCAGAAGCTTAAGTACCCGGTCAGAGGGAAGATCGTAATAGTGCAGGGGGAGGAAGAATACATGGTCAACCACCTCAACTCATTCCGGTATGTAGAGATGGACGGGGAGTTCATTGAAACCCCCTTTCAACACTTTGAAGAGGTTCCTCAGACATTGGCATCAGCAGAGACTGTGACTGAAGAAGATTCTCCTTTGAAGATGGCTTCCTTAAAGGATGCCCGGGCTGTGATTGAGAAGGGTGAGTGTGCAAACTGGGGCCGACTTCCTGATTTTACTCCGAAGACTGACAAATTTGGTTTGGGTTTCACCGCAGAAGCTCAGAGGGCTGTTCGTAAGGCAAGGATTGGAAGACCTCATGTGTTTATCACCAACCCGGGAGTGAATGCTATTGAAGACGACGGGGAGGAATCCGAGTTTGACAGCTGGATCTACCCAATGACCAACGGTGGACCAAGCAACTGGACTGCGAAAGACTTCACACCTATTACTTTTGTCACTCAGTAATGAACTCCTTTGTTTTGAATTTGTAACGAACAAAAAATTTGAAACTTTATGGCCCGGTGCCTTACCCGGGGCACTGTGGCTTCATTTGTGAGGGCTTATTATTTGTCATTTTCATATATCATGAATAAAAGCATTGGACATTTTTCGCATTTCAAATCTTGTGCTCCCTTTCTTTCTTTATATATTGCAAAACAGCTATATTTACACACACTCACCTATACAGGTTTCAATCCACTCTGGATCTCACTGGTAACGACTCTGCTACTGCCAGTTATGACTTCGAAAATCCGATCAACTTAGCCGAAGACGAAGGTGAAGATGATTGTGAAGTGCCTGGTGAGCTTGCAAGACTATTACTCCAGGAAGAGAGGGCCATTCAGCCACATGAAGAGCCAGTGGAAACGGTAAATCTGGGTACTGAGACAGACAGAAAGGAAGTCAAGATTGGTGCCAACCTGGAGGCTAGTGTGAAACAACGGTTGATTCAGATGTTGCATGATTATGTGGAAATCTTTGCCTGGTCTTATGAAGACATGCATGGGTTGGATACTGACATTGTGGTTCATCACCTGCCCACCAAGGAAGAATGCCCTCCGGTTAAACAGAAGGTCCGCCGTATGCGTCCAGAGATGCCCGAGAAAATCAAGGCTGAGGTTATGAAACAATTTGATGCCGGTTTTCTAGCAGTGACTTCTTACCCTCAGTGGGTTGCCAACGTGGTTCCAGTGCCGAAGAAGGATGGTAAGGTCCGAATGTGTGTTGATTACAGGGATTTGAATAGGGCGAGCCCCAAGGATGATTTCCCTTTGCCTCATATCGACGTTCTGGTTGACAATACTGCTCAACACAAGGTGTTCTCCTTCATGGATGGTTTTTCAGGTTATAATCAAATCAAGATGGCTCCTGAAGATATGGAAAAGACTACCTTTGTTACTCAGTGGGGCACCTTTTGCTACAAGGTCATGCCTTTTGGGTTGAAAAATGCTGGGGAAACTTACCAACGTGCCATGGTTGCTTTGTTTCATGACATGATCCATCACGAGATCGAAGTATATGTCGATGATATGATTGCAAGGTCCCAAACAGAGGAGGAACACCTTGACCATCTGCAGAAGCTGTTTGACCGTCTGAAGTTGTACAAGCTGAGGTTGAACCCGAACAAGTGCACCTTCGGGGTAAGATCTGGAAAATTGCTAGTCTTCGTCGTGAGAGATAAAGGTATTCAAGTGGACCCTGCCAAAGTGAAAGCCATACAAGAGATGCCAGTTCCCAAGACAGAGAAAGGAGTCAGAGGCTTTCTAGGACGTCTGAATTACATTACCCGATTCATCTCGCACCTAACTGCTACCTGTGAACCAATCTTCAAGCTACTGAAGAAAGATCAAGTAGTACGTTGGAACGATGAATGTCAGGCCGCTTTCGGCAGAATCAAAGAGTATCTCCAAGAACCACCCATTCTTATGCCACCGGTTGAAGGGAGACCTCTAATCTTATACTTGACAGTACTTGACAGCTCAATGGGGTGTGTGCTGGGGCAACATGACGAGTCTGGCCGAAAAGAGCACGCCATTTATTACCTTAGCAAAAAGTTTACTGACTGTGAGACCCGATACTCACTGCTCGAGAAAACTTGTTGCGCTTTGGTATGGGCTGCTCGCCGGCTGAGACAGTATATGTTGACTCACACTACCCTGTTAATTTCAAAAATGGATCCAATAAAGTACATCTTCGAAAATCCTACCTTGTCCGGAAGTATAGCAAGATGGCAGATGATCTTGACTGAATATAATATCCAGTACACGACTCAGAAAGCAATCAAGGGAAGTGTATTGGCAGACCATTTGGCACAACAAGCAGTGGACGACTACCAATCTATGAACTTTGAATTTCCAGACGAGGATATCATGGTAGTAACTGATTGTGAAGTACCTGGACCGGATGAAGGGCCTGAGGAAGGATCCCGATGGTCTATGCACTTTGACGAAGCCTCAAACGCTTTGGGTAACGGTATCGGCACTGTGATCATATCTCCAAAAGGCACTCATACTCCACTTACCGCCCGACTATGTTTTAACTGCACCAACAACATGGAGGAGTATGAAGCATGCATTATGGGTCTTCAAGCTGCAATTGACTTAAGGATCAAGTTCCTGAGTGTCTTCGGAGATTCCACTCTCGTGATCAGTCAGATCAAAGGCGAGTGGGATACGAAACACCCAAATCTTATTCCTTACAGAGAGTATATGTTGACACTGGTCCCCCATTTCGAAGAGATCACTTTTGAACACTTCCCAAGAGAGGAGAATCAGTTGGCGGACGCGCTAGCTACGATGTCTTCTATGTTCAAAGTCAAATGGGACAACGAGGCTCCCCGGATCATTATATGGAAATTAGACGAACCTGCATATTGCTGCAATCTTGAGGCTGAAGAGGTAACTGAAAAACCTTGGTATCATGAAGTGAAGAGGTATTTGGAAGCTCAAGAATACCCCAAAGGCGCATCCGTTAATGACAAGAAGTTTCTGAGAAGGTTCGCGGCGAAGTTCTTCCTCAGCAATGACATTCTCTACAAACGAAACCATGATTCAACTTTACTGCGTTGTGTGGATAAGACTGAAGCAGAGAGGATCATGGCAGAGCTACATGAAGGTACTTTCGGAATGCATTCCAGTGGACATACCATGGCAAAGAAGATCCTTCGCGCAGGATATTTCTGGTCCACAATGGAAGCTGACTGTTACCAACATTCTCGGACGTGTCACAAATGCCAGATCTATGCTGATAAGGTGCACATTCCTCCAGTACCTCTGAACGTATTGACTTCACCTTGGCCGTTTGCAATGTGGGGCATTGATATGATCGGCGAGATCAGACCTACGACATCTAACAGGCATCGCTTCATCCTGGTAGCGATTGATTACTTCACGAAGTGGGTTGAAGCAGCTTCCTATGCTACCGTAACCAAGAACGTCGTGGCACGGTTCATTCGACACAACCTGATCTATCGATACGGCATCCCGGAAAGGATCATTACGGACAATGGTACCAATCTTAACAATAAGATGATCACTGAGCTCTGCGAGCAATTCAAGATACAACACCACAACTCTTCTCCCTACCGACCGAAGATGAATGGGGCTGTAGAAGCAGCGAATAAGAATATCAAGAAAATTGTGCAGAAGATGACAGTGACCTACAAAGATTGGCACGAGATGTTACCGTTTGCTCTTCACGGGTACCGTACCTCAGCAAGGACGTCAACAGGGGCTACACCCTTTTCCTTGGTTTATAGCATGGAGGCAGTCTTGCCTATTGAAGTCCAGATACCCTCTCTCCGGATAATGAAGGATGCAGGTTTGAGCGAAGATGACTGGATCCAGACTCGACTTGATCAATTAAATCTAATTGACGAAAAGAGACTCACTGCTATTTGTCATGGTCAGACGTACCAAAAACGGATGATCAATGCATTTAACAAGAAAGTCAGACGACAAGAGTATCAAATCAGAGACCTGGTAATCAAGCGCATCATTCTACCTCAAGGTGATCCCAGGGGCAAGTGGACCCCTACGTACGAAGGGCCATTTGTGGTTAAACATATCTTCTCAGGAGGAGCTATGATTCTAACCACCATGGATGGTGACGACCTTCCTCACCCCGCCAATGCAGACATAGTAAAAAGATACTACGCATGAATTAAAGACCCGCTAGGTTGACACACCTAGGCAAAAATAAGGGCTTCCCGGCGAACCAAAAGGGTTCGGGCAAAAATAAGGGATGAAATGAAAAAAATCTATACACCCGGCAAGTCGAAAACCTGAAAAGGCGGCTTGGGCAAAAATGGGTATCCCGGTGGACTGAAAACCCGAAAGGGCGGTCCAGGCAAAAGTTAGGGATTAAAGCGTAATACTATGTCTCATTGGATCACCTTACATCCAGAGTTCGGTATCAACTATCAGGTTCAGACGGCATCGATCAATCAGTTTTATCTCCAACCAAGCAGCAAAGTGATGAGACGCTTGAAGACATAAAGGCGATAGCAGAGTTGGAACCCAGTGGGATTTTTCACATAGCTGTTTTGTTTTCCTTTTCACAAAATTGGATAAAATCTATGTTGTTCGGCGGCGTTCTCTTACTAGGACGTCAGCCTCTTGTACAAAAACGCCTATTTATAGGCAAATTTCAAAATCAATACAAATTCACTTTTCCAGCCAAATTGCCATTTGTTTTTCCTTTATCTGTTTTGTCTTGCGAAGAACGTCCAATGTTCATTTTTGATATATGAATTTGACATTAATTACTAACTTATAAATATTTGCGTGCGAAACAAAGGACTAATTACAGGTGACATTAGAAACAGGGGCAATAATGAGTTGTCTAAGCGATCTAGTTGCTTTGTCCACCAAGGTACTAAGGTAGGTTCAGCTGAAGAACGTAACCAAGATACCTCCACTCCCCGCAGAGTAAGACAAGATTCAACAATTCTCCCCGAGCAGAGTTGGTCTCCCCTCAGCCCTAAAAAGGCACAGTATCTCCAGCAAGTCAGCAACACTCTCCCCAAGCAGAGTTAGTCTACTGTCAGCCTTAAGGAAGTTGGGTATCCCCAGAAGATCTCAATATTCCCCAGCGGAGTATACAGATGTTCCTAAGCAAGCATCCCCGGCAGTCTTAATATAAGATTGTTCCCCGGCGGAATACAGACACCCAGTGGAGCCACTTCCCCAATACAGTCCAAAAGTTTCCCCAGGAAAATTGAATCATCTCCCCAGTAGATTTTGGAAGCTTATCCCTAGTAGATTCTGGAAACTTATCACTTGCAGAGTACATGCATCTCTCCCCGGATTTATTCAGAAGGTTATCCCCCACCAGAGCTTATAACTGGGTTATCCTCAGCTAATTACCACGGAAAGATCGTCCTCGACGAAGTTCTTCCTATCCCCCAGCGGAGTTCATCAAATTCCTCAACATAGCTTCTCAATGGAATCCCCAGCGGAGTTATCATCAAAACCTCAGCGAAGTATCTCTTCCCACAGAGTAATTCCCCGCAGAGTAATCCCTCCAACAAGTTTATTCCCCAATGGAGTCATCTTCTCCTACCGGTTTATTCTTCAATCATCATTCCCAGCGGAAACAAAGAACTCTACTCTTCAAACGTCAGCCCAGGATTCAACAAGCTCCTGGAATTCGTCAAGGATTTATTTTCCCAGACGAAAACACATTCATAAACATATCACATTTCATACATCCTGCTTACATACATGATAAAGTGCATATTACACTATCTCTGAACATCATGACATCGTGCATCTCATACATCATGACATTGCATACAACTGGTGTTTTGCCTTTTCAGGAAAAAGGTCAATCCAAAGATGATTACTATCAACTGTCGCAATTCCATATTCGATACCTGTATCCAGCCAGGGCATATCTGTAGACGACTAATTCCAGATTCGATTCCTGTATCTAGCCAGGGCATATCTGTGAGCGATTGTTTGTGGATTCGATACCTGTATCCAGCCAGGGCACGTCTGTAAGCAACCTTTTGAAGTTCCAGATTCGATTCCTGTATCTAGCCAGAGCATATCTGTGAGTAATTGATTGTAGATTCGATACCTGTATCCAGCCAGGGCATGTCTGCATGAAGAGTTTAGAGATCCGATTTCTGTATCCAGCCAGGGCATATCTGTAGACGACTAATTCCAGATTCGATTCCTGTATCTAGCCAGGGCATATCTATGAATAACGGATTGTAGATTCGACACCTGTATCCGGTCAGGGCATGTCTGCATGAAGAGTTTAGAGATTCGATACTTGTATCCAGCCAGGGCATATCTGTAGACGACCAATTCCAAATTCGATTCCTGTATCTAGCCAGGGCATATCTGTGAGTAACTGATTGTAGATTCGATACCTGTATCCAGCCAGGGCATATCTGCATGAAGAGTTTAGAGATTCGATACCTATATCCAGCCAGGGCATATTTGTAGACGACAAATTCCAGATTCGATTCCTGTATCTAGCCAGGGTATATCTGTAAGTGATTGATTGTAGATTCGATACCTGCATCCATCCAGGGCATGTCTGCATGAAGAGTTTAGAGATTCGATACCTGTATCCAGCCAGGGCATATCTGTAGACGACAAATTCCAGAGTCGATTCCTGTATCTAGCCAGGGCATATCTGTGAGTGTTTGATTGAAGATTCGATACTTGTATCTAGCCAGGGCATATCTGCATGAAGAGTTTGAAGATCAACACCTGTAGCAAGCCAGGAAACCATCTTTCTTTCTCAAGTACGCAAGTTCTCACTAAGGAATCTCTTACGCGATCGACACCCCCGATGGCATCTGTAAGCCCATCTCCACAACTATCCATTACACTTCCAAATGGCATCTATAAGCCCATTCCCGACAAGGTTCTATCACATCTTCAGATGGCATCTATAAGCCCATCCTCCTGTCACATCTTCAGATGGCATCTATAAACCCATTCCCGACATCACCTTGCTGACACTCCACTATGTGAGTGCAAATTTCTGGGCACTCTAGTGTTCAATCATCTTCCACCTTCGGATCACGAAAGGCACGCAAGCCAATCTACATCCTCAGGTCAAAGAAGATTGAACAGGGGCAACTGTTGTACCCCAAAATTTGCTCTCCCATATTCTTCAAGGTTTGTCAAGAATCATCCTCAAATGGTTCAAGACTACTCAAGGATTGCACAGTCCAACTGCCTCCTAAGCCAGTCAAAAATTAGGGTTTTGGTTCTCTCAAGGAATTTGAGGTTTTCAATGGCTCAATCAAGTCACATAGGCCTACATACATTGCCAAGCATCTACATGTCAAGTCTCAAGGCTCACAGGGTCCAATTGCACAGTCAAAAGCTCCATTTGCTTCACAATCAACTACAGGGGTAAAATGGTCATTTTACAGTCAAAAGTCAGAATTTTTGGTCAACATCTTATTTTGAAGCCACAATAATCATTTGATCAAGTCTTGATCATGATTCTACAAGCATGGCTCAAAAATCATCAAGATGCCAAAAGTTTCTATTTTGGGACAGTTGAAAAGTCAACTGTAACTTGACCAAGGCATAACTTTTTCATGGTTCATCAGAAAAATCCCATCCAATGCTCATTTTGAAGGGGATGACATTTCCTACAACTCATCTTCACATTCCAAGTCCAAGAAATGCTCTCACAAAAAGTTATCAATTTCTACATTATAGGTCAATTTCAAAAGTCAACAAAAAGGCATTTTAAGTCAAAGACCATAACTTGAGATTGGTGAATCCAAATGACATGGGACCAAAGGCATTGGTTATAGGACTTCAAGACATTTCCAAAATGTCCAAGAACATGTTCATATGATCAAAATTGAGCAAGATATGCATTGGAGAAGTTGGGAAATTTTTGGGAATTTGCAAAAGTCAACTTTGCCTAAAACACCTTGTTTTTGCTAATGGGCCTCAAATTTCTTCTTGAATCTTTGTCCAAGGCCTATGCACGACCCATTGAGCTTAAATTGATTTATTTTCTTATTTTTAATTAATTAATTGAATTTTTTATTAATATTAATTCATTTAATTGATTTAATTGTAGGAAAATACCAAGATATGGTTTTCAAATCTTTTTGTGATGCAAATAAACTCAACACATGCTGAAGATTTTATGTATCAATTAAGGGGACCAAAATCTCCATGTTTGGTAAGTTTTATCAATCAAAAAGATGCAAAATTATGTGATTGGAAATCAAATATTGAAATCATTATTTCATGGATTCTTGGACAAAGTTTTACCCTAATTCCATTCTACTACATATACTGAAGCTAAACCTAATTGCATACACGTGCAAACTGCTGCCAAAAGCCATATGCAATATTGGAAAAAAGTCAAGAAAACTCAAAACTGAATTCCATAATTTAACTGATTCAAAGCTTGTTTTTGTTTCTAGTACATTGCTAGCACTTCCAAGAACGCGTAGGGATCAAAATCACACGCTAACACTCAAGGAATCCTGAGATAACAGTTTCACGGTTTGAATTTTTTTTCATAAACGCATACTTTGATTCATGCATCATTAACGTATTATGTGGATTGTTTTATGTTCATAGGGACTGTACGAAGCTTTTGGTACAATTTAATTGCATTGAGATGCCCTGAAACGCAAATTGCCATTGAAGGATTCTAGGTTTTTCAAGCTTCAAAATTAGGGCTTTACAGCATAAGCAAAATCAGGACTAATGACGCCTATGGTTGAATTCGTCAAGGCCAGACGAACTCAACCCAACCATCGCGCCCTATTTATATGCATCAGGGACCTAATCGCTATTTTTCCTTTTTGCATTTTTTGTGGGGGTTAAAACCCCCCGCTATCTAATCCTTTTTTACAGGCCAGGTGAAGAAGATGAAGGACGTGGTGCATCCTGATTAGTCCATTCAAAGATAACGCGCGTTTTTTTGGTTTCCAGCATAAGGATTAGTTTTAATATATTATTTTTATTGATTATCATTATATCAACGTGTGCAGGTTGGTTCAGTGGTTAGTGCGCTGTCTGGCAACCATTGGGACCTGGGTTCGATTCCCAGGTCCCCCAAACCTTTGTTCATATTTTTCCTAATATATTCATATGCAGCGTTTGCCAAGGATTCCATCATACACCTTCCTCATCCAGATGCCAAGTGTCCTCAAGCGTCCATCCAGTGGCCTAAAGATGACGCACACCATGCTCCTTAGTCAACACGTATCTGGACAATCCCAGAAGTCCAAGCAGGCTTACAATTTGATGGGCCTGAATTGCCAAACTCACCTCCAAGCTGGCTCAGCACCCCTGGTTTATTCTTTTTGTTCATTCTTTTTTTTTTATTATCTTTACTAATTATTATTATTAATTACTATTATCATTATCTAACAAATAATTATTTTTATAGATAATTCAGAAACAATATTTTCTTAAAATTATTATTATTTATTAATTTCATTTAATTATTTTTTGTAAATAAAATACTAATAAATTGATTTAGTTTAATTAGGTAATTTTAATTTCTTTTTTACAATAAATAAAATTAGCTTAGAATTAGGGTTTTGTTTACTAACTTTTTTGATTCCTTTTATTTTATTCTCATTAAAATATAAAAAAACATAAAAACATTTTTTTCTTTAAATAATTAATTAATTAGTTGTTAGGTTTAATATTTAATTAAATTGCAAAAAAGGACAATTTCAAACTCATGCTTTCTCAAAAAGGGTCAAAACCCGAAGACGTTCCCGATTCAAATTCTTTCGCGCGCATATTTATTTTCAATTCATTATTTCATCATATTTTTGTATCTGTTTCCAAGGATGTAATAGTTAATTATGATTTTACCGCTTTCTTTACTTTTCTCGCATTTATTTTCCAAACGGGTTATGTTTTTGGCGATGTATAGAACCGCGCCTTGTAATAGCGTAGATTTACCTTTCCGCACTTTATTTTCCGCACTCTTAATTGTTAATTATGCATGAAAGATTGCCTGATAAATTAAAATCAATGTAGCTCACAAATACATGTACAAGATAAATATAAACTGAAACAACACACATGCACCTGCCACTCCTAGGGTACGCCTCACTGGTTGCCTCGACGTGGTCGTCAAGTATAGGGTGTTTTAGAGGTCGTCCTCCTGTCTAAAGATCCAGTCGCCTCGAAATAGTTGCCTCGGATAAAAAAAAGGATCTAGGACATTAGGGTTACCGCTAAGGCGTCCTACTATTGCTTTGGTGACCACACATGTCCCTCATAATCGAATTGACCCGAATAACTCCAACGATGGTGCTACCTACTTCTCCATAGTGGGATAGTACTGTCTAAAGGACTCTTACACAGCTTAATTCCTTAGAGTAGGTAGATTTCTCCTGGGTACTTGCTCTTTTAAAAAACAAAAACAAACTTTTCACACTCACACTTTCTAAAAGTTTTCAAACAAATTTTTCATACACTCTTGAGGACAGATACAAGAGTTACTTAGAAAGTTTTTCAAACGAAATTTTTTCAAAACCCACACACACTTAAAAAGCAAACAAATTTTGAAAACATAGAGTGAGCAAGTACCTAAGAGCCCGTGGATAACCACAGATAGAAAGGGTGCTAACACCTTCCCTTTCTATAAATCTACCTCCCGAACCGAGAGACATCTCAAAGAAGGAATTTTGCTGTACTTTTGTCCTTTCCATGTTGGAGAACATAAAATACGGTGGCGACTCTTGCTTACCGCGACATTTCGCGAACCATCTTAAAAAACAGTCAGTTCTATTCCCACCGATCACAGTTGCCGTTTGTTGAAGTCAGGTGTTCAGCGCCTGATGGATAATAAAGAGATTCTGTTCAAGAAGACTATGATTCCTGTTGTGCCAAATGAAGACGTTGCCATTATAACCATTTCCGCCAATCCTTCCAAGGTTTCCTCGAGAAGACCTATTAGGATTACACCTGTTCAAAGAATTGCTCCGCTGATAATCACTGTTCCTGGTCCCATCCCGTACACCTCAGACAAGGTTGCCCCATGGCACTATGGTGCTGATGTGTACTATCGTGACATTAAGCAAGATTTGGAGAATGAAGAAGTTGATACTGATGTCAGTAATATTGTCGGGACTAGTAAGGTTACCCGAAGTGGAAGGGTCTTCTCTCATGAGATTGCTCCGAAGATCATCAATCCTACTGTTATTCCAACTGCTGCTCCAACTAGCACTCCTGACATTTCTCCTATTCCTACACCAGTTATTACCCCTGCTGCTGAGCCATCTGGGACTTAGGGCAAGGAACTTATAGGTGAGCCTGCCCGAATGGAGGCACCTAAGAAAATCGTTGTGGAAGCCTTTAAACAAGAAATAGAGGAAATACTGAAAATTATCAAGAAGAGCGACTACAATGTGGTCGAGCAGCTGGGGAAGACCCCATCAAAAATATCCATGTTGTCTCTACTGTTGTGTTCTGAAGCCCATGCGAAGGCTTTGATCGCATTTCTTAAGACTGCGCATATGCCGCAGGAAACTTCAGTAGATCAGTTTAAAGATTGTGTGGCCAGCCTGACCGCTGATAATGGGCTGGGTTTTTCAGATGCGGATCTGAAACCGAAAGGAAGGAAGCATAATGATGCTATGCATGTCTCGATTGAGTGCAAGGGCACCACTATGGCTCATGTGCTGGTAGATACCGGGTCTTCACTGAATGTTCTATCGAAGAAAGCGTTGGACCGTTTGGATGGTGAGGGTTTGATACTAAATCCTAGTAACATTGTGGTAAGGGCTTTTGACGAATCAAAGAGAATGGTCCACGGGGAGGTGGACATCCCTGTCAAAGTGGATTCTCAGACTTTTGGGTCCACCTTCTACGTGATGGATATCAGGCCATCGTATTCTTGCTTGTTGGGTCTCCCTTGGATCCATGAGGCTGGTGCAGTTACTTCCACACTCCATCAAATGCTGAAGTATCCGGTGAAGGGAAAGATTGTCACAGTACGAGGTGAAGAAGAATATATGGTGAGTCACCTCAATTCCTTCCGCTATGTAGAGATGGACAGAGAGTTCATAGAAACTCCTTGTCAGAATTTCGAAGAGGTCCCTCAGATCTTGGCTTCAACTGAAATTACTACCGGCAAACCTCCGTTGAAGATGGCTTCTCTCAAGGACGCCAGGGCTGTGGTTGAAGAAGGTGGGTGTACCAGTTGGGGTAAGCTCCCTGATTTCACTCACAAAATTGACAAATTTGGTTTGGGCTTTACTATAGGGGCTCAAAGGGCTGTTAGGCGCGCTCGGGCTAGAAGACCTCCTCTACACATCAGCAATCAGGGAATTAATGCAATTGAAGACAATGAAGAGGATTCAGACATCGACAACTGGATCTACCCAACAACCAATGATGGACCGAATAACTAGACGGCTAGGGACTTCATACCTGTTTCTTTTATTCCGCGATAATTGCTTCATTTGTTTTAAGATTTGTAATAAACAATTTGAAACTTTATGGCCTGGTGCCTTGCCCGAGGCACCTTGGCTTTACTTGTGAGGGCTTATTATTTATCATTTCATATATCATTAATAAAGCATTGGACATTTCTTGCATTACAAATTTTGCGATCCTTGTTTGTCTTTTATGTCTCTCACTTTATCAAAACAGCTATGCTCTTACACACACTCACGTATCATACTGCAGATCCATATCCACTTTGGATCCCATTGATAACAGCTCTGCTACTGCCAGTTATGACTTCAAAAATCCGATCAACCAAGCTGAGGACGGAGGTGAGGATGATTGTGAGGTGCCTGGAGAACTTGCTAGACTATTACAGTAGGAAGAAAAGACCATACAGCCTCATGAAGAGCCAGTTAAGTCAGTAAATTTGGGTACAGAGGAAGACAGGAAAGAGGTTAAAATAGGTGCGAATTTAGAGCCTAGTGTCAAACAACGAGTAATACAGATGCTACACGATTATGTTGAGATCTTCGCCTGGTCCTATAAAGACATGCCTGGTTTGGAGACTGATATTGTGGTACATCGCCTGCCGACTAAAGAGGATTGCCCTCTGTTAAAGTAGAAGGTCTGCCGTATGCACACTGAAATGTCAGAGAAAATCAAGGCAGAGGTCATGAAACAGTTCGAAGCAGGATTCTTAGCTGTCACTTCTTATCCACGGTGGGTTGCCAACGTTGTTCCGGTACCTAAGAAGGATGATAAGGTACGAATGTGTGTGGACTACAGAGATCTGAACAGGGCGAGTCCCAAGGATGACTTCCCACTGCCTCACATTGATGTTCTAGACGACAACACCGTGCAACACAAGATCTTCTCCTTTATGGATGGTTTTTCTGGCTACAACCAGATCAAGATGGCTCCTGTAGACATGGAGAAGACAACCTTTGTTACACAGTGGGGAACCTTCTGTTACAAGGTAATGCCTTTTGGGTTGAAGAACGCTGGGGAAGCTTATTAGCACGTCATGGTCTCTTTGTTCCACGATATGATTCACCACGAGATCGAGGTTTATGTTGATGACATGATAGCCAGGTCCTAGACTGAGGAAGAGCACCTTGATCATCTCCAGAAACTGTTTGACAGGTTGAAGACGTACAAGCTGAGGTTGAATCCGAACAAGTGCACCTTCGGGGTAAGGTCCGGTAAGCTTCTGGGTTTTGTTGTCAGTGACAAAGGTATTCAGGTAGGCCCTGCAAAGGTAAAAGCCATACAAGAGATGCTGGTCCCCCGCACAGAGAAAGAAGTTAGAGGTTTTCTAGGACGTCTGAATTACATCGCCAGGTTCATTTCACATCTGACTGCTACTTGTGAGCCAATCTTCAAGCTGCTGAAGAAAGATCAAGTGGTAAAGTGGAATGATGAATTCCATACCGCTTTCGAAAGAATCAAGGAATACCTTCAAGAACCACCAATTTTAATGCCTCTAGTTGAAGGAAGACCTTTGATACTATACTTGACAGTGCTAGACAATTCAATGGGGTGTGTGCTGGGACAGCATGATGAGTCTGGTCGAAAAGAGCATGCAATTTACTACCTTAGAAAAAAGTTTACCGACTGTGAGACCCGATAGTCATTGCTCGAGAAAAATTGCCGCGCTTTGGCATGGGCTGCTCGCCGACTGAGACAGTATATGCTGACTCACACTACTCTATTGATATCAAAGATGGATCCGATCAAGTATATTTTCGAGAAGCTCGCTTTCTCTGGAAGGATAGCAAGATGGTAAATGATCTTAACCGAGTACGACATTCAATACACGACCCAAAAATCAATCAAGGGGAGTGTATTAGCGGATCATTTGGCGCATCAGGCCGTGGATGACTACCACTCCATGAATTTCGAGTTCCCGGATGAGAATATCATGATGGTAACTGACTGCGAAGAACCTGGACCAGATGAAGGACCCGAGGAGGGATCCCGATGGTCTATGTATTTTGATGGAGCCTCAAACGCATTGGGTAACAGCATTGGCGCTATAATTATATCTCCCGAGGGCTGTCATACTCTATTCACCGCCCGATTATGTTTCAACTGCACCAACAATATGGCGGAGTATGAAGCATGTATCATGGGTCTTCGAGCTTCTATTGACCAGAGGATTAAGTTTTTGAGTGTATTCAGAGATTCCACTCTGGTGATAAGTCAGATCAAAGGCGAGTGGGATACGAAGCGCCCGAATCTTATTCCTTACAAAGAGTATGTACTGACATTGCTCCCACACTTTGAGGAGATAACCTTTGAACATTTCCCACGAGAAGAAAACCAATTGGCGGACGCGCTAGCTACCATGTCTTCTATGTTCAAGGTTAGATGGGATAATGAAGATCCCCAGATTACCATTGAGAGGTTGGATGAACTCACACATTGCTGTGACATTGAGACCGACGAAGTGGCAGACAAACCCTGGTTTCACGAGGTAAAGAGGTATCTTGAGGCTCAAGAATACCCCGAGGGGGCGTCTGTTAATGACAAGAAGTTTCTGAGAAGGTTCGTTGTGAAGTTCTTCATTAGTAATGGAATCCTCTATAAGTGTAACCATGATTCAACCTTACTGCGGTGTGTAGACAAGAGCGAGGCAGGAAGGATCATGGAAGCATTACATGAAGGTACTTTCGGAACCCATTCTAGCGGACACACCATGGTGAAGAAAATCCTACGGGAAGGATATTACTGGTCCACTATGAAAGCCGATTGTTACCAGCATTCTCGAACCTGTCATAAGTGCCAAGTCTATGCTGATAAGGTGCATGTACATCCGGTTCCCCTGAATGTCTTGACATCTCCTTGGCCCTTTACAATATGGGGCATCGACATGATCGGAGAGATCAGACCTACTGCGTCTAACGGACATCGCTTCATTCTGGTAGAAATTGATTACTTCACCAAGTCGGTTGAGGCAGCTTCCTTTGCTACAGTAACCAAGAAAGTCGTGGCGCGGTTCATCTGACACAATCTGATCTGTCGATATGGTGTACCAGAGAGGATTATTACTGACAATAGTACAAATCTCAATAACACAATGATCACCGAGCTTTGCAAACAGTTCAAGATACAGCATCATAACTCTTCTCCCTACCGGCCGAAGATGAATGGGGTTGTTGAAGCAGCTAACAAGAACATCAAGAAGATTGTACATAATATGACGGTGACATACAAAGACTGGCACGAGATGTTACCATTCGCCTTTCATGGGTACCGTACCTCAACACGGACGTCGACAGGGGCAACGCCCTACTCTTTGGTGTATGGCATGGAGGAAGTCCTGCCCATTGAAGTCCAGATACCCTCTCTCAGAATTATGAAGGATGCGGGTTTGAACAAAGACGTATGGATCCAAACCCGACTTGATCAGCTGAATCTAATCGATGAAAAGAGACTTACTGCTATTTGTCATGGTCAGACATATAAAAAGCGAATGATCAAGGCTTTTAACAAGAAAGTCAGACGTCAAGAATATCAAGTCGTGGATCTGGTGATCAAACGCATCATACTACCGCAAGGTGATCCCAGGGGAAAATGGACCCCCACATACGAAGGGCCATTTATGGTTAAGAACATTGTCTCAGGAGGAGCTATGATTCTAGCCACCATGGATGGTGACGACCTTCCTCACCCCCTCAATACAGACATAGTGAAAAGATACTACGCATGATCAGAGACCCACTAGGTTGACTGGCCTAGACAAAAATAAGGGCTTCTCGGCGAACCAAAAGGGTTCGGGCAAAAGTAAGGGATGAAAATGAAAAAAACTATACACCCGACAAGTCGGAAACCTGAAAAGGCGACTTGGGAAAAAAAGGGTATCCCGGTGGATTGAAAACCCGAAAGGGAGGTCCAGGAAAAAGTTAGGGATTGAAGCGCAACACTATGTCTCATTGTATCATCTTGCAACCAGACTTCGGTATCAACTATCAAGCTCGGACAACGCCAATCAATCTGATCAACCTTCGGCCAAGTAGCAAAGTGATGAGACGCTTGAAGATATAAAGGAAATAGCAGAGTTGGAACCCAATGGTATTGTTTCACATAGCTGTTTTTTCTTTATTTTACACAAATTGTATAATTTCGGTTTTTCGGCGGCGTTCTCTTACTAGGACGTCAGCCTCTTTGTACAAAACGCCTATTACGGGCCAACTTCAAAAATCAATACAATTCATTTTCACAAGAAATTCCAATTTGTTTTTCTTTTTCTATTTTGTTTTGCAAGAACATCCAATGATTCATTTTTTATATATGCATTTGAAAATAATTGCTGCTGTGATCGGTGGGAATGAGAACTGACTGTTTTGGAATGCTGGTTCGTGTTTGCGTTTATTTTCGCAAAATGTCGCGGTAAGCAAGAGTCACCACCGTCTTTTATTTTATCCAACAAGGAAAGGACAAAAGCACATAAAAATTCCTTTTTCGAGATGTTTCTCGGGTTCGGGAGGTAGATTATAGAAAGGGAAGGTGTTAGCACCCTTTCTATCCGTGGTTATCCACGGGCTCTTAGGTACTTGCTCATTATGTTTTCAAAATTTGCTTTTCTTTGTGTTTGTGGTTTTGAAAAGAATTTTTTGTTTTGAAAGGGGTGTAAGTGCGAAAAGTTTTGTTTTTGTTTTCAGAAGTGCAAGTACTTAAGAACATCTACCTACTCAAAAAGAAATTAAACTGTGCAAATGTCCTTTAGACAATACTATCCCACTATTGAGGAGTAGGTAGCATCGTCGTTGGAGTTTTCGGGTCAATTCGATTAAGGGACATGTGGTCACTAAAGCAATGTTAGGATGCCTTAGCGGTAACCCTAATGTCTTAGATCATTTTATCCGAGGCAACTGTTTCGAGACAACTTATGATCTTTGGACAAGAGGGCGACCTCTAAAACTTCCTGTACTCAATGACCACGTTCGAGGCAACCAAGTGAGGTGTACCCTAAGAGTGGCATGTGCGAGTGCATTGTTTTTCAGTTATATTATCTTGGTACATGTTAATGGTGAGCTACTGTTGATTTTAAATTAAAAGTTGATCTTGTCATGCATTGCCTATTATTCAAACATCTAACAGTTAATGGTTGCGGAAAATAAATCTAAGCTATTACAAGGCGTCGGGTATTTACATCGCCAAAAATAAACCCTTTAAAATTAAATTGCGGAAAGTAAATAAAGCGATAAATAAATAAATAAAGTCCTAAGTCCAAAACTATTACATTCCCGAAGCAGTTACAATATTGAAATATGGATAAAAAATAATTCACGCGCGAGAAAATTAAATCGAAGCGTTTTTAGGGTTTTGACCCTTTTTATTAAATAAAGCATATTTTTGTTATTTTTTTAATTAAAAATTAAGTCTAAATTAATAATTGAATTAATTAATAAAATGAAAAGATTTTTTGGTTTTTTATTATTTAAGGAAATAAAATAAGAATGATTAAAAATATTTAAAAAAACCTAATTCTAAATCAATTTTAATTTATTGCAAAATATGTTATTATTAAACCTATTTAAACTAAATTAATTAATTAATTGTTTATTTACAAAAATAAGTAATAAAATTAATGGAATTAAATAAAAATATTTTTTGTTGTTTCAGTTTTTTTTTTTTATGAAAAAAAGTTAATTGGTTGATTAAAATAATAATAATAATAATAAAATAGAAATAAAAAGATAATGAAAAGAATTAAAATATAAACAAACTCAGGGGGGGTGTTGGGCTTAATTTGAGGTTGGAGTCAGCAATATCCAGGCCCAAACGTCCAGCCTGTTGGACTTTTTGTGATTCCATGCATGTTTGTTGATTGAGGACTATGATGGGCGTGCAATCTGGGTCACTAGATCTTCCTGGTGGGCCACTTGGCATGTTGATCTCTGAGGCGTATGGTGGTCTTCATACCTGGAAATTCATTGGAATATATGCAAGAAAATAATAAGAAGCATTTTGGGGGACCTGGGATTCGAACCCAGGTCCCAAGGGTATTACGCACTAACGCTTTGCCAGCTGAGCCATGTTGTTAACTTGTTAGTGGAATATATAACATATATTATATGCTAAACCACTAATTATGCCTGAAAAAAAATAAAACGCGCAATTATTCAAACAGACCAATCATGCCCGGCCACGTTATCATCTTCTTCACAAAAGCCTGGTTCGTTTACCTACGGATTTTCTTCCGCAGGAAGATTCGTAGCATCTCTCAAAAATCCTTCCTAGGCTATGTAAATGCAAGCTAAGAGTGCCAATGCATTCATCTCTCTCCCCTGAACTCATCCATGGCCATTATTGGTCCTGATTATGCCTGTATCAAGAATGCCCAAAAAACAAGAATACGAACCCTAGCTTCTGGATATGGGGTTAGAGGCCACAAAAATAAAATCAAATATTACAGAAACGTTGGAAATTGAATGGTGAGTATGAATGTACAAGAAAATTGATAAGAGGATGCAAGAAAATGATTTCACGATGCCATGTCCAGAGCAATGTTCATGGAGACTTACAGCGAGTTTCAGGCTGTCTTAGGGCTTGGTTTCAATTGGTATAGCTTCACTGGATGTCAAGGAAGAGAGCCATGTTGAGCTTTTGGTTGGAAGATGCCTCCAATGTCGTTTTTGATCTCTCACTTTTCAAGCTTTTTTCTCAAAGTTGTGTGGCTGTTTCTGCAGAACTTTATCGTGTCCTAGGTCTGGCCTCCTTGTGTGAATATAATAGAATGCATTTAGGTCAAAATATGGGCCATGATCCTTATGCATTGAAGAGGGAATATTGGATTTGATCACCATTGATAAGCTTTCCAAAAATAGGCCAAATCTGATTTTTTGTGCTTGTTTTGACTTGATACGAATTGGTTGAGTGTCACATGGTATTTGCAAGCTGTACAAATCACAAGAATCCCTTTACATTAATTTTTGGATTTTATTTGAATTAATATAGATTTAAAATGAATTAAATCAATAAAAATGAAATAAAATAGAAAAATAAATTTTTGGTCATGAAATTAAAGATGGGACACGTGTGTGGTGTGATAAGACCAAATCAAGTGGAAACAAGTGGGCCCTTTTGTCAAAAATTGGAGTTTTGAGGATAGTTGATTTTTGGCAATTTTGAAAAAATGCCCAACTTCAACAATGCATAACTTCTTCAATTTTGAACTTTTGGAGGTGTTCTTGGACTTTTTAGAAACCTTGATATGTCTTATAATCAACCTTTTTGGTATCATCTCATTTTGATGTTCCATGCTCAAGTTATAAGCTTTGGAAAAAAAAGGTGTTTTTGTTGACTTCCAAAAATGACCTATAATGTCCAAATTTGTAACTTTTTGTGAGAGCATTTCTTGATCTTGGAGTGTGAAGATGGATTATGGGAAATTGCATCCTATTCAAAATGAGCTTTGGATGGGTCATTTCTCATAAAGTATGAGAAAGTTATGCTTGGTCAAAGTTGAGTTGACTTTTCTTGCAAAACCCCAATTTGGCAACTTTTGAATCTTGATGAATCTTGAGCAATCCTTGATGAGTCATGATCAACCCTTTATCAAATGATGAATTATACTTCAAAATGAGAATGTTGACAAAAAATCTTGAGGTTTGACTGTATTTGGGACACAATTGACTTTTGCCCTAGAACAGTCGATTTTTGGGCCTCTTGAGCAATTGACTGACCAAACTTCCTCTGCAAGGCTTGAAATTTGACATGGATGAACTTCAGAACATATTAAGACATTGGGAAACACTTGAGGCCATTTGGATATGAGGACCTTAATGCAACACAAAACCCTAATTTTGACTTGACTGCCTTAGGAGGTGATTTGACTGTCCAATCCTTGAGCCAACTTGAGCAACTTGAAGATTATTCTTGGCAAATCTTGAGGAATATGGGAGGGAAAATTTTGGGGTACAACAGTTGCCCCTGTTTAATTTTCTTAAACCTGAGGATATAGATTGGCTTTCGAGCCTTTCGTGATCCAAAGGTGGAAGATAATTGAACATTAGAGTGCCCAAAAATTTGCACTCGCATGGTGTAGTATCAACATTGTGATGTCGGGAATGGGCTTACAGATGCCATTTGGAGATTGTTGGTAGGAGGATGGGCTTACAGATGCCATCTGCAGGAGTGCCGATCGCATAAGAGATTCGTTAGCGAGAACTTGCATACCCATTTATTGTAAAAGATTCCACTGGGGAAGTCTTACTTTTGTTGAGATTTAGGAACTTGTTTGTACTTCAACTGAGAGAATGCCTCGGCTGAGTCTTAAGAACCTGTCCATAATTCAACTGGGGGGAAACATCTTCATCAAGATCTAGGAACTGTCTCATGCTCAACGCAGTATACCGCTGAGGTTATAGAACTTGTCCATACTATGACGGAGGAAAACATCAAGATCTAGGAACTGACTCGTGCTCAATGGAGTATACCGTTGAGGTTATAGTACTCGTCCACACTATGATGTAGGGAAACATCTTCATCAAGATCTAGGAACTGTCTCGTGCTCAATGGAGTATACCGTTGAGGTTATAGAACTTGTCCAAATTATGACGGAGGAAAACATCAAGATCTAGGAACTGTCTCGTGCTCAATGGAGTATATCGTTGAGGTTATAGTACTCGTCCACACTATAACATAGGGAAACATCTTCATAAAGATCTAGGAACTGTCTCGTGCTCAACGTAGTATACCGTTGAGGTTATAGAACTTGTCCATACTATGACGGAGGAAACATCAAGATCTAGGAACTGACTCGTGCTCAATGGAGTATACCATTGAGGTTATAGTACTCGTCCATACTATGACGTAGGGAAACATCTTCATCAAGATCTAGGAACTGTCTCGTGCTCAACGTAGTATACCGCTGAGGTTATAGAACTTGTCCATACTATGACGGAGGAGAACATCAAGATCTAGGAACTGACTCATGCTCAATGGAGTATACCGTTGAGGTTATAGTACTCGTCCACACTATAACATAGGGAAACATCTTCGTCAAGATCTAGGAACTGTCTCGTGCTCAATGGAGTATACCGTTGAGGTTATAGAACTTGTCCACACTATGACGGAGGAAAACATCAAGATCTAGGAACTGACTCGTGCTCAATGGAGTATTCCGTTGAGGTTATAGTACTCGTCCACACTATGACATAGGGAAACATCTTCGTCAAGATCTAGGAACTGTCTCGTGCTCAATGGAGTATACCGTTGAGGTTATAGAACTTGTCCACACTATGACGGAGGAAAACATCAAGATCTAGGAACTGACTCGTGCTCAATGGAGTATACCGTTGAGGTTATAGTACTCGTCCACACTATGATCTAGAGAAATTACCGAGATTAAGAACCTTATCTGAAATTCAACCGAGGATAATTCAATTGAGATTTAAGAACCGGTCAGGTCTTCGACGTAGCTAGGGACTTAACTGCATCTTTCCTGAAAGGTAAAAGGTCAGTCACATGCAATGCATGAGATGGATCAAGCAATGATGTTCTCAACATAAATGAGATTGCATGGTATGATGTGTATATGCATGTATCATGATGTATGGAAATGTGATGTTTTAGCTGGGGAAAATAAATCTCGGGGCTGCTGGAGAATAGAGTTGAGTTCTTCGTTTCCGCTGGGGATGATGAACGGAGATGATAAACCTGTAGGAGAGAAGAACTTCGTTGGGGAAGTAAACTGATGAAGAGATTACTCCGAGGGGAATTACTCTATGGGGAAGAGACGTTCTGCTGAAGATTTTAACGATAACTCCGCTGGGGATTCTGTTGATAAGCTCTGTTGGGGATTTTAATGATGAACTCCGCTGGGAATAGAAAGAACTTCGCTGGGGATGATCTTTCAGTTACAACTTGCTGAGGATAACCCAGTTAGACTTTTGTGAGGATAATCTTCTGAATTTGGCTGGGGAGATTTATTTGTGCTCTGCAGGGGATAAGCTTCCAGAATCTACTGGGGAAGATGATTCAACTCTGGCGGGGAAGCTTTTTTAGACTACGCTGGGGAAATGACTCCACTGGGGTATCTGTATTCCGCCGGGGAATATTCTTATATTCTATTGAGGAATATTAAGACTGCTGGAGATGCTCTTATACTTGCTGGAGAATATCTTTATACTCCGCTGGGAAATATGAAGACCTTCTGGGGATACCAAGCTTTTTTGGGGCTGATGGTAGATTAACTCTGCTTGGGGAGAGTATTACTGATTTGTACATAGTTGTAAGTCTCAGTGGGGAGAGCTACCATTACTGTTTTACTCTGCGGGGAGTGATGGTATCTTGGTCATATTCTTCAGCTGAACCTACCTTGGTACCATGGTGGACAAAGTAACTACACAGTTTGGACATTTCTTATGCCCCTGTTTCTGATATTACCCGTAATTCGTCCTTTGTTTCACATGTAAATATTTATGAGCAACAATTAATGTCAAATGCATATATCAAAAATGAACATTGGACGTTCCTTGCAAAACAAAACAAATAAAGGAAAAACAATTTGAAATTTGTCTGAAAATGAATTTGTATTAATTTTGAAGTTTGCCTGTAAATAGGCGTTTTTGTACAAGAGGCTGACGTCCTAGTGAGAGAACGCCACTGAACAAATAGAATTTATACAGTTTGTAAAAAGAAAAACAGAACAACTATGTGAATAATCCCACTGGGTTCCAACTCTGCTATTGCCTTTATATCTTCAAGCATCTCATCACTTTGCTGCTTAGTTGAAGATGAATCTGATTGATTGATGTCGTCCGAGCCTGATAGTCGATACCGAAGTCTGGATGCAGGGTGCTCCAATGAGACATAGTGTTACGCTTTGATCCCTAACTTTTGCCTGGACCGTCCTTTCGGGTTTTCAGTCCACCGGGATACCCATTTTTTGCCCAAGCCGCCTTTTCAGGTTTTCGACTTGCCGGGTGTACAGATTTTTTCATTTTCATCCCTTATTTTTGCCCGAACCCTTTTGGTTCGCCGGGAAGCCCTTATTTTTGCCTAGGCCAGTCAACCTAGCGGGTCTTTGATTATGCGTAGTATCTTTTTACTATGTCTGCATTGACGGGGTGAGGAAGGTCGTCACCATCCATGGTGGTTAAAATCATCGCTCCTCCTGAGAAAATGTTCTTCACCACAAATGGCCCTTCGTAAGTAGGGGTCCATTTGCCCATGGGATCACCTTGAGGTAAGATAATGCACTTGATTACCAGGTCCCCATCTTGATACTCTTGTCGTCTAACTTTCTTGTTAAATGCCTTGATCATCCGTTTTTGGTACGTCTGACCATGACAAATAGCAGTAAGTCTTTTTTCGTCGATTAGATTCAGTTGATCAAGTCGGGTCTGAATCCAGTCATCTTCACTCAAATCTTCATCCTTCATGATCCAGAGAGAGGGTATCTGAACTTCGATAGGCAAGACTGCCTCCATGCCATAAACCAAGGAATAGGGTGTTTCCCCTGTTGACGTCCGTGCTGAGGTACGATACCCGTGAAGAGCAAATGGTAACATCTCGTGCCAATCTTTGTATGTCACTGTCATCTTCTGCACAATCTTCTTAATGTTCTTATTTGCTGCTTCGACAGCCCCATTCATCTTCGGCCGGTAGGGAGAAGAGTTATGATGTTGTATCTTGAATTGCTCGCGGAGCTCAGTGATCATCTTGTTATTAAGATTGGTACCATTGTCCGTAATGATCCTCTCTGGTACACCGTATCGACAAATCAGATTGTGCTGAATGAATCGTGCCACGACGTTCTTGGTTACAGTAGCAAAGGAAGCTGCTTCCACCCACTTTGTAAAGTAATCAATCGCTACCAGGATGAAATGATGCCCGTTGGATGCCGTAGGTTTGATCTCGCCGATCATATCAATGCCCCACATTGCAAAAGGCCAAGGTGCTGTTAAGACATTCAGAGGAACTGGAGGTATGTGCACCTTATCAGCATAGACCTGACATTTGTGACATGTTCGAGAATGCTGATAACAGTCAGCTTCCATTATGGACTAATAATATCCTGCCCGAAGGATTTTCTTTGCCATGGTATGTCCACTGGAATGGGTTCCGAAGGTACCTTCATGTAGCTCTGCCATGATCCTTTCTTCTTCATTCTTATCCATACAACGAAGTAAGGTCGAATCATAGTTGCGCTTGTAAAGTATGCCATTGCTGATGAAGAACTTTGTCGCGAACCTCCTCAGAAACTTCTTGTCATTAACAGATGCACCCTCGGGGTACTCCTGAGCTTCAAGATACCTCTTCACCTCATGATACCAGGGCTTTTCTGTTACCTCTTCAGTCTCGATATCACCGTAATGTGCAGGTTCGTCCAATCTTTCAATAATAATCCGGGGAGCCTCGTTGTCCCATTTGACTTTGAACATAGAAGACATCGTAGCTAGCGCGCCCGCCAACTGATTCTCCTCTCTAGGGAAGTGTTCAAAGGTTATTTCCTCAAAATGGGGAAGCAACATCAATACATACTCCTTATAAGGGATAAGATTCGGGTGTTTCGTATCCCACTCGCCTTTGATCTGACTGATCACGAGAGCAGAATCTCCGAAGACACTTAGAAACTTAATCCTTAGGTCAATTGCAGCTCGAAGACCCATAATGCATGCTTCATACTCTGCCATATTGTTGGTGCAGTTAAAACATAGTCGGGCGGTAAATGGAGTATGAGAGCCTTTAGGAGATATGATCACAGCGCCAATACCATTACCCAAAGCATTCGAAGCTCCATCAAAATACATAGACCATCGGGATCCTTCTTCAGGTCCTTCATCCAGTCCAGGTGTCTCACAATCAGTTATCAGCATGATATTCTCGTCCGGGAATTCAAAGTTCATAGACTGGTAATCATCCACTGCCTGATGTGCCAAATGGTCTGCCAATACACTTCCCTTAATTGCTTTTTGAGTTGTATACTGGATGTCATACTCAGTCAAGATCATCTGCCATCTTGCTATTCTTCTGGACAAGGCAGGCTTTTCGAAGATATACTTGATTGGATCCATCTTTGATATCAGCAGAGTAGTGTGAGTCAGCATATACTGTCTCAGCCGGCGAGCAGCCCATGCCAAAGCGCAGCAAGTTTTCTCAAGTAGTGAGTATCGGGTCTCACAGTCGGTAAACTTTTTGCTAAGGTAATAAATAGCATGCTCTTTTCGGCCAGACTCGTCATGCTACCCCAGTAAACACCCCATTTTATTGTCAAGTACTGTCAAGTATAAGATCAGAGGTCTCCCTTCAACTGGTCGCATTAGGATGGGTGGCTCCTGGAGATATTCTTTGATTCTTTTGAAAGCGGCCTGACATTCATCGTTCCAACGTACCACTTGATCTTTCTTCAGCAACTTGAAGATTGGCTCACAAGTAGTAGTTAGGTGCGAGATGAATCGGGCAATGTAGTTCAGTCGTCCCAGGAAGCCTCTGACCTCTTTCTCTATTCTGGGAGTTGGCATCTCTTGTATGGCTTTCACTTTGGCAGGGTCCACTTGAATACCTTTGTCGCTCACGACGAAACCCAGTAGCTTACTAGACCTCACCCCGAAGGTGCACTTGTTCGGGTTCAATCTCAGCTTGTACAACTTCAATCTGTCAAACAGCTTCTGTAGATGGTCAAGGTGTTCCTCCTCAGTCTGGGACCTTGCAATCATATCGTCGACGTATACTTCAATATCATGATGCATCATGTCATGAAACAAAGCAACCATGGCACGCTGATATGTTGCCCCAGCATTCTTCAATCCAAAAGGCATGACCTTGTAGCAAAAGGTACCCCACTGAGTAACAAAAGTGGTCTTCTCCATATCCTCGGGAGCCATCTTAATTTGATTATATCCGGAGAAACCATCCATAAAGGAGAATACCTTGTGCTGAGCAGTATTGTCAACTAGAACGTCGATGTGAGGTAAAGGGAAGTCATCCTTAGGGCTTGCCCTGTTCAAATCCATGTAGTCAACACACATTCTGACCTTTCCATCTTTCTTCGGCACAGGAACCACATTGGCGACCCACTGAGGGTAAGAAGTTACTGCTAGAAAACCGGCGTCAAACTGTTTCATAACTTCGGCTTTGATTTTCTCAGACATCTTTGGACGCATACGACGAACCTTATGTTTTACCGGAGGACAGTCTTCCTTGGTAGGCAGGCGATGAACCACAATGTCAATATCCAACCCAGGCATATCTTCGTAAGACCAGGCAAAGATCTCAACATAGTCATGCAACATCTGAATCAACCGTTGTTTCACACTAAGCTCCAGATTTGCACCGATCTTGACTTCCTTCTTGTTTGTTTCAGTACCCAGATTCACTGTTTCCACCGGCTCTTCATGTGGCTGAATGGCCCTCTCTTCCTGGAGTAGCAGTCTTGCAATTCACCAGGCACTTCGCAATCATCTTCACCTTCGTCTTCGGCTAAGTTGATCGGATTTTCAAAGTCATAACTGGAAGTAGCAGAGTCGTTACCAGTGAGATCCAGAGTGGATTGAGACCTGTATATGTGAGTGTGTGTAAAATAGCTGTTTTGCAATATATAATAAAGAAAAACAAGGAGCGCAACATTTGAAATGCAAGAAACGTCCAATGCTTTTATTAATGATATATGAAAATGGCACACAAAAGCCCTCATAAATGAAGCCACGGTGCCCCGGGTAAGACACCGGGCCATAAAGTTTCACAACATTGTCTGTTACAAGTTCAAAACAAAGAGTTCATTACTGGGTAACAAAAGTAATAGGGATGAAGTCCTTTGCTGTCCAGTTGTTTGGTCCACCTTTGGTCGTAGGATAGATCCAGCTGTCGAATTCAGACTCCTCCACATCATCTTCTATGACATTTACTCCCGAGTTGCTGATGAACACATGAGGTCTTCCAATCCTTGCCCTTCGAACAGCCTTTTGAGCTTCTGCAGTGAAACCCAAACCAAACTTGTTAGTCTTCTGTGTAAAATCAGGAAGTCGGCCCCAATTTTCACACTCACCCTTCTCAATAACAGCCCGGGCATCCCTTAAGGAAGCCATCTTCATAGGAGAATCTTCAACCATAGTCTCAGTTGATGCCAGTGTTTGAGGAAACTCTTCAAAATGCTGAAATGGGGTCTCAATGAACTCCCCATCCATCTCTACGTATCGGAACGAGTTGAGGTGGCTGACCATATACTCTTCCTCCCCTTGTACTGTCACAATCTTCCCTCTGACCGGGTACTTCAGCTTCTGATGGAGCGTTGAGGTTACGGCTCCAGCTTTGTTGATCCATGGACGACCCAGCAAACAAGAATAGGATGGCCGAATGTCCATCACGTAGAATGTAGAATTGAAGACCTGAGAACCAACTTTAATTGGATTGTCAACCTCACCATGTACCATCCTTCTAGACCCGTCAAAGGCCCTGACAATGATGTTACTTGGCTTTAACTCCAACCCTTTGCAATCCAACCGATCTAGAGCTTTCTTGGGCAAGACGTTCAATGAGGAACCAGTGTCAACCAATACATGTGCAAGAGTAGTGCCCCTGCATTCAATGGAGACATGTAGGGCATCATTATGGTTCTTCCCTTTAGCAGTCAAATCAACGTCGGAGAAACCCAGACCGTTATCAGCAGTTAAATTGGCCACACAATCGGTAAATTGATCAGCTGATGTCTCTTGTGGCACCTGGGCAGTTTTCAGGAAGGTAATCAGAGCCTTGGCATGGGCCTCTGAACATAACAACAGTGACAACATATAAATCTTGGATGGGGTTTGCCCCAGCTGCTCAACTACGTTATAATCACTCTTCTTAATAATCTTCAAAATCTCTTCCATCTCCTGTTTGGAAGCTTCAACAGTAATAGTCTTTGGTGCCTCCGTCTGGGCAGGCACATCAGTGATGATCCCTTTGCCCCGAGTGTTAGATGACTCGGCGACAGGGGTAGGACTAAGAACTTGATCAGGAATGGCAGTAGGTACACTTGCAGGTGTAATGACAACAGGTCTTCAGACAGTTGGTGGAGTAATATCAGGTGAGAAAAGTCTACCGCTGCGGGTGACTTTAGTAGGTCCAGTAATGTTGCCGACGCCGGTATCAGCATCCAACTCTTGCTTAACTCCAAGAACATAAACATCTGCCCCATAGTGCCAGGGGACAACTTTGTCAGAGGTGTAGGGGATGGGCCCCGGAACAGTGATGATTACAGGCGCGATCTTCGGAACATATGTAATTCTAACAGGCTTCCTCGAGGGAGCCTTGGAAGAATTGTTGAAAATGGTAATGATGGCAACTTATTCAGTAGGAATGGAAGGAACAACAATCTTCTCAAACAGGATCTCCTTATTATCCATCAGGTTTTGGATACCTGACTTCAGAAATGGGCAACCAGTAGGTAAAACAGAACACATATGGCAACCTTCGCCATAGCCCGGAAGTAAACCGGCTAGCAACAGGTTCTTCTTGACAGTTATCAGAGGGGTAACAATATCATCCACGGAAACTACAAACAAGTCTTCCTCTACAGAATTTACTCCATGTTTGGGCATGGGAGCAGTCACAACATTAGGCCTCTCGGGCGCCTCAAACTCAATCTCCTTTGCATCAATTAGGTCTTGCACCCTGTTCCTCAAAACCCAACAATCATCTGTATTATGCCCCGGGCTATCAGAGTGAAAAGCGCAGTGGGCATTAGGGTTGTACTTTGGTGATGTGGTACTTGGATTCTTTGGAGCTTCTTTTAGAGTCACCAAATTGGTCTTCAGCAACTGTGGCAGAATCTGAGACAAAGTCATGCTGAGACGAGTGAATTGCCTTCGAGGTCTCTCGTCCTTTTGTTGATTGTGATGCTGAGGATCACCAGCAGGTTTTAAAATAACAACCGCATTGACAGCTTGGCGGTGTTCAGGTCTATTCTGTCTTCTCGAACTATAGACAACACTGGACTCTTTCTTAAACGGCTTCTTCTCAGTGCTCAAAGAGGCACCCTTCTGTATCTTCCCAGCCTTAATACCAGCTTCAATCCTCTCACCAGTCAAAATAAGATCTGTAAAACCAGCTGAAGAGCTTCCAATTAGATGGTTAAAGAACGGACCAGAAAGGGTCCCCAAAAACATGTCAACAAGCTCACGATCAGCCAAAGGTGGTTGCACCCTTCCGGCAAGGTCTCTCCATTTCTGAGCATACTCTTTAAATCCTTCACCCGTTCCTATTGACATACCCTGGAGTTGGGTACGCGTAGGAGCGAGGTCGGAGTTGTACTAATACTGCCTGTAAAATGCAGTAGCCAAATCCTCCCAGCTGCGGATACTGGCTCCGTCCAACTGATAGAACCACTCAAGCTGAGTCCCTGAGAGAATGTCTTGAAAGAAATGGATCCACAAGTTCTTATCAGTAGTGTAAGGTTGGATCTTTCTCACATATGACCGGAGGTGCAGCTTCGAACAGGAAACTCCGTCATACTTGGCAAAGGCAGGTGCCTTGAACTTATGGGGAATCACCACCCCAGATGATAGACCCAGATCTCCGAAGTCCAGACCGGGCACCTTCTGTATTTCCATAGCGCTCAAACGGTCTTCCAGTTGTTTGTACTTATCCTCAGCAGGAGGATACTGTTCTTCATCATAGTCCGTCTCGTTGTCAGAGACCATAGGGCTAGGAGCCCTCCTTTCTTATGGACTATCTTTCCCTCCATATGAGGTGGTCAGATCAACTTCATTATGCATCCCGTTTCCAAACCTGCGTCCAGTATTGAACAGGATGGTCCTCTTCTTCTTCTTCTTCTCTTTCAGAATAAAAGTCTTCAGGTCTTGCTGACCCTTAGCCAGATTCATGAACAGCTCTTGAAACTGGGCATTCTGGGCCTGGAGGGCCTTGATAGCTTGCTCAGTGGAAGGTTCAGCAGACATGATGATTGCTGAAATAAACAACGAAGAAGATAAGAGACCTGTAATGGGGTACCTGTTTATGAAATGCATGGGATGAAATGCGTATGATTTATGATTTCAAAGACAATCGGGATTCAAATTTGTAAACAAGAAAGGAAACACACTTTATTAGATTTAAAACTTCAAAATTTAAATTGTTCAACAAACTGCCCTTAGGCGTTACAAGAATGGAAATACTGAAAAGTAAATAAAAACTGTAAAAGAAATCATCAAAGGTCCATCAACGCTCCCATGGTCTCTTCTTCTCAGTGCAGACATAATCATTCAGGATCCGCTCGTTCTCCAATTGTCTGGTCAGCTTCTGGATCTTCTGCTCTTGTTCATTGAACCTCTCCCGATAAGAATCCCATTCTTCCCGCAATTGCATCCAAGACCTCTTCAGTGTCCCAATATCAGTGGGCATATAAGGTTGGAGGATAGTTGGAGGAACCCCCTTTTCATTAGAAACTTCAAGAGTAACAAGCATGACAACTTCATATGGCATACCTAACTTCTGGGCACGGGTGCGGACCCATCTGAGATATGGCTCCATTGGCAGATAAGTCTTAGGTTCCAACTCATGTGGGTCAGATTGGTGAACTCTGTCCCAAGCCCTTATGAATTTACGACGCAACTCGTCGCTATATCCCTGAAAATCAAAGATGATATGAGGCATCAACATCTCATGAGGCCCTTCTCTTCTGGCTCTTCCAAACCGATGGAGAGCTAAGCATGGGTTGTAAGAAATCCCTCCATGGAGTTCGATCAATGGAACATTAGGATACTCTCCACAGCGATCAATGACAGTCACTTCGTCCATACCTTTGAGAGTCCAGATAATGTCATCATTAGTAAGAGACATCACCCTATAAGCCTAGCCCATTCCTTCTTTGTTCTTTAGCACGAACTTAAGGAGGTGCGAAATAAACCACCTCGACAATAAAGGAACACAACACATCAAAGTTCCCCGCTTTCGGGCAGTACGAGCATAAAGCTGATGAAGCATGTCACCCAAGAGAGTGGGTACCGGATTCTGAGAGATGAAAATCTTTATGGCATTAATACCAATAAAAGTGTCAGGATTCGGAAACAATACCAGACCATAAATCAAGAGAGCCAGAATATCCTCGTACGCCTTGAAGTTTAAGCTGTCCCAGAAGTAATTAGCTTTGTCAACCAAAAACTTAGCCAGAAAACCCTTAGCTCCACTTCTAGTCTCCCAGTTAGCCATTACCTCCTCCTTGGTCAAGTGAAAGGCTGCAACAATTTCTTCGGGCTTAAGAGTCTTTTCCTAACCAGTAAATGGAGTCTGCTCCAAAACAGAGATACCAAGCAGCTCAGAGAACTCTTCCAAGGTAGGAACCAGCTGGAAGTCTTGAAAGGTGAAGCAATGGTATAGCGGATCATAAAACTGGACCAGGACACTCATCATTTGTTCGTCCAATTTTGAAGTGACCAAACTGAGAAGAGAACCATGCCTTCTGATGAAGGAAGTAGTGTCTGGAATCCTGACAACCAAATCTTTAAGCAGGGTAGGTACTTGGACAAAGTTGATCCGGATAGTATTCCTACGCATGGGCATCATGATGACCTACAAAACAGAGCAAAGATGAAACCCTCTTTTCCTTGAAATAGGTTAGTCCTTATGCAAAATGTATGCAATGTTATGATGTCATGATGTCATGGTAAAGGTACACCACAAGTATCCACAAAAGGCAAACATGGTAAAGGCATACAAGCCACACAAAAGAGCCCTTAGATTTCAGGCTGGCATGAAGCTTAGGTACTACCCTCTTTCAGTTTCAGTTGGTTAAGACCTGTCCTAAAAATAGTAACCGGGTTCTAGAGGATCTCAATATCACTGACTACCCTCAATCGGTCATAATTCTAGTTTAGCAACCTTTTCTTGCGGCCGGAATCATCGCGAGAGTTTAGTCTCAATGAGTGTAGCATACTACTACTGTTCTATGGCCAAGTTGGTCAATTTAAGGTTCTAAGGTCAATTGGTGCTTAATGACTCCTTAGAAGACCGATATTCTCCTCGTTCCAACACAAGGGATATCGGTACAGACTAAGGTGCCACACCAACGTAGCTACTGCTTCATCTGTGTCGGTCTATGCCGGACAGATCCCTCACAGTTTATTGCTACTTACCTAAAGGGTATCCCCATATCCGGGTTAGGATCTATAGAACTCCGATACAAGCCCACAAAATTAAAGCATACAAAGCATACAATTGAAAACATAGTGATCTAATCCTAAGGTACACCTCACTTATAAATCCCCAGCAGAGTCGCCAGTTCTGTGATCGGTGGGAATGATAACTGACTGTTTTGGAATGCTGGTTCGCGTTTGCGTTTGTTTTCACAAAATGTCGCAGTAAGCAAGAGTCACCACCGTCTTTTATTTTATCCAACAAGGAAAGGACAAAAGCACAGAAAAATTCCTTTTTCGAGATGTTTCTCGGGTTCGGGAGGTAGATTATAGAAAGGGAAGGTGTTAGCACCCTTTCTATCCGTGGTTATCCACGGGTGTTGTACCCCAAAATTTGCCCTCTCATGTTTTCCAAAGTCTCCCCCCTGCATGGTTAATCACAAACCCTTGCCTAAGGAAAAAGAAAATTTTTGAGTGGTGCTTTAAGTATCTTTCAATTGGAATTCTGAAAGACCCTTCGATTGGTATTCTGAAAGACCCTTTGATTGGTATTCTGAAGGAGCACTTCGATTGGCATTATGTCAAGGCCTTCGATTGGCATTCTGAAAGACCATTCGATTGGTATTCTGAATGAGCCTTTCGATTGGCATTATGGACAAGCACTTCGATTGGCATTATGTCAAAGCCCTTCGATTAGAATTCTGAAAGACCTTTTCATTTAGCACCCTGGGCCAAGCCTTTCAATTGGCATGCCAAGGGATCCTTTGATTTAGCATTGTGTCAAGGCAGCTTCGACAGGCATGTTAACCACGTCCTTCGATTAGCATGAACAACACCTTTCAATTGGCATGTTAACAAAGCCTTTCGATTGGAATTTTAATTAGTACCATTCGATTGATATTTGGACCAGGGCCATTTGAAGAACTCCTTCCAGGCCATTTGAAAGAGGCCATCAAGAGGGCACTCAAAAAAAACATGTCCAGGTACACTGAACATGAGAAAATGGAATGTTTCCCTTGCAAATATAGAAATGATTAAATGCTGATTGTGGATTTAATTCCTGAGTTAAAGGCCAGATTCTTGCCTTTTCTGTTCCTAAAGAGCTGATTCGACCAGAGGGATTCTTTTCAAATCAGGACCAATCGAAGAACAGGGCCTGAATGCATTCGAAAACCAAAAGTGTCCAGATTCATTCCAGATTCCAAAGAGACACGAATGTTTCAAAAAAGGAAATATTTTAATGTGTCTGATTCTTGTCTCATGGCTTTAACGGCCTATTTAATTGGCTGTCTCTTGCCGTTACTAGACCCCCACACTCCTATAAATACAAGGGCCAGTGGCACATTACAGAGGACGAAAAAACACAGAGGAAAAAATAGAGAAAAAACACGAACAGAAAAGAAAAGGAGAACAAAAAAACATTGGAGAGGCGCTGCCCATACAATCCATCAAAGGTTGTCAAAATTTTCCAAGCCAAAGCAATCCTTCAGATCGAAGGTGCCCACGCCCAGAAGCCCTCAGATTGAAAGTGCTCCCATCCAGCCAGTACCCAAATCGAAGATTCAATCTGCTGGTAAGAGAGGGTAAATTGTCAAAACTTTTCATTTTGCATAACACCTCCATATTTTCTATCCCATTCGATTTGCCATCGTAGACAGAATCCAAGGGCTTGGGTTTGGCCCCAGGTCATGTTCTTCGTTTGCTAACATTTGCTGCAGATTTAGCCTGAAAAGACTCAGCGCACGCATGATCGAAGGGCCTGGGGTTCGATACCAGGCCCTGAGTTTTATTTTGCTAACATACTTTTGCAGGTATAGCATCCCAGATCGAAGGAGACACCTTCTCTGGATCGAAGCTTCCCATAGTCCTCTGGGATCGAAGGAGGCATTTTTCCCAGGATCGAAGGGAAATCTCCTTCCTTGGATCGAAGGCTGTTCATGCCCACTTCCTGGCCCAATCGAAAGAACCATGACCCTGTTTGGATCGAAGCTTCCATTCCCTCCTTGGCTCTAAGCTCCTTTTTTCCCTGGATCGAAGGATCCCCCTTGTATTTTATTTTTGTTTTCATTGACATCTTTTTAATTAACATTAAAATAAAAAAAATCACAAAAACATTAGGCTAGTTTTTTTTTCTATTAAATTAACTTTGTTAATTAATAATTTAATTATTTTAACATTTTTCCAAAACTAAAATTAAGTAGATTTAGATCATTTTCCCAAAATAAAATAAAACAACAAAAGGATTTTATTCTTAGGATTTTTAGAGGTTATTTTCATATTCGCGCGCGCTTATTTTATTGTAACTGCCTACTGGTTTGTAATAGTTTAACTAAGACCTTTTACACTTTACTGCTTTTTATTCCCCCAATTTTTGGACATGTAAATAATCCCCCTCCCCGAAGCCTTGTAATAGCGTAGGATTTACAATTCCCGCACTTTAAATTCCTGTACATATATTAACTGTTTAGATATATGCTAACTAGGATTGCATGACAAGATCTGAAAACAAATGGTAGAACACCTAAATGTACAAAGATAATATAAACTGAAAATTGACACACTCGCACATGCCACTCTTAGGGTACGCCTCACTTGGTTGCCTCGAATGTGGTCATTGAGTGTAGGAAGTTTTAGAGGTCGTCCTTTTGTCCAAAGATCATAAGTTGCCTCGAAACGGTTGCCTCGGAAAAAATGATCTAAGACATTAGGGTTACCACTAAGGCGTCCTAACATTGCTTTAGTGACCACACGTCCCTTAAATTGAATTGACCCGAAAACTCCAACGACGGTGCTACCTACTCCTCAATAGTGGGATAGCACCGTCTAAAGGACATTTGCACAATTTAATTCCTTTTTGAGTAGGTAGAGGTTCTTAAGTACTTGCTCCTTTTAAAAACAAAACAAAACTTTTTGCACTTACACTCTCTTCAAAAATAAAACTCTTTTCAAAACTCACAAACACAAAGAAAAACAAACTTTTTGAAAACATAATGAGCAAGTACCTAAGAGCCCGTGGATAACCACGGATAGAAAGGGTGCTAACACCTTCCCTTTCTATAATCTACCTCCCGAACCCGAGAAATATCTCAAAAAGGAATTTGTCTGTGCTTTTGTCCTTTCCTTGTTGGATAAAATAAAAGACGGTGGTGACTCTTGCTTACCGCGACATTTTGCGAAAACAAACGCAAAACGCGAACCAGCATTCAAAAACAGTCAGTTCTCATTCCCACCGATCACAGAACTGGCGACTCTGCTGGGGAATTTATAAGTGAGGTGTACCTTAGGATTAGATCATTATTGTTTTCAATTGTATGCTTTGTATGCTTTAATTTTGTGGGCTTGTATCGGAGTTCTATAGATCCTAACCTAGATCTGGGGATACCCTTTAGGTAAGTAGCAATAAACTGTGAGGGATCTGTTGTACCCCAAAATTTGCCCTCTCATTTCATCAACATTTTCTCATCACAAGACCCTTGGAGCTCAAGATCAAGTTAGGGTTTACTCTGCTCAAGACTCCTCCCTGCACTGTTGACTCAAATTAGGGTTTGAGTTTGCACAAAGATGTTTTGACCTAAAAGGCCCAAAATGACTTTCATGCTTCATGTTGGACTCACAAGTTTATCCATACCAAGTTTCAAGCCTTGATTCCAATCTTTGCCCAATCAATTGGACAGTTGACCTAGAAATCAGCTGTATTGGGGAAAAAGTCAACTGTGGTCAATTGACAGTCAAACCTCATTATTTTTTACCCACATCAACATTATGAACTCATATGGACCATTTGATCAAGTTTGGATCACAATTCCACAAGAAATTTGATCAGATCACCAAAAGGGCAAAATGGTCATTTTTAGGGTTTTGACTGCACAAAGGCAATTTTTGACTGTTTGACCTAGCCAATAGCAAACCAAGCTCACATATGGACTCAAGGATTCAATGGCATGGTTTTGACACATTTAACAAGTTCAAAACATCCCAAATGCACAAGATTGACAGATGAATTTTCCAGTCAACTGATCAAAATTTGACTGTATACTGAAAAGTCAAACTTTGACTTTTTGGTCAAAATCAAGTGCCAAGGTTCATTTTTCATCAAAACATGTCAAATTATGAAACTTGTTCATCAAGAAATCAAAAATTACAAATTAGGGTTTGAAATGAAGAAATTTCATAACTTAGAAATTTTCTAAGTTATGAAATTTCCTAATTTTTTCCTAACTTTGTCCCATTTTTTCATCAAGATATATTTGGATTCAAACAAAACTCAAAACATGAAAGTTGTAGTCCATTGCAAAATCTACAACTTTGATTCACAAAGTTTCCTCAAAAGAAGCTTGTAGCTCAAGTTATGATTTTTGGAATAGGGGTGCAAAACATTCTTAACTTAGAAATTTTTTTGACCTATTTTAGGCAGGATTTTTGCCCAACTTCATGGCCACTTTTCACATGCTTCCACTTGGAATTTCAACTTTCATTACAAATATGGATTGTAGTACACATTCCAAGCTTTCCAAATTGTCCAAGAACTTCTCAAACACCCTTGTGGTTAGGGAGAATCGAATTGGCAAAGTTGGGCAAAAGTCACTTTGTTCATGGCCAAAGGCATGTTCATACACTATGCATTTTCAAACTCAGCTTGCACAAACTAGATTACAGGCCTTTTATCTCATCCACACTCAATAATTTAATGCATATCCTTTGTGTTCATGTCTTGTTTTGTGTATTTAACCATTACATACAAGATTAAGCCATATTTGGAAAAAGCATTTTAGCCATTTTTGAAAAGAAGCACTTTATGTCAAGATCACAATCTAAGAAGTACAAAGCAGATCTTTTGGGCACAAGTTCATTAACCAATTCCACTGACCAAGAGTGATTTGTGCAGCATGCTTGAGGGGCCTGTATGAGCCTACAATCTAACTTGACAACTCTTGCTTAGATAAGAAGAAAACTTGCATTTTGTAACATAACCACACATTCCTGCAAGAACCAACAAAAACAAACTTTCTCCACACATTGCATGCTCCCTGACCAACCTAAAACACAAATCAACCAAGTTTCAAACCTTCTCATTCATCAAAACACAGTTTTGTTGCAAAATAGGGTACCTGCTGCATTTTGATTTGGTCAGCTCAATCCATTCGTGCGCCTTGGCCAAAACCACTTCATACACACTCCATAACATTCATACAAACTATCCCAAGCCTTGGAAACAGACTGTAACACCCCTAACCAATTTTGCCATTTTCACTTTTCTCTCTTGCAGGTTGACTTCCATAGCTTGATTCAGAAGGATTCAAGGCACACCAAGCATAGAGGAAGCATCCTTGGACCTCAGGCAAGCTGTACAAATCTTCAAATTCCATTGAAAGTGCCTCCATTGTTGTACACGATTCAAGCTGAACAGGTAAAAGTTTGAACTTCTATCTCTCTATCCAAGCATATCTAGGCTTAGGTTTGTGAAGGAAGTATGTCCTACTCATGGCCCTGAAGCTACCCATATCATTACTTTTCATTTATGTTGTGCGTGCTGAGAGAATTTTGAAACTGAACATTTGAAAAAAGCTAGGTCAGGAATTGGGGGAGGAGAAATTCTCTCTCATTTATGAGAGTTAGAACAACTTCTTTATATGTCTAGAATCGTGACATGATGCTCTACACTTTTGATGTTGTAAGTTTTTGTTAAAAATCAAGGAATCAGAAGTTAGCAGGTTGAGCAAGGAACGCGCGTTTTGTGTTTCAAACAATGGCTGGAGGTTGAAGAAGCCTCTTTGGGCTGGGCCTGACTTATTTTTCTGTTTGCACCACTATTTCCCACATACACCCCCTTGGCCCATTGTGTGTTTTTTTAATTATTTTTGACTTTTTATTTTTTCCTCTGACTTATTATTTTTTGTCAAAACATAAAAAATATTAAAAATATTTATTCAACCATTTTTGCATTTATTTTGAATTTATTTGTTTTGTTTACACTTGTATATATAAATAAATATAATACTTTTATTTAAAATACTAAAAAATAATACAAAATACATTCTATTTTCTGATTTTATTTTATTTTATCTTTTGAAAACATTTTCTAAAAAATATACTTTTCTTTTTATAAATAATTAATATTTTATTTTTGTGTATATTTAATATATTTAATACATAGTATAAATACTTATATATATTTATTAGAATATTTAGGATAAAAAATACAAAAATAATACATTTTTCATTTTTATTAATATTTGACCTCAAAAATTACTTTTTTACAATATACTTCTTTTTTTCTTTATTTTTGTGTATAATTAATAAATATTGTATATAATAAATAATAAATACTTTTTATTTAGCAAATTAGAGTTTTGCCCTAAACCATGGAAAATATCCAAAATTAATCCTTTTTATTTTTGTTTATATGTCACATGAAAAATACTTTTACATACATATAAAAATCATTTTTTGCATCTTGCATATTTATTGTATTTATTTAATTATTGTACAATTAAATAACTTGTATATTCAATTTGGATTGTAATAGCTTAGATTTAAATTTCTTGCTAAATACCCCCATTTGAACATTTGTACCCCCATCCCCATAATTATGTTGTAATAATTTAGGACTTTAAATTCCGCATTTTAAAGCTTTCTAATTATACCATGATAGACTTAGGGTTTGTATGCAAAAATCAAACAACAAATATCTTGACTAAACAAAAGACAAAAAGCATGAAAATGGACAACACCAATCACACTTGCACTCCTTAGGGTTACTCCACTTGTTGCCTTCAATAATGGGCCATGTTGCATGTTGAGTTTCTTTGGCAAAACAAAACAATTCAAATGATCATAGTCCCTCGATGACGCTTTCGAAAGTTGCCTAAAAATGATCAAGTCCCTTAAAAGGAAAAATTGCCAAATACACTTGGCATTATTGCAATCATGGTCTAAACGATGACCCGCGCCCGTCCCGTTAACATCCTAACACAAGATTGTCCACCAAATACAATGGTGGAACAATACTGTTAAAAGGATTAAAACATAGGAAAGATCTTTGAGAAATTTAGGGTAGATAGCTCTTGGTTACTTGACCAATCTTGCAAAACAATCCTTGCCATTTTTCAAAACACACATCACAATACACTTTCAAAACAACTTTCAAAAACATTGAAAACTTTTCAAAAGACAAATACACCTTTGTATACATTCAAACCTGGATCATTACAAAGGTTGCCACGACAATGGCCTCTTTTCAAAACATTTTCAAACCCACACACAAAGCACCATTTCAAACAATTGAAAATGCAAGGCAAGTGATCTAAGCAAGTAACTAAGAGCCCATGGATAACCTTGGATAGAAAGGGTGCTAATACCTTCCCTTTCTATAATCTACTCCCCGAACCCAAGAAAACATCTCAAAGGTTTTTGATGTGCTTTTTAACCTTTCCTTAGGATAAAATAAAAAGTCGGTGGCGACTCTTGCTCAACCGAAACATTTGCGAAAACAAACGCAAAACCCAAGTCAGTTCTCCCACCGTATCACAGAACTGGCGACTATGCTGGGGAGAAATTTGAAAGTGGAGTAACCTTAGGGCTTAGATCACCCTTTTTGCATGACTAATTGTTTGCTTTGATTGCTTTACATCTTGGTTCTCTTGTTGGGGCTTGAAATCCTACATCCGGATTTGGGGAAACATTCATAGATAGCAATACGTTGTGGAAACTGTGCGGGGTTTACTGACACTGTTGAAGCAATAGCTATATTAGTGCAACATATTTGTGAGTACCGGTAACCCTTGAGTTCAATCAAGGAGAGTACGGGGCCGCTGAGTGATGTCACTAAGCACTAATGACCTAGAACCTTACTTGACCATCTTGGCCTTTTATTAGGGGTAGTGAGATGACCGGCTTTGGTGCAGTCCGAAGTTGGTAGATACTCGATACTACACTCATTGAGGGTTGTTTTCTTGGAATATTTTGGTCGCTAGTTAAGTGGCTAAACCAAAACAATGAACATGGAAAACAATCCAATGATATTGAGCTCCTTAGAACCCGGTTACTATTTATAGGACAGGTTTTTAAGCCAACTACACTCAAGAGGGTACTTACCTATGAAACCCATGCAAGCCTGAAACTAGGGTTTTGTGTGAATTGCTTGTACATATATTTATGCATACATCATGAACATCATAAAGCATCATATGCATCCACTAACCATTTCAAGGGTTTGGATCTTCATCTTTGTTCTTGTTTTGTAGGTCATGGAAATTCTTCGCAGGAAAACCATCCAAGTCAACCTTGTGAGAATCCCTCCTCAACTCAAGGAGCTCACATCCAGAATTCCGGAAAGCTCTCCCTTCAGTGAAAGACATGGTAGACTGCTCAGCCTAGTCAACACCAGCATTGAAGAGGACATGGTAAAGGTGTTGTTCCAGTTCTTTGATCCCCTTCACCACTGTTTCACATTCCCCGACTATCAATTGGTGCCCACTTTGGAGGAATTTTCTCAACTCTTGAGAATTTCTATTCTTAATCAACTACCCTACAACGGTACAGAAAAAGAACCAAAGCCTGAAGATGTTGCTCAAGCACTACACTTGCAACCATCTGACATCAAGGGGCACTGGGAAACTAGAAGCGGTGTCAAAGGCTTCTTGGCAAAATTCTTGTTTGAGAAGGCACAAGAGTGTTGGAATTCATTGGACCTACAAGCCTTTGAAGAAATTGTGGCACTCCTCATTTATGGGTTGGTCCTGTTCCCAAATCCTGACCAGCTTATAGATGTCAACGCCGTCAAGATCTTCTTATCCAGGAATCCAATACCAACATTGCTTGGGGACATCCTCCACTCATTTTACACACGAACAATGAGAAAGAGGGGTGTTCTCATGTGTTGTACTCCTCTCCTTGCAAGGTGGTTTATTTCGCACCTTCCACAATCTGCCTTGAAGAACGACCAAGGCTTAAGGTGGTCACAACGGTTGATGACCCTCACTCACTCTGATGTACATTGGTGTTCTCGGTCCAGAGAAAATGTCATCATCGTCGATCGTTGTGGAGAGTTTCCTAATGTTCCATTGCTTGGCATTAGAGGAGGTATTACCTACAACCCTTGTCTAGCTTTGAGACAATTTGGATATGCACGGAGGGATGGCCCTCATGACATGTTGATTCCTGACATAGTTTTTGACTTCGACAACGATGCGCAAGGACTTCGCCAAAGATTCATCAGAGCTTGGAGGATGCCTAACAAGGTAGACATCAAGACACTGGGGCACAAGAACTCCATCCCTCTTGAGCCTTATCTCAAGTGGGTACGACATGCCGACATCATGGGAGGAGATGCAGAAGAGTTGGATCCAACTCAAGGAGGAACGAAATACTTTTGAAGCCAACTTCTACGCCAGTGAGAAGAAGGTTTTGGAGCTTACCCGCCGACTCCATGAGGAAGAGACCCTCAACACCTACATCGCACCAAAAAGGATGTGCGACGTCTTTTTACCTTGAGAAGTTTTTTGTAATATTTGGCCCATGGGGCATTTATGTACTGACAAAATTTCTTCTTATTAATATGACGTGTGTTCTTTTTGTTTGCAACAATTTTGGATTTTCTAAATCCTTGAATGCATTGCATAAATAAGCATATCATTCATCATGCGCATAAACAGGTCTCCACACCAGGTTTCCTTATCTTTCTGCTGTTTATTTCAGTAAGATGGATCTCGAACAGACGGTCAAGGATTTGCAGTCTCAAAACTCACAGTTTCAACACTCCTGATGACCTTGGCAAAGGGTCAGGAGGATCTAAAAGCCCTGCTTGGGAACAAAGAGCAAGTGAAAAAGAAGAAGAAAAGAGTCGGGGTGGCTACCCTGGGAAGAAGGTTTGAGGGTGAAGCCAGAAGAGTTCTTGAATTTCCCTTTGCATCCGAAGAAGAAACCAGTAAAGGAAAAGGGGCTGCGGTACCGTCTGAATCTGAAGCTGAAGAGGAAGAGGCTGAAGAAGACGAAGACTACTCAGAGCAACAATACCCGCCCGCCGATGATAAGTACAAAAACTTGGAAGACAGGTTGGTAGCTATGGAGCTGCAGAGAGTTCCTGGCTTAGATTTCGAAGATTTGGGATTAATTGCTGGAATTGTGATCCCCCCGAAGTTTAAAGTGCCAATTTTTGCAAGATATGACGGGCTGTCTTGCCCAAAAATGCACCTAAGGTCGTATGTCCAAAGAATCCATCCTCACACTTCCGACAGAAACCTTTGGGTACACTTCTTTCAAGATAGCCTGTCTGGCACTCAGCTAGACTGGTTTTACAAGCTGGAAAGGTCAGAGATACATAGTTGGGAGGATCTGGCAGCTGCTTTTTATCGCCAATATCAGTATAACTATGACTTGGCGCCAACCCGTACTCAGCTACAGAGTATGGGGATGGCCTCAGATGAGGGATTCAAGGAGTACGCCCAGAAGTGGCGCGATCTGGCCGGAAGAGTGCAGCCACCTCTTTCTGATATATAACTTGTTGATATGTTCCCGGGGACCCTGTCTGGTCCATTCTTTAACCATCTGATCGATAGCTCTTCCACGGGGTTTACTGAATTAATTTTGACTGGCGAGCGGGTAGAAGCCGGTATCAAGAATGGGAAGATTCAGAAGGATGCCTCTGCATCTACAACTGTTAAGAAATCATTTCCGGCGAAGAAGGAAACGGATGTTGTGTATTCTCAGAGAGGAGCAGGAAGAAGTGAGCGCAGGCCGACTGTGGGGGCCGTGATGATCCAAAATCCATCAAATGATCAGCCTCGCGGAAATCAATCCAGACCTAAACAGTAGTGGGGAGAACGGCCACCACGGCAGTTCACCCGCATTAATATGACGCCCGCGCAAGTTCTTCCGCACTTGTTAAAGCTGAATCTCACAAATATCAAAGAAGCGCCGAAAAATGTGAATACAACCTCACCAGCTTACAATGCCAATGCCAAATGCGGCTACCATTCTGATAGCGTCGGACATGACACAAACAATTGTTGGGCGCTAAAAAATAAAATTCAAGACTTGATAGACGCAAAAGAGGTGGAGTTCGATGCTCCAGAGAAGCCAAACGTGATATCTGCTACGATGCCGAAGGTTCTCTCACCGTCCCATTGAGGTAGTAACCATCCCTGGTTCATTCATCATCTTTTGAAGCTCCAGATTCAATTCCTGTAACCAGTCAGGACACATCCATACAAAGAGTTTGAAGACCAACTCCTGTAACAGGTCAGGTAATCATTTTCTTTTGCAGGTACGCAAGTTCTCGCTAAGGAATCTCTTACGCGATCGACACCCAGATGGCATCTATAAGCCCATCCACCTTCCATCACCTCTCAGCATGGCATCTATAAGCCCATCATCCTATCCATCAATCTCCAAATGGCATCTATAAGCCCATTCCTACCATCACACTGCCAACATGTGAGCGCAAATTTTTGGGCACTCTAGTGTTCAATCATCTTCCACCTTCGGATTACGAAAGGAACGTCAGCCAATCTGCATCCTCAGGTTTAAGAAGATTGAACAGGGGCAACTGTTGTACCCCAAAATTTGCCCTCCCATATTCTTCAAGATTTGCAAAGAGCATGCTTCAAAACCTCTCAAGGGTTGCACAGTTCAAGGGCCTCCTAACAGTCAAAAACTAGGGTTTTGGTTCCTTCAAGGAAGTTGAGGTTTTCAATGGTCCAATCAAGTCCCACATGCCTATAAACATTGCCAAGTATCCTCATGTCAAGTTTCAAGACTCACAGCACAAAATTGCACAGTCAAAAACCCTAATTGCTCAACAGTCAACTGTAGGGGCAAAATGGTCATTTGACAGTCAAAAGTCCAAATTTTTGGTCAACATATTATTTTGAAGCCACAAACATCATTTGATCAATTCTTGATCATGATTCCCAAGGCATGGCTCAAAAAGTCTCAAGATGCAAAAGTTTCCATATTTGGACAGTTGAAAAAGTCAACTGTAACTTGACCAGGGCATAACTTCCACATGGTTTATCAGAAAAATTCCATCCAAAGCTCATTTTGAAGAGAAAGACATTTCCTACAACTCCTCTTCACACTTCAAGTCCAAGAAATGCTCTCACAAAAAGTTATCAATTTCAACATTATAGGTCATTTTCAAAAGTCAACAAAAAGGCACTTTAAGTCAAAGACCATAACTTGAGATTGGTAAATCAAAACGACATGGGACCAAAGGCATTGGTTAGAGGACTTCAAGACCTTTCCAAAATGTCCAAGAACATGATCAAAGCTTAAACATTGAGCAAGATATGCCTTGTGGAAGTTGGGAAATTTTTGGGAATTTTGAAAAGTCAACTTTACTTCAAATGCCTCAAAATTGCTAATGGGCCACATTTTCTTCCAAGAATCATTATCCAAAGGCTATGCACGACCATTTGTCCCAAAGGGGATTTATTTCATCATTTTTTATTATTTATTTGAATTTTTAATCACCATTAATTCATTTAATTAAATAAAATATGAAAAAAATACTAAACAAATGTATTTGAATCTTTTTATGCAGCATTTGCCCTCATTGGTTACTCAAGATTCGTGCACATAAAAAAAGGAAGGATTTGGCCATGATTGGTATCAAAACACATGGAAAAGATTTGAAAAAATATGCCATTAAAATCAAATATTTGATTCATGATTACAAGGGTTTTTGGACTCAAATTTCAACCCTAATCCATTGGCATACATATACTGATCATAACCCTAAAGCACACAACCAGAAAGCTGCGCCTAAAACCATAGACAAACTTTGCACTTTTTCAAGAAAGTTTCAAAACTGCTTTCCTAGTTTCAGCGTGTTTCAAAGCAAAACAACAATTCCATTGCACTCCTGATACATCCAGGAATCTTCCCCAATCGAAATCAGACCTCTGCACCTCAAGAAACGGTAGAACACAGTTACCCTGTACATGAATTTTTCCTTAATCGTATTCGAATCTACACGCCATATCAATGCATTTTCATTATTATTTTATGCTAATGTGTTGATTCTGAAGCTAATAGTATAATTTAATTGAAGAATGCTTGCATATATGGAGAGTTGCCATGAACGATGCCTAGGGTTTCAGGAACCTTGAATTGGGGCTTCCTTATTCTGGAAAAATTGAGACATGAGACCTACACCATTGAACTCAGCGCACTTAGACGATCCAGAATCACTAGTCGCGCCTTTTTTATATTTGAGTATAGTTTAATCGCTATTTTCCTGTGCAGTGGTTAGTGGGGGTTCAAAACCCCCGCTATTTGATGTATATTTTTCAGGTGAAACAAAGAATCAACGAAGAAGAAGGCGTGTTGTCAACCGGTGATTGGACAATTCAAGATTTAGCGCGTTTTTTGAATTAATATCATTAGCGTGGTTTGTTTTATATATTATTTATTTTCTATCATAATAACAAAGAAAGCAAATGGCACAAGTGGTAGCTGCGTTGTCACATAAGCATTGGGACCTGGGTTCGATTCCCAGGTCCCCCATATTTTTCCATGAATTTTGTTCTAACCTGATCTCATGCAGTGTGTGCCCAAGGGTTCACCATATATCCAATACCAAAGCTTGCCAAGTGTCCTGGAAGATGCATCTGAAGGCCAGGATGAGAGGTCTCTATCATGCACCTCCATTGACCATGCCACACGTGCACTGAAAAGTCAACTAAAGGCCTTAATTCATTGGGCCTGATTGCTACAACATGACCTCCAAATTGGGGTCAACACCCCCATTGGTTTGCTTTCTTTCATTCTTTTTATCTTTTTCTATTTTATTTGTTTTGTTTAATTTTAATTTAATTCTTTAAATTGATCTGTTTTCTTTAACATAAAAAAAATAATAAAAATCAGAAAAGACAAAAAAATAAAAATATATTTTTATTTAATGTTACTTTGTAAATAAATCTTATTAATTAATTTAGTTTTAATTCTAGGTTTAATTTTAATGTTTTTTTCTAATAAACTAAAAAAGGTAGAATTAGGGTTTTAAATGCTTTTATCCTTTTTTTTTTTTCACCATATTTAATTATTAATTATATTTTGTAAATAAACTTACCATTAAATAGTTTAGTTAAAATTAGGTTAAACTTAAACCTTTTCTCAATAAATAAAAAGTAATTTAAAATTAGGGTTAATTAACTTCTTTTTAATTTCATTTAATTTTCTTACCAAAAATCCATAAATACAAAAAACTCCAAGAATTCTTTCCTTTTTATTTTAATTTAATTAATTTATTAACGGTAGCTTAATTTCTTTAAAAGGGTCCAACTCCCTCGCATTCGATCACAATTCTAATTCGCGCGCTTATTTTATTTCCTTTTTCATGTAATTCTCCCAAAGCTATGTAATAGGTCAATTAGGACATTTATTTCTCGCACTTTATTTTATTTCAAATCGGGTCTTGGATTAATTTGGCGATGTAGACCCGCGCCTTTGTAATAGCGTAGGACTTTTAATTCTCGCATCTTTTAACTGTTAATAATTTGCATGAAAGAATGAATGTCAAAAATAAAAACAACGCGTAGATCACCAATGCATGACAAGACAAAAATATCTGAAAACGACACACAAATCACACACCACCCCTAGGGTACGTCTCACTGTTGCCTTGCCCCTCGAAAGGTGGTCGTGGAGTAGAGGATGTTTTAGTAAGTCCTCATGTCCATGAACATGGCATAAGGGTAGCTTCTAAGGTGTCTTCCTATTGCTCCGGTGATCACCATGTCCCGAACCTTCGAATTGACCCGAACACCTCCAACGGTGGTGCTACCTACCTCTCAATGGTGGGATGACACTACTTTAAGGACATTTACACAGACGAATTCCTTAGGGTAGGTAGATAACTATAGATACTTGCTCTAATTTCAAAACAAATTCAAAAAATACTTTTCACACCGACACTTTCAAAAAGCTTTCGAAAGCAACTTTTCAAACACTCTTGAGGACTGATACAAGAGTCGAACTGAAATTTTCAAAGAAACTTTTAAACCCACAGTTGAAAAGCAAACAAACATTTTTGAAAACACAAATGAGCAAGTATCTAAGAGCCCATGGATAACCATGGATAGAAAGGGTGCTAACACCTTCCCTTTCTATAAATCTACCTCCCGAACCGAGAGCAATCTCTATAAGAAATTTTTCTGTGCTTTTGTCCTTTCCATTTGGAGAAAATAAAAGACAGTGGCGACTCTTGCTTCCGCGACATTTCGCGAACCAGCGTTAAACAGTCAGTTCCAGATCCACCGATCACAGAACTGGCGACTCTGCTGGGGAGACTCTTATAAAGTGAGGTGTACCTTAGGATAGTTCATAACTGTGTTTTCAATTGTATTGACTTGCTTGCTTTAAATTGTGGGTTGCATGGGAGTTACATAGATCCTAACCCGGATCTGGGGATACCCTGTTTAGGTAGCATAAGCTGTGAGGGACCTGTCCGGCGTAGACCGACACGGGTGAAGCAGTGGCTACGTTGGTGTGGCACCTTGGTCTGTACCGATATCCCTTGTGTTGCAACGAGGAGAATATGGGTCTTCTGAGGAGTCATTAAGCACCAACAAACCTTAGAACCTTAAATGACACAACTCGGCCAATAGAACAGTAGCAGTATGCTACGCCCATTGAGGCTAAACTCTCGTGATGGTTCTGGCCGTAAGAAAAGATTGCGATGCTGGAGTTATGACCGATTGAGGGTAGTCAATGATATTGGGATCCTCTAAGAACTCGGTTACTTTTGATAGGACAGGTATGGACCAACAAACTGAAAGAGGGTAATACCTAGGCCTCATGCTGGCCTAAACTCTATGGGCTTCTCTTGTGTGACTTGTGTGCCTTCGTACTTGACTACTTGCATGCTTGTTATCTGACATATGAACTACTTGCCAGTTTTGTTTATAGTCCTTAATTGGGTCTCATAACAAGGTTTACTAAGTTTCTTGCAGGTTTTGTTTATAGTCCTTAATTGGGACTCATAACAAAGTGTACTGAGTTTCTTGCAGGTTTTGTTTATAGTCCTTAATGGGGACTCATAACAGGGTTTACTTACATCACTCCATGCATACCATAACATCATACCATTGCATACATCCTAACCCATTTCAAGGATATCAAGGGCTTGTGATGCAGGTCATGATGAACCAGAATGTATAAGCAAGGGGCAAAGGGGATTTATTTTCCTCTAGCCAAGGTTGTCAGAGGCTATGACCCACTTGATATGGTGAGCTTTGACACTTGAAGAAGGTTCCCCGAGCCAAAATTGTCAGGGGCTATGACCCACTCGATATGGTGAGCCTTTGACCCTTGAAGAAGGACTCTCAATAATATGCAGTGCCTTCCATCAAGCTACAAAATGCAAACTCTAACAATTTTCTTGTTTACCCCGCGAGGTCCTTGAAAACATTACATGCATAACATACACATCATTGCATAACAGGTACCCTTGTTGCAGGTCACTTACCCTTCTCGCTGTCTATTTCAGCAATGGCTTCCCAACAAGATAACCAGGACTTTCTTGCTCAAGAGACTCGGTTCGGGGAAATCCTTCTGAATCTATCCAAGGGGCAGGAGGAGTTGAGAGCACTTCTCATGGGAACTTTGGACAGGAACAGTGCTGAGGATGAACGGCTGAAACACCTGCAAGCTGAAATGGATACAATGAAAGCCCAGATGCTGGGGCAGATGACTATCATTCAAGGCTTAGCTCAAAGACAAGAAGAGCTCGGGGTCCTAGTCAACCAACTGCTTCGGGGTAACCAACTGGGGCAAACGTATAAGGGTAAAGAGCCCGTCGTCATTCAACCATCTTTGAGACAAGGAGATAAGGGGAGAGCTCCTCAAATGGCTCCCGTGTCACAAATTCAGCATCAACCTCACCAGCTTCAGGCAGACAAGCCCAAGAGGCAATTCACCCAGCTCAACATGTCGCTGTTTCAAGCTTTACAACGCCTGTTGAGATTGAATCTGATCACATTAAGGGCTCATCCCCGGAACCCCAACACAGCATCTCCTACCTATCATCCCAATAAAAGGTGTGCCTACCACTCTGCCAGTCCAGGACATGATACAAATGAGTGTTGGGCTCTGAAGAACAAGATCCAGGACCTGATTGTTGAAGGAGCATTGGAGTTCACACAAGATGGTCAGGCTGAGTTTTTCTACCATCCCTCCAAGGCTCACCATTTGAAGTAACAAGCCCTGAGATGAAAAGGCTCTTGTTCATTAGGATTTTCAAGTTGTAATTTTCTTTTGTTCAAACATTTACTCATGTTAAACGTCGTTATTTCATTAATGCATCGCATATGTCTGTTTTGAAGCAATATATTCGTATTCACTATATGCAAATTATTTTCATATTTTTTCTGATGATCAACGCTCGATTAATAATTCTAAGCCTCTTGAGGGAGGATGACGAAAACGATACCACGACACTTACAGTATGCTTTTGAACAAACCCCGCTGATGAAGTACAGGCATTGTTTCAATCCCTAAACACTGGAGTTATAAGGAAGATAATCCCTCGTCAACCCCTTTGAGCCAAATAAGTAGGAGTTTTCTTTTCGAAAATTAAAACCCTTAATCATAACCTGGGGCAGGGTAGTTCTCTCAGTTGATCCAGGTGCATAACGAATGGCACCAAAGAGGTCCTTACAAAACAAAGAAAGACAGTGATGGTTCCAAATAATCAATAAAGAAAGGCAGTCATTATCTTTCAAAATAAGAACTCATTAAGTCGAAACCTAGGAAGGAGACTTACAAAACTGGGGCATCCCGCTGACTGTAATTCCAAAAAGAAACAGTTCAGGCAAAAAACAGGGATAATGAAAGAAAAAGAAAAAGGTCTTACAAACCCTCAACCAAAAAAGAAATGATTGCCTATTCAAAAATAAATTGTCAATATCCGAACCATCATTGGAACATCAGGACAAAGACTCAAACAAGGTCTAACGCACGATCAACTGAGCTTAGGTTTGAAGAACATCACGAAGAACGGGTGGGTACAAATAATTTGAGCCTTTATCCTTTGTTTCTTAAACCGTGAACCAAGCCACGTTATAACCCTTAAAAGTCCTAGCTGAAGCATGGGTTAGTTCGAAAGCATACTGTTACGAAAGGTATCCTGACTCCTAAGGGCTTACGGTAAATACGGAGTTGACATCACGTTTTACAAACATTCACTTGTTTTATGAAAAAGAATGCATCTTCAAAACCTTCAAGACAGACATAAGCTTTGCATTTTTAACATAACTTTGTTTGCATATGACTATTTGTTTGAACAGCATGTAAATTCGCACGACGAATGCCTAATGAACAGAAGCACTTCCAATCAAGGGGCATGGCATGATCATGGTCCGTCATCTGGGGCAGTTCAGTCAAGATTCGGAGAATCTCTCAAAGGCCAAATAGCTTGGGGCAAATCTCTTCCTGAATCACTTGGGGCATTCCAACAACGAATCTTGCCTGATCAAACACCTTCTGGTGGCATGACAAAACACTTCTAACAGGGGCAACTCCCTACATTCCGACAGCGTGGACATAGTCGGAAAAAAATACTACGCAAAATCAAAGACCCGCTAGGTTGACACACCTAGGCAAAAATAAGGGCTTCCCGGCGAACCAAAAGGGTTCGGGCAAAATGAAGGGATGAAATGGAAAATCTGTACACCCGGCAAGTCGAAAACCTGAAAAGGCGGCTTGGGAAAAAATGGGTATCCCGGTGGACTGAAAACCCGAAAGGGCGGTCTAGGCAAAACTTAGGGATCAAAGCGTATGACTATGTCCCGGCATCTTGTCACCTGCCTACCAGAAGGAGGTTTGTCCATCAACAGCTATCAGCACCCCACATGTGCCTTCTCCCTCAGAAACAGGGGCAATAGAGAGTTGTCTAAGCGATCTAATGGTTCTATCCATCAAGGTACCAAGGTAAGTTCAGCCGAAGAACATAACCAGTATACCTTAATTCCCCGGAGAGTGAGTCAGCGAGTCAATATACTCTCCCCAAGCAAAGCTATTATCAACCTTAAGGAAGTTGGGTATCCTCCAGCAGATCTCAACATTCCCCAGCACATCATACAGACATTCTTAACAAGCATCCCCGGCAGTCTTGGTCTAAGACTGTTCCCCGGCGGTATACCAGACATTCAAGGGAGCCACTTCCCCAGCATATCAAATTAATTTCCCAGGAGAGTCCAATCCAGTTTCCCCATGAAAGTTGGAATCCATCTCCCCAAGCAGTAAGCTTATCCCCAGTAGATTCTGGAAGCTTATCCCCGTAGAGCACGAACGCGTCCCCCGGCTTTATTCAAAGGTTATTTCCCTACCAGGATATAACTGGGTTATCCTCAGCCAAAAGCCACAGAAAGATCCTCATCGGCGAAGTCTTCTTATCCCCAACGAAGTCTATTAACACTTCCAACACAACAATGGTATCCCCAGCGGAGTTACCATCAACATCCCAGCAAGTACCTCTCTTCCCACAGAGTATTGTTCCTCAGCAAGATCGCTAGAATAATTTTCTCCCCGCAGAGTAATCCATTCGCCAAGTTTATTCCCCAACGGAGTTATCTTCTCCTACCGGTATTCTTGCAACCATCATCCCCAACGGAAGCAAAGATCTATTCTCCAACATCAGCCCAGGATTTAACTTCCCGGCACCCGTCAAGGATTTACTTTCCTAAGACGAAAAAGATACATTCATAAACATCACATTTTCATACATTACAGCATGCATATACGCATCATATCTTACAAATCTCATTTATGTTGAGAACATCATCGCTTGATTCATATCATGCCTTGCATATGACTGACCTTTGCCTTTCAGGAAAGATCCAGTTAAGTTCTCAGCTATATTCCAAGACCTTGTCCGGTTCAGTTAAATTGACCCTAAGATTTTCCTGATTCTTGTCCAGTCAAAGGCCTTCTCTGGTTCAGTCAGATCGACCCTAAGATCTCCCTGTTTCTTATCCAGTTGAAGATTTCAAGACCTTGTCCGGTTCAGTTAAATCGACCCTAAGATTTTCCTGATTCTTATCCAGTCAAAGGCCTTCTCTGGTTTAGTCAGATCGACCCTAAGATCTCCCTGTTTCTTATCCAGTTGAAGATTTCAAGACCTTGTCCGGTTCAGTTAAATCGACCCTAAGATTTTCCTGATTCTTATCCAGTCAAAGGCCTTCTCTGGTTCAGTCAGATCGACCCTAAGATCTCCCTGTTTCTTATCCAGTTGAAGATTTCAAGACCTTGTCCGGTTCAGTTAAATCGACCCTAAGATTTTCCTGATTCTTATCCAGTCAAAGGCCTTCTCTGGTTCAGTCAGATCGACCCTAAGATCTCCCTGTTTCTTATCCAGTTGAAGATTTCAAGACCTTCTCTAGTCCAGTTAAACCAATCCCTAAATATTTTCCTGATGAAGATTCAGTAGAAGAGATCTAAGATTCTCTCAGTGTTACTGTTGAGGTTGAAGTCGCCCAAGATTCTCTCAGCGTTACTGTTGAGGTTGAAGTCGCCCAAGATTCTCTCAGCGTTACTGTTGAGGTTGAAGTCGCCCAAGATTCTCTCAGCGTTACTGTTGAGGTTGAAGTCGCCAAAGATTCTCTCAGCGTTACTGTTGAGGTTGAAGTCGCCAAAGATTCTCTCAGCGTTACTATTGAGGTTGAAGTCGCCCAAGATTCTCTCAGCGTTACTGTTGAGGTAGAAGACATCCAAGATTCTCCCAGCATTCCTGTTGAGGTAGTAATCGCCCCAAGATTCTCTCAGTGTTACTGTTGAGGTAGTAATCGTCCAAGGTTCTCTCACCGTCCCGTTGAGGTAGTAACCATCCCTGGTTCATTCATCATCTTTTGAAGCTCCAGATTCAATTCCTGTAACCAGTCAGGACACGTCCATACAAAGAGTTTGAAGACCAACTCCTGTAACAGGTCAGGTAATCATTTTCTTTTGCAGGTACGCAAGTTCTCGCTAAGGAATCTCTTACGCGATCGACACCCAGATGACATCTATAAGCCCATCCACCTTCCATCACCTCTCAGCATGGCATCTATAAGCCCATCATCCTATCCATCAATCTCCAAATGGAATCTATAAGCCCATTCCTACCATCACACTGCCAACATGTGAGCGCAAATTTCTGGGCACTCTAGTGTTCAATCATCTTCCACCTTCGGATTACGAAAGGCACGTCAGCCAATCTGCATCCTCAGGTTTAAGAAGATTGAACAGGGGCAACTGTTGTACCCCAAAATTTGCCCTCCCATATTCTTCAAGATTTGCAAAGAGCATGCTTCAAAACCTCTCAAGGGTTGCACAGTTCAAGGGCCTCCTAACAGTCAAAAACTAGGGTTTTGGTTCCTTCAAGGAAGTTGAGGTTTTCAATGGTCCAATCAAGTCCCACATGCCTATAAACATTTCCAAGTATCCTCATGTCAAGTTTCAAGACTCACAGCACAAAATTGCACAGTCAAAAACCCTAATTGCTCAACAGTCAACTGTAGGGGCAAAATGGTCATTTGACAGTCAAAAGTCCAAATTTTTGGTCAACATCTTATTTTGAAGCCACAAACATCATTTGATCAATTCTTGATCATGATTCCCAAGGCATGGCTCAAAAAGTCTCAAGATGCAAAAGTTTCCATATTTGGACAGTTGAAAAAGTCAACTGTAACTTGACCAGGGCATAACTTCCACATGGTTTATCAGAAAAATTCCATCCAAAGCTCATTTTGAAGAGAAAGACATTTCCTACAACTCCTCTTCACACTTCAAGTCCAAGAAATGCTCTCACAAAAAGTTATCAATTTCAACATTATAGGTCATTTTCAAAAGTCAACAAAAAGGCACTTTAAGTCAAAGACCATAACTTGATATTGGTAAATCAAAACGACATGGGACCAAAGGCATTGGTTAGAGGACTTCAAGACCTTTCCAAAATGTCCAAGAACATGATCAAAGCTTAAAAATTGAGCAAGATATGCCTTGTGGAAGTTGGGAAATTTTTGGGAATTTTGAAAAGTCAACTTTACTTCAAATGCCTCAAAATTGCTAATGGGCCACATTTTCTTCCAAGAATCATTATCCAAAGGCTATGCACGACCATTTGGCCCAAAGGGGATTTATTTCATCATTTTTTATTATTTATTTGAATTTTTAATCACCATTAATTCATTTAATTAAATAAAATATGAAAAAATACTAAACAAATGTATTTGAATCTTTTTATGCAGCATTTGCCCTCATTGGTTACTCAAGATTCGTGCACATAAAAAAAGGAAGGATTTGGCCATGATTGGTATCAAAACACATGGAAAAGATTTGAAAAAATATGCCATTAAAATCAAATATTTGATTCATGATTACAAGGGTTTTTGGACTCAAATTTCAACCCTAATCCATTGGCATACATATACTGATCATAACCCTAAAGCACACAACCAGAAAGCTGCGCCTAAAACCATAGACAAACTTTGCACTTTTTCAAGAAAGTTTCAAAACTGCTTTCCTAGTTTCAGCGTGTTTCAAAGCAAAACAACAATTCCATTGCACTCCTGATACATCCAGGAATCTTCCCCAATCGAAATCAGACCTCTGCACCTCAAGAAACGGTAGAACACAGTTACCCTGTACATGAATTTTTCCTTAATCGTATTCGAATCTACACGCCATATCAATGCATTTTCGTTATTGTTTTATGCTAATGTGTTGATTCTGAAGCTAATAGTATAATTTAATTGAAGAATGCTTGCATATATGGAGAGTTGCCATGAACGATGCCTAGGGTTTCAGGAACCTTGAATTGGGGCTTCCTTATTCTGGAAAAATTGAGACATGAGACCTACACCATTGAACTCAGCGCACTTAGACGATCCAGAATCACTAGTCGCGCCTTTTTTATATTTGAGTATAGTTTAATCGCTATTTTCCTGTGCAGTGGTTAGTGGGGGTTCAAAACCCCCGCTATTTGATGTATATTTTTCAGGTGAAACAAAGAATCAACGAAGAAGAAGGCGTGTTGTCAACCGGTGATTAGAAAATTCAAGATTTAGCGCATTTTTTGAATTAATATCATTAGCGTGGTTTGTTTTATATATTATTTATTTTCTATCATAATAACAAAGAAAGCAAATGGCACAAGTGGTAGCTGCGTTGTCACATAAGCATTGGGACCTGGGTTCGATTCCCAGGTCCCCCATATTTTTCCATGAATTTTGTTCTAACCTGATCTCATGCAGTGTGTGCCCAAGGGTTCACCATATATCCAATACCAAAGCTTGCTAAGTGTCATGGAAGATGCATCTAAAGGCCAGGATGAGAGGTCTCTATCATGCACCTCCATTGACCATGCCACACGTGCACTGAAAAGTCAACTAAAGGCCTTAATTCATTGGGCCTGATTGCTACAACATGACCTCCAAATTGGGGTCAACACCCCCATTGGTTTGCTTTCTTTCATTCTTTTTATCTTTTTCTATTTTATTTGTTTTATTTAATTTTAATTTAATTCTTTAAATTGATCTGTTTTCTTTAACATAAAAAAAATAATAAAAATCAGAAAAGACAAAAAAATAAAAAAATATTTTTATTTAATGTTACTTTGTAAATAAATCTTATTAATTAATTTAGTTTTAATTCTAGGTTTAATTTTAATGTTTTTTTCTAATAAACTAAAAAAGGTAGAATTAGGGTTTTAAATGCTTTTATCCTCTTTTTTTTTCTTTTTTCACCATATTTAATTATTAATTATATTTTGTAAATAAACTTACCATTAAATAGTTTAGTTAAAATTAGGTTAAACTTAAACCTTTTCTCAATAAATAAAAAGTAATTTAAAATTAGGGTTAATTAACTTCTTTTTAATTTCATTTAATTTTCTTACCAAAAATCCATAAATACAAAAAACTCCAAGAATTCTTTCCTTTTTATTTTAATTTAATTAATTTATTAACGGTAGCTTAATTTCTTTAAAAGGGTCCAACGCCCTCGCATTCGATCACAATTCTAATTCACGCGCTTATTTTATTTCCTTTTTCATGTAATTCTCCCAAAGCTATGTAATAGGTCAATTAGGACATTTATTTCTCGCACTTTATTTTATTTCAAATCGGGTCTTGGATTAATTTGGCGATGTAGACCCGCGCCTTTGTAATAGCGTAGGACTTTTAATTCTCGCATCTTTTAACTGTTAATAATTTGCATGAAAGAATGAATGTCAAAAATAAAAACAACGCGTAGATCACCAATGCATGACAAGACAAAAATATCTGAAAACGACACACAAATCACACACCACCCCTAGGGTACGTCTCACTGTTGCCTTGCCCCTCGAAAGGTGGTCGTGGAGTAGAGGATGTTTTAGTAAGTCCTCATGTCCATGAACATGGCATAAGGGTAGCTTCTAAGGTGTCTTCCTATTGCTCCGGTGATCACCATGTCCCGAACCTTCGAATTGACCCGAACACCTCCAACGGTGGTGCTACCTACCTCTCAATGGTGGGATGACACTACTTTAAGGACATTTACACAGACGAATTCCTTAGGGTAGGTAGATAACTATAGATACTTGCTCTAATTTCAAAACAAATTCAAAAAATACTTTTCACACCGAAACTTTCAAAAAGCTTTCGAAAGCAACTTTTCAAACACTCTTGAGGACTGATACAAGAGTCGAACTGAAATTTTCAAAGAAACTTTTAAACCCACAGTTGAAAAGCAAACAAACATTTTTGAAAACACAAATGAGCAAGTATCTAAGAGCCCATGGATAACCATGGATAGAAAGGGTGCTAACACCTTCCCTTTCTATAAATCTACCTCCCGAACCGAGAGCAATCTCTATAAGAAATTTTTCTGTGCTTTTGTCCTTTCCATTTGGAGAAAATAAAAGACAGTGGCGACTCTTGCTTCCGCGACATTTCGCGAACCAGCGTTAAACAGTCAGTTCCAGATCCACCGATCAGAGGAAGAAAACACAACGACGCATTACATGTGTCAGTAGAATGCCAAGGAACTACTATGGCCCATGTTCTGGTCGACACTGGTTCTTCTCTGAACATGCTGCCTAAGAAGGCTCTCGACCGATTAGACTGTGAAGGCTTGGAGTTAAGGCCAAGTAATATCATTATAAGGGAATTTGATGGGTCAAAGAGAATGGTACATGGGGAGGTGGACATTCCCATTAAGGTTGGCACATAATTGTTCCCCTCAACTTTCTATGTGATGGACATCCGTCCGTCATACTCTTGCTTATTGGGGAGACCATGGATACACAATGCTGGGGCAGTCACCTCCTCCCTACATCAAATGTTGAAGTACCCTGTCAAAGGAAATATCATACCTGTCCACGGTGAAGAGGAATATATGATCAGCCATCTGAACTCCTTTCGGTATGTAGAGGTAGAGGGTGAATTCATTGAGACACCATTCCAGCACTTCGAGGAAGTCTCTCCTGAGGTGGAAGTAGCAAAGGTGGTAGATGAAGTACCAAAGCAGATGGCCAGGATGGCATCTCTAAAGGACGCGAAGGCCGCAATGAAGGAAGGAAAGAGCTCAACATGGGGGCAGTTGCCAGATATTCCTCACAAAACAGACAAGTTTGGTCTAGGATTCACTGCTGCGGGGCAGAAAGCTATGCGCCGTTCAAAAGTTGAAAGAACACCCATCAAGATCTCTCCTTATGGGATCAATGTTTTGGAAGGTGAAGACGAAGAGGCCAACATTGAAGATTGGATCTACCCAACCATCGAAGAGGGACTACGCAACTGGGAGGCAAAGGACTTTGTCCCCATTACTTTTATTAATCAGTAATTATCTGTCAAACATTTCCTGTGGTCTGTAATAATTGCTTTTGAACAATCCGTACACTACTTTTTCACCTCATGCCTTGCCCGGGGCATGTAGGTCCATTTGTAAGGGTTTTGATTATCTTCATATCCATATGCCATGTTTAATGATTCATTGGACGTTTTTCATTAATAAACTGCTGTTTCATTTTCCTTCCTTTTTCATTTTTTGTTTAAGGATGGCTATCCCTTACACACACCCACACTCACAAATGCAGGTACCTATCCACTCTGGATTCTATGGGTGACTATTCTGCTATGTCCTTCAATAACTCTGAAGATCTGGTCAATCAGGCTGAGTATGAAGATGACGAAGGTTGTGAAGTACCAGGAGAGCTAGCCAGACTTTTACAGCAAGAAGAAAGGGCCATCTTGCCTCACGAATAGTTGTTGGAAACTGTCAACTTAGGAACAGAGGAAGACCGGAAGGAAGTACAAGTGGGTGCCAATCTGGAACCAAGTGTCAAGGAGCGCCTGATACAGCTGTTAAATGAATACGTTGAAATCTTCGCCTGGTCTTATGAAGACATGCCGGGTTTAGACACAGACATCGTGGTTCACCGTCTCCCTACAAGAGAAGATTGTCCACTGATCAAGCAAAAAGTCCGCCGAATGAGGCCCGACATGTCTGAGAAGATCAAAGCAGAAGTGATGAAGCAATTCAACGCTGGATTTCTGGCTGTTACATCCTATCCACAATAGGTTGCTAACATCGTGCCAGTTCCTAAAAAAGATGGCAAGGTCAGAATGTGTGTGGACTACCGGGATTTGAATAGGGCCAGCCTCAAAGATGATTTTCCGCTACCACACATTGACATTTTGATCGACAACACCGCTCAGCACAAAGTGTTTTCCTTCATGGATGGATTCTCGGGCTACAATCAAATTAAAATGGCCCCCGAGGACATGGATAAAACGACCTTTGTTACACAATGGGGTACTTTCTGTTACAAGGTGATGCCGTTCGGACTGAAGAACGCAGGGGAAACTTATCAACGCGCCATGGTAGCTTTATTTCATGATATGATACATCATGAGATCGAAGTTTACATAGACGATATGATAGCTCGGTCACAAACAGAGGAGGAACACCTTGAACATTTAGAAAAGCTGTTTGCTAGGTTGAAAGAGTACAAACTCAGGCTGAATCCAAGTAAGTGTACTTTTGCAGTTAGGTCTGGTAAACTTCTAGGACTTATTGTCAGCAACAAAGGCATTGAGGTCGATCCAGCAAAAGTGAAAGCAATACAAGAGATGCCCGCTCCCCGTACTGAAAAGGAGGTTAGAGGGTTCTTGGGGCGCTTAAACTATATTGCCAGATTCATCTCTCATCTGACTTCTACCTGTGAGCCAATTTTCAAATTATTAAAGAAAGATCAGGTAGTCGAATGGAACGACGATTGCCAAGCTGCTTTTGATAAAATCAAGGAGTATTTGCTAGAACCTCCTATTCTGATGCCACCCGTCGAAGGAAGACCATTGATCATGTATCTGACCGTCTTGGATAACTCAATGGGGTGTGTTTTGGGCCAGCATGACGAGTCTGGTCGAAAAGAGCATGCTATTTATTACCTTAGAAAAAAGTTTACCGACTGTGAGACTCGCTACTCACTGCTCGAGAAAACTTGTTGCGCTTTGGTATGGGCTGCTCGCCGACTAAGACCGTATATGCTGACTCATACCACCTTGTTGATTTCCAAAATGGATCCTATCAAGTATATCTTCGAGAAGCCTGCTTTATCTGGAAGAATAGCTAGATGGAAAATGATCCTAACTGAGTATGACATCCAGTACACCACTCAAAAAGCTATAAAAGGGAGTGTACTAGCTGATCATCTAGCTCATCAAGCTATCGAAGATTATCAACCCATGAGATTCGACTTCCCAGACGAGGACATCATGAATTTGGACAACATTGAAGGTAACAGACCGTATGACGAACCTGAAAAGGGATCCCGATGGACCCTGTACTTTGATGGTGCTTCAAATGCACTTGGAAACGGTATCGATGCGGTACTCATTTCCCCGGAAGGTTGTCACACGCCTTTCACGGCTCGACTTTGCTTCAGCTGCACAAACAACATGGCTGAATATGAAGCTTGCATCTTTGGTCTCAAGGCTGCTATAGACTTGGGGATCAAATCTTTGATCGTATTTGGGGACTCGGCTTTGGTTATCAGTCAAATCAAAGGAGAGTGGGATACCAAACATCCTAATCTTATCCCATACAAAGAACATGTCCTAACATTGTTGCCTCATTTCGAGCAAATTATCTTCGAGCATTTCCCGCGAGAAGAGAATTAGCTAGCAGATGCTCTGGCAACAATGTCTTTCATGTTTAAACTTAACTGGGATAACGAGGCTCCCCAAATCACCATCGAGCGAATGGATGAACCTGCGCATTGTCACGAGATTAATATCGAAGAAGTAGTGGAACAACCCTGATTTCACGAAATCAAAAGGTATCTCCAAACCAGAGAATATCCCGAAGGAGCTTCCGTAAATGACAAGAAGTTCCTAAGGAAATTTGCTGCCAAGTTCTTCCTGAGCAAAGGCATCCTCTATAAGCGCAACCATGATTGTGTTTTACTCCGATGTGTAGACAAAGCTGAAGCGGAGTTAATCATGACCGAGATGCACAGCGGTACATTTGGCACCCACTTGAGCGGGCATACAATGGCCAAGAAGATCCTAAGGGCGGGCTATTACTGGTCTACCATGGAAGCAGATTGCCATCAGCATTCTCGTACCTGCCACAAGTGTCAAGTCTACGCTAACAAGATTCATATTCTTCCGGTTCCTCTCAATATGCTGACAACTCCTTGGCCATTTGCAATGTGGGGCATTGATATGATTGGAGAGATCAAGCCCACGGCATCCAACGGACATCGCTTCATCCTGGTTGCCATTGACTACTTCACCAAATGGGTCGAAGCAGCTTCCTTCGCCTCTGTTACTAAAAATGTGGTTGCCCGCTTCATCAAGAAAAACCTCATATGCCGGTATGGTGTCCCGGACAGGATCATCACGGACAACGGTACAAATCTGAATAATACTATGATCACCGCATTGTGCGAACAGTTCAAGATTTATCATCACAATTCATCTCCCTATCGGCCGAAGATGAACGGTGCTGTTGAAGCTGCGAACAAAAACATTAAGAAGATCATTCAGAAAATGACAGTCACTTACAAGGACTGGCATGAGATGTTACCGTTTGCTCTGCATGGATACCGTACGACGACACGTACTTCAACCGGGGCAACCCCATTTTCCTTGGTATATGGCATGGAAGCTGTCATGCCCATGGAAGTTCAGATTCCTTCTCTAAGGATTATGAAGGACGCAGGTTTGAATGAAGATGATTGGATTTAGACCCGACTTGATCAACTCAATTTGATCAACGAGAAGCGACTCACTGCTGTCTGCCATGGTCAAACGTATCAAAAACGGATGATCAAGGCTTTCAACAAGAAAGTCAGACGTCAAGTATATCAAGTTGGAGATCTCGTAATCAAGCGGATTATCTTGCCGCAAAGTGATCCCAGGGGCAAATGGACTCCTACATACGAAGGACCATTTGTGATCAAGAGCATATTTTCTGGTGGTGCAATGATTCTGACCACCATGGACGGTGACGATTTGCCGCACCCTGCGAACGCAGACATAGTCAAAAGATACTATGCATAAAATAACCCAACGAGTCGAAAACCCGAAAGGGCGGCTTGGGCAAAAATGGGCATCCCGGTGAACCGAAAACCCGAAAGGGCAGTTCAGGAAAAAATTAGGGATAAAATAAAAAAAATGTGTACACCCGGCAAGTCGAAAACCCGAAAGGGCGGCTTGGGCAAAAAGGGGTTTCCCGGTGGATCGAAAACCCGAAAGGGCGATTCAGGCAGAAGTTAGGGAATTAAAGCGTATGTCTATGTCTCGTCGGATCACTTTTGGGACAATCTCTTCATCAACCAGCTCCAAGATTCTGATCAATCCTGTCATCGGTAGAGGAAGTATTGAATGGACAGATATTCAGAGCTGTGAAGGCTATAGCAGAATGGAATCCCATGGAATTGTTTCACATAGCCATCTTTCTTTTGTATAAATTTTTCAATATTTACGACGACATCCTCTTACTAGGATGACTGTCTCCTTTGTACAAATATACTCATAGAAAGTTAATACAAATATTTTTCCAAATACAGAAATTTGCGTTGTCTTCCATTTCTCTTTTCTCTTGCACTTATGTTTTATTTGAGAAACATCCAATGTTTTGTTAAATAGGCATATGCATTTGAACATAATCATTTCCTTATGAATCAAGAAAGGTGATTACTGATAGGCCGAAGGTACAGGTAGATATCTCGATGCCCTTTCAGAAGAAATCGCCAGCAGATCTAAAACTCCAAATTCCTCGATCTAGAATTTAATTCCCTAAACAGAGTTAGACTTCGGGATCCTCAGCAGAGAAAGCTTTCCCAACACTAATTTCCCCAGCCAGAGAGCCTTCTAGAACTCAATTCCCCTCAGAGTTAAGTTTCAGTATCCCCAGTGGAGCCTTAAAAACTGAAAATCCAGTCCCCAGCGGAACTAAAATTTCCAACTATGAATCCCCAGCTGAACCAGGCTAGTGAACCTTCTCCCCACCGAGATACTTTCCACCAAACTAAAGATTCTCAGTCATACCTCTCCAGTATGAGTCTATCAGGTTCTGAACTCCCCAGTAGAGATCATCAGAAATTCTCATTCCCCGCAAGTCACCAAGGAATGCCAGCTCCCCAGCAGTGGTCCTAAGATCCCTCAACAATTGAAGATCTTGCATTTCCCCAAGCAGAGTGAAGGCTCATTCTCAGTTCCTCACAGGATAATCAGATGTTCTCCAGTGAAAATCTCCTCAAGACAAGAGTCCCCAGAAGATTGGTATACAACCCAAGCTCCTAATTCTCCAGCAGTAGTCAACAAGGATGTCTCATCCTCAGCAATCAAAATTCTTGTCTTCCCCTGCAACAGTCAAGGATTCATTTTCCCTGGCAGCAGTCAAGATTCTTTATCTCCAGGATTCATCTATCCTCAGCAAGACAACTCTTCAGCTTGCATGCGCGTTCATTTACATTCATATCAAAAACATTGAAGTAACGTATATTGCATCATACATATCATGCAACATAACTTTGTGTTTTAGCTAACACTTCACCCTTTTCAGGATAAGATTAAAAGGCTATCATTAACAATTATTCAGATACAGTATGGATACACCCCAGACACGCGGTCATTCTATTACTCATTCAGAATTTCAAGTCAGATACAGTACAGATACACCCCAGACACGGCGGTCATTCTACTACTCATTCAGACTACAGTAATCAGATACAGACTAGATACGCTCCAGACACGGCAGCCAGTCTATCTCTCATTCAGATTCATTTATCCACCTCAAGGTTCAATGCATTCCAAACACAGATACCATTCTGACCCTTACAACAGCAGTTTGATTCTCCCCAGTGCGTTCCCCACGTAAGTCATTCTGTCATTTATTTAGATCCCAGTTACAGTTTCAGATACACTTCAAACACAGAAGTCATTCTGCTACTCATACTTCAGATACAGTCCAGATACGCTCCAGACACGGTTGTCATTCTGTCACTCATTCAGAATTTGTCCCCAGCACGCAGTTGCTACATAACAGATGTTCCTCTATTACCCAGATACAATACAGATACACTCCAGACACGGCAGTCATTCTGATATTCATTCTTCAAGCACAGTTACAGCTCAGACACGCCCCAGACACGGAGGCCATTCTTCTGCTCATACAAACTCAGTCCTTAGATACAGTTCAAATTCATTCCAGACACGGATACCGTTTTGATCCTCATTCTTCTAACCTATCACATTGCAGTTCAACAAACATTCCAGATGGCATCTTTAAGCCCATCTCCGACAAGATTTTGTCACCCTTCAGATGGCATCTCTAAGCCCGTCTCCAAATGGCATCTCTAAGCCCATTCCCGCATCCATTGTTCTGACGAGTGCAAATTTAAGGGCACTCTAGTGTCCAATCTCCTTTTACCTTCGAGACGCGAAAGGCAAGCTTGCCAATCTAACTCTTCAGGTTCAAGAAGATTGAACAGGGGCAACTGTTGTACCCCAAAATTTGCCCTCTCATTTCATCAACATTTTCTCATCACAAGAACCTTGGAGCTCAAGATCAAGTTAGGGTTTACTCTGCTCAAGACTCCTCACTGCACTGCTGACTCAAATTAGGGTTTGAGTTTGCACAAAGATGTTTTGACCTAAAAGGCCCAAAATGACTTTCATGCTTCATGTTGGACTCACAAGTTTATCCATACCAAGTTTCAAGCCTTGATTCCAATCTTTGCCCAATCAATTGGACAGTTGACCTAGAAATCAGCTGTATTGGGGAAAAAGTCAATTGTGGTCAATTGACAGTCAAACCTCATGATTTTTGACCCACGTCAACATTATGAACTCATATGGACCATTTTATCAAGTTTGGATCACAATTCCATAAGAAATTTGATCAGATCACCAAAAGGGCAAAATGGTCATTTTTAGGGTTTTGACTGCACAAAGGCAATTTTTGACTGTTTGACCTAGCCAATAGCAAACCAAGCTCACATATGGACTCAAGGATTCAATGGCATGGTTTTGACACATTCAACAAGTTCAAAAGATCCCAAATGTACAAGATTGACAAATGAATTTTCCAGTCAACTGATCAAAATTTGACTGTATACTGAAAAGTCAAACAGTGACTTTTTGGTCAAAATCAAGTGCCAAGGTTCATTTTTCATCAAAACATGTCAAATTATGAAACTTGTTCATCAAGAAATCAAAAATTACAAATTAGGGTTTGAAATGAAGAAATTTCATAACTTAGAAATTTTCTAAGTTATGAAATTTCCTAATTTTTTCCTAACTTTGTCCCATTGTTTCATCAAGATATATTTCGATTCAAACAAAACTCAAAACATGAAAGTTGTAGTACATTGCGAAATCTACAACTTTGATTCACAAAGTTTCCTCAAAAGAAGCTTGTAGCTCAAGTTATGATTTTTGGAATAGGGGTGCAAAACATTCTTAACTTAGAAATTTTTTTGACCTATTTTAGGCAGGATTTTTGCCCAACTTCATGGCCACTTTTCACATGCTTCCACTTGGAATTTCAACTTGCATTACAAAGATTGCTTGTAGTACACATTCCAAGCTTTCCAAATTATCCAAGAACTTCTCAAACACCCTTGTGGTTAGGGAGAATCGAATTGGCAAAGTTGGGCAAAAGTCACTTTGTTCATGGCCAAAGGCATGTTCATACACTATGCATTTTCAAACTCAGCTTGCACAAACTAGATTACAGGCCTTTTATCTCATCCACACTCAATAATTTAATGCATATCCTTTGTGTTCATGTCTTGTTTTGTGTATTTAACCATTACATACAAGATTAAGCCATATTTGGAAAAAGCATTTTAGCCATTTTTGAAAAGAAGCACTTTATGTCAAGATCACAATCTAAGAAGTACAAAGCAGATCTTTTGGGCACAAGTTCATGAACCAATTCTACTGACCAAGAGTGATTTGTGCAGCATGCTTGAGGGGCCTGTATGAGCCTACAATCTAACTTGACAACTCTTGCTTAGATAAGAAAAAAACTTGCATTTTGTAACATAACCACACATTCCTGCAAGAACCAACAAAAACAAACTTTCTCCACACATTGCATGCTCCCTAACCAACCTAAAACACAAATCAACCAAGTTTCAAACCTTCTCATTCATCAAAACACAGTTTTGTTGCAAAACAGGGTACCTGCTGCATTTTGATTTGGTCAGCTCAATCCATTCGTGCGCCTTGGCCAAAACCACTTCATACACACTCCATAACATCCATACAAACTATCCCAAGCCTTGGAAACAGACTGTAACACCCCTAACCAAGTTTGCCATTTTCACTTTTCTCTCTTGCAGTTTGACTTCCATAGGTTGATTCAAAAGGATTCAAGGCACACCAAGCATAGAGGAAGCATCCTTGGACCTCAGGCAAGCTGTACAAATCTTCAAATTCCATTGAAAGTGCCTCCATTGTTGTACACGATTCAAGCTGAACAGGTAAAAGTTTGAACTTCTATCTCTCTATCCAAGCATATCTAGGCTTAGGTTTGTGAAGGAAGTATGTCCTACTCATGGCCCTGAAGCTACCCATATCATTACTTTTCATTTATGTTGTGCGTGCTGAGAGAATTTTGAAACTGAACATTTGAAAAAAGCTAGGTCAGGAATTGGGGGAGGAGAAATTCTCTCTCATTTATGAGAGTTAGAACAACTTCTTTATATGTCTAGAATCGTGACATGATGCTCTACACTTTTGATGTTGTAAGTTTTTGTTAAAAATCAAGGAATCAGAAGTTAGCAGGTTGAGCAAGGAACGCGCGTTTTGTGTTTCAAACAATGGCTGGAGGTTGAAGAAGCCTCTTTGGGCTGGGCCTGACTTATTTTTCTGTTTGCACCACTATTTCCCACATACACCCCCTTGGCCCATTGTGTGTTTTTTTAATTATTTTTGACTTTTTATTTTTTCCTCTGACTTATTATTTTTTGTCAAAACATAAAAAATATTAAAAATATTTATTCAACCATTTTTGCATTTATTTTGAATTTATTTGTTTTGTTTACACTTGTATATATAAATAAATATAATACTTTTATTTAAAATACTAAAAAATAATACAAAATACATTCTATTTTCTGATTTTATTTTATTTTATCTTTTGAAAACATTTTCTAAAAAATATACTTTTCTTTTTATAAATAATTAATATTTTATTTTTGTGTATATTTAATATATTTAATACATAGTATAAATACTTATATATATTTATTAGAATATTTAGGATAAAAAATACAAAAATAATACATTTTTCATTTTTATTAATATTTGACCTCAAAAATTACTTTTTTACAATATACTTCTTTTTTTCTTTATTTTTGTGTATAATTAATAAATATTGTATATAATAAATAATAAATACTTTTTATTTAGCAAATTAGAGTTTTGCCCTAAACCATGGAAAATATCCAAAATTAATCCTTTTTATTTTTGTTTATATGTCACATGAAAAATACTTTTACATACATATAAAAATCATTTTTTGCATCTTGGATATTTATTGTATTTATTTAATTATTGTACAATTAAATAACTTGTATATTCAATTTAGATTGTAATAGCTTAGATTTAAATTTCTTGCTAAATACCCCCATTTGAACATTTGTACCCCCATCCCCATAATTATGTTGTAATAATTTAGGACTTTAAATTCCGCATTTTAAAGCTTTCTAATTATACCATGATAGACTTAGGGTTTGTATGCAAAAATCAAACAACAAATATCTTGACTAAACAAAAGACAAAAAGCATGAAAATGGACAACACCAATCACACTTGCACTCCTTAGGGTTACTCCACTTGTTGCCTTCAATAATGGGCCATGTTGCATGTTGAGTTTCTTTGGCAAAACAAAACAATTCAAATGATCATAGTCCCTCGATGACGCTTTCGAAAGTTGCCTAAAAATGATCAAGTCCCTTAAAAGGAAAAATTGCCAAATACACTTGGCAAATTCGTCCCGTTAACATCCTAACACAAGATTGTCCACCAAATACAATGGTGGAACAATACTGTTAAAAGGGTTAAAACATAGGAAAGATCTTTGAGAAATTTAGGGTAGATAGCTCTTGGTTACTTGACCAATATTGCAAAACAATCCTTGCCATTTTTCAAAACACACATCACAATACACTTTCAAAACAACTTTCAAAAACATTGAAAACTTTTCAAAAGACAAATACACCTTTGTATACATTCAAACCTGGATCATTACAAAGGTTGCCACGACAATGGCCTCTTTTCAAAACATTTTCAAACCCACACACAAAGCACCATTTCAAACAATTGAAAATGCAAGGCAAGTGATCTAAGCAAGTAACTAAGAGCCCATGGATAACCATAGATAGAAAGGGTGCTAATACCTTCCCTTTCTATAATCTACTCCCCGAACCCAAGAAAACATCTCAAAGGTTTTTGCTGTGCTTTTTAACCTTTCCTTAGGATAGAATAAAAAGTCGGTGGTGACTCTTGCTCAACCGAAACATTTGCGAAAACAAACGCAAAACCCAAGTCAGTTCTCCCACCGTATCACAGAACTGGCGACTCTGCTGGGGAGAAATTTGAAAGTGGAGTAACCTTAGGGCTTAGATCACCCTTTTTGCATGACTAATTGTTTGCTTTGATTGCTTTACATCTTGGTTCTCTTGTTGGGGCTTGAAATCCTACATCCGGATTTGGGGAAACATTCATAGATAGCAATACGTTGTGGAAACTGTGCGGGGTATACTGACACGGTTGAAGCAATAGCTATATTAGTGCGACATATTTGTGAGTACCGGTAACCCTTGAGTTCAATCAAGGAGAGTACGGGGCCGCTGAGTGATGTCACTAAGCACTAATGACCTAGAACCTTACTTGACCATCTTGGCCTTTTATTAGGGGTAGTGAGATGACCGGCTTTGGTGCAGTCCGAAGTTGGTAGATACTCGATACTACACTCATTGAGGGTTGTTTTCTTGGAATATTTTGGTCGCTAGTTAAGTGGCTAAACCAAAACAATGAACATGGAAAACAATCCAATGATATTGAGCTCCTTATAACCCGGTTACTATTTATAGGACAGGTTTTTAAGCCAACTACACTCAAGAGGGTACTTACCTATGAAACCCATGCAAGCCTGAAACTAGGGTTTTGTGTGAATTGCTTGTACATATGTTTATGCATACATCATGAACATCATAAAGCATCATATGCATCCACTAACCATTTCAAGGGTTTGGATCTTCATCTTTGTTCTTGTTTTGTAGGTCATGGAAATTCTTCGCAGGAAAACCATCCAAGTCAACCTTGTGAGAATCCCTCCTCAACTCAAGGAGCTCACATCCAGAATTCCGGAAAGCTCTCCCTTCAGTGAAAGACATGGTAGACTGCTCAGCCTAGTCAACACCAGCATTGAAGAGGACATGGTAAAGGTGTTGTTCCAGTTCTTTGATCCCCTTCACCACTGTTTCACATTCCCCGACTATCAATTGGTGCCCACTTTGGAGGAATTTTCTCAACTCTTGAGAATTCCTATTCTTAATCAACTACCCTATAACGGTACGGAAAAAGAACCAAAGCCTGAAGATGTTGCTCAAGCACTACACTTGCAACCATTTGACATCAAGGGGCACTGGGAAACTAGAAGCGGTGTCAAAGGCTTCTTGGCAAAATTTTTTGTTTGAGAAGGCACAAGAGTGTTGGAATTCATTGGACCTACAAGCCTTTGAAGAAATTGTGGCACTCCTCATTTATGGGTTGGTCCTGTTCCCAAATCCTGACCAGCTTATAGATGTCAACGCCGTCAAGATCTTCTTATCCAGGAATCCAATACCAACATTGCTTGGGGACATCCTCCACTCATTTTACACACGAACAATGAGAAAGAGGGGTGTTCTCATGTGTTGTACTCCTCTCCTTGCAAGGTGGTTTATTTCGCACCTTCCACAATCTGCCTTGAAGAACGACCAAGGCTTAAGGTGGTCACAACGGTTGATGACCCTCACTCACTCTGATGTACATTGGTGTTCTCGGTCCATAGAAAATGTCATCATCGTCGATCGTTGTGGAGAGTTTCCTAATGTTCCATTGCTTGGCATTAGAGGAGGTATTACCTACAACCCTTGTCTAGCTTTGAGACAATTTGGATATGCACGGAGGGATGGCCCTCATGACATGTTGATTCCTGACATAGTTTTTGACTTCGACAACGATGCGCAAGGACTTCGCCAAAGATTCATCAGAGCTTGGAGGATGCCTAACAAGGTAGACAACAAGACACTGGGGCACAAGAACTCCATCCCTCTTGAGCCTTATCTCAAGTGGGTACGAACCCGAGCCCAGAGCCTAATGATGCCTTACCCTCATGTTCTCCCTGTGATTAAAGAGCCCGTTAAGGAAGGAGAGGTTCCCTACACCATCCTATATCCTGACATGCCGACATCATGGGAGGAGATGCAAAAGAGTTGGATCCAACTCAAGGAGGAACGAAATACTTTTGAAGCCAACTTCTACGTCAGTGAGAAGAAGGTTTTAGAGCTTACCCGCCGACTCCATAAGGAAGAGACCCTCAACACCTACATCGCACCAAAAAGGATGCGCGACGTCTTTTTACCTTGAGAAGTTTTTTGTAATATTTGGCCCATGGGGCATTTATGTACTGACAAAATTTCTTCTTATTAATATGACGTGTGTTCTTTTTGTTTGCAACAATTTTGGATTTTCTAAATCCTTGAATGCATTGCATAAATAAGCATACCATTCATCATGCGCATAAACAGGTCTCCACACCAGGTTTCCTTATCTTTCTGCTGTTTATTTCAGTAAGATGGATCTCGAACAGACGGTCAAGGATTTGCAGTCTCAAAACTCACAGTTTCAACATCTCCTGATGACCTTGGCAAAGGGTCAGGAGGATCTAAAAGCCCTGCTTGGGAACAAAGAGCAAGTGAAAAAGAAGAAGAAAAGAGTCGGGGTGGCTACCCTGGGAAGAAGGTTTGAGGGTGAAGCCAGAAGAGTTCTTGAATTTCCCTCTGCATCCGAAGAAGAAACCAGTAAAGGAAAAGGGGCTGCGGTACCGTCTGAATCTGAAGCTGAAGAGGAAGAGGCTGAAGAAGACGAAGACTACTCAGAGCAACAATACCCGCCCGCCGATGATAAGTACAAAAACTTGGAAGACAGGTTGGCAGCTATGGAGCTGCAGAGAGTTCCCGGCTTAGATTTCGAAGATTTGGGATTAATTGCTGGAATTGTGATCCCCCCGAAGTTTAAAGTGCCAATTTTTGCAAGATATGACGGGCTGTCTTGCCCAAAAATGCACCTAAGGTCGTATGTCCGAAGAATCCAACCTCACACTTCCGACAGAAACCTTTGGGTACACTTCTTTCAAGATAGCCTGTCTGGCACTCAGCTAGACTGGTTTTACAAGCTGGAAAGGTCAGAGATACATAGTTGGGAGGATCTGGCAGCTGCTTTTTATCGCCAATATCAGTATAACTATGACTTGGCGCCAACCCGTACTCAGCTACAGAGTATGGGGATGGCCTCAGGTGAGGGATTCAAGGAGTACGTCCAAAAGTGGCGCGATCTGGCCGGAAGAGTGCAGACACCTCTTTCTGATAGAGAACTTATTGATATGTTCCTGGGGACCCTGTCTGGTCCATTCTTTAACCATCTGATCGGTAGCTCTTCCGCGGGGTTTACTGAATTAATTCTGACTGGCGAGCGAGTAGAAGTCGGTATCAAGAATGGGAAGATTCAGAAGGATGCCTCTGCATCTACAACTGTTAAGAAATCATTTCCGGCGAAGAAGGAAACGGCTGTTGTGTATTCTCAGAGAGGAGCAGGAAGAAGTGAGCGCAGGCCGACTGTGGGGGCCGTGATGATCCAAAATCCATCAAATGATCAGCCTCGCTGAAATCAGTCCAGACCTAAACAGTAGTGGGGAGAACGGCCACCACGGCAGTTCACCCGCATTAATATGACGCCCGCGCAAGTTCTTCCGCACTTGTTAAAGCTGAATCTCACAAATATCAAAGAAGCGCCGAAAAATGTGAATACAACCTCACCAGCTTACAATGCCAATGCCAAATGCGCCTACCATTCTGATAGCGTCGGACATGACACAAACAATTATTGGGCGCTAAAAAATAAAATTCAAGACTTGATAGATGCAAAAGAGGTGGAGTTCGATGCTCCAGAGAAGCCAAACGTGATATCTGCTCCGATGCCGAAGCATGGTCGAAATGTCCATGCTATTGAGGAAGATTTGTATGTTTCTGATGTCAATGACCTGATAACTCCGCTGTTAACCATCAAGTTAAATCTCTTAAAGGCCGGGATTTTCCCGGGATGCAAAGAAGACTGCTACTGTTGTTACTCTCTTCCAATTGACTGCCCGTTACTGAAGAAAGGCGTCCAAGGCCTGATGGACAGTCAACAAATTTTGTTTGAAAAAGTTCCTACTATTCCAACCCCTACTAAAGATGTTTCAATTATCACCATTCACGCCAATCTTTCCAAGGCCGTCAAAAAGCCTGTTAAGATTACATCCGCTACAAAGTCTGTTCCTCTGAAGATAACTATGCCAGGGCCTGTCCCCTACAGTTCTGAAAAATCAATACCATGGAATTACGGTGGAGAAATCTACTACCATGGTATTAAACAAGTTGAAGTAACCGAAGGAAGCTCTGATGAAGAAGATGCCAGCATTGGAAACATTGCCGGCACAAGCAAGATCACCCGAAGATGGAGAATATTTTCTCCAGAGATTGCCCCCCCAAAGGCAATCTTTGGACCCTCATCTGCTTCCAAAGTTAGTCCTGCACCGATAAGACTCTCCATAAAAACTCCGTTGAGTGAAGAAACTGTTATTCCTGTTGTTGTCCCTCCTACTTCTGCTGATAAGGGGAAAAGGGTCCAAGATGAGCTCGTCAGGACGAGAGCTCAACCTTTGGTCATCCTGGAAACCTCTAAGAAAGAGATGGAGGAGATCTTGAAGATAATTAAAAAGAGTGATTATGACGTGGTAGAGCAACTGGGGCAAACCCCCTCGAAAATCTCCATGTTAGCATTGCTACTTTGTTCAAAGGCGCACGCCAAAGCATTGATAAAATTCCTGAAGACAGCCCATGTGCCCCAGGAAACCTCTGCCGACCAATTCCAAGACTGTGTAGCCAGTCTTACAGCAGACAACGGTTTAGGTTCCTCTGATGCTGACCTAACCTCAAAAGGAAGAAAACACAACGACGCATTACATGTGTCAATAGAATGCCAAGGAACTACTCTGGCCCATGTTCTGGTCGACACTGGTTCTTCTCTGAATGTGCTGCCTAAGAAGGCTATCGACCGATTAGACTGTGAAGGCTTGGAGTTAAGGCCAAGTAATATCATTGTAAGGGCATTTGATGGGTCAAAGAGAATGGTACATGGGGAGGTGGACATTCCCATTAAGGTTGGCACAGAAGTGTTCCCCTCAACTTTCTATGTGATGGACATCCGTCCGTCATACTCTTGCTTATTGGGGAGACCATGGGCACACAATGCTGGGGCAGTCACCTCCTCCCTACATCAAATGTTGAAGTACTCTGTCAAAGGAAAGATCATAATTGTCCACGGTGAAGAGGAATATATGATCAGCCATCTGAACTCCTTTTGGTATGTAGAGGTAGAGGGTGAATTCATTGAGACACCATTTCAGCACTTCGAGGAAGTATCTCCTGAGGTGGAAGTAGCAAAGGTGGTAGCTGAAGTACCAAAGCAGATGGCCAGGATGGCATCTCTAAAGGACGCGAAAGCTGCAATGAAGGAAGGAAAGAGCTCAACATGGGGGCAGTTGCCGGATATTCCTCACAAAACAGACAAGTTTGGTCTAGGATTCACTGCTGCGGGGCAGAAAGCTATGCGTCGTTCAAAAGTTGAAAGAACACCCATCAAGATCTCTCCTTATGGGATCAATGTTTTGGAAGGTGAAGACGAAGAGGCCAACATTGAAGATTGGATCTACCCAACCATCGAAGGGGGACTACGCAACTGGGAGGCAAAGGACTTTGTCCCCATTACTTTTATTAATCAGTAATTATCTGTCAAACATTTCCTGTGGTCTGTAATAATTGCTTTTGAACAATCCGTACACTACTTTTTCACCTCATGCCTTGCCCGGGGCATGTAGGTCCATTTGTAAGGGTTTTGATTATCTTCATATCCATATGCCATGTTTAATGATTCATTGGATGTTTTTCATTAATGAACTGCTGTGTTCATTTTCCTTCCTTTTGCATTTTTTGTTTAAGGATGGCTATCCCTTACACACACCCACACTCACAAATGCAGGTACCCATCCACTCTGGATTTTATGGGTGACTATTCTGCTATATCCTTCAATAACTCTGAAGATCTGGTCAATCAGGCTGAGTATGAAGATGACGAAGGTTGTGAAGTACCAGGAGAGCTAGCCATACTTTTACAGCAAGAAGAAAGGGCCATCTTGCCTCACGAAGAGTTGTTGGAAACTGTCAACTTAGGAACAGAGGAAGACCGGAAGGAAGTACAAGTGGGTGCCAATTTGGAACCAAGTGTCAAGGAGCGCCTGATACAGCTGTTAAATGAATACGTTGAAATCTTCGCCTGGTCTTATGAAGACATGTCGGGTTTAGACACAGACATCGTGGTTCACCGTCTCCCTACAAGAGAAGATTGTCCATCGATCAAGCAAAAAGTCCGCCGAATGAGGCTCGACATGTCTGAGAAGATCAAAGCAGAAGTGATGAAGCAATTCAACGCTGGCTTTCTGGCTGTTACATCCTATCCACAATGGGTTGCTAACATCGTGCTAGTTCCTAAAAAAGATGGCAAGGTCAGAATGTGTGTGGACTACCGGGATTTGAATAGGGCCAGCCCCAAAGATGATTTTCCACTACCGCACATTGACATTTTGATCGACAACACCGCTCAGCACAAAGTGTTTTCCTTCATGGATGGATTCTCGGGCTACAATCAAATTAAAATGGCCCCCGAGGACATGGAGAAAACGACCTTTGTTACACAATGGGGTACTTTCTGTTACAAGGTGATGCCGTTCGGACTGAAGAACGCAGGGGCAACTTATCAATGCGCCATGGTAGCTTTATTTCATGATATGATACATCATGAAATCGAAGTTTATGTAGACGATATGATAGCTCGGTCACAAACAGAGGAGGAACACCTTGAACATCTAGAAAAGCTGTTTGCTAGGTTGAAAGAGTACAAACTCAGGCTGAATCCAAGTAAGTGTACTTTTGGAGTTAGGTCTGGTAAACTTCTAGGACTTATTGTCAGCAACAAAGGCATTGAGGTCGATCCAGCAAAAGTAAAAGCAATACAAGAGATGCCTGCTCCCCGTACTGAAAAGGAGGTTAGAGGGTTCTTAGGGCGCTTAAACTATATTGCCAGATTCATCTCTCATCTGACTTCTACCTGTGAGCCAATTTTCAAATTATTAAAGAAAGATCAGGTAGTTGAATGGAACGACGATTGCGAAGCTGCTTTTGATAAAATCAAGGAGTATTTGCTAGAACCTCCTATTCTGATGCCACCCGTCGAAGGAAGACCATTGATCATGTATCTGACCGTCTTGGATAACTCAATGGGGTGTGTTTTGGGCCATCATGACGAGTCTGGTCGAAAAGAGCATGCTATTTATTACCTTAGAAAAAAGTTTACCGACTGTGAGACTCGCTACTCACTGCTCGAGAAAACTTGTTGCGCTTTGGTATGGGCTGCTCGCCGACTAAGACCGTATATGCTGACTCATACCACCTTGTTGATTTCCAAAATGGATCCTATCAAGTATATCTTCGAGAAGCCTGCTTTATCTGGAAGAATAGCTAGATGGCAAATGATCCTAACTGAGTATGACATCCAGTACACCACTCAAAAAGCTATAAAAGAGAGTGTACTAGCTGATCATCTAGCTCATCAAGCTATCGAAGATTATCAACCCATGAGATTCGACTTCCCAGACGAGGACATCATGAATTTGGACAACATTGAAGGTAACTGACCGTATGACGAACCTGAAAAGGGATCCCGATGGACCCTGTACTTTGATGGTGCTTCAAATGCACTTGGAAACGGTATCGATGCGGTACTCATTTCCCCGGAAGGTTGTCACACGCCTTTCACGGCTCGACTTTGCTTCAGCTGCACAAACAACATGGCTGAATATGAAGCTTACATCTTTGGTCTCAAGGCTGCTATAGACTTGGGGATCAAATCTTTGATCGTATTTGGGGACTCGGCTTTGGTTATCAGTCAAATCAAAGGAGAGTGGGATACCAAACATCCTAATCTTATCCCATACAAAGAACATGTCCTAACATTGTTGCCTCATTTTGAGCAAATTATGTTCGAGCATTTCCCGCGAGAAGAGAATCAGCTAGCAGATGCTCTGGCAACAATGTCTTCCATGTTTAAACTTAACTGGGATAACGAGGCTCCCCAAATCACCATCAAGCGAATGGATGAACCTGCGCATTGTCACGAGATTAATATCGAAGAAGTAGTGAACAACCCTGGTTTCACGAAATCAAAAGGTATCTCCAGACCAGAGAATATCCCGAAGGAGCTTCCGTAAATGACAAGAAGTTCCTAAGGAAATTTGCTGCCAAGTTCTTCCTGAGCAATGGCATCCTCTATAAGCGCAACCATGATTGTGTTTTACTCCGATGTGTAGACAAAGCTGAAGTGGAGTTAATCATGACCGAGATGCACAGCGGTAAATTTGGCACCCACTTGAGCGGGCATACAATGGCCAAGAGGATCCTAAGGGCAGGCTATTACTGGTCTACCATGGAAGCAGATTGCCATCAGCATTCCCGTACCTGCCACAAGTGTCAAGTCTATGCTGACAAGATTCATATTCCTCCGGTTCCTCTCAACGTGCTGATAGCTCCTTGGCCATTTGCAATGTGGGGCATTGATATGATTGGAGAGATCAAGCCCACATCATCCAACGGACATCGCTTCATCCTGGTTGCCATTGACTACTTCACCAAATGGGTCGAAGCAGCTTCCTTCGCCTCTGTTACTAAAAATGTGGTTGCCCGCTTCATCAAGCAAAACCTCATATGCCGGTATGGTGTCCCGGACAGGATCATCACGGACAACGGTACAAATCTGAATAATACTATGATCATCGCATTATGCAAACAGTTCAAGATTTATCATCACAATTCATCTCCCTATCGGCCGAAGATGAACGGTGCTGTTGAAGCTGCGAACAAAAACATTAAGAAGATCATTCAGAAAATGACAGTCACTTACAAGGACTGGCATGAGATGTTACCGTTTACTCTGCATGGATACTGTATGACGGCACGTACTTCAACCGGGGCAACCCCATTTTCCTTGGTATATGGCATGGAAGTTGTCCTGCCCATGGAAGTTCAGATTCCTTCTCTAAGGATTATGAAGGACGCAGGTTTGAATGAAGATGATTGGATTTAGACCCGACTTGATCAACTCAATTTGATCGACGAGAAGCGATTCGCTGCTGTCTGCCATGGTCAAACGTATCAAAAACGGATGATCAAGGCTTTCAACAAGAAAGTCAGACGTCAAGTATATCAAGTTGGAGATCTCGTAATCAAGCGGATTATCTTGCCGCAAAGTGATCCCAGGGGCAAATGGACTCCTACATACGAAGGACCATTTGTGATCAAGAGCATATTTTCTGGTGGTGCAATGATTCTGACCACCATGGACGGCGACGATTTGCCGCACCCTGCGAACGCAGACATAGTCAAAAGATACTACGCATAAAATAACCTGACGAGTCGAAAACCCGAAAGGGCGGCTTGGGCAAAAATGGGCATCTCGGTGAACCGAAAACCCGAAAGGGCAGTTCAGGCAAAAATTAGGGATAAAACAAAAAAAATCTGTACACCCGGCAAGTCGAAAACCCGAAAGGGCGGCTTGGGCAAAAAGGGGTTTCCCGGTGGATCGAAAACCCGAAAGGGAGATTCAGGCAGAAGTTAGGGAATTAAAGCGTATGGCTATGTCTCGTCGGATCACTTTTGGGATAATCTCTTCATCAACCAGCTCCAAGATTCTGATCAATCCAGTCATCGGCAGACGAAGTATTGAATGGACAGATATTCAGAGTTGTGAAGGCTATAGCAGAATGGAATCCCATGGAATTGTTTCACATAGCCATCTTTCTTTTGTATACATTTTTCAATATTTACGACGACATCCTCTTACTAGGATGATTGTCTCCTTTGTACAAATATACTCATAGAAAGTTAATACAAATATTTTTCCAAATACAGAAATTTGCGTTGTCTTTCATTTCTCTTTTCTCTTGCACTTATGTTTTATTTGAGAAACGTCCAATGTTTTGTTAAATAGGCATATGCATTTGAACATAATCATTTCCTTATGAATCAAGAAAGGTGATTACCGATAGGTCGAAGGTACAGGTAGATATCTCGATGCCCTTTCAGAAGAAATCGCCAGCAAATCTAAAACTCCAAATTCCTCGATCTAGAATTTAATTCCCTAAACAGAGTTAGACTTTAGGATCCTCAGCAGAGAAAGCTTTCCCAACACTAATTTCCCCAGCCAGAGAGCCTTCTAGAACTCAATTCCCCTCAGAGTTAAGTTTCAGTATCCCCAGTGGAGCCTTAAAAATCTGAAAATCCAGTCCCCAGCGGAACTAAAATTTCCAACTATGAATCCCCAGTTGAACCAGGCTAGTGAACCTTCTCCCTACCGAGATACTTCCCACCAAACTGAAGATTCTCAGTCATACCTCTCCAGTATGAGTCTATCAGGTTCTGAACTCCCCAGTAGAGATCATCAGAAATTCTCATTCCCCGCAAGTCACCAAGGAATGCCAGCTCCCCAGCAGTGGTCCTAAGATCCCTCAACAATTGAAGATCTTGCATTTCCCCAAGCAGAGTGAAGGCTCATTCTCAGTTCCTCACAGGATAATCAGATGTTCTCCAGTGAAAATCTCCTCAAGACAAGAATCCCCAGAAGATTGGTATACAATCCAAGCTCCTAATTCTCCAGCAGTAGTCAACAAGGATGTCTCATCCTCAGCAATCAAAATTCTTGTCTTCCCCTGCAACAGTCAAGGATTCATTTTCCCTGGCAGCAATCAAGATTCTTTATCTCCAGGATTCATATATCCTCAGCAAGACAGCTCTTCAGCTTGCATGCACGTTCATTTACATTCATATCAAAAACATTGAAGTAACGTATATTGCATCATACAGATCATGAAACATAACTTTGTGTTTTAGCTAACACTTCACCCTTTTCAGGATAAGATTAAAAGGCTATCATTAACAATTATTCAGATACAGTATAGATACACCCCAGACACGGCGGTCATTCTATTACTCATTCAGAATTTCAAGTCAGATACAGTACAGATACACCCCAGACACGACGGTCATTCTACTACTCATTCAGACTACAGCAATCAGATACAGACTAGATACGCTCCAGACACGGCAGCCAGTCTATCTCTCATTCAGATTCATTTATCCACCTCAAGGTTGAATGCATTCCAAACACGGATACCATTCTGACCCTTACAACAGCAGTTTGATTCTCCCCAGTGCGTTCGCCACGGAAGTCATTCTGTCATTTATTTAGATCCCAGTTACAGTTTCAGATACACTTCAAACACATAAGTCATTCTGCTACTCATACTTCAGATACAGTCCAGATACGCTCCAGACACGGTTGCCATTCTGTCACTCATTCAGAATTTGTCCCCAGCACGCAGTTGCTCCATAACAGATGTTCCTCTATTACCCAGATACAATACAGATACACTCCAGACACGGCAGTCATTCTGATATTCATTCTTCAAGCACAGTTACAGCTCAGACACGCCCCAGACACGGAGGCCATTCTTCTGCTCATACAAACTCAGTCCTTAGATGCAGTTCAAATGCATTCCAGACACGGATATCGTTTTGATCCTCATTCTTCTGACCTATCACATTGCAGTTTAACAAACATTCCAGATGGCATCTTTAAGCCCATCTCCAACAAGATTCTGTCACCCTTCAGATGGCATCTCTAAGCCCATCTCCAAATGGCATCTCTAAGCCCATTCCCGCATCCATTATTCTGACGAGTGCAAATTTAAGGGCACTCTAGTGTCCAATCTCCTTTTACCTTCGAGACGCGAAAGGCAAGCTTGCCAATCTAACTCTTCAGGTTCAAGAAGATTGAACAGGGGAAACTGTTGTACCCCAAAATTTTCCCTCTCATTTCATCAACATTTTCTCATCACAAGACCCTTGGAGCTCAAGATCAAGTTAGGGTTTACTCTGCTCAAGACTCCTCCCTGCACTGCTGACTCAAATTAGGGTTTGAGTTTGCACAAAGATGTTTTGACCTAAAAGGCCCAAAATGACTTTCATGCTTCATGTTGGACTCACAAGTTTATCCATACCAAGTTTCAAGCCTTGATTCCAATCTTTGCCCAATCAATTGGACAGTTGACCTAGAAATCAACTGTATTGGGGAAAAAGTAAATTGTGGTCAATTGACAGTCAAACCTCATGATTTTTGACCCACATCAACATTATGAACTCATATGGACCATTTTATCAAGTTTGGATCACAATTCCACAAGAAATTTGATCAGATCACCAAAAGGGCAAAATGGTCATTTTTAGGGTTTTGACTGCACAAAGGCAATTTTTGACTGTTTGACCTAGCCAATAGCAAAACAAGCTCACATATGGACTCAAGGATTCAATGGCATGGTTTTTACACATTCAACAAGTTCAAAAGATCCCAAATGCACAAGATTGACAGATGAATTTTCCAGTCAACTGATCAAAATTTGACTGTATACTGAAAAGTCAAACTTTGACTTTTTGGTCAAAATCAAGTGCCAAGGTTCATTTTTCATCAAAACATGTCAAATTATGAAACTTGTTCATCAAGAAATCAAAAATTACAAATTAGGGTTTGAAATGAAGAAATTTCCTAACTTTGTCCCATTTTTTCATCAAGATATATTTGGATTCAAACAAAACTCAAAACATGAAAGTTGTAGTCCATTGAAAAATCTACAACTTTAATTCACAAAGTTTCCTCAAAAGAAGCTTGTAGCTCAAGTTATGATTTTTGGAATAGGGGTGCAAAACATTCTTAACTTAGAAATTTTTTTGACCTATTTTAGGCAGGATTTTTGCCCAACTTCATGGCCACTTTTCACATGCTTCCACTTGGAATTTCAACTTGCATTAAAAAGATGGATTGTAGTACACATTCCAAGCTTTCCAAATTATCCAAGAACTTCTCAAACACCCTTGTGGTTAGGGATAATCGAATTGGCAAATTTGGGCAAAAGTCACTTTGTTCATGGCCAAAGGCATGTTCATACACTATGCATTTTCAAACTCAGCTTGCACAAACTAGATTACAGGCCTTTTATCTCATCCACACTCAATAATTTAATGCATATCCTTTGTGTTCATGTCTTGTTTTGTGTATTTAACCATTACATACAAGATTAAGCCATATTTGGAAAAAACATTTTAGCTATTTTTGAAAAGAAGCACTTTATGTCAAGATCACAATCTAAGAAGTACAAAGCAGATCTTTTGGGCACAAGTTCATGAACTAATTCCACTGATCAAGAGTGATTTGTGCAGCATGCTTGAGGGGCCTGTATGAGCCTACAATCTAACTTGACAACTCTTGCTTAGATAAGAAGAAAACTTGCATTTTGTAACATAACCACACATTCCTGCAAGAACCAACAAAAACAAACTTTCTCCACACATTGCATGCTCCCTAACCAACCTAAAACACGAATCAACCAAGTTTCAAACCTTCTCATTCATCAAAACACAGTTTTGTTGCAAAACAGGGTACCTGCTGCATTTTGATTTGGTAAGCTCAATCCATTCGTGCGCCTTGGCCAAAACCACTTCATACACACTCCATAACATCCATACAAACTATCCCAAGCCTTGGAAACAGACTGTAACACCCCTAACCAAGTTTTCCATTTTCACTTTTCTCTCTTGCAGGTTGACTTCCATAGCTTGATTCAGAAGGATTCAAGGCACACCAAGCATAGAGGAAGCATCCTTGGACCTCAGGCAAGTTGTACAAATCTTCAAATTCCATTGAAAGTGCCTCCATTATTGTACACGATTCAAGCTGAACAGGTAAAAGTTTGAACTTCTATCTCTCTATCCAAGCATATCTAGGCTTAGGTTTGTGAAGGAAGTATGTCCTACTCATGGCCCTGAAGCTACCCATATCATTACTTTTCATTTATGTTGTGCGTGCTGAGAGAATTTTGAAACTGAACATTTGAAAAAAGCTAGGTCAGGAATTGGGGGAGGAGAAATTCTCTCTCACTTCTGAGAGTTAGAACAACTTCTTTATATGTCTAGAATCGTGACATGATGCTCTACACTTTTGATGTTGTAAGTTTTTGTTAAAAATCAAGGAATCAGAAGTTACCAGGTTAAGCAAGGAACGCGCGTTTTGTGTTTCAAACAATGGCTGGAGGTTGAAGAAGCCTCTTTGGGCTGGGCCTGACTTATTTTTCTGTTTGCACCACTATTTCCCACATACACCCCCTTGGCCCATTGTGTGTTTTTTTAATTATTTTTGACTTTTTATTTTTTCCTCTGACTTATTATTTTTTGTCAAAACATAAAAAATATTAAAAATATTTATTCAACCATTTTTGCATTTATTTTGAATTTATTTGTTTTGTTTACACTTGTATATATAAATAAATATAATACTTTTATTTAAAATACTAAAAAATAATACAAAATACATTCTATTTTCTGATTTTATTTTATTTTATCTTTTGAAAACATTTTCTAAAAAATATACTTTTCTTTTTATAAATAATTAATATTTTATTTTTGTGTATATTTAATATATTTAATACATAGTATAAATACTTATATATATTTATTAGAATATTTAGGATAAAAAATACAAAAATAATACATTTTTCATTTTTATTAATATTTGACCTCAAAAATTACTTTTTTACAATATACTTCTTTTTTTCTTTATTTTTGTGTATAATTAATAAATATTGTATATAATAAATAATAAATACTTTTTATTTAGCAAATTAGGGTTTTGCCCTAAACCATGGAAAATATCCAAAATTAATCCTTTTTATTTTTGTTTATATGTCACATGAAAAATACTTTTACATACATATAAAAATCATTTTTTGCATCTTACATATTTATTGTATTTATTTAATTATTGTACAATTAAATAACTTGTATATTCAATTTGGATTGTAATAGCTTAGATTTAAATTTCTTGCTAAATACCCCCATTTGAACATTTGTACCCCCATCCCCATAATTATGTTGTAATAATTTAGGACTTTAAATTCCGCATTTTAAAGCTTTCTAATTATACCATGATAGACTTAGGGTTTGTATGCAAAAATCAAACAACAAATAGCTTGACTAAACAAAAGACAAAAAGCATGAAAATGGACAACACCAATCACACTTGCACCCCTTAGGGTTACTCCACTTGTTGCCTTCAATAATGGGCCATGTTGCATGTTGAGTTTCTTTGGCAAAACAAAACAATTCAAATGATCATAGTCCCTCAATGACGCTTTCGAAAGTTGCCTAAAAATGATCAAGTCCCTTAAAAGGAAAAATTGCCAAAGACACTTGGCACTATTGCAATCATGGTCTAAACGATGACCCGCGCCCGTCCCGTTAACATCCTAACACAAGATTGTCCACCAAATACAATGGTGGAACAATACTGTTAAAAGGGTTAAAACATAGGAAAGATCTTTGAGAAATTTAGGGTAGATAGCTCTTGGTTACTTGACCAATCTTGCAAAACAATCCTTGCCATTTTTCAAAACACACATCACAATACACTTTCAAAACAACTTTCAAAAACATTGAAAACTTTTCAAAAGACAAATACACCTTTGTATACATTCAAACCTGGATCATTACAAAGGTTGCCACGACAATGGCCTCTTTTCAAAACATTTTCAAACCCACACACAAAGCACCATTTCAAACAATTGAAAATGCAAAGCAAGTGATCTAAGCAAGTAACTAAGAGCCCATGGATAACCATGGATAGAAAGGGTGCTAATACCTTCCCTTTCTATAATCTACTCCCCGAACCCAAGAAAACATCTCAAAGGTTTTTGTTGTGCTTTTTAACCTTTCCTTAGGATAAAATAAAAAGTCGGTGGCGACTCTTGCTCAACCGAAACATTTGCGAAAACAAACGCAAAACCCAAGTCAGTTCTCCCACCGTATCACAGGATCTGTCCGGCGTAGACCGACACGGATGAAGCAGTAGCTACATTGGTGTGGCACCTTAGTCTGTACCGATATCCCTTGTGTTGGAACGAGGAGAATATGGGTCTTCTAAGGAGTCATTAAGCACCAACTGACCTTAGAACCTTAAATTGACCAACTTGGCCATAGAACAGTAGCAGTATGCTACACTCATTGAGACTAAACTCTCGCGATGATTCCGACCGCAAGAAAAGGTTGCTAAACTGGAATTATGACCGATTGAGGGTAGTCAGTGATATTGAGATCCTCTAGAACCCGGTTACTATTTTTTAGGACAGGTCTTAACCAACTGAAACTGAAAGAGAGTAGTACCTAAGCTTCATGCCAGCCTGAAATCTAAGGGCTCTTTTGTGTGACTTGTGTGCCTTTACCATGTTTGCCTTTTGTGAATACTTGTGGCATGCCTTTACCATGACATCATAACATCATGCCTTAAACATTTCTTTAACCATTTCAAGGATCTCAAGGGTCTGTGATGCAGGTTATGGTAAATCAAATGTCCAGCAAAGGGCAAAGGGGATTTAATTTCCTCTAGCCAAGGTTGTTTAGAAATCAAAACACGATAACTTGAGTCAGGGGCTATGACCCACTCGATATGGTGAGCTTAACTCTTGAGGAAGGACTCTTGACGACACGAAGTTTCTTCAATCAAGCTGCAACCAAATTCTAACAGTTTCTTATTTACCCCGCGAGATCTTTGAAAACATTGCATATATATCATACATATCATTGCATAACAGGTCTCTCATGTTCTCGCTGTTTATTTCAGCAATGGCTCTCCAACAAGACAACCAGGATCTTCATACTCAAGAGACTCAGTTCAGGGAAATCTTCCTAAACTTATCCAAGGGGCAGGAAGAGTTGAGAACACTCCTCATGGGGAATTTGGTCAAGAAAAGTCCTGAAGACAATAAGGACGAACGGCTGGAACAACTGCAAGCTGAGTTCGGTGCCATGAAAATCCAGATGCTGGGGCAGATGGCTCTTATCCAAGGCTTAGCTCGGGAACAAGAAGAGCTGAGAACCATTATCAGCCAGCTTCATCAAGACAGATACAATAACATGAAGCAAACAGTCAAAGTCGAGGACCAAGTCATTGATCAGCCTCCAAGAAGACAAGGGTTTGGTTTGGTAAAGAATAGACCTCTCCAAGTTGTTACTACCTCACAGGTCCAACAAAGACCTTGCCAAAAATAACAGGTTGATCAGAGTAAGCCAAACATGCCCAGTAGGCAATTTACTAAGCTCAACATGTCGCTGTCTCAGGCTTTACAACACCTATTGATATTGAATCTGGTGACGTTAAGGGACCCTCCTAAGAATCCCAACATAGCCTCCCCAAGGTACAATCCTGATGCAAGGTGTGCATACCATTCTGACAGTCCTGGACATGACACCGACGACTGTTGGACTTTGAAGAACAAGATTCAAGACTTGATTAATGCCAAGGAGATCAAGCTTGACCCTCCGGAGACTCCAAACATAATCAATGCTCCTATGTCGAATCATTGAGAATGTCTTTGTTTCATTTGAATTTTCAAGTTGTAATCTCTTTGTTATTCAAACAATTATCTATTAATGCCAAACTTTGTTTCATTAATGCATTGCATATGTTTGTCTTGATTTGATCCACTCATTTTCATTACATTTAACTATGTTTTTTTTGACATTCAACTCTTGCTAAAAGTTACAAGCCTTTAGAGGGAGGATGACAAACAATGCCATAATCTCATACAGTATGCTTTTGGACAGACCTTGCTGACGATGTACAGGCGTTTCTTTCAAATCCTAAACACTGGAGTTATAAGGAAGATAATCCCTAGTCAACCCCTTCGAGCCAAAGAAGTAGAAGTTTTCTGTTTTAAACACAAATTGAAACCTTTAATTTAAACCTGGGGCAGGGTAGTCTCTCAGTTAATTCAAAAGAGGCGCATTGAAGTCGCAAAACTCTCAGTTCATAATACAACAAATGACATCAAAAGCATTCCTATGGAATCAAAAGATAATGGTGGTTCCTTATCTCATAGGCAGTCAATCTCTCAAAAGAAGAAAAAAAAGCCCACTGAGCCAAAACCTATAAAGGAGGCTTAAGAAAGTTGGGGCATCCCGCTGACTGTAATCTCGAAAACAGGAACAGTCAGGCAAAAGTTAGGGATAACAAATCAAAATAACGAGGTCACTAAAAATCCTCAACAACATGAAAAATGTTGCAAAAATGACTGCCTTCCAACAAATTCAACTTGTGTGAACCATCACCAAAAACGTCGTTCCAGACTCATTTGGAGTTCAAATGCACAATTAACTGAGTTTAGGATTGAAGAACATCACGAAGAACGGGTGGGTACAAATATACTTTGAGCCTTTATCCTTTGTTTCTTAAACCGTGAACCAAGCCATGTTACAACCCTTCAAAAGTCCTAACTGAAGCATGGGTTAGTTCAAAAGCATAATGTTACAAAAGGTATCCTGACTCCTGTAAGGCTTTGCCCTAAATCTTGTGTTGAATTTGTCTTATAAAAAGTTTTATGCTAAAAAATGCATTTTTCAAAACTTCGAGACAAGCATAAACTTTGCATTATTTGAATATCACTATTTGCATTTGGCTATTTTTTTGACAGCGGAGAAATTCACACAACGAATATCCGATGAACGAAAGCCCTCTCAGTGAACAAAATCACTTAAAAAAGGATGACATTTCCATTTACAAATCTCCTATCAACAAGAGGACTTGACACGTCACTATCCAGCACACCTGGGGAAGTTCAGTCAAGATTTCAAGAAATCTCTGAAGAAGTGCAGAGTAACCAGGGGCAAGTCTCCATCTCCGTCACTTGGGGCATTGAACATCAATCTCAGTGAAGGGTTACGTACAATTAAACATTTTTTGGAAATGTCACAAACACTTGCTACTAGGGGCAATGACAAATCTCCCCAAAATCCTTCTCATAGGATGACTCCCAGCAAGGGTTTAATCTCTGAAAACCTTTCCCCAGCTGAATCAACCTCAAGAATCCTCGAGGACTTCCCCCAACGAAGATGTTACCTCTCTAGCGGACTGACGACAAGGTTTATTTCCCCAACAACACCAGGATTCCCCAGCTTGAGTTTTCCTCTCCGACTACTACAAATTAAAGGACCACAACTCCTCTTCCCCAGTAGACTACTCTATAATCCCCAGCAAGTTACTGCGAAACCTGGACCCGACTAGATGTTAGTTCAACTTCGACTCCCCAGTAGAGCAACGGACGACTAAGACTCCTAAACTCTTTTCCCAAGTAGAAATAAACATACTCCCCACAGAGTTTTCAATATCCCCCAGCGAAGTTCTCCTCAAACAACAAAGCAGGGATCCCCGGTGGAAACATTCTAAGCAAAGTTTGAAGACATACCTACTCTTCAACAGCAATCCAGGATTTAATAACTCCCCAACACTTGTCAAGAATTTATTCTCCAAGACAAAATTACATTTCATAGCATATGCATACAAAATACATATAACATGAATCTCATTTATTTTGAGAACATCATTACACAATGCATACATCATGACATTGCATACAACTAACTCTTTACCTTTTCAGGAAAGATCGATCAACAAATAAAATTCATCATCCTTTTGAGGTAGTAATCATCCAAGATTCCTTCATCATCCCGTTGAGGTAGTAATTGTCCAAGATTCCTTCATCATCCTTTTGAGGTAGTAATCGTCCAAGATTCCTTCATCATCCCGTTGAGGTAGTAATCGTCCAAGATTCCTTCATCATCCCGCTGAGGTAGTAATCGTCCAAGATTCCTTCATCATCCTGCTGAGGTAGTAATCGTCCAAGATTCCTTCATCATCCTGCTGAGGTAGAAATCGTCCAAGATTCCTTCATCATCCTGCTGAGGTAGTAATCATCCAAGATTCCTTCATCATCCTGCTGAGGTAGAAGTCATCCAAGATTCCTTCATCATCCTGCTGTTTACAGTGATTTCTGGTAAACAACCGCTAGTCCTCCAAACTATCAAATAATCTTAATGACTGTTATTTAATCTTTCTGGTAACTTGCAGGATCGACTAGATTGATCATATGGGGTATTGGTCGTTTGGATAACTCTAATTGTAAATATGATATTCATAGTTAGGATTTGTATTTGGAATGTTTGATAGGGGTTCAACTCACTTCGATTACCATATTAAAAGGTTCTAATGACATAATCAAGTGAAAACATACGAAACTGAATTGTATGAATAAAGATTCGATTGCAAAGAAATGTAAAGGGTGAATATAAAAGAGTTTCTGAAATGTAAAGGATTCAAATAGAAGAAACGTTTAACTGCAGGAAACAAGTAAATGACTTTGAATGTAAAGACTTTAATGAAAAAGCATGAATATAAAAGCATGAAATGTAAAAGAGTTTCTGGAATGTGAAAGATTCGAAATAGGAGGAAAGCGTTTAAATGCAAGAAACAAGTAAATGACTTTGAATGTAAAGACTTTAATGAAAAAGCATGAATATAAAAGCATGAAATGTAAAAGAGTTTCTGGAATGTGAAAGATTCGAAACAGAAGGAAAGCGTTTAAATGCAAGAAACAAGTAAATGACTTTGAATGTAAAGGTGTTGAATGACAGTGACATGAAGATAAAAGATAAACTGGAAAAGATAAAGAGTTTTACTGAATTATAAATATTTGGTGTTATCATATGTACATTGTTCGAGCATTCGTTTCCCTAGCCATGTGGTATTTTGAATGTTTACTGAATTTTGTACAATAGATATGACACTCGAAATCCTAACGCTAAGACTTCTATTTATACTACTTCGACCATAACGGTCTTGTCTATAAGATTCTGCCACGTTCAGAACATGCAGAGCACTGCTCCTCTCTAGCTTCCACGCGTCTTCGAATGCTCCAGCGCATATATATTTAAATTTCGAACATCCCGCTTGCGTTTGAATTTCAAATGTTTTAGCACTCTTCGCTTCGAACTCATTTCTTAGACACAGTCTCGTTACCACTTCGAGGCTTCTTTTAAATATATCTTCACAACTGTCATTTGAAGCTCCGAGCTTTGACATGTTCGTTCGAAGAGCTGCTTCTACCATTCCGAACCGTAACATCTTGCTTTATTCCAACGAAACATCCAACTTGCTTCGTTTCGAACTGTATCATCAAAATCTTCAGCCAACAAAATGCCCCTTTAAAATATGTATTTCGATCCCTTGAGAAACACTTATTTTAAATATATTTGCAAGATTTTGATGTGACCTTTGAGTAATCCTAACATTTATTGCGTATGACCCCAATCACGTCAATCATGACGCCTCTTGGATTTCTTAACCGTCTTGAATCAGTACTTCACAGCATGGTGCAGTTATAAAACAATGATTATTATTAACCACGCTTATTACCAATATCAGCCTTTACGCCACCTCCTTCTCAATCCAACCCACAACTCCCACGTATCCTAGTCTCACTTAGTGGATGTTTAAACTTCCACACTATAAAAACCAATCAACTTAGTCTTTTATTCTTTTCCACATTCTGAAACTTTCTTCCTCTCTTCTCACCGAAACCCTAAAACTTCCAACAATCTTCAACAATGTCTTCTACAACATCATCCCAACTGAAGAAAACTTCCAAAAAGAAAGGCAAGAACACAGGAACAATAATGGAAAGCAAGGTTGGTACTTATCAAGGTCAATCTGTGCTTATCCCCCAAATGATCTCCAAAGAAAAGGAAATGCTCTACGCCTCTCAGGTACTGATTCCAACTAACGCTGCTGGAAAGAGGTTTGCTCTAATGGGTCCTCTTACAGTCTTTGAAATCTTAAAAGATACTAGAAAAATCTTCCCTGTTTGTTATAACTTTAAGCCCTTGTTTAATAAGATGGATATCCCTAAGATAGGCGAGTCTTCTGATTCAACAATCGTAGAAACTCCAACCGTTCCCCCAAAAGATCCCTTTGTGTTAGACTATGTGAAGAGCAACTTTAAACCATTCCGATCCTGCCCTACCTCTGACATAGCTTACCAAAACTGGCTTACCAAAGTAGAAGCCAAGAAATCCTAGCAATGGGAAGAATTAGGAATCTATAATTTGATTAAGTTATCGAAACCAGGCTTCACTTATAGTTATCCGTTGTTATTTGCGTCCTTATATTTCTGGGACAACACCTACAACACCTTTCATCTTCCTGGGGGAATGATAACACCCACATTTTTCGATATAGCAGCCATCACTGGTTTGTCACAAGTAGAAGAAACCTATATCCCTGACAATGAAGAACACTCCAGCATTATTGACTTCGAAGTCAAATTAGCCAGCTTTTCCAAATTCATTAGCCATTACCACACTGAAGGAGATAATGTGTCAGATGTGGAACATATTGCTTTCCTCACTTTATGGTTATCAAGATATGTATTCTGCAGCAGGTCCTTACAGGTAGCGAGCAGGTTCATTCCTCTAGCTAGAGACTTACATGAGAATAGGAGGGTATGTTTGAGCGAACTGTTACTTCTTGATCTTTATGAAAGCTTAAGATCAGCCGTTTCGAGTTTGAAATCCCACACTCCCAAAAACATCCTTCTAGATGGCCCCTTCTGGTTACTCCAATTATGGCTTAATGCCATGTTTGAACCCTCACTATCAACTGTTGACACCATTGTTGAACAAGATCCGGAGGTAGCGGATAGAATTATTGAAGGTACCAGGCTGCGAAAACTGACCCCAAATGATGACAAAGATGACTTCAAAGTCCTTTTCTCAAAATACATCATGATTTTTTCTAAAAGACACAAATTTGAAGAGACCATGGCACCCTTTGCTTCAAGGACTCATGGACCATCATGGTTCACCATGGCTCTCTCAGAAGCAGTTAAAAGCAAAGAAATTCAAGATATTTAGAAAGCCTTTTTGCTTCCTAGATTAATTTCCTCACGAATCACTCCTTCCAAGAATCAAATATTCCTTTTTGCCTATCAACCTAACTTTGTTTCTAGACAATTTGGCCTGTGCCAACTAATCCCTGAACCTCTGTTCCAAACAGAGAGTGCCATCACTTATGGTCGAACCTTTAAAGCAAGAGAAGCCAAACTGCAATAGGAACAATATCAAGGCTTCGCTCAATTTGAACTACTACCCTTTGAACCCACACACTTCACAGCAAAGGGTTTTCTGGAATGGTGGACAAAGTTCTACCAATCTTATATGTTCAATACCCTCTCCATTCAACAGAAACTAACTGATGCGTTCGATGTGCAGGTACACTCCAAGAAAGGTATGTTCACTCACACCAAAGAGATTAGGGCTTTTCAAAATTATTTCGAAACCACTTATGATCCCACACACTTGGAAACCACTGTGCATCAAGCGGCTGAGACCTTGAAGGAAAAATTTAAAGAAAAAATTTCTAAGCTCAAACTTCCTTCAGGGTTGTCACCTGAGGATAGGTATAGGTTGGCACTCGAAATGCATCCACCTAAATTCCCTAGATTGCCTACCTCAGAACTGGCTCTGGCTTGGTTTCCTCCATACCCTTGGTGGTTCACTTGCAAAGAAATGTTCAAATACCTTCAAAAGAAACCAAAGCCATCTGAGACTGTGACATGGGCTCGTCATTTGCTCCATGATTTCCCAGGACATCTTCGTTGTGACCTTTCTGCCATGTCGATTATATCTAATCAAGGCGCAGGTGCGAATGCTTGGGGAAATCCCAAATGCTTCTTACTTTCTTCATTTTTAACTTTTTCCTTAATTGTTTCGATTTTCAGCCATCAGGATAAAGTCCGTTGCCTCGAAGTCTAAAGAAGGAAGTGCCTCCCAACAATCTGTCGAAACCACTGATGATGTGACCTTATCCATACCAACAACAACTACTGCAACAACAACAACAACACCAGTAATAACAACTTTTCCAACTCCACAGGTAATCAATTAGCCCTGATGTTTCGAATAAACTGAATTTCATAATTTGGATCTAACTCATGTTTAAATCTTTTTAGACTAACAAACTCCCACCAACCACTCCGAAGAAAAGAAAAACAAGCACTACTGGGAAGAATCCCAATACTGGAGGGAATTCACCAACTGCTTTGAAGAAGAAGCAGAAGAAAGAAATTTCCAAAGGCGCTGAACCAACTGGCATTTCTGGACTCGATTCCAGGGATGCTGCTCCCTCAACTAAATCCAAAAATCCACCTTCGACCTCCAACGTAATGTTGGAACATATAGATAGCAACCTCTCCTCTGAGAATCCACAGGTAAATTGAATTCGAATTTTTAACAAAAATAGTTACTCATTACCTTGGTGCGTGCTCTTAATATTCTTTGTCTCTGTAGGACATTTCGAACCCAACTCTTACCACTTCGACTTCTCCATCAAAGACTGCTGCTCCCATCAACTCTTCTCCTCATGGGGACTCCAGTAACCTGGTGCAAAACAAAATCCTCCAACATGGAGGTTCCGATTGGGGCTTCAGAGTAACAAGATGACCAAAGCACTTCTCCTCCTTTGAAAGAAACGAATGAAGTGACGCTTCATGAATCTGCAGAGATTTTACCATAAACTTCTCTTCAAAAGTCTCCTCTTGAAACCCTTCAAGAGAACCCAAAGAAAATTCATGCTGAAGAGGAGAAGGCTGATTCTGATCAAGAAAACGAAGAATCTGCAGAGGAAGGATCCGAGGAAGAAGATGCCAATAGCAGTGAGAACAATGATATCGAAGTGGTGGATCTGGTTGATAATGAAGAAGGCAATGAGCAGGAAACAAGTGAAGGTGATGGTGACCATATCAATGAGCCTATGGAAGTCGAAATGGATGTGACTCCCTTGCGCATGGAACTTCCTCAATCATCTCAATCTCAAATGACTGAAGAGGAGCTAGCTCTCCTAAGACGAAATGACCCAATTGGGTATATGAAGGCAAAACTAGCTCAAAGGGATATTCCTCTTGCTAGGGCTGGCACTAGTTCGACTAACAATCCATTGCCCTTAGATGATAGAGTTGTACTCCTTAACAGAATTAGGAGAACAATCCTTGATGTGGACTTGTTCAAAGTGCTCAAACAGGATAGTACAGCTTGCTATACCATGAAGGAGCTACTTACGCAAGTTAACCTCGCCACCTGCTCTTTGCCAATCAGCACCATATTATTCGATCTTCAATCTCTGTTAGATAACGTGAATGGGTGTCTTCTTCAAGACGAATTTGCTACTAGAAATGTCCAAGAGAAACGAACTGCCATGGACGCTGCTTATGAGCATGCTTCGAAGCTCTCTAAAGAAGCTGAAGACCAAGCCATGCATATAAAGCAAGCCAAAACTGAATATGAAGCTCGAGCTCAATCTATTCTTCTCTGGGAAAAGCAAATCCAAGAGCTTCAACAAAAGGTTAAGGAGGCTCAACAACAACAATTGGCCTATAAAACCAATACTGCTGGCAATCAGTTCGAAGAGCTCCTCAACAAAGGACTTGCAGAAATGGAAGTAGCAGAGAAGCTTAAGGGAGAAGTAGCTACCCTAGAAGGAGCAAGGCGTTTTGCTCAACAAAGGCTTGAGTCCTTTCGGAGTACTTTCAATAGATTGAGGAACAATGCCTATTTTTAAATCTCTGTTTATTTAATTAGTTTTGAATCTTGGCTGAATTTTGGCCTGTAATATCCAAACAACGCCATTTTGGCAATCCTATATTACCATTTTGACATTCCTTTATGATGGTTCGATTACGTTGTTATTATTCGAATCTCCTGCAGGCGTGGCTTATATTTCTTTAAATATTTCCCATTAACCTTTAGGATTCACTTATCATCACCCAACTCTTCGATTTCGTATGCATTGTTTGAAAATATCTTTACTATTCAAAAAGGTCCTTCCCAATGAGGTGACCATTTACCTAATGTTTTATTTTTCATGTCCATGGGCAATATGACTTTCCAGACTAAGTCATTAATAGTGAATGCTTTTCCTTTCACCCTTTTGTTATATGCCCTGGCTACCCTTTCCTTTTGTCTCATTAGGCTTTCCAATGCATGCAATCTAACATCATCTAACTCAACTAACTCATTCATCATCATCTCCCAATATAATGTAGATGGGATCTCGTTTTGTCTTTGAATTCGAACTGATTGTAGATGAATTTCTACTGGTAAAACTGCATCATGACCAAATGTTAGTTGGAAAGGCGTGGTGTTAGTAGCTTCTTTAGGAGATGTTCTACAGGCCCATAGTATTTGGTCCAAAGTCTTGTGCCAGTTCCTTGGCTTTTTACCAACATGTTTCTTAATTAACCCTATTATCACTTTATTGGCTGCTTCGACCTGACCATTTGCTTGAGCATAATATGGTGTTGATGTTAGTAATCTAAACCCCATCTCTTGAGCAAATTCTTGCATTTTCCTACCAGTAAACACATAACCTTGGTTTGTGGTTATGCTCTCTGGCAATCCGAACCTATAGATAATTTGTTTCTGTATGAACTCAATAATAGCCTCTTGATCAGCAGCTACTAATGGTATTGCTTTTATCCACTTGGTAAAATAATCTATTCCTACCAAGATATATTTCTGTCCTTTAGACAAACCAGGGTTTATTTCTCCTATTAAATCCAATGCCCATCCTCTGAAGGGCCATGGTTTAATGATCGAATGTAACTCACTTGCAGGAGCATGTTGAATCCCTGCATGTTTCTGGCATTCTTCACACCCTTTAGCAAAGTCTATACAATCTTTGAGCATGCTGGGCCAATACATGCCATATCGAAATAACAACCATTTCATTTTATGACCTGCTTGATGTGCCCCACATGCCCCATTGTGGACTTCTGACAATGCTAAGTATGCCTCACTTTCTCCTAGGCATTTCAGTAATACGCCTTCCTGGGTCTTTTTGAACAATTCATTTCCCATGAGGACATATGATAATGCTCTATATTTTATCTTCCTATCAACATTCAAAGTTGGATCTGTTAAATAACTCACAAGTGGACGTCGCCAATCTGCATCTGATAAGGTGTCTATGGCTAGTACTTCGAATCTCTGTTTCTCAGCACAACCTAATTTTATATTCTCTAGATCTGATGGTATAAGTCTAGTAGCCATAACCCTACCTCTTAATTCGACCAAATCCTCAAAGTTTTTGGTAGAAACTTTATAACCTGAAGCTAACTGTGCTAAGTCATTTGCTTCTTGGTTTTCTATTCTTGGTATATGTTGAATATCCATGTATTCGAATTTTCTAAGTAGCCTGTTAACTATGACGAAGTATGTCATCATATTTTCCTTTATGCATTTGTACTCCTTTGTTATTTGCTTGACCACTAACTCTGAGTCTCCTTTAATTTCAACTCTAGTTGCCCCCAATTCCAACAAAGCTTCGAGTCCAACAATAAGCGCTTCGTACTCAACTTCGTTGTTCGAGCAACGAGGACCATCTAACTTATACTTGAATTTTGTTTGAATTCCTTTAGGAGAAATTATAAGAACTCCAACACCACTACCATCCCTATGGGTCGAACCATCAAAGTATAATTTCCAAGGTTGCATTTCAACGTAACCCATGACAGTATTTCCGACCAGTGAATGGTCCACAATGAAATCAGAAATTACTTGACCTTTCACAGCTCTTAAAGGCATGAAAGTCAAAGAATACTCTGTTAAGGCTAAAGCCCATTTACCAATTCTGCTATGCATTATTGGTTTCGAAAGCATGTGTTTGATAACATCAAAATGAGATGAAACATAAACATTAACAGGCTTTATATAATACTTAAGTTTCATACAAGAAAAGTACAAACAGAGACATAGCTTTTCTATATTGCTATATCTAGTCTCCGCATCATTCAATACCATACTTAAATAGTATATGGCTCTTTCGATGCCATTGCTATCTTCTTGTGCTAACATACTACCTATACTAACTTCAGAAGCAGATATGTACAATCTCATGGGCTTTCCCCATGAATGTGGAGACAAGATGGGAGGCTGAGAGAGATATCTTTTTATCTTGTCAAATGCCTCTTGATGGGCTTCGTTCCACTCGAAGGCTTGGCCTTGCTTCAAACGAAGCAACGGAGAGAAAGCTTGGGTTCTTCCACTTAGATTCGAAATGAACCTTCTGAGAAAGTTAATCTTCCCTAGCAAAGATTGCAGCTCCCTTTTTGACGTAGGTGCTTTCGTCTCCATTATGTCTTTGGTCTTATTTTGGTTGATCTCGATTCCTTTTTTATGAACCACAAAGCCAAGGAAATCTCCAGCCTGCACAAAAAATGCACACTTAAGGGGGTTCATTTTTAAGCCATGTTTTCTCATTCGTTCGAATGATTGGCTCAAATGAAGCAAATGGGTTTCTACAGATATAGATTTGATGACTATATCATCAATATACACCTGCATAAAGGTTTCAATGAAATCATGGAAAATCGAATTCATTGCCCTTTGATAAGTTGCCCCAGCATTCTTTAAACCAAAAGGCATCACTACCCATTCGTAGGTGCCTAAGGCTCCTGGGCAACGAAATGCTGTCTTGGCAACATCTTCTTCAGCAATAAAAATCTGATTGTACCCAGAGTATCCATCTAACATACTTAAATATTTGAATCCTGCAGCAGAGTCTACTAACATTTCTGCCACAGGCATGGAGTACTCATCTTTAGGGGTTGCAGTATTTAAATCCCTAAAATCTATGCAAATTCTCAGAGAGCCATTTTTCTTAATAACAGGCACTATATTTGCTAACCATTCGACATACCTTGTGGTTCTGATGAATCTGCAGCGCAACAACCTTTCGATCTCAGCTTTGATCTTTGTGAGAACCGCTGGTGCGAATCTTCTAGGAGTTTGCTTGATGGGCTTCTTGCCATCCTTGATTGGAAGTCTGTGTTCCACTAACTCCCTCTTTAAACCAGGCATTTCATCATAGTCCCACGCGAAGCAATCTTTGTTTCTTTTGAGGACTTCGATCACTCCCTGCTTGAGGCCTGGGTTAAGTTTTGCGCTTATGTAGGTTATTCTTTTCGTGTTCTCATCCCCCAAATTCACTTCTTCGAGCGGATCCTGCGCCAACATTTTGGCCCCTGAGTCTATGGGGTCCCTCTCGAAGCCTAAGGGTTCTTTATCATAGATGGCATCTAGCCTTTGATCTATTTCGTGTTCTTCAAAGGGTGAGCCTTTCGAGCCATCCCCATTTATTTCATTCACTTCTACAACCAATTTATCTATTTCAGCCTCTAAGGCCGCTTTCCATTCGTTCTCAGCCATATAGGCCGAAATCCTTTCGAAGAAGGAGGACTCAGTCATGAGCAAGGTTGTCAAACTCCCAGCCTGCTGGCCGTCTTTGCATAGTACCTTCGACTCCTTCATCTTCACTGACTATTCTTCTATCCCAATATATGCCATCATGGCGAAGGGTCATATAATAGTGTGTGTTCCTGGTTTCGTTGATTTCATCATTAGGGACACAAGGAGCAATCTTGGCCAAATGTTTGTCATAATTCCTCTTGTCAACTAAGTTGACTGCTGACATGAAGTAACTCTGGTCCGCTTCAATGTTCTCCATAATCCCATCTTCTCTCCATAAAACCAACCTTTGATGCATTGACGAAGGAACTGCTCCTACGCCATGGATCCACTCTCTTCCCAACAACAAGTTGTAGTTGCCTTTGGCTTCGATCACCATGAACATGGTGGGCCTGCATCTCGATCCTATCGTCAAGTCCAATTGAACTACCCCCAATGTTTGACCTACTTTCCCTTCGTAGTTGGATAGAACCATTGTTATACCCCAAAATTTGCCCTCCCATATTCATCAAGAATTGTCAAAGTCAAGGTCACAAAATTCCCCAAGGGTTGTGCAGCTCAACTGTCTCCTATACAGTCAAAACTAGGGTTTGAGTTCTGGTCAAGCAAATGAACTTTCCAAAGGCCCAATCAAGTCTCATGTGCCTACAAAGATGGTCAAATATCCTCATATCAAATTTCAAGGCATTCAGCTCAAAATTGCACAGTCAAAACCCTAGATTGCACTACAGTCAACTGTAGGGGCAAAATGGTCATTTGACAGTCAAAAGTTCAAATTTTTGGTCAATATATCATTTTGAAGCCACAAACATCATTTGATCAATGCTTGATCATGATTCTCAAAATTTGGCTCAGAAATCATCAAAGATGCAAAAGTTGCTATATTTGGACAGCTGAAAAAGTCAACTGAAATTGACCAGGGCATAACTTTCACATGGATTATCAGAAAAATTCCATCCAAAGCTCATTTTGAATAGAAAGACATTTCCTACAATTCATCTTCATGTTCCAAGTCCAAGAAATGCTCTCACAAAAAGTTATCAATTTCAACATTATAGGTCATTTTCAAAAGTCAACAAAAAGTGACTTTAAGTCAAAGGCCATAACTTGAGATTGGTAAATCAAAATGACATGGGACCAAAGTCATTGGTTAGAGGACTCAAATACCTTTCTAAAATGTCTAAGAACATGTGAAAAGCTTAAAAATTGACCAAGTTATGCCTTGTGGAAGTTGGGAAATTTTTGGAAATTTTTGAAAGTCAACATTGATGCAAAAGGCCTAAAAATGCAAATGGGCCCATTTTTCTTCCAAATTTCTTCATGCCAAGTCTATGCACGACCACTAGGCCCAAAGGGAAGTATTCTCATATTTTTTAATTATTTATTTGAATTAATATTAATTTATATTCATTTAAATCATTTTAATTCATGAAAAATATAACCTTAACTTAAAAAATCTTTTTATGCACATTATCATGTCAATATTTCGTGCTTAATGGATTATGGCAAGTTTTGATAAGTTTTGATCAGATTTGAACCAAGTTGCACATGAAAAGATATGAAAAAAGATTTTTCAAAATCAAATATATGAAATCATAATTGCAAGAGATTTTGGTTGAAATTGTTGACCTAATTGCTTCCTTACAAGTATTAGAACAAGACCTAATGGCTAGGAGACTAAAAACTGCGCAGCAAACCAATACTCAAACTTGGAAAATTGCTTGGAAAATTCAATTCTGAAATCCACCCTAGAGACTGATTCAAAGCTCCATTCGTGTCTCAATAGGTTCCTTGACACTTCCTGAACCTTTCTCAATCAATAACGACAACAAAGAGGCCCTGAATTGGTACACACGAGCCCAACTGTACCAAGAACATCTCGAAATCGCATAGCATGATTTAGACATCTTTTTGCATTTTTGTTTGTATATTCTTACTCCTTGTGAAGTTTGTGAACTAACCATTATAGTTAATTGAATTTTTGTGGCATAAGCATGATTTCACCATGAGCGCCCTCTAGGGTTTGCAGGTTTCAGATTTGGGGGTTTTTGACCAAGGAAAAATTGGACTTCCAGGCTAGTACCAATGGCTTGAGCAGGTTGAGACGAAGAACATGGCACCCTCGCGCTCAATTTATGAGCGACGAGGGGCCAGTCGCTATTTTCTTCTAAGTCCCCTAAGGCCACGATCAAAAACCGTTGCCTCTGTCCTTCATATTTCAGAAAACGAAAGAGACGATGAGTTGTCACACGGAGACAGGCCAGTTTGAATTCACGCGCGTTTTGCCCACTATGCATTGATTTTGCTTTTTTGATATTTAATTGGTATTATATATTAAATGGAATCACGTAGCTCAGCTGGCAACGCACTATGCATATAACCTCAAAGACCTGGGTTCAAATCCCAGGTCTTGCAATATTTCATATTATTTTTCTCTTAGCAATCTCATACAGGTCTCACACAAAGACTCACCGTACACGCTATATCCAAGTCACCCACGTGTCCCAGGCAACCAAATCAATGGCCAATATTCCAGATACACCATACACCAAGTCAAAGCGCTGACACCTGATCCTAGAAAGTCAACCAATTTCCAAGCAAATGGGCCTTGAATTACCAGGCCTTACCTCCTTATTTGGGGCAGCACCCCACTCTGGTTTGCTTTCTTTATTTTATTTTTTTATTTTAATTATTGTATGTTTTATTTGATTGCTTTAATTAAACTTATTTTTTCTATAAAATATAAAAACATTAAAAAATGCAGAAAATACAGAAAAATATAATATTTATTTTATTACCATTTATTTTCATAAATAAACTAGCATGTAAATAAATTAGTGTAATTAGGTTTTAATTCTAATTCCTTTTTTTAATAAAAATCCAAAAACATGTAGAATTAGGTTTAATATCTTTGTTGATTTTCTTTTTTTAATTTTTATTTCTCACAATTATTATTTATTTAGTTATTTATTTTCATATTTAAATTGTACATAGTAAATTTTAGATTTAATTTAGATTTTATTTTAATTCTTTCTTAATAACTAAAAAATATTAGAATTAGGGTTTGCTTCTCAATTTAATTTTTGTTAACTCCTTTTCTTTTAAATCTTAAAAAATACAAAATATCAAAAATATTTAATTTCTTTTTTATTATTTTATTTTTAATGCTCATTAACTTTTTGCAAAAGGGGTCCAACGCCCGTCATTAATCATTTAATTACGCATTTATTTTATTACCGCTCATTATAATTTTGTAAATCTCCCAAAGCCATGTAATTTAAATTTCTCGCTCTTTTATTTCTTCGCATTATTTATTTTTCCGCTAAATCGGGTCCGGTTTAATTTTGGCGATGTGGACCCGCGCCATTTGTAATAGTTTAGCTTTATTTCCGCAAAATTTATAACTGTTAAATATGCATGCAAGAATGAATGGACTTAAAATAAAATCAAGCGTAGATCACAATGACATGACAAAAGACAAATAAATAACTGAAACATGACACACAATTCGCACACACCACCCCTAGGGTACGCCTCACTGTTGCCTTTCGAAAGGTGGTCGTCGAGTAGAAAACGTCTTAGTAAGTCCTCATGATCCGGGAACCTGGCATGAGGGTAGCTTCTAAGGTGTCTTCCCATTGCTCTGGTGATCACCATGTCCCTACAAACTCGAATTGACCCGAACACCTCCAACGGTGGTGCTACCTACCTCTCAATGGTGGGATGGCACTACTTTAAAGGACATTTACACAGACGAATTCCTTAGGGTAGGTAGGTTCTCAAGGATACTTGCTCTCTTCAAAACAAACTGAAATCTTTTCACACCAACACTTTTCAAAAGCTTTCAAAGCAATTTTTCAAACACTCTTGAGGACTGATACAAGAGTCGAACTGGAATTTTCAAAGAAACTTTTTAAAACCCACAGTTGAAAAGCAAACAAACCATTTTTGAAAACACAAATGAGCAAGTATCTAAGAGCCCATGGATAACCATGGATAGAAAGGGTGCTAACACCTTCCCTTTCTATAACCTACCTCCCGAACCGAGAGCAATCTCTTAAAAGGAATTTTTCTGTGCTTTTGTCCTTTCCTATTGGAGAAAATAAAAGACGGTGGCGACTCTTGCTTCCGCGACATTTCGCGAACCAGCGTTAAACAGTCAGTTCCAGATCCACCGATCACAGAACTGGCGACTCTGCTGGGGAGTAAACTTAAAGTGAGGTGTACCTTAGGATTAAGATCACTGTGTTTTCAATTGTCTTCTTTGCTTGCTTTACTATTGTGGGTTGCTTGGGAGTTCTATAGATCCTAACCCGGATCTGGGGGATACCTTTCTTAGAAAGTAGCAACAAGGCTGTGAGGGAACTGTGCGGGGTATACCGACACGGTTGAAACAGTCTGCTACGTTGATGTGGCACTTTGGTGTGTACCGGTAACCCTTGAGTTCAGTCAAGGAGAGTACGGGGCCTCCGCGTGGTGTCGTGAAGCATCAACAGACCTTAGGAACCTTAATTGAACTATCTTGGCCTCTTTAGGGTAGTGAGATAACTGACTTTGGTGCAGTCCGAGGTTGGTTGATACTCGATACTACGCTCAGTTGAGGGTTGCTTTCCTGGAATATTTCGGTCGCCAGTTCAGTGGCTAAATCGAAACGATGAACAATGAAAGTAATCCCGTGATATTGGGAACCTTAGAACCCGGTTACTTTGATTAGGACAGGTTGAGCCCACCAACTGAAAGAGGGTAATACCCAGACCCCATGCTGGCCTAAACTCTAAGGGTTTCTCTTGTGTGACTTGTGTGCCTTTATACTTGCCTACTGGCGTACTTGTTACCTGACACTTGTTTCTTGCAGGTCTAGTTTATAGTCCTTAACTAGGACTCATGACAGGGTGCACTAAATTTCTTGCAGGTTTTGTTCATAGTCCTTAATTAGGACTTATAACAGGGTGTACTAACCTCTTGCCGGTCTTGTTTATAGTCCTTGACTAGGACTCATGACAGGGTTTACCTAATTTCTTGCAGGTGTTGTTTATAGTCCTTAACTGGGACTCATAACAGAGTACTGAATTTCTTGCAGGTGTTGTTTATAGTCCTTAATTGGGACTCATAACAGGACACTGAATTTCTTGTAGGGTCTGTTTATAGTCCTTAATTGGGACTCATAACAGGGTTACTCACATTACCCCATGCATAGCATAACATCATACCATTGCATACATCCTAACCCATTTCAAGGATCTCAAGGGCTTGTGATGCAGGTCATGATGAACCAACTGTCTAGCCAGGGGCAAAGAGGATTTATTTTCCTCTAGCCAAGGTTGTCAGGGGCTATGACCCACTAGATATGGTGAGCCTTTGACCCTTGAAGAAGGACTCTCAACAACAGGAAGTCTTTCAATCAAGTTACTGGTTCTCAACTCTAACAAGTTTCTCTGTTTACCCTGCGAGGTCCTTGAAAACATTGCATGCATATCATACACATCATCGCATTACAGGTATCCCTTTTGCAGGTCACTTACCTTTCTCGCTGTTTATTTCAGCAATGGCCTCACAACAAGATAACCAGGACCTTCACGCTCAAGAGTCTCAGTTCAAGGAAATCTTCTTAGGTCTATCCAAGGGGCAGGAGGAACTAAGGACACTTCTCACAGAGACCTCCGCCAGGGGCAATGCTGAGGATGGAAAGTTGGAACACCTACAAGCTGAGATGGATGCTATGAAAGCCCAGATGCTGGGACAGAGGAATATCATTCACTGCCTAGTTCAAAGACAAGAGGAGCTCTGGTTTCTCTTCAACCAACTGCTTCAGGGTAACCTACTGGGGCAAACATCTGAGGGTAAAAAGCCATTCATCATCCAATCATCCTCGAGACAAGAGGATAAGGGGAAAGTTCCTCAAATGACTCCAGTGCCACAAATTCAACGCCAACCTCACCGAGTTCAGCCAGACAAGCCCAGGAGGCAATTCACCCAACTCAACATGTCGCTGTTTCAAGCTTTGCAACACCTATTGAGGTTGAATCTGATCACATTAAAGGCTCGTCCCCGGAATCCCAACACAGCATCTCCTGCCTATGACCCCAATAAGAGATGTGCCTACCACTCTGCTAGCCCAGGACATGACACCAATGAATGTTGGGAGCTGAGGAACAAAATCCAGCACCTGATCGATGAAGGGACAGTGGAGTTCACACAAGATGGACAGGTTGAATTTTTCTACCATTCCTCCAAAGATCATCAGTTGAAGTAACAAGCTCCGAGACTAAGAAACTTTTGTCCATTCGAATGTTCAAGTTGTGTTTTCTTTTGACCGTTCAAACATTTATTCATGTTAAACATTGTTATCACCTTAAGGCATCGCTTATGTCTATTTTGAATCAATATATTCGTATTCACTAAATGCCAATTATTTTCATATTATTTTCATATTTTTTCTGATGTCAACTCTTGATCCAAAATTCTAAGCCTCTTGAGGGAGGATGATGAAAACGATACCACGATCTTTACAGTATGCTTTTGAACAGACCCCGCTGATGAGGTACAGGCATTGTTTCTATCCCTAAACACTGGAGTTATAAGGATGATAATCCCTCGTCAACCCATCAGAGCCAAAGAAGTAGGAGTTTTATTTTCAAAATTGAAACCCTTAATCATAACCTGGGGCAGGGTAGTTCTCTCGGTTGATCCAAGTGCATAGCGAATGGCACCAAAGAGATCCTTAAACAAAAAAAATAATGGTTCAGAACAATCAAAAGGACAGGCAGTCATTATCCAAAAAAAAAATCATAAACGAAAAGCCCAAAAAGTCAAAACCTATAAAAGGGGACTTATAAAACTGGGGCATCCCGCTGACTGTAATTCCAAAAAGGAAACAGTTCAGGCAAAAAAGAAAGGGATAACAAAAATCAAGAAAGAGGTCTTACAAACCCTCAACAAAAACAAAAATGACTGCCTATTCAAATAAACGTTCAACATCTGAACCATCATTGGAACATCAAAGCAAAAACTCAAGCAAGGTCTAACGCATGATCAACTGAGTGTAGGTTTGGAGAACATCACGAAGAGCGGGTGGGTACAAACAATTTGAGCCTTTATCCTTTGTTTCTTAAACCGTGAACCAGGCCACGTTATAACCCTCAAAAGTCCTAGCTGAAGCATGGGTTAGTTCGAAAGCATACTGTTACAAAGGTATCCTGACTCCTGAAGGCCTACGGTAAATACGGAGTTGACATCACGTGTTACAAACATTCATTTGTGAAAAAGAATGCATTTTCAAAATATTCAAGACAGACATAGGCTTTGCATTTTTAACATAACTTTGTTTGCATATGACTTTTTGTTTGAACAGCAGGGAAATTCGCACGATGAATACCTAGTGAACAAAAGCACTTCCAATCAAGGGGCGGACATGACCATGATCTATCATCTGGGGCAATCCAATCAAGATTCGGAGAATCTCTCAAAAGGCCAAAAGCCTGGGGCAAATCTCCGCCTGAGTCACTTGGGGGCATTCCAGCAACAAATCTTGCCTGATCAAACACCCTTTGATGGCATGACAAAACACTTCTGACAGGGGCAATTCCCTACATCCTGAGGACACGGACATAGTCGAAAAAATACTGCGCATAATCAAAGACCCGCTAGGTTGACATACCTAGGCAAAAATAAGGGCTTCCCGGCGAACCAAAAGGGTTCGGGCAAAATGAAGGGATGAAATGAAAAAAAATCTGTACACCCGGCAAGTCGAAAACCTGAAAAGGCGGCTTGGGCAAAAATGGGTATCCCGGTGGACTGAAAACCCGAAAGGGCGGCCCAGGCAAAAGTTAGGGATCAAAGCGTACGACTATGTCCTGTCATTCATATCACTTGCCTACCAGAAGAAGGTTTGTCCGTCAACAACTATCAGCACCTCATAGGTCTTTCTCTCCTCAGAAACAGGGGCAATAAGGAGTCACCTAAGAGCAATCTAATGGTTCTATCCCCCAAGATGCCAAGATAGGTTCAGCTAAAGAACATAACCGGTACATCTTAAATCCCCAGAGAGTGGTTCAGTAAAAACAATACCTTCTTCTCCAAGCTATTATCAGATTGTCAAGGAAATTGAGTATCCTCCCGTAGATCCCAACCTCCCCAGCAGCAGCACATATTCAATACAAGCATCCCCGGCAGTCTTGGCCTAAAGATTGTTCCCCGGTGGTATCTCAGTCACTTCCCCTGCATAACAAAACTTCCCCAGGAGTCCAATCCAGTTTCCCCAGGAAGTTGGGATTCATATCCCCAAGCAATAAGCTTATCCCCAGTAGATTCTGGAAGCTTATCCCCTCGCAGAGCACGAACGTATCGCCCGGCTTTATTTAAAGAGTTATTTCCTTAACAGGATATAACTGGGTTATCCTCAGCCAGAAGCCACGGGAAGAGCGTCGTCGACAAAGCCTTCCTACCCCAGCGAAGTCTATCAACGCTTCCTATACAACAAGGGTTTCCTCAGCAAGTCGTTCTCAATAATTCAGCAAAGCATTTCTCTCCCCACAAAGTACCGCTTCCTAGCATGGTCGTCAGAGTATCTTTTCTCCCCGCAGAATCTTCCATTTGCCAAGTTTATTCCTCAACGGAGTTATCTTCTCCTACCAGTATTCTTGCAACTACCATCCCCAGCGGAAGGGAAATCAATACCTCAACATCAGCCCAGGATACGACTTCCTAGCGCCTGTCAAGGATTTACTTTCCTAGACAAAAATATACATTCATAAAACGTCACATACATCATTATAGCATGCATAGACACATCATATCATACAAGTCTCATTTACATCAAGAACGTCATTGCATATCATGCATTGCATATGACTGACTTTTACCTTTCAGGAAAGATGCAGTTTAAATTCTCAATCACATTTCAAGACCTAGACCGGTCCAGTCCAATCAACCCTAAGATTTTCCTGATTCTTACCCAGTCCAAGGCCTTCTCTGGTTCAGTCAGATCGACCCTAAGATCTCCCTGGTTCTTATCCCAGTAGAAGACACCCAAGACTTTTCTCAACGAGCGTTGTTGAAGATAAAGTCACCCAAGATTTCCTTAACGAGCGTTGTTGAGGTTACCAAGATTTTTTCTCAACGAGCGTTGTTGAAGATAAAGTCACCCAAGACTTCCTTAACGAGCGTTGTTGAGGTTACCAAGATTTTTCTCAACGAGCGTTGTTGAAGATAAAGTCACCCAAGATTTCCTTAACGAGCGTTGTTGAGGTCACCTAGATTTTTCCTCAACAAGCGTTGTTGAAGTTAAAGTTTCTTTTGTGGTCCCTTCTCCGACGGTGAGCGTGAGGTGGTAATTCCTTTTTCGAGATGTTTTCCTCTCCGACGGTGAGCGTGAGGTGATAGTCTTTTGTGGTCCCCTCTCCGACGGTGAGCGTGAGGTGGTAATTCCTTTTTCGAGATGTTTTCCTCTCCGACGGTGAGCGTGAGGTGATAGTCTTTTGTGGTCCCCTCTCCGACGGTGAGCGTGAGGTGGTAATTCCTTTTTCGAGATGTTTTCCTCTCCGACGGTGAGCGTGAGGTGATAGTCTTTTGTGGTCCCCTCTCCGACGGTGAGCGTGAGGTGGTAATTCCTTTTTCGAGATGTTTTCCTCTCCGACGGTGAGCGTGAGGTGATAGTCTTTTGTGGTCCCCTCTCCGACGGTGAGCGTGAGGTGGTAATTCCTTTTTCAAGATGTTTTCCTCTCCGACGGCGTGTGAGGTGATTCCCTTTCAGATTATAGTAGCTTATGGTTTTCTTCCCGATATTGCAAAGATGGTAATTCCCGCCAAGATTTTTCTCAACGAGCGTTGTTGAAGGTAAAATCATCCAAGGTTCTCTTACCATTCATGCTAAGGCAGTAATCATCCCTGGTTCTTTCATCAACGTTTGAAGCTCCAGACTCAGCTCCTGTAACCCGTCAGGACACATCTATACCAAGCATCTAAAATCAGCTCCTGCAACGTGTCAGGTACTCATTTTTTCTTTTGCAGGTACGCAGGTTCTCGCTAAGGAATCTCTTACGCGATCAACATCCAGATGGCATCTATAAGCCCATCACCCTATCCAGCAATCTCCAAATGGCATCTATAAGCCCATTCCCCCATCATCACTACTACTATGTAAGCGCAAATTTCTGGGCACTCTAGTGTCCAATCATCTTTTACCCTCGGATTACGAAAGGCATGTCAGCCAATCTGCATCCTCAGGTCTAAGAAGATTGAACAGGGGCAACTGTTGTACCCCAAAATTTGCCCTCCCATATTCATCAAGAATTGTCAAAGTCAAGGTCACAAAATTCCCCAAGGGTTGTGCAGCTCAACTGTCTCCTATACAGTCAAAACTAGGGTTTGAGTTCTGGTCAAGCAAATGAACTTTCCAAAGGCCCAATCAAGTCTCATGTGCCTACAAAGATGGTCAAATATCCTCATATCAAATTTCAAGGCATTCAGCTCAAAATTGCACAGTCAAAACCCTAGATTGCACTACAGTCAACTGTAGGGGCAAAATGGTCATTTGACAGTCAAAAGTTCAAATTTTTGGTCAATATATCATTTTGAAGCCACAAACATCATTTGATCAATGCTTGATCATGATTCTCAAAATTTGGCTCAGAAATCATCAAAGATGCAAAAGTTGCTATATTTGGACAGCTGAAAAAGTCAACTGAAATTGACCAGGGCATAACTTTCACATGGATTATCAGAAAAATTCCATCCAAAGCTCATTTTGAATAGAAAGACATTTCCTACAATTCATCTTCATGTTCCAAGTCCAAGAAATGCTCTCACAAAAAGTTATCAATTTCAACATTATAGGTCATTTTCAAAAGTCAACAAAAAGTGACTTTAAGTCAAAGGCCATAACTTGAGATTGGTAAATCAAAATGACATGGGACCAAAGGCATTGGTTAGAGGACTCAAATACCTTTCTAAAATGTCTAAGAACATGTGAAAAGCTTAAAAATTGACCAAGTTATGCCTTGTGGAAGTTGGGAAATTTTTGGAAATTTTTGAAAGTCAACATTGATGCAAAAGGCCTAAAAATGCAAATGGGCCCATTTTTCTTCCAAATTTCTTCATGCCAAGTCTATGCACGACCACTAGGCCCAAAGGGAAGTATTCTCATATTTTTTAATTATTTATTTGAATTAATATTAATTTATATTCATTTAAATCATTTTAATTCATGAAAAATATAACCTTAACTTAAAAAATCTTTTTATGCACATTATCATGTCAATATTTCGTGCTTAATGGATTATGGCAAGTTTTGATAAGTTTTGATCAGATTTGAACCAAGTTGCACATGAAAAGATATGAAAAAAGATTTTTCAAAATCAAATATATGAAATCATAATTGCAAGAGATTTTGGTTGAAATTGTTGACCTAATTGCTTCCTTACAAGTATTAGAACAAGACCTAATGGCTAGGAGACTAAAAACTGCGCAGCAAACCAATACTCAAACTTGGAAAATTGCTTGGAAAATTCAATTCTGAAATCCACCCTAGAGACTGATTCAAAGCTCCATTCGTGTCTCAATAGGTTCCTTGACACTTCCTGAACCTTTCTCAATCAATAACGACAACAAAGAGGCCCTGAATTGGTACACACGAGCCCAACTGTACCAAGAACATCTCGAAATCGCATAGCATGATTTAGACATCTTTTTGCATTTTTGTTTGTATATTCTTACTCCTTGTGAAGTTTGTGAACTAACCATTATAGTTAATTGAATTTTTGTGGCATAAGCATGATTTCACCATGAGCGCCCTCTAGGGTTTGCAGGTTTCAGATTTGGGGGTTTTTGACCAAGGAAAAATTGGACTTCCAGGCTAGTACCAATGGCTTGAGCAGGTTGAGACGAAGAACATGGCACCCTCGCGCTCAATTTATGAGCGACGAGGGGCCAGTCGCTATTTTCTTCTAAGTCCCCTAAGGCCACGATCAAAAACCGTTGCCTCTGTCCTTCATATTTCAGAAAACGAAAGAGACGATGAGTTGTCACACGGAGACAGGCCAGTTTGAATTCACGCGCGTTTTGCCCACTATGCATTGATTTTGCTTTTTTGATATTTAATTGGTATTATATATTAAATGGAATCACGTAGCTCAGCTGGCAACGCACTATGCATATAACCTCAAAGACCTGGGTTCAAATCCCAGGTCTTGCAATATTTCATATTATTTTTCTCTTAGCAATCTCATACAGGTCTCACACAAAGACTCACCGTACACGCTATATCCAAGTCACCCACGTGTCCCAGGCAACCAAATCAATGGCCAATATTCCAGATACACCATACACCAAGTCAAAGCGCTGACACCTGATCCTAGAAAGTCAACCAATTTCCAAGCAAATGGGCCTTGAATTACCAGGCCTTACCTCCTTATTTGGGGTAGCACCCCACTCTGGTTTGCTTTCTTTATTTTATTTTTTTATTTTAATTATTGTATGTTTTATTTGATTGCTTTAATTAAACTTATTTTTTCTATAAAATATAAAAACATTAAAAAATGCAGAAAATACAGAAAAATATAATATTTATTTTATTACCATTTATTTTCATAAATAAACTAGCATGTAAATAAATTAGTGTAATTAGGTTTTAATTCTAATTCCTTTTTTTAATAAAAATCCAAAAACATGTAGAATTAGGTTTAATATCTTTGTTGATTTTCTTTTTTTAATTTTTATTTCTCACAATTATTATTTATTTAGTTATTTATTTTCATATTTAAATTGTACATAGTAAATTTTAGATTTAATTTAGATTTTATTTTAATTCTTTCTTAATAACTAAAAAATATTAGAATTAGGGTTTGCTTCTCAATTTAATTTTTATTAACTCCTTTTCTTTTAAATCTTAAAAAATACAAAATATCAAAAATATTTAATTTCTTTTTTATTATTTTATTTTTAATGCTCATTAACTTTTTGCAAAAGGGGTCCAACGCCCGTCATTAATCATTTAATTACGCATTTATTTTATTATCGCTCATTATAATTTTGTAAATCTCCCAAAGCCATGTAATTTAAATTTCTCGCTCTTTTATTTCTTCGCATTATTTATTTTTCCGCTAAATCGGGTCCGGTTTAATTTTGGCGATGTGGACCCGCGCCATTTGTAATAGTTTAGCTTTATTTCCGCAAAATTTATAACTGTTAAATATGCATGCAAGAATGAATGGACTTAAAATAAAATCAAGCGTAGATCACAATGACATGACAAAAGACAAATAAATAACTGAAACATGACACACAATTCGCACACACCACCCCTAGGGTACGCCTCACTGTTGCCTTTCGAAAGGTGGTCGTCGAGTAGAAAACGTCTTAGTAAGTCCTCATGATCCGGGAACCTGGCATGAGGGTAGCTTCTAAGGTGTCTTCCCATTGCTCTGGTGATCACCATGTCCCTACAAACTCGAATTGACCCGAACACCTCCAACGGTGGTGCTACCTACCTCTCAATGGTGGGATGGCACTACTTTAAAGGACATTTACACAGACGAATTCCTTAGGGTAGGTAGGTTCTCAAGGATACTTGCTCTCTTCAAAACAAACTGAAATCTTTTCACACCAACACTTTTCAAAAGCTTTCAAAGCAATTTTTCAAACACTCTTGAGGACTGATACAAGAGTCGAACTGGAATTTTCAAAGAAACTTTTTAAAACCCACAGTTGAAAAGCAAACAAACCATTTTTGAAAACACAAATGAGCAAGTATCTAAGAGCCCATGGATAACCATGGATAGAAAGGGTGCTAACACCTTCCCTTTCTATAACCTACCTCCCGAACCGAGAGCAATCTCTTAAAAGGAATTTTTCTGTGCTTTTGTCCTTTCCTATTGGAGAAAATAAAAGACGGTGGCGACTCTTGCTTCCGCGACATTTCGCGAACCAGCGTTAAACAGTCAGTTCCAGATCCACCGATCACAACCATGTTGTGTGGTTTGATGTCACTTTCGCGTATTTCTAACTTTTTCAGCATGAAATGGGGTATTAAGTTAACTACAGCGCCCCCATCCACTAAGACCTTATTTACGCCATGGGCACCAACCTTTGCCCGAATGAATAATGGCTTTAGATGATTTTTCATAACTGGCTCTGGGCGCTCGAAGAAAGCATTCTGCTCCTCGACAGCTCCGTTATCCATTATGTAGTAACACACAGGCCTATGCTTCATCAGATCTATTGTATCATCCTCCTCATATTCTTCGATTTCAGTTTCCTGTCCAAACTCACAAGGTAGTACAGATACCACGTTGCAATTGATATTGAGTGAAGACTCCCCCTCTGATTCGAAGTTGTCCGTTAGCATATCCTCGTCTTCTTCTGGACCTGGTGTGTACTCCTTCAATTCATTTGGTTGTGCTTCAGAGAAGAGTCTCCTACTAACTGGGGGTTTTCCCTCAGGTTGATTATTTGGTGTGGGTTTGTTGGTGCTTGATTCTCCTTGGTTTTTTATCGAAGTTGCTCCTTTATTTGCCACAGCTTCCCTTTCAGCCTTTCGAATTCTCTGTTGCCTTCGCCATTGTGATCTTGACATAGGGTTTCTTCCTTTGTAATTTTCTAACCTCACTTCTTCCCTCTTCGCCATGTTGAACTGCCTCCTGTATGTCATAGCGTGGCGTGCGTTTCGTTCATTCTTTCTCCATTTGTCTTTGCCCTTATCAGTTCTGACTTGCAGCCACTTGTCTGTTGGTAGTTCAGCAGGAATTTTGAATGTTACCCTTTGTGCGCCTTTGGGATGAGGACTATCAGGCCTTCGTTGAGTGTATTTGCTATCGAAACGTTGGCCCATCTGACCAGTCTCTTGGTGGTTCCAGCATGGGGCGAAAGGAATTGTTTCGAAGGCTCTGGACATACTTTGATCGTACACTGCAGAACACCTTGGGCATACTAGGCATTTGGTTGCCCCTTTGTAACAGCGAACTAAAAACTCCATCAAACTTTATCCAGCTTTAGGGTAACACCTGAATAACTGGTTATCCTGGCGCCAGTTGATGCCAGTTCGTGCCCTTTGTTTCCTCTCGAAGTTTGCAACGATTCTCTGGTTGCAGATGATGCTGCATCTAGGGCATAGTATCATTCCGGCATCTCCTTTGTGGCACAACATGAGGTAATCTTTAAGACTGGCATCCCCAGCATAATTATCCTCCATTTTGTATTTCTCTTTTTCTAAGTATCTCTCCATCTCCTCCATTTCAGAACGAGGCCTCTCCATATCCACCATGTTGACATCTACATCCTCCCCCTTTAGGTCATCATCTCCCCATCCTGTAGGTTTTACATCTTCGATTTGGATTTTTGAACTTTCTGGGGCAGAATACTTCACCAAGTAGTCAAACTTTCCACTGGCCTCTCCTAAAGTATCCCATATTTCTTTCTGAGGGGAGGCTGGCTTCGTGATTTGGACTTTCTCCAAATTTAGCCTCAGGTCTTCAGTAACCTATGTCAACTCTTGCTTTTGATTCTCCTGGCCTTCAGTAGCCTGGATCTCTTTCGAAACAGCCAAAGGAACTGCTTCGATCGAAGCCTCTAGTTGCTTGTGGACGTCCTCAGTGACCCCCTTGTTGACTTCGACTAACACCCAGTTTTCATTCTCAGTGCCTTTCTCTCCTAATGGAGTGTCATCTTGATTTGCTTCCACCATGTTGCTTTCTCCAATGCATACAGGCTCGGAGTAATTGGTGTCTGCGACGTCCAAAGGATCTTTATCTACTTTCATTTTTGGTTTGTCAGCGAATTTCAATCTGCCATCCTTAATTGCATTTTGAATTAGATCCCTGAAAAGAAAACACTGTGAGGTTTTGTGGCCTAGGAAACTATGATACTTACAAAATCCTCTTTTCTTCCTTTGATCTAAAGGAGGCATTTTGACATTTGATGGCATAATGAGTTGGCCATCTTTGACAAGAAAATCAAAAATCTCGTCACACTTTGTTACGTCAAAAGTATAAACCTTCTTTGGGAATTTGTCACTTTTCTCATTTTCAACAATTTCTTTCCCTTTTGTGGGAACTAATAATTTACAAGAGTAAGGTGGAGCCTGTTTCAACTCAGCGAGATCAATTTCGACCTCTTCGAATTCAGGGTAATCTTTTGCTTCCTCAGCTCCAACATAGGAGACCCTTTCTTTCTTGTTATTTTTAAAAACACGGGCCTTTTCAGCCTTTAGCCTTTCAACTTGTCGAACCCTATCGGCTAATTGAGCCATGTCCCTCAAGTATTGTGTGTCTAATTTCTTTCGAATAGAGTAATCCAGGCCGCCAGCAGCCATTTCAACTAACTCATGTTCAGGAACTACTGTGAAACATCTAGATTTCAAGAGTCTGAACCTATTCAGATAGTCATCTATGGGTTCGGTAATTTTCCTCTAAACACTGGCTAGTTCCTTCAGACTTATTTTAGATTGTCCCATGTAGAACTGTTCATGGAATAATTTCTCCAACAGAGCCCAAGTATCTATGGAACCAAGAGGCAAAGTGGTGAACCATGTGAAAGCGTTCTTAGTTAGGGAACTTGGGAAATATTTGATCCTAAGGTCTTCATTATTTGCTATATCTCCTGCTTCGGTTAGATACCTGGCTATGTGTTCGACTGTTGATTCATTGGTATCTCCAGCAAACTTTGTAAACTTAAGGACTTTATATCCCCTTGGTAAATCAGTATGCATTATGTAATCTAATATAGGAGAGGCATAATTTGGCCTTCTAATTCCTGTACTGAGGCCATTTTGGGCCATGATTCTCTCTATCATGGTGGTTAAATTATTTTCTGCCAAGATGTTATCGTTTCGAATTCTGTGGACGACTGCATCAGCATCTTGATTTCGACCCACCATGACAACTCCTCTAGGTTGTTCTTCTCGAAACTCTGGGACTTCTAACCTTTCGACCCTTGTCGCTGGTTCTATAATTTCCCTTTGTGGGTCTTGAATCACTGGGGCTTCTAACCTTTGTGCTCTTGCCCCCAAATTAACCCCCTCTCTGACTGGTCTATAGGGTGGGTCATTAGCAATTTTTTCTATGATAGGTATGTTTGCTCGAACAACTGCCTGGTTCTGTCTACGCCTTTCTGGAGGAGCGAAGAAATCCGCTATTCGACTCATGTTATCCGCATTTTCTCTGTTTGTCACAGTTACATTTTGCACTATTGGGGCAAAGATCTCTTGCATAGTTTGCGCTAACACTCCTATCATATTATGGTTACTATCATCCATTAATTGTCTAAAGGCCAACTGATTTTCTGTGGTTAAGATAGGCATTGCACTATAACCTACTGACCCTTGGTTATTTGTCATAAATTGATTTTCCCCAGACCCAGACCCTAATTGTGGTGACGTATTCGATGTAGAAGTGTGCAGACCCGCCATAAAAGATGTTGGCATCCCATAAGAGGAATTTCTGTGTCTGTTAGCATCGAAACCGAGTGGTCTAGTTAGTGGGGTGGCAAAATGGGTTTGTGTCCCTGATGGTGGGACGAATCCCCCAGGATAACCAATGGTTCCTGTATTTCCTAGGATCGAACTGTTAGTCGACATGCCACTTGTTCCATTTGTGGCTACACTACTGGTAGAAGATGCAACAGACTGTGCGTTCGAAGGGATCGCATTAGACGTTCCCGTCGAAGTGGACATATTAGTGCCTGTTCCATGTGGGATATTTTGTTCCCCTTGTTGATTGTCTGGATTAGACATCTTGTTTAAACGTTTTCTTCTGGGTAAGGGTTGGTTGCTATTGGTTATTCTACCACTTCTAAGGTTCATATAACAACGAACTTATCACTCAGAAAGCACTTTTACAATGATTATGCCCCAACAATCTTTACTTTGTTCTAAATTTCGTAACGACCAATGACGGTCCCACTGGGCGTGCCAATTTGTTTACAGTGATTTCTGGTAAACAACCGCTAGTCCTCCAAACTATCAAATAATCTTAATGACTGTTATTTAATCTCTCTGGTAACTTGCAGGATCGACTAGATTGATCCTATGGGGTATTGGTCGTTTGGATAACTCTAATTGTAAATCTGATATTCATAGTTAGGATTTGTATTTGGAATGTTTGATATGGGTTCAACTCACTTCGATTACCATATTAAAAGGTTCTAATGACATAATCAAGTGAAAACATACGAAACTGAATTGTATGAATAAAGATTCGATTCCAAAGAAATGTAAAGGGTGAATATAAAAGAGTTTCTGAAATGTAAAGGATTCAAATAGAAGAAACGTTTAACTGTAGGAAACAAGTAAATGACTTTGAATGTAAAGACTTTAATGAAAAAGCATGAATATAAAAGCATGAAATGTAAAAGAGTTTCTGGAATGTGAAAGATTCGAAACAGAAGGAAAGCGTTTAAATGCAAGAAACAAGTAAATGACTTTGAATGTAAATACTTTAATGAAAAAGCATGAATATAAAAGCATGAAATGTAAAAGAGTTTCTGGAATGTGAAAGATTCGAAACAGAAGGAAAGCGTTTAAATGCAAGAAACAAGTAAATGACTTTGAATGTAAAGGTGTTGAATGACAGTGACATGAAGATAAAAGATAAACTGGAAAAGATAAAGAGTTTTACTGAATTATAAATATTTGGTGTTATCATACGTACATTGTTCGAGCATTCGTTTCCCTAGCCATGTGGTATTTTGAATGTTTACTGAATTTTGTACAATAGATATGACACCCGAAATCCTAACGCTAAGACTTCTATTTATACTACTTCGACCATAACGGTCTTGTCTATAAGATTCTGTCACGTTCAGAACATGCAGAGCACTGCTCCTCTCTAGCTTCCACGCGTCTTCGAATGCTCCAGCGCATATATATTTAAATTTCGAACATCCCGCTTGCGTTTGAATTTCAAATGTTTTAGCACTCTTCTCTTCGAACTCATTTCTTAGACACAGTCTCGTTACCACTTCGAGGCTTCTTTTAAATATATCTTCACAACTGTCATTCGAAGCTCCGAGCTTTGACATGTTCGTTCGAAGAGCTGCTTCTACCATTCCGAACCGTAACATCTTGCTTTATTCCAACGAAACATCCAACTTGCTTCGTTTCGAACTGTATCATCAAAATCTTCAGCCAACAAAATGCCCCTTTAAAATATGTATTTCGATCCCTTGAGAAACACTTATTTTAAATATATTTGCAAGATTTTGATGTGACCTTTGCATAACACCTCCATATTTTCTATCCCATTCGATTTGCCATCCTAGACAGAATCCAAGGGCTTGGGTTTGGCCCCAGGTCATGTTCTTTGTTTGCTAACATTTGCTGCAGATTTAGCCTGAAAAGACTCAGCGCACGTAGGATCGAAGGGCCTGGGGTTCGATACCAGGCCCTGAGTTTTATTTTGCTAACATACTTTTGCAGGTATAGCATCCCAGATCGAAGGAGACACCTTCTCTGGATCGAAGCTCCCCATAGTCCTCCCGGATCGAAGGAGGCATTTTTCCCAGGATCAAAGGGAAATCCCCTTCCCTGGATCAAAGGATGTTCATGTCCACTTCCTGGCCCAATCGAAAGAACCATGACCCTGTTTGGATCAAAGCTTCCATTCCCTCCTTGGCTCTAAGCTCCTTTTTCCCCTGGATCGAAGGATCCCCCTTGTATTTTATTTTTGTTTTCATTGACATCTTTTTATCTTTTTAATTAACATTAAAATAAATAAAAAATCACAAAAACATTAGGCTAGTTTTTTTTTCTATTAAATTAACTTTGTTAATTAATCATTTAATTATTTTAACATTTTTCCAAAACTAAAATTAAGTAGATTTAGATCATTTTCCCAAAATAAAATAAAACAACAAAAGGATTTTATTCTTAGGATTTTTAGAGGTTATTTTCATATTCGCGCGCGCTTATTTTATTGTAACTGCCTACTGGTTTGTAATAGCTTAACTAAGACCTTTTACACTTTACTGCTTTTTATTCCCCCAATTTTTGGACATGTAAATAATCCCCCTCCCCGAAGCCTTGTAATAGCGTAGGATTTACAATTCCCGCACTTTAAATTCCTGTACATATATTAACTGTTTAGATGTATGCTAACTAGGATTGCATGACAAGATCTGAAAACAAATGGTAGAACACCTAAATGTACAAAGATAATATAAACTAAAAATTGACACACTCGCACATGCCACTCTTAGGGTACGCCTCACTTGGTTTCCTCGAATGTGGTCATTGAGTGTAGGAAGTTTTAGAGGTCGTCCTTTTGTCCAAAGATCATAAGTTTCCTCGAAACGGTTGCCTCGGAAAAAATGATCTAAGACATTAGGGTTACCACTAAGGCGTCCTAACATTGCTTTAGTGACCACACGTCCCTTAAATCGAATTGACCCGAAAACTCCAACAACGGTGCTACCTACTCCTCAATAGTGGGATAGCACCGTCTAAAGGACATTTGCACAGTTTAATTCCTTTTTGAGTAGGTAGAGGTTCTTAAGTACTTGCTCCTTTTAAAAACAAAACAAAACTTTTCGCACTTACACTCTCTTCAAAAACAAAACTCTTTTCAAAACCCACAAACACAAAGAAAAGCAAACTTTTTGAAAACATAGTGAGCAAGTACCTAAGAGCCCGTGGATAACCACGGATAGAAAGGGTACTAACACCTTCCCTTTCTATAATCTACCTCCCGAACCCGAGAAATATCTCGAAAAGGAATTTGTCTGTGCTTTTGTCCTTTCCTTGTTGGATAAAATAAAAGACGGTGGCGACTCTTGCTTACCGCGACATTTTGCGAAAACAAACGCAAAATGCGAACCAGCATTCAAAAACAGTCAGTTCTCATTCCCACCGATCACAACGGGCTCTTAGGTACTTGCTCATTATGTTTTCAAAATTTGCTTTTCTTTGTGTTTGTGGTTTTGAAAATAGTTTTTTGTTTTGAAAGGGGTGTAAGTGAGAAAAGTTTTCTTTTTGTTTTCAGAAGAGCAAGTACTTAAGAACATCTACCTACTCAAAAAGAAATTAAACTGTGCAAATGTCCTTTAGACAATGCTATCCCACTATTGAGGAGTAGGTAGCATCGTCGTTGGAGTTTTCGGGTCAATTCGATTAAGGGACGTGTGGTCACTAAAGCAATGTTAGGACGCCTTAGCGGTAACCCTAATGTCTTAGATCATTTTATCCGAGGCAACCATTTCGAGGCAACTTATGATCTTTGGACAAGAGGGCGACCTCTAAAACTTCCTGTACTCAATGACTACGTTCGAGGCAACCAAGTGAGGTGTACCCTAAGAGTCGCATGTGCGAGTGCATTGTTTTTCAGTTATATTATCTTGGTACATGTTAATGGTGAGCTACTGTTGATTTTAAATTAAAAGTTGATCTTGTCATGCATTGCCTATTATTCAAACATCTAACAGTTAATGGTTGCGGAAATTAAATTGCGGAAAATAAATCTAAGCTATTACAAGGCGTCGGGTATTTACATCGCCAAAAATAAACCCTTTAAAATTAAATTGCGGAAAGTAAATAAAGCGATAAATAAATAAATAAAGTCCTAAGTCCAAAACTATTACATTCCCGAAGCAGTTACAATATTGAAATATGGATCAAAAATAATTCACGCGCGAGAAAATTAAATCGAAGCATTTTTAGGGTTTTGACCCTTTTTATTAAATAAATCATATTTTTGTTATTTTTTGAATTAAAAATTAAGTCTAAATTAATAATTGAATTAATTAATAAAATGAAAAGATTTTTTTGGTTTTTTATTATTTAAGGAAATAAAATAAGAATGACTAAAAATATTTAAAAAAACCTAATTCTAAATCAATTTTAATTTATTGCAAAATATGTTATTATTAAACCTATTTAAACTAAATAAATAAATTAATTGTTTATTTACAAAAATAAGTAATAAAATTAATGGAATTAAATAAAAATATTTTTTGTTGTTTCTGATTTTTTTTTTATGAAAAAAAGTTAATTGGTTAATTAAAATAATAATAATAATAAAATAGAAATGAAAAGATAATGAAAAGAATTAAAATATAAACAAACTCAGGGGGGTGTTGGGCTTAATTTGAGGTTGGAGTCAATAATATCCAGGCCCAAACGTCCAGCATGTTGGACTTTTTGTGATTCCATGCATGTTTGTTGACTGAGGACTATGATGGGCGTGCAATCTGGGTCACTAGATCTGCCTGGTGGGCCACTTGGCATGTTGATCTCTGAGGCGTATGGTGGTCTTCATACCTGGAAATTCATTGGAATATATGCAAGAAAATAATAAGAAGCATTTTGGGGGACCTGGGATTCGAACCCAGGTCCCAAGGGTATTACGCACTAACGCTTTGCCAGCTGAGCCATGTTGTTAACTTGTTAGTGGAATATATAACATATATTATATGGTAAACCACTAATTATGCCTGGCAAAAAAAAATAAAACGCGTAATTATTCAAACAGACCAATCATGCCCGGCCATGTTATCATCTTCTTCACAAAAGCCTGGTTCGTTTACCTGCAGATTTTGTTCCGCAGGAAGATTCATAGCGTCTCTCAAAAATCCTTCCTAGGCTATGTAAATGCAAGCTAAGAGTGCCAATGCATTCGTCTCTCTCCCCTGAACTCATCCATGGCCATTATTGGTCCTGATTATGCTTGTATCAAGAATGCCCAAAAAACAAGTATACGAACCCTAGCTTCTGGATATGGGGTTAGAGGCCACAAAAATAAAATCAAATATTACAGAAACGTTGGAAATTGAATGGTGAGTATGAATGTACAAGAAAATTGATAAGAGGATGCAAGAAAATGATTTCACGATACCATCTCTAGAGCAATGTTCATGGAGACTTACAGCGAGTTTTAGGCTGCCTTAGGGCTTGGTTTCAATTGGTATAGCTTCACTGGATGTCAAGGAAGAGAGCTGTGTTGAGCTTTTGGTTGGAAGATGCCTCCAATGTCGTTTTTGATCTCTCACTTTTCAAGCTTTTTTCTCAAAGTTGTGTGGCCGTTTCTGCAGAACTTTATGCGTGTCCTAGGTCTGGCCTCCTTGTGTGAATATAATAGAATGCATTTAGGTCAAAATATGGGCCATGATCCTTATGCATTAAGAGGGAATATTGGATTTGATCACCATTGATAAGCTTTCCAAAAATAGGCCAAATCTGATTTTTTGTGCTTGTTTTGACTTGATACGAATTGGTTGAGTGTCACATGGTATTTTCAAGCTGTACAAATCACAAGAATCCCTTTACATTAATTTTTGGATTTTATTTGAATTAATATAGATTTAAAATGAATTAAATCAATAAAAATGAAATAAAATAGAAAAATAAATGTTTGGTCATGAAATTAAATATGGGACACGTGTGTGGTGTGATAAGACCAAATCAAGTGGAAAAAAGTGGGCCCTTTTGTCAAAAATTGGAGTTTTGAGGATAGTTGACTTTTGGCAATTTTGGAAAAATGCCCAACTTCAACAATGCATAAATTCTTCAATTTTGAACTTTTGGAGGTGTTCTTAGACTTTTTAGAAACCTTGAGATGTATTCTAATCAACATTTTTTGTCTCATATCATTTTGATGTTCCATGCTCAAGTTATAAGCTTTGGAAAAAAAGGTGTTTTTGTTGACTTCCAAAAATGACCTATAATGTCCAAATTTGTAACTTTTTGTGAGAGCATTTCTTGATCTTGGGGTGTGAATATGGATTGTAGGAAATTGCATCCTATTCAAAATGATATTTGGATGGGTCATTTATAATAAAGTATGAGAAAGTTATGCCTGGTCAAAGTTGAGTTGACTTTTCCTGCAAAACCCTAATTTAGCAACTTTTGAATCTTGATGAATCTTGAGAAATCCTTGATGAATCATGATCAACCCTTGATCAAATGATTAATTATCCTTCAAAATGAGAATGTTGATAAAAAATATTGAGGTTTGACTGTATTTGGGACACAGTTGACTTTTGCCCTAGCATAATCGATTTTTGGGCCTCTTGCACAATTGACTGACCAAACTTCCTCTGCAAGGCTTGAAATTTGACATGGATGAACTTAAGAACATATTGAGACATTTGGAAACACTTGAGGCCATTTGGATATGAGGACCTTAATGCAACACAAAACCCTAATTTTGACTTGACTGCCTTAGGAGGTGATTTGACTGTCCAATCCTTGAGCCAACTTGAGCAACTTGAAGATTATTCTTGGCAAATCTTGAGGAATATGGAAGGGAAAATTTTGGGGTACAACAACTGCTCATAAATATTTACATGAAAAACAAAAGACAATTACTCGTAACTCCAGGAACAGGGAAAAGAAAGAAGTGCCTAAACCTTACAGTTATTCTGCCCATCAGATACAGGGATAGGGCCAGCTCAAGAACATGAGTAGTGGTACATACACTCCCCACAAAGTAGAAAGTATCCAAAGACAGTGATGTTAGCTTTCCCGAACAGGACATAACTCTCCCCAGCTAAGGTTCACGATCGCGAGGGAGTCAGTAATTTCCCCCCAAGCAAAGTCTATTTCTCTCACAAGCAGAAATTCAATCTCCAACAGAATTCATTATCACCAGCAACGGAAACTCATCCCCAGCTGAGCTTAGCAGATCTATCAACAGAGTATCTCCTCTCCAACAGAGTTATTCCCCGCAGAGTTATGCTAAGACAGGGTCTCTTCCGGCAGAATATTCACCAACCGAATGGATGCAAATCCCCAGTATAGTCATCTTTGTTCACCATCCCCAACAGAAGTAGAGGAGCTATGGTTTTTTACAACAGTCAAGAATGCCATTTCTCATACTCTCCAAACAGCAGTCAGGGATTTATTTTTCGGACTCAATTTATTACGTCAGCATTTCATGTTCATACATCACGACATGTGCATACATTACATATAACATAGTCTCATTTATTTTGAGAACCACATCACAATGTATCTCATGCATCACATATAACTGACCATGTATTTCTTCCAGGAAAGACAGTTACTATCAACAATATCCAGCAGGTTCATGATACACACCCGAAGCTAAAAAGAGTAATCATCGGTGCGACAAAAGCAACCTTACCTAGGTTCCTTCCCAAGCCCTACTATCCAGGCTTTTCATCTCAAGGTTCCTTCTCACAACCCTACTATCCAAGCTTTCATATCGAAGTAAGCCTACTATCCAGGTTCCTTCTCACAGCCCTACTATCCAGGCTTTCATATCGAAGTAACCCTACTATCCAAGTTCCTTCTCACAACCCTACTATCCAGGCTTTCATATCGAAGTAACCCTACTACCCAGGTCCCTTCTCATAGCCCTACCATCCAGGCTTTCATATCGAAGTAACCCTACTACCCATGTTCCTTCTCACATCCCTACTATCTAGGCTTTCATATCGAAGTAACCCTACTATCCAGGTTCCTTCTCACAGCCCTACTATCCAGACTTTCATATCGAAGTAACTCTACTATCCAGGTTCCTTCTCATAGCCCTACTATCCAGACTTTCATACCGAAGTAACCCTACCATCCAGGTTCCTTCTCACAGCCCTACTATCCAGGCTTTCATGACGAAGTAACCCTACTATCCAGGTTCCTTCTCACAACCCTACTATCCCAGCTATCATATCGAAGTAACCCTACTATCCAGGTTCCTTCTCAAGCCCTACTATCCCGACTTTCATATCGAAGTAACCCTACTATCCAGGTTCCGTCTCATAACCTTACTATCCAGGTTCTGCCTCTCTTATCCCCAGACAACATTCCACAACACTGTAAGACCGGGACCCGATCAAACACAATTGATTACACATTTCCCCAGAAAGTCACGGTGCATCATACACCCCGACTAGATACGCAATTCACTTCCCCTTCCCCAAACCGGAGTCATTCCCTAGTAGAGTAACGGACAACTGAAGCTCCTAAAACTCTATTTCTCCTAAGACAGAGACCAACATTCCCCAGCGGAGTCCTCCTCAACAGCAGGTATGCAGATTCTCGCAAAGGAATCTCTTATGCAATCGACACCTCTTCGGATGGCATCTTTAAGCCCATCTCTGAAAATTCTCTAGCAACTTCCGAATGGCATCTGTAAGTCCATTCCCGATATCACAAATTGAGTATCACTTCATGCGAGTGCAAATTTCTGGGCATTCTAGTGTTCAATCATCTTCCACCTTCAGATCACGAAAGGCAGAGCAGCCAATCTACATCTTCAGGTTTAAGAAGATTGAACAGGGGCAGCTGTTGTACCCCAAAATTTTCCCTCTCATATTTCTCAACAGATGGCAAGTGAGGTCCCCAAATTGCTCAAAGAAGCCCAAGAGTTGACCGGACAAACTCTCTCCTAAGGCAGTATACATCAAATTAGGGTTTCTATTTTCATCAAGATGTGTGAACCACAAAGGACTCAAATTCTCACCATTGTCCTAAAATTTCCTCAAGATCATCCATGTCATGTTTCAAGCCTTGCAGAAGAAGTTTGCTCAGTCAATTGCTCAAGTGCCTGAAAATCAACTATATTAGGTCAAAAGTCAATTATGGCCCACATACAGTCAAACTTCAGGATTTTCAGTCAACATCCTCATTTTGAAGTATTATTCATCATTTGATCAAGGGTTGATCATTATTCCTCAAGGATTGCTCACAATCCATCAAAACCCAAAAGTTGCTAAATTAGGGTTTTGTAGGAAAAGTCAACTCGACTTTGACCAAGAATAACTTTCTCATACTTTATCAGAAATGACCCATCCAAAGCTCATTTTGAAGAGGATGAAATTCCATACAATTCATATTAAGCTCCCAAGTTCAGAATATGCACTCACAAAAAGATATGAATTTTGACATTATAGGTCCTTTTGAAAAGTCAACAAAAACACCTTTTGGGTCAAAGCTTCATACATGAACATGGAAGACTCAATTGAGATGATTCCAAAAGGGTTGCTTAAAGGACATCCTAAGCTTTCTAAAAAGTCCAAGAACACCTCTCTAGGGTCAAAATTGAGAGAGTTATGCATTGTCCAAGTTGACCATTTTTGCAAAATTGCCAAAAGTCAAATGTGCTCAAATTTGCATTTTTTGCTAAATGGGACCACCTTTTTATGCTTGCACCTCAATTATAATGTGTTCGACGACTCAAATACTTATCCACACATTATTTTCTTCATTTTTCAATTTATTTTGATTTTTCATTAATTAAAAATTGAATTAAATCAAATAAATGATGAAAATTATCAAAGATATGATTTGATTTGTTTTTTTTACAGATCGGCAATCAAGATATGCTAATCTTGCATGATCAATTCGAATCAATGGCAATTGGTACAAGAAAGGCATGATTGGCATGAAAATAGAAAGATATCATACAAATTGAAAATCAAATCAAATCTTGGATGAATGCAAAGATTCATGCCAAGTTTGTTAACCTAATTCATTCTAGGTTATATAATAAAGCTTTGCAGATCAAAAGGAGAAGGAGAGAAGCCGTGAAAAGCCAGGACGAAAACTGAAAAATTCAAGAAAAAGTGTGAATCAGTTTTCAATCTACAAGGCGTTTCAAAGCATTTCAAGATCACCAATACCTTCCTTGACGTTCCCAGAAGCTATCCCCATCATCTCCAAGGCCTGAAACGTTCAAAATCGTAAGCTATAATACCCGTTTTGTCCCAATGTTTTTGGTTTTTGATTTCATATATGCATGCGTTTTTAGTGAGAATTAACCCTACATTCTTGTTTGTCATAAGGATTCGAAGCCCTCTGTGCCATTTAATTGAATTTTAAGTACAGGAAAGGCAATATGCCATGATTAGGGTTCTAAGCTTAGTTTTGGGGTTTCTTAGTACAGGCCAAATTAGGAACGGATATGGATACCATGATGATCAGAGCTTCTAGCCCATTTGATTCATGGACTCCAATGCAATTTATATCGTGTTTGCTGCATTTTTGAAGTTGACAGGGTTTTAGATACCGAGTCTTGTCCGTAGGTAAAAGTATTCAGCCTAAAACGACATGCCAGGGAAGAAGATGAGGCGTGGTAGTCATTGGTTGGCTGGTTTGAATTTTCGCGCATTTTCTGAATATACTGTTTGATTTACTTATGTTATTTAGCTTCTATTATATGAACAAATAAACAACGTAGCACAACTGGAAAACGAGCACTGGAAGCGAGTATAAGGACCTGGGTTTGATCCCCAGGTCCCAGCATTTTATTTGTGTTATTTTCATATAAGGGATCCAGCGCGTTGATTATCATGATATCCATCATACAACATCAACATCCATCCTTTGATCCAGCATGCCATCAGATCTGACGCCTAGATAGCAAGGGACCACCATACGCCTCAAGTCAATACCTGCACCTAATCCAGCATGGTCAATACAGGCTTTGGAGTTTTGGGCCAAGAAAATCAGATTTGCATCCCCCAGAATTGCTAATGCTATCCCGGCCCACTTCTATTTTTTTTCTTATTTTTAATTCTTTTAATATTTCTTTTAATTATTTTAATTGACAATTATTCACTTTTTTTCATAAAATCGTAAAATCAAGAAATCATAAAAATTAGAATTAGGCTCTTTTATATCAAATTTAATTTAATTTAGGGAAATTTTAACTTGTTTTTATATAATTAAAACCAATTAGAAAAATTAAGGTTAAACTCTTGATTTAATTTTTCTTTCTTTCTCAAATAAAATAAAAATATAAAAATAGGTTTTTTAGAATGAATTAATTTATTTTTCTTAATTTAAAATTAATTAGAACTTAGGATTTTCTTTTTAATTCAATTATTTCATTATTTTCTCAAATAACAAAACATGACAAAAAAACATATTTTTTTTTAATCAATTGCAATTAGGTTTAGGGTCAAAACCCTAATTACCTCGCATTTAATTCGCCGCGCGCTTCTTAATTATTTTTTCCAATATTTTGTAATTGTTCGTGGTTTGTAATAATTAATTTAGGGTTTTTATTTACTGTCTAAATCCCCAGATTTTGGCTATGTAATTAATCCCCCTCCCTGAAGCCTTGTAATAGCGTAGATTTATTTTCTCGCATTTTTAATTCCTGCAAATATTTAACTGTTTAGATGTATGCTAATAGGATTGTATGGCAAGAATGCATGACAAATTAATACAGTTCGAAAAACCTAATGTGCAAAGATAAAATAATTGAAACAAATCACTCACACATATCACTCTTAGGGTATACTCTCACTTCGGTTGCCTTCGGTAAACGATCATTAAGCATAGGATGTCTTAGTGGTTGCCCTTCCGTCTAAAAAGATCAAACGTCCCATTCGAATGTTGCCTCGGAAATGTTGCCTCGGAAATGTTGCCTTGAATATGATCTTAAGACTCTAGGGTTACTACTAAGGTGTCCTAATATTGCTTTATTGATCGTACGTCCCTTTCGAATTGACCCTTACAATTCCAACGACGGTGCTACTTACTTCTTAATAGTAGGATATTGCTGTCTAAAGGAAACAAGAATAGAAATAATCTTTTTTTCGAGTAGGTAGATGCTAGTAGGTACTTGCTCAAAAATCAAAACTTTTCACACTTACACATTTCAAAATAATTTTCAAAATAATTTTGTCACACTCTTGAGGACTGATACAAGGGTTATCACGAAATAAAACATTTTCAAAGCACACACATAAGCAATTTAAAAATGAGCAAGTACCTAAGAGCCCATGGAAAACCATGGATAGAAAGGATGCTAACACCTTCCCTTTCTATAATCTACCCCCCGTACTCAGAATTATCTCGAAAAAGGATTTTTTCTATACTTTTTTCCCTTTCCGATTGGATGAAATAAAAGTCGGTGGCGACTCTTGCTTACCGCGACATTTTGCAAACACAAAACGCAAAATGCAAACCAGTATTAAACAGTCGGTTCTGCCACCGTATCGCAGAACTGGCGACTCTGCTGGGGAGATAATAAGTGGGGTATACCTTAGGATCTAGGTCATTTAAATTGCTTCTCTTGATTGCTTTGTTTGCTTTATTTTTTAGGGTTTTGTTTGGGGTTACTATAGATCCTACAACCGAATCTGAGGAACACCTATTAGGTAAGTAGCAATAGACTGTGAGGGAACTATACGGCATAGACCGATACGGTTGAAGCAGTAGCTACATTGATGTGGCACTTTGGTTGGTACCGGTATCCCTTGTGGTGAAACGAGAAGAATACGGGGCCGCTGCGTGGTGTCGTGAAGTATTAACTGACCTTAGAAATTGTAATTGCCCAACTTGGCCATTAGAAAGTAGCGAGATAGCCGTCCTCGGTGTATAGCTGAGAACTGGTTGATACTCGATGCTACACTCATTGAGATCATACTTTCGGAATATTTCAGTCGCAAGAAAAGATTGCGTGAGCTGAAACCATGACCGATAAAGGATGGTTAGTGATATTGAGATCCTCTAGAACCCGGTTACTTTTGTAGGACATGTTTGAAACTAATTTAACTTCAAGAGGGTATTACCTTTGACCTCATGCAGGCCTTAAACCTAAGGGCTTTGTGTGATTTGACTGTGTTTGCAATGCACATGTTTGCTATACCTATGGTTTATCATGACATCATGCATCATAACATGGCATTCATGCTTCATTAAACTAACCATTTCAAAGACCAAGGGAATTTATCTTTGTTCTGTTTTGCAGATCATGGCTTCCGTGCATAGAAATACTATATGAATCATCTTTGTGCAGATACCTTCCCAACTCAAAGAGTTAGTATCAAGAGTTTTTAAAACTTCTACTTTCATTAAGAGACACGGTCAACTTCTCAGCCTGGTTACTTCAAACCTTGATAAACAGATGATGAGCGTACTTTTTCAGTTCTTCGATCCCAAGCATCACTGCTTCACCTTTCCAGATTATCAGTTGGTACCTACCTTGGAAGAATTATCTCAACTATTGGGCATACCCATTCTTGAATAGGTACCCTTCACAGGTATAGAAGAAGTTCCTAAGCCAGAAGTCATTGCCTCAGTTTTGCATTTGAAACGGGCCGACGTGGTATCCAATTGGGAAACTCGAAGCGGAGTCGAGGGTTTTCTAGCCAAATTTCTGATAGTGGCTCAACTATTTTGGGATGATATGGAGTTTCAGGCTTTTGAGGATGTCTTGGATCTTCTTATCTATGGTTTAGTTCTCTTCCCTAATCCAGACTCTTTCGTAGATGTGAATGCTATCAAGATTTTCCTTTCTCGCAACCCCGTGCGTACCTTGCTTGGATATATTTTGCACGCTCTCCACACTCGTACTATGAAGAAAAGAGGGACTCTTATGTGCTGCATGCCATTGTTATCGAGGTGGTTTATTTCTCACCTCCCTAGGTCTGTACTGAAGAACGATGAAGGTTTGGGTTGGACACACAGAATAATGTCACTCGCTCATACGAATATTCTTTGGTGTTCCCGAGCTATGGAAGACACTAATGTTATTGACCGTTGTGGGGGGTACCCTAATGTCGTATTACTTGGTATCAGAGGGGGTATAACTTACAATCCTTGTCTAGCTTTGCGACAATTTGGTCGTGCTCGAAGGGATGGTCCCCATGAGTTGCTTCTCGAGGACAATGTATTCGACTATAAGGATGATGTTAAGGAGCATCGTCGGAGGTTCATACGACCTTGGGGCATGGTAAACAGATCTGACCCCAAAGAGTTGGGACCGAAGACTTCCTTTCCTATGCAGCCTTACCTCCAATGGGTCTGAGATCGTGCCCAGAAGCTTATGATGCCTTATGTGGCTGTATTACCAGTGATTGTGGAGCCCACTACTGAAGAAGGCATTCCTTACACGGTTCTCTATCCTTCATGCCCACCGATCTTCGAGAGTTACAGAGGTCCTGGATTCAACTGAAGAGTGAGCGGGATACTTACAGGGAACAGTTCCATGATCAAGAGAGGAAGGTTTTGAAGCTCACCAGGAAGCTCGAGGAAGAAAGAGTGCTCAATGACTATATCAGCACAAAGAGAAAGCGGCCATGGGACTTTTGATTTTTCTTTTCTAGTTTTAGATTTGTTTTATTTACTTCTTTGTAACTCCTTAAAGGCATGTTGAACCTTTCAAATTTAAGCTAATAAAGTTTTGTTTATTTTGGTTTGCAAATTTAAATCTCCCAAAGTATTTGAAATCATTACATGCGCATCCCATTATCATACACATCATTACAGGTACCACTACAGGTTTCTCATCTACTTCGTTGTTTATTTCAAAAAAAATGTCTTCTGATCAAGCCATCAAAGATCTTCAGGCACAGAACGCCCAGTTCCAACAGATGTTCATAAGTCTGGCTAAGGGGCAGGAAGATCTGAAAGCCCTTATTCTGAAAGAGAAGAAGAAAAGGAAGAAGATGGGTATTCTGAATATGGGCAGAAGATTTGGAGAAAGGTTGAAGCATCAAACTGATCTAACCTCTTCATCCAAGGAAGGGGAGAACCAAGAAGGAGAAAAGGACCCTAGTCCCGCAGTCTCTGACAATGATACGAATTACAATGATGAGCAATATCCTCCTGCTGAGGATAGGTACAAACAGCTAGAAGAATGTCTGAGTGTTATGGAAGTTCAGAAGATACCTGGTTTGGATTTCGGAAAATTGGGTATGGTATCGGGAGTGGTCATCCCTCAAAAGTTCAAAGCTCCAGTTTTCGCCAAGTATGATGGGGTGTCCTGCCCAAAACTCCATCTCCGCTCGTATGTCAGGAAGATTCAACCCCACACCGCTGATAGAAATTTGTGGGTGCACTTCTTTTAAGATAGTCTGTCGGGGACTCAGCTTGAATGGTTCTACCAGTTGGAGGGAGCCAGTGTCCGAAACTGGGAAGATCTTACTGCTGCTTTCTACAAGCAGTATCAGTATAATGCCGACCTTGCTCCCACTTGTACTCAACTCCAGAGTATGTCCATGGGTGCAAGTGAAGGTTTTAAAGATTATGCTCAGAAGTGGAGAGACCTAGCTGGGAGAGTTCAACCCCTTTTGTCTGATACGGAGTTGGTAGATATGTTCTTTGGTACGCTGTCAGGTCCGTTTTTCAATTACTTAATCGGCAGCTCGTCATCCGGTTTCACCGAGCTGATTTTAACTGGAGAAAGAGTAGAAGCTGGAATTGGAAGTGGTAAAATATAGAAGGATGCCTCCTCGAGTTCAACAAAGAAGCCTTTCACTGGTAAGAAGGAAGCCAGTGCAGTCTATAGCCCGAGGGGCCAAAGTAGATATGAACACCGTCAAACGGTAAATGCGATAGTGATACAAAGACCCGTAGTTGCTCCACAATGCAACAATCAACAAAGGGTGGAAAGACCACAATGGAAGTTTACCCGCATCAACATGACTTTGGCTGAAGTTCTACCTCACTTATTAAAATCCAACTTGGCAACCTTGAGAGAGGCTCCCAAGAATCCGAACACTACCTCTCCCATATACAATCCCAATGCGCGGTGCGTCTACCATTATGAGAGTCCTTGCCACGATACAAATGATTGATGGGCTCTGAGAAACAGAGTATAAGACTTGCTTGAAGCCAAGGAGATAGAGTTCGATGCTCCAGAAAAGCCGAATGTTATAACTGCTCCCATGCCCAAACACGGTCGTGGAGTTAATGCTGTTGACACTGATTTGTTTGTGACCTCTATTGAAGAAATTTCTACTCCCCTTATGACTGTTAAGAAGAATTTTTTGTTGGCCGGTTTATTTTCGGGTTATGATGAAGGTTGCCACATGTGTTCGATTATACCTTCTGGTTGCCATTTATTGAAGTCATGTGTTCAGCGCCTGATGGATAATAAAGATATTTTGTTCAAGAAGACTATGATTCCTATTGTGCCAAATGAAGACGTTTCCATTATAACCATTTCCGCCAATCCTTCCAAGGTTTCCTCGAGAAGACCTGTTAGGATTACACCTGTTCAAAGAATTGCTCCGCTGATAATCATTGTTTCTGGTCCCATCCCGTACACCTCAGACAATGCTGTCCCATGGCACTATGGTGCTGATGTGTACTATCGTGGCATTAAGCAAGATCTGAAGAATGAAGAAGCTGATACTGATGTCAGTAATATTGTCAGGACTAGTAAGGTTACCCGAAGTGGAAGGGTCTTATCTCCTAAGATTTCTCCGAAGATCATCAAGCTTATTGTTATTCCAACTACTGCTCCAACCAGCACTCCTGACATTTCTCATGTTCCTACGCCAGTTATTACCCCTGTTGCTGAGTCATCTGGGACTTGGGGCAAGGAAATTATAGGTGAGCCTGCCCGGACGGAGGCACCTAAGAAAATCGTTGTGGAAGCCTCTAAACAAGAAATAGAGGAAATACTGAAAATTATCAAGAAGAGCAACTACAATGTGGTTGAGCAGCTGGGGCAGACCCTATAAAAGATATCCATGTTGTCTCTGTTGTTGTATTATGAAGCCCATGCGAAGGCTTTGATCGTATTTCTTAAGACTGCGCATGTGCTGCAGGAAACTTTAGCAGATCAGTTCAAAGATTGTGTGGCCAGCCTTACCGTTGACAATGGGCTGGGTTTTTCAGATGCGGATCTGGCACCGAAAGGAAGGAAGCATAATGATGCTCTGCATGTCTCGATTGAGTGCAGGGGCACCACTATGGCTCATGTGCTGGTAGATACCGGGTCTTCACTGAATGTTCTACCGAAGAAAGTGTTGGACCGTTTGGATGGTGAGGGTTTGACACTAAAGCCTAGTAACATTGTGGTAAGGGATTTTGACGGATCAAAGAGAATGGTGCACGGGGAGGTGGACATCCCTGTCAAAGTGGGTTCTCAGACTTTTGGGTCCACCTTCTACGTGATGGATATCAGGCTGTCGTATTCTTGCGTGTTGGGTCGCCCTTGGATCCATGAGGCTGGGGCAGTTACTTCCACACTCCATCAAATGCTGAAGTATCCGGTGAAGGGAAAGATTGTCACAGTACGAGGTGAAGAAGAATATATGGTGAGTCACCTCAATTCCTTCCGCTATGTAGAGATGGATGGGGAGTTCATAGAAACTCCTTGTCAGAATTTCGAAGAGGTCCCTCAGATCTTGGCTTCAACTGAAATTACTACCGGCAAATCTCCGTTGAAGATGGCTTCTCTCAAGGACGCCAGAGCTGTGGTTGAAGAAGGTGGGTGTACCAGTTGGGGTCAGCTCCATGATTTCACTTACAAAATTGACAAATTTAGTTTGGGCTTTACTACAGGGGCTCAAAGGGATGTTAGGCACGCTCGGGCTTGAAGACCTCCTCTACACATCAGCAATCAGGGAATTAATGCAATTGAATACAGTGAAGAGGATTCAGACATCGACAGTTGGATCTACCCAACAACCAATGGTGGACCGAATAACTGGACGGCTAGGGACTTCATACCTGTTTCTTTTATTCCGCAGTAATTGCTTCATTTTTTTTAAGATTTGTAATAAACAATTTGAAACTTTACGGCCTGGTGCCTTGCCCGAGGCACCCTGGCTTTGCTTGTGAGGGCTTATTATTTGTCATTTCATATATCATTAATAAAGCATTGGACGTTTCTTGCATTACAAATTTTGCGATCCTTGTTTTTATTTTCTGTCTCTCACTTTATCAAAATAGCTATGCTCTTATACACACTCACGTATCATACTGTAGATCCATATCCACTCTGGATCCCATTGATAACAGCTCTGCTACTGCCAGTTATGACTTCAAAAATCCGATCAACCAAGCCGAGGACGAAGGTGAGGATGATTGTGAGGTTCCTGGAGAACTTGCTAGACTATTATAGCAGGAAGAAAGGGCCATACAACCTCATGAAGAGCCAGTTGAGTCAGTGAATTTGGGTACAGAGGAAGACAGGAAAGAGGTTAAAATAGGTGCGAATTTGGAGCCTAGTGTCAAACAACAGTTAATACAGATGCTACACGACTATGTTGAGATCTTCGCCTGGTCCTATGAAGACATGCCTGGTTTGGACACTGATATTGTGGTACATTTCCTGCCGACTAAAGAGGACTTCCCTCCGATAAAGCAGAAGGTCCACTGTATGCGCCCTGAAATGTCAAAGAAAATTAAGGCAGAGGTCATGAAACAGTTCGACACAGGATTCTTAGTTGTCACTTCTTATCCGCAGTGGGTTTCCAACGTTGTTCCGGTACCTAAGAAGGATGGTAAGGTACGGATGTGTGTGGACTACAGAGATCTGAACAAGGCGAGTCCCAAGGATGACTTCCCACTGCCTCACATTGATGTTCTAGTCGAAAACACCATGTAACACAAGATCTTCTCCTTTATGGATGGTTTTCTGGCTACAACCAGATCAAGATGGCTCCTGAGGACATGGAGAAGACAACCTTCATTACACAATGGGGAACCTTCTGTTACAAGGTAATTCCTTTTGGGTTGAAGAACGCTGGGGCAACTTATTAGTGTGCCATGGTCTCTTTGTTCCATGATATGATTCACCACGAGATCGAGGTTTATGTTGATGACATGATAGCCAGGTCCCAGACTGAGGAAGAGCACCTTGATCATCTCCAGAAACTGTTTGACAGGTTGAAGACGTACAAGTTGAGGTTGAATCCGAACAAGTACACCTTTAGGGTAAGGTCTGGTAAGCTTCTGGGTTTTGTTGTCAGTGACAAAGGTATTCAGGTAGACCCTGCAAAGGTAAAAGCCATACAAGAGATACTGACTAGTTCCCCGCACAGAGAAAGAAGTTAGAGGTTTTCTGGGACGTCTGAATTACATCGCCAGGTTCATTTCACATCTGACTGCTACTTGTGAGCCAATCTTCAAGCTGCTGAAGAAAGATCAAGTGGTAAAGTGGAATGATGAATGCCAGACCGCTTTCAAAAGAATCAAGGAATACCTTCAAGAACCACCAATTTTGATGCCTCCAGTTGAAGGAAGACCTTTGATATTATACTTGACAGTGCTAGACAATTCAATGGGGTGCGTGCTGGGACAGCATGACGAGTCTGGTCGAAAAGAGCATGCAATTTACTACCTTAGAAAAACGTTTACCGACTGTGAGACCCGATACTCATTGCTCTAGAAAACTTGTTGCGCTTTGGCATGGGCTGCTCGCCGACTGAGACAGTATATGCTGACTCACACTACTCTGTTGATATCAAAGATGGATCTGATCAAGTATATTTTCGAGAAGCCCGCTCTCTCCGGAAGGATAGCAAGATGGTAGATGATCTTAACCGAGTACGACATCCAATACACGACCCAAAAAGCAATCAAAGGGAGTGTATTGGCGGATCATTTGGCGCATCAGGCCGTGAATGACTACCAGTCCATGAATTTCGAGTTCCCGGATGAGAATATCATGTTGGTAGCCGACTGCGAAGAACCTAGACCGGATGAAGGACCCGAGGAGGGATCCCGATGGTCTATGTATTTTGATGGAGCCTCAAACGCATTGGGTAACGGCATTGGCGCTGTAATTATATCTCTCGAGGGCTGTCATACTCCGTTCACCGCCCGAATATGTTTCAACTGCACCAACAATATGGCGGAGTATGAAGGATGTATCACGGGTCTTCGAGCTGCTATTGACCTGAGGATTAAGTTTTTGAGTGTATTCGGAGATTCCGCTCTAGTGATAAGTTAGATCAAAGGTAAATCGAATACGAAGCATCCGAATCGTATTCCTTACAAAGAGTATGTACTGACATTGCTCCCACACTTTGAGGAGATAACCTTTGAACATTTCCCACGAGAAGAAAACTAATTGGTGGACGCGCTAGCTACCATGTCTTCTATGTTCAAGGTTAGATGGGACAATGAAGCTCCCCAGATTATCATTGAGAGGTTGGATGAACCCGCACATTTCTGTGACATTGAGACCGACGAAGTGGCAGACAAACCCTGGTTTCACGAGGTAAAGAGGTATCTTGAGGCTCAAGAATACCCCGAGGGGGAGTCTGTTAATGACAAGAAGTTTCTGAGAAGGTTCGCTGTAAAGTTCTTCATTAGTAATGGGATCCTCTATAAGCGTAACCATGATTCAACCTTATTGCAGTGTGTAGACAAGAGCGGGGCAGGAAGGATCATGGCAGAGTTACATGAAGGTACTTTCGGAACCCATTCTAGCGGACAAACCATGGCGAATAAAATCCTATGGGCATGATATTACTGGTCCACTATGGAAGCCGATTGTTACCAGCATTCTCGAACCTGTCATAAGTGCCAAGTCTATGCTGATAAGGTGCATGTACCTCCGGTTCCCTTGAATATCTTGACAACTCCTTGGCCCTTTGCAATGTGGGGCATCGACATGATCGGCGAGATCAGACCTACTGCGTCTAACGGACATCGCTTCATTATGGTAGCAATTGATTACTTCACCAAGTGGGTTGAGGCTGCTTCATTTGCTACAGTAACCAAGAATGTCGTGGCGTGGTTCTTCCGACACAATCTGATCTATCGATATGGTGTACCAGAGAGGATTATTACTGATAATGGTACAAATCTCAATAACACAATAATCACCGAGCTCTGCAAATAGTTCAAGATCATCATAACTCTTCTCCCTATCGGCCGAAGATGAATGTGGCTATTGAAGCAGCTAACAAGAACATCAAAAATATTGTACAGAAGATAACGGTGACATACAAAGACTGGCACGATATGTTACCATTCGCCCTTCATGGGTATCGTACCTCAACACAGACATCGACAGGGGCAACGCCCTACTCTTTGGTGTATGGTGTTGTACCCCAAAATTTGCCCTCCCATATTTCTCAATACATTTCAAGTGAGGTCCTATAATTGCTCAAGGAAGTACAAGGGTTGACTAGACAAACTCTCTCCTAAGGCAGTCTACCTCAAATTAGGGTTTCATTTTGCATCAAGATGTTTGAGTCCAAAGGATCCCAAATGCTCACCATTTTCCTAATATGTTATCAAGATCATCCATGTCAAGTTTCAAGCCTTGCAGAGAAAGTTTGCTCAGTCAATTGCTCAAAGGTCTGAAAATCGACTGTGCTAGGGTAAAAGTCAATTGTGGCCCATATACAGTCAAACTTCAAGATTTTTAGTCAACATTATAATTTTGAAATATTATTCATCATTTGATCAAGGGTTGATCATGGTTCCTCAAGGATTTCTCACAATTCATCAAAACCCAAAAGTTGCTAAATTAGGGTTTTGCAGGAAAAGTCAACTCAACTTTGACCAAGTATAAATTTCTCATACTTTATCAAAACTGACCCATCCAAAGCTAATTTTTAAGAGGATGCAATTCCCAACAATCCATCTTCATCTCCCAAGTTCAAAATATGCACTCACAAGAAGATATGAATTTGGACATTATAGGTCATTTTGGAAAGTAAACAAAAACACCTTTTGGGTCAAAGCTTCATACATGAACATGGAAGACTCAATTTAGATGAGACTAAAAGGGTTGCTTAGAGGACATCTTAAGCTTTCTAAAAAGTCCAAGAACACCTCTCTAGGGTCAAAATTGAGAGAGTTATGCATTGGTAAAGTTGACCTTTTTTGCAAAATTGCCAAAAGTCAAATGTGTCCAAAATTGCATTTTTTGCTAAATGGACCCAACCTTTTATGCTTGCACTGAGTTTGTAATATGACCCATGAGCCCTTTCACTTGTCATTATTTTATTTTTGTCATTTATTTTGATTTTATTTCATTTAAATCAAATAAAATCAAAATAAAATAATGAAAATATCAAAAACTAATCAAATCTTGAGATTTTGTGCATGTTTAGGATCATTACACAGCTGGAAAGAAGATCAAATCGTGCAAGACTCATATGGATACAAAAAGATTGCATTTTGCTTGATTTGGAAAGATTTGCACAAGGATCAAATCATGAATCAATAATCATAATTGGAAAAGATTTGATACAAAGTTGCAACCCTAATTCATTATTGGGTACATAAGGGACAATTGCAGACCAAAAACGAGGAGGTTAGAGGCGTGCAAGAGAGAGAACAAATTGAAAAAAATTCAAGAAAAAGTGTAAACTGATTTTCAAGATTCAGGCCCTCTCAAGCCATTCTAGTCACACCAATCGTTTGCTGGACATCCAAGGATCTTGTTGCAACAACTAGCAAACTTCCTCACACTCAGAATCACACTGTAAGAGTCACACGGTTCATCTCTTTTCTTGAATTCGAATATCATAATTCTGGCATATTTAGCATGATTCGTTGATATACTCTTAATCCTTGAGATGTTTGCAAGCTAATGGTTATATCCAATTGTATTTTTATTGACTATACAGTAAGTTGCCATGGCTAGCGTTCTAGTTTCATTTTTAGGGGTTTTGTGTACAGGAACAATTAGGCATGGATAATGGTACCAAGATGCTCGTGAGGTTGCAACGAGTTAATTGTGTGATACGGTGGCAGAATCAGAACTGTTTGGATGTTGGTTTGCGTTTTGCGTTTGTGTTTGCAAAATGTCGCGGTAAGCAAGAGTCGCCACCGACTTTTATTTTATCCAACAAGGAAAGGAAAAAAGCACAGAAAAATTCCTTTTTCGAGATTTTCTGAGTACGGGGGGTAGATTATAGAAAGGGAAGATATTAGCACCCTTTCTATTTGTAGTTATCTACGGGCTCTTAGGTACTTGCTCATCATTTTTAAAATTACTTATGTGTTTGTGTGATTTGAAATTTTTTTGTTTGATTTTGATTTAACCCTTGCTTCTGTCTTCAAGAGTGTTACGAAGTGTTTTTGAAAACTTTGTTTGAAAAGGAGTGTAAGTGTGAGAAGGTTTGTTTTGTTTGAGCAAGTACTTAGGAGCTAATCTACCTACTCGAAAAAAAGAATTGTTCTATGTTTGTTTCCTTTAGACATCGCTATCCTACTATTAGTGAGTAGGTAGCACCATCGTTGGAGTTTTGAGGGTCAATTCAAAAAGGGATGTACGATCACTGAAGCAATGTTAGGACGTCTTAGTAGCAACCCTAATGTCTTAAGATCAATATTCGAGGCAACAATTCCGAGGAAACCTTTTCGAGGCAACTTTTATCTTTGAGACAAAAGAGAGACCACTAAAATACCCTATACTTAATGATCGTTTACCGAAGGCAACCGAAGTGAGAGTATATCCTAGGAGTGCGCATGTGTGAGTGATTCAATTTCAAGTTTATTATCTTTGCACATTTAGGGTTTGCTAACCGTTTTACAATTAATCATACATTCTTGTCATGCAACCCTAATATCATACATCTAACAATTAATAGTTTGCGGAATTTAAAGTGCGGAAAGTAAAGCTAAGCTATTACAAGGCTTCAGGTATTAATTACATAGCCAAAAACAACCCGTAAAAAAGATAAATGAAAAGGAGAAAAATCCTAATTAATCTATTACAACTTGTGAGCAATTACATCAATATGGTAAAAATAAATAAAGCGCGCGCGAATAGAGAACGAAAGGGAATTAGGGTTTTGACCCCGTCTAACCTAATCGAAAGAAACAATTATTTTTGTTGTTTTTAATTATTTAAGAAAAAGAATAAGGTTTTCAAATTAAATACAAAATTAATTAGTAATTAAATTAATTTAAAGAAAATAATTTACATGGCGTATTTTTGTATTTTGTTATTTTTTAAGAAAAAGAAAATAGAAATTAAATTAAGCTAAAACCCTAATTTTCTAATTAATTTTAATTTATTTACAAAAGAATTTAAGTTACCCTAAAATAAACTAATTTAATTAATTAATTTTTTTGATAAAAAAATTTTAAAAAAAAACCTAAATCTAATTGGATGAAAATTATTTTTTGTGATTTTTTGATAAAAAGAAAAAATTAATTTGTGTTAGTAAAAAAATAATTAAATAAATTAATAAAGAAAAATATAAAAAGAAAAGTAAAAGAGATATGGGCCTGAGAAAGTAATTTTGGAGGGGTGTGAATATCAGCTTCTGGGCCCAAAACAATTGACCCACGTTTGACTTCCAAGATCCCATGATTTGCTTTGACCAAGGCCTTTGGTGTTCCTTCATCTGATGGCCTTTAGATCTGGCCATCTGGAGATCCAATGGTTGGATCCTGAGGGCACATGGTGATCCCTTGGCCTTATGTGCACGCCTGAACAATGAAAGAAAAATAACATGAAATATGGGGGGGGACCTGGGATTCGAACCCAGGTCCTGTAACCTTTTCCAATAGCCTGGCCACCAAATGAGTTACGCGTGTTAGTTGTTCATATAATAAACCTAAAACATAATATGAGAAAACAACAAAATCCTAAATCCAAACGCGTGAATTTTCAAACGGGCGAATGGTTGCTTGCCATGACATCTTCTTCTCCAAGGATCCGTTGTCTTAGATAGAAGACTTTTACCAACGGATGTTCATCGTCGGTAAAAACCTATGCATCTCAAAAATCATGTACAAGCAAAATAAATCAATGGTGATGGTACCAATCCACTCGTCTCAATCTCACGAGCTTCATGGTACCCTAATCATGGCCCAACTTTGCCTAGGTTAAGAAACCCCAAAACGAGCTTGCAAACCCTAGCTATGGCATATGACCATTTATGCATTGTAAATGCAATTAAACAATACCAATAGCTTGCAAAAAAGATGATGAACAAGAATATATGATTAGAATGTGTTTAGGATGCGTGAAATATTGAAAACGATTTTGAGTTTGAAGGCAAATCGTGTGAGTGATGTAGGGCGATTCTAGGTGTTTCAAGCCTTGCAGATAATTGGGTTAGCTTCAGGAGATTGTCAGCAAGCGATTGGAAGCTTTAACACGCCTTGAACTGGACTACAGAAGGATATCAGTCTCACACTTTTCTTTGGAATTTTGGAATTTTGCTCTTGTTCTTGGAGGCAGCTCTGCACGAAAATTCTTGTGTTTAGGGTTCAATGATCTTTAGCATAAGTAGTGAATCACATTAGGTTAATTATTTTTGGCCAAGATCTTGAGAATTCATGAATGGAATATTTGGTCTTTAAGCCATATGAAATCTTTCCATAACCATGCAAATCATGCCCTTTTGCCTTGATTCGAATTTGATTTATTAGGCCAGCTCATTTGGATTTGATTTTCATCAAAATCAGATCTTCAAAACAAATCTTGGTATTTTTTATTATTTATTTGATTTAAAATGATTTTTAATAAATAAAAAATCATAATAAAATAAATAAATGGAGCAAATAAGATGTGGTGGCTTCCTTGGGTCGTGGACCATGCTACCAACTCAAAACAAGTGCAAAAGATTAGGCCCATTTAGCAAAAATTACAATTTGAGGCATAGTTGACTTTTGACAATTTTGCAAAAAGGGTCAACTTCACCAATGCATAACTTCCTCAATTTTGAATCTTTGAAGGTGTTCTTGGACTTTTTAGAAATCTTGATATGTCCTCTAAGCAACCATTTTGGTCTCATCTCAATTTTGTATTCCATGTTCATGTATGAAGCTTTGACAAAAAAGGTGTTTTTGTTGACTTTTCAAAATGACCTATAATGTCCAAATTCATAACTTCTTATGAGTAAATATTTTGAACTTGGGAGATGAATATTAATTGTAGGTAATTAAATCCTCTTCAGAATGAGCTTTGGATGGGTCATTTCTCATAAAGTATGAGAAAGTTATGCTTGGTCAAAGTTGAGTTGACTTTTCTTGCAAAACCCTAATTTAGCAACTTTTGGGTTTTGATGAATTGTGAGCAACCCTTGATGAATCATGATCGACCCTTGATCAAATGATGAATGATACTTAAAATGAGGATGTTGACCAAAAATCTTGAAGTTTGACTGTATGTAGGCCACAGTTGACTTTTGCCCTAGCACAGTCGATTTTTAGGCCTTTGAGCAATTAACTGAGCAAATTTCCTCTGCAAGGCTTGAAACTTGACATGGATGATCTTGAGAACATATTAGGACAATGGTGAGAATTTGGGATCCCTTGGACTCAAGTATCTTGATGCAACATGAAACCCTAATTTGAGGTAGACTGCCTTAAGAGAGAGCTTGTCTGGTCAACCCTTGGACTTCCTTGAGCAATTTGAGGACCTCACTTGAAATGTATTGAGAAACATAGAAGGGAAAATTTTGGGGTACAACAGCTGCCTCTGTTCAATCTTCTTAAACCCGAGGATGTAGATTGGCTTGCCTGCCTTTCGTGATCCGAAGGTGGAAGATGATTGAACACTAGAGTGCCCAGAAATTTGCACTCGCATGAAGTGGTACTTGTCTTGTGATGTCGAGAATGGGCTTAAAAATGCCATTTGGAAATTGATGATGGGAGATGGGCTTAAAGATGTCATCGGAAGAAGTGTCAATCGCATAAGAGATTCCTTAGCGAGAGCTTGTATACCTGTTGTTGAGGAAGATTCCGCTGGGGAATGTTGTTCTTTGTCTTGGGAAAAGTTGAATTTTAGGAGCATCAGTCGTCCGTTATTCTACTGGGGAATAGTCTCTTGGTCGAAGAGGTGAAAATGAACTACTATCTGGTCGTGATCCGGGCTTCATAGTGATAAGATCGACTGTTATCTGGTCGTAATCTAGGCTTTATAGTGATTTACTGGGGAGATGAGATTAAACTTGCTATCCGGTTGTAATCCAGGCTTTACAAGTTCTCAATTCTTATCTGGTCGTAACCCAGGCTTCAGAAGGACTTCAGTTGTTATCCGGTTGCCTCCGGGCTTCAACTTGAATTTAGGGCATACTAATATTCGGTCGACTCCGGGCTTCTTAGTAATTATCCAGGTAAAACTATTATTTGGTCGAAATCCAAGCTTCATATTGTCTTGTACTGCTATCTGGTCGTAATTCAGGCTTCACGATGTTTCATATCATTATCTGGTCGAATCCAGGCTTCATGGTGTCCTGTACTGCTATCTGGTCGAATCCAGGCTTCACAATACCTCACTTCTTATCTGGTCGAAATCCAGGCTTCAGAAGAATTTAGGGCACACTAATATCCAGTCGACTCCGGGCTTCAAAGTAATTGGCCGGGTGAACTGTTATTTGGTCGAAATCCAAGCTTCACAGTGTCCCTCACTGTTATCTGGTCGTAATCCAGGCTTCAGTGTCTTTACCGCTATCTGGTCGTAATCCAGGCTTCACGATGTCTCATACCACTATCTGGTCTAATCCAGGCTTCATGGTGTTCGGAGAAATCAAGATACTATTCGGTCGAATCCGGGCTTCATAACTTATATTAAAGATATACCACTATCTGGTCGTAATCTTGGCTTCGTAGTATTCTTGGCTGCTATCTGGTCGTAATCCAGGCTTCACAGAAACTTGCATTGTTATCCGGTCGTAATCCAGACTTCACAATAACTTGCTGAGCTGTTATCCGGTTGATTCCGGGCTTCACGGCTTGTGTTTATGATACGCCACTATCTGGTCGAATCCAGGCTTCATGGCGTCTCATACTGCTATCTGGTCATAATCCAGGCTTCACAGTAACTTGTTGGGGATTAAACTATTATCCGGTCGAATCCGGGTTTCATAACTTGCTTTTAAGAGATACCACTATCTGGTCGTAATCCAGGCTTCGCGGTATTTTGATACTGTTATCCGGTCGTTCTCCGGGCTTCACAATATGATGGAGGAATCAAGATATTATCTGGTCATACCCGAGCTTCATAGCTTGACCTTTGTGAGAATTTGATTGTATCTTTCCTGAAATGTAAAGGGTTAGTCGTATGTAATGTCATGATGCATGACATGTATTGCATAATGATGTTCTCAAAATAAATGAGATTGTGTTGTATGATGCGTATGTGCATGTCATGATGTATGGATGTGTAATGTTTTAGGGATATTCTCTAGCTGGGGGGAAATAAATCCTGAACTGCTGCTAGAGGATAAAAGAGTTTCGCTCGCTGGGGATGATGACCGAAGATGATTGGGAGAATAATCCTGCTGGAGAATACATTGGTGAGAGAATGACTCTATGGGGAAGAGATACTCTGTTAGAAGATCTGCTGATTTGGAGCAATGACCTCGGCTTGGGATGGATTACCGTTGCTGGCAATGATGAACTCCGTCGGGGATAAAAATTTCTGTTTGTAGAAGAAATAAACTCCACTGGGGATGGTCTTCTAGTGTTGGTGATAGATGAACTCTGCTTGGGGAGAATCTTACCGACTCACTCGCGATTGTGAACCTCAACTGGGGGAGAGTTGTGTCCTGTTCGAGAAAGCTAACATCATTGTCTTTTTCTTACTCTGCAGGGAGTGTATGCAGTTTTAGTCATATTCTTCGGCTAGGTCTATCCCCGTACCTGGTGAATAGAACAACTGTAAGGCTTGGACATTTCTTTTTTGCCCCTAATTCTGGAATTACGAGTAATCGTCTTTTATTTCGCATGTAAATATTTATGAGCAGCAATTATTGCCAAATGCATATATCAAAATGAACCATTGGACGTTCGTGCAAAACAAAACAGAAAAAGGAAAATAATTTGAAATTTCTTCGTGAAAATGAATTGTATTGATTTTGAAGTTGGCCTATAAATAGGCGTTTTTGTACAAGAGGATGACATCCTAGTAAGAGAACGCCGCCGAAAGATGAATTATACAATTTGTGAAAAATAAAGAAAAACAACTATGTGAATAATCCCACTTGGTTCCAACTCTGCTATTGCCTTTATATCTTCGAGCATCTCATCACTTTGCTACTTGGTTGAAGGTAGATCAGATTGATTGGCGCCGTTCGAACTTGATAGTCGATACCGAAGTCTGGTTGCGAGATGATCCAATGAGACATAGTGTTACACTTTAATCCCTAATTTTTTCCTGGACCGCCCTTTCAGGTTTTCAGTCCACCGGGATACCCCTTTTTTCCCAAGCCTCCTTTTCAGGTTTTCGACTTGACGGGTGTACAGTTTTTTTTCCATTTTCATCCCTTACTTTTGCATGAACCCTTTTGGTTCGCCGGGAAGCCCTTATGTTTTCCTAGGCCAGTCGACCTAGCGGGTCTTTGATTATGCGTAGTATTTTTTCACTATGTCTGCATTGACGGGGTGAGGAAGGTCGTCACCATCCATGGTGGTTAGAATCATAGCTCCTCCCGAGAAAATGTTCTTAACCACAAATGGCCCTTCGTACGTAGGGGTCCATTTTCCCCTAGGATCACCTTGTGGCAGTATGATGCGCTTGATTACCAGATCCCCGACTTGATACTCTTGTCGTCTGACTTTCTTGTTAAATGCCTTGATCATCCACTTTTGATACGTCTGACCATGACAAATAGCAGTAAGCCTCTTCTCGTCAATTAGATTCAGCTGATCAAGTCGGGTCTGGATCCAGTCGTCCTTGCTAAAACCTGCATCTTTCATAATCCGAAGAGAGGGTATCTAAAATTCAATGGGCAAGACTGCCTCCATGCCATACACCAATGAGTAGGGTGTTGCCCCTGTTGACATTCGTGCTGAGGTGCGGTACCCATGAAGAGCGAACGGTAATATCTCGTGCCAGTCTTTGTATGTCACCGTCATCTTCTGCACAATCTTCTTGATGTTCTTATCCGGGAACTCGAAATTCATGGATTGGTAATCATCCACGGCCTGATGTGCCAAATGATCCTCCAACACACTCCCCTTGATTGCTTTTTGGGTTGTGTATTGGATATCATACTCGGTTAAAATCATCTGCCATCTTACTATTCTTCTGGACAAGGCAGACTTCTCGAAGATATACTTGATTGGGTCCATCTTTGATATCAACAGGGTAGTGTGAGTTAGCATATACTATCTCAGCCAACGAGCATCCCATGCCAAAGCACAACAAGTTTTCTCGAGCAACGAGTATCAGGTCTCGCAGTCAGTAAACTTTTTGCTAAGGTAGTAAATAGCATGCTCTTTTCGGCCAGACTCGTCATGCTGCCCCAGCACACACCCTATTGAATTATCCAGCACTGTCAAGTATAAGATCAACGGTCTTCCTTCAACTTGAGGCATCGGAATTGGTGGCTCTTGGAGGTTGTATGGCCCTCTCTTCCTGTAGTAACAGTCTAACAAGTTCCCCAAGCACCTCACAATCATCTTCACCTTCGTCCTCGGCTTGGTTGATCAGATTTTCATAGTCATAACTGGAAGTAGCAGAGTCGTTATCAACGGGATCCAGAGTGGATGTGGACCTGTATTATGATATGTGAGTGTGTGTAAGACAAATAGCCGTTTTGATAAAGTGCAAGATAGAAAAGAAAAACAGGGAGCGTAAAATTTGTAATGCAAGAAAACGTCCAATGTTTTATTGATGATATATGAAAATGACAAATGATAAGCCCTCACAAACAAAGCCACAGTGCCTCGAGAAAGGCACCGGGCCAGAAAGTTTCAAATTGTCTGTTACAAATCTCAAAACAAAAGTCTATTACTGTGTAATAAAAGAAACGGGCACGAAGTCCTTCGCCGTCCAATTGTTCAAGCCACCGTTGGCAGTCGGGTAAATCCAATTGTCGATATCTGACTCTTCTTAATCATCTTCAATTGCATTCACGCCCGGATTACTGATGCGCAGAGGAGGTCTTCCAATCCGCGCGCGCCGAACAACCCTTTGAGTTTCTGCAGTAAAACCTAAACCAAACTTGTCAGTCTTGCATGCAAAGTCAGGGAGTTGGCCCCAATTTGCACACCCACCTTTTTCAATAACAGCCCTGACATCCTTGAAGGAAGCCATCTTGATTGGAGGTTCTTCAATAGCAACTTCAGTCAATGCCAGAGTCTGGGGGACCTCTTCAAAGTTCTGACACAGGGTTTCATTGAACTCTCCATCCATCTCCACATACCGAAAGGAATTAAGATGACTTATCATGTACTCCTCCTCACCCTGCACCGTAACAATCTTCCCTTTTGCTGGATATTTCAACATCTGATGGAGCGTAGAATTCACTGCCCCAGCCTTATGAATCCAAGGGCAACCAAACAAGCAAGAATAAAATGGTCGGATATCCATCACATAGAACGTAGATGCAAAAGTCTGAGAGCCAACCTTAATAGGGACGTCCACCTCCCCGTGCACCATCCTTTTGGACCCATCAAAGGCCCTAACCACAATATTACTTGGTTTCAGAACCAAACCTTCACAGTCCAGCCGATCCAGTGCTTTCTTTGGTAAAACATTTAATGAGGACCCAGTATCCACTAGTACGTGGGCCAAAGTAGTGCCTCTACACTCGATCGAGACATGCAGAGCATCATTATGATTTCTTCCTTTGGCAGTCAGATCTGCGTCAGAGAAACCCAACCCGTTGTCAGCGGTCAAACTAGCCACACAGTCTTTGAATTGATCAACAGATGTTTCCTGCGGCACATGCGCAGTTTTAAGGAAAGCAATTAAAGCCTTTGCATGGGCTTCCGAGCAAAACAATAAGGATAACATGGAGATCTTCGACGGGGTTTGCCCCAGCTGTTCGACTATGTTGTAGTCGCTTTTCTTGATAATCTTCAAAATTTCCTCTATCTCCTGCTTAGAGGTTTCTACGATGATCTTCTTAGGCGCCTCCATCTGGGCAGGCCCATTTGTAACTTCCTTGCCCCGAGTGTCAGATGACTCGGCGACAGGGGTGATAACCAGAGTAAGAATTGGAACAGTAGCTGACGTACTGGCGGATGGAATGGCAACAGGCTTTTGAACAGTCGGAGGGGAAATCTCAGGAGAGAAGAGTCTTCCACTTTGGGTGACTTTGCTAGACCCGACAATATTGATGACATCAGTATCATCCTCTTCAACCTTTAAGTCTTGTTTGATCCCATGATAATACACATCGGCCCCATAGTGCCACGGGACAGCCTTATCCGAAGTGTATGGGGTAGGACCAGGAATAATAATGATTAATGGAGCAACTCTTGGAACAGATGTAATCCTAACAGGATTTCTCGAGGAAGCCTTGGAAGGATTGGCGGAAATGGTTATGATGGAAATATCTTCAACAAGAATCAACGAAATCAAAGTTTTCTCGAATAAGATCTCTTTGTTATCCATCAGGCGCTGAACACCTGATTTCAGTAAATAGCAACCAGCAGGCAGGATGGAACATAGGTGGAAACCTTCACCACAACCCGGAAATAAACCGGCCAACAATAGATTCTTCTTCACGGTTAACAACGGAGTAGAAATGTTTTCTACGGAGGTCACAAATAGATCAGTGTCATTATCAGAGACTACAGGACTATGACCCTTTTCTTCCTCTTGATTCTCTCCTCCTTTGGATGAATGATACAGATCAGCTTCATGTCGCAACCTATTCCCAAATATGTGACCCATATTCAGCAGAACCACCTTCTTCTTCTTCTTCTTCTTCTCCTTCAAGATGAGAGTCTTCAAATCCTGTTGTCCTTTGGCCATGTTCAAGAACATCTCCTGGAATTGAGCATTATGTGCTTGAAGAGCTTTGATGGCTTGATCAGTAGGTGTTTCAGAAGACATTCTGTGCTGAAATAAACAGTGAAGGAGATAAGAAACTTGTAATGGTACATGTAATGAGGTGCATGGTAATGGAATGCGTATGAAATGATTTCAAAGACTTTGGGAGATTCAAATTTGTAAACCAAAATAAAACACACTTTATAAGATTAAACTTGTAACAATGTTTAACAATGCCTTTAAGGCGTTTACAAAAGAAATAACTGAAAAGCAAATCTAACTAGAAACAATAAAAGACATCAGAAATCCCATGGTCGTTTTCCCGTCGTGCTGACATAATCGTTGATTGTCCTTTCATTCTCAAGCTGCTTCGTGAGCTTCAAGATCTTCCTTTCCTGCTCATGATACTTCTACCTGTAGGTATCCCTTTCTTCCTTCAACTGGATCCAGGATCTCTTCAATGCCCCAAGATCAGTAGGCATATAGGGATAGAGGACTGTATAAGGAACACCTTCTTCATTAGTATGCTCAACAACCACTGGCAAAACAACTTCGTAAGGCATCCCCAGCTTTTGAGCACGGACTCGAACCCACTAGAGATAAGGTTGCATTGGGAGAGAAGTCTTTGGTCCTAGCTCGTGAGGGTCAAACCTGTTCACCATGCCCCAGGCCCGTATAAACCTTCGGCGATGCTCATCAATGTCCCCCTTGTAGTCAAAGACAATATCTGTAAGAAGCAGCTCATGGGGACCGTCTCTCCGAGCGCGACCAAACTGTCGTAGAGCCAAGCAAGGACTGTAGGTTATTCCCCCTCTAATTCCAAGCAATGGGACATTAGGGTATTCCCCACATCGATCAATGACAGCTACTCTTTCCATATCCTTAGAACTCCAAAGAATGTCCGTATGGGCAAGGGACATGATTCTGTAAGCCCAACCTAACCCTTCCTCATTCTTCAATACAGACTTGGGGAGGTGAGAAATAAACCACCTTGCTAGCAGCGGCGTGCAACACATGAGAGTCCCCCTTCTTCGCACAGTACGGGTATAGAGAGCATGTAGAATATCACCCAGAAGAGTAGGTACTGGATAACGAGACAAAAAGATCTTGACCGCATTCACATCTATGAAGGAATCTGGATTCGGGAAAAGAACCAAGCTGTAGATGAGGAGAGCCAAGATGTCTTCAAATGCTTGAAAATCCAATTTATTCTAGAACTGTTGAGCTTGATCAATTAGAAACTTGGCCAAGAAATCTTTAACCCCGCTCCGTGTCTCCCAGTTGGATACTGCATCAACCCTTTTTAGATGTAGGGCTGAAGTAATATCCTCTGGCCTAGGAGCCTCTTCTAAACTTGTGAAGGGTGTTTGCTCGAGGATGGATATGCCCAATAATTCAGAGAACTCCTCCAAAGTAGGAACTAGCTGATAATCCAGGAAGGTAAAACAATGATGCACCGGATCGAAGAACTGGAAAAGGACGTTCATCATCTGCTCATCCAACTTGGAAGTGACCAGGCTAAGGAGATGACCATGTCTTCTAACAACTGAAGAAGTATCAGGAACTTTTGAGACTAACTCTCTGAGCTGAACAGATATTTGCACGAAGTTAACTCGAATGGTATTTCTGCGTACTGAAGCCATAATCTACAAAACAGAACAAAGATAAATCCCCTCGGTCTTTGAAATGGTTAGTACAATGAAATGTACATGGTATTTCATGATGCATGATGTCATGATAAAACACACAACAGGTATAGCAGGTAACAAACATGGTAAAGGCAAACAAGTCACACAAGAGCCCCTTAAGTTTCAGGCTTGCATGGAGTCTAGGTACTACCCTCTTGAAGTTCAGTTGGTTCAACCTGTCCTAATAATAGTAACCGGGTTCTAGAGTGTTGTACCCCAAAATTTTCTCTCTCATTTTATCAACATTTCTCATCATAAGACTCTTGGAACTCAAGATCAAGCTAGGGTTTGCTCTGCTCAAGACACCTCCTTGCACTGTTGACCTAAATTAGGGTTTGAGTTTGCACAGGGATTTTTGGACCTTCAATGCCCAAATTGACTTTCATGCTTCATGTTGGACTCATAAGTTTTCCCATACCAAGTTTCAAGCCTTGAATCAAATTTTTACCCAGTCAATTGGACAGTTGACCTAGAAATCAGCTGTATTGGGGAAAAAGTCAACTGTGACCAATTTATAGTCAAACCTTATGAATTTTGACCCACAACAACATTATAACCTCATATGAACCATGTGATCAATTTTGGACCACAATTCCACAAGAAATTTGATCAGATCACCAAAAGGGCAAAATGGTCATTTTTAGGGTTTTGACTGTACAAAGGTAATTTTTGACTGTTTGACCTAACTAGTGGCAAATTAAGCTCAACCATGGACTCAAGGGCTCAATGAAATTATCTTGACCTATTCAGCAAGTACAAAAGATCTCAAATACATGGGATTGACAGATGAATTTTTCAGTCAACTGATCAAAATTTGATTGTACACTGAAAAGTCAAACTTTGACTTTTTGGTCAAAATCAAGTGCCAAGGGTCATTTTTCATCAAGATATGTAAAATCATGAAACTTGTTCATCAATAAACCCAAAATTGCAAATTAGGGTTTGAAATTGAAAATTTTCATAACTTAGAATTTTTCTAAGTTATGAAATTTTCTTAATTTTTCCTAACTTTGTCCCACATTTTGACCAAGATGAAAATGGATTCAAACAAAACTTACAACATGAAAGTTGTAGTCCATCACAAAGTATACAACTTTGATTCATAAAGTTTTCTCAAAAGAAGCTTGGATCTCAAGTTATGATTTTTGGAACAAGGGTCCCTAAAACTTTTAACTTAGAGAAATTTTGCCCTAGTTTAGGCGGGATTTTGACCCATCTTCTTGGACATTTTTCACATAGTTCCACTTGGAGTCTCAAGTTGCATTTTAAAGATGGATTATAGTACATGTTGCAAACTTTCCAAATTGTCCAAGAACTCCTCAAACACATTTGTGGTTAGGGAGAATCAAATGCTTGAAGTTGGCAAAAATTCGCTTTGTATCCATGGCCAATACATGTTCACACAAGTTGCAAAATCTGTCCAAACTATCTTTGTACTTGTTTACAGGCCTCTAAACCAATTCACACTCCTTAATTAATTGCAAATACATTGGACATCAGTATTATTCTGATCAATGGAGCTTGGCACAATGAATAAATGCATTTTGGGTATAAAGGTAGCACTTCCATTTTCATAAAGGCAACTTTATGTCAACATTGTATTTCTTGAGCCTTGGACTTCTTTCTTTGCAGCAAACAAGTTCCACAAACTCAGGAAAAGGTACAAGGAACTTGTGCATACTTGGAGATAGCCTGTACAGGCCTACCTCATTTCACTTCACACTTTTCTTTCAAAACAAGTCAACTAGCCAAAAGGACATAACTTGCACATCTGATATATTCAACTTGAGCCAACATTCCAAACAAGTTTTGCACATCCTTGTGAGCCAGAAACACGAGCCATTGATCCCTCAAACACCCTTGTACACAAAAATCACTTTTTCTTGCAAAACAGTGCAGGCCCTGCAGAATCACTTCCATTCTCACATCCACTCGTGCGTTTTGCTTGCAACCAGTTCCAATACCTTCCATTCAACTCACTCAAGCTATCCCAAACCTCCATTGCCAACTGTAACTCCATTTACAGTGTTCACCATTTTCATTTCAAGCTTTTGCAGGTTGACTTCTGGAGGCTGATTCAGGAACATTCGAAGCAAACTAGCTATTGGAAAAGACCAAGTGAAGTTCAGGCAAGCTATCAGGCACCTCAAAACTTGTTGAGAAGCTCTGTATTGTCCAACTAGAATCCAACTGAAACATGTATTTCTCCAACTTCTATCTCTCTATTTAGGAACATTTAGCCTTAGGTTTGTGAATGAAATATGTAGTACTCATTGCCATGAAACCATACATATGCTCAGTTTTCATTTATATTAAACGTGCTAAGAGAATTTCATCCATGAACATGCTGAAAAAACTAGGTCAGATTTTAGGGCCAGAGAAATTCTCTTTGGTCTTTGAGAGTTAGATTAAGTTTTTTATATGGTTAGAATCGTGGTTTAATGCTCTACAAGTTTCATGTTTTGAGTTTTGGCAAAAGATCACGTTTCCAGGAGTTAGCAATTTGTACAGGGCAAGCGCGCGTTTTTGTCACAAGGAAGAAGATGAAGTGGAAATGGGTTGTGCCTGTTTTGTTCTCACTTTTTGCACCCCTATTGTTGTACCCCAAAATTTGCCCTCCCATATTCCTCAAGATTTGACAAGAATAATTCTCAAATTGCTCAAGATTGCTCAAGGATTGCACAGTCCAAATACCTCATAAGCCAGCTGAAATTAGGGTTTTGGTTCTTTCAAGGAATTGGAGGTTTTCAATGTCTCAATCAAGTCTCATAGGCCTATATACATCCTCAAGCACCTACATGCCAAGTTTCAAGACTCACAGTGCCAATTTGCACAGTCAAAAGCTCCATTTGATCCACAGTCAACTGCAAGGGCAAAATGGTCATTTTGCAGTCAAAAGTCAGAATTTTTGGTCAACATCTTATTTGGAGTTCACAATCATCATTTGATCAAGTCTTTATCATGATTCCACAAGGATAGCTCAAAAATCATCAAGATGCAAAAAGTTACTATTTTTGGACAGCAGAAAAGTCAACTGTATCTTGACCAGGGCATAACTTTTTCATGGTTTGTCAGAAAAATTCCATCCAATTCTCATTTTGAAATGGATGACATTTCCTACAATCCATCTTCACATTCCAAGTCCAAGAAATGCTCTCACAAGAAGTTATCAATTTCTACATTATAGGTCAAATTCAAAAGTCAACAAAAATGCACTTTGAGTCAAAGGCCATAACTTGAGATTGGTAAATCCAAATGACATGGGACCAAAGGCATTGGTTAGAGGACTTCAAGACCTTTCCAAAATGTCAAAGAACATGGTCATATGATCAAAATTGAGCAAGATATGCATTAGAGAAGTTGGGAAATTTTTAGGAATTTGCAAAAGTCAACTTTGCTCAAAACACCTTGTTTTTGCTAATGGGCCTCAAATCTCTTCTTGAAACTTCATCCATGGCCTATGCACGACCCATCAAGATTAATTGAACCTTATTTTTATTGATTAATTGGATTTTTAATTAATATTAATTCATTTAATCAATTTAAATTGTAGGAAAATAGAAGATTTGATTTTTTCAATCTTTTTGTGAAGCAAATATGGTCAAGATATGCTGGCAATTTCGTGCTCAAAGTCAAAGATGCAAAATCTCCAAAATTGGCAACTTTGTTCAATCATGAAAATGCAAAAAGATTTGATTTTCAATCAAAGATCAAATCATCAATTCAATGGATTCTTGCTCAAGTTTTGACCTAATTCCATTCCTCTATATATGCAAGCAAACCCTGATGGAGAAAACGTGAAAAAGCTGCAGAACAAAGGCCATAGCATATTGCAAAATTCCAAGAAAATTGAAAACTGACTTTGGCATTCTAGGGCGATTTAAGAGTTTTTATTGATTCCAATACATTGCAGGAGATCCCAGGAAGGTTTTGCAATCAAATTCAGACCTTAAAGCTCAAGAAATCACTGAAAACAGAACCACAGTTTGCACTTATTTTCGAAAATCGTATATCTTGATTCATGCATATTTAACATATTTTCTTGATTGGTTTGTGTTGATAGGGACCATATGAAGCTAATGGTATCACTTAATTGAATTATAATGCACTGAATCGAAGAATGCCATGAACGATTTTCTAGGGTTTCCAAGCTTTGAATTAGGGCTTTATGAATCAAGAAAAATTAGGATCAGTGATACACATGGTTGGAATCGTTGAACCAAGACGAACTCAAAGAACCCTTCGCGAAATATTTATGTAAACCACAGTTCTATTCGCTATTTTTCGCCACAATGGTTTGTGGGGGTTAAAAACCCCCACTATCTAATGTTCTTTTTGCAGGTACAATGAAGAAGACGAGGACGTGTTAGCGTCTGAGTGGTTGATTTGAAATAAGCGCGTGTATTTTTTTGTGCTACAGCATATTGACCAATTTCTTAATATAATAATTGTCACTTGTTTCAATAACAATAAAAGCAGCGTGGTTGAGTGGTGAGTGCGTTGGTCTGGAAGCATTGGGACTTGGGTTCGAATCCCAGGTCCCCCAAATGTTAATTTGTTCTTTTTCCTCAGGCATTCTAGTGCAAAGCTTGCAAAGGTGGTACACCATACGCTTCCAATTCCCAGGCGCCAAGTGGCCACAAACTTAAATCCAGTGGTCATGAGTGGAAGACTACCATGCTCCCTGGTCAATGCACGTGTGGGCAATCCAAAAAAGTCAAAGAAGCTTGCAGCTTGTTGGGCCACAAATTGCCAAAGAAACCTCCTAATTGGGCCAACACCCCCTGGTTCATTCTTTCTTTTTTATCTTTTATATTTTCCATTTAATTATTTTTACTTTTAATTATTATTATTATTATTATTATTTTAACTAACAAATTAATTTTTTTTATAATAAATTCAGAAAACTAAAATATAATATTTTTTATTATTATTTATTAATTTCACCCTTAATTCATTATTTTTGTAAATAAATATGATTAACTAACTTAGTTTTAATTAGGTTAATTTTGACATTTTCATAATAGTTTAAAATCAACATAGAATTAGGGTTCTTGACAAATTTTAATCTTTTTATTATTTTTTTCTTAATACATAAAAAACCAAAAATATTTCTTTTTAATTAATTAGTTTTAGGTTTAATTTAATAAAATGCTAAATAATAACCAAAACTTCTTTCTTTCTTAAAAAAGGGGTCAAAACCCTAAGGACTTCTCCGATTCAATTTTTTTGCGCATATTATTTTTTATTCCAATTATGTAATTGTTCCGAGGATGTAATAGCGTTAATTAGGACTTTTATCGCTTTTCTTTATTTTCTCGCAATTTACTTTTTCAAGGGTTTGTTTTTGGCGATGTAAATACCTAACGCCTTGTAATAGCGTAGATTTACTTTCCGCAACTATTAACTGCTAGATGTATGTTAACTAGGCTATGCATGACAAGACTTATCTGAAAATTAAAATCAACCCGTAGCTCACCATAACATGTGCAAAGATAACTTAACTGAATCCAGACACACTCGCACATGCCACTCCTAGGGTACGCCTCACTTGGTTCCCTCGACGTGGTCATTGAGTATAGGGTGTTTTAGAGGTCGCCCTCCTGTCTAAAGATCAAAAGTTGCCTCGGAACGGTTGCCTCGAATAAAAATGATCTAGGATATTAGGGTTACCGCTAAGGCGTCCTACTATTGCTTTGGTGACCACATGTCCCTATAATCGAATTGACCCGAAAAACTCCAACGACGGTGCTACCTACTTCTCAATAGTGGGACAGTACTGTCTAAAGGACATTTACACAACTTAATTTCTTTTGAGTAGGTAGAGGTTCTAAGGTACTTGCTCTTTCAAAACAAAAACAACTTTTCGCACCTACACTTTCAAACAAAAGTTTTCAAACAACACTTCATACACTCTTGAGGACATATACAAGAGTTAAATCGAAGTTTTCAAAACCCACAAACACAAGAAAAGCAAAACATTTTTGAAAACATAGTGAGGAAGTACCTAAGAGCCCGTGGATAACCACGGATAGAAAGGGTGCTAACACCTTCCCTTTCTATAATCTACCTCTCGAATCGAGAAGCATCTCGAAAAGGAATTTTGCTGTGCTTTTGTCCTTTCCTTGTTGGAGAAAATAAAAGACGGTGGCGACTCTTGCTTACCGCGACATTTCGCGAACCAGCATTTCAAAACAGTCAGTTTTATTTCCACCGATCACAGAACTGGCGACTCTGCTGGGGAAATATTAATAAGTGAGGTGTACCTTAGGATTAGATCACTATGTTTTCAATTGTATGCCTTGAATGCTTTAATATTGCGGGCTTGTATCGGAGTTTTATAGATCCTAACCCGGATCTGGGGATACCCTTTAGAGGTAGTAACAAACTGTGAGGGAACTGTGCGGGGTATACCGACATGGTTGAAGCAGTTTCTACGTTGATGTGGCACTTTGGTGAGTACCGGTGTGATCGGTGGATCTGGAACTGACTGTTTAACGCTGGATCGCGAAATGTCGCGGAAGCAAGAGTCGCCACCGTCTTTTATTTTCTCCAAATGGAAAGGACAAAAGCACAGCAAAATTCCTTTAAAGAGATTGCTCTCGGTTCGGGAGGTAGGTTATAGAAAGGGAAGGTGTTAGCACCCTTTCTATCCATGGTTATCCATGGGCTCTTAGATACTTGCTCAATGTGTTTTCAAAAATTGTTTGTTTGCTTTTCAATGTGGGTTTTAAAAAGTTTCTTTGAAAAATTTCAGATCGACTCGTACGTCAGAGTGTTTGAAAAGTTTGCTTTGAAAGCTTTTGAAAAGTGTCAGTGTGAAAAGTCTCTTTGAGTTTGTTTTGAAATTAGAGCAAGTATCCTTGAGAACCTACCTACCCTAAGGAATTCGTCTGTGTAAGAGTCCTTTAAAGTAGTGCCATCCCACCATTGAGAGGTAGGTAGCACCACCGTTGGAGGTGTTCGGGTCAATTCGATTTTAGGGACATGGTGATCACCAGAGCAATGGGAAGACACCTTAGAAGCTACCCTCATGCCAGGTTCCCGGATCATGAGGACTTACTAAGACGTTTTCTACTCGACGACCACCTTTCGAAAGGCAACAGTGAGGCGTACCCTAGGGGTGGTGTGTGCGAATTGTGTGTCATGTTTCAGTTATTTATTTGTCTTTTGTCATGTCATTGTGATCTACGCTTGATTTTATTTTAAGTCCATTCATTCTTGCATGCATATTTAACAGTTATAAATTGCGAGGAAATAAAGCTAAACTATTACAAATGGCGCGGGTCCACATCGCCAAAATTAAACCGGACCCGATTTAGCGGAAAAATAAATAATGCGAAGAAATAAAGTGCGAAAAGTAAATTACATAGCTTTGGGAGATTTACATAATTATATAAACGATAAAAAAATAAATGCGCAATTAAATGATTAATGACGGGCGTTGGACCCTTTTTTGCAAATAATTAAAATTAATAAGGATTTAAAATTAAAATTAAAATTAAAATGAGAATGATATTTTTGTGTTTTTTAGATTTAATGAAAAAAGAAATTAATTGAGATTAAATTAAACGGCAAACCCTAATTCTAATGTTTTTTAATTATTAAGAAAGAATTAAAATATGACCTAAATTAAACCTAATTCATTTATGTACAATTTAAATAGGAAAATAAATAAATAAATAAATATAATTATTATTGTGGAAAAAAGGGGAATAAAAAAAAGAATTAACAATTAAAACCTAAATTCTATATTTTTTGATTTTTTATTAAAAAGGAATTAAAATTAAAACCTAATTACACTACATAATTTACATTCTAATTTATTTATAAAAATAATTAATACATTAAATAATATTATATTTTTTGTATTTTCTGATTTTTGTAATGTTTTTATATTTTATAGAAAAAAATTAATTAATTGAATTAAGACAATAAAATAAATAAGACAATAAAAATAAAAAAATAAAATAAAGAAAGCAAACCATAGTGGGGTGTTGTCCCAAATAAGGAGGTATAGGCCTGGAAATTCTGGCCCAATAAGCCTTGACTTTGCTGACTTTTCAAGATCCCATATGATGCATTGACTAGAGTTTAGTGTACTCCTTTGATCATGGCCCTTGATTTGCTCTCCAGGACACATGGCTGGTGGATTCTTGAGGATGCATAGCATGGATCATCACTAGCGCTGCATAGAATTTTAGTTTGAAAAATAATATGGCAAATATGCAAGACCTGGGGCTTGTACCCAGGTCTTTGAGGTCATATGCCTAACACGTTACCACTGAGCCATCACGTTCACATTTAACATATAATATCAATTAAATATCAAAAAGCAAAATCAATGCATAATGGGCAAAACGCGCGTGAATTCAAAAAGAGCCTATCACGTGGTGACAACGAGGTTGTCTTCTTCCTTTTGTCTGAAACACACACGTATGGCCACGGTTTTCAGGCGTGGTCTTAGGCAAGCAACGAAAAAATAGCGAATAGCTCGTTTCTCATCATAAATTAGGCGCGAGGACATGTTCTTCTTCGTCTCCATGTACTGAACTCAGTGGTCCTGGTTTGAAGCATCAATTTTTCCTTGGGCAAAAACCCCCAAATTCGAAACCTGCAAACCCTAGAAAACATACATGGCATAATCGCCTATGGTACAGAAAAACACAATTGAACCTACTGGTTAGCATAGAAACATGATTATAAACAAGAATCCATGAAGAAAAATGCAAAAGAATGCTTGGTTTATGCTATGCGCTTTCAGAATTTTCTTGGTACAGTTTCATCCATGGATACCAGTTCAAGGTGTTTTTGTTGATGTTAATGATTGGCACGCGTTCAGAATCACTCAAGGAAGCTATTGGAATCAAAATTGGAGCTTGAATCGACCTTGAAACTAGATTTCAGTTTTGAGTTTTTTATGAATAATTCCAATATGCAATGGAGTTGTGGGGCGCAGCTTGCAGTCTTGGATGCTTAGGGTTGTGATGCTGTGTATGTATAGAGTGATTTAGGTTAACAAAACTACACAAAATCTCAAGCATTGATGATTTTCACATATTTGATTTTACAAGATCTTTTTGAATATTTTTTTATGGTTTTTGTGCCAAATCTGATCAATTAGCATCAAATCCTTCCCTATTAGCATGTGCACGAGTTATAGAGTCCAAAGCATGCATAAAAAGATTTTTTAGGTTAAGGTTTATATTTTTCATGAATTAAAATGATTTAAATGAATATAAATTAATATTAATTCAAATAAATAATTAAAAAATATGAAAATACTTCCCTTTGGGCCTAGTGGTCGTGCATAGGCTTGGCATGAAGAAATTTGGAAGATAATTGGGCCCATTTGCATTTTTAGGCCTTTTGCATCATTGTTGACTTTCAAAAATTTCCAAAAATTTCCCAACTTCCACAAGGCATAACTTGGTCAATTTTTAAGCTTTTCACATGTTCTTGGACATTTTGGAAAGGTCTTTGAATCCTTTAACCAATGCCTTTGGTCCCATGTCATTTTGATTTACCAATCTCAAGTTATGGCCTTTGACTTAAAGTCACTTTTTGTTGACTTTTGAAAATGACCTATAATGTTGAAATTGATAACTTTTTGTGAGAGCATTTCTTGGACTTGGAACATGAAGATGAATTGTAGGAAATGTCTTTCTCTTCAAAATGAGCTTTGGATGGAATTTTTCTGATAATCCATGTGAAAGTTATGCCCTGGTCAATTTCAGTTGACTTTTTCAGCTGTCCAAATATAGCAACTTTTGCATCTTTGATGATTTCTAAGCCAAATCTTGAAAATCATGATCAAGAATTGATCAAATGATGTTTGTGGCTTCAAAATGATATATTGACCAAAAATTTGAACTTTTGACTGTCAAATGACCATTTTGCCCCTACAGTTGACTGTAGTGCAATCTAGGGTTTTGACTGTGCAATTTTGAGCTGAATGCCTTGAAACTTGACATGAGGATACTTGACCACATTTATAGGCATATGAGACTTGATTGGGCCTTTGAAAAGTTCATTTGCTTGACCAGAACTCAAACCCTAGTTTTGATTGTATAGGAGACAGTTGAGCTGCACAACCCTTGGGGAATTTTGTGACCTTGACTTGGCAAATCTTTGATGAATATGGGAGGGCAAATTTTGGGGTACAACAGTTGCCCCTGTTCAATCTTCTTAGACCTGAGGATGCAGATTGGCTGACGTGCCTTTCGTAATCCGAGGGTAAAAGATGATTGAACACTAGAGTGCCCAGAAATTTGCGCTCACATAGTAGCAGTGATGATGAGGGAATGGGCTTATAGATGCCATTTGGGATGTTGCTTGGATAGGAGGATGGGCTTATAGATGCCATCTGGACGTTGATCGCGTAGGAGATTCCTTAGCGAGAACCTGCATACCTGCAAAACAGAAAAATGAGTACCTGACACGTCACAGGAGCTGATTTTAGATGCTTGATATAGACATGTCCTGACTGGTTACAGGAGCTGGGTCTGGAGCTTCAAACGTTGATGAATGAACCAGGGACGGCTACTATCTTAACGTGAATGATAAGTGAACCTTGGATGATTTTAACTTCAACAACGTTCGTTGAGAAAATCTTGGTGAGGATTACCATTCTCGTAGTGTCAGGAAGAGAACCAAAGGACATTATAATCTCAAAGGGAGTCACCTCACTCACCGCTGGAGAGGGAACTATAGGAAATTATAATCTGAAAGGAAATATCACCTCACGCTCATGCTGGAGAGGGGAACATCTGAAGAAGGAATTACCACCTCACACGCCGTTGGAGAGGGGACCATAAGAGAATATCACCTCACGCTCATGCCGGAGAGGGGAACATCTGAAGAAGGAATTACCACCTCACACGCCGTTGGAGAGGGGACCATAAGAGAATATCACCTCACGCTCATGCCGGAGAGGGGAACATCTGAAAAAGGAATTACCACCTCACACGCCGTTGGAGAGGGGACCATAAGAGAATATCACCTCACGCTCATGCCGGAGAGGGGAACATCTGAAGAAGGAATTACCACCTCACACGCCGTTGGAGAGGGGACCATAAGAGAATATCACCTCACGCTCATGCCGGAGAGGGGAACATCTGAAAAAGGAATTACCACCTCACACGCCGTTGGAGAGGGGACCATAAGAGAATATCACCTCACGCTCGTGCCGGAGAGGAAAACATCTGAAGAAGGAATTACCACCTCACACGCCGTTGGAGAGGGGACCATAAGAGAACTTCTACTGAGTCTTTATCAGAAAAATCTGTTTGGAGTCGATTTAACTGGACTAGAGAAATCCTTGAAATATGTTTGAGAATTTCAACTGCATCTTTCCTGAAAGGTAAAGGTCAGTTATATGCAACGCATGATATGGATCAAGCAATGATGTTCTCAACATAAATGAGATTCGTATGATATGATGCAGTGCGTTATGCATGCTATGAGGATGTATGTAAAGTTTTATGTATGTTTTCGTCTAGGAAAATAAATCCTTGACGGGTGTCGGGAAGTCATATCCTGGGCTGATGTGGAGGAAGAGATTTTGCTTCCGTTGTGGATGATCGTTGCAAGAATACCGGTAGGAGAAGATAACTCCGTTGAGGAATAAGTTTGGCAAATGAAATAATTCTGCGGGAGAAAAGATACTCTAGCGATCATGCTGGGGAGTGCCACTCTGTGGGGATAGCGATGCTTTGCTGAGTTGATGAATATAACTCCGCCGGGGATACCGTTGATGAGTCATGCTGGGGATATCCTTGTTATGCTGGAAGTGTTGATAGACTTCGCTGGGGGTAGGAAGATATTTTGCCGAGGACGCTCTTTCCGTGGCTTTTGGCTGAGGATAACCCAGTTATATCCTGTTACGGAAATAACTCTTTAAATCAAGCCGGGACGACGCGTTCGTGCTCTGCGAGGGATAAGCTTCCAGAATCTACTGGGGATAAGCTTGCTGCTTGGGGAGATATGAATTCCAACTTTCCTGGGGAAACTGGATTGGACTCTTCTGGGGGAGGTTTGAATTGCAGGGAAGTGATTCCTTTGAGTAGTGGTATACCGCCGGGGAACAATCTTTAGACCAAGACTGCCGGGGATGCTTGTTAAGAATGCGTGCTGCTGGGGAGGTATTGAGAACTACAGGAGGATACTCAATTTCCTTGATATTTGATGATTCTGCTTGGAGAAGGGTGTATTGTTTTACTGAACCACTCCCTGGGGAATTGAGATACACTTGGCCGTGTTCTTTAGCTGAACCTACCTCGGTACCTTAAAGGATATAACAATTGGACTGCTCAGACAACTCTTTATTGCCCCTGTTTCTAGTGTCACCTGTAATTAATTCCTTTGTTTCATATGCAAATATTTATGAGTTAGCAAATTATTGTCAATGCATACATCACAAATTGAACCTTGGACGTTCTTCGCAAAACAAAACAGAAAAAAGAAAAACACTTGGCACATTTAACTGAAGATATATTTTTATTGATTTTTGAATGGCCTGAATAGGCGTTTTGTGTACAAGAGGCTGACGCCCTAGTAAGAGGTACGTCGCCGATCAAAAGAGTTTATACAAGTTTTGTACAAATGAAAATAAAACAGCTGTGTGAAAGATGAATGATCCACTGGGTTTCAACTCTGCTATTGCCTTTATAACTCCGAGCGTCTCATCACTTGATGACCTTGGTTGAAGGTGAAGCTGACTGATCGATGCCGTTTGAACTTGATGCAGATACCGGATTCTGGATGCAAAGTGATCAATGAGACATAGTTTTACGCTTTATCCCTAATTTTTGCCTGGACCGCCCTTTCGGGTTTTCAGTCCACCGGGATACCCATTTTTGCCCAAGCCGCCCTTTCAGGTTTTCGACTTGCCGGGTGTACAGATTTTTTTATTTTCATCCCTTCATTTTGCCCGAACCCTTTTGGTTCGACGGGAAGCCCTAATTTTTGCCTAGGCATGTCAGCCTAGCGGGTCTTTTTTCATGCGTAGTATTTTTTAACTATGTCTGCATTGGCGGGGTGAGGAAGGTCGTCACCATCCATGTTGGTTAAGATCATTGCTCCTCCTGAGAACACATGCTTAACCACAAATGGCCCTTCGTACGTAGAAGTCCATTTGCCCCTTGGATCACTCTGAGGAAGTATGATTCTCTTGATAACCAGATCCCCAACTTGATATTCCTGTGGTCTGACCTTTTTGTTAAATGCCCTGATCATCCGTTTCTGATACGTCTGACCGTGGCAGATAGCAGCAAGTCTCTTTTCGTCAATGAGATTGAGTTGGTCAAGTCGTGTCTGGATCCAATCATCTTCGTTCAGATTTGCATCCTTCATTATCCGGAGAGAGGGAATTTGCACTTCGATCGGCAAGACTGCCTCCATACCATAAACCAGAGAGAAGGGAGTTGCTCCGGTTGACGTCCTTGCTGAGGTACGGTAACCATGCAGAGCGAACGGTAACATCTCGTGCCAATCTTTATACGTTACTGTCATCTTTTGCACGATCTTCTTGATGTTTTTGTTTGCTGCTTCTACAGCCCCATTCATCTTCGGTCTATAAGGAGAAGAATTGTGGTGCTGTATCTTGAACTGTTCGCAAAGCTCAGCAATCATCTTATTGTTCAGATTGGTACCGTTGTCCGTAATAATCCGTTCAGGGACGCCGTATCGACAAATCAGGTTGTGCCGAATGAACCGTGCCACAACAGTCTTGGTTACCGTAGCATAGGACGCTGCTTCAACCCACTTCATAAAATAATCAATCGCCACTAGGATGAAGCGATGTCCGTTGGATGCCGTAGGTCTTATCTCGCCGATCATGTCTATGCCCCACATTGCAAATGGCCAAGGCGCAGTCAGAACATTCAAGGGAACCGGAGGAACATGCACCTTATCTGCATAGATCTGGCACTTGTGGCATGTTCTCGAGTGTTGGTAGCAGTCAGCTTCCATTGTGGACCAGTAATATCCTGCCCGTAGGATCTTTTTAGCCATAGTATGTCCACTGGAATGTGTACCAAAGGTCCCTTCATGTAACTCTTCCATGATTCGTTCTGCTTCAGTTTTGTCCACACAACGCAGTAAGGTTGAATCATGGTTCCTCTTGTACAAGATGCCGTTGCTTAGGAAGAACTTGGCTGCGAATCGTCTCAGGAATTTCTTATCATTGATAGGGGCACCTTCAGGGTATTCCTGAGTTTCCAGATATCTCTTCACTTCATGGTACCAAGGCTTCTCAGTCACCAATTCAGTTTCGAGATCACAACAGTATGCCGGTTCGTCCAGTTTCCAAATGGTAATCTGGGGAGCTTCATTATCCCATTTAACCTTGAACATTGAAGACATTGTAGCTAACGCGTCCGCTAACTGATTCTCTTCTCTTGGGAAGTGCTCAAAGGTTATCTCTGTAAAGTGGGGAATCAGGGTCAACACACATTCTCTGTAAGGAATCAAGTTTGGATGTTTCGTATCCCACTCTCCATTGATCTGATTGATCACGAGAGCGGAATCTCCGAAGACACTGAGGAATTTGATCCTTAAGTCGATCGCAGCTTGAAGACCCATGATGCACGCCTCATACTCCGCCATGTTGTTGGTACAGTTGAAACACAGCCGGGCAGTGAGTGGAGTATGAGTACCTTGCGGGGATATGATTATGGCGCCGATACCATTTCCCAAAGCATTAGAGGCTCCGTCAAAATGCATAGACCATCGGGATCCTGGTTCAGGTCCTTCATCCGGTCCAGGTATTTCACAATCTGTTACAATCATGATGCTTTCATCCGGAAACTCGAAGTTCATTGATTGGTAGTCATCTACAGCTTGATGAGCTAAGTGGTCTGCCAATACACTCCCTTTGATGGCTTTCTGGGTTGTGTACTGAATGTCGTATTCCGTCAAGATCATCTGCCATCTTGCAATTCTCCCAGACAGAGCAGGCTTTTCGAATATGTATTTTATCGGATCCATCTTTGAGATCAACAAGGTAGTGTGAGTCAGCATATACTGTCTCAGCCGGCGAGCAGCCCATACCAAAGCGCAGTAAGTTTTCTCGAGCAGTGAGTATCGGGTCTCACAGTCGGTAAACTTTTTGCTAAGGTAATAAATGGCATGCTCTTTTCGGCCAGACTCGTCATGCTGCCCCAGCACACACCCCATTGAATTGTCTAGCACTGTCAGATATAGGATCAGAGGTCTCCCTTCAACCGGTGGCATAAGGATGGGTGGTTCTTGGAGATACTCTTTGATTCTGTCGAAGGCAGCCTGACATTCATCGTTCCAACGTACTACCTGATCTTTCTTCAGCAGCTTGAAGATTGGCTCACAGGTAGCAGTCAGATGAGAGATGAATCGAGCAATGTAATTCAGGCGTCCTAAAAAGCCTCTGACCTCCTTCTCTGTTTTAGGAACTGGCATCTCTTGAATAGCTTTGACCTTAGCAGGGTCCACTTGAATACCTTTATCACTGACCACGAAGCCTAGCAACTTCCCAGATCTTACCCCGAAGGTGCACTTGTTCGGATTTAATCTTAGCTTGTACAGTTTCAACCGGTCAAACAACTTTTGCAGGTGGTCTAGATGCTCTTCCTCAGTTTGGGACCTAGCGATCATGTCGTCCACATACACTTCGATCTCATGATGGATCATATCATGAAATAAGGCAACCATGGCACGTTGGTAGGTTGCCCCAGCATTCTTTAATCCGAACGGCATGACCTTGTAACAGAAGGTGCCCCACTGAGTAACAAATGTAGTCTTCTCCATGTCTTCAGGTGCCATCTTGATCTGATTGTAACCTGAAAAACCATCCATGAAAGAGAATACCTTGTGTTGAGCTGTATTATCAACAAGGACATCAATGTGAGGCAAGGGGAAGTCATCTTTGGGGCTGGCCCTGTTCAGATCCCTGTAATCAACACACATTCTGACCTTGCCGTCCTTTTTAGGTACTGGCACCACATTAGCAACCCACTGAGGGTAAGAAGTCACTGCAAGAAACCCGGCATCAAACTGTTTCATCACCTCGGCCTTAATCTTCTCGGACATCTCTGGACGCATCCGACGGACCTTTTGTTTAACTGGAGGGCAGTCTTCCCTAGTCGGCAAATGATGGACAACAATATCGGTATCCAACCCTGGCATGTCTTCGTAGGACCAGGCAAAGATCTCCATATAGTCATGTAACATCTTGGTTAACCGTTGCTTCACGCTGGGCTCTAGGTTAGCACCAATCTTTACCTCTTTTCTGTCTGCCTCAGTACCCAGGTTTATGGTTTCCACTGGCTCTTCATGGGGTTGAATTGCCCTCTCTTCCTGAAGTAACAGTCTTGCAAGCTCGCCAGGCACTTCGCAATCATCTTCACCTTCGTCTTCGGCTAAGTTGATCGGATTTTCGAAGTCATAATTGGCATTAGCAGAGCTGTTATCAGTGAGATCCAGAGTGGATTGGAACCTGTATGAGTGAGTGTGTGTGTAAATACAGCTGTTTTTGAAAATTATGTAAAGGAAATGAAAGATAAAAAAAGGAACACAATATTTGTAATGCGAAAAGTCCAAGATTTTCATTCATGATGTATAAAATGACAGTTCATATGCCCTCACAAATAGAACCACGGTGCCTCGGGTAAGACACCGGGCCATAGAGTTTATCATTGTTTATTACAAAATAACGAAACAAAGAAATTTATTACTTAGTGTCAAAAGAAACAGAGAGATTGTCCTTGGCGCTCCAATTGTTAAGTCCACCATCAGCAACCGGGTAGATCCAGCTATCGAACTCAGCTTCATCCACTTCCTCTTCGTCTCTGACAGCATTAACTCCATGAGCAGGCAGGGGGGCTGTCACCACATTAGGCTTGTCAGATGCCTCAAACTGAACCTCCTTAGCGTCAATGAGGTCCTGCAGCTTGTTCCTTAGTGCCCAACAGTCATCAGTGGCATGCCCCGGGCTATCTGAATGGTAAGCACAACGGGCATTCGGGTTGTACTTAGGAGAGGTAGTGTTAGGGAACTTTGGTGCCTCCTTGACAGATACCAAATTGGTTGCGAGCAGCTGTGGCAGAATCTGTGATAGGGTCATGCTTAACCGGGTAAACTCTCTCCGGGGCCTATCAACCCTTTGAGGATTATTTGGCCGGGGAGCGGCAGCAGGCTTAGCGATCATTACCGCGCTGACAGATTGGCGGTGATCAGGTCTTTCTGATTTTCTGGAGCCATACACAGCACTAGACTCCTTTTTAAACGGCTTCTTTTCTGAACTAGAGGATGATGCCCCCTTTGCAATCTTCCCAGATTTCAGCCCAGCTTCAATTCTCTCTCCAGTTAAGATCAAATCAGTGAAACCGGCAGAAGAATTCCCGATGAGATGGTTAAAGAATGGCCCAGATAGGGTCCCCAAGAACATATCCACTAACTCTCGATCAGTCAAAGGTGGCTGCACCCTGCCAGCCAGATCTCTCCACTTCTGCGCGTACTCTTTAAAACCTTCGCTTACGCCCAACGACATACCCTGGAGTTGGGTACGCGTGGGGGCAAGGTCGGCATTATACTGATACTGCTTATAGAAAGCAGTAGCCAGCTCCTCCCAGTTACGAACTTTGGTCCCATCCAGCTGATAGAACCATTCGAGATGAGTCCCTGAAAGACTCTCCTGGAAGAAGTGGATCCATAGATTCTTGTCCGCAGAGTACGGCTGAATCTTTCGAACATAAGACCTCAAATGCAGCTTGGGACAAGATGCCCCGTCATACTTGGAGAAGGTGGGAGCTTTGAACTTGTGCGGGATAATTATACCAGTCGACAAACCCAGATCTCCGAAATCCAGCCCAGGTGCCTGTTGCACCTCCATAGCCTTCAACCTGTCCTCCAGTTGTTTGTATCTGTTGTCTTCAGGAGGGTACTGCTCTTCATCAAAATCTGTCTCGTTGTCGGAGACCACCGGACTAGGAACCCTTGCTTCTGCCTGAGAAGGACTCTTGCCAACAGAAGAAGCAACATCTTCATTGTGTAGAGTATTACCCAACCTTCGGCCCGTGTTGAATAGAACAGTTCTTCTTTTCTTCTTCTTCTCCTTCTTCAGGAGCATAGTCTTCAGTTCCTCTTGGCCTTTGGCTAGACCCAGGATTAGTTCTTGAAACTGCGCATTCTGCGCCTGGAGAGCCTTGATTGAAGTCTCAGTTGATTCAGATCCGGAATTCATGATGCTGAAATAAACAGCGAAGAACTGTAAGCAACCTGAAAAAGGAAAAACCTGCTGTGCACATGATGTATGAAATGCGTATGCAATGCATTCAAGGGTTCGAAAGTTCAAATTCGTTGTAGACAAGAAAAGAACACACGTTATCATTACCGAAATCATTGTTTAATACATCAAGGCCTCATGGGCAAAAAGAAATACAAAAGTCAAGTCAATCCCAAAATACACTGCGCATCCTTTTCGGAGCTATGTAGGTGTTGAGATTCCTCTCTTCATGCAACAGGCGAGTGAGCTCCAGGGCCTTCTTTTCACTGGCATACAGACTAGTCTCGAGAGAATTCCTTTCCTCCTTAAGCTGGATCCAGCTCTTCTGCATCTCTTCCCAGGACGTGGGCATATCAGGGTGCTGAATAACATGAGACACTTCCCCTTCCAAGACAGGTTCTTTGATTACTGGAAGCATGTGAGGATAAGGCATAATTAACTTCTGAGAGCGAGCGCGTACCCACTTGAGATAAGGCTCCAAAGGGATGGAGTTCCTGTGCCCCGGTGTTTTGCTGTCTATCCTACTGGGCATCCTCCAGGCTCTGATAAACCTCTGACGAAGTCCTTGAGTATCACTGTCGAAGTCAAAAACTATGTCGGGGATTAGCATGTCATGAGGACCGTCCCTCCGAGCATAACCAAACTGTCTCCAAGCCAGGCATGGGCTATAGGTAATACCTCCTCTGATTCCAAGTAAAGGAACATTAGGGTACTCCCCACAACGATCAATGATAGTGACATCTCCTCTGGATCTAGGGCACCAATGTATATCTGCATGTGTAAGAGTCATCAACCGTTGTGACCATCTCAAACCCCGCTCATTCTTCAGGACTGATTGGGGAAGGTGCGAAATAAACCACCTTCCCAGGAGAGGAGTGCAACACATAAGGACACCTCTTTTTCTCATGGTTCGAGTGTAACATGAGTGAAGGATGTCCCCCAGCAATGTAGGTATAGGGTTCCTGGACATAAAGATCTGAACGGCACTGATATCAATGAGCTGATCTGGATTAGGGAACAACACCAAACCATAAACAAGGAGGGCTACCACTTCTTCAAAAGCTTGCAAGTCAAGAGAGTTCCAACATTCAAGGGCTTTCTCAACCAGAAACCTGGCTAAGAACCCTTTGACACCACTTCTAACTTCCCAATGTCCCTTGAGGTCAGATGACTGCAGGTGCAAGGCTTTAGCAATCTCTTCGAGCTTAGGTTCCTTTTCTGTACCGTTGAATGGTAGCTGATCAAGGATAGGGATCTTCAGGAGCCGGGAGAACTCCTCCAATGTAGGTACCAACTGATAGTCCAAGAAGGTAAAGCAGTGATGCAGAGGATCAAAGAACTGGAACAGGACCTTTATCATATCTTCCTCAATGTTGGTGTTGACCAAGCTGATGAGGCTTCCATGCCTGTCACTGAATGAAGAGTTCTCGGGAATCCTGGATATAAGCTCCTTAAGCTGAGGAGGGATCCTTACAAGATTGACCTGAATTGTCTTTCTACGAGCAGTTTCCATGTCCTACAAAATAAGAACAAAGATGAAAATTCGAACCCCTGAAATGGTTAGTCAATGCATATGATGCTGGATGATGTCATGATGCTATGATTAAACACAACACAGATATTTACAAAGACAAACATGTAAGGCACACAAGGCACACAAGACAAGCCCTTAAGGTTTAAGGCCAGCATGGGGTCTGGGTAGTACCCTCTTGAGTTGGTGGGTTCATACCTGTCCTAATCAAAGTAACCGGGTTCTAAGGTTCCCAATATCACGGGATTGCTTTCATTGTTCATTGTTTCGATTTAGCCACTGAACTGGCGACCGAAATATTCCAGGAAAGCAACCCTCAATTGAGCGTAGTATCGAGTATCAACCAACCTCGGACTGCACCAAAGTCAGTTATCTCACTACCCTAAAGAGGCCAAGATAGTTCAATTAAGGTTCCTAAGGTCTGTTGATGCTTCACGACACCACGCGGAGGCCCCGTACTCTCCTTGACTGAACTCAAGGGTTACCGGTACACACCAAAGTGCCACATCAACGTAGCAGACTGTTTCAACCGTGTCGGTATACCCCGCACAGCTCCCTCACAGCCTTGTTGCTACTTTCTAAGAAAGGTATCCCCAGATCCGGGTTTAGGATCTATAGAACTCCCAAGCAACCCACAATTTTAAAGCACACAAGGAAAACAATTGAAAACATAGTTATAAGCTAGCCCTAAGGTACACCTCACTTTATAAAGAATCCCCAGCAGAGTCGCCAGTTCTGTGATCGGTGGATCTGGAACTGACTGTTTAACGCTGGATCGCGAAATGTCGCGGAAGCAAGAGTCGCCACCGTCTTTTATTTTCTCCAAATGGAAAGGACAAAAGCACAGCAAAATTCCTTTAAAGAGATTGCTCTCGGTTCGGGAGGTAGGTTATAGAAAGGGAAGGTGTTAGCACCCTTTCTATCCATGGTTATCCATGGGCTCTTAGATACTTGCTCAATGTGTTTTCAAAAATTGTTTGTTTGCTTTTCAATGTGGGTTTTAAAAAGTTTCTTTGAAAAATTTCAGATCGACTCGTACGTCAGAGTGTTTGAAAAGTTTGCTTTGAAAGCTTTTGAAAAGTGTCAGTGTGAAAAGTCTCTTTGAGTTTGTTTTGAAATTAGAGCAAGTATCCTTGAGAACCTACCTACCCTAAGGAATTCGTCTGTGTAAGAGTCCTTTAAAGTAGTGCCATCCCACCATTGAGAGGTAGGTAGCACCACCGTTGGAGGTGTTCGGGTCAATTCGATTTTAGGGACATGGTGATCACCAGAGCAATGGGAAGACACCTTAGAAGCTACCCTCATGCCAGGTTCCCGGATCATGAGGACTTACTAAGACGTTTTCTACTCGACGACCACCTTTCGAAAGGCAACAGTGAGGCGTACCCTAGGGGTGGTGTGTGCGAATTGTGTGTCATGTTTCAGTTATTTATTTGTCTTTTGTCATGTCATTGTGATCTACGCTTGATTTTATTTTAAGTCCATTCATTCTTGCATGCATATTTAACAGTTATAAATTGCGAGGAAATAAAGCTAAACTATTACAAATGGCGCGGGTCCACATCGCCAAAATTAAACCGGACCCGATTTAGCGGAAAAATAAATAATGCGAAGAAATAAAGTGCGAAAAGTAAATTACATAGCTTTGGGAGATTTACATAATTATATAAACGATAAAAAAATAAATGCGCAATTAAATGATTAATGACGGGCGTTGGACCCTTTTTTGCAAATAATTAAAATTAATAAGGATTTAAAATTAAAATTAAAATTAAAATGAGAATGATATTTTTGTGTTTTTTAGATTTAATGAAAAAAGAAATTAATTGAGATTAAATTAAACGGCAAACCCTAATTCTAATGTTTTTTAATTATTAAGAAAGAATTAAAATATGACCTAAATTAAACCTAATTCATTTATGTACAATTTAAATAGGAAAATAAATAAATAAATAAATATAATTATTATTGTGGAAAAAAGGGGAATAAAAAAAAGAATTAACAATTAAAACCTAAATTCTATATTTTTTGATTTTTTATTAAAAAGGAATTAAAATTAAAACCTAATTACACTACATAATTTACATTCTAATTTATTTATAAAAATAATTAATACATTAAATAATATTATATTTTTTGTATTTTCTGATTTTTGTAATGTTTTTATATTTTATAGAAAAAAATTAATTAATTGAATTAAGACAATAAAATAAATAAGACAATAAAAATAAAAAAATAAAATAAAGAAAGCAAACCATAGTGGGGTGTTGTCCCAAATAAGGAGGTATAGGCCTGGAAATTCTGGCCCAATAAGCCTTGACTTTGCTGACTTTTCAAGATCCCATATGATGCATTGACTAGAGTTTAGTGTACTCCTTTGATCATGGCCCTTGATTTGCTCTCCAGGACACATGGCTGGTGGATTCTTGAGGATGCATAGCATGGATCATCACTAGCGCTGCATAGAATTTTAGTTTGAAAAATAATATGGCAAATATGCAAGACCTGGGGCTTGAACCCAGGTCTTTGAGGTCATATGCCTAACACGTTACCACTGAGCCATCACGTTCACATTTAACATATAATATCAATTAAATATCAAAAAGCAAAATCAATGCATAATGGGCAAAACGCGCGTGAATTCAAAAAGAGCCTATCACGTGGTGACAACGAGGTTGTCTTCTTCCTTTTGTCTGAAACACACACGTATGGCCACGGTTTTCAGGCGTGGTCTTAGGCAAGCAACGAAAAAATAGCGAATAGCTCGTTTCTCATCATAAATTAGGCGCGAGGACATGTTCTTCTTCGTCTCCATGTACTGAACTCAGTGGTCCTGGTTTGAAGCATCAATTTTTCCTTGGGCAAAAACCCCCAAATTCGAAACCTGCAAACCCTAGAAAACATACATGGCATAATCGCCTATGGTACAGAAAAACACAATTGAACCTACTGGTTAGCATAGAAACATGATTATAAACAAGAATCCATGAAGAAAAATGCAAAAGAATGCTTGGTTTATGCTATGCGCTTTCAGAATTTTCTTGGTACAGTTTCATCCATGGATACCAGTTTAAGGTGTTTTTGTTGATGTTAATGATTGGCACGCGTTCAGAATCACTCAAGGAAGCTATTGGAATCAAAATTGGAGCTTGAATCGACCTTGAAACTAGATTTCAGTTTTGAGTTTTTTATGAATAATTCCAATATGCAATGGAGTTGTGGGGCGCAGCTTGCAGTCTTGGATGCTTAGGGTTGTGATGCTGTGTATGTATAGAGTGATTTAGGTTAACAAAACTACACAAAATCTCAAGCTTTGATGATTTTCACATATTTGATTTTACAAGATCTTTTTGAATATTTTTTTATGGTTTTTGTGCCAAATCTGATCAATTAGCATCAAATCCTTCCCTATTAGCATGTGCACGAGTTATAGAGTCCAAAGCATGCATAAAAAGATTTTTTAGGTTAAGGTTTATATTTTTCATGAATTAAAATGATTTAAATGAATATAAATTAATATTAATTCAAATAAATAATTAAAAAATATGAAAATACTTCCCTTTGGGCCTAGTGGTCGTGCATAGGCTTGGCATGAAGAAATTTGGAAGATAATTGGGCCCATTTGCATTTTTAGGCCTTTTGCATCATTGTTGACTTTCAAAAATTTCCAAAAATTTCCCAAATTCCACAAGGCATAACTTGGTCAATTTTTAAGCTTTTCACATGTTCTTGGACATTTTGGAAAGGTCTTTGAATCCTTTAACCAATGCCTTTTGTCCCATGTCATTTTGATTTACCAATCTCAAGTTATGGCCTTTGACTTAAAGTCACTTTTTGTTGACTTTTGAAAATGACCTATAATGTTGAAATTGATAACTTTTTGTGAGAGCATTTCTTGGACTTGGAACATGAAGATGAATTGTAGGAAATGTCTTTCTCTTCAAAATGAGCTTTGGATGGAATTTTTCTGATAATCCATGTGAAAGTTATGCCCTGGTCAATTTCAGTTGACTTTTTCAGCTGTCCAAATATAGCAACTTTTGCATCTTTGATGATTTCTAAGCCAAATCTTGAAAATCATGATCAAGCATTGATCAAATGATGTTTGTGGCTTCAAAATGATATATTGACCAAAAATTTGAACTTTTGACTGTCAAATGACCATTTTGCCCCTACAGTTGACTGTAGTGCAATCTAGGGTTTTGACTATGCAATTTTGAGCTGAATGCCTTGAAACTTGACATGAGGATACTTGACCACATTTATAGGCATATGAGACTTGATTGGGCCTTTGAAAAGTTCATTTGCTTGACCAGAACTCAAACCCTAGTTTTGACTGTATAGGAGACAGTTGAGCTGCACAACCCTTGGGGAATTTTGTGACCTTGACTTGGCAAATCTTTGATGAATATGGGAGGGCAAATTTTGGGGTACAACAACCGGTAACCCTTGAGTCAAGTCAAGGAGAGTACGGGGCCGCCGCGTGGTGTCGTGAAGCATCAACTGACCTTAGAACCTTACTGGACCATCCTAGCCTTTTTAGGGGTAGTGAGATGACCGACTTTGGTGCAGTCCAAAGTTGGTAGATACTCGATACTACACTCATTGAGGGTTATTTTCTTGGAATATTTTGGTCGCCAGTTAAGTGGCTAAATCAAAACAATGAACATAGAAAACAATCCAATGATATTGAGCTCCTTAGAACCCGGTTACTATTTTTAGGACAGGTCTTAACCAACTGAAACTGAAAGAGGGTAGTACCTAAACTTCATGTTGGCCTGAAATCTAAGGGCTCTGTTGTGTGACTGGTGTGCCTTTACCATGTTTGCCTTTTGTGAATACTTGTGGTGTGCCTTTACCATGACATCATAACATCATAAACATTGCATATATCCTGCATAAGGACTAACCCATTTCAAGGATCTCAAGGGTTTGTGATACAGGTCATGATGAACCAACTGTCTAGCAAGGGGCAAAGGGGATTTATTTTCCTCTAGCCAAGGTTGTTTGGAGATCAAAACATGATGACTTGAGTCAGGGGCTATGACCCACTCGATATGGTGAGCTTGACTCTTGAAGAAGGACCCTCAGCAACATGAAGTTCCTTCAATCCAGCTGCAAAATTCAAATTCTAACAAGTTTCTTTGTTTACCCCACGAGATCCTTGAAAACATTGCATACATATATCATACATATCATTGCATTACAGGTACCCTTTTACAGGTCATTTATCTTCTTCGCTGTTTATTTCAGCAATCATCATGTCTACTGAACCTTCCACTGAACAAGCTATCAAGGCCCTCTAGGCCCAGAATGCCCAGTTCCAAGAGTTGGTTATGAGCCTAGCCCAGGGTCAACAGGAGTTGAAGACTCTGATTCTGATTCTGAAGAAGAAGAAGAAGAGGACCGTCTTGCTCAACACTGGACGCAGATTTGGGAATGGCCTACAGAAGGAGGTTGATCTGACTACCTCATCTATAGGAAAATACAGCCCCCAAGAGAGAAGGGTTCCTAGTCCCATGGTCTCCGACAACGAGATGGATTATGATGAAGAACAATACCCTCCTGCTGAGGATAGGTATAAACAGTTAGAGGACCGGTTGAGCGCCATGGAGATACAGAATATGCCCGGGTTAGACTTTGGAGACTTAGGCTTATCCTCTGGGGTGGTGATTCCCCATAAGTTCAAGGCACCTGCTTTTGCCAAGTATGACGAAGCCTCCTGTCCAAAGCTGCACCTCCGGTCGTACGTAAGGAAGATCCAACCTTACACTGCTGACAAAAATTTGTGGATCCATTTCTTTCAGGACAGTCTTTCAGGGACTCAACTCGAATGGTTCTATCAGCTGGATGAGGCTAGTATCCGTAACTGGGAGGACTTGGCTACTGCATTCTATAAGCAGTATCAATATTATTTCGACCTCGCTCCTACGCGTACCCAACTCCAGGGTATGTCACTAGGGACGGGTGAAGGATTTAAAGAGTACGCCCAAAAGTGGAGAGACCTGGCTGGAAGGGTGCAGCCACCTTTGACTGATCGTGAGCTGGTTGATATGTTTCTGGGGACCCTGTCTGGTCCGTTCTTCAACCATTTGATTGGAAATTCTTCAGCCGGGTTTACATACCTTATCTTGACTGGTGAAAGAATTGAAGCCGGCATCAAAAGCGAGAAGATTCAAGAAGCTACACCTTCTGATACTCAGAAAAAGCCCTACAATGGAAAAAAAGAGTCCAATGCTGTGTATGGTAAAAAGAGTTGTCATGATCAACACGTAGGGGCAACCCAGATCTCTGATCCCACGCCTGTTCAATAAAGACAGAGCAATAGGCGTAGGATAAGATATCAAGATAGGAAGTATACTAACATCAACATGCCTTTGTCTCAAGCGTTACAACAATTGCTGAAGGTGAAACTGATCACACTAAAGGATCCTCCTCAAAATCCTGATACTTCCTCTTCCAAGTATAACCCGAGTGTGAGATGTGCCTACCATTCTGACAGTCCTGGACATGACACCGACGACTGTTGGAGTTTGAAGAACAAGATCCAAGACCTGATTGACGCAAACGAGATCAAGTTTAATCACTGATCCTACACCAAATCATTGAGAATGTCTTTTGTTCATTTGAATTTTCAAGTTGTATTTTTCTTTGCTTATTCAAACAATTATCATGTCAAACTCTCTTATTTCATTAATGTATCACACGTGTCTGTTTTGAATTAATTGTTTTCACTATGCTTAAAATTGCTTCCACTTTTTGATGATTCAACTCTCGATTAAAAAATGCTAAGCCTTTTGAGGGAGGATGACGAAAACGATACCACAATCTTTACAGTATGCTTTTGAACAGACCCCGCTGATGAGGTACAGGCATTGTTTCAAATCCTAAACAGTGGAGTTATAAGGAAGATAATCCCTAGTCAACCCCTTTGAGCCAAAGAAGTTGGAGTTTTTCTTTTCAAAAATTAAAACCCTTAATTATAACCTAGGGCAGGGTAGTTCTCTCAGTTGATCCAGGTGCACAATGAATGGCATCAAAGAAGTCCTTCCAAAACAAAAGACAGTGATGGTTCCCTATAATCGTCAAGACAGGCAGTCGTTATCTTTAAAAAAAAAAAGCCCACTAAGTCAAAACCTATGAAGGAGACTTACAAAACTGGGGCATCCCGCTGACTGTAGTCACGAAAACGAACAGTTCAGGAAAAAGACAGGGATACTAAAATCGAAAAGAAAGAGGTCCTACAAACCCTCAACAAAAAAGAAATGACTGCCTATTCAAAATAAACTATCAGTATCCGAACCATCACCAGAATATCAGAGCAAAGACTCAAACAAAATCTAATGCATGATTAGCTAAGTTTAGGTTGGAAGAACATCACGAAGAGTGGGTGGGTACAAATATACTTTGAGCCTTTATCCTTTGTTTCTTAAACCGTGAACCAGGCCACGTTATAACCCTTAAAAGTCCTAGCTGAAGCATGGGTTAGTTCAAAAGCATACTGTTACAAAAGGTATCCTGACTCCTGTAGGGCTTGCTGTAAAATCTTGAGTTGACATCACATCTTACAAAAATTCACTTGCTTTATTGAAAACTGCATTTTTCAAAAACTTCAAGACAGACATAAGCTTTGCATTCTTAGAATAACATTGTTTGCATATGGCTATTTGTTCGAACAGCAGAGAAATTCGCACGACGAATATCTAGTGAACAAAAATCTTCTCGAGGATCACCTCAAGTGGAAAAACACTTCCAACCAAGGGGCAGACATGATCATTGTCCGTCATCTGGGGCAGTCAAGTCAAGATTCAAGGAATCTCGCAAGATGCCAAATAGCCAGGGGCAAATCTCCGCCTGAGTCACTTGGGGCATTGGACATGAATTCCAGCAACGAATCTTGCATGATCAACGAAGATCTTCTGGTAGTATGGCGACACGACATTACTGACAGTGACAACTCCCTACACTCTGAGAGCGTGGACATAGTCAAAAAAGTACTACGCATAATCAAAGACCCGCTAGGTCGACTGGCCTATGCAAAAATAAGGGCTTCCCGGCGAACCAAAAGGGTTCGGGCAAAAATAAGGGAGGAAAATGAAAAATCTGTACACCTGGCAAGTCGAAAACCTGAAAAGGCGGCTTGGGCAAAAAGGGGTATCCCGATGGACTAAAAACCCGAAAGGGCGGTCCAGGAAAAAGTTAGGGATCAAAGCGTACGACTATGTCCTGTCATCTCATCACTTGCCTACCAGAAGAAGATTTGTCAATCGGCAGTTATCAAGCACCTCATAGGCCTTCTTCTCCCGCAGAAGCTGGGGCAATAAGAATTGTCTAAGCGATCTAGTTTCTCTGTCCACCGAGGTACCAAGGTAGGTTCAGCTGAAGAATATGACCAAGATACCTTCACTCCCCGCAGAGTAAGACAAGATTCAACAATACTCTTCCCAAGCAGAGTTGGTCTCCTATCAGCCCTAAAAAGGGTGCAGTATCCCCAGCAAGTCAGCAATACTCTCCCCAAGCAGAGTTGGCCTCCCATCAACCCTAAAAAGGGCACACTATCCCCAATAAGTTAGCAATACTCTCCCCCAAGCAGAGTTGGTCTACCATCAGTCCTGAAAAAGTTGGGTATCCCCAGAAGATCTTAATATTCCCCATCGGAGTATACAGATATTCCTCAGCAAGCATCCCCGGCAGTCTTAATATTCCTTGACAGAAATATAAGATTGTTCCCCGGCGGAATACAAGATACCCTCAGTGGAACCATTTCCCAACACAGTCTGAAAAGCTTCCCCGCCAGAGTTGAATTATCTCCCCAGTAGATTCTGGAAGCTTGTCCCCTGCAGAGTACAAAGGTTATCCCCACTAGAGTCTAACTGAGTTATCCTCAGCAAGTTGCAACTGAAAGACCATTCCCAGCGAAGTTCTTTCTATCCCCAGCGGAGTTCATCATCAAAATCCCCAACATAGCTTATCAACGGAATCCCCAACGGAGTTATCAGCAAAGCATCCCTCCCCACAGAGTATTTCCCCGCGGAGAAATCTCTTCATCAAGTTTATTCCCCAACGGAGTTCTCTTCTCCTACAGGTTTATTCACACAATCATCTTCGTTCATCATCCTCAGCGGAAACGAAGAATTCAACATCATTCTCCAGCAGCTCCGGGATTTATTTTCCCCAGCTAAAACATCACATTTTCATACATCATGATACATGCATATACGCATCATATCATACGATCTCATTTATGTTAAGAACATCATTGCTTGATTCATCTCATGCATTGCATATGACTGACCTTTACCTTTCAGGAAAGATGCAGTTAAGTTCTTAGCTTAGTCGAAGATCTGACCAGTTCTTAAATCTCAATCGGATTATCCTCGGTTGAAGTTCAGATAAGGTTCTCAATCTCGACAGTTTCTCTACATCATAGGGTGGACAAGTACTATAACCTCAACGGTATGCTCCATTGAGCACAAGTCAGTTCCTAGATCTTGATGTTCTCCTCCGTCATAGTACGGACCAGTTCTATAACCTCAGCAGTTTACTCCATTGGTTCAGATGTGATCCAGATATGGCGACATTCTGATACTTATTCCAGATTCCTTCTAGAGATAGTTCAGATGTGACCCAGACATGGCGACATTCCGACACTTATTCCAGATTTCCTTTCAGAGACAACTTAGAGATGCTCCAGACACGGATGCTATTCTATTGCTTATTCAGATTTCCTTTCAAAGACAGCTTAGAGATGCTCCAGACCCGGATGCTACTCTATTGCTTATTCAGATTTTCTTTCAGAGACAGCTTAGAGATGCTCCAGACCCGAATGCTATTCTATTGCTTATTCAGATTTCCTTTCAGAGACATCTTAGAGATGCTCCAGACCCGGATGCTATTCTATTGCTTATTCAGATTCAAACTTCTAAAGACAACTTAGAGATGCTCCAGACCCGGATGCTATTCTATTGCTTATTCCAGGTTCCTTCCAGAAACAATTCAGATGCGACCCAGATATGGCGACATTCTGATACTTATTCCAGATTCAATCAAAAGATGATTACCATCAACCTTTCTTAAGTTCTGGATCAACACTTGTAATTAGCCAGGAAATATCTGTGAACGACTGATTGTAGATCTATACCTGTAACTAGCTTGGAAAGTTATCTACATGAAGAGATTGAAGATTAATACCTGAAACCAGACAGGAAAACTATCTTTCTTTCTCAGGTTAGAGGTTAATACCTGAAACCAGACAAGAAAACTATCTCATCGGCCAGCCTTTTTCAAGTTCCGGATTAATACCTGTGACTAGCCAGGAAATATCTGTGGACGACTGATTATAGGTTAACACCTGAAACCAGACAGGAAAACCACCTATAGGAACTGATTGTAGATCTATACCTGAAACCAGACAGGAAAGTTATCTACAGGAAGAGATTGAAGATTAATACCTGAAACCAGACAGGAAAACTATCTTTCTTTCTCAAGTCAGAGATTAATACCTGAAACCAGACAGGACAACTATCTCCTTGACCCACCTTTTTCAAGCAACAGATCAACACCTATAATAAGCCAGGAAAAATCTGTGGACGACGGATCGTAGATTAATACCTGAAACCAGACAGAACAACTATCTACTTGACCATCATGAAGTAACCCTACACTGGTTCCTTCTCTTCCAAGATGCAGTTTTACACGGACTCATCATCAGGCAACCCTACACAGGTTCCTTCTTTCAACCTACCGAGTTACAATTCAACAAATGATCTCCAGATGGCATCTATAAGCCCATCCTTCTACCAACAATCTCCAGATGGCATCTATAAGCCCATCCTACTATCCATCATCTTTCCAAATGGCATCTGTAAGCCCATTCCTGACATCACATTGCTGATACTATACCATGCGAGTGCAAATTTCTGGGCACTTTAGTGTTCAATCATCTTCCACCTTCGGATCACGAAAGGCACGCAAGCCAATCTACACCCTCAGGTTTAAGAAGATTGAACAGGGGCAACTGTTGTACCCCAAAATTTGCCCTCCCATATTCCTCAAGATTTGACAAGAATAATTCTCAAATTGCTCAAGATTGCTCAAGGATTGCACAGTCCAAATACCTCCTAAGCCAGCTGAAATTAGGGTTTTGGTTCTTTCAAGGAATTGGAGGTTTTCAATGTCTCAATCAAGTCTCATAGGCCTATATACATCCTCAAGCACCTACATGCCAAGTTTCAAGACTCACAGTGCCAATTTGCACAGTCAAAAGCTCCATTTGATCCACAGTCAACTGCAAGGGCAAAATGGTCATTTTGCAGTCAAAAGTCAGAATTTTTGGTAAACATCTTATTTGGAGTTCACAATCATCATTTGATCAATTCTTTATCATGATTCCACAAGGATAGCTCAAAAATCATCAAGATGCAAAAAGTTACTATTTTTGGACAGTAGAAAAGTCAACTGTATCTTGACCAGGGCATAACTTTTTCATGGTTTGTCAGAAAAATTCCATCTAATTCTCATTTTGAAAGGGATGACATTTCCTACAATCCATCTTCACATTCCAAGTCCAAGAAATGCTCTCACAAGAAGTTATCAATTTCTACATTATAGGTCAAATTCAAAAGTCAACAAAAATGCACTTTGAGTCAAAGGCCATAACTTGAGATTGGTAAATCCAAATGACATGGGACCAAAGGAATTGGTTAGAGGACTTCAAGACCTTTCCAAAATGTCAAAGAACATGGTCATATGATCAAAATTGAGCAAGATATGCATTGGAGAAGTTGGGAAATTTTTAGGAATTTGCAAAAGTCAACTTTGCTCAAAACACCTTGTTTTTGCTAATGGGCCTCAAATCTCTTCTTGAAACTTCATCCATGGCCTATGCACGACCCATCAAGATTAATTGAACCTTATTTTTATTGATTAATTGGATTTTTAATTAATATTAATTCATTTAATCAATTTAAATTGTAGGAAAATAGAAGATTTGATTTTTTCAATCTTTTTGTGAAGCAAATATGGTCAAGATATGCTGGCAATTTCGTGCTCAAAGTCAAAGATGCAAAATCTCCAAAATTGGCAACTTTGTTCAATCATGAAAATGCAAAAAGATTTGATTTTCAATCAAAGATCAAATCATCAATTCAATGGATTCTTGCTCAAGTTTTGACCTAATTCCATTCCTCTATATATGCAAGCAAACCCTGATGGAGAAAACGTGAAAAAGCTGCAGAACAAAGGCCATAGCATATTGCAAAATTCCAAGAAAATTGAAAACTGACTTTGGCATTCTAGGGCGATTTAAGAGTTTTTATTGATTCCAATACATTGCAGGAGATCCCAGGAAGGTTTTGCAATCAAATTCAGACCTTAAAGCTCAAGAAATCACTGAAAACAGAACCACAGTTTGCACTTATTTTCCAAAATCGTATATCTTGATTCATGCATATTTAACATATTTTCTTGATTGGTTTGTGTTGATAGGGACCATATGAAGATAATGGTATCACTTAATTGAATTATAATGCACTGAATCGAAGAATGCCATGAACGATTTTCTAGGGTTTCCAAGCTTTGAATTAGGGCTTTATGAATCAAGAAAAATTAGGATCAGTGATACACATGGTTGGAATCGTTGAACCAAGACGAACTCAAAGAACCCTTCGCGAAATATTTATGTAAACCACAGTTCTATTCGCTATTTTTCGCCACAATGGTTTGTGGGGGTTAAAAACCCCCACTATCTAATGTTCTTTTTGCAGGTACAATGAAGAAGACGAGGACGTGTTAGCGTCTGAGTGGTTGATTTGAAATAAGCGCGCGTATTTTTTTGTGCTACAGCATATTGACCAATTTCTTAATATAATAATTGTCACTTGTTTCAATAACAATAAAAGCAGCGTGGTTGAGTGGTGAGTGCGTTGGTCTGGAAGCATTGGGACTTGGGTTCGAATCCCAGGTCCCCCAAATGTTAATTTGTTCTTTTTCCTCAGGCATTCTAGTGCAAAGCTTGCAAAGGTGGTACACCATACGCTTCCAATTCTCAGGCGCCAAGTGGCCACAAACTTAAATCCAGTGGTCATGAGTGGAAGACTACCATGCTCCCTGGTCAATGCACGTGTGGGCAATCCAAAAAAGTCAAAGAAGCTTGCAGCTTGTTGGGCCACAAATTGCCAAAGAAACCTCCTAATTGGGCCAACACCCCCTGTTTCATTCTTTCTTTTTTATCTTTTATATTTTCCATTTAATTATTTTTACTTTTAATTATTATTATTATTATTATTATTTTAACTAACAAATTAATTTTTTTTATAATAAATTCAGAAAACTAAAATATAATATTTTTTATTATTATTTATTAATTTCACCCTTAATTCATTATTTTTGTAAATAAATATGATTAACTAACTTAGTTTTAATTAGGTTAATTTTGACATTTTCATAATAGTTTAAAATCAACATAGAATTAGGGTTCTTGACAAATTTTAATCTTTTTATTATTTTTTTCTTAATACATAAAAAACCAAAAATATTTCTTTTTAATTAATTAGTTTTAGGTTTAATTTAATAAAATGCTAAATAATAACCAAAACTTCTTTCTTTCTTAAAAAAAGGGTCAAAACCCTAAGGACTTCTCCGATTCAATTTTTTTGTGCATATTATTTTTTATTCCAATTATGTAATTGTTTCGAGGATGTAATAGCGTTAATTAGGACTTTTATCGCTTTTCTTTATTTTCTCGCAATTTACTTTTTCAAGGGTTTGTTTTTGGCGATGTAAATACCCGACGCCTTGTAATAGCGTAGATTTACTTTCCGCAACTATTAACTGCTAGATGTATGTTAACTAGGCTATGTATGACAAGACTTATCTGAAAATTAAAATCAACCCGTAGCTCACCATAACATGTGCAAAGATAACTTAACTGAATCCAGACACACTCGCACATGCCACTCCTAGGGTACGCCTCACTTGGTTGCCTCGACGTGGTCATTGAGTATAGGGTGTTTTAGAGGTCGCCCTCCTGTCTAAAGATCAAAAGTTGCCTCGGAACGTTGCCTCGGATAAAAATGATCTAGGACATTAGGGTTACCGCTAAGGCGTCCTACTATTGCTTTGGTGACCACATGTCCCTATAATCGAATTGACCCGAAAAACTCCAACGACGGTGCTACCTACTTCTCAATAGTGGGACAGTATTGTCTAAAGGACATTTACACAGCTTAATTTCTTTTGAGTAGGTAGAGGTTCTAAGGTACTTGCTCTTTCAAAACAAAAACAACTTTTCGCACCTACACTTTTCAAACAAAAGTTTTCAAACAACACTTCATACACTCTTGAGGACAGATACAAGAGTTAAATCAAAGTTTTCAAACAAACTTTTTCAAAACCCACAAACACAAGAAAAGCAAAACATTTTTGAAAACATAGTGAGCAAGTACCTAAGAGCTTGTGGATAACCACGGATAGAAAGGGTGCTAACACCTTCCCTTTCTATAATCTACCTCCCGAACCGAGAAGCATCTCGAAAAGGAATTTTGCTATGCTTTTGTCCTTTCCTTGTTGGAGAAAATAAAAGACGGTGGCGACTGTTGCTTACCGCGACATTTCGCGAACCAGCATTTCAAAACAGTCAGTTCTATTTCCACCGATCACACCTATGCTTGCTTTTCACACCCCCTGGCCTAATTTCTTGTATTTTTATTATCTTTGCATTTTTATTTCATTTCTGACTTTATTATTTTATTTCCAAACATCAAAAATGCTTAAAAAATATTTTCATAATTTTTTACATTTATTTGGTATTTATTTTAATTTTTTCTAATATAGAAAACATTTTAATACCTTTTTATTATTTGTTCAAATCTAAAAACAATGTAAATAATACTTTTATTTTCATTTCTTATTTTTATTCACACTGAAAATATTTTCTTGAATATATTTTATTTTTGTAAATATTTTATTTTATTTTATACATATTTAATATATTTAATATATATATATATATATATATATATATATATATATATATATATATATATATATATATATATATATATATATATATATATATATATATATATATATATATATATATATATATATATATATATATATATATATATATATATATATATATATATATATATATATATATATATATATATATATATATATATATTATATATATATATATATATATATATATATATATATATATATATATATATATATATATATATATATATATATATATATATATATATATATATATATATATATATATATATATATATATATATATATATATATATATATATATATATATATATATATATATATATATATATATATATATATATATATATATATATATATATATATATATATATATATATACCTTTATTTTATTAAAAACATAGAATAAAAATACAAAAATATTACATTTTTATTTTTATTATTATTTATACTAAAAAACACCTTTTCTAAATATATTTCATTTTTGAACATATCAATATATTTTTTGTATATAAATAATATATAATATTATTTTCTTAAAGAAAATTAGGGTTTACCCCTTAATTAAATAAAATCAACTTTTTTTATTTTAATTCTTTACACCTTTTTCACAATAAAAAATACTTTACATACATAAACACATAAAAACTTCTTTTTTTTGCATAATACATTTCATTTAATATTTATTTATCTTGTTTATTTAAATATTGTACATTTAAGTATTGATGCATTTGAAATTCAATTTGGATGTAATAGTAATCTAGGGTTTATATTTCTTGTCAAATACCCCCTATTCAAAATTGTACCCCCATCCCCATAATCATGTTGTAATAGTTTAGAATTTAAATTCTCGCACTTAAAAGCTTTCAATTATGTCATGATTAGAGAATTGGGGTTTGTATGCAAAATCAAATTAACAAATAGTTTGACCTAATCAAAGACAAAAATGCATGAAAAATAAACACAATGCACACTTGCACCCCTAGGGTTACAATCCACTTGTTGCCTTCAAAAATGGGCCATGGTATGCATGTTAAGTACTTTGGCAAAACAAAAACAAAACAAAAGATCATAGTCCCTCGATGACGCTATCTGAGTTGCCTAAACAAAAATGATCAAGTCCCTTAAGAAAATTGCCAAAAATACTTGACACAATTGCTATCATGGTCTATACAATGACACGCGCCTGTCTCGTTTAACATCCTAACATAAGGTTGTTCACCAAATACAATGGTGAAACAACACTGTTAAAAGGGTTAAAAAAACATAAGAACGATCTTTGAGTAAAATAGGATAGATAACTCTTAGTTACTTGATCAAAAGCTTGCAAAAACATCCTTGCTATTTTCAAACACACTTCACAAACACAATTTCGAAACCCTACTTTCAAACATTGAAAACCTTTCAAAAAAACAAAAACACCTTTGTATACATTCAAACAAGAATCATTACAAAGGTTTCCATAATGATGGCCTCTTTTCAAAACATCTTTCAAGACCACACATAAAGCACCATTTCAAACAATTGAAAAGCACCATTTCAAACAATTGAAAAGCAAAGCAAGTGATCTAAACAAGTAACTAAGAGCCCATGGAAAACCATGGATGAAAAGGGTTCTAGCACCTTCCCTTTTCATAATCTACTCCCCGAACCTAAGAAAACATCTCAAAGGTCTTTCCCGTGCTTTTTGACCTTTCCTTAGGATAAAATAAAAAGTCGGTGGCGACTCTTGCTAAACCGAAACATTTGCGAACACAAACGCAAAACCTCAAGTCAGTTCTCCCACCGTATCACATAGAGTTTCTCAATATCACTGACCATCCTCCATCGGTCATGGTTTCAGCTCACGCAATCTTTTCTTGCGGCCGAAACTATCTCGAGAGTATGGTCTCAATGAGTGTAGTATCGAGTATCAACCAGTTCTCAGCTCTATACCGAGGCCGGCTATCTCACTACTTCCTATGGCCAAGTTGGTCAATTATAGGTTCTAAGGTCAGTTGATGCTTAATGACCCATATAGCAGCCCCGTATTCTCATTGTTTCTCCATAAGGGATACCGGTACCAACCAATGTGCCACATCAATGTAGCTACTGCTTCAATCGTATCGGTCTATGTCGTACAGTTCCCTCACAGTTTATTGCTACTTACCTAACAGATGTTCCCCAGATCCGAGTTAGGATCTATAGTAACTCTGATACAAAGCCCACAAAAATAAAGCAATCAAATCAAACAATAGAAGAAATATTATGAACTAATCCTAAGGTATACCCCACTTATTAACTCCCCAACAGAGTCTCCAGTTCTATGATACAGTGGCAGAACCGGAACTGTTTGGATGCTGGTTTGCGTTTTGCGTTTGTGTTTGCAAAATGTCGCGGTAAGCAAGAGTCGCCACCGACTTTTATTTTATCCAACAAGGAAAGGAAAAAAGCACAGAAAAATTCCTTTTTCGAGATTTTCTGAGTACGGGGGGTAGATTATAGAAAGGGAAGGTATTAGCACCCTTTCTATCCGTGGTTATCTACGGGCTCTTAGGTACTTGCTCATCATTTTTAAAATTGCTTATGTGTTTGTGTGATTTGAAAAGTTTTTGTTTGATTTCGATTTAACCCTTGCTTCTGTCTTCAAGAGTGTTACGAAGTGTTTTTGAAAACTTTGTTTGAAAAGGAGTGTAAGTGTGAGAAGGTTTGTTTTGTTTAAGCAAGTACTTAGGAGCTAATCTACCTACTCGAAAAAAAAGAATTGTTCTATGTTTGTTTTCTTTAGACAACGCTATCCTACTATTAGTGAGTAGGTAGCACCATCATTGGAGTTTTGAGGGTCAATTCGAAAAGGGACGTACGATCACTGAAGCAATGTTAGGACGTCTTAGTAGCAACCCTAATGTCTTAATATCAATATTCGAGGCAACAATTCCGAGGAAACCTTTCCGAGGCAACTTTGATCTTTGAGACAAAAGAGCGACCACTAAAATACCCTATACTTAATGATCGTTTACCGAAGGCAACAGAAGTGAGAGTATATCTTAGGAGTGCGCATGTGCAAGTGATTCAATTTCAAGTTTATTATCTTTGGACATTTAGGGTTTGCTAACCATTTTAAAGTTAATCATACATTCTTGTCATGCAACCCTAATATCATACATCTAACAGTTAATAGTTTGCGGAATTTAAAGTGCGGAAAGTAAAGCTAAGCTATTACAAGGCTTCAGGTATTAATTACATAGCCAAAAACAACCCGTAAAAAAGATAAATGAAAAGGAGAAAAATCCTAATTAATCAATTACAACTTGTGAGCAATTACATCAATATGGTAAAAATAAATAAAGCGTGCGCGAATAGAGAACGAAAGGGAATTAGGGTTTTGACCCCGTCTAACCTAATCGAAAGAAACAATTATTTTTGTTGTTTTTAATTATTTAAGTAAAAGAATAAGGTTTTCAAATTAAATACAAAATTAATTAGTAATTAAATTAATTTAAAGAAAATAATTTACATGGCCTATTTTTGTATTTTGTTATTTTTTAAGAAAAAGAAAATAGAAATTAAATTAAGCTAAAACCCTAATTTTCTAATTAATTTTAATTTATTTACAAAAGAATTTAAGTTACCCTAAAATAAACTAATTTAATTAATTAATTTTTTTGATTAAAAAAAAAACCTAAATCTAATTGGATGAAAATTATTTTTTGTGATTTTTTGATAAAAAGAAAAAATTAATTTGTGTTAGTAAAAAAATAATTAAAAAAATTAATAAAGAAAAATATAAAAAGAAAAGTAAAAGAGATATGGGCCTGAGAAAGTAATTTTGGAGGGGTGTGAATATCAACTTCTGGGCCCAAAACAATTGACCCACGTTTGACTTCCAAGATCCCATGCTTTGCTTTGACCAAGGCCTTTGGTGCTCCTTCATCTGATGGCCTTTAAATCTGGCCATCTGGAGATCTAATGGTTGGATCCTGAGGGCACATGGTGATCCCTTGGCCTTGTGTGCGCGCCTGAACAATGAAAGAAAAATAACATGAAATATGGGGGGACCTGGGATTCGAACCCAAGTCCTGTAACCTTTTCTAATAGCCTGGCCACCAACTGAGATGCGCGTGTTAGTTGTTCATATAATAAACCTAAAACATAATATGAGAAAACAACAAAATCCTAAATCCAAACGCGCGAATTTTCAAACGGGTGAATGGTTGCTTGCCATGACATCTTCTTCTCCAAGGATCCGTTGTCTTAGATAGAAGACTTTTACCAACAGACGTTCATCGTTGGTAAAAACATGTGCATCTCAAAAATCATGTACAAGCACAATAAATCAATGGTGATGGTACCAATCCACTCGTCTCAATCTCACGAGCTTCATGGTACCCTAATCATGGCTCAATTTTGCCTAGGTTAAGAAACCCCAAAACGAGCTTGCAAACCCTAGCTATGGCATATGACCATTCCTGCATTGTAAATGCAATTAAACAGTACCAATAGCTTGCAAACAAGATGATGAACAAGAATATATGATTAGAATGTGTTTAGGATGCGTGAAATACTGAAAACGATTTTGAGTTTGAAGGCAAACCGTGTGAGTGATGTAGGGCGATTCTGGGTGTTTCAAGCCTTGCAGATGGTTGGGTTAGCTTCAGGAGATTGCCAGCAAGCAATTGGAAGCTTTAACACGCCTTGAACTGGCCTACAGAATGATATCCGTCTCACACTTTTCTTTGGAATTTTGGAATTTTGCTCTTGTTCTTGGAGGCAGCTCTGCACGAAAATTCTTGTGTTTAGGGTTCAATGATCTTTAGCATAAGTAGTGAATCACATTAGGTTAATTATTTTTGGCCAAGATCTTGAGAATTCATGAATGGAATATTTGGTCTTTAAGCCATATGAAATCTTTCCATAACCATGCAAATCATGCCCTTTTGCCTTGATTCGAATTTGATTGATTAGGCCAGCTCATTTGGATTTGATTTTCATCAAAATCAGATCTTCAAAACAAATCTTGGTATTTTTTATTATTTATTTGATTTAAAATGATTTTTAATAAATAAAAAACCATAATAAAATAAATAAATGGAGCAAATAAGATGTGGTGGCTGCCTTGGGTCGTGGACCATGCTACCAACTCAAAACAAGTGCAAAAGATTAGTCCCATTTAGCAAAAATTGCAATTTAAGGCATAGTTGACTTTTGACAATTTTGCAAAAAGGGTCAAATTCACCAATGCATAACTTCCCAAATTTTGACTCTTCGAAGGTGTTCTTGGACTTTTTAGAAAGCTTGAGATGTCCTATAAGCAACCATTTTGGTCTCACCTCAATTTGGTATTCCATGTTCATGTATGGAGCTTTGACAAAAAAGGTGTTTTTGTTGACTTTTCAAAATGACCTATAATGTCCAAATTCATAACTTCTTGTGAGTACATATTTTGAACTTGGGAGCTGAAGATGAATTGCAGGGAATTGCATCCGCTTCAAAATGAGCTTTGGATGGGTCATTTCTCATAAAGTATGAGAAAGTCATGCTTGGTCAAAGTTGAGTTGACTTTTCCTACAAAACCCTAATTTAGCAACTTTTGGGTTTTGATGAATTGTGAGCAACCCTTGATGAATCATGATCAAAACTTGATAAAATGATGAATGATACTTCAAAATAAGGATGTTGACCAAAAATCTTGAAGTTTGACTGTATGTAGGCCAGAGTTGACTTTTGCCCTAGCACAATCGATTTTCAGGCCTTTGAGCAATTGACTGAGCAAATTTCCTCTGCAAGGCTTGAAACATGACATGGATGATCTTGAGAACATATTAGGACAATGGTGAGCATTTGGGATCCCTTGTACTCAAGTATCTTGATACAACAAGAAACCCTAATTTTGAGGTAGACTGCCTTAAGAGAGAGCTTGTCTGGTCAACCCTTGGACTTCCTTGAGCAATTTGAGGACCTTACTTGAAATGTATTGAGAAATATGGGAGGGATAATTTTGGGGTACAATAGATTGGTACCATTGTTTGTGATTTATCATGCTTGCACAAGTTTTTGGAGAAGCACAGGGTTGTACCTACGCCCAGTGTCTAGGTAAAATTAGTTTGTCTAAAACGACAGAGGCAACGAGGAAGATGATGGCGTGGCATGCTGTGAATGGGCCATTTGAAATTCGTGCGTCTCAGAATTTATTATTTTGTTTTTACCATATAATGTTCATTTGTTATTACTTGTACAACTAAACATGCCAGCTAAGTTGGCAAGCGTGCAGGGTGATAAGGCTCAAGGACCTGGGTTCGATCCCCAGGTCCCAACTTCGCTTCATGTTATTTTTTCTCACGTATTCAGGTGTGCTGGTACCCTATGATTCCATCATGCACTCTCTAAATCTGGTCATCCAAACCACCAACAGGCCATATCCAACGCCTTATCCCCGAGGGTCCACCATACGCCCAGTCAAGCAAGCACATGGGATCTGGCAAAGTCAACAAAGGCCAGGAGTTATTGGGCCCAAAAGTGCAAACAACACCCCCTCTTTGTTAGCACAACACCAGGCCCATTCTTTCTTTACTTTTGTTGTACCCCAAAATTTTCCCTCCCATATTTCTCAAAACATTGCAAGAAAGATCTCCAAGTTACTCAAAGTAGCCCAAGGTTTGGCCAGACAAGCTCTCTCCTAAGGCAGTCTACCCCAAACTAGGGTTTCACGTTGCATCAAGATCCTTGATTCCAAGTGACCCCAAGTGCTCACCCATGTCCTAATATGTTCTCAATACCTTCCATGTCAAGTTTCAAGCCTCGCAGAGGAGGTTTGCTCAGTCAATTGCTTAAAGGTCCAAAAATCGACTGTGTTAGGGCAAAAGTCAACTGTGACCCATATACAGTCAAACTTCAAGATTTTTTGTCAACATTCTAATTTTGAAGGATATTTCATCATTTTATCAAGGGTTGATTATGATTCATCAAGGATTGCTCATAATTCATCAAAACTCAAAAGTTGCTAAATTAGGGTTTTGCAGGAAAAGTCAACTCAACTTTGACAAAGCATAACTTTCTCATACTTTATGAGAAATGACCCATACAAAGCTCATTTTTAAGAGGATTCAATTCCCTTCAATCCATCATCAGCTCCCAAGTTCAAAACATACACTCACAAGAAGTTATGAATTTGGACATTATAGGTCATTTTGAAAAGTCAACAAAAACACCTTTTTGTCAAAGCTTCATACATGATCATGGAATATCAAAATGAGATGAGGCTAAAAGTGTTGATTATAGGACATCTCAAGCTTTCTAAAAATTATAAGAACACCTCCAAAGAGTCAAAATTGAGGAAGTTATGCATTGTTGAAGTTGACCTTTTTTACAAAATTGCCAAAAGTCAACTATCCCTAAAACTTCAAATTTTGCCAAATGGGCCCAATCTTTTTCACTTGTTTTGAGTTGGCAACATAACCCACGTGCTCTAGCCTTTTCCGCCTGTCTATATCATATTTTTATTATTTAATTTGGTTTTTATTTGAATTAATTCAATTTAAATCAAATAAAAATCCAAAAATTGATAACAAGGGATTTTTAGTTGTTTCAGGCTTCATTGAACAGCTAGCATCATTCCAAATTTGCATCAAGGCATATGTGTACAAAGAGATTGGATTGAGACCAATTTTGGAAAACTTTAAAGCAGAATCAAATCAAATATCAAAATCATTGAAAGAAGAAGATTTGAACCAGTTTTGCAACCCTAATCCCTTCACTAATACATAAGGAGTGCTTGCAGATCAAAAGCAGGGTTGAAAATCAGGCGCATGGCAAGAACATAATTTGAAAAAACAAGCAAAAAGTGTGAGATCTAATTGGTGGTTAGAGGCATCCTCAAGGCTTGGTATCTGTCCCAATCGCTTCCTGGCACTCTTAGGAACCTAAAGCTATCAAAACCAAGCGTTTTCAAGCCCTCCCACACACTGTAAGTCCATAACGGTATCACCATCTTCTTGAATTCGAATAGCCTTGTTCTTGCATCCATAGTGTAAAATAATTGAACATTCTTGATCACCATAACATTTGCAAACTTTTGACATTATTCAATTTCGTTTATATGGGCTGAATCGTGAATCACCATTGTTAGGGTTTCAGATTTGGTTTTAGGGCTTTTTATTTCAGGAACAATTAGCCTTCATAATGGGCATGGTTGTGATCAGGAGGACGAGACGAATCTAACCATGGTGTTAGATTCCATTTATGTGGCATGTAGAAGATTTTGGAACGAGCATGGCTTGTAGCAACGAATGATGTCCGTGGGTATAGGTCTTTTAGTTTTTAGCCACGAAGAGAGGAAGGAGATGATGCGTTGTCACTCCCCTACTGGCCTGTTCGAATTTCGCGCCAGATCTCCACTAACGCTTTGTTTTTTATATATTATTATTATTGCATGTTTTATGTACAGCAAATACACAATGGCGTAGTGGTTACCAGGTGGAGGCTTAAGGCACTAGATGGCCAGATTTGGTGGCTACCACTGAGGGTGCACCAAAGGCCCAGTCAAACGCCTGCATACTGGATCCAAAAGTCAACGTGGACCTCATCTCAATGGGCCCAAATTCTTGCTATGCCCCCCCCCCCCCAATCAAGCCCATCTCTATCCTTTCACATTTTTTTATTATTCTATTTAATTTATTTGCCTTTTATTTATTTACTAACCAATAAAACAATTTTCTTTTTATCAAAAATCATCAAAAAATATTTTATGGCCAATTAAATTTTAGAATATTATTTTTAGCAACAAATTAATTAATTTAATTAGGTTTGATTAATTAGACAACTTTAAATTATTTTTGTAAATAATTAAAATCAATTAGAATCAATAGGTTTTATTTACTAATTTAATTATTTTATTTCTTTCCTAAAATAACAAAAAATCAAAAATAGGTCTTGTAATTATTTTTCATTAATTAATTTAATAACTAATTAATTTAGCATTTAATTTTAGGACTTAATTTCTTTTCTTAAAAAAAATACTAAAAACAACAAAAATATTTTCTTTTAATTAGGAGGGTCAAAACCCTAGTTTCGCATTCGATTCAATTTTCTCGTGCGCTTTATTTTTTATTCAATTATTGTATCTGCTCCCGGTTTGTAATAATTAAATTAGGACATTTATTTGTTTTTACCGCTTTTAAATTTCAAAGGGTTTGTTTTTGGCGATGTAAATACCCGACGCCTTGTAATAGTTTAGTTTAAATTCTGCCCTTTAATTTCTACAAATATTCAATTGTTAGATGTTTGATAGTAGGGTTTGCATGACAAGAATGAATGACTAAATTTAAAATAGTTAGATCACCCTTAATTGTGCAAAGATAAAAATAACTGAAATCAACACACTCGCACATGCGCACTCCTAGGGTACATCCCACTTGGTTGCCTTCGTAAATGGTCATTGAGTATAGGTTGTTTTAGAGGTCACCCTCTCGTCTAAAAGATCATAAGTTGCCTCGGAAAGGTTTCCTCGGATATCATTGCCTCGGATAAATGATCTAAGACATTAGGGTTACCCTTAAGGCGTCCTAACATTGCTTTAGTGACCGTATATCCCTCTTTCGAATTGACCCTCAAACTCCAACGATGGTGCTACTTACTCGCTAATAGTGGGATAGCATTGTCTAAAGGAAACAAACATAGAACGATTCCTTTTTCGAGTAGGTAGATTAGTTCTTAAGTACTTGCTCAATCAAAAAACAAAACTTTTTCACACTTACACTTTTACAAACAAGTTTTCAAAACACTTCATTACACTCTTGAAGATAGAAGCAAGAGTTAAATCGAAGTCAAAACAAAAACTTTTTCAAAACCCACAAACACAAAGAAAACAATTTTGAAAACAATGAGCAAGTACCTAAGCGCCCGTGGAAAACCACGGATAGAAAGGGTGCTAGTACCTTCCCTTTCTATAATCTACCCCCCGTACTCAAAATCTCAAAAAAGGAATTTTTCTGTGCTTTTTTCCTTTCCTTGTTGGATAAAATAAAAGTCGGTGGTGACTCTTGCTTACCGCGACATTTTGCAAACACAAACGCAAAACGCAAACCAGCATTCCAAAAACGTCTTGGTTCTGGCCATCGTATCACAGAACTGGCGACTCTGCTGGGGACTTAATAAGTGGGGTGTACCTTAGGATTACTTCATCATAATGTTTTCAGTTGCTTGATTTGTATGCTTTATCTTTGTGGGTTTGAATCGGAGTTACTATAAATCCTAACCCGGATCTGGGGATACCTTTTAGGTAAGTAGCAATAGACTGTGAGGGAACTATACAGCGTAGACCGATACGGTTGAAGCAGTAGCTACGTTGGTGTGACACTTTAGTTTGTACTGATATCCTTTGTGGTGGAGCAAGGAGAATATGGGGCTGCTAAGGGGTCATTAAGCACCAACTGACCTTAGAACCTATAATTGACCAACTTGGCCATAGAAAAGTAGCAGTATGCTACACTCATTGAGACCAAACTCTCGTGATGATTTCGGCCGCAAGAAAAGGTTGCTAAACTGGAATTATGACCGATCGAAGGTGGTCAGTGATATTGAGATCCTCTAGAACCCGATTACTATTACTAGGACAGGTTGAACCAACTAAACTGAAAGAGGGTAGTACCTAAACTCCATGCTAGCCTGAAATCTAAGGGCTACTGTGTGACTTGTTTGCCCTTACCATGTTTGCTATCTGTGAATACTTGTGATGTGTTTCTATCATGACATCATGCATTATGACATTGCATGCATATTTCATTAGACTAACCCATTTCAAAGATCGAGGGGATTCATCTTTGTTCTGCTTTGTAGGTCATGGCCTCTATGCGCAGAAATACTATTCAGATCAACTTCGTACAAATCCCTGTTCAGCTTAGAGATTTGGTTGCAAAGGTCCCTGATACTTCTTCTTTTGTCAGAAGACATGGTCACCTCCTCAGCCTAGTCACTTCCAAGCTGGATGAACAAATGATGAGTGTCTTGTTCCAGTTCTTTGACCTGTTGCACCACTACTTCACCTTCCCGGACTATCAGTTGGTCCCTACTTTGGAGGAGTTCTCGGATCTACTTGGCATCTCTATTCTAGAACAGACACCATTTACATGTTGGGAGATAGCTCTTAGGATAGAGGATGTTGCTACAGCCCTACATATGACAAAGGCTGAGGTAGTGTCTAACTGGGAGACTCATAGTGGGGTAAAAGGATTCCTGGCTAAGTTCTTGATTGATCAGGCTCAACAGTTTTGGGACAGTTTGGACTTTCAAGCATTCGAAGACATCCTGGCTCTTCTCATATATGGCCTGGTTCTGTTCCCTAATTCAGATTCTTTTGTCAACGTGAACACAGTGAAGATCTTCATGTCCCGTAATCCGGTGCCCACTCTCTTAGGTGACATTCTGCATGCTTTTTATGCCCGTACTGCTCGGAAACGGGGAACCCTTATATGTTGTACACCATTGCTGGCGAGGTGGTTTATTTCTCACCTCCCCAAATCTGTTTTGAAGAACAAGGAAGGCATGGGTTGGGCCTACAGAATTATGTCCCTTGCTCATACAGACATTGTTTGGAGTATTAAAGACATGGAAGAAGTAGCTGTTATTGATTGCTGTGGGGAATACCCCAATTTTCCATTACTTGGAATTAGAGGAGGGATCAACTATAATCCTTGTTTGGCCTTACGGCAGTTTGGGCGAGCTAGGAGGGACGGTCCTCATGAGTTGCTGATTCCGGACATTGTCTTTGACTTGATGGGGGATGTTGAGGGACATCGTCGCAGATTCATACGAGCTTGGAACAGGGTGCACATGTTTAATTCGCATGAGCTAGGAATGAAGACCTCTCTTCCGATGGAACCGTATCTCCGGTGGGTTCGAGCCCGTGCTTAAAAGCTGGGGATGTCGTAAGAAGCTGTCTTGCCAGTAATTGTTTAGAGTACTGATGAAGAAGGGTTCCTCATACTGTCCTTCATCCATACATGCCCACTGACATTGGGGCATTAAAGAGGTCTTGGATACAATTGAGAGAAGAACGGGATACTTATAGAGAGAAGTATCATGAACAAGAGCGGAAGATCCTGAAGCTTACAAGGCAGCTGGAGAATGAGAAGGTCCTCAACGATTATGTCAGCACCCACGGAAAACGACCATGGGAGCGCTGATGTCTTTTGCTATTTCTAGTTTTGATTTACTTTTCAGTTTTTCTTTTTGTAACGCCTTAAAGGCATTTGTTAAACATTGATTTCAAGTTTTTATCTAATAAAAGTGTGTTTCATCTTGGTTTACGAATTTGAATCTCCCTAACATCTTTGAAATCATATCATATATGTTGTACCCCAAAATTTTCCCTCCCATATTTCTCAAAACATTTCAAGAAAGATCCCCAAGTTGCTCAAGGTAGTCCAAGGGTTGGCCAGACAAGCTCTCTCTTAAGGCAGTCTACCTCAAATTAGGGTTTCATATTGCATCAAGATACTTGAATCCAAGGGACCCCAAATGCTCAACATTTTCCTAATATGTTCTCAAGATCATCCATGTCATGTTTCAAGCCTTGCAGAGGAAGTTTGCTCAATCAATTGCTCAAAGGCCTGAAAATCGACTATGCTAGGGCAAAAGTCAATTGTGGCCCACATACAGTCAAACTTCAAGATTTTTGGTCAACATCATCATTTTGAAGTACATTTCATCATTTTATCAAGGGTTGATCATGATTCATCAAGGATTGCTCATAATTCATCAAGACTCAAAAGTTGCTAAATTAGGGTTTTATAGAAAAAGTCAACTCAACTTTGACCAAGCATAACTTTCTCATACTTTATGAGAAATGACCCATCCAAATCTCATTTTGAATAGGATGCAATTCCATACAATCCATCTTCATCTCCCAAGTTCAAAATATTCACTCACAAGAAGTTATGAATTTGGACATTATAGGTCATTTTGGAAAGTCAACAAAAACACCTTTCGGGTCAAAGCTTCTTACATGAACATGTAAGATCCAATAGAGATGAAACCAAAGAGGTCTCTTAGGGGACATCCTAAGATTTCTAAAAAGTCCAAGAACACCCTCATAAGGTTAAAATTGAGAGAGAGATATGCATTGTCAAAGTTGGACAATTTTTGAAAAAATGCATGAAGCAAATATTGACCAAACTTGGATTTTTTCCAAATGGGCCTATATTTTCAAGTTTGAAACTCATTCCTAACATGGTCCACGACCTCTAAGCCCACCCATACATTTTTCTACTATTTATGCTATTTATTTTGATATTTTATTCATTAAAATTCAGAATTAAATAAATAAATAATAGAAATAATATAAATCTTGATGTGAATCCATTTTGGGAAAGTTTTATGCTGGTTTATGTCAATTGATTTCGTGCAATAACTCTTCAAATATGTCCAAGTTCATCCACATGTGAAAATGGCATAAAATCATCAAATATGACATTTTTTTCAAATTTTGATCATGGTCTTAAAACACAACATTATGAGGGAGATTCTTTCCATGCTTTCTTGTCTCCTCATTCTCCTCTATAAATATAGAGCCATACAAGCTTGAAAGACACGAAAATACTCTCTAAAAAGCTCTCAAAAAGCTCTTCAAAAAGCTCTCTAAAAGCTCTTCAAAAAGCTCTCCAGAAATTAAAGAATTGGTGCAAGTCATATCTCGAGGTTCCGGTCTCGCTCAATTGACATCAAGCCTGAAACCATCCTCTTGAAGTCCTCAAGAGTCTTACAAGGCCCAAGAGCAATCCATCACACGCCTAGCACGCCCCCCATTTGACAACACCGGTTTGGTAAAATTTTAAACTTTGAATCTCTAATTTTAATCACATTTTATGATATGCTAACGTTTGTTTGAGTTTATATAGAACATTTATGGATGTTTGAATCATAGGTTCCACGCAAGAATAAAAAAACACCATAGTTAGAACATGAAGCTTTCAAATATTTGGGCCTAGGGATTTTTGATGATTGCACCCCCTGTTTACTTTTGCTACTAGGCCCATCTTTATTTTCATGTTTTATTCGTTTTATTTATTTCTTTTAATCCCTTTTATTTTTTTATCAATAAACAAATATAAAAATCACATAAAAATAGATTTAGTATTTTTTCTTAATTAAATTTTAATTTTAGGTAAAACTTTAATTTCGTTTTGTAAATAACTTAAAAATAATTAGAATAAATAGGTTTTATTACTAACTTAATTATATTTTATTTTTTTCCTAAAATAACCAAAGAAACCAAAATAGGTCATGTAATTATTTTTATTAATTAATTTAATTAACTAATTAATTGCATATTTAATTTAGAAAACTTATTTCTTTTATTAAAAACAACAAAAAAACAGTTTTTCTTTTAATTAGGTTAGAAGGGTCAAAACCTTAAATTCTCGTCGATCTTAATTCTTCTCGCGTGCTTTATTTTTATTATTTACCATATTGATGTAACTGCCTACAGTTTGTAATAGTTTAATTAGGACGTTTATTTACATTTATTGCTTTATTTTCAAAGGGTTTGTTTTTGGCTATGTAAATACCTGAAGCCTTGTAATAGCGTAGTTTAAATTCCACATTTTAAATTCCGCAAATTATTAACTGTTAGATGTATGATAATAGGATGCATGACAAGAATGTATGATTAATTTTAAAACAGTTAGATCACCCTAAATGTGCAAAGATAAATAAACTGAAATTGAATCATTCGCACATGTGCACTCCTAGGGTACACTCCCACTTGGTTGCCTTCGGTAAACGGTCATTGAGTATAGGATGCTTTAGTGGTCGTCCTTTTGTCTAAATAAAGATCAAAGTCCCCATTCAGAAAAGTTTCCTCGGAATGGTTGCCTCAGAATGGTTGCCTCGAATAATTGATCTAAGACATTAGGGTTATTACTAAGACAATCTAACATTGCTTTAGTGATTGTATGTCCCTCTTTCGAATTGACCCTCAAACTCCAACGATGGTGCTACCTACTCACTAATAGTGGGATAGCATTGTCTAAAGGAAATTAGCATAGAACGATTCTTTTTTCGAGTAGGTAGATTAGTTCTTAGATACTTGCTCATCCAAAACAAAACTTTTTTCACATTGACACTCTTTTACAAACAAGTTTTCAAAAACACTTCATTGCACTCTTGAAGACAGAAGAAAGAGTTAAATCGAAGTTAAAACGAAAACTTTCAAAACCCATAAACACAAAGAAAACAATTTTGAAAATGATGAGCAAGTACCTAAGAGCCCGTAGATAACTACGGACATAAAGGGTGCTAATACCTTCCCTTTCTATAATCTACCCCCCGTACTCAAAAATATCTCAAAAAAGGAATTTTTCTGTGCTTTTTTCCTTTCCTTGTTGGATAAAATAAAAGACGGTGGCAACTCTTGCTTACCGCGACATTTTGCGAAAAACAAACACAAAACACAAACCAGCATTCCAAAAACAGTCAGTTCTCCCACCGTATCACAGAACTGGCGACTCTGCTGGGGAGTTAAGAAGTGGGGTGTACCTTAGAAATAGTTCATCATAATGTTTTCAATTGCTTGATTTGTATGCTTTATCTTTGTGGGTTTGAATCGGAGTTACTATAGATCCTAACCCGGATCTGGGGATACCTTTTAGGTAAGTAGCAATAGACTGTGAGGGAAATGTTCGGCGTAGACTGATACGGTTGAAGCAGTAGCTATGTTGGTGTGGCACTTTAGTTTGTACCGATATCCCTTGTGGTGGAACAAGGAGAATATGGGGCTGCTAAGGGGTCATTAAGCACCAACTGACCTTAGAACCTATAATTGACCAACTTGGCCATAGAAAAGTAGCAGTATGCTACACTCATTGAGACCAAACTCTCGCGATGATTCCGGCCGCAGGAAAAGGTTTCTAAACTGGAATTATGACTGATCGAGGGTGGTCAGTGATATTGAGATCCTCTAGAACTCGGTTACTATTACTAGGACAGGTTGAACCAACTAAACTGAAAGAGGGTAATACCTAAACTCCATGTCAGCCTGAAATTTAAGGGCTATTGTGTGACTTGTGTGCTTTCAAACTTGAACTACTTGCACATTTTTGTTATCTGACAACATGAATTCCTTGCAGGTTTTGTTTGCAGTCCTTATCCAATAATTTGGATTTTATTGCAGGGTTTACTTACAGCACCTCACACTTTTGCTTAAACGCATAGCATACACATCATAACATCATGCCTTAACATTTCCTTAACCATTTCAAGGATCTCAAGAGTTTGTGATGAAGGTTATGGTAAATCAAATGTCTAGCAAGGGGCAAAGGGGATTTATTTTCCTCTAGCCAATGTCATCTAAGGATCAAAACATGATAATTTGAGTCAGGGGCTATGACCCACTCGATATGGTGAGCTTGACTCTTGAGGAAGGACTCTTGACGACACGAAGTTCCTTCAATCAAAGCTAAAAAATTCAAATTCTAACAGTTTCTTGTTTACCCCACGAGATCCTTGAAAACATTGCATACATATATCATACATATCATTGCATTACAGGTACCATTACAGGTTTCTCATCTTTTTCACTGTTTATTTCACCAATCATGTCTTCTAAAACACCTACTGATCAGGCCATCAAGGCTCTTCAAGCTCAGAATGCTCAGTTTCAGGAAATGTTCTTGAACTTGGCCAAGAGTCAACAAGATTTGAAGACTCTTATCTTGAAGGACAAGAAGAAGAAGAAGAAGAAGAAGAAGAAGAAGGTGGTCCTCTTGAATATGGGTCGCAGAACAATTTGCGATAGGAGACTGATTTGTCCCATTCATCTGGAGGGGGAGATAATCAAGAGGAAAGAAAGGGTCCTAGCCTTGTGGTTTCTGACAATGACACAGACTTTGATGAAGACCAGTATCCTCCTGCTGAGGATAGATATAAGCAACTTGAAGACCGGCTCAGTGCAATGGAAATTCAGAAGATACCTGGGTTAGACTTTGGAGATCTGGGATTGGCATCTGGGGTGGTGATCCCTCACAAGTTAAAATCCCCTGTCTTTGCTCAGTATGACGGGGTATCCTGCTCGAAGCTACACCTTCGCTCATACGTCAGAAAGATTCAACCCTATATTGCTAATAGAAATCTATGGGTTTATTTCTTTCAAGATAGTCTGTCAGGGACTCAACTTGAATGGTTCTGTCAACTGGAAGGAGCTAACGTCCGCAACTGGGAGGACCTTGCTGCTACTTTTTACAAGCAATACCAGTATAATGTCGACCTTGCTCCCACGCGTACTCAGCTTCAGGGTATGTCTATGGGTACAGGCGAAGGCTTTAAGGACTACGCTCAGAAGTGGAGAGATCTTGTTGGAAGAGTCCAACCCCCTCTGTCTGATAGGGAGTTGGTGGATATGTTTCTTGGGACTTTGTCTAGTCCCTATTTCAATCATTTGATCGGCAGCTCGTCAGTGGGTTTCACCAAACTGATTCTGACTGGAGAAAGAGTAGAAGTTGGGATCCTGAGTGGTAAGATCCAGAAAGATACCTCTTCGAGTACAGAGAAGAATTCATTTGGTGGCAAAAGGGAAGCCAATGTTGTGCACGACCAGAAGAGGCGTAGCCAGGCAGACTACCACCAATCTGTGGGGGCAGTGTTGATCTCTAATTCGACACGCACACAACGACCATAACAACGAAATAATCAGCCAAAGGGGGAAAGACTTCAAAGGCAGTTCACCCAAATCAACATGCCATTGTCACAAGCATTGCAGCACATGTTGAAGATGAATACGATTACGGTGATAAACCCTCATCTGAACCCTGAGACTTCTTCTCCTAACTACAACCCAGATGCAAGGTGTGCTTATCATTCTGGTAGCCCGAGGCATGATACTAACGATTGTTGGGCGCTGAAATATAAGATTCAGAATATGATTGACACTAAGGAGATCGAATTCGACCCTCCTGAGACTCCCAATGTGATCACTGCTCCCTTTCCAAAATATGGCTAGGATTGAAAGCACTTTTGTTCATTTGAATTCTGAAGTTGTATTTTTCTTTGCTTATTCAAACAATTATTGTCATGTCAAACTTTTTTATTTCATTAATGCATTACACGTGTCTGTTTTGAATTAATTGTTTTCACTATGCTTAAATTGCTTCATATTTCCTTTTTGAGATGTTCAACTCTCGATTAAAAAACTTTAAGCCTTTAGAGGGAGGATGACGAAAATGATACCACAATCTCTACAATATGCTTTTGAACAGACCCCGCTGAAGATGTACAGGCGTTGTTTCAAATCCTAAACAGTGGAGTTATAAGGAAGATAATCCCTAGTCAACCCCTTTGAGCCAAAGAAGTTGGAGTTTTTCTTTTCACACAAATTAAAACCCTTAATCACAACTTGGGGCATGGTAGTTTTCTCAGTTAATCCAGGTGCACAATGAATGGCATCAAAGACGTTCTCCCAAACTAAAAGACGGTGATGGTTCCCTATAATCGTCAGGACAGCCAGTCGTTATCCCTCCAAATAAAAATTAATTCAAAACCTATGAAAGGGACTTAAGAAAAAAAACTGGGGCATCCCGCTGACTGTAATCACAAGAAAGAAATAGTTCAGGCAAAAAGACAGGGATAACGAAATCAAAAAGAAAGAGGTCCTACAAACTCTCAACAAAATGACTGCCTATTCAAAATAATCTGTCAGTATCCGAACCATCACTGGAATATCAGAGAAAAGACTCAAAATGGGGTCTAAATGCACAATTATCTGAGTTTAGGATCGAAGAACATCACGAAGAATGGGTGGGTACAAATAAAATCTGAGCCTTTATCCTTTTTTTCTTGAACCGTGAACCAAGCCACGTTATAACCCTTAAAAGTCCTAGCTGAGGCATGGGTTAGTTTGAAAGCATATTGTTACAAAAGGTATCCTGACTCCTGTAGGGCTTGCTGTAAATCCTGAGTTGACATCACATTTTACAAAAATTCGCTTGTTTTATTGAAAACTGCATTTTCAAAGAACTTCAAAACAGACATAAGCTTTGCATTCTTAAAATAACATTGTTTGCATATGACTATTTGTTCAACAGTAGAGAAATTCGCACGACGAATATCTAGTGAACAAAAACCTTTTCAATAAAAAGGGTCACCTCAAGTGAAAAAAACACTTCCAACCAAGGGGCACGACATGAGCATTGTCTATCATTTGGGGCAGTCAAGTCAAGATTCAGAGAATCTCTCAAAGATGCCAAATAGCCAGGGGAAAATCTCCATCTAAGTCACTTGGGGCATTAGACATGGATTCCCGCAATGAATCTTGCATGATCAAACAAACATCTTCTGGTAGTATGGCAACACGACACTAGTGACAGTGACAACACCCTACGCTCTGAGAGCATGGACATGGTCATAAAATACTGCGCATGAACAAAGACCCGCTAGGTTGACACACCTAGGCAAAAATAAGGGCATCCCGGAGAACCAAATAGGTTCTGGAAAAATTAGGGATAAAAACAAAAAGATTTGTACACCCGACAAGTCGAAAACCTGAAAAGGTGGCTTGGGCAAAAAAGGGTATCTCGGTGGACTAAAAATATGAAAAGACAGTCCAGGTAAAAGTTAGGGATTAAAGCGTACGACTATGTCCCGTCATCTCGTCACTTTCCTACCAGAAGAAGATTTGTAATTTCAATCGGCAATTACCAAGCACCTCATAGGTTGGAATAATACTCGATCCACAAGGCCTCCGCAGGCACCTTCTCCCACAGATACAGGGGCAGAAAAGTCTTGATGCAAAGTCATTGTCATATCCTCAACCCGCGTCCCAGTAACATCTACACTCCCTGCAGAGTAATAAAAGGACAGTGGTGTTAATTCTCCCCAACTGAGGCTCGCGACCACGAATGGGTCGGTAAGATTCTCCCCAAGCAGATTTTATCTATCACCAGCACTAGAAGATTATCCCCAGTGGAGTCTGGAAGATTATCCCCAATAGAGTCTAAAAGATTATCCTCAGTGAAGTCGCCATTGGAAAATCATCCCCAGCGGAGTCATTCCTTTCACAGACAGAAATTTAATCCTCAACAGGGTTCACTGTCACCAGCAACAGTAATTCATCCCCAGCTGAGTTTTATTTCTCCAAATCAGCAGATCTTCTAGCAGAGTATATACTCCCCACAGAGTCATTTCCTCGTCAGTCCATTCCCCAGCGGAGTTATTCTCTCCTGCAAGATTATTCTCCCAATCATCTCCGGTCGTTATCTCCAGCGAGCGAAACTCTTTATTCTTAAACAACAGTCAGGGATTTATTTTCCCAAACTCGGACGTACCACAATAGCATTTCATGTTCATATATCATGATGTGCGCATACATATTGCATATAGCATAATTTCATTTATTTTGAGAACATCATCATACAATGTATGTCATGCATCATATACAATTAATCATGTACCTTTTCAGGAAAGATGGTTATCATCAACAACTTCCTGCAAGTTCAAGATTAACTCCGAAAACTAAACAGACTTTACACGGGTTCGTCACGAAGCAATCTTACACGGGTTTCTCCTAAATACAGCTTTACACGGGTTCCTCACAAAGTAACCTTACCTAGGTTCCTCCTGAAGTTTTACACAAACTTATCACAAAGTAACCTAACCCAGGTTCCTCCTGAAGTTTTACACGAACTTAACTTATCACAAAGTGACCTTACCCAGGTTCCTCCTGAAGTTTTACACAGACTCATCCCGAAGCAACCTTACCCAGGTTCCTTCTCGATCCCGATGTAGTTTCACCCAGACTCATCCTGAAGAAACCTTACCTAAGTTTCTTCCTGGTTCAGATTCAGTTTTACCTAAACTCCTCATGAAGTAGCCTTACCTAGGTTTCTTCCCGGTTCAGATGCAGTTTTACCTAAACCCATCATGGAGCAACCTTACCTAGGTTCCTTCTCAGTTTAGATGTAGTTTTACCTAAACCCATCATGGAGCAACCTTACCTAGGTTCCTTCTCTTTCCCGATGTAGTTTCACCTAGACTCATCTTGGAGCAACCTTACCTAGGTTCCATCTCTTTCTTGATGTAGTTTCACCTAGACTCATCCTGAAGTAACCTTACCTAGGTTCCTCCTCAGTCCCGATGCAGTTCTACCCAAACTCTTCACAAAGCAACCTTACCCAGGTTCCTTCTCGGTTCAGGCGCAGTTTTACCCAAACTCCTCACAAAGCAACCTTACCCAGGTTCCTTCTCGGTTCAGACTCAGTTTTACCCAAACTCCTCACAAAGAAACCTTACCCAGGTTCCTTCTCGGTTCAGACGCAGTGTTATCCAAACTCCTCACGAAGCAACCTTACCCAGGTTCCTTCTCATAACCCTACTATCCAGTTTTCTTTTCTCTTATCTCTAGACAGCAGTCCATAACACTGTAAGACCCAGACCTATCAAACACGATCGATTTCACCTTTCCCTAGTAGGTCGCGGTGCAGCCTGTACATAACTAGATATGCAGTTCACTTCTGCTTCCTCAAGCCGGAGTTAATTCCTCAGTTGAATAACGGATGACTGAAGTTCCTAAATGTCAGCAGAGATGATTCCTCAGTTGAAAAACGGATGGATGAAGATCCTAAATGTCAGCAGAGATGATTCCTCAGTTGAATAAAGGATGACTGAAGTTCCTAAATGTCAGCAGAGATGATTCCTCAGTTGAACAACGGATGACTAAAGTTCCTAAATGTCAGCAGAGATGATTCCTCAGTTGAACAACGGATGACTGAAGTTCCTAAATGTCAGCAGAGATGATTCCTCAGTTGAACAACGGATGACTGAAGTTCCTAAATGTCAGCAGAGATGATTCCTCAGTAGAATACGGACGACCGAAGTTCCTAAAATTCAACAGAGATGTTTCCTCATTGGAATACAGACGATTGAAGCTCCTAAAATTCTACTTATCTCAACAAAGATCAGCCCTCCCCAGCGTAATCTTCCTCAACGACAGGTATACAAGCTCTCGCTAAGGAATCTCTTATGCGATCGACACTCCTTCAGATGGCATCTTTAAGCCCATCCCCTCGTCATCAATTTCCAAATGGCATCTGTAAGCCCATTCCCGACATCACAAGACAATTACCACCTCATGCAAGTGCAAATTTATGGGCACTCTAGTGTTCAATCCTCTTCCACCTTCGGATCACGAAAGGCACGAAAGCCAATCTAAATCTTTCGGTTTAAGAAGATTTAACAGGGGCAGCTGTTGTACCCCAAAATTTGCCCTCCCATATTTCTCAAAACATTTCAAGAAAGATCCCCAAGTTGCTCAAGGTAGTCCAAGGGTTGGCTAGACAAGCTCTCTCCTAAGACAGTCTACCTCAAATTAGGGTTTCATGTTGCATCAAGATACTTAATTACATAAAAATCACATAAAAATAGATTTAGGATTTTTTCTTAATTAAATTTTAATTTTAGGGAAAACTTTAATTTCTTTTTGTAAATAACTTAAAAATAATTAGAATAAATAGGTTTTATTACTAACTTAATTATATTTTATTTTTTTCCTAAAATAACCAAAGAAACCAAAATAGGTCATGTAATTATTTTTATTAATTAATTTAATTAACTAATTAATTGCATATTTAATTTAGAAAACTTATTTCTTTTATTAAAAACAACAAAAAAACAAATTTTCTTTTAATTAGGTTAGAAGGGTCAAAACCTTAAATTCTCGTCGATCTTAATTCTTCTCGCGCGCTTTATTTTTATTATTTAACATATTGATGTAACTGCCTACAATTTGTAATAGTTTAATTAGGACGTTTGTTTACATTTATCGCTTTATTTTCAAAGGGTTTGTTTTTGGCTATGTAAATACCCGAAGCCTTGTAATAGCGTAGTTTAAATTCCGCATTTTAAATTCCGCAAATTATTAACTGTTAGATGTATGATAATAGGAGTCATGACAAGAATGTATGATTAATTTTAAAACAGTTAGATCACCCTAAATGTGCAAAGATAAATAAACTGAAATTGAATCATTCACACATGTGTACTCCTAGGGTACACTCCCACTTGGTTGCCTTCGGTAAATGGTCATTGAGTATAGGATGCTTTAGTGGTCGTCCTTTTGTCTAAATAAAGATCAAAGTCCCGATTCAGAAAAGTTGCCTCGGAATGGTTGCCTTGGAATTGTTGCCTCGAATAATTGATCTAAGACATTAGGGTTATTACTAAGACAATCTAACATTGCTTTAGTGACTGTATGTCCCTCTTTCGAATTGACCCTCAAACTCCAACGATGGTGATACCTACTCACTAATAGTGGGATAGCATTGTCTAAAGGAAATTAGCATAGAATGATTCTTTTTTCGAGTAGGTAGATTAGTTCTTAGATACTTGCTCATCCAAAACAAAACTTTTTTCACATTGACACTCTTTTACAAACAAGTTTTAAAAAACACTTCATTACACTCTTGAAGACAGAAGCAAGAGTTAAATCGAAGTTAAAATCAAAACTTTCAAAACCCACAAACACAAAGAAAACAATTTTGAAAATAATGAGCAAGTACCTAAGAGCCCGTAGATAACTACGGATAGAAAGGGTACTAATACCTTCCCTTTCTATAATCTACCCCCGTACTCAAAAATATCTCAAAAAAGGAATTTTTATGTGCTTTTTTCCTTTCCTTGTTGGATAAAATAAAAGACGGTGGCGACTCTTGCTTACCGCGACATTTTGCAAAAACAAACGCAAAATGCAAACCAGCATTCCAAAAACAGTCAGTTCTCCCACCGTATCACAATATGCATTCCATTCCCATGCACCTCATCACAAGTACCGTTACAGGTTTCTCATCTTCTTCGCTGTTTATTTCAGCGCATCATGTCTTCTGAAACACCTACTGATCAAGCTATTAACGCTCTTCAAGCTCAAAATGCTCAGTTCCAGGAAATGTTCATGAACCTGGCCAAGGGGCAGAAAGATCTAAAGACTCTTATCTTAAAGGATAAGAGGAAGAAGAAGAAGAAGATGGTCCTCCTGAACATGGGTCACAGGTTTGGGAACAGGTTGTGAGAAGAAGTTGATTTGTCTCACTCATCTGGAGGGGGAGAGAATCAAGAAGAAAGGAGGGCTCCTAGCCCTGTGGTTTCTAACAATGAGACTGACTTTGATGAAGACCAATATCCTCCGGCTGAAGACAGGTATAAGCAACTCGAAGACCGGTTGAGCGCAATGGAGATCCAGAAGATACCTGGGCTGGACTTCGGAGATTTGGGTTTGGCATCTGGGGTGGTGATCCCCCACAAGTTTAAAGCACCTATCTTTGCTAAGTACGACGGGGTCTCCTGCCCAAAGCTACACCTCCGCTCGTATGTTAGAAAGATTCAAATATATACTGCTGACAAGAACCTCTGGATTCATTTCTTTCAAGATAGTCTTTCAGGGACTCAACTTGAGTGGTTCTATCAGCTAGAAGGAGCTAGCGTACGTAATTGGGAGGACCTCGCTGCTTCTTTTTACAAGCAGTACCAATATAATGCCGACCTCGCTCCAACGCGTACCTAACTTCAGGGTATGTCTATGGGTGCGAGCGAAGGTTTTAAAGATTATGCTCAGAAGTGGAGAGATCTTGCTGGTAGAGTCCAACCCCCCTGGCTGATAGGGAGTTGGTGGATATGTTTCTTGGGACCTTGTCTAGTCCGTATTTTAATCATCTGATCGGTAGCTCATCATTTGGGTTCACCGAATTAATAATGACTGGGGAGAGAGTTAAAGCTGGTATCAAGAGCGGAAAATACAGAAAGGTGCTTCATCAAGTACTGAGAAGAAGCCTTTCAAGAAGGAGTCCAATGCAATTTATAGCTCAAGGAGCCATAACCGATCTGAGCGCCGCCAAGCGGTTAATGCGGTGGTTATATCAAGACCTATTGTTGCCCCTCAACGCAATAATCAGCCAAGAGCAGAGAGGCCACAGAGACAATTCACTCGGCTCAGTATGACCCTGTCTCAGATTCTGCTGCAATTGTTAAAGACCAACTTGGTGACTCTGAGGGAAGCCCCGAAGAATCCCAATACTACATCACCGCTGTATAATCCGAACGCCCACTGTGCTTTTCACTCCGATAGCCCGAGGCATGATACGAATAATTGTTGGGTCTTGAAGAATAAGGTACAGGATCTGATTGAAGCTAAGGAGATTGAGTTCGAAACGCCGGAAAAGCCTAATGTCATAATGGCTCCTATGCCAAAACATGACGCATGAGTCAATGCAATCGAAGATGATGTGGAAGATTTTGATATTGACAGCTGGATTTACCCGACTGTCGACGGTGGATTAAGCAATTGGACGGCAAAGGACTTCGTGCCAATTTCTTCTATTACACAGTAATGAGATTTTTGTTTTGAGTTTATAACAGACAATTTTAAACTTTACGGCCCGGTGCCTTGCCCGAGACACCGTGGCTTTGTTTGTGAGGGCTTTATATTTGTCATATCCATATATCATTAATAAAAACATTGGACGTTCTCTTGCATTACAAATTTTGCGCTCCTTGTTTTTCTTTTCTATCTTGCAAAACAGCTATTTTACACACACTCACATATACAGGTCTACATCCACTCTGGATCCCACTGATAACGACTCTGCTACTGCCAGTTATGACTTCGAAAGTCCGATCAACCAAGCCGAGGACGAAGGTAAGGATGATTGTGAAGTGCCTGGTGAACTTGCTAGACTGTTACTTCAGGAAGAGAGGGCCATACATCCGCATGAAGAGCCAGTGGAAACAGTAAATCTGGGTACAGAGGTAGACAAGAAAGAGGTCAAGATCGGTGCAAATCTGGAGTCTAGTGTTAAGCAACGGCTGATTCAGATGATGTGTGACTATGTTGAGATCTTTGCCTGGTCTTATGAAGATATGCCTAGTTTGGATACTGATATCGTGGTTCACTGCTTGCCTACCAAGGAAGACTTTCCGCCAGTGAAACAGAAAGTTCGACGAATACGCCCGGAGATGTCTGAGAAAATCAAGGCTGAAGTTATGAAACAGTTTGATGCTGGTTTTCTAGCAGTTACTTCTTACCCACAGTGGGTGGCCAACGTGGTTCCGGTGTCGAAGAAGGATGACAAGGTTCAGATGAGTTTTGACTATAGGGATCTGAACAGGGCGAGCCCCAAGGATGATTTCCCTCTGCCTTATATCGATGTTCTGGTTGACAACACCGCGCAGAATAAGGTCTTCTCCTTTATGGATGGTTTCTCCGGTTATAATCAGATTTAAATGGCTCCCGAAGATATGGAGAAGACAACCTTTGTTACTCAATGGGGTACCTTCTGCTACAAAGTCATGCCTTTTGGATTAAAGAATGCTGGGGCAACGTATCAGCGCGCCATGGTCGCTTTGTTCCACGACATGATTCATCATGAGGTTGAGGTATACGTTGACGACATGATTGCAAGGTCCCAGACTGAGGAAGAACATTGTTGTACCCCAAAATTTGTCCTCCCATATTCTTCAAAGTTTATCAAGAATTCATCTCCAAATGGTTCAAGATCTCTCAAGGATTGCACAGTCCAAAGGCCTCCTAAGCCAGTCAAAATTAGGGTTTTGGTTCTTGCAAAGAATTTGAGGTTTTCAGTGGTCCAATCAAGTCCCATAGGTCCATATACATTGTCAAGCATCTACATGTCAAGTTTCAAGACTCACAGCATCAGAGTCCACAGTCAAAAGCCCTATTTGGTTCACAATCAACTGTAGGGGAAAAATGGTCATTTGGCAGTCAAAAGTCAAAAATTTTGGTCAACATCTTATTTTGAGGCCACAATCATCATTTGATCAATTCTTGATCATGATTCCACAAGAATGGCTCAAAAATCATCAAGATGCAAAAGTTGTTATTTTTGGACAGCTGAAAAGTCAACTGTAACTTGACCAGGGCATAACTTTTGCATGGTTCATCAAAAAAATCCCATCCAATGCTCATTTTGAAGGGAATGATATTTCCTACAACTCATCTTCACATTACAAGTCCAAGAAATGCTCTCACAAAAAGTTATCAATTTTAACATTATAGGTCAATTTCAAAAGTCAACAAAAAGGCATTTTAAGTCAAAGACCATAACTTGAGATTGGTAAATCCAAATGACATGGGACCAAAGGCATTGGTTAGAGGACTTCAAGACCTTTCCAAAATGTCCAAGAACATGTTCATATGATCAAAATTGAGCAAGATATGCATTGGAGAAGTTGGGAAATTTTTGTGAAATGACAAAAGTCAACTATCCTTAAAACTTCAATTTTTGACAAAAGGGCCCACTTTCTTCCACTTGATTCAGCCTTGTCATGCCACCCACGTGTCCCATGATTAATTTCAAGATCAAACATTTATTTTTCTATTTTATTTAATTTTTATTGATTTAATTCATTTTAAATCCATAATAATTCAAATAAAATCTAAAAAATTAATGGAATAGCATCTTTTGATTTGAACAACTTTCATATACCACATGCCAGCTACCAAATTCGTGCCAAGCCTTTTTGTGCATAAAATCTTGGATTTGAACCAAAAATGGAAAGTTCTTTAATGGTGGTCAACCAAAATCCCAAACTTAATTACACAAGGATACAAGCCCAGCTGCTGACCTAATTTCGTTCATACATACATAAGCAAGCAGTAGCAACAGCATTCAGGACCCAAGCCTTGCTAAAACGGCCAGAGCAAAATTCAAAAAATTGTCAAAAAAGTGTGAGATCAAAAAGAGTGTTGCAAGCATTTTCAGATCAAAAGGAGAACGTGACATCCTTCCTTGCCATCCCCTGAAGCCAAAGCGACCACAAACGCATCCTAAGACCACCTATCAAGCACTGTAAGTACTCACGAAGTCACCTCTGAACATGGAATCGTGTTTCTCCATTCTTGCATTTTTTCTCAAAAATATTAGCATACTCATACTCCTTGCTTGATTTCTAACGTAACTGCTATATTCAATTTCGTTTTTAGGCCTTATATGACAATTCTCGTGCCTAGGGTTTGTTTGTATTGTTTTTAGGTATTTCGTTTCCAGGTGAAATTAGAGCAAACCATAAGCATGGATGGACTCAGGGGACATGGACGATCTTGACCATGGGCTTGGATGGCATTTTTGTAGCCTAGGGATGGTTTTAGGAAAAGCCTGTGAAGCTTCCTGCGGATAGAAATCCGCAGGTAAAAAACCAGTATCAAAGGAAGAAGACGCTGACGCGTCCCCCTCTCATTTGTTCGTTTAAAATAACGCGCGCTTATTTTTTTTTCCAGGCATTATTCTGATCTACCAATATAATAATTACGTTTGGTCTTAATAACAATTGAAACACGCAGCTCAGCTGGCCAAGGCGCTTGTGCATAGTCCCTTGGGACCTGGGTTCGAATCCCAGGTCCCCCAAATAATTTGTTTCCATTTTTTCCTATATAATCTCATGCAGGCTTCAAAGAATAGTCCATCATGCGCTCTAGGCATCAGCCTGCCAAGTGGCCACCATCATCAATCCAATGGTCAGGATGGAAGCACACCATATTCTCCAGTCAACCAACAGGCACTTGATCCAGAAAGTCAACGAAGGCTTGATGTTCTTGGGCCCAAAATTGCCAATACACCTCCATTCTGGGCCCAGACCCCCCCCCCCCCCCCCCCCTTTGGTTCATTCCTTTTTTCTTTTTATTTTATATTTTCAAGTTTATTTATTAATTATTTTTTCTAATTATTATTATTATCATTAAAATTAACATAATTAATTTTTTCACATTAAAATTCAGAAAACCAAAAAAAATATTTTTATTAATTTCAATTACTTTTTTTGTAAATAAATTCATTAATTAATTTAGTTGTTTAATTAGGTTAATTGTAATCTTTTTCACATTAAATAAAAATCAAATCTAGAATTAGGTTTTTCTTTTGACACTTTTAATTTCCTTTTTTTATTTTATTTCATTAAAACATTAAAAAACACAAAAAAATACTTTTTCTTTAATTAATTAATTAATTAGTTATTAGGGTTAATATTTAATTTAATTGCAAAAAAGGGACCAATGTCAATTCTTTTCTCATCAAGGGTCAAAACCCCAAGGACGTCCCGATTCAATCTTTCGCGCGCATGTTTATTTTAATCCATCATATTTATGTATCTGTTCCGGAAATGTAATAGTTAATTAGGGTTTATCACTTTATTTACTTTTCTCGCATTTATTTTCCAAACGGGTTATGTTTTTGGCGATGTATATACCCGCGCCTTGTAATAGCTAGATTTACCTTTTCCGCACTTTATTTCCCGCACTCTTAACTGTTAAAAATGCATGAAAGACTTGTATGAAAAATAAAACCAATTCGTAGCTCACAAATAACATGCAAAGACAATTTAACTGAAAAACAACACACATGCACATGCCACTCTTAGGGTACGCCTCACTGGTTGCCTCGACGTGGTCGTCAAGTATAGGGTGTTTTAGAGGTCGCCCTCCTGTCTAAAGATCCAGTTGCCTCGAAACAGTTGCCTCGGATAAAACGATCTAAGACATTAGGGTTACCGCTAAGGTGTCCTACTATTGCTTTGGTGACCACATGTCCCTATAATCGAATTGACCCGAATAACTCCAACGATGGTGCTACCTACCTCTCAATGGTGGGATAACACTATCGAAAGGACTCTTACACAGCCTAATTCCTTAGAGTAGGTAGATTTCTCCTGGGTACTTGCTCTTTCTAAAAAAACAAAACAACTTTTCGCACCTACACTTTCAAAAAGTTTTCAAACAAATATTTCATACACTCTTGAGGACAGATACAAGAGTTACCTAGAAATTTTTTAAACGAAACTTTTTCAAAACCCACAAACACTTGAAAAGCAAACAATTTTTGAAAACATAAGAGCAAGTACCTAAGAGCCCGTGGATAACCACGGATAGAAAGGGTGCTAACACCTTCCCTTTCTATAAATCTTCCTCCCGAACCGAGAAACATTCCCGAAAAAGGAATTTTGCTGTGCTTTTGTCCTTTCCATGTTGGAGAACATAAAAGACGGTGGCGACTCTTGCTTACCGCAACATTTCGCGAACCAGCTTAAAAAACAGTCAGTTCTATTTCCACCGATCACAGAACTGGCGACTCTGCTTGGGAGACTTAATAAGTGAGGTGTACCTTAGGATTAGACCACTCTTATGTTTTCAATTGCTTGTTTTGTTTGCTTTAAAATTGTAGGCCTGTTTTGGAGTTTTCATAGATCCTAACCCGGATCTGGGAGATACCTTTTAGAAGTAGCAACAAACTGTGAGGGAACTGTGCGGGGTATACCGACACGGTTGAAGCAGGTACTACGTTGATGTGGCACTTTGGTGAGTACCGGTAACCCTTGAGTCAAGTCAAGGAGAGTACGGGGCCGCTGCGTGGTGTCGTGAAGCATCAACTGACCTTAGGAACCTTACTTGACCATCCTGGCCTCTTTAGGGGTAGTGAGATAACCGACTTTGGTGCAGTCCGAAGTTGGTAGATACTCGATACTACACTCATTGAGGGTTGTTTTCTTGGAATATTTTGATCGCCAGTTCAGTGGCTAAATAAAAACAATGAACATAGAAAACAACCCAATGATATTGAGCTCCTTGGAACCCGATTACTTTTGATATGACAGGTGTTGAACCCACCAAATTCAAGAGGGTAGTACCTGAACTTCATGCTGGCCTAAACTCTAAGGGCTGTCTGGTGTGACTTGTGTGCCTTATCATGTTTGCTCTTTGTGAATACTTGTGATGTGTTTTTATCATAACATCATACAGCATCATATGCATCTACTAACCACTTCAAGGGTTCGAATCTTCATCTTTGTTCTTGTTTTGTAGGACATTGAAACTATCCGCAGAAAGACAATCCAGGTCAACCTTGTAAGGATCCCTCCTCAGCTTAAGGAGCTTACATCCAGGATTCCCGAGAACTCTTCCTTCAGTGAAAGGCATGGTAGACTCATCAGCTTGGTCAACACCAACATTGAAGAAGATATGGTGAAAGTGTTGTTCCAATTCTTTGACCCCCTGCATCACTGTTTTACTTTCCCGGATTATCAACTGGTGCCTACCTTGGAAGAGTTTTCCCAGCTTCTGAAGGTTCCCATTCTCAGTCAACTACCCTACAACGGTACGGAAAGGGAACCAAAACTTGAAGAGGTTGCTAAAGCATTACACCTACAACCATCTGACATCAAGGGGCATTGGGAAACCAGAAGTGGTACCAAAGGATTCTTGGCAAAGTTCCTGTTTGAGAAGGCACAAGAATGTTGGAATTCCCTTGACCTACAAGCCTTTGAAGAAGTTGTGGCACTCCTTGTCTATGGGTTGGTGTTGTTCCCGAATCCAGATCAGCTTATAGATATCAATGCTGTCAAGATCTTCATGTCCATGAATCCTATACCTGCGTTTCTTGGGGACATCCTTCACTCATGTTACACTCGAACCATGAGAAAAAGAGGTGTTCTCATGTGCTGCACTCCTCTCCTGGCAAGGTGGTTTATTTCGCACCTTCCACAATCAGTTTTGAAGAACGAGCGGGGTCTGAGATGGTCACAACGATTAATGACTCTTACACATGCTGATATACATTGGTGTTCTCGGTCCAGAGAAAATGTCACTATCATTGATTGTTGCGGAGAGTTTCCTAATGTTCCTTTACTTGGAATTAGGGGGGGCATTACTTACAACCCGTGTCTGGCTTTGAGGCAGTTTGGATATGCTCGGAGGGATGGCCCTCATGACATGTTGATTCTTGATATAGTTTTTGACTTCGACAACGATGCACAAGGATTTCGCCAGAGATTCATCAGAGCTTGGAGGATGCCCAACAGGGTGGATAGCGAGACACTGGGGCACAAGAACTCCATCCCCCTTGAGCCTTATCTCAAGTGGGTACGAGCCCGTTCCCAGAAGCTTGTGATGCCATATCCACATGTTCTTCCCGTAATCAAAGAGCCTGTTTTGGAAGGAGAGGTGCCATACACCATTCAACATCCTGACATGCCAACATCTTGGGAAGAAATGCAAAAAAGCTGGATCCAACTCAAGGAAGAACGCAATTCTCTTGAAACCAGTCTACATGCCAGTGAGAAGAAGGTCTTGGAGCTCACCCGTCTACTTCACGAGGAAAAGACTCTCAACACCTACATCGCTCCGAAGAGAATGCGCAGTGTCTTTTGGGATTAAGTATTTTGTAATGTTTTGCCCATGAGGCCTTGATGTACTGAACATATTATTTCTTAATATAATGTGTGTTCCTTTTTGTCTACAACGAATTTGAACTTTCGAACCCTTGAATGCATTGCATAAATAGCATATCATGCATCATATGCATAAGAGGTACCCCTGTTTTACAGGTTGCTTAATCTTCTTCGCTGTTTATTTCAGCAATCATCATGAATCCTGAACCTACTACTGAACAAGCTATCAAGGCCCTCCAGGCCCAGAACGCCCAGTTTCAAGAGCTGGTCATGAGCTTAGCCCAGGGTCAACAGGAGTTGAAGACTCTGCTCTTGAAGGAGAAGAAGAAGAAGAAGAAGAGGACTGTGCTGTTTAACACTAGACGGAGGTTTGGGAACACACTGCAGAAGGAGGTTGATCAGGCTACTCCATCTGTTAGGGAAGACAGTCCCCAAGGGAGAGAGGTTCCTAGTCCCGTGGTCTCCAACAACGAGACATATTACAATGACGAACAGTACCCTCCTGCTGAGGACAGGTACAAACAGCTGGAGGACCGGTTAAATGCTATGGAGATCCAACGCGTGCCTGGGGTGGATTTTGGAGATCTAGGTTTATCTTCTGGGGTGGTGATCCCGCACAAGTTCAAGGCACCTGCCTTTGTGAAGTACGACGGGGCTTCCTGCCCTAAGCTGCACCTCAGATCGTATGTAAGGAAGATCCAACCTTACACTGCAGACAAGAACCTATGGATCCATTTCTTCCAGGATAGCCTTTCAGGGGCTCAACTCGAATGGTTCTATCAGCTGGATGGAGCCAGTATTCGAAACTGGGAGGACTTGGCTACTGCATTTTATAAGCAGTATCAGTACAATTCTGACCTCACTCCCACGCGTACCCAACTCCAGGGTATGTCACTTTGGACGGGTGAAGGTTTTAAGGAGTACGCGCAGAAGTGGAGAGACCTGGCTGGCAGGGTACAGCCACCGTTGACTGACCGTGAACTTGTGGACATGTTCTTGGGGACCCTGTCTGGTCCATTCTTCAACCATCTGATTGGTAATTCTTCTGCAGGGTTTACATACCTCATTTTGACTGGTGAGAGGATAGAAGCTGGTATCAAGTCGGGGAAGATACAGAAAGGTGCCTCCTCGAGTACTGAAAAGAAGCCCTTCAAGAAGGAAGCTAGTGTTGTTTATGGTCCAAGGAGAAAGAATAAACCGGAACGCCGCCAAGCTGTCAACGCGGTGGTAATTTCAAAGCCTGTTGTTGCTCCTCAGCAGTATAACCAACCAAGGGGTGAGAGACCCAGAAGGGAGTACACTCGGCTCAGTATGACCCTGTCTCAGATATTGCCGCAACTGCTGTCAACCAATCTGGTAACTGTCAAAGAAGCTCCGAAGGTAGTGAACACAACCTCTCCAAAGTACAACCCCAACTCCCATTGCGCTTATCTCTCTGATAGCCCGGGACATTCTACTGACGATTGTTGGGCTCTGAGGAATAAGGTTCAAGACCTTATTGATGCTAAAGAGGTACAGTTCGAGGCGCCCGAGAGGCCTAATATGGTGACAGCTCCCATGCCCAACCATGGAGTAAATGTTATTAGGGATGATGACGACGTGGAGGAATCTGAATTCGACAGCTGGATCTACCTGACGACCAACGGTGGACCAAGCAACTGGACTGCGAAAAACTTTACACCTATTACTTTTGTCACTCAGTAATGAACTCCTTTGTTTTGAATTTGTAAAAACAATAATTTGAAACTTTATGGCCCGGTGTCTTACCCGGGGCACCGTGGCTTCATTTGTGAGGGCTTTTGTGTGTCACTTTCATATATCATTAATAAAAGCATTGGACGTTTTCGCATTTAAAATCTTGCGCTCCTTTTCTTTCTTTATTATATATATTGCAAAACAGCTATATTTACACACACTCACTTATACAGGTTCCTATCCACTCTGGATCCCACTGGTAACGACTCTGCTACTGCCAGTTATGACTTCGAAAATCCGATCAACTTAGCCGAAGACGAAGGTGAAGATGATTGTGAAGTGCCTGGTGAGCTTGCAAGACTGCTGCTCCAGGAAGAGAGGGCCATTCAGCCACATGAAGAGTCAGTGGAAACAGTAAATCTGGGTTCTGAGGCAGTCAGAAAGGAAGTCAAGATTGGTGCCAATCTGGAGGCTAGCGTGAAACAACGGTTGATTCAGATGCTGCATGACTACGTGGAAATCTTTGCCTGGTCTTACGAAGATATTCCTGGGTTGGATACCGACATTGTGGTTCATCACTTGCCTACCAAGGAAGAATGCCCTCCGGTAAAACAGAAGGTCCGCCGTATGCGTCCAGAGATGTCCGAGAAAATCAAAGCTGAGGTTATGAAACAATTTGATGTCGGGTTTCTAGCAGTGACTTCTTACCCTCAGTGGGTTGCCAACGTGGTTCCAGTGCCGAAGAAGGATGGTAAGGTCCGAATGTGTGTTGATTACAGGGATTTGAATAGGGCGAGCCCCAAGGATGATTTCCCTCTGCCTCATATCGACGTTCTGGTTGACAACACCGCTCAGCATAAGGTATTCTCCTTCATGGACGGTTTCTCCGGTTATAATCAGATCAAGATGGCTCCTGAAGACATGGAGAAGACCACTTTTGTCACTCAGTGGGGCACCTTTTGCTACAAGGTCATGCCTTTTGGGTTGAAAAATGCTGGGGCAACCTACCAATGTGCCATGGTTGCTTTGTTTCATGACATGATCCATCACGAGATCGAAGTATATGTCGATGATATGATTGCAAGGTCCCAAACTGAGGAGGAACACCTTGACCATCTACAGAAGCTGTTTGACCGTCTGAAGTTGTACAAGCTAAGGTTGAACCCAAACAAGTGCACCTTCGGGGTGAGGTCTGGAAAACTACTAGGATTCGTCGTGAGTGACAAAGGTATTCAAGTGGACCCTGCCAAGGTGAAAGCCATACAAGAGATGCCAACTCCCAAGACAGAGAAAGAAGTCAGAGGCTTTCTAGGACGGCTGAACTACATTGCCCGATTCATCTCGCATCTAACTGCTACCTGTGAACCAATCTTCAAGCTACTGAAGAAAGATCAAGTAGTACGTTGGAACGATGAATGTCAGGCCGCTTTCAAAAGAATCAAAGAGTACCTCCAAGAACCACCCATTCTTATGCCACCGGTTGAAGGGAGACCTCTAATACTATACTTGACAGTACTTGACAGCTCAATGGGGTGTGTGCTGGGGCAGCATGACGAGTCTGGCCTAAAAGAGCACGCCATTTATTACCTTAGCAAAAAGTTTACCGACTGTGAGACCCGATACTCACTGCTCGAGAAAACTTGTTGCGCTTTGGTATGGGCTGCTCGCCGGCTAAGACAGTATATGTTGACTCACACTACTCTGTTGATTTCAAAAATGGATCCAATCAAGTATATCTTCGAAAATCCCTCCTTGTCCGGAAGAATAGCAAGATGGCAGATGATCTTGACGGAATATGACATCCAGCACACGACTCAGAAAGCAATCAAGGGAAGTGTATTGGCAGACCATTTGGCACACCAGGCAGTGGATGACTACCAATCTATGAACTTTGAGTTTCCAGACGAGGATATCATGGTAGTGACTGATTGTGAAGTACCTGGACCGGATGAAGGACCTGAGGAAGGATCCCGATGGTCTATGCACTTTGACGGAGCCTCAAACGCTTTGATTAACGGCATTGGCGCTGTGATCATATCCCCAAAAGGCACTCATACTCCACTCACCGCCCGGCTATGTTTCAACTGCACCAACAACATGGCGGAGTATGAGGCATGCATCATGGGACTTCAAGCTGCAATTGACTTAAGGATCAAGTTTCTGAGTGTCTTTGGAGATTCCGCTCTAGTGATCAGTCAGATCAAAGGAGAGTGGGATACGAAACACCCAAATCTTATTCCTTACAGAGAGTATGTGTTGACGTTAATCCCCCATTTCGAAGAGATAACCTTTGAACACTTCCCCAGAGAGGAGAATCAGTTGGCGGACGCGCTAGCTACGATGTCTTCCATGTTCAAAGTCAAATGGGATAACGAGGCTCCCCAGATCATTATCTGGAAATTGGATGAACCTGCACATTGCTGCGATCTTGAGGTTGAAGAGGTAACAGAAAAACCTTGGTATCATGAAGTGAAGAGGTACCTTGAAGCTCAAGAATACCCCGAGGGTGCATCTGTTAATGACAAAAAGTTTCTGAGAAGATTCGCTGCAAAGTTCTTCCTCAACAATGGCATTCTATACAAGCGAAACCATGATTCAACTTTACTGCGTTGTGTGGATAAAACTGAAGCAGAAAAGATCATGACAGAGCTACATGAAGGTACCTTCGGAATGCATTCCAGTGGACATACCATGGCAAAGAAAATCCTTCGGGCAGGATATTTCTGGTCCACAATGGAAGCTGATTGTTACCAAATTCTCGGACGTGTCACAAATGCCAGATCTATGCTGATAAGGTGCACGTTCCTCCCGTTCCTCTGAACGTCTTGACAGCACCTTGGCCTTTTGCAATGTGGGGCATTGATATGATCGGCGAGATCAGACCTACGGCATCAAACGGGCATCGCTTCATCCTGGTAGCGATTGATTACTTCACAAAGTGGGTTGAAGCAGCTTCCTACGCTACGGTAACCAAGAACGTCGTGGCACGGTTCATTCGGCACAACCTGATCTGTCGATACGGCGTACCTGAGAGGATCATTACGGATAATGGTACCAATCTCAACAACAAGATGATCGCTGAGCTCTACGAGCAATTCAAGATACAGCACCACAACTCTTCTCCCTACCGGCCGAAGATGAATGGGGTTGTCGAAGCAGCAAATAAGAATATCAAGAAGATTGTGCAGAAGATGACAGTAACATACAAAGATTGGCACGAGATGTTATCGTTTTCTCTTCATGGGTACCGTACCTCAGCACGGACGTCGACAGGGGCAACACCCTTTTCCTTGGTCTATGGTATGGAGGCAGTCTTACCTATTGAAGTCCAGATACCCTCTCTCTGGATAATGAAGGATGCAGGTTTGAGCGAAGAGGATTGGATCCAGACCCGGCTTGATCAATTAAACCTGATTGACGAAAAGAGACTCACTGCTATTTTTCATGGTCAAACGTACCAAAAACGGATGATCAAGGCATCTAACAAGAAAGTCAGACGACAAGAGTATCAAGTCGGAGACCTGGTAATCAAACGCATTATTCTTCCTCAAAGTGATCCCAGGGGCAAATGGACCCCTACATACGAAGGACCATTTGTGGTTAAGCACATCTTCTCAGGAGGAGTAATGATATTAACCACCATGGATGGTGACGACCTTCCTCACCCCGCCAATGCAGACATAGTAAAAAGATACTACGCATGAATCAAAGACCCGCTAGGTTGACACACCTAGGCAAAAATAAGGGCTTCCCGGCGAACCAAAAGGGTTCGGGCAAAAATAAGGGATGAAATGGAAAAAATCTGTACACCCGACAAGTTGAAAACCTGAAAAGGCGGCTTGGGCAAAAATGGGTATCCCGGTGGACTGAAAACCCAAAAGGGCGGTCCAGGCAAAAGTTAGGGATAAGCGTAATACTATGTCTCATTGGATCACCTGGCATCCAGAATTTGGCATCAACTATCAGGTTCAGACGGCATCAATCAATCAGCTCCATCTTCAACTAAGCAGCAAAATGATGAGACGCTTGAAGGCATAAAGGCGATAGCAGAGTTGGAACCCAGCGGGATTATTTTTCACATAGCTGTTTTATTTCCTTTTCAAAATTGTACAAACTCTATTTTGATCGGCGGCGTTCTCTTACTAGGACGTCAGCCTCTTGTACACAAACGCCTATTTACAGGCAAATTCAAAAATCAATACAAATTCACTTTTCAGACAAATTGCCATTTGTTTTTCCTTTTTCTGTTTTGTTTTGCAAAGAACGCCCAATGTTCGTTTTTGATATATGCACTTGACATTAATTGCTAATCATAAATATTTGCATGCGAAACAAAGGACTAATTACAGGTGACATTAGAAACAGGGGCAATAATGAGTTGTCTAAGCGGTCTAGTTGCTCTGTCCACCAAGATACCAAGGTAGGTTCAGCTGAGGAATTCGACCAAGATACCTTCACTCCCCGCAGAGTAGGACAAGACTCAACAATACTCCATCCAAGCATAGTTGGTCTCCCGTCAGCCCGAAAAGGAACAGTATCTCCAGCAAGTCATCAACACTCTCCCCAAGCAGAGTTAGCCTACTGTCAGCCTTAAGGAAGTTGGGTACCCCCAGAAGATCTCAACATTCCCCAGCAGAGTATACAGATATTCCTAAACAAGCATCCCCAGCAGTCTTAATATTCCTCGACGGAAATATAAGATTGTTCCCCGGTGGAATACAGACACCCCAGTGGAGCCATTCCCCAGTACAGTTCAAAAGTTTCCCCAGGAGGGTTGAATCAGTCCTCCCTAGTAGATTCTGGAAGCTTATCCCCAGTAGATTCTGGAAGCTTATCACCTGTAGAGTACATACGTCTCTCCCCGACCATATTCAAAGGTTATTCCCCACCAGAGCTTATAACTGGGTTATCCTCAGCTAATTGCCACGGAAAGATCGTCTTCGGCGAAGTTCTTCCTATCCCCCAGCGGAGTTCATCAAATTCCCCAAACATAACTTATCAATGGAATCCCCAGCGGAGTTATCATCAAAACCTCAGCGAAGTATCTCTTCCCACAGAGTAATTCCCCGCAGAGTGATCTCTTCAAACAAGTTTATTCCCCAGTGGAGTCATCTTCTCCTACCGGTTTATTCTTGCAACCATCATCCCCAACGGAAACGAAGAACTACACTCTTCAACATCAGCCCAGGATTCAAGCTCCCGGCATTCGTCAAGGATTTATTTTCCTAGACGGAAATACATTCATAGACATTTCACATTTCATACATCCTGCTTACATACATGATAAAGTGCATACGACACGATCTCATGACATCATGCATTTCATACATCATGATATTGCATACAACTAATGTTTTTCCTTTTCAGGAAAAAGGTCAATCCAAAGATGATTACTATCAACTGTCGCAATTCCAGATTCGATACCTGTATCTAGCCAGGGCATATCTGTGAGTGATTGATTGTAGATTCGATACCTGTATCTAGCCAGGGTATATCTGTGAGTGATTGATTGTAGATTCGATACCTGTATCTAGCCAGGGCATATCTGCATGAAGAGTTTAGAGATTCGATACCTGTATCCAGCCAGGGCATATCTGTAGACGACCAGTTCCAGATTCGATACCTGTATCTAGCCAGGGCATATCTATGAGTAATTGATTGTAGATTCGATACCTGTATCCAGCCAGGGCATGTCTGCATGAAGAGTTTAGAGATTCGATACCTGTATCCAGACAGGGCATATCTATAGACGACTAATTCCAGATTCGATTCCTGTATCTAGTCAGGGCATATCTGTGAGTGATTGATTGTGGATTCGATACATGTATCCAGCCAGGGCATATCCGCATGAAGAGTTTAGAGATTCGATACCTGTATCCAGCCAGGGCATATCTGTAGACGACTAATTCCAGATTCAATTCCTGTATCTAGCCAGGGCATATCTGTGAGTGATTGATTGTGGATTCGATACCTGTATCCAGCCAGGGCATATCCGCATGAAGAGTTTAGAGATTCGATACCTGTATCCACCCAGGGCATATCTGTAGACGACTAATTCCAGATTGGATACCTATATCTAGCCAGGGTATATCTGTGAGTGATTGATTGTGGATTCGACACCTGTATCTAGTCAGGGCATATCTGCATGAAGAGTTTAGATATTTGATACCTGTATCCAGCCAGGGCATATCTGTAGACGACTAATTCCGGATTCGATACCTGTATCTAGCCAGGGCATATCTGTGAGTAATTGATTGTAGATTCGATACCTGTATCCAGCCAGGGCATGTCTGCATGAAGAGTTTAGAGATTTGATACTTGTATCCAGCCAGGGCATATCTGTAGATGACCAATTCCATATTCGATTCCTGTATCTAGCCAGGGCATATCTGTGAGTATTTGATTATGGATTCGACACCTATATCTAGCCAAGACATATATGCATGAAGAGTTTAGAGATTCGATACCTGTATCCAGCCAGGGCATATCTATAGACGACTAATTCCAGATTCGATACCTGTATCTAGCCAGGGCATATCTGTGAATGATTGATTATGGATTCGACACCTGTATCTAGCCAGAGCATATCTGCATGAAGAGTTTAGAGATTCGATACCTGTATCCAGCCAGGGCATATCTGTAGACGACCTATTCCGGATTCGATACATGTATCTAGCCAGGGCATATCTGTGAATGTTTAATTGTAGATTCGATACCTGTATCCAGCCAGGGCATATCTGCATGACGAGTTTAGAGATTCGATACCTGTACCCAGCCAGGGCATATCTGTGGACGACTAATTCTAGATTCGACACCTGTATCTAGCCAGGGCATATCTGTGAGAAATTCATTGTAGATTCGACACCTGTATCTAGCCAGGGCATATCTGCATAAAGAGTTTGAAGATTAACACCTGTAACAGGCCAGGAAATTATCTTTCTTTCTCAAGTGTGCAAGTTCTCGCTAAGGAATCTCTTACGCGATCGACAATCTCCCGATGGCATCTTTAAGCCCATCTCCGCAACTATTCATTACATTTCCAAATGGCATCTATAAGCCCTTTCCCGACAAAGTTCTATCACATCTCCAGATGGAATCTATAAGCCCATCCTCCTATCCATCATATCTCCAAATGGCATCTATAAGCCCATTCCCGACATCACACTGCTGATACTCCATTATGCGAGTGCAAATTTCTGGGCACTCTAGTGTTCAATCATCTTCCACCTTCGGATCACGAAAGGCACGCAAGCCAATCTACATCCTCAGGTCTAAGAAGATTGAACAGGGGCAACTGTTGTACCCCAAAATTTGCCCTCCCATATTCTTCAAAGTTTATCAAGAATTCATCTCCAAATGGTTCAAGATCTCTCAAGGATTGCACAGTCCAAAGGCCTCCTAAGCCAGTCAAAATTAGGGTTTTGGTTCTTGCAAAGAATTTGAGGTTTTCAGTGGTCCAATCAAGTCCCATAGGTCCATATACATTGTCAAGCATCTACATGTCAAGTTTCAAGACTCACAGCATCAGAGTCCACAGTCAAAAGCCCTATTTGGTTCACAATCAACTGCAGGGGCAAAATGGTCATTTGGCAGTCAAAAGTCAAAAATTTTGGTCAACATATTATTTTGAGGCCACAATCATCATTTGATCAATTCTTGATCATGATTCCACAAGAATGGCTCAAAAATCATCAAGATGCAAAAGTTGCTATTTTGGACAGTTGAAAAGTCAACTGTAACTTGACCAGGGCATAACTTTTGCATGGTTCATCAGAAAAATCCCATCCAATTATCATTTTGAAGGGGATGATATTTCCTACAACTCATCTTCACATTCCAAGTCCAAGAAATGCTCTCACAAAAAGTTATCAATTTCAACATTATAGGTCAATTTCAAAAGTCAACAAAAAGGCATTTTAAGTCAAAGACCATAACTTGAGATTGGTAAATCCAAATGACATGGGACCAAAGGCATTGGTTAGAGGACTTCAAGACCTTTCCAAAATGTCCAAGAACATGTTCATATGATCAAAATTGAGCAAGATATGCATTGGAGAAGTTGGGAAATTTTTGTGAAATGGCAAAAGTCAACTATCCTTAAAACTTCAATTTTTGACAAAAGGGCCCACTTTCTTCCACTTGATTCAGCCTTGTCATGCCACCCACGTGTCCCATGATTAATTTCAAGATCAAACATTTATTTTTCTATTTTATTTAATTTTTATTGATTTAATTCATTTTAAATCCATAATAATTCAAATAAAATCTAAAAAATTAATGGAATAGCATCTTTTGATTTGAACAACTTTCATTTACCACATGCCAGCTACCAAATTCGTGCCAAGCCTTTTTGTGCATAAAATCTTGAATTTGAACCAAAAATGGAAAGTTCTTTAATGGTGGTCAACCAAAATCCCAAACTTAATTACACAAGGATACAAGCCCAGCTGCTGACCTAATTTCGTTCATACATACATAAGCAAGCAGTAGCAACAGCATTCAGGACCCAAGCCTTGCTAAAACGGCCAGAGCAAAATTCAAAAAATTGTCAAAAAAGTGTGAGATCAAAAAGAGTGTTACAAGCATTTTCAGATCAAAAGGAGAACGTGACATCCTTCCTTGCCATCCCCTGAAGCCAAAGCGACCACAAACGCATCCTAAGACCACCTATCAAGCACTGTAAGTACTCACGAAGTCACCTCTGAACATGGAATCGTGTTTCTCCATTCTTGAATTTTATCTCAAAAATATTAGCATATTCATACTCCTTGCTTGATTTCTAACGTAACTGCTATATTCAATTTCGTTTTTAGGCCTTATATGACAATTCCCGTGCCTAGGGTTTGTTTGTATTGTTTTTAGGTATTTCGTTTCCAGGTGAAATTAGAGCAAACCATAAGCATGGATGGACTCAAGGGACATGGACGATCCTGACCATGGGCTTGGATGGCATTTTTGTAGCCTAGGGATGGTTTTAGGAAAAGCCTGTGAAGCTTCCTGCGGATAGAAATCCGCAGGTAAAAAACCAGTATCAAAGGAAGAAGACGCTGACGCGTCCCCCTCTCATTCGTTCGTTTAAAATAACGCGCGCTTTTTTTTTTCCAGGCATTATTCTGATCTACCAATATAATAATTACGTTTGGTCTTAATAACAATTGAAACACGCAGCTCAGCTGGCCAAGGCGCTTGTGCATAGTCCCTTGGGACCTGGGTTCGAATCCCAGGTCCCCCAAATAATTTGTTTCCATTTTTTCCTATATAATCTCATGCAGGCTTCAAAGAATAGTCCACCATGCGCTCTGGGCATCAGCCTGCCAAGTGGCCACCATCATCAATCCAATGGTCAGGATGGAAGCACACCATATTCTCCAGTCAACCAACAGGCACTTGATCCAGAAAGTCAACGAAGGCTTGATGTTCTTGGGCCCAAAATTGCCAATACACCTCCATTCTGGGCCCAGACCCCCCCTTTGGTTCATTCCTTTTTTCTTTTTATTTTATATTTTCTAGTTTATTTATTAATTATTTTTTCTAATTATTATTATTATCATTAAAATTAACATAATTAATTTTTTCACATTAAAATTCAGAAAACCAAAAAAAATATTTTTATTAATTTCAATTACTTTTTTTGTAAATAAATTCATTAATTAATTTAGTTGTTTAATTAGGTTAATTGTAATCTTTTTCACATTAAATAAAAATCAAATCTAGAATTAGGTTTTTCTTTTGACACTTTTAATTTCCTTTTTTTATTTTATTTCATTAAAACATTAAAAAACACAAAAAAAATACTTTTTCTTTAATTAATTAATTAATTAGTTATTAGGGTTAATATTTAATTTAATTGCAAAAAAGGGACCAATGTCAATTCTTTTCTCATAAAGGGTCAAAACCCCAAGGATGTCCCGATTCAATCTTTCGCGCGCATGTTTATTTTAATTCATCATATTATGTATATGTTCCGGAAATGTAATAGTTAATTAGAGTTTATCGCTTTATTTACTTTTCTCGCATTTATTTTCCAAACGGGTTATGTTTTTGGCGATGTATATACCCGCGCCTTGTAATAGCTAGATTTACCTTTTCCGCACTTTATTTCCCGCACTCTTAACTGTTAAAAATGCATGAAAGACTTGTATGAAAAATAAAACCAATCTGTAGCTCACAAATAACATACAAAGACAATTTAACTGAAAAATAACACACATGCACATGCCACTCTTAGGGTACGCCTCACTGGTTGCCTCGACGTGGTCGTCAAGTATAGGGTGTTTTAGAGGTCGCCCTCCTGTCTAAAGATCCAGTTGCGTCGAAATGGTTGCCTCGGATAAAACGATCTAAGACATTAGGGTTACCGCTAAGGCGTCCTACTATTGCTTTGGTGACCACATGTCCCTATAATCGAATTGACTCGAATAACTCCAACGATGGTGCTACCTACCTCTCAATGGTGGGATAGCACTATCGAAAGGACTCTTACACAGCCTAATTCCTTAGAGTGGGTAGATTTCTCCTGGGTACTTACTCTTTCTAAAAAAACAAAACAACTTTTCGCACCTACACTTTCAAAAAGTTTTTAAACAAATATTTCATACACTCTTGAGGACAGATACAAGAGTTACCTAGAAATTTTTCAAACGAAACTTTTTCAAAACCCACAAACACTTGAAAAGCAAACAATTTTTGAAAACATAAGAGCAAGTACCTAAGAGCCCGTGGATAACCACGGATAGAAAGGGTGCTAACACCTTCCCTTTCTATAAATCTACCTCCCGAACCGAGAAACATTCCCGAAAAAGGAATTTTGTTGTGCTTTTGTCCTTTCCATGTTGGAGAACATAAAAGACGATGGCGACTCTTGCTTACCGCGACATTTCGCGAACCAGCTTAAAAAACAGTTAGTTCTATTTCCACCGATCACAAACATCTTGACCACCTTCAGAAGCTATTTGACAGGTTGAAGTTGTAAAGACTAAGGTTAAACCCGAACAAGTGCACCTTCGGGGTGAGATCTGGTAAGCTGCTGGGTTTCGTCGTACGTGATAAGGGTATTCAAGTGGATCCTGCAAAGGTGAAGGCCATACGGGAAATGCCAGCTCCCTGGACAGAAAAAGAAGTTAGAGGCTTTCTGGGACGTCTGAACTACATTGTCCGATTCATCTCACACCTAACTGCTAATTGTGAGCCAATCTTCAAGTTGCTGAAGAAAGATCAAATGGTAAGATGGAACGATGAATGTCAGGCCGCTTTCGAAAGGATCAAAGAATATCTCCAAGAGCCACCTATTCTTATGCCTCCAGTTGAAGGGAGACCTTTGATCTTATACTTGACAGTACTCGATAATTTAATGGGGTGTGTGTTGGGTCAGCATGACGAGTCTGGCCAAAAAGAGCATGCTATTTATTACCTTAGCAAAAAGTTTACCGACTGCGAGACCCGATACTCGTTGCTTGAGAAAAATTGTTGCGCTTTGGCATGGGTTGCTCGCCGGCTGAGACAGTATATGTTGATGCACACTACTCTATTGATACCAAAGATGGATCCAATCAAGTATATCTTTGAAAAGCCTGCCTTGTCCGAAAGAATAGCAAGATGGCAGATGATCTTGACTGAGTATGACATCCAATACACGACCCAAAAAGCAATCAAGGGAAGTGTGTTGGCAGATCATTTGGCACATCAAGCGGTAGACGATTACCAGTCTATGAACTTTGAATTCCCGGATGAGAACATCATGTTGGTAACTGACTGTGAGACACCTGGACCGGATGAAGGACCTGAGGAGGGATCTCGATGGTCTATGTACTTTGATGGAGCATCAAACGCTTTGGGTAATGGCATTGGCGCCATAATCATATCTCCTGAAGGCTCTCATACTCCGTTCACCGCCCGACTATGTTTCAACTGCACCAATAACATGGCGGAGTATGAAGCGTGCATCATGGATATTCGAGCAGCAATTGACCTAAGGATTAAGTTCTTGAGTGTTTTCATATATTTCGCTCTCGTGATCAGTCAGATCAAAGGCGAGTGGGATACGAAGCACCCAAATCTTATTCCTTACAAAGAGTATGTATTGATGTTGCTTCCACACTTCGAGGAGATAACCTTTGAACATTTCCCAAGAGAGGAGAATCAGTTGGCGGACGCGCTAGCTACGATGTCTTCTATGTTCAAGGTCAGATGGGATAATGAGGCTCCCCAGATTACCATTGAGAGGTTGGACGAACCCGCGCATTGCTGTGACATTGAGACTGAAGAAGTAGCAGATAAACCTTGGTTCCACGAGGTAAAGAGGTATCTTGAGGCTCAAGAGTACCCTGAGGGTGCATCTGTCAATGATAAAAAGTTTCTGAGGAGGTTCGCGGCAAAGTTCTTCATCAGCAATGATATCCTTTTCAAGCGTAACCACGATTCAACCTTGCTGTGATGTGTGGATAAGAACGAAGCAGAAAGAATCATGGTAGAGTTACATGAAGGTACTTTCAAAACTCATTCCAGTGGACACACCAAGGCAAAGAAAATCCTACGGGCAAGATACTATTGGTCTATTATGGAAGCCCACTGTTATCAGCATTCTCGGACCTGTCATAAGTGCCAAGTCTATGCTGATAAGGTGCACATACCTCCAGTACCTCTGAACGTCTTGACAGCTCCGTGGCCTTTTGCAATGTGGGGCATCGACATGATCGGCGAGATCAGACCTACGGCATCTAACGGGCATCATTTCATCCTGGTAGCAAATGATTACTTTACGAAGTGGGTTGAAGCAACTTCCTTTGCTACTGTAACCAAGAACGTCGTGGCACGGTTTATTGGGCACAATCTGATCTATCGATATGGTGTACCAGAGAGGATCATTACGGACAACGGTATAAATCTCAATAATAAGATGATCACTGAGCTCTGCGAACAGTTTAAGATACAGCATCACAACTCTTCTCCCTACCAGCCGAAGATGAATGGGGTTGTTGAAGCAGCTAATAAGAACATTAAGAAGATTGTGCAGAAGATTACGGTGACATACAAAGATTGGCACGAGATGTTACCGTTTGCTCTTCATGGGTACCGTACCTCAGCGCAGACATCAACAGGGGCAACACCCTATTCCTTGTTTTATGGCATAGAGGCCGTCTTACCCATTGAAGTTTAGATACCCTCTCTTCGGATTATGAAGGATGCAAGTTTGAGCGAAGATGACTGGATTCAGACCCGACTTGATCAGCTGAATTTAATCAACAAAAAGAGACTTAATGTTATTTGTCATGGTCAGACGTATCAAAAGAGGATGATCAAGGCATTTAACAAGAAAGTCAGACGACAAGAGTATCAAGTTGGGGATCTGGTGATCAAGCGCATCATCCTACCACAAGGTGATCCCAGGGGAAAATGGACCCCTACTTAGGAAGGACCATTTGTGGTTAAGAATATTTTCTCAGGAGGAGCTATGATTCTAACCACCATGGACGGTGACGACCTTCCTCACCCCGTCAATGCAGACATAGTGAAAAAATACTACGCATAATCAAGGACCCGCTAGGTCGCCTGGCCTAGGCAAAAATAAGGGCTTCCCGGCGAACCAAAAGGGTTCGGGCAAAAATAAGGGATGAAAATGAAAAAAGTTGTACACCCGGCAAGTCGAAAACCTGAAAAGGCGGCTTGGGGAAAAAAGGGGTAACCCGGTGGACTGAAAACCCGAAAGGGCGGTCCAGGAAAAAATTAGGGATTAAAGCGTAACACTATGTCTCATTGGATCACCTTGCAACCAGACTTCGGTATCGATTATCAAGCTCGGACGGCACTAATCAATCTGATCTACCTTCAACCAAGTAGCAAAGAGATGAGACGCTTGAAGACATGAAGGCAATAGTAGAGTTGGAACCCAGTGGGATTATTCACATAGATGTTTTTCTTTTTTTTCACTAATTGTATAAAAGTTGTTTGTTCGGCGGCGTTCTCTTACTAGGACGTCAGCCTCTTGTACAAAAACGCCTATTTACAGGCCAAACTTCAAAATCAATACAAGTCATTTTTACAAAGAAGTTTCAAATTGTTTTCCTTTTTCTGTTTTGTTTCGCAAAGAACGTCCAATGTTCATTTTTGATATATGCATTTGACATCAATTGCTGCTCATAAATATTTACATACAAAACAAAAGACGATTACTTGTAATATCAAAAACAATGGGCAAACGAGAAGTGTCCAAACCGTACAGTTGCTCTGTCCACCAGGTATAAGGATAAGCCTAGCTGGAGGTAACGATTGAAAGAACATTCATTCCCCGCAGAGTAAGAGAAAGTTAGTGGTGTTAACTCTCCCCAGCTGAGACTCGCAACTGTGAATGAATCAATAATATTCTCCCCAAGCAGAGTTTATCTACCATCAGCACTGAAAAGTCTTATCATCCCCAGCGGAGTATAAAAAATACATATCCCCGGTGGAGTTTGAAGAATTGTCCCCAGTAGAGTCTAAAAAATTATTCCCCGTGAAGTCGCAACTGGAAAATCATCCCCAGCGGAGTTCTTTCCTTTCACAAACAGGAATTCAATCCCCAACAAGCTTCATTATCGCCAGCAACGGTAATTCATCCCCAGTTGAATTTATCAGCGGAATCTTCAGCAGAGCATCTCTTCCCCCACAGAGTCATTCTCTCGTCAGTTTATTCCCCAGCGGAGTTGTCCTCTCCTGAAGGTTTATTCTCACAATCATCTTCATTCACTATCCCCAGCGGAAACGAAGCATTCAATTCTTTTCTCCAGCAGCAATTTGGGATTTATTTTCCCCAGCTAAAAACATCGCATTTCCATACATCATGACATGCATACGCATTATACGACACAATCTCATTTATTTTGAGAACATCATCTCTTGATACATATCATGCATTACAACTAACCTTTACCTTTCAGGAAGGATACGATTAAATTCTCACAAAATTCAAGATATGAAGCTTTTACCTCAGTTGAATTACGGACGAGTACCTAAATCTCAGCAGAGCAGCTGAATTACGGACGAGTTCCTAAATCTCAGCAGAGATGTTTCCTCAGTTGAATTACAGACGAGTTCCTAAATCTCAGCAGAGCGGCTAAATTACTGACGAGTTCCTAAATCTCAGCAAAGATGTTTCCTCAGTTGAATTACGGACGAGTTCCTAAATCTCAGCAGAGATGTTTCCTCAGTTGAATTACGGACGAGTTCCTAAATCTCAACAAAGATGTTTCCTCAGTTGAATTACGGATGAGCTCCTAAATCTCAGCAGAGATGTTTTCTCAGCAAAGCTGTTGAAGTACGGATGAGCTCCTAAATCTCAGTAGAGATATTTCCTCTGTTGAATTACGGACGAGTTCCTAAATCTCAGCAGAGATGTTTCCTCAGTTGAATTACGAACGAGTTCCTAAATCTCAGCAAAGATGTTTTCTTAGTTGAATTACAGATGAGCTCCTAAATCTCAGCAAAGTTGTTCCCTAGTTGAGTACGGACGATCGAAGTTCCTAAATATCAACAGAGATGATTCCTCAGTTGAGTACGGGCGATTAAAGTTCCTAAATATCAACAGAGACGACTCACCAGCAGAATAACGGACGACGAAGCTCCTAAAGTTCTATTTCTCTCAACAAAGATCAGATTTCCCCAGCGGAGTTTTTCCTCAACAACAGGTATACAAGCTCTCGCTAAGGAATCTCTTATGCGATCGACATACTCCTTCGGGTGGCATCTTTAAGCCCATCTCCCATCAGCAATCTCCAAATGGAATTTGTAAGCCAATTCCCGACATCACAAGACAATTATCGCTTCATGCGAGTGCAAATTTCTGGGCACTCTAGTGTTCAATCATCTTCCGCCTTCGGATCACGAAAGGCACGAAAGCCAATCTACAACCTCAGGTATAAGAAGATTGAACAGGGGCAGCTTTTGTACCCCAAAATTTCTCCTCCCATATTTCTCAAAACATTGCAAGAAAGATCTCCAAGTTGCTCAAAGTAGCCCAAGGGTTGGCCAGACAAGCTCTCTCCTAAGGCAGTCTACCCCAAACTAGGGTTTCATGTTGCATCAAGATCCTTGATTCCAAGTGACCCCAAGTGCTCACACATGTCCTAATATGTTCTCAAGACCTTCCATGTCAAGTTTCAAGCCTTGCAGAGGAAGTTTGCTCAGTCAATTGCTCAAAGGTCCAAAAATCGACTTTGCTAGGGCAAAAGCCAACTGTGACCCATATACAGTCAAACTTCAAGATTTTTTGTCAACATTCTTATTTTGAATGATATTTCATCATTTTATCAAGGGTTGATCATTATTCATCAAGGATTGCTCATAATTCATCAAAACTCAAAAGTTGCTAAATTAGGGTTTTGTAGGAAAAGTCAACTCAACTTTGACCAAGCATAACTTTCTCATACTTTATGAGAAATGACCCATCCAAAGCTCATTTTTAAGAGGATGCAATTCCCTACAATCCATATTGATCTCCCAAGTTCAAAATATACACTCACAAGAAGTTATGAATTTGGACATTATAGGTCATTTTGAAAAGTCAACAAAAACACCTTTTTTTCAAAGCTTCATACATGAGCATGGTATATCAAAATGGGATGAGGCCAAAAGAGTTGATTACAGGACATCTCAAGCTTTCTAAAAAGTCCAAGAACACCTCCAAAGAGTCAAAATTGAGGAAGTTATGCATTGTTGAAGTTGAGCTTTTTTGCAAAATTGCCAAAAGTCAACTATCCCAAAAACTTCAAATTTTGCCAAATGGGCCCAATCTTTTTCACTTGTTTTGAGTTGGCAACATAACCCGCGTGCTCTAGCCTTTGCCACTTGTCTATATCATATTTTATTATTTAATTTGGTTTTTATTTGAATTAATTCAATTTAAATCAAATTAAATCAAATGAAAATCCAAAACATTGATAACAAGGGATTTATGTTGTTTCAGGCTTCATTGAACAGCTAACATCATTCCAAATTCGCATCAAGGCATATGTGTACAAAGAGATTGGATTGGGACCAATTTTGGAAAGCTTTAAAGAAGAATCAAATCAAATATCAAAATCATTGAAAGAAGAAGATTTGAACCAGTTTTGCAACCCTAATCCCTTCACTAATACATAAGGAGTGCGTGCAGATCAAAAGCAGGGTTGAAAATCAGGCGCAAGGCAATAACAGAATTTGAAAAAACAAGCAAAAAGTGTGAGATCGAATTGGTGGTTAGAGGCATCCTCAAGGCTTGGTATCTGTCCCAATCGCTTCCTGGCACTCTCAGGAACCTAAAGCTATCAAAACCAAGCGTTTTCAAGCCCTCTCACGCACTGTAAGTCCATAACGGTATCACCATCTTCTTGAATTCGAATAGCCTTGTTCTTGCATCCATAGTGTAAAATAATTGTACATTCTTGATCACCATAACATTTGCAAACTTTTGGCATTATTCAATTTCGTTTATATGGGTTGAATCGTGAATCACCATTGTTAGGGTTTCGGATTTGGTTTTAGGGCTTTTTATTTCAGGAACAATTAGCCTTCATAATGGGCATGGTTGTGATCAGGAGGACGAGACGAATCTAACCATGGTGTTAGATTCCATTTATGTGGCCTGTAGAAGATTTTGGAACGAGCATGGCTTGTAGCAACGGATGTTGTCCGTGGGTATAGGTCTTTTAGTTTTTAGCCACGGAGAGAGGAAGGAGATGATGCGTTGTCACTTCCCTTCTGGCCTGTTAGAATTTCGCGCCAGATCTCCACTAACGCTTTGTTTTTTATATATTATTATTGCATGTTTTATGTACAACAAATACACAATGGCGTAGTGGTTACCAGGTGGAGGCTTAAGGCGCTAGGAGGCTGGAGGTCAGGGGTTCGATCCCTGCCTCCAGCATTTGTTATTTTCTCATTTGTTTTCAGGCAATTCTATGCGCGTACAATCCAGGAGACCCACCATGGACCTTCATCATCCACGCGCCAGATGGCCAGATCTGGTGGCTACCACTGAGGGTGCACCAAAGGCCCAGTCAAACGCCTGCATACTGGATCCAAAAGTCAACGCGGACCTCATCTCAATGGGCCCAAATTCTTGCTATGCACCCCCCCCCCCCAATCAGGCCCATCTCTATCCTTTCACATTTTTTATTATTCTATTTAATTTATTTGCCTTTTATTTATTTACTAACCAATAAAACAATTTTCTTTTTATCAAAAATCATCAAAAAATATTTTATGGCCAATTAAATTTTATAATATTATTTTTAGCAACAAATTAATTAATTTAATTAGGTTTGATTAATTAGACAACTTTAAATTATTTTTGTAAATAATTAAAATCAATTAGAATCAATAGGTTTTATTTACTAATTTAATTATTTTATTTCTTTCCTAAAATAACAAAAAATCAAAAAATAGGTCTTGTAATTATTTTTCATTAATTAATTTAATAACTAATTAATTTAGCATTTAATTTTAGGACTTAATTTCTTTTCTTAAAAAAATACTAAAAACAACAAAAATATTTTCTTTTAATTAGGAGGGTCAAAACCCTAGTTTCGCATTCGATTCAATTTTCTCGCGGACTTTATTTTTTATTCAATTATTGTATCTGCTTCCGGTTTGTAATAATTAAATTAGGACATTTATTTATTTTTACCGCTTTTAAATTTCAAAGGGTTTGTTTTTGGCGATGTAAATACCTGACGCCTTGTAATAGTTTAGTTTAAATTTCTCCCTTTAATTTCTGCATATGTTCAATTGTTAGATGTTTGATAATAGGGTTTGCATGACAAGAATGAATGACTAAATTTAAAACAGTTAGATCACCCTTAATTATGCAAAGATAAAAATAACTGAAATCAACACACTCGCACGTGCGCACTCCTAGGGTACATCCCACTTGGTTGCCTTCGTAAATGGTCATTGAGTATAGGTTGTTTTAGAGGTCGCCCTCTCGTCTAAAAGATCATAAGTTACCTCGGAAAGGTTGCCTCGGATATCGTTGCCTCAGATAAATGATCTAAGATATTAGGGTTACCCCTAAGGCGTCCTAACATTGCTTTAGTGACCGTATGTCCCTCTTTCGAGTTGACCCTCAAACTCCAACGACGGTGCTACCTACTCGCTAATAGTGGGATAGCATTGTCTAAAGGAAACAAACATAGAACAATTCCTTTTTCTAGTAGGTAGATTAGTTCTTAAGTACTTGCTCAATCAAAAAACAAAACTTTTTCACACTTACACTTTTACGAACAAGTTTTCAAAACACTTCATTACACTCTTGAAGACAGAAGCAAGAGTTAAATCGAAGTCAAAACAAAAACTTTGTCAAAACCCACAAACACAAAGAAAAATATTTTGAAAACAATGAGCAAGTACCTAAGAACCCGTGGAAAACCACGGATAGAAAGGGTGCTAGTACCTTCCATTTCTATAATCTACCCCCCGTACTCAAAATCTCAAAAAAGGAATTTTTTTTGTGCTTTTTTCCTTTCCTTGTTGGATAAAATAAAAGTCGGTGGCGACTCTTCCCTACCGCGACATTTTGCAAACGCAAAACGCAAATCAGCATTCCAAAAACGTCTCGGTTCTAGCCACCGTATCACAACTTTAATATTCTTTTATTTATTTAATTTGTTTAAATTGTTTTCTAACACAAATAATTTCTTTTTTCACAAAAAATCATAAAATCAAATTTCACAAATTTAGAATTAGGTTTTTTTTATTTTATCAAATTAAATTTAATATTAATTTAAATTTAATTTAGGTTAATTCTAACTTTTTATATATTTAAAATCAATTAGAAAAAAAATTATGGTTAGCTTGTGATTTAATTTTTATTTCTTTCTCAAATAAAATAAAAATACAAAAATAAGTTAATTTAATTATTGTTCTTAAATTTTTAAATTAATTAGTAATGAGGTTTTTATTTATTCAGTTGAACCTTATTTTCTTAAAATAGCACAAAAAACGACAAAAAATGATTTTTTTTCTTTTAAATAACAATTAGGTAGTTGGGGTCAAAACCCTAAATTTCTTGTTCGAGATTCATCGCGCGTGTTTACTATTTTTGCAATATTAATGTAACTGCTTACAGTATGTAATAGTTTAATTAGGATTTTCTTTATTTATCGTCTTTTACGGGTTTTTTGGCTATGTAATTAATCCCTACCCCGAGGCCTTGTAATAGCGTAGTCTTTATTTCTTGCATTTTAATTCTCGCAAATATTAACTGTTAGATGTATGTTAATAGGATTGTATGACAAGATTGCATGATAATTTTAAAACGACTAGAAAACCCTAATGTGCAAAGATAATAACTGAAATCAAATCACTCGCACTTGTGCACTCCTAGGGTATACTCTCACTTCAGTTGCCTTCGGTAAACGGTCATTAAGTATAGGGTGTCTTAGTGGTGGCCCTCCTGTCTAAACAAAATATCAAATGTCCCATTCGAAAATGTTGCCTCGGAAATGTTGCCTATGATCTTAAGACTTTATGGTTATTACTAAGACGTCATAACATTGATTTAGTGATCGTACGTCCCTTACGAATTGACCCTTACAACTCCAACAACGGTGCTTCCTATTTTTCAATAGTAGGATAGCGCTGTCTAAAGGAAACAAGAATAGAAATAATCTTTTTTCGAGTAGGTAGATGCTAGTAGGTACTTGCTCAAGATCAAACTTTTCACACTTACACTTTTTTCAAACAAAGTTTTTAAAAACAACTTCGTAACACTCTTGAGGACAGAAACAAGGGTTAAAACGAAGTAAAACAAAAACTTTTTCAAAACAAACACACACAAGTAATTTTTAAGATGAGAAAGTACCTAAGAGCCCGTGGAAAACCACAGATAGAAAGGGTGCTAACACCTTCCCTTTCTATAATCTACCCCATACTCAAAATCTCGAAAAATGAATTTTCCTGTGCTTTTTTCCTTTCCAGTTGGATAAAATAAAAGTCGGTGGCGACTCTTGCTTACCGCGACATTTTGCGAACAAAAAACGCAAAACGCAAACTAGCATTTTCCAAAACAGTCAGTTCTGCCACCGTATCACAGAACTGGCGACTCTGCTGAGGAATTATAACTGGGATATACCTTAGGATTTAGTTCATCATAAATTGCTTCTCTTGTTTGTTTTGGTTGCTTTACTTTTAAGGGTTTTTGTTTGGGAGTTACTATAGATCCTAACTCGGATCTTGGGATACCTTTTAGGTAAGTAGCAATAAACTGTGAGGGAACTGTACGGCGTAGACCGATACGGTTGAAGCAGTAGCTACGTTGATATGGCACATTGGTTGGTACCGATATCCCTTATGGAGAATACGGAGCCGCTATGTGTGTCGTTAAGCATCAACTGACCTTAGAACCTTTAATCGAACAACTTGGCCATTAGAAAGTAGTGAGATAGCCGGCCTCGGTGTAAAGCTGGGAACTGGTTGATACTCGATGCTACACTCATTGAGACCATACTCTCGAGATAGTTTCGGCCGTAAGAAAAGATTGCGTGAGCTGAAACCATGACCGATGGAGGATGGTCATTGATATTGAGAACCTCTAGAACCCGGTTACTTTTTCTAGGAGAGGTTGAAACCAACTGAACTTCAAGAGGGTAATACCTTTGACCCCATTCAAGCCTCAAACTTAAGGGCTTTTGTGTGACTTGTTTGCCTTTGCCATGCCTGTTATCTGCTATACTTGTTGTTTGTTTTATCATGACATTATGCATCATAACATAGCATGCATACTTCATTATACTAACCATTTTAAAGACCGAGGGGATTTATCTTTGTTCTGTTTTGCAGATTATGGCTTCCGTGCGCAGAAATACCATCCGAGTTAACTTTGTGCAAATACCTGCTCAACTCAAAGATTTAGCCTCAAGAGTCTCCGAAACTTCTATGTTCATTAAGAGACATGGTCAGCTTCTTAGCCTGGTCACCTCAAATCTTAATGAGAAGATGATGAGTGTAATTTTCCAGTTCTTCGATCCTGTGCATCATTGCTTCACCTTTCCAGATTATCAGCTGGTTCCCACTTTGGAAGAGTTTTCTCACTTATTGGGCATATCCATCCTTGAGCAGATGCCCTTCACAGGTATGGAAGAGACTCCTAGACCAGAAGACAATGCCTCAACACTGCATCTAAAACGGGTTGATGTAGTATCCAATTGGGAAACACGAAGCGGGGTCGAAGGGTTCTTAGCCAAATTTCTGATAGACCAGGCTCAGCTATTCTGGGATAGTTTGGATTTTCAGGCTTTCGAAGATATCTTGGCTCTCCTTATCTACGGTTTGGTTCTCTTCCTGAATCCAGATTCCTTTATAGATGTGAATGCGGTTAAGATTTTCCTTTCTTGCAATTATGTGCCTACTCTACTGGGTGATATCTTGCATGCCCTCTACACTCGTACTGTGCGAAGAAGAGGGACTCTTATGTGTTGCATGTCGTTGTTGTCGAGGTGGTTTATTTCACACCTCCCCAAGTCTGTGCTGAAGAATTAATAAGGTTTGGTTTGGTCCTAAAGAATAATGTCACTTGCCCATACAGATATTCTTTAGAGCTCCCGGGCTATGGAAGACACTGCAGTTATTGATTGTTGTGGGGGAAACCCTAATGTCTTGTTGCTTGGAATCAGAGGGGGTATAACCTACAACCCTTTCTAGCTTTGCGATAATTTGGTCGTGCTCGGAGAGACGGTCCCCGTGAGCTACTTCTTGTAGATATTGCATTTGACTACAAGGAAAACGTTGACGAGCATCGTCGGAGGTTTATACGAGCTTGGGGAATGGTGAACATATCTGACCCCCAAGAGCTGGGACCAAGGACTTCCCTTCCTATGCAGCCTTACCTCCAATGGGTCCGAGCTCGTGCCCAGAAACTTGGGATGCCCTATGAAGTAGTATTGCCAGTGATTGTAAAGCCCACCAATGAAGAAGGCATTCCTTACACAGTTCTTTATCCTTACATGCCCAATGATCCTGGGGCATCGCAGAGATCTTGGATTCAGCTGAAAGAGGAGAGGGATACTTATCGGGAAAAGTACCATGAGCAAGAAAGGAAGATTTTGAAGCTCACTAGGCAGCTCGATGAAGAAAGAACGATCAATGACTACGTCAGCACAAAGAGGAAGCGTCCATGGGACTTTTGATTTTGCTTTTCTAGTTTTAGATTTGTTTTCCATTTATTTCTTTGTAACGCCTTAAAGGCATTGTTGAACCTTTTACGAGATTAATCTAATAAAGTTTGTTTATTTTTGGTTTGCAAGTTTAAATCTCCCAAAGTCTTTGAAATCATTACATGCGCATCCCATTATCATGCACACCATTACAGGTACCATTACAGGTTTCTCATCTTCTTCACTGTTTATTTTAGCACGAAATCTCTTCTGATCAAGCCATCAAAGATCTTCAGGCACAGAACGCCCAATTCCAACAGATGTTCTTAAGCTTGGCTAAAGGGCAAGAGGATTTGAAGACTCTCATTCTGAAAGAGAAGAAGAAGAAGAAGGTCGTTCTTCTGAATATGGGAAAAAGGTTTGGGGATAAGTTGAAACAGCAAGCTGATCTGACCTCTTCATCCAAGGAAGGGGAGAACCAAGAAGAAGAAAAGGGCCCTAGTCCTGCCATCTCTGATAATGATACGGATTATGATGATGAACAATATCCTCCTGCTGAGGATAGGTACAAGAAACTAGAAGACTGTCTGAGTGCTATGGAGATTCAGAAGATCCCTGGGTTGGATTTCGGAGAGTTGGGACTGGTATCGAGAGTGGTGATCCCTCATAAGTTCAAAGCTCCGGTTTTTTCCAAATACGATGGAGTATCCTATCCAAAACTTCATCTTCTCTCATATGTCAGGAAAATCCAACCCCACACGGCTGATAGAAATTTATGGGTGCACTTCTTTCAAGATAGTCTGTCAGGGACTCAGCATGAATGGTTTTATCAATTGGAAGGAGCTAATGTCCAAAACTGGGAAGACCTTGCTGCTGCTTTTTACAGGCAGTATCAGTATAACGCCGACCTTGCTCCCACTCGTACTCAGCTTCAGGGTATGTCTATGGGTGCAAGCGAAGGTTTTAAGGACTATGCTCAAAAGTGGAGAGATTTGGCTGGAAGAGTCCAACCTCCTTTGTCTGACAGGGAGTTGGTTGACATGTTTCTAGGGACGTTATCTGGTCCATTTTTCAATCATCTGATCGGCAGTTCATCATCTGGGTTTACTGAGTTAATCTTAACTGGAGAGAGAGAGTAGAAGCTGGTATATGAAGTGGTAAGATACAGAAGGATACTTCATCAAGTGCAGTAAAGAAGCCTTTCACCGGTAAGAAAGAAGCTAGTGCAGTTTATGGCCCAAGGGGCCAAAGCAGACCTGAACATCGTCAAGCAATAAATGCGGTAGTGATATCAAGACCCACCGTTGCTCCACAACGCAACAATCAACAAAGGATGGAAAGACCACAGAGGCAGTACACTCGGCTCAATATGACCTTGTCTCAAATTCTACCACAATTATTGAAGACCAATCTGGTAACTCTGAGGGAGGCCCCGAAGAACCCCAACACCACATCTCCTCATTATAACCCGAATGCCCGCTGCGCCTATCACTCTGAAGGTCCAGGTCATGATACGAACAACTGTTGGGCCTTGAAAAATAAGGTGCAAGACTTGATCGAAGCCAAAGAGATTGAGTTTGACACTCCGGAGAAGCCCAACGTCATAACTGCTCCCATGCCCAAACATGGTCATGGAGTAAATTTTATGGACGATGATTTATCTTTGACCTCCGTGGAAGAAATTGCTACTCCTTTCATGACAGTTAAGAAGAATTTGTTAGCCGGTTTATTTTCGGGCTGTGGTGAAGGTTACCACATGTGCTCAATTCTACCTGTTGGTTGCCACTTATTGAAATCAGGTATTCAACGCCTAATGGATAGTAAAGAGATCCTGTTCGAAAAGACTATGATTTCGTTGGTTCCAATTGAAGATGTTGCCATCATAACCATTTCCGCCAATCCTTCCAAGGTTTCCTCGAGAAATCCTGTTAGGATTACATCCGTCCCAAGAATTGTTTCATTAATAATTATTGTCCCTGGTCCTATCCCATACACTTCGGATAAGGTTGTCCCTTGGCACTATGGGGCTGATGTGTATTACCATGGAGTTAAGCAAGACTTAAAGAGTGAGGAAGCTGATGTTGACGTTCGCAATATTGTCGGGGCCAGCAAGGTCACTAGAAGTGGAAGACTCTTTTCTCCCGAGATTTCCCCTCTGACTGTTCACAAACCTGTTGTCATTCCATCTGCTAGTACATCATCTATTATCCCAGTTCCTATTCTAGTTATCACCCCTGTCGCCGAGCCATCTGGAACCCGGGGCAAAGAAAATAGGTGAGACTGCTCGGACGGAGGCACCTAAGAAGATCATTGTAGAAACCTCTAAGCAGGAGATAGAGGAAATACTGAAGATTATCAAGAAGAGCGACTATAACGTAGTCGAGCAGCTGGGGAAGACCCCATCAAAAATATTCATGTTGTCCTCGTTATTGTGTTTTGAAGCCCATGCAAAGACTCTAATTGCATTCCTTAAGACCGCGCATGTGCCGCAGGAAACTTCAGCCGATCAATTCAAAGACTGCGTAGCTAGTTTGACTGCCGACAATGGGTTGGGTTTCTCAGATGCAGATCTGACTGCTAAAGGAAGAAATCACAATGATGCTCTGCACATCTCGATTGAGTGCAGGGGCACTACTATGGCCCATGTACTGGTGGATATCGGGTCCTCATTGAATGTTTTGCCAAAGAAAGCATTAGACCGTCTGGACTGTGAAGGTTTGATTCTAAAGCCGAGCAATATCGTGGTCAGAGCTTTCGACGGGTCAAAAAGGATGGTGCACGGGGAGGTGGACGTCCCTATGAAAGTTGCCTCTCAGAATTTTGCATCCATTTTCTACATGATGGATATCAGACCATCATATTCTTTCTTTCTGGGTCGCCCTTGGATTCATATGGCTGGGGCAGTGACTTCCACGCTCCATCAAATGTTGAAATATCCGGTAAAGGGGAAGATTGTCACGGTACGAGGCGAAGAGGAGTATATGGTGAGTCATCTCAATTCCTTCCGCTACATGGAGATGGATGGGGAATTCATCGAAACCCCTTGTCAGAACTTTGAAGAGGTCCCTCAGACTTTGGCATCAACTGAAATTGCTATCGACAAACCTCCGATGAAAATGGCTTCTCTCAGGGATGCCAGGGCTGTAATTGAAGAAGGTGGGTGCACCAATTGGGGTTAGCTCCTTGATTTCACGCACAAAACTGACAAATTTGGTTTGGGCTTTACTACAGGGGCTCAAAGGGCTGTTAGGCGCGCGCAGATTGGAAGACCTCCTCTGCACATCAGCAATCAGGGAGTTAATGCGGTTGAAGATGGTGAAGAAGATTCAGATATCGACAACTGGATTTACCCTACAACCAATGGTGGATTGAACAACTGGACGGCGAAGGACTTCATACCTGTTTCTTTTATTCCACAGTAAATGACTTTTATTTTAAGAGTTGTAATAGATGGTTTAAAACTTTACGGCCCGGTGCCTTGCCCGAGGCACCTTGGCTTTGCTTGTGAGGGCTTATTATCTGTCATTTCATATATCATCAATAAAACATTGGACGTTTCTTGCATTACAAATTTTGCGCTCCTTGTGTTTCTTTTTTTGTCTCTTGCTTTATCAAAAATAGCTATCCTCTTACACACACTCATGTATCATAATGCAGATCCATATCCACCCTGGATCCCATTGATAACAACTCTGCTACTGCCAGTTATGACTTCAAAAATTCGATCAACCAAGCTGAGGATGAAGGTGAGGATGATTGTGAGGTGCCTGGGGAACTTGCTAGACTGTTACTACAGGAAGAAAGGGCCATACAGCCTCATGAAGAGCCAGTTGAATCAGTGAATTTGGGTACAGAGGAAGACAGGAAATAGGTTAAGATAGGTGCGAATCTGGAGCCTAGTGTGAAACAACGATTGATACAGATGCTACGTGACTATGTTGAGATCTTCGCTTGGTCTTATGAAGATATGCTTGGTTTGGATACTGATATTGTGGTTCATCGCTTGCCAACTAAAGAAGACTGCCCTCCGGTAAAGCAGAAGGTTCTCCGTATGCACCCTGAAATGTCTGAGAAAATCAAAGCTGAGGTCATGAAACAGTTCGACGCGGGATTTTTAGCTGTCACTTCTTATCCACAGTGGGTTGCCAACGTTGTTCCGGTGCCTAAAAAAGATGGTAAGGTACGGATTTGTGTGGACTATAGAGATCTAAATAGGGCGAGCCCAAAGGATGATTTCCCACTTCCTCACATCGATGTTCTGGTCGACAACACTGTGCAGCATAAGATCTTCTCCTTCATGGATGGTTTTTTTGGCTTCAACCAGATCAAGATGGCTCCCGAGGACAGGGAGAAGATAACCTTCGTTCCACAGTGGGGCACCTTCTGTTACAAGGTAATGCCTTTCGGGTTGAAGAATGTTGGGGCAACTTATCAGCGCGCCATGGTCGCTTTGTTCCACGACAAGATTCACCATGAGATTGAGGTTTATGTTGATGACATGATCGCAAGGTCCCAGACTGAGGAAGAGCACCTTGACCATCTTCAGAAACTATTTGACAGGTTGAAGATTTACAAGCTGAGATTGAACCCGAACAAGTGCACATTCGGGGTGAGGTCTGGTAAGCTGCTGGGTTTCATCGTCAGTGATAAGGGTATTCAGGTGGACCCTGCCAAAGTAAAGGCTATACAGGAGATTCCGGCTCCCCGCACAGAAAAGGAGGTTAGAGGCTTTTTGGGACGTCTAAATTACATTTCCAGGTTCATCTCACACCTGACTGCTACTTGTGAGCCAATCTTCAAACTGCTGAAGAAAGATCAAGTGGTAAAATGGTATGATGAATGTCGGGCCACTTTTGAAAGGATCAAGGAATACCTCCAAGAGCCACATATTCTGATGCCTCCAGTTGAAGGAAGACCTTTGATCTTATACTTGACAGTGCTGGATAATTCAATGGGGTGCGTGCTGGGGCAGTATGACGAGTCTGGCCGAAAAGAGCACGCTATTTACTACCTTAGCAAAAAGTTTACCGACTGTGAGACCCCATACTCACTGCTCGAGAAAACTTGTTGCACTTTGGCATGGGCTGCTCGCTGGCTGAGACCGTATATGCTGACTCACACTACCCTATTGATATCAAAGATGGATCCAATCAAGTATATCTTCGAAAAGCCTGCCTTGTCTGGAAGAATAGCAAGATGGCATATGATCTTAATTGAGTATGACATCCAATACACAACCCAAAAAGCAATCAAGGGGAGTGTATGGGCAGATCATTTGGCGCATCAGGTCGTGGATGACTACCAATCCATGAATTTCGAGTTCCCAGATGAGAACATCATGTTGGTGACCGACTGTGAAGAACCTGGACCAGATGAAGGACCCAAGGAAGGATCCCGATGGTCTATGTATTTTGACGGAGCCTCGAACGCGTTGGGTAATGGAATTGGCGCTGTAATCATATCTCCTAAGGGCTGTCATACTCCATTCACCGCCCGATTATGTTTTAACTGCACCAACAATATGGCGAAGTATGAAGCATGTATCCTGGGTCTTCGAGCTGTTATTGACCTTAGGATTAAGTTCTTGAGTGTACTCGGAGATTCTGCTCTGGTGATCAGTCAGATCAAAGGTGAGTGGGATATGAAGCACCCAAATCTTATTCCTTACAAAGAGTATGTACTGACATTGCTTCCGCACTTTGAGGAGATAACCTTTGAACACTTCCCGGGATAGGAGAATCTGTTAGCGGACGCGCTAGCTACCCCGTCTTCTATGTTCAAAGTCAGGTGGGACAATGAAGCTCCCCAGATTACCATCGAGAGGTTGGACGAACCCGCACATTGCTATGACATTGAGACTGAAGAGGTAGCAGATAAACCCTGGTTCCATGAGGTAAAGAGGTATCTTGAGGCTCAAGTGTACCCCGAGGGTGCATCTGTTAATGATAAGAAGTTCTTGAGAAGGTTCGCTGCGAAGTTCTTCATTAGCAATGGGATCCTTTATAAGTGTAACCATGATTTGACCTTACTGTGATGTGTGGACAAGAGCGAGGCAGAAAGGGTCATGACAGAGTTACATGAAGGTACCTTTGGGACTCATTCCAGTGGACATACAGTGGCAAAGAAGATCCTACGGGCAGGATATTATTGGTCTACTATGGAAGCCGATTGTTATCAGCACTCTCGGACCTGTCATAAGTGCCAAGTCTATGCTGATAAGGTGCTTGTACCTCCAGTTCCTCTGAATGTTTTGACAGCTCCTTGGCCTTTTGCAATGTGGGGCATCGACATGATCGGCGAGATTAGACCTACTGCGTCCAACAGGCATCGTTTCATTTTGGTGGCTATTGATTATTTTACAAAGTGGGTTGAGGCAGCTTCCTTTGCTATAGTAACCAAGAACGTCGTAGCGCGGTTTATCCGACACAATCTGATCTGTCGATACGGTGTACCAGAGAGGATCATCACAGACAATGGTACAAATATCAACAATACAATGATCACCGAGCTCTACAAACAGTTCAGGATAAAACATCATAACTCTTCTCCCTACCGGCCGAAGATGAATGGGGGTGTTGAAGCAGCTAATAAGAACATTAAAAAGATTGTGCAGAAGATGAAGGTGACAATACAAAGACTGACACGAGATGTTACCATTCGCTCTTCATGGGTACCGTACCTCAGCATGGACATCGACAGAGGAAACACCCTATTCTCTGGTGTATGGCATGGAGGCAGTCCTACCCATCGAAGTCCAGATACCCTCTCTCCGGATTATGAAGGATACGGGTTTGAACAAAGACGACTGGATCCAAACCCGACTTGATCAACTAAACTTAATCGCTGAAAAGAGACTTACTGCTATTTGTCATGGTCAGACGTATCAAAAGCGACTGATCAAGGCTTTTAACAAGAAAGTCAGACGCCAAGAGTATCAAGTCGGGGATTTGGTGATCAAACGCATCATACTACCGCAAGGTGATCCCAGGGGAAAATGGACCCCCACATACGAAGGGCCATTTGTGGTTAAAAACATTTTCTCGGGAGGAGCTATGATTCTAACCACCATGGATGGTGATGACCTTCCTCACCCCCGTCAATGCAGACATAGTGAAAAGATACTACGCATAATTAAAGACCCGCTAGGTCGACTTGCCTAGGCAAAAATAAGGGCTTCCCAGTGAACCAAAAGGGTTCAGGCAAAAGTAAGGGATGAAAATGAAAAAAAACTGTACACCCGGCAATTCGAAAACCTGAAAAGGCAGCTTGGGAAAAAAAGGGTATCCCGGTGGACCGAAAACCCGAAAGGGCGGTTCAGGCAAAAATTAGGGATTGAAGCGTAACACTATGTCTCATTGGATCATCTTGCGACCAGACTTCGATATCGACTATCAAGCTTGGACGGCGCCAATCAACCTGATCTACCTTCGACCAAGTAGCAAAGTGATGAGACGCTCGAAGATATAAAGGAAATAGCAGAGTTGGAACCCAATGGGATTGTTTCATATAGCTGTTTTTCTTTCTTTTCACAAAATTGTGTAAATTTCTATCTTTCGGCGGTATTCTCTTACTAGGATGTCAGCCTCTTGTACAAAAACTCCTGTTACAGGCCAACTTCAAAATCAATACAATTCAATTTCAGAAATTTCAACTTGTTTTTTTCTTTTTCTGTTTTGTTTTGCAAGAACGTCCAATGATTCATTTTTTATATGTGAATTTGAAAATAATTGCTGCTCATAAATATTTGCGTAAGAAACTAAAGACAATTACTCGTAATTCCAGGAACAGGGGCAAACAAGAAGTGTCCAAACCCTACAGTTGCTTTACCCACCAGGTATAGGGATAGAGCCAGCTTGAGAATATGACTAAAGGTACATACACTCCCTGTAGAGTAGGAAGTATCCAAGGACAGTGGTGTTAACTCCCCCCAGCCGAGGTTCATAATCGCGAATGAGTCAGCAAAATTATCCCCAAGTAGAGCTTATCTATCACCAGCAATAGAAGATTACCACCCGCTGAGTTTATTGCTCCCACAGGCAGAAGTTTAACCCCCGACAGAGTTCATCATCACCAGCAATGGTAATTCATCCCCAGTAGAGTGGTTTCTCCAAGTCAGCAGATTGTCCAACAGAGTATCTCTCTTTCCCACAGAGTCATTCTCCCACAGGGTTATTCTCAAACAGAGTCTCTCTCGGCGGAATATTCTCGAGCAGAACGGACATAGGTCTCCAGCTAATCATCTTTGGTCATTATCCCCTGCGAGAACAAAGAACTCAACTCCTCATACTTTCCAGCAGTAGTCCAGGATTTATTCTCCCCAGCCGGAGAATATCACAAAAGCCTTGCATATCCATACATCGTGGCATGCGCATACGCATCATACAACACAATCTCATTCTCATTTATTTTGAGAACATCATTACCCAATACATTTCATACATCATGACATTACATATGAATAACTCTTTACCTTTCAGAGAAAGATGCAATCAAGTTCTCACAAGTTCTCTCTGGTTTAGTCAAATCAATACCAAGATTTCTATTCCAGTTTCAAGCTATGAAGCCCGGAAATCAACCAGATAATATCTTGATTTCACCAAAATACTACGAAGCCTGGAAACAACCAGATAGTGGTATATTTCAAATACAAGCTATGAAGCCCAGAAATCGACTGAAAAACAGCTTAACCCTCAGCAAATTATTGTGAAGCCTAGAAATCGACCAGATAGCAATACAAGACACCATGAAGCCTGGAATCGACCAGATAATGGTATAAGACGCTGTGAAGACTGGATCACGACCAGATAACGGCAGAGGAAACTGAAGCCTGGGACACGATCAGATAACAGTATAAGGTACTGTGAAGCTTAGAATTCAACCAAATAGTAGTTTACTCGGCCAATTACTATGAAGCCCGGAATCGACCAGATATTAGTATTCCTTGAATTCAAGTTGAAACCCGGATGCGACCGGATAACCACTTGATTCCTTTTGAAGACTAGAGCACAACCAGATAAGAATTGAGAAAATGCAAAGCCTGGAGCATGACCAGATAGCAAGTTTAATCTCATCTCCCCAGTAAGTCACTGTAAAGCCTGGAACACGACCAGATAACATTCAGTCTTATTTTTCTCAGCAAATCACTGTGAAGCCCGGAGCACGACCAGATAGTAGCTCATTTTTACCTCCTAGACTAAGAGATGATTCCCTAGTAGAATAACGGACAACTGAAGTTCCTAAAACTCTATCTCTCTCAAGACAGACACCAGCATTCCCCAGCGAAATCTTCCTTAACAACAGGTATACGGGTTCTCGCAGAGGAATCTCTTATGCGATCGACACTTCTCCTGATGGAATCTCTAAGCCCATCTTCCGTCATTGACTTCCAAATGGCATCTATAAGCCCATTCCCGATATCGCAAGATGAGTACCACTTCACGTGAGTGCAAATTTCTGGGCACTCTAGTGTTCAATCATCTTCCACCTTCGGATCACGAAAGGCAGACGAGCCAATCTACATCCTCAGGTTTAAGAAGATTGAATAGGGGCAGCTGTTGTACCCCAAAATTTGCCCTCCCATATTTCTCAATACATTTCAAGTGAGGTCCTCAAATTGCTCAAGGAAGTCCAAGGGTTGACCAGACAAACTCTCTCCTAAGGCAGTCTACCTCAAATTAGGGTTTCATTTTGCATCAAGATGTTTGAGTCCAAAGGATCCCAAATGCTCACCATTGTTCTAATATGTTCTCAAGATCATCCATGTCAAGTTTCAAGCCTTGCAGAGAAAGTTTGCTCAGTCAATTGCTCAAAGGTCTAAAAATCGACTGTGCTAGGGCAAAAGTCAATTGTGGCCCACATAAAGTCAAACTTCAAGATTTTTGGTCAACATTCTCATTTTGAAGTATTATTCATCATTTTATCAAGGTTTGATCATGGTTCCTCAAGGATTGCTCAAAATTCATCAAAACCCAAAAGTTGCTAAATTAGGGTTTTGTAGGAAAAGTCAACTCAACTTTGACCAAGCATAACTTTCTCATACTTTATTAAAATGACCAATCCAAAGCTCATTTTGAATAGGATGCAATTCCCTACAATCCATATTCAGCTCCCAAGTTCAAAATATGCATTCACAAGAAGATATGAATTTGGACATTATAAGTCATTTTGGAAAGTCAACAAAAACACCTTTTGGGTCAAAGCTTCATACATGAACATGGAAGAATCAATTGAGATGATACCAAAAGGGTTTCTTAGAGGACATATTAAGCTTTCTAAAAAGTCCAAGAACACCTCTCTAGGGTCAGAATTGAGAGAGTTATGCATTGGTAAAGTTGACCTTTTTTGCAAAATTGCCAAAAGTCAAATGTGTCCAAAATTTCATTTTTTGCTAAATGGGCCCAACCTTTTATGCCTACACTGAGTTTGTAATATGACCCACGACACATGAGCCCTTTCACTTGTCATTATTTTATTTTTCTCATTTATTTTGATTTTATTTCATTTAAATCAAATAAATCAAAATAAAATAATGAAAATATCAAAAACTAATCAAATCTTGAGATTTAGTGCATGTTTAGGATCATTACACAGCTGGAAAGAAGATCAAATCATGCAAGACTCATATGGATACAAAAATATTACATTTTTCTTGATTTGGAAAGATTTGCACAAGGATCAAATCATGAATCAATAATCATAATTGGAAAAGATTTGATACAAAGTTGCAACCCTAATTCATTCTTGGGTACATAAGGGACAATTGCAGACCAAAAACGAGGAGGTTGGAGGCGTGCAAGAGAGAGAATAAATTGCAAAAAATTCAAGAAAAAGTGTATACAGATTTTCAAGATTCAGGCCCTCTGAAGCCATTCCAGTCACACCAATCATTTGCTGGACACCAAGGATCTTGTTGCAACCACTAGCAAGCTTCCTCACACTCAGAATCACACTGTAAGAGTCACACGGTTCATCTCTTTTCTTGAATTCGAATATCATAATTCTGGCATATTTAGCATGATTCATTGATATATTTTTAATCCTTGAGATGTTTGCAAGCTAATGGTTATATCTAATTGTATTTTTATTGACTATACAGCAAGTTGCCATGGCTAGGGTTCTAGTTTCATTTTTAGGGGTTTTGTGTACAGGAACAATTAGGCATGGATAATGGTACCATGATGCTCGTGAATTTGCAACGAGTTGATTGGTACCATTGTTTGTGATTTATCATGCTTGCACAGGGTTTTAGAGAAGCACAGGGTTGTACCTACGCCCAGTGTCCGTAGGTAAAAGTAGTTTGTCTAAAATGACAGAGGCAACAAGGAAGATGATGGTGTGGCATGATGTGAATGGGCCATTTGAAATTCGTGTGTCTTAGAATTTGTTATTTTGTTTTTACCATATAATGTTCGTTTGTTATTGCTTGTAAAACTAAACATGCCAGCTCAGTTGGCAAGCGTGCAGGGTGATAAGGCTCAAGGACCTGGGTTTGATCCCCAGGTCCCAACTTCGCTTTATGTTATTTTTTCTCACATATTCAGGTGCGCTGGTACCCCATGAATCCATCATGCACTCTCCAAATCTGGTCATCCAAACCACCAACAGGCCAGATTCAACGCCTTATCCCTGAGGGTCCACCATACGCCCAGTCAAGCAAGCACATGGGATCTGGAAAAGTCAACAAAGGCCATGAGTTATTGGGTCCAAAAGTGCAAACAACACCCCCTCTTTGTTAGCACAACACTAGGCCCATTCTTTCTTTACTTTAATATTCTTTTATTTATTTAATTTGTTTAAATTGTTTTCTAACACAAATAATTTCTTTTTCACAAAAAATCATAAAATCAAATTTCACAAATTTAGAATTAGGTTTTTTTTATTTTATCAAATTCAATTTAATATTAGTTTAAATTTAATTTAGGTTAATTCTAACTTTTTATATATTTAAAATCAATTAGAAAAAAAATTAGGGTGAACTTGTGATTTAATTTTTATTTCTTTCTCAAATAAAATAAAAATAAAAAAATAATTTAATTTAATTATTGTTCTTAAATTTTTAAATTAATTAGTAATTAGGTTTTTATTTATTCGGTTGAACCTTATTTTCTTAAAATAGCACAAAAAACGACAAAAAATGATTTTTTTTTCTTTTAAATAACAATTAGGTAGTTGAGGTCAAAACCCTAAATTTCTTGTTCCCGATTCATCGCGTGTGTTTACCATTTTTTCAATATTAATGTAACTGCTTACAGTATGTAATTGTTTAATTAGGATTTTCTTTATTTATCGTCTTTTACGGGCTTTTTGGCTATGTAATTAATCCCTACCCCAAAGCCTTGTAATAGCGTAGTCTTTATTTCTTGCATTTTAATTCTTGCAAATATTAACTGTTAGATGTATGTTAATAGGATTGTATGACAAGATTGCATGATAATTTTAAAACGGCTAGAAAACCCTAATATGCAAAGATAATAACTGAAATCAAATCACTCGCACATGTGTACTCCTAGGGTATACTCTCACTTCGGTTGCCTTCAGTAAACGGTCATTAAGTATAGTGTGTCTTAGTGGTGGCCCTCCTGTCTAAACAAAAGATCAAATGTCCCATTCGGAAATGTTGCCTCGGAAATGTTTCCTCAGAAATGTTGCCTCGGAAATGTTGCCTCGAATATGATCTTAATACTTTAGGGTTATTACTAAGACGTCCTAACATTTCTTTAGTGATCGTACGTCCCTTACGAATTGACCCTTACAACTCCAACGATGGTGCTTCCTATTTTTCAATAGTAGGATAGCGATGTCTAAAGGAAACAAGAATAGAAATAATCTTTTTTCGAGTAGGTAGATGCTAGTAGGTACTTGCTCAAGATCAAACTTTTCACACTTACACTTATTTCAAACAAGGTTTTTAAAAACAACTTCGTAACACTCTTGAGGACAGAAACAAGGGTTAAAACGAAGTAAAACAAAAACTTTTTCAAAACAAACACACACAAGCAATTTTTAAGATGAGCAAGTACCTAAGAGCCCATGGAAAACCATGGATAGAAAGAGTGCTAATACCTTCCCTTTCTATAATCTACCCCCCATACTCAAAATCTCGAAAAATGATTTTTTCTGTTCTTTTTTCCTTTCTAGTTGGATAAAATAAAAGTTGGTGGCGACTCTTGCTTACCACGATATTTTGCGAACAAAAAACGCAAAATGCAAACCAGCATTTTCCAAAACAGTCGGTTCTGCCACCGTATCACATATGGCATGGAGGCAGTCTTGCCCATTGAAGTTCAGATACCCTCTCTCAGGATTATGAAGGATGCGGGTTTGAACGAAGACGACTGGATCCAAACCCGACTTGATCAGCTGAACCTAATCGATGAAAAGAGACTTACTACTATTTGTCATGGTCAGACGTATCAAAAGCGAATGATCAAGGCTTTTAACAAGAAAGTCAGACGTCAAGAATATCAAGTCGGGGATCTTGTGATCAAACGCATCATACTACCGCAAGGTGATCCCAGGGGAAAATGGACCCCCACATACGAAGGGCCATTTGTAGTTAAGAACATTTTCTCAAGAGGAGCTATGATTCTAGCCACCATGGATGGTGACGACCTTCCTCACCCATCAATGCAGACATAGTGAAAAGATACTACACATGATCAGAGACCCGCTAGGTTGACTGGCCTAGGCAAAAATAAGGGCTTCCCGATGAACCAAAAGGGTTCGGGCAAAAGTAAGGGATGAAAATGAAAAAAATTGTACACCCGGCAAGTCGAAAACCTGAAAAGGCGACTTGGGCAAAAAAGGGTATCCCGGTGGACTGAAAACCCGAAAGGGCGGTCCAGGCAAAAGTTATGGATTGAAGCACAACACTATGTCTCATTGTATCATCTTGCAACCAGACTTCGGTATCAACTATCAAGCTCGGACAACGCCAATCAATCTGATCAACCTTCGGCCAAGTAGCGAAGTGATGAGATGCTTGAAGATATAAAGGCAATAGCAGAGTTGAAACCCAATGGGATTGTTTCACATAGCTGTTTTTTCTTTCTTTTACACAAATTATATAATTTCTGTTTTTCGGCGGCGTTCTCTTACTAGGACGTCAACCTCTTTGTACAAAACGCCTATTACGGGCCAACTTCAAAAATCAATACAATTCATTTTCACAAGAAATTCCAATTTGTTTTTCTTTTTCTGTTTTGTTTTTCAAGAACGTCCAATGATTCATTTTTTATATATGCATTTGGAAATAATTGCTGCTCATAAATATTTACATGAAAACAAAAGACAATTACTCGTAACTCCAGGAACAGGGAAAAGCAAGAAGTGCCCAAACCTTACAGTTATTCTGCCCATCAGATACAAGGATAGATCCAGCTCAAGAACATGAGTAGTGGTACATACACTCCCCACAGAGTAGAAAGTATCCAAAGAAAGTGATGTTAGCTTTCCCGAACAGGACATAACTCTCCCCAACTAAGGTTCACGATCACGAGGGAGTCAATAATTTTTCCCCAAGCAGAGTCTATTTCTATCACATGTAGAAATTCAATCTCCAACAAAATTCATTATCACCAGCAACGGAAATTCATCCCCAGCTGAGCTTAGCAGATCTATCAACAGAGTATCTCCTCTCTAACAGAGTTATTCCCCGCAAAGTTATCCTCAGACAGGGTCTCTTCCGGCAGAATATTCACCAACCGAATGGATGCAAATCCCCAGTATAGTCATCTTTGTTCACCATCCCCAACAGAAGTAGAGGAGTTATGGTTTTTTACAACAGTCAAGAATGCCATTTCTCATACTCTCCAAACAACAGTCAGAGATTTATTTTCTGGACTCAATTTATTACGTCAGCATTTCATGTTCATACATCACGACATGTGCATACATTACATATAACATAGTCTCATTTATTTTGAAAACCACATCACAATGCATCTCATGCGTCGCATATAACTGACCAAGTATTTCTTTCAGGAAAGACAGTTACTATCAACAATTTCCAGCAGGTCCATGATCAACACCCGAAGCTAAACAGAGTAATCATCAGTGTGACAAAAGCAACCTTACCCAAGTTCCTTCCCAAGCCCTACTATCCAGGATTTTCATCTCAAGGTTCTTTCTCACAACCCTACTATCCAGGCTTTCATATCGAAGTAACCCTACTATTTAGGTTCCTTCTCACAGCCCTACTATCCAGGCTTTCATATCGAAGTAACCCTACTATCCAGGTTCCTTCTCACAGCCCTACTATCCAAGCTTTCATATCGAAGTAACTCTACTACCCAGGTCCCTTCTCACAGCCCCACCATCCAGGCTTTCATATCGAAGTAACCCTACTACCCATGTTCCTTCTTACAACCCTACTATCCAGGCTTTCATATCGAAGTAACCCTACTATCCAGGTTCCTTCTCACAGCCCTACTATCCAGGATTTCATATCGAAGTAACCCTACTATCCAGGTTCTTTCTCACAACCCTACTATCCAGGCTTTCATACCTAAGTAACCCTACCATCCAGGTTCCTTCTCACAGCCCTACTATCCAGGCTTTCATGACGAAGTAACCCTACTATCCAGGTTCTTTCTCACAGCCCTACAATCCCGACTTTCATATCGAAGTAACCCTACTGTGATCGGTGGGAAAAGAACTGACTGTTTTTTGGAATGTTGGTTCGCGTTTTGCGTTTGTTTTTGCAAAATGTCGCGGTAAGCAAGAGTCGCCACTGTCTTTTATTGTATCCAATAAGGAAAGGACAAAAGTACAGAAAAATTCCTTTTTCGAGATGTTTCTCGGGTTCGGGAGGTAGATTATAGAAAGGGAAGGTGTTGGCACCCTTTCTATCTGTGGTTATCCACGGGCTCTTAGGTACTTGCTCAAAGTGTTTTCAAAAATTGCTTTTCGTTGTGTTTGTGGGTTTGAAAGGAGTTTTTGTTTGAAAAGTGTGTAAGTGCGAAAAGTTTTGTTTTGTTTTAAAAGGAGCAAGTACTTAAGGACCATCTACCTACTTGAAAAAGGAATTAATCTGTGCAAATGTCCTTTAGACAATGCTAGCCCACTATTGATGAGTAGGTAGCATCGTCGTTGGAGTTTTAAGGGTCAATTCGATTAAGGGACGTGTGGTCACTAAAGCAATGTTAGGACGCCTCAACGGTAACCCTAATGTCTTAGATCATTTTTTCCGAAGCAACCATTTCGAGGCAACTTATGATCTTTGGACAAGAGGGCGATCTCTAAAACTTCCTATACTCAATGACCACGTTCGAAGGCAACCAAGTGAGGTGTACCCTAAGAGTGCGCATGTAAGAGTGTATTGTTTTTCAGTTATTTATCTTTGTACATGTCATGGTTTATCTATGTTGATTTTAAGTTCATACATTGGATCTTGTCATGCATTCCCTATTATCAAACATCTAATAGTGTATAGTTGCGGAATTTAAATTTGCGGGAATTAAATCTAAACTATTACAAGGTGTCGGGTATTTACATCGCCAAAAACAAACCCTTTAATTAAAATTGTGGAAAGTAAAATAAAGCGATAAATAATTAAATTCCTAATTAAAAGCTATTACATACCGGAAGCAATTACAATATTGGAATCAAATGGATCGCGTGCAAGAAATTAAATCGGCGCATTTTTTAGGGTTTTGACCCTTTTTGAAAAGAAAGCATGTTTTTGTTATTTTTTGAATTAAATGGAAGTTAAATTAGGTCAAAATTAATTAATTAATTAATTAAAATATTTTTGGATTTTTTTTTATATATTTAAAGAAATAAAATAAATTTAGTTAAAAGTTAGTAAAACCTAATATTCTACATTGATTTTAATTTATTGCAAAAATATTAAAATTATACCTAATTAAAAACTAAATTAATTGATTAATATTTATTTAAAAAAATAAAATAATGAAATTAATAAAAAAAATATTTTTTGTGGTTTTGATTTTATGAGGAAAATAAATTAATTGGTTAGTGATTAATTAAAATAATAATATTAAAATAAATAAAGAAAGCAAAATAAAAATAAAAAGAAATACTCATGGGGGGTGTTGGGCCCAGATTGTGGTGAGAAGAGCAATTCTTTGGCCCAATAGTTGCTAGCCTGCTTTGACTTTCCAGATTACCCACGCGTGTGTTGACTGGAGAACATGATGGGCGTTCAATCTTGGCCCTTGGATTTGGCTTGAAGGCCATCTGGCGCTTGGGATTTTTAGGTGTATGGTGTACCACACTATTGTCTTTGCACTGAATTATCTGTAAATAAAATGCAAGAAATATATGGGGGACCTGGGATTCGAACCCAGGTCCCATTGGACTTTGACATAGTGCGCTTACCAACTCAACCATCATGCTTATCTGTCATTATACTGGATGAATAATATTATAAGGGAAAAGCACATAATATACTGGAAACTAAAAAAGCGCGCGAAATTTATTTGAACGGGCCAATGAAGACGAGCCACGTCTTCGTCTTCTTCAACAAAACCTGTTATTTTTCCTGCGGATTTGGATCCGCAACAAAATCCATGGCTCGATCCTAAAACAAACTCTAGGCGGTGGAAATGAATTTTGAGACCACTATCTCACTCGTCTCTTCCCCCTGATTTCATTTATGCCCATGGTTGGTCCTGATTTTTCCTGTAAAACGAACTCCCAAATACAAGTATCCAAAACCCTAGGTTCGGGTATGGCGATATAGCTCATGAAAACAAAATCAAATGATGCAACAAGTTTAGAAATTGAATGGCGAGCATGATTATACCAACGATTTGTCCAAAAGATGCCAAAATATGGAATCACGATCTCATGTACAGGTTCGTGTTTCAAGCGACTTACAGTGCGTTTGGAGATGTTTCAGGACTCGTGAATGGTTGCTTTAGCTTCAGTGGACGTCAGGCAAGAAGGATACGTTGATCTTTTGCTTTGAATTGGACTCCAAGACTGGTTTCAGTTTTCAAATTTTTAAGCTTTTTTCAAGTTTTGTATTCTGAGATTTGGCAGCTTTCAGGTCATGTTCTTGTGTGCTCTATGTTGTATATGTAACAAGGATTGTATTAGGTTAAATCTTGGGCTTGGCACCCTTGTATATTGATGATTCAAGATTTGATATGATTCCTCCATTAAAGGCTTCCAATATCTTTCCAAATCCAAGATTTTGTGCATGATATGGCTTGGCACGAATTTGATTGTGTTCATGATGTTAATTGAAAGTTGTATCAACCAAAAAGATCACAAGTTATTAATATTGAGATTTCATTTTGATTTAAATTGATTAAAAATGAATTAAATCAATAAAAATCAAATAAAATAGAAAAATTAATAATTGATCATGAAATTGAAGATAGGACACGTGTGTGGTGTGAAAAGATCTAATCAAGTGGAAAAAAGTGGACCCATTTGACAAAATTTGAAGTTTTGGGGATAGTTGACTTTTGGCAATTTTGGAAAAATGCCTAACTTCAACAATGCATAACTTCTTCAATTTTGATCTTTTGGAAGTGTTCTTGGACTTTTTAGAAACCTTGATATGTCCTCTAACCAACCCTTTTGGTCTCATCTCAATTTGACATTCCATTCTCAAGTTATAATCTTTGTCAAAAAAGGTTTTTTTGTTGACTTTCAAAAATGACCTATAATGTCCAAATTTGTAACTTTTTGTGAGAGCATTTCTTGATCTTGGGGTGTGAAGATGGACTGTAGGAAATTGCATCCTCTTCAAAATGAGCTTTGGATGGGTCATTTCTCATAAAGTATGAGAAAGTTATTCTTGGTCAAAGTTGAGTTTACTTTTCCTACAAAACCCTAATTTAGCAACTTTTGAATCTTGATGAATCTTGAGCAATCCTTGATTAATCATGATCAACCCTTGATCAAATGATGAATTATACTTCAAAATGAGAATGTTGGCAAAAAATCTTGAGGTTTGACTGTTTGTAGGTCACAGTTGACTTTTGCCCTAGCACAGTCGATTTTTGGACCTCTTGAGCAATTGACTGACCAAACTTTCTCTGCAAGGCTTGAAATTTGACATGGATAAACTTGAGAACATATTAGGACATTGGGGAGAATTTGAGGCCATTTGGATGTAAGGACCTTGATGCAACACAAAACCCTAATTTTGAATTGACTGCCTTAGGAGGTGATTTGACTGTCCAACTCTTGAGCTAACTTGAGTCACTTGGAGATTATTCTTGACATGTCTTGAGAAATATGGGAGGGAAAATTTTGGGGTACAACAGTTGCCCCTGTTCAATTTTCTTAAACCTGAGGATATAGATTGGCTTTCGAGCCTTTCGTGATCCGAAGGTGGAAGATAATTGAACACTAGAGTGCCCAGAAATTTGCACTCGCATGGTGTAGTATCAGCATTGTGATGTCGGGAATGGGCTTACAGATGCCATTTGGAGATTGTTGGTAGGAGGATGGGCTTACAGATGCCATCTGCAGGAGTGTCGATTGCATAAGAGATTCCTTAGCGAGAACTTGCATACCTGTTGTTGTAGAAGATTCCGCTGGGGAAGCCTAACTTTTGTTGAGATTTAGGAACTTGCCTGTACTTCAACTGAGAGAATGCCTCGGCTGAGTCTTAAGAACCTGTCCATAATTCAATTGGGGGGAAACATCTTCATCAAGATCTAGGAACTGTCTAGTCTTCAACATAGTATACCGTTGAGATTGTAGAACTCGTCCACACTTTGACGGAGGAAAACATCAAGATCTAGGAACTGACTAGTATTCAACGTAGTATACCGTTGAGGTTATAGTACTCGTCCACACTATGACATAGGGAAACATCTTCATCAAGATCTAGGAACTGTCTGGTCTTCAACGTAGTATACCGTTGGAATTACAGAACTCGTCCACACTATGACGGAGGAAAACATCAAGATCTAGGAACTGACTAGTGCTCAACGTAGTATACCGTTGAGGTTATAGCACTCGTCCATACAATGACGTAGGGAAACATCTTCTTCAAGATCTAGGAACTGTTTGGTCTTCAACGTAGTATACCGTTGAAATTAGAGAACTCGTCCACACTATGACGAAGGAAAGCATCAAGATCTAGGAACTGACTAGTGCTCAACATAGTATACCGTAGAGGTTATAGTACTCGTCCACACTATAACATAGGTAAACATCTTCATCAAGATCTAGGAACTGTCTGGTCTTCAACGTAGTATACCGTTGAAATTAGAGAACTCGTCCACACTATGACAGAGGAAAGCATCAAGATCTAGGAACTGACTAGTGCTCAACGTAGTATACCGTTGAGGTTATAGCACTCGCCCACACTATGACGGAGGAAACCATCAAGATCTAGGAACTGACTAGTGCTCAACGTAGTATACCGTTGAGGTTATAGCACTCGTCCATACTATGACGTAGGGAAACATCTTCATCAAGATCTAGGAACTGTCTGGTCTTCAACGTAGTATACCGTTGAAATTAGAGAACTCGTCCACACTATGACGGAGGAAAGCATCAAGATCTAGGAACTGACTTGTGCTCAACGTAGTATACCGTTGAGGTTATAGTACTCGTCCACACTATGACGTAGGGAAACATCTTCATCAAGATCTAGGAACTGTCTGGTCTTCAACATAGTATACCGTTGAAATTAGAGAACCCGTCCAAACTATGATGAAGGAAAGCATCAAGATCTAGGAACTGACTAGTGCTCAACGTAGTATACCGTTGAGGTTATAGCACTCGTCCACACTATGACGGAGGAAAACATCAAGATCTAGGAACTGACTAATGCTCAATGTAGTATACCGTTGAGGTTATAGCACTCGTCCATACTATGACATAGGGAAACATCTTCATCAAGATCTAGGAATTGTCTGGTCTTCAACGTAGTATATGATGGGGATCTGTAATGTATAGCCTAAATATAGTACTGCAAGTGCACAGCCTATCGAAGTAATATATAAGATTATCGAACCACAGAGACCAATTGTCAATCTATCAACTCTATTGCTAAGGTGCTTATCTAAGGTGAACAAGAATATTGATGTGAGTGCACTGCAACAAAGTAAATGAGCGAGGTAAATAACAGTTTAAAAGACAGGTTGGAATGTAAATCATGTAATCAGATATTGGTCCGGTCATGCGTAGATGAAACTACTTATGGGGCAGTATTTTCTATTGATAGCAAAGAATCAATTTAACGGGAACTTGTAGCTTTTGACTACTAAGAACCGAATTTACTCTTTAAATTAAATTCCTTTATTTTCACATATAAAGGGTGCCTTCCGCGTTAAAGAGGTAAACCTATTTTTAAGAAATTGATAGTTTTGACTTAACAGAAAAGTAATTTTACTTGGAAAGATTAACTTAAAGAGACTTTTGGCTTTTGACCAAGAGTCAGATTTCAAACCTACAAACGCGTCCGAAAATAGTTTCAAAATCGTTTTCTAAAAAGGTCAATGATTCCTATTTAACCAATCAACGGCTTTCGCTCTTTTTGTTTGGTTAAATAATAATCAAGTCGTATCATTAGTTTGGACGGCTTTCGATCTTACCCGATAAACATTTAAACATAATTGACTTAAGTTAAAAGCAAAACATCCCCAGAGTATTTTCACTAGCATGATAATTGGAACGCGACCATGATGACAATCATTACATCCAAACCTTTATAGTTTAGCCAGACATAATAAGTGCGAGTCTATAAAACGTGTAGACTATGATAAGAGCGAGTAAGTAAAAGAGTGCGAGTCTATAAAACGTGTAGACTATGGTAAGAGCATTTAGAGTCTATAAAACGTGTAGACTATGGTAAGAGCATTTAAAGTCTATAAAACGTGTAGACTATGGTAAGAGCATTTAGAGTCTATAAAACGTGTAGACTATGGTAAGAGCATTTAGAGTCTATAAAACGTGTAGACTATGGTAAGAGCAATTATAAGTAAAGAAATGCAATAAAATAGAACATTGCTCCAGTCGGAGACTTGAATCTGATACAAATCTGCGGAATGGTAAGGCTGGTATGATGAACTTCAACCAAAGTGCTCCAAGACTCGATTACAACTCAATCTACACCGCAATAACTCCCCGATGTGAAGAGATTATTACTTTACAAAAACTGATAGTATATGGCTTAAGATTGTACTAAGCTTGGATGAAACTAAAAAAAGAAAATCGAAAACTATTTATAGAGGATCCTTGAGATGCGTAAAGACCAGCATGCCCCTCAACTTCTTCTGAGCGGGAAACTTTTGTGAAGGCCGCGGGCGCGGTGGCAGTGGCCGCGGGCGCGGTGGCTGGAACTGCCAGATCGTGGGAACGTGGCAGTTGGTCTCTGGGTGAAAGTGGGCCACGTCATCGCGTTCCCTGTAGCCGGCGCGGCGCTGAACGCCATAAGTGCAGAATATCTTGAAAAACCCTAATTTCTTGGCGTTTTGGCTCGTTTCTTCACAGAAGGCTCTGAAATGACAAGAATCCTGAAAACAAAGGAAAAAGGAACATAATACGAGAAAATGATAATAAAAACTAAGGAAAACATGTGATATTTGAGTCAGAAACATAGTGCGATTTAGTGCGATCAAATCCTCCCACGCTTAGACCTTTGCTTGTCCTCAAGCAACAACTCTTAGAAGTAGATGAAAGAAAATTATGGTGTATACAGGTTTTGGGCAAAGAGGGCTTCTAAGTTCGAGTAAGGGTGTGTTGTCAGGCACTAACTATCTGAACCAAGGGTATCGTAATTACACTACTCGCAGAAATGCGGACATAAACCTCATAAGTATACAGATCGATCCTAATATCCTTACTATGCTAAGACTTCTTTTTGTACGAGGTCCTTTTTCATTCAGGCGCAATCACATTAAGCCCGTTATCCGTACATATTCATGGTGTAGTGACCGGTTAGTGACTCTGATCTCAAGTGATGGGATTCTGGTACAAGAGTTGGTTTAACCCCTTTTTATTTTACCCATTTGCAGTTGCGGGGGATCGGACCGTAGTCCGCCCTACCAAGTCCAGCACCAGATACCTCTGGACCAACTACAACGGATGTGCCTTATATATTTTTTTTTCTTTGTTTTTATTAGTGCTTACAACTTTCTTGAGTTGAGTAATCTTTGTGAGGATCACCCAACTCGTAGTCGTATTCATACTTTATTTTATAAACTTTTAAGGCAAAATAGAGATCATCCACTTATATTCATCGATCCTACACTTAGAGCATGCTTAGGCCGGAGCTGACTGCTAAGATAAACTACTTGAAGACCTATTTGTACAGTTTTATTCAAAATCATAGCATATTGGGAAGAAAGGATCTAATCTAAATGTTCAAAAAGGCTTACGGTGTTAAAACGATAACGAATTTTTCAAAAAGTGAGTGCCCAAGAAATAGACCCTATCTAGGACCTGTCTCATAGCCCAAATCCTTAAAAACAACCACAATTCTTTGAAAAAGATTTTGTAAAAATTTTGTAAGGCTAAAAAGTGGGGGAAATGAAAGGGTACACTATGCAGAAAGACTCGCCTATCACATGCATTTTATTAACTACGAATATAACATACCTAAAAGGAAAAATGCGGAAGGGAAATAAAAGCAGGAAAAACGGGAAATAAAAGCGATAAATTCTCCTCCCACACTTAAATCGGATATTGTCCTCAATGTTCCAAAATAAGGTAGGAGGAGGTACCTGAAAACGCTAGTGGGGGCCACTAGGACCTTCACCATCCTGGTTGGTACGACCGGAACGGCGGCTACGGCTGCGACGGCGGCTCTCTCGGTCCAAAACTAGCTGCTCCATTCTCTCTGTCAAGGCGGCATTTGCCGCTTGTAGCTCTTGGGTCCTACCAATGAGGGTGCCTTGGGTTGCCTCCATCAATTGGAAGTGACGAGCGTATGTGGTCTGGTTAAGGTGCTGTTCTCTCTGGAAAGCCAGCTGACTTTCCATAATAGTGCGCAGAGAGCTAGCATTTTGCTGTTGGGATGCTTGCATGAAGGCCATGTTATCGGTCGCCTGTTGCTGCAAAGTAGCAAGGAGGGTGTCCCTCTGGGCCTATGGGGCCATATGCTCACGCCACATGTCCTCAGTGACATGGAAACTAGGAGCTGTACCTGCATGTGGGTTAGAAGTAGATGGTGTCGTGTGTGGTGGTGAAAAGTGGGGTGGTTCTTCCGTATGGAAATCGTACTCATCATCAGTGTTGTTACCCTCATTTAAAGGTAGATTTGGGGGCAACGGACCAATAAAAGTAGGAGCGTTGAGATCGTAGGTCCAGTTACGCTCAAATCTGATATCAGTACGACGGGTGCAAGGAATAACAACACTGGGTACAGCGGCACCTCCAACCATGAGGAAGTAACCACCTTCCCTCCTCGTCTTGCATAAACGCATATCCTTTAAAAATTTAAGATTTGCAATACGAGGAGGAAGTGTCTCAAGGGTGGCAAGTTCTGTATCCAATCCTATGGCACGGGCAATAGTAGTAATCAGTCCACCAAAGGAAATCAGCCCACCTTTTCTTAAAACATGGTGCATGTGGGCAATCATAAATGGGACTGGATTAACTTTGGTGTCTGTGAGGCAGCTCTGCATGATAATTAATTCTTTAGCATTCACCTTGTTTGGGTTTTCCCGAGCAAAGATGGTGGATGCTAAAAGAAATCTAAAAACACGAAGGGCAGGATTGTGGATATGAGAAGCAAGTAGGCCATCAAAAGATGTTGCATTTTGTTTAGTAATCCTGGCCCAAAATGCTTCAAATGCCCAATCCGTGTCTAAAGGTGCTTCACAAACGGCACCATCCCCATAAGGCCATCCTAACATGGCAGCTAGACCGTCAGTGGAGTAGTCATATTCAACATTAAACATTCTAAATTTTACTCCACCTACGGCGCTAGCAGTGTTAGGAGAGACGTTATAAATTAAAGAACTCAAAAATTCGAACGTCAGCCTAGGGTAGGTTGGTGCTTGAGTAGCAAAAATATCATGCATGCCTAGTTTGTCGAGAAGGAAAAATACACTATGGTATATACCTAAAGAATATAGACAGTTTTCATCGATATACCTGGTAGAGTGTATTGGTGTTGTCAGCAATTTCTCAAGCCGCTTTTGTTGTCTTTCTCCGGGTTGGCCATCTCGCAAAATGTAGCCGTGATACTCCATAGGATTTTCTTGTGGATGAATATAAAGAGAAAGAATGGGATGTAGAAGTAGTGAAGGTGTGAGGAAGAAAATGAAATAGTGGGGGTATTTATAGGTAGTGAAGAAAAATGGTGGTTGATGAATATTTATGATGGGAATAAATGTAGTGGGGTAGGTATGGATAATAAAGGAAGTTATGGGGGGTTAAGAATGGAAGAAAATGGGATTGGAAGTGGAAAAAGAGGCAAAATGGGGGGAAACCGAGCCACTAGCCGTTAGGTGACCGTTACGTTACCGCGGGCGCGGCAGGGATCACCGCGGGCGCGGTCAGGGCGAGCCAAGTTGGGCCGGTCTTGCTTCCTTTCCATTGGGCTTTTCCTTCCTTGCCATTAGCTTCAATTTTTGGAGGTGTACCTAGTTTTCTTACGAACGTGCATATATGTATGTGAATACATATATACATGTATATTTATTTATTTTTATATCAAAATTTTCATTATGGTGACCAGAAAAACAAAAACATTAGTAAATGAAAGATATATATAGAGAAAAAAACACATATGCATATATATATATAGGTACAGACATCGGGTCACCAAAATAGTTATTAATAATGCAGGAAATAGATAATGCAAATAAAAATGAGTCTGAAAAGGAAATCAACATAATACTAATAATACTAGAACTAGAGATCTTGTGAATAACACAGATTTATCGCCAACCGGGAGGATGCTCTGCAGGAGTGTCTGGGCCACGCAGCTCAGTCAGCTGGCGTCGAATCTCTGCTACCTCGTGAGCTAATTCATCTAACTCACCAGCAAAGGTAACATCATTCAGTTCCAACTATAAATGAAGGTCAGCCACCTCATTGCGGAGAGTGGCTATCTCAGTGCGCATAGCAGTCAACAGAGTGCGAATATCAGGTTCCTGCAAGCTGAGGTTATTAGTAAGAACAGTAGTGCGTGTAACCTCGGGTCGGGATGTGTGATCTGGAGTAGAGTCCTCGGGAGCAGGAGTGTATTCAGGAGTAGGATCTTCGGAAGCAGGAGTGTATTCTGGAGTAGGATCTTCAAAAGCAGGAGTATATTCTGGGGCATACTCTGATATCTCACCCCAACCTTCTACAGAATAGTTCCAATTAGCAGGGTTGGAAACACAAGTCACCTGAGGGTCTGGCAGTGTGAAGGTGTAAACTGTCTGGTCATTGATGAGTAATCTGTACTGATATGGGTGGAAAGAGGCCCTCCTCATGAGCCCACGATCCATGCAAAAGTCTAAATCCAGGAAAGTATATCCACAGTATGGGGTCAGCTGTGCTATCATACTGTCCAAGCCCAAAGCAGAAGCTATCTGTGTCACATTCCCTCCGGAATGAATGAGTCCTACAGCGGATCGAGCAGTCTGCTCGAGGCTCTCTATCAGAAAACCTCCACTAGCTATAGGTCTGGACTGACTGGCACAGTATAGGAAAAGGATCTCCTCAGCGGTGACTAAGTGGTCACAGTAACTCCTCCCAAAGAAAGTGTGGCACAGAATCATCTCGAAGTATCGGAAAGCCGGGTTATGGATCTTCCTGGACAGCTGGGTAGAGGGGTCAAGGCTGGCTCCATCAGTAATGTCCTGCCAAAATTTATCAATATCTCTGTCCAGATAGTAACTCAATGGTAACTCAGTGATAGCGGTCGGTCCAGTTTGGAAACCAAGCAAATCCCCAAATTCTTTGATGGTCAGGGTATACTCGGTACCAAACAATCTGAAACTTAGGCATCCTCGCTCATCTCCTTCACCCACCCATGGGTTATAATCCACAGAGCTAAGAAACTCCAGAGTAAGGTTCCTGTAGGTTTTGTGGACATCATCAGCATAATAATCCCAGCCAAGTTGGTTGCACAGATACCTAATACTTGGCTCAATCCCGAGTGCCTCCATGCAGCTCTGATCGGGGTACCTAGTGGGTACCATAGGTCTAGCAGATAAGGTAGCAAATCGGGCTTTTTGTGCTTCATCCCTGAAAATCACAACCATACCATCGGGGTAATGCATCCTGAAAATATAAACACAAGAAATTAGTCCAGATAAAACATATATAAATTAATAAAATAAAATAAAATTAAGAATAAACCATGGGTTGCCTCCCATGCAGCGCTTGTTTAACGTCTTTAGCTTGACGATTAGATCTTACTTTATGTGGGTATTGGTGGGTCTATAAGAATATGACTAGAGTAGTCAACAGGCAAATCGCCTCCTTTGTATAGCTTCAGTCTTTGTCCATTTACCACAAATGGAGCGCATGAATTGTTTTTGATTTCTACTGCTCCAGACTTTAGAACTTTTGACACTTCAAATGGACCTGTCCATCTTGAACGAAGCTTACCAGGAAAAAGTCGTAACCTTGAGTTAAATAGGAGAACAGGGTCACCAATGTTGAAATCTTTCTTGATGATTTTTTTATCATGCCACATCTTGGTTCTTTCCTTATATATGATGGCATTCTCATAGGCATTCAAGCGAAGCTCTTCCAGCTTGTGAATGTCCAGGATACGTTTTTCTCCGGCTTTTAGGTAATCTAGATTCAAGGATTTAATGGCCCAATAGGCTTTATGTTCTAGTTCGAAGGGTAAATGACAGGACTTTCCATAAACCAATTGATAAGGAGTTGTTCCAATAGGGGTTTTATAAGCCGTTCTATAAGCCCATAAGGCGTCTTTAAGTTTTCCAGACCAGTCTTTTCTGGATAATGATACGGTTTTCTCTAGGATCTGCTTAATCTCCCTATTCGATACTTCTACTTGGCCACTGGTTTGCGGGTGATATGGTGTTGCTACTCTATGTTTTACTCTGTATTTGCTTATAAGCTTGTCAAATATCTTAGATATAAAATGCGATCCTCCATCACTTATGACTAACCTCGGGGTTCCAAACCTAGGAAAAATAATATTCTTAAACAGTTTGATAACTACCTTGGTATCGTTTGTGGGTGATGCAACAGCTTCTATCCACTTTGAGACATAATCGACAGCTACTAGGATATACTTGTTACCCATTGAGGAAGGAAAAGGTCCCATGAAATCTATACCCCAGACATCAAATATTTCCACTTCTTGGATGTTACTTAAAGGCATTTCATCACGTCTTGAGATGTTCCCAGTGCGTTGGCATCGGTCACATTTTGTAATGTAAGTGTGGACATCGCGTCATACAGTAGGCCAATAAAAACCTGCTTGAAATATTTTGGCGCATGTTTTAGATGTGCTTGCATGTCCACCATAAGGTGCAGCATGACAATGTTTAATGACGTTGCCTACTTCTTCTTCCGGCACACATCGTCTGAATATATTATCTATTCCTCTTTTGAATAGGAGGGGTTCATCCCAAAAGAAGTGTTTAACATCACTATAAAACTTCTTCTTCTGTTAGTAGCTTAAGTCAGGGGGTATGATATCAGCGGCCAGATAATTCACAATATCTGCGTACCATGGTATGTTGTTCAAGGTTGAGATTTCCTCATAGGTCTCTTCTTCAGTTGAGTTTATCCCAGCTATTAATCTTTCATAAGTAGAGTGATCGTCTATAGGTATAAGTTCAGGTTTAAGGTGTTCTAACCTAGAGAGATTATCAGCTACTAAGTTTTCAGCTCCTTTTTTATCCTTAATATCCAAGTCAAATTCTTGGAGTAAAAGAACCCATCTGAGCAATCTAGGCTTAGCATCTTTCTTACTTAACAAGTACCAGATTGCTGCATGATTTGTGTATACTATTATTTTTGCTCCCACCAAATAAGATCGAAATTTATCAATAGCAAAAACTACGGCTAGCAATTCCTTTTCTGTGGTTGTATAATTTAGCTGGGCAGCGTCTAGTGTTCTACTAGCGTAGTAAATAGCATGCAGTTTCTTGTCTTTTCTTTGCCCTAGTACAGCTCCTACAGCGAAATCACTAGCATCGCACATGATTTCAAAGGGTTGTGTCCAATCAGGTGGTCTTATGATAGGTGCTGAAATAAGAGCTTGCTTTAAAACTTCAAAGGCCTCAAGACATTTTTGGTCGAATTCAAACTCGACATCCTTCATCAATAAGTTAGTTAAAGGTTTTGTTATTCCGGAAAAATTCTTGATGAAACGTCGGTAGAACCCGGCATGTCCTAGAAAACTTCTTACTTCCCTAACGGTCTTAGGTGGGTTTAGGTTTTCTATAACTTCTATCTTGGCCTTATCAACTTCTATACCTCTTTCAGAAATAATGTGTCCCAAGATGATCCCTTCATTTACCATAAAGTGGCACTTTTCCCAATTCAACACAAGGTTTACTTCCACACATCTTTTTAAGATTTTCTCTAAGTTTGAGAGGCAGTTTTTGAAATCAAACCCACACACTGAAAAATCGTCCATAAATACTTCCATAATTCCATCTAGGTAGTCTGCGAAAATTGACATCATACAACGTTGGAAAGTGGCAGGTGCATTACAGAGTCCAAAGGGCATTCGTCTATAAGCGAATGTTCCATAAGGGCAAGTAAATGTGGTTTTTTCTTGGTCCTCTGGGTGAATAGGGATTTGGAAAAACCCCGAATACCCATCAAGATAGCAGAAATATGAGTGTCTTGCTAGACGTTCAAGCATCTGATCTATAAATGGGAGAGGGAAATGGTCTTTTCTCGTTGCCTTATTCAACTTTCTGTAATCTATACACATACGCCATCCTCCTTCTGCTCGTTTTGCCACATGCTCACCTTTCTCGTTTTCCATAACAGTGATACCTCCTTTCTTGGGTACCACATGGACTGGGCTTACCCATTCACTATCCGAAATTTGGTATATGATACCAGCTTCTAATAACTTAAGAACTTCTTTCTTGACTACATCACTCATGATAGGGTTTATTCTTCTTTGATGTTCTCTTGAGGGTTTTGAATCTTCTTCTATCATAATCCGATGCATGCATACGGATGGGCTTATACCTTTTAAATCTGAAACTTTATACCCTAAAGCTGAGGGATATTTTCGCAAGGTATCTAAGAGTTGATTTGTTTCTATTTGGTTTAGAGCGGCGCTAATTATAACAGGTCTATTCATCTCCTCATCCAAAAACTCATATCTTAGATTCTTGGGTAGTTCCTTAAGTTCTATAGTGGGTTTCTCAGTACGCGGCATAAGGTCAGGGGTAAGAGCTAAGCATTCGAAAAGGTTGTCGTCAATGTACGGTTCGATACTCTTAAATCCGTCATCCTCTAAAATAGGGGTTGATGGTAATTTGATTAAAGATTCGTTTTGTTCGAGCTCATTTACACATTCGTCAATGACGTCGATGGCATAACACGCATCTCCTATCACTGGTGCCATTAGAAACTTTGATAAAATGAACTCAATCTTTTCATCTCCTACCTCGAAAGTCAGTTTCCCTTTCTTAACATCTATTATAGCTCCGGCGGTCGATAGGAATGGTCTTCCTAAGAGGATTGGGATGTCTTCATCTTCTTTAATATCCATTACGACGAAGTCGGTCGGAATGTACAACTGACCAATCTTGACAGGTATGTCTTCTAAAATACCCATGGGATATTTGACAGATCTATCAGCTAGTTGTAAGGACATCTTAGTAGGTTGAAGTTCTCCTAATTTTAACCACTTACAGACGGCCAGAGGCATCAGACTTACGCTTGCTCCTAAGTCTAAAAATGCTTTGTCTATCATATGGTTACCTAGGATGCAAGGGATAGAAAAACTTCCAGGGTCTTTATCTTTCTTGGCGAGTTTATTTTCGGATATAGAATGACATTCTAAAGGCTTGGGATCATCGAGTCACCGTTTATTGGTCAAAATATCTTTCAAGAACTTAGCATATGATGGTATCTGGGTTATAGCTTCAGTAAAAGGAATCTCTACATGGAGTTTCTCTATTACCTTAATAAACTTTTGGTACTGGTTTTCTACTTTGGTGTTTTTCAGCCTCTGTGGGAACGGAATAGGTGGTTTATAAGGTTGTTGAGTGTTATTCCCTACTTATGGTTTTGATTGCTTTTCTGGTTTCTCTGGTTCCTCTACCTGGTCTTTAGGTGTAGCATCTTCCATAGGTTTTTCTGATGTGCTTAAGTTAGGATTTCTAGGCCCTTCATAAGCAGTTCCACTTCTTAAGGTGATAGAATTTGCTTGGCCTTTTGGATTTGGTTGAGTTTGTCCAGGAAATTGTCCTCCAGGTGCAACTTGTACAAAGGTGTTTTGTGCTACTTGGGAAATCTGAGTCTCAAGCATTTTGGTGTGGGTTATCATCTGGTCAAACTTGGTTGCCAGTTGAGTAACTAGTTCGTTCGTGTGAATGTGTTGGTTCATAAACTCCTTATTTTGCTGAGTTTGAGTCTGAATAAAGGTGTCTATGGTTTCTTTAAGGTTTGGTCTTGGGGGCACTATTTGCATAGGTTGGTTTTGTTTTTGCGTTTGGAATCCTTGAGGTCTCGAAGGTCCGGGATTTTGGATAGGGTTATTATTTTTGTAAGAGAAATTCGGGTGGTTCCTCCATCCAGGATTGAAGGTATTCGAGAAAGGGTTCCCTTGGGTATAGTTAACTTGGTCTGAGCTAGATTTGTTCAAAAGGTTACAGTCAACGGTTTGATGTCCTTGAGTTCCACAGAGTTCGCATTCCAATTGGATTGCTGCTACTGTGGTTGGGTTTTGAGACATGTTCTCACTCTCAAAGCTAGGGCGTCCATCTTGGCATTAATCATGTCCATGCAACTTACCTCATGCTTTCCTCCATGGCTCTCCTTTTTCTCTACTGTCGCTCGTTCTAATCCCCACTGGGCGTGGTTTTGGGCCATGTCCTCTATTAGGGAACAAGCGTCAGGGTAAGGTTTGTTCATCAACGCTCCGCCAGCGGCAGCGTTTATGGACATCTTTGTGTTGTAATGGAGTCCATTATAGAAGGTATGTATGATTAACCATTGCTCCAGGCCATGGTGCGGACAAGCTCTTAAAAGTTCTTTATATCTCTCCCAGGCATCAAAAAGTGATTCGCCTTGGTTTTGGGTGAAACAAGTGATCAGGTTCCTAAGAACAGCGGTCTTGCTTGGTGGAAAATATCTCGCAAGAAAAGCTCTCCTAAGGTCTTCCCAAGTTGTTATTGAGTTAGTTGGAAGGGCGTCTAACCAGTCGTGAGCTTTACCTCTAAGGGAAAAAGGAAACAGTCTTAAACGGATGGCTTCGGGTGTGGCTCCATTTGCCTTAAGGGTGTCAGCTAACTGGATAAATACCTTTAAATGTTGATTCGGGTTCTCGGTAGCGAGACCAGCGAATTGGTTTTGTTGTACTAATTGTAATAATGAGGGCTTTAGTTCAAAGTTGTTGGTAGTTATAGTAGGGTTTACTATACTAGAACTAGGTTCCTCGTTAGATGGTTGGGCGAATTCCTTGAGTGGTCTTTGGTTACGATCTTCTGCCATAGCTCTTCTTATCTTGCGTATAAAAAGACGGGCACGAGCGTAACGTTCAGGTTCTACTAAAGGATCTATTAGGTTACCGGTGCTACGATTTCTACGCATCTACCGGCTAGAATAGCCTTAGTCTAAACGGGATAACAATAGGGTACGAAATTTGACGAAGTTGCTCCCCGGCAACGGTGCCAAAAACTTGATGGGGATCTGTAACGTATAGCCTAAATATAGTACTGCAAGTGCACAGCCTATCGAAGTAATATATAAGATTATCGAACCACAGAGACCAATTGTCAATCTATCAACTCTATTGCTAAGGTGCTTATCTAAGGTGAACAAGAATATTGATGTGAGTGCAGTGCAACAAAGTAAATGAGCGAGGTAAATAACAGTTTAAAAGACAGGTTGGAATGTAAATCATGTAATCAGATATTGGTCCGGTCATGCGTAGATGAAACTACTTATGGGGCAGTATTTTCTATTGATAGCAAAGAATCAATTTAACGGGAACTTGTAGCTTTTGACTACTAAGAACCGAATTTACTCTTTAAATTAAATTCCTTTATTGTCACATATAAAGGGTGCCTTCCGCGTTAAAGAGGTAAACCTATTTTTAAGAAATTGATAGTTTTGACTTAACATAAAAGTAATTTTACTTGGAAAGATTAACTTAAAGAGACTTTTGGCTTTTGACCAAGAGTCAGATTTCAAACCTACAAACGCGTCCGAAAATAGTTTCAAAATCGTTTTCTAAAAAGGTTAATGATTCCTATTTAACCAATCAACGGCTTTCGCTCTTTTTGTTTGGTTAAATAATAATCAAGTCGTATCATTAGTTTGGACGGCTTTCGATCTTACCCGATAAACATTTAAACATAATTGACTTAAGTTAAAAGCAAAACATCCCCAGAGTATTTTCACTAGCATGATAATTGGAACGCGACCATGATGACAATCATTACATCCAAACCTTTATAGTTTAGCCAGACATAATAAGTGCGAGTCTATAAAACGTGTAGACTATGATAAGAGCGAGTAAGTAAAAGAGTGCGAGTCTATAAAACGTGTAGACTATGGTAAGAGCATTTAGAGTCTATAAAACGTGTAGACTATGGTAAGAGCATTTAGAGTCTATAAAACGTGTAGACTATGGTAAGAGCATTTAGAGTCTATAAAACGTGTAGACTATGGTAAGAGCATTTAGAGTCTATAAAACGTGTAGACTATGGTAAGAGCAATTATAAGTAAAGAAATGCAATAAAATAGAACCTTGCTCTAGTCGGAGACTTGAATCTGATACAAATCTGCGGAATGGTAAGGCTGGTATGATGAACTTCAACCAAAGTGCTCCAAGACTCGATTACAACTCAATCTACACCGCAATAACTCCCCGATGTGAAGAGATTATTACTTTACAGAAACTGATAGTATATGGCTTAAGATTGTATTAAGCTTGGATGAAACTAAAAAAAGAAAATCGAAAACTATTTATAGAGGATCCTTGAGATGCGTAAAGACCAGCATGCCCCTCAACTTCTTCTGAGCGGGAAACTTTTGTGAAGGCCGCGGGCGCAGTGGCAGTGGTCGCGGGCGCGGTGGCTGGAACTGCCAGATCGTGGGAACGTGGCAGTTGGTCTCTGGGTGAAAGTGGGCCACGTCATCGCGTTCCCTGTAGCCGGCGCGACGCTGAACGCCATAAGTGCAGAATATCTTGAAAAACCCTAATTTCTTGGCGTTTTGGCTCGTTTCTTCACAGAAGGCTCTGAAATGACAAGAATCCTGAAAACAAAGGAAAAAGGAACATAATACGAGAAAATGATAATAAAAACTAAGGAAAACATGTGATATTTGAGTCAGAAACATAGTGCGATTTAGTGCGATCAGTATACCATTGAAATTAGAGAACTCGTCCACACTATGACGGAGGAAAGCATCAAGATCTAGGAACTGACTAGTGCTCAATGTAGTATACCGTTGAGGTTATAGTACTCGTCCATACTATGACATAGGGAAACATCTTCATCAAGATCTAGGAAATGTATGGTCTTCAACGTAGTATACCGTTGAAATTAGAGAACTCGTCCACACTATGACAGAGGAAAGCATCAAGATCTAGGAACTGACTAGTGCTCAACGTAGTATACCGTTGAGGTTATAGTACTCGTCCACACTATGACATAGGGAAACATCTTCATCAAGATTTAGGAACTGTCTGGTCTTCAACGTAGTATACCGTTGAAATTAGAGAACTCGTCCACACTATGACGGAGGAAAGCATCAAGATCTAGGAACTGACTAGTGCTCAACGTAGTATACCGTTGAGGTTATAGCACTCGTCCACACTTTGACGTAGGGAAACTGTCGAGATTGAGAACCTTATCTGAAATTCAACCGAGGATAATTCAATTGAGATTTAAGAACCGGTCAGGTCTTCGACGTAACTGAAAACTTTAATTGTATCTTTCATGAAAGGTAAAGGTCAGTCATATGCAATGCATGATATGGATCAGGCAATGATGTTCTCAAAATAAATGAGATTGTATTCGTATGATGCGTATATGCATGTATCATGATGTATTGGAATATAATGTTTTAGCTGGGGAAAATAAATCCCGGAGCTGCTGGAGAATAGAGTTGAGTTCTTCGTTTCCGCTGGGGATGATGAATGAAGATGATAAACTTGCAGGAGAGGATAACTCCTATTAGGGAATAAACTGATGAAGAGATTACTCTGTGGGGAATTACTCTGTGGGGGAGAGATGTTCTGCTGAGGATTTTAACGATAAACTTCGTTGGGGATTCCGCTGATAAACTCTGCTGGGGATTTCAACGATAAACTCCGCTGGGGATGGATTACCGTTGTTGGTGATATTGAATTTGTTGAGGATTGAATTCCTGCTTGTGAAAGGAAAGAACTTCACTGGGGGATGATCTTTCAGCTGCAACTTGCTAGGGATAACCCTGTTAGACTCTTGTGGGGATAACCCTCTTAATTTGGCTGAGGAGATTTATTGTACTCCGCTGGGGGTAAACTTCCAGAGTTTACTGGGGATGATGCTTCGACTCTGTTGGGGAAGCTTTTTCAGACCGTGCTGGGAAAATATTGACTCCACTAAGCTATCTTGTATTCTGTCAGGGAACATTCTTATACTCCGCTGAGGAACATTAAGATTATCGGGGATACTTTTATACTTGCTGGCGAATATTATTATACTCCGCTGGGTAATATTAAGACCTTCTGGGGATACCAAGCCTTTTTAGGGCTGACGGTAGGCTTAATCTGCTTGGGGAGAGTATTGTTGATTCGTCCATAGTTGCAAGTCTCAGCTGAGAGAGTTATCGTTACCATCTTACTCTGCGGGGAATGAAGGTATCTTGGCCATATTCTTCAGCTGAATCTACCTTTGTACCTGGTGGATAGAGCAACTGTACAGCTTGGACAATTCTTATTGCCCCTGTTTCTGTGGGAGAAGGTGCCTGCGGAGGCCCTGTGGATCGAGTATTAGCTCCACCTATGAGGTGCTTGGTATCTTTCGGTCAAAATGACAAGTCTTCTTCTGGTAGGCCAGTGACGAGATGACGAGACATAGTCGTACGCTTTGATCCCTAATTTTTGCCTGGACCGCCCTTTCAGGTTTTCAGTCCATTGGGATACCCTTTTTTACCCAAGCTGCCTTTTCAGGTTTTCGACTTGCCGGGTGTACAGATTTTTTCCATTTTTATCCCTAATTTTTGCCCGAACCCTTTTGGTTCGCCGGGAAGCCCTTATTTTTGCTTAGTCCAGTCGACCTAGTGGATCTTTGATTATGCGTAGTATTTTCTGATTATGTTCACGCTCTCATGATATAGGGAGGTGTCACTGTCGGTAGTGTTGTGTTTCCATACTACCAGAAGATCTTCGTTTGATCATGCAAGATTCGTTGCTGGAATTCATGTCCAATGCCCCAATTGATTCAGATGGAGATTTTCCCCTGGCTATTTATCATTTTGAGAGATTCCTTGAATCTTGACTTGACTGCCCCAGATGATGGACAATGATCATGCCGTGCCCCTTGATTGGAAGTGTTTTTCCACTTGAGGTGATCCTTTTTATTGAGAAGGTTTTTTTGTTCACTAGATATTCGTCGTGCGAATTTCTCTGCTGTTGAACAAATAGTCAAATGCAAACAATATTATTTTAAGAATGCAAAGCTTATGTCTGTTTTGAAATTTTTGAAAATGCATTTTTCCAGTAAAACAGGCAATTTTTTTGTAAAATGTGATGTCAACTCAGGATTTACAGCAAGCCCTACAGGAGTCAGGATACCTTTGTAATAGTATGCTTTCGGACTAACCCATGCTTCAGCTAGGACTTTTTAAGGGTTATAACGTGGCCTGGTTCACGGTTTAAGAAACAAAGGATAAAGGCTCAAACTTTATTTGTACCCACCCGTTCTTCGTGATGTTCTTCGATCCTAAACTCAGCTAATTGTGCATTTAGATCCCGTTTGAGTCTTTGCTCTGATATTCCAGTGATGGTTCGGATACTGACAATTTATTTTGAACAGGCAGTCATTTTGTTGAGAGTTTGCAGGATCTCTTTCTTTTTGATTTTATTATCCTTGTCAGCGGGATGCCCCAGTTTTTCTTAAGTCTCCTTCATAGGTTTTGACTTATTGGGCTTTTATTTCGAGAGATAATGACTGCATATCTTGACGATTATTCCGAACCAACACCGTCTTTTGTTTCGGAAGGACTTCTTTGATGCCATTCATTGTGCACCTGGATCAACTGAGCAAACTACCCCACCCCAGGTTGTGATTACAGGTTTTAATTTGTGAAAAGAAAAACTCCAACTTCTTTGGCTCAAAGGGGTTGACGAGGGATTATCTTCCTTATACTCCACTGTTTAGGATTTGAAACAATGTTTGTACATCATCAGCGGGGTCTGTTCAAAATCATACTGTAGGGATTTTGATATCATTTTCGTCATCCTCCCTCTAAAGGCTTGGAATTTTTTTTAATCGAGAGTTGATCATCACAAAAAATGAAAGCAATTTGAATATAGTGAAATATGAATGGATTGATTCAAAACAGACATATGCAATGCATTGTGTTGTACCCCCAAAATTTTCCCTCCCATATTCCTCAAGACATGTCAAGAATAACCTTCAAGTTGCTCAAGTTGGCTCAAGAGTTGGACAGTCAAATCACCTCCTAGGGCAGTCAATTCAAAATTAGGGTTTTGTGTTGCATCAAGGTACTTACATCCAAATGGCCTCAAATGCTCACCAATGTCCTGATATTTTCTCAAGTTCATCCATGTCAAATTTCAAGCCTTGCAGAGAAAGTTTGGTCAGTCAATTGCTCAAGAGGCCCAAAAATCGACTGTGCTAGGGCAAAAGTCAACTGTGTCCCAAATACAGTCAAACCTCAAGATTTTTTGTAAACATTCTCATCTTGAAGGATAATTCATCATTTTATCAAGGGTTGATCATGATTCATCAAGGATTGCTCAAGATTCATCAAGGATTGCTCAAGATTCATCAAAATTCAAAAGTTGCTAAATTAGGGTTTTGTAGGAAAAGTCAACTCAACTTTGACCAAGTATAACTTTCTCATACTTTATGAGAAATGACCCATCCAAATCTCATTTTTAAGAGGATTCAATTTACTACAATCCATCTTCACACCCCAAGATCAAGAAATGCTCTCACAAAAAGTTACAAATTTGGACATTATAGGTCTTTTTTAAAGTCAACAAAAACACCTTTTTTTCCAAAGCTTATAACTTGAGCATGGAACATCAAAATGAGATGATACCAAAACGGTTGATTATAGGACATCCCAAGGTTTCTAAAAAGTCCAAGAACACTTCCAAAAGTTCAAAATTGAGGGAGTTATGCATTGTTGAAGTTGGGCATTTTTCCAAAATTGCTAAAAGTCAACTATCCTCAAAACTCCAATTTTTGACAAAAGAGCCCACTTTTTTCCACTTGATATGGTCTTGTCATACCAAAAACGTGTCCCATATTTGATTTCATGGCCATTCATTTATTTTTCTATTTTATTTAATTTTTATTGATTTAATTCATTTATAATCAATATTAAATCAAATAAAATCCAAAAATTAATGAAATAGTATCTTTATGATTTGTACAACTTTCAATTACCATCATGAACCAAATCAAATTCGTATCAAGCTTGGTTATGCACAAAAAATCAGATTTGGCCTATATTTGGAAACTTGATAATGGTGATCATATCAAATCTCAAAACCTTGAATGCACTTGGATAAAAGCCCAACTCTTGACCTAATTCACTTCTAATATACATGTGCAAGCAAGCCAGACCAAGAACACGCACAAAGCATTGCAGAAACAGCCATACCAAGTTTGGAAAAAGTGTGAAAAAGTGTGAGATCAAAAACAACATTGGAGCCCGATTCAATCAAAAAGCTTGACATAGCTCTCTTCCCTGACATCCAGTGAAGCTATACCAATCAAAATCCAGCCTCGAGACCATCTGAAACTCACTGTAAGTCATCACGAAACAAGCTCTGAACATGGAATCCAAATCTTCAATTCTTGCATCTTTTCTTTAAAATCCTGGCATATTTGTGTTTGTTGTTTGATTTAGAACGTTTTGGCATTATTCAATTGTATTTTTAGGACCTATATCATGATGCCCGAACCTAGGGTTCTTGTTCTTGTTTTTTAGGCATTCTTGGTACAGGCAAAATCAAGGCGAATAATTGGTACAGGGATACTCAAGAAGGAGAGACGAAGTCAGCCATGGCTTTGGATTGCATTTCTATGGCCTAGGGTGAATTCTAGGACACACCTAGGAATTTAGCTGCGGACAAAATCCGCAGGTAAAAACCTGGTTATTTCAACGAAGAAGACGACTACGCGTCCTCTTCCCATTGGCCGGTTTAAACAGCGCACCAATTTTTTTTTATTTTTCAGGCATAGTAAATGTTTTTCCATATATTGTTTGTTTTGTATTCTTATAATGAATGAGCAGTTTGGTTGGGTGGTTGAGCATGCTGGCATGTGAGCAATGGGACCTGGGTTCGAACTTTATTGTAATTTTATTTCAGGTTATTCTATGTGGACTCATCAAGCATGGATTACCATATACCTCCAGATCTCCAATGCCAAGTGGCTCACAGGGCAAAACCAATGGCCAAGGTTGAAGGACCACCATGGACTAGGGTCAACAAGCATGCGTTGGATTTCAAAGGTCAAACAAGGCTGGGCGAAAATGGGCCTGGAAATTGATGATCATACTCCCTCTTCAGGCCCAATACCCCCTGAGTTTGTGTTTATTTTATTTTCTTTTCATTATTTTTCTATTTTTGTTTTATTATTATTATTATCTTAATTAATTAATTAACCAATTAACTTTTTCATAAAAAATCAGAAACAACAAAATAATATTTTTATTAATTCCATTAATTTTATTATTTATTTTTGTAAATAACAATTAATTTATTTATTTAGTTTAATTAGGTACAATTTTAATATCTTTTGCATTAAATTAAAATTAATTTAGAATTAGGTTTTATTATCTTTTTAATCATTCTTATCTTATTTCCTTAATTAAAATAAAAAACCCAAAAATATTTTCATTTAATTATTTAATTCAATTATTAATTTAGACTAATTTTTAATTCAAAAATAACAAAAATATGCTTTATTTAATAAAAAGGGTCAAAACCCTAAGACACTCCGGTTTAATTTTCTCGCGCGCGAATTATTTTTGATCCATATTTCAATATTGTAACTGCTTCGAGAATGTAATAGTTTTTAACTTAGGACTTTTATTTATTTATTTATCGCTTTTATTTACTTTTCGCAATTTAATTTTAAAGGGTTTGTCTTTGGCGATGTAAATACCCGACGCCTTGTAATAGCTTAGATTTATTTTCCGCAATTTAATTTCTGCAACCATTAACTGTTAGATGTTTGAATAATAGGCAATGCATGACAAGATCGATCTTAATTTAAAATCAACAATAGATCACCCATAACATGTACAAAGATAATATAACTGAAAAAACAATACACTCGCACATGCCACTCTTAGGGTACACCTCACTTGGTTGCCTCGAACGTGGTCATTGAGTATGGGAAGTTTTAGAGGTCGCCCTCTTGTCCAAAGATCATAGTTGCCTCGAAACGGTTGCCTCGAAAAAATGATCTAGGATATTAGGGTTACCGTTAATGCGTCCTAACATTGCTTTAGTGACCACACGTCCCTTAATCGAATTGACCCGAAAAACTCCAACGACGGTGCTACCTACTCCTCAATAGTGGGATAGCACTATCTAAAGGACATTTGCACAGTCTAATTCCCTTTTGAGTAGGTAGATGTTCTTAAGTACTTGCTCCTTTTAAAACAAAACAAAACTTTTCGCACTTACACTCTCTTCAAAAACAAAACTCTTTTCAAACCCACAAACACAAAGAAAAGCAAACTTTTGAAAACACTTTGAGCAAGTACCTAAGAGCCCGTGGATAACCACGGATAGAAAGGGTGCTAACACCTTCCCTTTCTATAATCTACCTCCCGAACCCGAGAAATATCTCAAAAAAGGAATTTATCTGTGCTTTTATCCTTTCCTTATTGGATAAAATAAAAGACGGTGGCGACTCTTGCTTACCGCGACATTTTGCAAAAACAAACGCAAATGCGAACCAGCATTCCAAAAAATAGTCAGTTCTCATTCCCACTGATCACAGAACTGGCGACTCTGCTGGGGAATATTATAACTGAGGTGTACCTTAAGATTAGACCACTGTTGTTTTCAATTGTTTGCTTTGTATGCTTTAATTTTGTGGGCTTGTATCGGAGTTCTATAGATCCTAACCCGGATCTGGGGATACCCTTTAGGTAAGTAGCAATAAACTGTGAGGGATATGTACGGCGTAGACCGATACGGATGAAGCAGTAGCTACGTTGGTGTGGCACCTTGGTCTGTATCGATATCCCTTGTGTTGGAACGAGGAGAATATGGGTCTTCTAAGGAGTCATTAAGCACCAACTGACCTTAGAACCTTAAATTCACCAACTTGGCCATAGAACAGTAGCAATATGCTACACTCATTGAGACTAAACTCTCGCGATGATTCCGGCCGCAAGAAAAGGTTGCTAAACTGGAATTATGACCGATTGAGGGTAGTCAGTGATATTGAGATCCTCTAGAACCCGGTTACTATTTTTTAGGACAGGTCTTAACCAACTGAACTGAAAGAGGGTAGTACTTAAGCTCCATGCCAACCTGAAATCTAAGGGCTCTTTTGTGTGACTTCTGTGCCTTTACCATGTTTGCTTTTTGTGGATACTTGTGGTGTTCCTTTATCATGACATCATGACATCATAACATTGCATACATTTTGCATAAGGACTAACCTATTTCAAAGACAAGAGGGTTTCATCTTTGCTCTGTTTTGTAGGTCATCATGATGCCCATGCGTAGGAATACTATCCGGATCAACTTTGTCCAAGTCCCTACCCTGCTTAAAGATTTGGTTGTCAGGATTCCAGATACTACTTCCTTCATCAGAAGGCATGGTTCTCTCCTCAGTTTGGTCACCTCAAAATTGGACGAACAAATGATGAGTGTTCTGGTCCAATTCTATTATCCGTTGTACCATTGTTTTACTTTCCAGGACTTCCAGCTGGTTCCTACCCTAGAAGAGTTCTCTGAGTTGCTCGGTATCTCCGTCCTGGAACAGACTCCATTTACTGGTTGGGAAAAGACTCTTAAGCCCGAAGAAATTACTGCAGCCCTTCACTTGACCAAGGAGGAGGTAATGGCTAACTGGGAAACTAGAAGTGGAGCTAAGGGTTTTCTGACTAAGTTTTTGGTTAACAAAGCTAATTACTTCAGGGACAGCTTAGACTTCAAGGCATACGAGGACATTCTGGCTCTCTTGATTTATGGCCTGGTATTGTTTCCGAATCCCGACACTTTTGTTGACATTAATGCCATAAAGATCTTCATCTCTCAGAATCCGGTACCCACTCTCTTGGGTGATATCCTTCATCAGCTTTATGCTCGTACTGCCCGAAAGCGAGGAACTTTGATGTGTTGTGCTCCTTTATTATCGAGGTGGTTTATTTCGCACCTCCCTAAGTACGTACTGAAGAACAAAGAAGGAATGGGCTGGGCTTATAGGGTGATGTCTCTTTCTAATAATGACATTATCTGGACTCTCAAAGGTATGGATGAGGTGACTGTCATTGATCGTTGTGGAGAGTATCCTAATGTTCCATTGATCGGAACCCATGGAGGGATTTCTTACAACCCATGTTTAGCTCTCCGTCAGTTTTGAAGAGCCAGAAGAGAAGGGCCTCATGAGATGTTGATGCCTCATATCATCTTTGATTTTCAGGGAGATAGCGACGAGCTATGTCATAGATTCATAAGGGCTTGGGACAGAGTTCACCAATCTGATCCACATGAATTGGGTCCAAAGACTTCTCTGCCAATGGAGCCATATCTCATATGGGTCCGCATCCGTGCCTAGAAGCTAGGTATGCCATACGAAGCTGTCAGGCCTGTTACTCTTGAAGTTGCTAATGAGGAGGGGGTTCTTCCAACTATTCTCCACCCTTATATGCCCACTGATATTGGGACACTGAAGAGGTCTTGGATGCAACTGCAGGAAGAACGGGATTCCTACCGAGAGAGGTTCAATGAACAGGAGCAGAAGATCCAGAAGCTGACTAGGCAACTGGAGAACGAGCGGATCCTGAATGATTATGTCCGCACTGACAAGAAGAGACCATGGGAGCGTTGATTGACCTTTGATGATTTCCTTTCCAATTTATTATTCACTTTTCAGTATTTCCATTCTTGTAACGCCCTGAGGGCATCAGTTGAACAATTTGAATTTTGAAGTTTAAATCTAATAAAGTGTGTGTTATAACCCAAAATTTTCCCTCCCATATTCCTCAAGATTTGTCAAGAATGATCTTCAAATTGCTCAAAATGGCTCAAGAGTTGGACAGTCAAGTCACCTCCTAAGCCAGTCAATTCAAAATTAGGGTTTTGTGTTGCATCAAGGTTCTCACATCCAAATGACCTCAAGTTCTCCACAATGTCCTAATATGTTCTTAAGTTCATCCATGGCAAATTTCAAGCCTTGCAGAGGAAGTTTGATCAGTCAATTGCTCAAGAGACCCAAAAATCGAATGTGCTAGGGAAAAAGTCAATTGTGTCCCAAATACAGTCAAACCTCAAGATTTTTTGTCAACATTCTCATTTTGAAGTATAATTCATCATTTGATCAAGGGTTGATCATTATTCACCAAGGATTGCTCAAGATTCATCAAGATTCAAAAGTTGCAAAATTAGGGTTTTGTAGGAAAAGTCAACTCAACTTTGACCAAGCATAACTTTCTCATACTTTATGATAAATGACCCATCCAAAGCTCATTTTGAAGAGAATTCAATTTCCTACAATCCATATTCACACACCAAGATCAATAAATGCTCTCACAAAAAGTTACAAATTTGGACATTATAGGTCTTTTTTTGAGTCAATAAAAACACATTTTTTTCCAAAACTTATAACTTGAGCATGGAACATCAAAATGAGATGAAACCAAAATAGTTGATTAGAGGACATCTCAAGGTTTCTAAAAAGTCCAAGAACACATACAAAAGTTCAAAATTGAATAAGTTATGCATTGTTGAAGCTGGGCATTTTTCCAAAATTGCCAAAAGTCAACTATCTTCAAAACTCCATTTTTTGACAAAAGGGCCCACTTTTTTCCACTTGATTTGGTCTTGTCATGCCACACACGTGTCCCATCTTTAATTTCATGACCAAACATTTATTTTTCTATTTTTATTTAATTTTTAGTGATTTAATTCATTTTAAATCTATATTAATTCAAATAAAATCCAAAAATTAATGAAATGGTATCTTTGTGATTTGTACAGCTTGCATATATCATATAACACCTAATCAAACTCGTATCTTGGCTTTTTATGCACAAAAAATCAGATCTTGCCTATATTTGGAAACATGGTTATGTTGATCAAGATCAAATCCTAATTATTCAATGCACATGGATATTAGCCCATATTTTGACCTAGAATCATTCCATTATATGCATACAAGTGACACAAACCTAGGATAGGCATAGAAGACTGCAGAGACGGCCAGAAGAATTGGAGAAAAAAGCTTGAAAACCTTGGATCTGAAATTGCACTTGGAGACCTTTTCAGGATCAAACAAAGGTTCCAATCGCTTCCTTGGACCTCACTGAAGCAGTACCAATCATTATCGCGTGCTCTCCTTCCCCAAAAAGCCCTGTAAGTATCGCTCTAAACCGCCATACTCATGGGATCGTAAAGCTTCAATCTTGCATCCTTTCATTGAAATAATTTCATATTCATACTCTGTGCTGTATTCTGAAACTTTTGGCATCATTGAATTTTATTTTCATAGCCTGTAACGCCATGCCCAGTTCTAGGGTTCGTGTATCTCGTTTTTGGGGTTTTTAATTGCAGGCAAAATCAATGCAAACAATGGCCATGGATGAGTTCAGGGGAGAGAGACGAGTGCATTGGCACTCTTAGCTTGCGTTTATATGGCCTAGGGAGGATTTTGGAGAGGTGCTACGAATCTTCCTGCGGAATAAAATCCGCAGGTAAATGAACCAGGGTGATATGAAGAAGACGATCACGTGGCTAGCGTCTATTGGCCCATTTGAATTATTAGCGTGTTTTATTTTTTTTGCAGGGAATAATTGTTGGTTTTGAATATATTATTTGTGTCTTATTCCACTAACAGGTTAACATCATGGCTCAGTTGGTAGCGCGCTAGTTGAATTGTCCCTTGGAACCTGGGTTCGAATCCCAGGTCCCCCAAACATTTATTTGATTTTGTTCTTCAGGAAATTATGTGCAACATCCCAAACGTGGACTACCATACGCCTCTGGATCTAAACTGACAAGTGACCCCCCAGGCAGGTCCAATGAACCAAATTGAAGGACTACCATAGTCTCCTGTCAACAAGTGTGTGGACAATTCAGAAAGTCATGAAGGCCAGCACTAATGGGCCTGGGAATTGCCAATTCCACCACCAAATCAAGCCCAGCACCCCCTGAGTTTGTTTATTTTTTCTTTTCATTATTTTCTATTTCTATTTTTATTATTATTAGTATTTTAATTAACCAATTAACTAATTAACTTTTTCATAAAAATATCAGAAAACAAAAAATATTTTTATTTAAAATCCATTAATTTTTGTAAATAAACCATTAATTTATTTATTTAGTTTAAATAGGTTTAATAACAATATATTTTGCAATAAATTAAAATTGATTTAGAACTAGTTTTTTTTTAAATATTTTTAATCATTCTCACTTTATTTCCTTAAAAGATTAAAATAAAAATTCAAAAATATTTTCTTTTAATTAATTAATTCAATTATTAATTTAGATTAACTTTTTTAATTCAAAAAATAACAAAAATATGCTTTATTGAATAAAAAGGGTCAAAACCCTAAAGGACATTCTGGTTCAATTTTTCTCGCGCGAATTATCTTTGATCCATATAAATGTAATTGCTCCGAGGATGTAATAATTTTTAACTTAGGATTTTATTTACCGCTTTTTGTTCACTTTCCGTAATTTAATTTTCAAGGGTTTGTTTTTGGCGATGTAAATACCCGACGCCTTGTAATAGCTTAGATTTATTTTCCGCAATTTATATTCCGCAACTATTAACTGTTAGATGTTTGAATAATAGGCTATGCATGACAAGATCAATTTTTAACTTAAAATCAACAGTAGCTCACCATGACATATACAAAGATAATATAACTGAAAAACAATACACTCGCACATGCCACTCTTAGGGTACGTCTCACTTGGTTGCCTCGAACGTGGTCATTAAGTATAAGAAGTTTTAGAGGTCGCCCTCTTGTCCAAAGATCATAGTTGCCTCGAAACGGTTGCCTCGGATAAAATGATCTAAGACATTAGGGTTACCGCTAAGGCATCCTAACATTGCTTTAGTGACCACACGTCCCTTAATCGAATTGACCCGAAAACTCCAACGACGGTGCTACCTACTCATCCATAGTGGGCTAGTATTGTCTAAAGGACATTTGCACAGCTTAATTCCTTTTTGAGTAGGTAGATGTTCTTAAGTACTTGCTCCTTTTAAAACAAAAACAAAACTTTTCGCACTTACACAACTTTCAAGCAAAAACTTCTTTCAAATCCACAAACACAAAGAAAAGAAAACTTTTGAAAACATAATGAGCAAGTACCTAAGAGCCCGTGGATAACCACAGATAGAAAGTGTGCTAACACCTTCCCTTTCTATAATCTACCTCCTGAACCCGAGAAATATCTCAAAAAGGAATTTTTCTGTGCTTTTGTCCTTTCCTTGTTGGATAAAATAAAAGACGGTGGCGACTCTTGCTTACCGCGACATTTTTCAAAAACAAACGCAAACGTGAACCAGCATTCCAAAACAGTCAGTTCTCATTCCCACCGGTCATAGAACTGGCGACTCTGCTGGGGAATATTTATAAGTGAGGTGTACCTTAGGATTAGATCACTATGTTTTCAATTGTATGCTTTGTATGCTTTAATTTTGTGGGCTTGTATCGGAGTTCTATAGATCCTAACTCGGATCTGGGGATACCCTTTAGGTAAGTAGCAATAAACTGTGAGGGATCTGTCCGGCGTAGACCGACACGAATGAAGTAGTAGCTACATTGGTGTGGCACCTTAGTCTGTACCGATATCTCTTGTGTTGGAACAAGGAGAATATGGGTCTTCTAAGGAGTCATTAAGCACCAACTGACCTTAGAACCTTAAATTGACCAACTTGGCCATAGAATAGTAGCAGTATGCTACACTCATTGAGACTAAACTCTCGCGATGATTCCGGCCGTAAGAAAAGGTTGCTAAACTGGAATTATGACCGACTGAGGGTAGTCAGTGATATTGAGATCCTCTAGAACCCGGTTACTATTTTTAGGACAGGTCTTAACCAACTGAACTGAAAAAGGGTAGTATCTAAGCTCCATGCCAGCCTGAAATCTAAGGGCTCTTTTGTGTGACTTGTGTGCCTTTACCATGTTTTCCTTTTGTGGATACTTGTGGTGTGCCTTTACCATGACATCATGACATCATAACATTGCATACATTTTGCATAAGGACTAACCTATTTCAAAGACAAGAGGGTTTCATCTTTGCTCTATTTTGTAGGTCATCATGATGCCCATGTGTAGGAATACGATCCGGATCAACTTTGTCCAAGTACCTACCCTGCTTAAAGATTTGGTTGTCAGGATTCCAGACACTACTTCCTTCATCAAAAGGCATGGCTCTCTGCTCAGTTTGGTCACCTCAAAATTGGACGAACAAATGATGAGTGTCTTGGTCCAATTATATGATCCGTTGTACCATTGTTTTACTTTCCAAGACTTCCAGTTGGTTCCTACCCTAGAAGAGTTCTCTGAGCTGCTTGGTATCTCTGTTTTGGAGCAGACTCCATTTACTGGTTGGGAAAAGACTCTTAAGCCCAAAGAAATTGTTGCAGCCCTTCAGTTGACCAAGGAGGAGGTAATGGCTAACTGGGAGACTAGAAGTGGAGCTAAGGGTTTTCTGGCTAAGTTTTTGGTTGACAAAGCTAATTACTTCTGGGATAGCCTAGACTTTAAGGCTTTCGAGGATATTCTGGCTCTCTTGATTTATGGCTTGGTATTATTTCCGAATCCTGACACTTTTGTTGGTATTAATGCCATAAAGATTTTCATCTCTCAGAATCCGGTACCCACTCTCTTGGGTGACATGCTTCATCAGCTCTATGCTCGTACTGCCCGAAAGCGAGGAACTTTGATGTGTTGTGTTCCTTTATTGTCGAGGTGGTTTATTTCGCACCTCCCTAAGTCCGTACTGAAAAACAAAGAAGGAATGGGCTGGGCTTATAGGGTGATGTCTCTTACTAATGATGGCATTATCTGGACTCTCAAAGGTATGGATGAGGTGACTGTCATTGATCGCTGTGGAGAGTATCCTAATGTTCCATTGATCAGACTCCATGGAGGGATTTCTTACAACCCATGCTTAGCTCTCCATCAGTTTGGAATAGCCAGAAGAGAGGGGCCTCATGAGATGTTGATGCCTCATATCATTTTTGATTTTCAAGGAGATATCGACGAGCTGCGTCGTAAATTCATAAGGGCTTGGGACAGAGTTCACCGATCTGACCCACATGAGTTAGGACCAAAGACTTCTCTGCCAATGGAGCCATACCTCAGATGGGTCCGCATCCGTGCCCAGAAGCTAGGCATGCCATATGAAGTTGTCAGGCCTGTTACTCTTGAAGTTGCTAATGAGGAGGGGGTTCCTCCAACTATCCTCCAACCTTACATGCCCACTGATATTGGGACATTGAAGAGGTCTTGGATGCAGTTGAGGGATGAACGGGATTCCTACCGAGAGAGGTCCAATGAACAGGAACAGAAGATCCAGAAGCTGACTAGGCAACTGGAGAACGAGCGGATTCTGAATGATTATGTCTGCACTGAGAAGAAGAGACCATGGGAGCGTTGATGGACCTTTGATGATTTCTTTACAGTTTTTATTTACTTTTCAGTATTTCCATTCTTGTAACGCCTAAGAGCAATTTGTTGAACAATTTAAATTTTGAAGTTTAAATCTAATAAAGTGTGTTTCCTTTCTTGTTTACAAATTTGAATCTCGATTGTCTTTGAAATCATAAATCATACGCATTTTATCCCATGCATCTCATAAGCAGGTACCCATTACAGGTCTCTTATCTTCTTCGTTGTTTATTTCAGCGCTCAATCATCATGTCTGCTGAACCTTCCACTGAGCAAGCTATCAAGGCCCTCCAGGCCCAGAATGCCCAATTTCAAGAGCTATTCATGAATCTAGCTAAGGGTCATCAAGACCTGAAGACCTTGATTCTAAAGGAGAAAAAGAAGAAGAAGAAGAGGACCATCTTGTTCAATACTGGACGCAGGTTTGGAAACGGGCTGCAGAATGAAGTTGATCTGACCACCTCACCTGGGGGAAAGGATAGTCCACAAGAAAGGAGGGCTCCTATCCCTATGGTCTCCGATAACGAGACGGACTATGATGAAGAACAGTATCCTCCTGCTGAGGATAAGTACAAACAGCTGGAAGACTGTTTAAGCGCTATGGAAATACAGAAGGTGCCCGGTCTGGACTTCGGAGATCTAGGTCTATCATCTGGGGTGGTGATTCCCCATAAATTCAAGGCACCTTCCTTTGCCAAGTATGACGGAGCTTCTTGTCCAAAGCTGCACCTCCGGTCATATGTGAGGAAGATCCAACCTTACACTGCTGACAAGAACTTGTGGATCCATTTCTTTCAAGACAGTCTCTCAGGGACTCATCTTGAGTGGTTCTATCAGTTGGACGGAGCCAGTATCCGTAGCTGGGAAGATTTGGCTACTGCGTTCTACAGGCAGTATCAGTACAACTCCGACCTCGCTCCTACGCGTACCCATCTCCAGGGTATGTCAATAGGAACGGGTGAAGGATTTAAAGAGTATGCTCAGAAATGAAGAGACCTTGCCGGAAGGGTGCAACCACCTTTGGCTGATCGTGAGCTTGTGGACATGTTTCTGGGGACCCTGTCTGGTCCATTCTTTAATCATCTGATTGGAAGCTCTTCAGCTAGGTTTACAGATCTTATTTTGACGGGTGAAAGGATTGAAGCTGGTATTAAGGCTGGGAAGATATAGAAGGGTGCCTCTTCGAGCACTGAGAAGAAGCCGTTTAAGAAAGAGTCCAGTGTTGTCTACAGTTCGAGAAGACAGAACAGACCTGAACACTGCCAAGATGTCAATGCGGTTGTTATTTCAAAACCTGCTGGTGCTCCTCAGCATCACAATCAACAAAAGGACGAGAGACCTCAAAGGCAATTCACTCGTCTCAGCATGACTTTGTCTCAGATTCTGCCACAGTTGCTGAAGACCAATTTGGTGACTCTAAAAGAAGCTCCAAAGAATCCAAGTACCACATCACCAAAGTACAACCCTAATGCCCGCTGCGCTTTTCACTCTGATAGCCCGGGGCATAATACAGATGATTGTTGGGTTTTGAGGAACAGGGTGCAAGACCTAATTGATGCAAAGGAGATTGAGTTTGAGGTGCCCGAGAGGCCCAATGTTGTAACTGCTCCCATACCCAAACATGGAGTGAATGCTCTAGAAGAGGACTTATTTGCAGTTTCCGTGGATGATATTGTTACCCCTCTGTTGACTGTCAAGAAGAACCTGTTGCTAGCCGGTTTATTTCCAGGTTGTGGCAAAGGTTCTCATATGTGTTCTATTTTACCTACTGGTTGCCCATCTCTGAAGTCAGGTATCCAAAACCTGATGGATAGCAAAGAGATCATGTTTGAGAAGATTGTTGTTCCTTCCATTCCTACTGAAGAAGTCGCCATTATTACCATTTTCGACAATTCTTCCAAGGCTCCCTCGAGGAAGCCTGTTAGAATTACATCTACTTCGAATATCGCACCTGTAATCATCACTGTTCCGGGGCCCATCCCCTACACCTATGACAAAGCTGTCCCTTGGCACTATGGGGCAGATGTTTATGTTCTTGGAGTTAAGCAAAAGTTGGATGCTGATGCTGGCGTCAGCAACATTACTGGGCCTGCTAAAGTCACCCGCAGCGGTAGGCTTTTCTCACCTGATATTGCTCCACCAACTGTCCGAAGACCTGTTGTCATTACACCTGCAAGTGTGCCTAATGCCATTCCTGATCAAGTTCTTAGTCCTACCCCTGTCGCCGAGTCATCTAACGCTCGGGGCAAAGGGATCACCACTGATGTGCCTGCCCAGACGGAGGCACCAAAGACAATCACTGTTGAAGCTTCCAAGCAGGAGATGGAAGAGATTCTGAAGATTATTAAGAAGAGTGATTATAACGTGGTTGAGCAACTGGGGCAAACCCCATCCATGATTTCTATGTTATCACTGCTGTTGTGTTCAGAGGCCCATGCCAAAGCTCTGATTACCTTCCTGAAGACTGCCCACGTGCCACAAGAGACATCAGCTGACCAGTTTATAGATTGTGTGGCAAATTTAACTGCTGATAATGGTTTGGGTTTCTCCGACGCTGATTTGACTGCTAAAGGGAAGAACCATAACGATGCCCTGCATGTCTCCATTGAATGCAGGGGCACTACTCTTGCACATGTATTGGTTGACACTAGTTCCTCATTGAACGTCTTACCCAAGAAGGCTCTAGACCGGTTGGATTGCGAAGGGTTGGAGCTAAAGCCAAGTAACATCATTGCCAGGGACTTTGACGGGTCTAAAAGGATGGTGCATGGTGAAGTTAATATTCCAATCAAAGTTGGTTCTCAGGTCTTCAATTCTACATTCTACATGATGGACATTCGTCCATCCTATTCTTGTTTGTTGGGTCGTCCATGGATCCACAAAGCTGGAGCTGTAACTTCAACGCTCCACCAGAAACTGAAGTACCCTGTCAGAGGAAAGATTGTGACAGTTCAAGGGGAGGAAGAGTACATGGTCAGCCACCTCAACTCGTTCAGATACGTAGAGATGGATAGGGAGTTCATTGAGACCCCATTTCAGCACTTTGAAGAGGTTCCTCAGACACTGGCATCAGCTGAGACTGTGGTTGAGGATCCTCCTATGAAGATGGCTTCCTTAAAAGATACCTGGGCTGTTATTGAGAAGGGTGAGTGTGCAAATTGGGGCCGACTTCCTGATTTTACTCAGAAGACTAACAAGTTTGGTTTGGGTTTCACTGCAGAAGCTCAAAAGGTTGTTCGAAGTACAAGAATTGGAAGACCTCCCGTGTTCATCAGCAACTCGGGAGTGAATTCCATTGAGGATGATGTGGAGGAGTCTGAATTCGACAGCTGGATCTATCCTACGACCAACGGTGGACCAAGCAACTGGACAGTAAAGGACTTCATCCCCATTACTTTTGTTAACCAGTAATGAACTCTTTGTTTTGAATTTGTAACAGACAATGTTGTGAAACTTCATGGCCCGGTGTCTTACCCGGGGCACCGTGGCTTCATTTGTGAGGGCTTTTGTGTGTCATTTTCATATATCATTAATAAAAGCATTGGACGTTTCTTGCATTTCAAATTTTGCGCTCTTTGTTCTTCTTTATTATATATTGCAAAACAACTATTTTACACACACTCACATATACAGGTCTCAATCCACTCTGGATCTCACTGGTAACGACTCTCCTACTGCCAGTTATGACTTCGAAAATCCGATCAACTTAGCCGAAGACGAAGGTGAAGATGATTGTGAAGTGCGGGGCGAACTTGCAAGACTGCTACTCCAAGAAGAGAGGTCCATTCAGCCGCATGAAGAGCCGGTGGAAACAGTGAATCTGGGTACTGAGACAGACAAGAAGGAAGTCAAGATCGGTGCAAATCTGGAGCTTAGTGTGAAGCAGCGGTTGATTCAGATGCTGCATGACTATGTTGAGATCTTTGCCTGGTCTTACAAAGATATGCCTGGGTTGGATACTGATATTGTGGTTCATCGCCTGCCTACCAAGGAAGACTGTCCTCCAGTAAAGCAGAAGGTTCGCCGTATGCGCCCAGAGATGTCTGAGAAAATCAAGGCCGAAGTTATGAAACAGTTTGACGCCGGTTTCCTAGCAGTGACTTCTTACCCTCAGTGGGTTGCCAATGTGGTTCCGGTGCCGAAGAAGGATGGGAAGGTCCGAATGTGTGTCGACTACAGGGATTTGAACAGGGCAAGCCCTAAGGACGACTTCCCTCTACCTCACATCGATGTTCTGGTTGACAATACTGCTCAGCACAAGGTATTCTCCTTTATGGACGGTTTATCCGGTTATAATCAGATAAAAATGGCTCCCGAAGACATGGAGAAGACCACCTTTGTTACTCAGTGGGGTACCTTTTGCTACAAGGTCATGCCTTTTGGGTTAAAGAATGCTGGGGCAACATATCAGCGTGCCATGGTTGCTTTGTTTCATGATATGATCCATCATGAGATTGAAGTATACGTCGACGATATGATTGCGAGGTCCCAGACTGAGGAGGAACACCTTGACCATCTACAGAAGTTGTTTGACAGGTTGAAATTGTACAAGCTAAGATTGAACCCGAACAAGTGCACCTTCGGGGTGAGGTCTGGTAAGCTACTGGGTTTCGTCGTAAGCGACAAAGGTATTCAAGTGGACCCTGCCAAAGTGAAAGCCATACAAGAGATGCCAGCTCCCAAGACAGAGAAGGAGGTCAGAGGCTTTCTAGGACGACTGAACTACATTGCATGATTCATCTCGCACCTAACTGCTACTTGTGAGCCAATCTTCAAGTTACTGAAAAAAAGATCAAGTGGTACGTTGGAACGATGAATGTCAAGCTGCTTTTGAAAGGATAAAAGAGTATCTCCAAGAGCCACCTATTCTAATGCCACCAGTTGAAGGGAGACCTCTGATCTTATACTTAACAGTACTTGACAACTCAATGGGGTGTGTGCTGGGGCAGCATGACGAGTCTGGCCGAAAAGAGCATGCTATTTATTACCTTAGCAAAAAGTTTACCGACTGTGAGACCCGATACTCACTGCTTGAGAAAACTTGTTGCGCTTTGGCATGGGCTGCTCGCCGGCTGAGACAGTATATACTGACTCACACTACTCTGTTGATTTCAAAGATGGATCCGATCAAGTATATCTTCGAAAAGCTTGCCTTGTCTGGAAGAATAGCAAGATGGCAGATGATCTTGACTGAGTATGACATCCAGTACACAACTCAAAAAGAAATCAAGGGAAGTGTATTGGCAGACCATTTGGCACATCAGGCAGTGGAGGATTACCAGTCTATGAACTTTGAATTTTCGGACGAGAATATCATGTCGATAACCGATTGTGAGACACCTGGACCGGATGAAGGACCTGAGGAGGGATACCGATGGTCTATGTACTTTGATGGAGCTTTGAATGCTTTGGGTAATGGCATTGGCGCCGTGATCATATCTCCTAAAGGCTCTCATACTCCTTTTACCGCCCGACTATGTTTCAACTGCACCAATAACATGGCGGAGTATGAAGCGTGCATCATGGGTCTTCAAGCTGCAATTGACCTAAGGATTAAGTTTCTAAGTGTCTTCGGAGATTCCGCTCTCATGATCAGTCAGATCAAAGGCGAGTGGGATACGAAACACCCAAATCTTATTCCTTACAAGGAGTATGTGTTGACGTTGCTTCCCCACTTTGAGGAGATAACCTTTGAACATTTCCCTAGAGAAGAGAATCAGTTGGCGGACGCGTTAGCTACGATGTCTTCTATGTTCAAAGTCAAATGGGACAACAAGGCCCCCCGGATCATTATTTGGAAATTGGATGAACCTGCACATTGTTGTGATCTTGAGACTGAAGAGGTAATAGAAAAGCCCTGGTATCATGAGGTGAAGAGATACCTTGAAGCTCAAGAATACCCCGAGGATGCATATGTTAATGACAATAAGTTTCTGAGGAGATTCGCGGCGAAGTTCTTCATCAGCAATGACATTCTTTACAAACGTAACCATGATTCAACCTTACTACGTTGTGTGGATAAGACTGAAGCAGAAGCGATCATGGCAGAGCTGCATGAAGGTACTTTTGGAACTCATTCCAGCGTACATACCATGGCAAAGAAAATCCTCCAGGCAGGATATTACTGGTCCACAATGGAAGCCGACTGTTATCAGCATTCTCGGACATGTCACAAGTGCCAGGTCTATGCTGATAAGGTGCACATACCTCCAGTCCCTCTGAACGTCTTGACGGCACCTTGGCCTTTTGCAATGTGGGGCATTGATATGATTGGCAAGATCAGACCTACGGCATCCAACGGGCATTGTTTCATCCTGGTAGCTATTGATTACTTTACGAAGTGGGTTGAAGCAGCTTCCTTTGCTACCATAACCAAGAACGTCGTGGCACGGTTCATTCGGCATAACCTGATCTGTCGATACGGTGTACCAGAGAGGATCATTACGGACAATGGTACCAATCTCAACAATAAAATGATCACTGAGCTCTGCGAGCAATTCAAGATACAACATCATAACTCATCTCCTTACCGGCCGAAGATGAATGGGGCTGTAGAAGCGGCTAATAAGAACATTAAGAAGATTGTGCAGAAGATGACAGTGACATACAAAGACTGGCACGAGATGTTACAATTTGCTCTTCATGGGTACCGTACCTCAGCACGGACGTCAACAGGGGCAACACCCTATACCTTGGTTTACGGCATGGAGGCAGTCTTGCCTATTGAAGTTCAGATACCCTCTCTTAGAATCATGAAGGATGCAGGTTTGAGTGAAGATGACTGGATCCAGACCCAGCTTGATCAGCTGAACCTAATCGACAAAAAGAGACTTACTGCTATTTGTCATGGTCAGACGTACCAAAAACGGATGATCAAGGCATTTAACAAGAAAGTCAGACGACAAGAGTATAAGGTTGGGGACCTGGTAATCAAGCGCATTATTCTACCTCAAGGTGATCCCAGGGGCAAATGGACCCCTACTTACGAAGGGCCATTTGTGGTTAAGAACATTTTCTCAGGAGGAGCTATGATTCTGACCACCATGAATGGTGACGACCTTCCTCACCCCGTCAATGCAGACATAGTAAAAAGATACTACGCATAATCAAAGACCCACTAGGTTGACTGGCCTAGGAAAAAATAAGGGCTTCCCGACGAACCAAAAGGGTTCGAGCAAAAATAAGGGATGAAAATGAAAAAATCTGTACACCCGGCAAGTCGAAAACCTGAAAAGGCGGCTTGGGCAAAAATGGGTATCCCGGTGGACTGAAAACCCGAAAGGGCGGTCCAGGAAAAAGTTAGGGATTAAAGCGTAATACTATGTCTCATTGGATCACCTCGCATCCAGACTTCGGTATTAACTATCAGGCTCAGACAACACTAATCAATCAGATTCATCTTCAACTAAGCAGCAAAGTGATGAGATGCTCAAAGATATAAAGGCAATAGCAGAGTTGGAACCCAGTGGGATTATTCACATAGATGTTTTCTTTTCTTTTCACAAAATTGTATAAATTCTATTTGTTCGCCGGCGTTCTCTTACTAGGACGTCAGCCTCTTGTACAAAAAAGCCTATTTACAGTCCAAACTTCAAAATCAATACAAATTCATTTTCAGACAAATTTCAAATTGTTTTTCCTTTATCTGTTTTGTTTTGCAAAGAACGTCCAATGTTTATTTTTGATATATGCATTTGACACTAATTGCTGCTCATAAATATATACATGCGAAACAAAGGATGAATCACTGGTAATATCAGAAATAGGGGCAATAAGAATTGTCTGAGCAGTGTAGTTGCTCTGTCCACCAAGGTACCAAGGTAGGTTCAGCTGAAGAATGTGACCAAGATACCGTCACTCCCCGCAGAGTAAAACAGTAAGGATAGATTTCCCCACTGAGACTTGCAACTATGGACGAATCAGCAATGCTCTCCCCAAGCAGAGTTAACCTACCATCAGCCCTAAAAAGGTTGGGTATCCCCAGAGGGTCTTAATATTCCTCAGCAGAGTATAAAGACATTCCCCGGCAAGTATAAGAGCATCCCCGGCAGTCTTAATATTCCTCAACAGAATATAAGAATGTTCCCCGGCGGAATACAAGATACCCCAGTGGAGTCATTTCCCCAGCGCAGTCTAAAAAAAGGCTTCCCCGCCAGAGTTGAATCATCTTCCCCAGTAGATTCTGGAAGCTTATCCAATGCAGAGCGCAAATAAATCTCCCCAGCCAAATTCAGAAGGTTATCCTCACAAGAGTCTAACTGGGTTATCCTCAGCAAGTTGCAACTGAAGGATCATCCCCAGCGAAGTTCTTTCTATCCCCAATGGAGTTCATCATTAAAATCCCCAACAGAGCTTATCAACAGAATCCCCAACGGAGTTATCGGTAAAATCTTCAGCAGAACATCTCTCCCCCACAGAGTAGTCCCCTCAGAGTAATCTCTTCATCAGTTTATTCCCCCAATGGAGTTCTTCTCTCCTGCAGGCTTCTTCTCACAATTATCTTTGTTCATCATCCCCAGCGGAAACGAAGAACTCTACTCTATTCTCCAGCAGCTCCGGGATTTATTTTCCCCAGCTAAAACATCACATTTCCATACATCATGATACATGCATATACGCATCATACCGTACAATCTCATTTATGTTGAGAACATCATTGCTTGACCCATATCATGCATTGCATATGACTGACCTTTACCTTTCAGGAAAGATGAAGTTAAGTTCCCAGCTTAGTCGAAGATCTGACCAGTTCTTAAATCTCAATTGATTTATCCTCGGTTGAATTTCAGATAAGGTTCTCAATCTCGACAGTTTATCTACGTCATAGTGTGGACGAGTACTATAACCTCAATGGTATACTCCCGGTGAGCACGAGTCAGTTCCTAGATCTTGATATTTTTCCTCCGTCATAGTGTGGACGAGTTCTATAACCTCAACGGTATACTCCTGGTGAGAACGAGACAGTTCCTAGATCTTCATGAAGATGCTTCCCTACGTCATAGTGTGGACTAGTACTATAACCTCAACGATATACTCCGGTGAGCACGAGACAGTTCCTAGATCTTGATGAAGATGTTTCCCTACGTCATAGTGTGGACAAGTTCTATAACCTCAACGGTATACTCCATTGAGCACGAGACAGTTCCTAGATCTTGATGAAGATGCTTCCATATGTCATAGTGTGGACGAGTACTATAACCTCAACGGTATACTCTGGTGAGCACGAGTCAGTTCCTAGATCTTGATGTTTTCCTCCGTCATAGTGTGGACGAGTTCTATAACCTCAACGGTATACTCCATTGAGCACGAGACAGTTCCTAGATCTTGATGAAGATGTTTCCCTATGTTATAGTGTGGACGAGTACTATAACCTCAACAGTATACTTCATTGAGCACGAGTCAGTTCCTATATCTTGATGTTTTCCTCCGTCATAGTGTGGACAAGTTCTATAACCTCAACGGTATACTCCATTGAGCACGAGACAGTTCCTAGATCTTGATGAAGATGTTTCCCTACGTCATAGTGTGGACAGGTACTATAACCTCAACGGTATACTCCATTGTGCACGAGTTAGTTCCTAGATCTTGATGTTTTCCTCCGTCATAGTGTGGACAAGTTCTATAACCTCAACGGTATACTCCATTGAGCAAGAGACAGTTCCTAGATCTTGATGAAAATGTTTCCCTATGTCATAGTGTGGACGAGTACTATAACCTCAACGGTATACTCCATTGAGCACGAGTCAGTTCCTAGATCTTAATGTTTTCCTCCGTCATAGTGTGGACAAGTTCTATAACCTTAGCGGTATACTTCATTGAGCACGAGACAGTTCCTAGATCTTGATGAAGATGTTTCCCTATGTCATAGTGTGGACGAGTACTATAACCTCAACGGTATACTCCATTGAGCATGAGTCAGTTCCTAGATCTTGATGTTTTCCTCCGTCATAGTGTGGACAAGTTCTATAACCTCAGCGGTATACTCCATTGAGCACGAGACAGTTCCTAGATCTTGATGAAGATGTTTCCCCTCAATTAAATTATGGACAAGTTCTTAAAACTCAGCTGAAGCATTCCCTCAGTTGAAGTACAAGCAAGTTCCTAAATCTCAACAAAGGTTAGACTTCCCCAGTGGAATCTTTTACAACAACAGGTATGTAAGTTCTCGCTAAGGAATCTCTTATGCGATCGACACTCCTGCAGATGGCATCTGTAAGCCCATCCTCCTACAAACAATCTCCAAATGGCATCTGTAAGCCCATTCCCGACATCACAATGCTGATACTACACCATGCGAGTGCAAATTTTTGGGCACTCTAGTGTTCAATTATCTTCCACCTTCGGATCACGAAAGGCTCGAAAGCCAATCTATATCCTCAGGTTTAAGAAAATTGAACAGGGGCAACTGTTGTACACCAAAATTTTCCCTCGCATATTCCTCAAGATTTGTCAAGAATGATCTTCAAATTGCTCAAAATGGCTTAAGAGTTGGACAGTCAAGTCACCTCCTAAGGCAGTCAATTCAAAATTAGGGTTTTGTGTTGCATCAAGTTTCTCACATCCAAATGACCTCAAGTGCTCCCCAATGTCCTAATATGTTCTTAAGTTCATCCATGGCAAATTTCAAGCCTTGCAGAGCAAGTTTGATCAGTCAATTGCTCAAGAGACCCAAAAATCGACTATGCTAGGGCAAAAGTCAACTGTGTCCCAAATACAGTCAAACCTCAAGAATTTTTGTCAACATTCTCATTTTGAAGGATAATTCATCATTTGATCAAGGGTTGATCATGATTCACCAAGGATTGCTCAAGATTCATCAAGATTCAAAAGTTGCTAAATTAGGGTTTTATAGGAAAAGTTAACTCAACTTTGACCAAGCATAACTTTCTCATACTTTATGATAAATGACCCATCCAAAGCTCATTTTGAATAGGATGAAATTTCCTACAATCCATCTTCACACCCCAAGATCAATAAATGCTCTCATAAAACGTTACAAATTTGGACATTATAGGTCATTTTTTTGAGTCAACAAAAACACCTTTTTTGCCAAAACTTATAACTTGAGCATGGAACATCAAAATAAGATGAGACCAAAAGGGTTGATTATAGGACATCTCAAGGTTTCTAAAAAGTCCAAGAACACATCCAAAAGTTCAAAATTTAATAAGTTATGCATTGTTGAAGTTGGGCATTTTTCCAAAATTGCCAAAAGTCAACTATCCTCAAAACTCCAATTTTTGACAAAAAGGGCCCACTTTTTTCCACTTGATTTGGTCTTGTCATGCCACACACGTGTCCCATCTTTAATTTCATGACCAAACATTTATTTTTCTATTTTTATTTAATTTTTATTAATTTAATTCATTTTAAATCTATATTAATTCAAATAAAATCCAAAAATTAATGAAATGGTATCTTTGTGATTTGTACAGCTTGCATATATCATATAACACCTAATCAAACTCGTATCTTGGCTTTTTATGCACAAAAAATTAGATCTTGCCTATATTTGGAAACATGGTTATGGTGATCAAGATCAAATCCTAATTCTTCAATGCACATGGATATTGGCCCATATTTTGACCTAGAATCATTCCATTATATGCATACAAGTGACACAAACCTAGGACAGGCATAGAAGACTGCAGACAAGGCCAGAAGAATTGCAGAAAAAAGCTTGAAAACCTTGGATCTGAAATTGCACTTGGAGACCTTTTCAGGATCAAACAAAGGTTCCAATCGCCTCCTTGGACCTCACTGAAGCAGTACCAATCATTATCGCGTTCTCTCCTGCCCCAAAAAGCCCTGTAAGTATCGCTCTGAACCGCAATACTCATGGAATCGTAAAGCTTCAATCTTGCATCCTTTCATTGAAATAATTGCATATTCATACTCTGTGTTGTATTCTGAAACTTTTGGCATCATTGAATTTTATTTTCATAGCCTGTAACGCATGCCCAGTTCTAGGGTTCGTGTATCTCGTTTTGGGGCTTTTTAATTGCAGGCAAAATCAATGCAAACAATGGCAACGGATGAGTTCAGGGGAGAGAGACGAGTGCATTGGCACTCTTAGCTTGCGTTTATATGGCCTAGGGAGGATTTTGGAGAGGTGCTACGAATCTTCCTGCGGAATAAAATCCGCAGGTAAATGAACCAGGGTGATATGAAGAAGACGATCACGTGGCTAGCGTCTATTGGCCCATTTGAATTATTAGCGTGTTTTATTTTTTTGCAGGGAATAATTGTTGGTTTTGAATATATTATTTGTGTCTTATTCTAGTAACAGGTTAACATCATGGCTCAGTTGGTAGCCCGCTAGTTGAATTCTCCCTTGGGACCTGGGTTCGAATCCCAGGTCCCCCAAACATTTATTTGATTTTGTTCTTCAGGAAATTATGTGCAGCATCCCAAACATGGACTACCATACGCCTCTGGATCTAAACTGACAAGTGGCCCCCCAGGCAGGTCCAATGAACCAAATTGAAGGACTACCATAGTCTCCTGTCAACAAGTGTGTGGACAATTCAGAAAGTCATGAAGGCCAGCGCTAATGGGCCTGGGAATTGCCAATTCCACCACCAAATCAAGCCCAGCACCCCCCCCCTGAGTTTGTTTATTTTTTCTTTTCATTATTTTCTATTTCTATTTTTATTATTATTAGTATTTTAATTAACCAATTAACTAATTAACTTTTTCATAAAAAAATCAGAAAACAAAAAATATTTTTATTTAAAATCCATTAATTTTTGTAAATAAACCATTAATTAATTTATTTAGTTTAAATAGGTTTAATAACAATATATTTTGCAATAAATTAAAATTGATTTAGAACTAGATTTTTTTTTATAATATTTTTAATCATTCTCACTTTATTTCCTTAAAAGATTAAAATAAAAATTCAAAAATATTTTCTTTTAATTAATTAATTCAATTATTAATTTAGATTAACTTTTTTAATTCAAAAAATAACAAAAATATGCTTTATTGAATAAAAAGGGTCAAAACCCTAAAGGACATTCCGATTCAATTTTTCTCGCGCGAATTATCTTTGATCCATATAATTGTAATTGCTCCGAGGATGTAATAATTTTTAACTTAGGATTTTATTTACCGCTTTTTGTTCACTTTCCGTAATTTAATTTTCAAGGGTTTGTTTTTGGCGATGTAAATACCCGACGCCTTGTAATAGCTTAGATTTATTTTCCGCAATTTATATTCCGCAACTATTAACTGTTAGATGTTTGAATAATAGACTATGCATGACAAGATCAATTTTTAACTTAAAATCAACAGTGGCTCACCATGACATATACAAAGATAATATAACTGAAAAACAATACACTCGCACATGCCACTCTTAGGGTACATCTCACTTGGTTGCCTCGAACGTGGTCATTAAGTATAGGAAGTTTTAGAGGTCTCCCTCTTGTCCAAAGATCATAGTTGCCTTGAAACAGTTGCCTCGGATAAAATGATCTAAGACATTAGGGTTACCGCTAAGGCATCCTAACATTGCTTTAGTGACCACACGTCCCTTAATCGAATTGACTCGAAAACTCCAACGACGGTGCTACCTACTCATCCATAGTGGGCTAGCATTGTCTAAAGGACATTTTCACAGCTTAATTCCTTTTTGAGTAGGTAGATGTTCTTAAGTACTTGCTCCTTTTAAAACAAAAACAAAACTTTTCGCACTTACACAACTTTCAAGCAAAAACTTCTTTCAAATCCATAAACACAAAGAAAAGAAAACTTTTGAAAACATAATGAGCAAGTACCTAAGAGCCCATGGATAACCACGGATAGAAAGGGTGCTAACACCTTCCCTTTCTATAATCTACCTCCTGAACCCGAGAAATATTTCAAAAAGGAATTTTTCTGTGCTTTTGTCCTTTCCTTGTTGGATAAAATAAAAGACGGTGGCGACTCTTGCTTACCGCGACATTTTGCAAAAACAAACACAAACGCGAACCAGCATTCCAAAACAGTTAGTTCTCATTCCCACCGATCACAGTGTGTTTCCTTTCTTGTTTACAAATTTGAATCCTGATTGTCTTTGAAATCATAATCATACGCATTTCATCTCATGCACTTCATAAACAGGTACCCTTTACAGGTCTCTCATGTTCTCGCTGTTTATTTCAGTAATGGCTCTCCAACAAGACAACCAAGATCTCTGGGCTCAAAACACCCAACTTCAAGAAATGTTCTTGAACCTATCCTAGGGGAAAGAAGAAATAAAAGCTCTCCTCACAAGGGGCTTGGTCCTAGGGAATCCAGGCGGCATCAGGAATGATCAGTTGGAAGGGCTACAAATCGAGTTGGCAACAATGAAGATCCAGATGATTGGACAGCTGGTGGGCCAGATGGCTCTCATTCAAGACTTAGCTCAAAGACAAGAAGAGCTCAGGGTCCTCGTCAATAAGCTGCTTCAAAATAACCAAGTGGGGCAAGCAACTAGGGTTGAAGATCAAATCATCATTCAACCTCCTTTGAGACAAGAAGACAAAGGAAAAGCTCCCCAGCTTGCTTCAGGGTCACAAGCCCAACAACAACCTCGCCAGCATCAACGGGGTAATCGGCGCAAGCAAAATGTATCTGGAAGACATTTATCTGAGACTGATATACCATCATCTCTAATACTGAAACGCTTGTTGGAGGTCAATCTGATTACTCTAAAGGATCCTCCCCAGAATCCCAACACCTCTGCTCCTATACTTTTGGGAGTGGTATACACAAAATGCGTCGGGGTGATAGCCAAGAGTAGAGGTATTGGGATTCCGGAGAGGATCCTTTAAAGGAATCAGATTAACCTCTAACAAGCGTTTCAGTATTAGAGATGATGGTATATCAGTCTCAGATAAATGTCTTCCAGATGTATTTTGCTTACGCCGATTACCCCGTTGACGCTGGCGAGGTTGTTGCTGGGCTTGTGACCCTGAAGCAAGCTGGAGAGCTTTTCCCTTGTCTTCTTGTCTCAAAGGAGGTTGAATGATGACTTGATCTTCAACCCTAGGTTTTTTCCCCCACTTGGTTATTTTGAAGTAGTTTGTTGATGAGGACCATGAGCTCTTCTTGTCTTTGAGCCAGGTCTTGAATGAGAGCCATCTGGCCCACCAGCTGTCCCATCATCTGGATCTTCATTGTTGCCAACTCAATTTGTAGCCCTTCCAACTGATCATTCCTGATGCCGCCTGGATTCCCTAGGACTAAGCCCCTTGTGAGGAGAGCTTTTATTTCTTCCTGCCCCTGGGATAGGTTCAAGAACATTTCTCGAAGTTGAGCGTTTTGAGCCTGGATATCTTCGACAGTTCTCTCTAGGGCCATCTCTACTGAAATAAACAGTAGGAGAATAAGGAAACCTGAAAGGGAAACCTGTCATGATGTGTATGCATGTTATGTGGATGCATGTTTTCAAGAATCTCTCGGGGTAAACAAGAAACTTGTTAGAATTTGAATTTTGCAGCTTTGATTGAAGAAACTTCATGTTGTTAAGAGTCCTTCTTCGAGAGTCAAGCTCACCATATCGAGTGGTTCATAGACCCTGACTCAAGTCATCGTGTTTTGATTCATAGACGACATTGGCTAGAGGAAAATAAACCCTCTTTGCCCCTTGCTTGACATCTAATTTACCATAACTTGCATCGCAAACCCTTGAGATCCTTGAAATGGTTAAGGAAATGTTAAGGCATGATGTTATGATGTATATGATATGCGTTTAAGCAAAAGTGTGAAGTGATGTAAGTAAACCCTGCAATAAATCCAAATTATTGGATAAGAATTGTAAACAAAACCTGCAAGGAACTCATGTTGTCAGATAACAAGAATGTGCAAGTAGTTCAAGTTTGAAGGCACACAAGTCACACAAAAAGCCTTAAGTTTAGGCTGACATGGAGTTTAGATACTACCCTCTTTCAGTTCAGTTGGTTTAAACCTGTCCTAAAAATAGTAACCGGGTTCTAGAGGATCTCAATATCACTGACTACCCTCAATCGGTCATAATTCCAGTTTAGGAACCTTTTCTTGCAGCCAGAATCATCGCGAGAGTTTAGTCTCAATGAGTGTAGCATACTGTTACTGTTCTATGGCCAAGTTGGTCAATTTAAGGTTCTAAGGTCAGTTGGTGCTTAATGACCCCTTAGAAGACCCATATTCTCCTTGTTCCAACATAAGGGATATCGGTACAGACTAAAGTGCCACACCAACGTAGCTATTGCGTCAATCGTGTCGGTCTACGTCAGACAGTTCCCTCACAGTTTATTGCTACTTACCTAAAGGGTATCCCCAGATCCGGGTTAGAATCTATAGAACTCCGATACAAGCCCACAAATATAAATCATACAAAGCATACAATTGAAAACACCATGATCTAATCCTAAGGTACACCTCACTTATGAAATCCCCAGTAGAGTCGCCAGTTCTGTGATCGGTGGGAATAGAACTGACTGTTTTGGAATGCTGGTTCGTGTTTTGCGTTTGTTTTTGCAAAATGTCGCGGTAAGCAAGAGTCGCCACCGTCTTTTATTTTATCCAACAAGGAAAGGAAAAAAGCACAGAAAAATTCCTTTTTCGAGATGTTTCTCGGGTTCAGGAGGTAGATTATAGAAAGGGAAGGTGTTAGCACCCTTTCTACCAGTGGTTATCCACGGGCTCTTAGGTACTTGCTCATTGTGTTTTCAAAATTTTGCTTTTTCTTTGTGTTTGTGGGTTTGAAAGAAGTTTTTGTTTGAAAGGAGTGTAGGTGCGAAAAGTTTTGTTTTGTTTTAGAAGGAGCAAGTACTTAAGAACCATCTACCTACTCGAAAAAGGAATTAAACTGTGTTAATGTCCTTTAGACAACGCTAGCCCACTATTGATGAGTAGATAGCATCATCGTCGGAGTTTTCGGGTCAATTCGATTAAGGGACGTGTGGTCACTAAAGCAATGTTAGGATGCCTTAGCGGTAACCCTAATGTCTTAGATCATTTTTTCGAGGCAACCGTTTCGAGGCAACTATGATCTTTGGACAAGAGGGCGACCTATAAAAATTCCTATACTTAATGACCACGTTCGAAGGCAACTAAGTGAGGTGTACCCTAAGAGTGCGCATGTGTGAGTGTGTTGTTTCAGTTAATGTTATCTTTGTACATGTCATGGGTGAGCTATGTTGATTTTAAGTTCATACATTTGATCTTGTCATACATTCCTTATTATCAAACATCTAACAGTTAATATTGTGCGGAAATTAAATTGCGGAAATTAAATCTAAACTATTACAAGGCGTCGGGTATTTACATCGCCAAAAACAAACCCTTTAATTTAAATTGCAGAAAGTAAAATAAAGCGATAAATAATTAAAGTCCTAATTAAAAGCTATTACATACCGGAAGCAATTACAATATTGGAATCAAATGGATCGCGTGCAAGAAATTAAGACGGCGCATTTTTTAGGGTTTTGACCCTTTTTGAAAAGAAAGCATGTTTTTTTTGTTATTTTTTTCGAATTAAATGGAAATTAAATTAAGTCAAAATTAATTAATTAATTAATAAAAATATTTTTGGATTTTTTTTTTATATATTTAAAGAAATAAAATAAATTTAGTTAAAAGTTAGTAAAACCTAATATTCTACATTGATTTTAATTTATTGCAAAAATATTAAAATTATACCTAATTAAAAACTAAATTAATTGATTAATATTTATTTACAAAAATAAAATAATGAAATTAATAAAAATAATATTTTTTGTGGTTTTGATTTTATGAGAAAAATAAATTAATTGGTTAGTGATTAATTAAAATAATAATATTAAAATAAATAAAGAAAGCAAAATAAAAATAAAAATAAAAAAGAAATACTCATGGGGGTATTGGGCCTAGATTGTGGTGAGAAGAGCAATTCTTTGGCCCAATAGTTGCTAGCCTGCTTTGACTTTCCAGATTACCCACGCGTATGTTGACTGGAGAACATGATGGGCGTTCAATCTTGGCCCTTGGATTTGGCCTGAAGGCCATCTGGAGCTTGTGGTTTTGAGGTGTATGGTGTAACACGCTATTGTCTCTGCACTGAATTATCTGTAAATAAAATGCAAGAAATATATGGGGGACCTTAGATTCGAACCCAGGTCCCATTGGACTTTGACATAATGTGCTTACCAACTCAACCATCATGATTATGTGTCATTATACTGGATGAATAATATTATAAGGGAAAAGCACATAATATACTGGAAATTAAAAAAAAAACGCGCGAAATTTATTTGAACGGGCCAATGAAGACGAGCCACGTCTTCGTCTTCTTCAACAAAACCTGTTCTTTTTCCTGCAGATTTGGATCCGCAACAAAATCCATGGCTCGATCCTAAAACAAACTCTAGGCGATGGAAACGAATTTTGAGATCATCATCTCACTCGTCTCTTCCCCCTGATTTCATTTATGCCCATGGTTGGTCCTGATTTTTCCTGTAAAACGAATGCCCAAATACAAGTCTCCAAAACCCTAGGTTCGGGTATGGCGATATAGCTCGTGAAAATAAAATCAAATGATGCAGCAAGTTTAGAAATTGAATGGCAAGCATGATTATACCAACGATTTGTCCAAAAGATGCCAAAATATGGAATCACGATCTCATGTACAGGGTCGTGTTTCAAGCGACTTACAGTGTGTTTGGAGATGTTTCAGGACTCGTGAATGGTTGCTTTAGCTTCAGTGGACGTCAGGCAAGAAGGCTACGTTGATCTTTTGCTTTGAATTGGACTCCAAGACTGGTTTCAGTTTTCAAATTTTTAAGCTTTTTTCAAGTTTTGTATTCTGAGATTTGGCAGCTTTCAGGTCGTGTTCTTGTGTGCTCTATGTTGTATATGTAACAAGGATTATATTAGGTTAAATCTTGGGCTTGGCACCCTTGTATATTGATGATTCAAGATTTGATATGATTCCTCCATTAAAGGCTTCCAATTTCTTTCCAAATCCAACATTTTGTGCATGATATGATGGCTTGGCACGAATTTGATTGTGTTCATGATGTTAATTAAAAGTTGTATCAACCAAAAAGATCACAAGTTATTAATATTGAGATTTTATTTTGATTTAAATTGATTAAAAATGAATTAAATCAATAAAAATCAAATAAAATAGAAAAATTAATAATTGGTCATGAAATTGAATATAGGACACGTGTGTGGTGTGACAAGATCAAATCAAGTGGAAAAAAGTGGACCCATTTGACAAAATTTGAAGTTTTGGGGATAGTTGATTTTTGGCAATTTTGGAAAAATGCCCAACTTCAACAATGCATAACTTCTTCAATTTTGAGCTTTTGGAAGTGTTATTTGACTTTTTATAAACCTTGAGATGTCCTCTAAGCAACCATTTTGGTATCATCTCAATTTGACATTCCATGCTCAAGTTATAATCTTTGGTAAAAAAGGTGTTTTTTTGTTGACTTTCAAAAATGACCTATAATGTCCAAATTTGTAACTTTTTGTGAGAGAATTTCTTGATCTTGGGGTGTGAATATGGATTGTAGGAAATTGCATCCTCTTCAAAATGAGCTTTGGATGGGTCATTTATCATAAAGTATGAGAAAGTTATTCTTGGTCAAAGTTGAGTTGACTTTTCCTACAAAACCCTAATTTAGCAACTTTTGAATCTTGATGAATCTTGAGCAATCCTTGATGAATCATGATCAAACCTTGATCAAATGATGAATTATCCTTAAAAATGAGAACGTTTGCAAAAAAATATTGAGGTTTGACTGTTTGTAGGTCACAATTTACTTTTTCCCTAGCACAGTCGATTTTTGGACCTCTTGAGCAATTGACTGACCAAACTTTCTCTGCAAGGCTTGAAATTTGACATGGATGAACTTGAGAACATATTAGTACATTCGGGAGAATTTTAGGCCATTTGGATGTAAGGACCTTGATGCAACACAAAACCCTAATTTTGAATTGACTGCCTTAAGAGGTGATTTGACTGTCCAACTCTTGAGCTAACTTGAGTCACTTGGAGATTATACTTGACATGTCTTGAGAAATATGGGAGGGAAAATTTTGGGGTACAACACCTACTATCCAGGTTGTTGTACCCCAAAATTTACCCTCTCATATTTCTCAATACATTTCAAGTGAGGTCCTCAAATTACTCAAGGAAGTCCAAGGTTTGACCAGACAAACTCTCTTCTAAGGCAGTCTACCTCAAATTAGGGTTTCAGTTTGCATCAAGATGCTTGAGTACAAAGGATCCAAAATGCTCACCATTATCCTAATATGTTCTCAAGATCATCCATGTCAAGTTTCAAGCCTTACAGAGGAAGTTTGCTCAGTCAATTGCTCAAAGGCTTCAAAATCGACTGTGCTAGGGCAAAAGTCAACGGTGGCCCACATACAGTCAAACTTCAAGATTTTTGGTCAACATTCTCATTTTGAAGTATTATGCATCATTTTATCAAGGGTTGATCATGATTCCTCAAGGATTGCTCACACTTCATCAAAACCCAAAAGTTGCTAAATTAGGGTTTTATAGGAAAAGTCAACTCAACTTTGACCAAGCATAACTTTCTCATACTTTATAAAAAATTACCCATACAAATCTCATTTTGAAGAGGATGCAATTCCATACAATTCATCTTCATCTTCCAAATTCAAAATATGCACTCACGAGAAGATATGAATTTGGACATTATAGGTCATTTTGGAAAGTCAACAAAAACACATTTTGGGTCAAAGCTTCATACATTAACATGGAAGACTCAATTGATATGAGACTAAAAGTGTTGCTTAGAGGACATCTTAAGCTTTCTAAAAAGTCCAAGAACACCTCTCTAGGGTCAAAATTGAGAGAGTTATGCATTGGCAAAGTTGACCCTTTTTGTAAAATTGCCAAAAGTCAAATGTAGCCAAAATTGCATTTTTTGTCAAATGAGCCCAACTTTTTATGCTCGCATTGAGTTTGTAATGTGACCCACGACCCATGAGCCCTTCCACTTGTCATTATTTTATTTTTGGCATTTATTTTGATTTTATTTCATTTAAATCAAATAAAATCAAAATAAAATAGTAAAAATATCAAAAGCTAATCAAATCTTGAGATTTTGTGCATGTTTAGGGTCATTACACAGCTGGAAGTGAGATCAAATCGTGCAAGGCTCATATGGATACAAAAAGTTTGCATTTTTCTTGATTTGGAAAGATTTGTACAAGGATCAAATCATGAATCAATAATCATAATTGGAGAAGATTTGATACAAGTTTGTAACCCTAATTCATTCTTGGATACATAAGGAACGATTGCAGACAAAAAACAGAGAGGTTGAAGGCGTGCAAAAGAGAAAGAAAGTTTCAAAAAATTCAATAAAAGTGGCAAATTGATTTCCATGTTTCAGATCACTTCAAGGCATTCTAACCATCCCAATCGATTGTTGGACTCCCCAGGATCAAGATTCAACCATTGACAAGCTTTCCCACGTTCAGAATCGCACTGTAAGAGTCACGCGGTTCATCTTTTTTCTTGAATTCGAATATCATAATTCTGGCATATTTAGCATGATTCATTGATATATTCTTAATCCTTGAGATGTTTGCAAACTAATAGTTATATCCAATTGTATTTTTATTGACCATACAACAAGTTGCCATGGCTAGGAATTTAGTTACGTTTTTAGGGGTTTTGTGTACAGGAACAATTAGGCATGGATAATGGTACCATGATGCTTGTGAGGTTGCAACGAGTTGATTGGTACCATTGGTTGTGATTTATCATGCTTGCACGGAATTTTGGAGAAGCACAGGGTTGTACCTACGCCTAGTGTCCGTAGGTAAAGGTTTTTTTATCTAAAACGACAGAGGCAACGAGGAAGATGATGGCGTGGCGTGCTGTGAATGGGCCATTTGAATTTCGCGCATTTCAGAATTTGCTTTTTTTGTTTTTATCATATTATATTTCTTTGGTATCATTCATACAACTAGTCAAGCCAGCTGCTTAGTTGGCTAGCATGCAGCGTGAGAATGCCTAAGGGCCTGGGTTCGATCCCTAGGTCCCAACTTTGCTTCCTATTATTTTTCTTGCATAATCAGGTACACGTGTATACAATAAGCCCACCATACATCATCAGCACCCAGCCAACAGATCTTCAACAAGCTAGATCTAAGGTCTTCCCAATGAAGGTCCACCATAGGCATGAGTCAAGCGCACGCATGAGATTGGAAAAGTCAAAAGGGCCATCAGCATCTGGGCCTAGAATATTGCAAATCACCCCCCCCCTTTTGCTATTTACCACAAGCCCATTCCTTTTTCTTTTCTATTTCTTTCATTTATTTATTTAATTAGTTTAGTTATTTTTTAACCAAAATTAATTTCTTTTTTTTACAAAAAATCATAAAATCAAATTTCACAAATTTAGAATTAGGTTTTTTTATTTATTTTATCAAATTTAATTTAATATTAGTTTAAATTTAACTTAGGTTAATTTTAACTTTTTTTATATATTTAAAATCAATTAGAAAAAATTAGGGTTAGCTTGATTTATTTCTTTTCTCAAAACAAAAAAATACAAAAAAAGATTAACTTAATTATTTTTCTTAAATTTAAATTAATTAGTAATTAGGTTTTTTTATTTATTCAATTAAACTCTATTTTTCTCAAATAACACAAAAAAACACAAAAAAAAAAGATTTTTCTTTTAGTTAGGCTTAGTCGGGGTCAAAACCCTAAATCTCTCGTTTTCGATTCATCGCGCGCGTTTTATTATTTTTGCAATATTAATGTAACTGCTCACGGTATGTAATAGTTTAATTAGATTTTTTTTCTTTTCATTTATCGTTTTACGGGTTTTTGGCTATGTAATTAATCCATCCCCCGAAGCCTTGTAATAGCGTAGGTTTTACTTTTCTGCATTTTAATTCTTGCAAATATTAACTGTTTAGATGTATCTTAAAAGGATTGTATGACAAGATTGCATGATAATTTAAAAACGGCTAGAAAACCCTAATGTGCAAAGATAATAACTAAAATCAAATCACTCGCACATGCGCACTCTTAGGGTATACTCTCACTTCGGTTGCCTTCGGTAAACGATCATTAAGTATAGGATGTTTTAGTGGTCGCCCTTCTATCTAAACAAAGATCAAATGTCCCACTCGGAAATGTTGCCTCGGAAAGGTTGCCTCGGAAATGTTGCCTCGAATATGATCTTAAGACATTAGGGTTATTTCTAAGACATCCTAACATTGCTTTAGTGATCGTACGTCCCTTTCGAATTGACCCTTACAACTCCAACGACGATGCTACCTATTTCTCCATAGTAGGATAGCATTGTCTAAAGGAAACGAGAACAGAAACAATCTTTTTTCGAGTAGGTAGATGCTAGTAGGTACTTGCTCAAAAAATCAAACTTTTCAAACCAAAAACTTTTTCAAACTAAAGTTTTCAAAAAACACTTTGTAACACTCTTGAAGACAGAAGCAAGGGTTAAAACAAAGTAAAACAAAAACTTTTCAAAACAAACACACACAAGAAATTTTTAAAAAAGATGAGAAAGTACCTAAGAGCCCATGGAAAACCATGGATATAAAGGGTGCTAACACCTTCCCTTTCTATAATCTACCCCCCGTACTCAAAATCTCGAAAAAGGAACTTTTCTTTGCTTTTTTCCTCCCCAATTGGATAAAATAAAAGTCGGTGGCGACTCTTGCTTACCGCGACATTTTGCAAACACAAACGCAAAACGCAAACCAGCATTTTTTCAAAACAGTTGGTTCTGCCACCGTATCACAGAACTAGCGACTCTGCTGGGGACTTAATAAGTGGGGTATACCTTAGGATTTAGTTCATCATATTTTCTTCTCTTGTTTGTTTTGGTTGCTTTACTTTTAAGGGTTTTTGTTTGGGAGTTACTATAGATCCTAACCCGGATCTAGAGGACACCTTTTAGGTAAGTAGCAATAAACTATGAGGGAACTGTACGGCATAGACCGATACGGTTGAAGCAGTAGCTACATTGATGTGGCACATTGGTTGGTACTGGTATCCCTTATGGAGAAACGAGGAGAATATGGGGCCGCTATGTGTGTCGTTAAGCATCAACTGACCTTAGAACCTTTAATCGACCAACTTGGCCATTAGAAAGTAGTGAGATAGCCGGCCTCGGTGTAAAGTTGAGAACTGGTTGATACTCGATGCTACACTCATTGAGACCATACTCTCGAGATAGTTTCGGCCGCAAGAAAAGATTGCGTAAGCTGAAACCATGACCGATGGAGGATTGTCAATGATATTGAGAACCTCTAGAACTCGGTTACTTTTTCTATGACAGGTTGAAACCAACTGAACTTCAAGAGGGTAATACCCTTAAACCCATGCAAGCCTTAGACTTAAGGGCTTTTGTGTGACTTGTTTGCCTTTGCCATGTCTGTTATCTGCTATACCTGTTGTTTTTTATCATGACATCATGCATCATAACATAGAATGCATACTTCATTATACTAACCATTTCAAAGACCGAGGGAATTTATCTTTGTTCTGTTTTGCAGATTATGGCTTCCGTGCGCAGAAATACCATCTGAGTTAACTTTGTGCAAATACCTGCTCAACTTAAAGAGTTATCCTTAAGAGTTTCTGAGACTTCTACATTCATTAAGAGACATGGTCATCTTCTTAGCCTGGTTACCTTAAAGTTTGATGAGCAGATATGAGTGTACTTTTCCAGTTCTTCGATCATGTGCATCATTGCTTCACCTTTTCAGATTACCAGTTGGTTCCCACTTTGGAAGAGTTTTCTCACTTATTGGGCATATCCATCCTTGAGCAAGTGCCCTTCACGGGTATGGAAGAGACTCCTAGACCAGAAGACATTGCCTTAACTCTGCATATGAAACGGGCTGATATAGTGTCCAATTGGGAAACACGAAGCGTGGTCAAAGGTTTCTTAGCCAAGTTTCTGATAGATCAGGCTCAGCTATTCTGGGATAATTTGGATTTTTAGGCTTTTGAAGACATCTTGGCTCTCCTTATCTATGGTTTGGTTCTCTTCCCGAATCCGGATTATTTTGTGGATGTGAACACGGTCAAGATTTTCCTTTCTCGCAATCCTGTGCCTACTCTACTGGGTGATATCTTGCATGCCCTCTATACTCGTATTGTGCATAGAAGAGGGACTCTTATGTGTTGCATGCCTTTGTTGTCGAGGTGGTTTATTTCGCACCTCCCTAAGTCTGTGCTAAAGAACGAAGAAGGTTTGGGATGGTCTTACAGGATAATGTCACTTGCCCATACAGACATTCTTTGGAGTTCCAAGGCTATGGGAGACACTGCCGTTATTGATCGTTGTGGGGGATACCCTAATGTCCCATTGCTTGGAATCAGAGGGGGTATAACCTACAATCTTTGTCTAGCTTTGCGACAATTTGGTCGTGCTCGGAGAGACGGTCCCCATGAGCTACTTCTTACGGATATTGCATTTGACTACAAGGAAGACGTTGAGGAGCATCGTCGGAGGTTTATAGGAGCTTGGGGTATGGTGAACAGATCTGACCCTCAAGAGCTAGGACCAAGGACTTCCCTTCCTATGCAGCCTTACTTACAATGGGTCTGAGCTCGTGCCTAGAAGCTTGGGATGCCCTATGAAGCAGTATTGCCAATAATTGTGGAGCCCACTAATGAAGAAGGCGTTTCTTACACAGTTCTTTATCCTTACATGCCCACTGATCCTGGGGCATTGCAGAGGTCTTGGATTCAGCTGAAAGAGGAAATGGATACTTACCGGGAGAAGTACCATGAGCAAGAAAGGAAGATCTTGAAGCTCACCAGGCAGCTCGAGGAAGAAAGAACGATCAATGACTACGCCAGCACAAAGAGGAAGCGTCCATGGGACTTTTGATTTTTCTTTTCTAGTTTAGATTTGTTTTCCATTTATTTCTTTGTAACGCCTTAAAGCATTGTTGAACCTTTTTACAAGTTAATCTAATAAAGTTTGTTTATTTTTGGTTTGCAAATTTAAATCTCCCAAAGTCTTTAAAATCATTACATACGCATCCCATTATCATGCATACCATTACAAGGACCATTATAGGTTTCTCATCTTCTTCGTTGTTTATTTCAGCAGAAATGTCTTCTGATCAAGCCATCAAAGATCTTCAGGTACAGAACACCCAGTTCCAACAGATGTTCTTAAGTCTGGCTAAAGGGCAAGAGGATCTAAAAACTCTCATTCTGAAAGAGAAGAAGAAGAAGAAGAAGAAGAAGAAGAAGGTCGTTCTTCTGAACATGGGCAAAAGGTTTGGGGATAGGTTGAAACAGCAAGCTGATCTGACCTCTTCATCCAAGGAAGTGCCATCTCTGATGATGATACAGATTACGATGATGAACAATATCCTCCTGCCGAGGATAGGTACAAGCAGCTAGAAGACCGTCTGAGTGCAATGGAGATTCAGAAGATCCCTGGTTTGGATTTTGGAGAGCTGGGACTAGTATCGAGAGTGGTGATCACTCATAAGTTCAAAGCTCTGGTTTTTGCCAAGTACGATGGAGTGTCCTGTCCAAAACTCCATCTCCACTCGTACGTCAGAAAAATCCAACCCCACACTGTTGATAGAAATTTGTGGGTACACTTATTTCAAGATAGTCTGTCAGGGACTCGGCTTGAATGGTTTTATCAATTGGAAGGAGCTAATGTCCAAACTGGGAAGACCTTGTTGTTGCTTTTTATAGGCAGTATCAGTATAACTCCGACCTTGCTCCCACTCGTACTCAGCTCCAGGGTATGTCAATGGGTGCAAGTGAAGGTTTTAAGGACTATGCTCAAAAGTGGAGAGACTTAGCCGGAAGAGTCCAACCCTATTTGCCTGGTGGGGAGTTGGTTGACATGTTTCTAGGGACGCAATCTGGTCCATTTTTTAATCATCTGATTGGCAGTTCATCATCTGGGTTTATTGAGTTGATTTTGACTAGAGAGAGTAGAAGCTGGTATCCGAAGTGGTAAAATACAGAAGGACACTTCATCAAGTGCAGTAAAGAAGCCTTTCACCGGTAAGAAGGAAGCTAGTGTAGTTTACGGCCCGAGGGGCCAAAGCAGACCTGAACACCGTCAAGCAGTAAATGCGGTAGTGATATCAAGACCCACAGTTGCTCCACAATGCAACAATCAACAAAGTATGGAAAGACCTCAGAGGCAGTACACTCGGCTCAATATGACCCTGGCTCAAATTTTACCATAATTATTGAAGACCAATCTGGTAACTCTGAGGGAAGCTCCGAAGAACCCCAACACCACATCTCCTCACTATAACCCGAATGCCCACTGCGCCTATCACTCTGAAAGTCCAGGTCATGATACGAACAACTGTTGGGCCTTGAAAAATAAGGTGCAAGACTTGATCGAAGCCAAAGAGATTGAGTTTGACGCTCCGGAGAAGCCCAACGTCATAACTGCTCCCATGCCCAAACATGGTCATGGAGTAAATGCTGTGGAGGATGATTTATTTATGACCTCCGTGGAAGAAATTTCTACTCCTTTAATGAAAGTTAAGAAGAATTTGTTGTTAGCCGGTTTATTTCCGGGTTGTGGTGAAGGTGGCCACATATGTTCAATTCTGCCTGCTGGTTGCCACTTATTGAAATCAGGTGTTCAGCGCCTGATGGATAATAAAGAGATCCTGTTTGAAAAGACTATGATTTTGTTGGTTCCAATTCAAGATGTTGCCATCATAACCATTTCCGCCAATCCTTCCAAGGTTTCCTCGAGAAAGCCTGTTAGGATTACACCCATCCCAAAAAATTGCTCCTTTAATAATTTCTGTCCCTGGTCCTATCCGATACACTTCAGATAAGGTTGTCCCTTGGCACTATGGTGCTGATGTGTATTACCATGGAGTTTAACAAGACTTAAAAAGTGAGGAAGTCGATGCTGATGTCAGCAATATTGCTGGGGCTAGCAAGGTCACTAGAAGTGGAAGACTCTTTTCTCCCGAGATCTCCCTTTCGATTGTCCACAAACCTGTTGTCACTCCATCTGCCGGTACATTAACTACTATCCCAGTTCCTGTTCCAGTTATCACCCCTGTTGCCGAGCCATCTGGGACTCGGGGAAAAGAAATCACAGGTGAGCCTGCCCGGATGGAGGCACTTAAGAAGATCACTGTAGAAACCTCTAAGCAGGAGATAGAGGAAATTCTGAAGATTATCAAGAAGAGCGACTACAATGTAGTCAAGCAACTGGGGTAGACCCCGTCAAAAATCTCCATGTTGTCCTTGTTATTATATTTTGAATCCCATGCAAAGGATCTAATTGCATTCCTCAAGACTGCACATGTGCCACAGGAAACCTCAACCGATCAATTCAAAGATTGCATAGCTAGCTTGACTACCGACAATGGGTTGGGTTTCTCAGATGCAGATCTGACTGCTAAAGGAAGAAATCATAATGATGCTTTGCACGTCTCGATTGAATGCAGGGGCACTACTATGGCCCATGTACTGGTGGATACCGGATCCTCATTGAATGTTTTGCCAAAGAAAGCATTAGACGGTCTGGACTGTGAAGGTTTGATTCTAAAGCCAAGCAATATTATGGTCAGGGCTTTCGACGGGTCAAAAAGGATGGTGCACGGGGAGGTGGACATCCCTGTTAAAGTTGGCTCTCAGACCTTTGTGTCCACTTTCTACGTGATGGATATCAGGCTATCATATTCTTGCTTGCTGGGTCACCCTTGGATTCATAAGGCTGGGGCAGTAACTTTCATGCTCCATCAAATGTTGAAATATCCGGTAAAGGGGAAGATTGTCACGGTACGAGGCGAGGAGGAGTATATGGTGAGTCATCTCAATTCCTTCCTCTACATGGAAATGGATGGGGAATTCATTGAAACGCCTTGTCAGAACTTTGAAGAGGTCCCCCAGACTTTGGCGTCAACTGAAGTTGCTACTGACAAACCTCCGATGAAGATGGCTTCTCTCAAGGATGCTAGGGCTGTAATTGAAGAAGGTGGGTGTACAAATTGGGGTCAGCTACCTGATTTCACACACAAAACTGACAAATTTGGTTTGGGATTTACTACAGGGGCTCAAAGGGATGTTAGGTGTGCACGGATTGGAAGACCTCCTATGTGCATCAGTAATCAGGGAGTTAATGCAATTAAAGATGGTGAAGAAGATTCAGACATCGACAGCTGGATCTACCCAACAACCAATGGTGGATTGAGCAACTGGACGGCGAAGGACTTCATACCTGTTTCTTTTATTCTACAGTAATTGACTTTTGTCTTAAAAGTTGTAATAGACAGTTTGAAACTTTACGGCCCGGTGCCTTGCCCGAGGCACCTTGGCTTTGCTTGTGAGGGCTTAGTATTTGTCCTTTCATATATCATCAATAAAACATTGTACATTTCTTGCATTACAAATTTTGCGCTCCTTGTTTTTCTTTTTTTGTCTCTCGCTTTATCAAAATAACTATTCTCTTACATGCACTCATGTATCATAATGTAGATCCATATCCACTCTGATCCCATTGATAACAACTATACTACTTCCAATTATGACTTCAAAAATCCGATTAACAAAGTCGAGGATGAAGGTGAGGATGATTGTGAGGTTCCTGGAGAACTTGCTAGACTGTTACTATAGGAAGAAAGGTCCATACAGCCTCATGAAGAGCCAAATGAATCAGTGAATTTGGGTACAGAGGAAGACAAGAAAGAGGTCAAGATAGGTGCGAGTCTGGAGCCTAGTGTTAAACAATGGTTGGTACAGATGCTACGCGACTATGTTGAGATCTTCGCTTGGTCCTACGAAGATATGCCTGGTTTGGACACCTATATTATGGTACATCGCCTACCGACTAAAGAAAACTGTCCTCCGGTAAAGCAGAAGGTTCGCCGTATGCGCCGTGAGATGTCTGAGAAAATCAAAGCTGAGGTCATGAAACAGTTCGACGCGGGATTTTTAGCTGTCACTTCTTACCCGTAGTGGGTTGCCAACGTTGTTCCGGTGCCTAAGAAGGATGGTAAGGTACGAATGTGTGTAGACTATAGAGATCTGAATAGGGCGAGCCCCAAGGATGACTTCCCACTTCCTCACATCGATGTTCTGGTCGATAATACCGCGCAACATAAGATCTTCTCCTTCATGGATGGTTTTTCTGGTTACAACCAGATCAAGATGGCTCCCGAGGACATGGAGAAGACAACCTTCGTTACACAATGGGGCACTTTTTGCTACAAGGTCATGCCTTTCGGGTTGAAGAATGCTAGGGCAACTTATCAGTGCGCCATGGTCGCTTTGTTCCACGACATGATTCACCATGAGATCGAGGTTTATGTTGATGACATGATAGCAAGGTCCCGGACTGAGGAAGAACACCTTGACCATCTCCAGAAATTGTTTGACAGGTTGAAGACGTATAAGCTAAGGTTGAACCCGAACAAGTGCACCTTTGGGGTAAGGTCTGGTAAGCTGCTGGGTTTCGTCATCAGTGATAAGGATATTCAGGTGGACCCTGCCAAGGTAAAAGCCATACAGGAGATGCCGGCTCCCCGCACAGAAAAGGAAGTAAGAGGATTTTTGGGACGTCTGAATTACATCGCCCAATTCATTTCACATCTGACTACTACTTATGAGCCAATCTTCAGGCTACTGAAGAAAGATCAAGTGGTAAAATCGAATGATGAGTGTCAGACCACTTTAGAAAGGATCAAGGAATACCTCCAAGAGCCACCTATCCTGATGCCTCCAGTTGAAGGAAGACCTTTGATCTTATACTTGACAGTACTCGACAATTCAATGGGGTGCGTGTTGGGGCAGCATGACGAGTCTGGCCGAAAAGAGCATGCTATTTACTACCTTAGCAAAAAGTTTACCGACTGCAAGACCCGATACTCGTTGCTTGAGAAAATTTGCTGCACTTTGGCATGGGCTGCTCGCCGGCTGAGACAGTATATGCTGACTCACACCACTTTGTTGATATCAAAGATGGATCCAATCAAGTATATCTTCGAGAAGCCTGCCTTTTCCGGAAGAATAGAAAGATGGCAGATGATCTTAACTGAGTATGACATCCAATAGACAACCCAAAAAGCAATCAAGGGGAGTGTATTGGCGGATCATTTGGCGCATCAGGCAGTGGATGACTACCAATCCATGAATTTCGAGTTCCCGGATGAGAACATCATGTTGGTGACCGACTATGAAGAACCTGGACCGGGTGAAGGACCTGAGGAAGGATCCCGATGGTCTATGTATTTTGATGGAGCATCAAACGCGTTGGGTAATGGCATTGGCGTTGTAATTATATCTCCTGAGGGCTATCATACTCTGTTCACCGCCTGATTATGTTTTAACTGCACCAACAATATGGCGGAGTATGAAGCATGCATCATGGGTCTTCGAGCTGCTATTGACATGAGGATTAAGTTCTTGAGTGTATTCGTAGATTCTGCTTTGGTGATCAGTCAAATCAAAGGCGAGTGGGATACGAAGCACCCAAATCTTATTCCTTACAAAGAGTATGTACTGACATTGCTCCCACACTTCGAGGAGATAACCTTTGAACACTACCCAAGAGAAGAGAACCAGTTAGCGGACGCGCTAGCTGCCATGTCTTCTATGTTCAAAGTCAGGTGGGACAATGAAGCTCCCCAGATTACCATCGAGAGGTTGGACGAACTCGCACATTGTTGTGACATTGAGACTGAAGAGGTAGCAGATAAACCCTGGTTTCACGAAGTAAAGAGGTATCTTGAGGCTTAAGAGTACCCTGAGGGTGCATCTGCTAATGATAAGAAGTTCCTGAGAAGGTTCGCTGCAAAGTTCTTCATCAGCAATGGTGTCCTCTATAAACGTAACCATGATTCGACCTTACTGTGATGTGTGGACAAAAGTGAGGCAGAAAGGATCATGACAGAGTTACATGAAGGTACCTTCGGAACTTATTCCAGTGGACATACAATGGCAAAGAAGATCCTACGGGCAGGATATTATTGGTCTACTATGGAAGCCGATTGTTATCAGCACTCTCGGACCTGTCATAAGTGCCAAGTCTATGTTGATAAGGTGCATGTACCTCTAGTTCCTCTGAATGTCTTGACAGCTCCTTGGCCTTTTGCAATGTGGGGCATCGACATGATCGGCGAGATCAGACCTATTGCGTCCAACGGGCATCGTTTCATTTTGGTGGCTATTGATTACTTTACAAAGTGGGTTAAGGTAGCTTCCTTTGCTACAGTAACCAAGAATGTTGTGGCGCGGTTTATCTGACATAATCTGATCTGTCGATATGGTGTACCAGAGAGGATCATCACAGACAATGGTACGAATATCAACAATACGATGATCACCGAGCTCTGCAAACAGTTCAAGATACAGCATCATAACTCTTTTCCCTATCGGCCGAAGATGAATGGGGCTGTTGAAGCGGCTAATAAGAATATCAAAAAGATTATGCAGAAGATGACGGTGACCTACAAAGACTGGCATGAGATATTAAAATTCGCTCTTCATGGGTACCGTACCTTAGCGCGGACATCAACAGAGGAAACGCCATATTCTCTGGTGTATGGCATGGAGGAAGTCCTACCCATCGAAGTCTAGATACCCTCTCTCTGGATTATGAAGGATGCAGGTTTGAGCGAAGACGACTGGATCCAGACCCGACTTGACCAGTTGAACCTAATCGACGAGAAGAGACTTACTGCTATTTGTCATGGTCAGACGTATCAAAAGCGAATGATCAAGGCTTTTAACAAGAAAGCCAGACATCAAGAATATCAAGTCAGGGATCTGGTGATCAAATGCATCATACTACCGCAAGGTGATCCCAGGGGAAAATGGACCCCCACATACGAAGGGCCATTTGTGGTTAAGAACATTATCTCGGGAGGAGCTATGATTCTAACCACCATGGATGGTGACGACCTTCCTCACCCCGTCAATACAGACATAGTGAAAAGATACTACGCCTAATCAAAGACCCGATAGGTCGACTGGCCTAGGAAAAAATAATGGCTTCCCGGCGAACCAAAAGGGTTCGGGCAAAAGTAAGGGATGAAAATGAAAAAAACTGTACACCCGGCAAGTCGAAAACCTGAAAAGGCGACTTGGGCAAGAAAGGGTATCTCAGGAAAAAATTAGGGATTAAAGCGTAACACTATGTCTCATTGGATCATCTTGCAACCAGACTTTAGTATCAACTATCAAGCTCGGACGACGCCAATCAATGTGATCCACCTTCAACCAAGTAGCAAAGTGATGAGACGCTCGAAGATATAAGGGCAATAGGAGAGTTGGAACCCAGTGGGATTGTTTCACATAGTTGTTTTTCTTTCTTTTTCACAAATTGTAATTTCTATCCTTCGGCAGCATTCTCTTACTAGGATGTCAGCCTCTTGTACAAAACGCTTATTACAGGCCAATTTCAAAAACCAATACAATTCATTTTCACAAGAAATTTCAACTTGTTTTTCTTTTTCTGTTTTGTTTTGCAAGAATGTCCAATGATTCATTTTTGATATATGCATTTGAAAAGAATTGTTGCTCATAAATATTTACATAAGAAACAAAAGACAATTACTCGTAATTCCAGGAACAGGGGCAAACAAGAAGTGTCCAAACCTTACAGTTGCTCTACCCACCAGGTACAGGGATAGAGCCAGCTTAAGAATATGACTAAAGGTACATACACTCCCCGCAGAGTATGAAGTGTCCAAAGACAGTGGTGACAACTCTCCCCAGCCGAGGTTCATAATCGCGAATGAGTCAGCAAAATTCTCCCCAAGTAGAGTTTATCTATCACCAACAATAAAAGATTACCACCCGCAGAGTTTATTGCTCTCACAGGCAGAAATTTAATCCCTAACAGAGTTCATCATCACCAGCAACGGTAATTCATCCCCAGCGGAGTGGTTTCTCCAAATTAGCAGATCATCCAACATAATATCTTTCTTCCCCACAGAGTCTCTCCCGACGGAATATTCTCAAGCAGCACGGACGCAAGTCTCCGGTTAATCATCATCGGTCACTATCCCTAGCGAGAACAAAGAACTCAACTCCTTATACTCTCCAGCGGCAGTCCAGGATTTATTCTCCGCAGCCAAGAATATCACAAGAACATTGCATATCCATACATCGTGGCATACGCATGTGCATCATACAGCACAATATCATTTATTTTGAGAACATCATTACTCAATACATTTCATACATCATGACATTACATGCGACTAACTCTTTGCCTTTCAGGGAAAGATACAATCAAGTTCTCACAAGTTTTCTCTGGTCCATTCATGTCGATACTAAGATTTTTGTTCCAGTTCAAGCTATGAAATTCGGAAATCGACCGGATAATATCTTGATATCTCCAGAATACTATGAAGATTGGATCACGACCAGATAACAGAAAAGGACACTGAAGCCTGGGACACGACCAGATAATAGTATAAGGTACTGTGGAGCTTGGAATTTGACCAAATAGCAGTTTACTCGGCCAATTACTATGAAGCCCAAAAATCGACCGGATATTAGTATGCCTTAAATTCAAGTTAAAGCCCGGATGAGACCGGATAACCACTTGATTCCTTCTGAAGCCTGGAGCACGACCAGATAAGAATTGAGAAATTGCAAAGCCTAGAGCACGACCAGATAGTAAGTTTAATCTCATCTCCTCAGTAAGTCGCTGTAAAGCCTGGAGCACGACCAGATAGCAATCGGTCTTATTTTCCTCAGCAAATCACTGTAAAGCCTGGAGCACGACCAGATAGCAGTTCATTTTCACCTCCTCGACTAAGAGATTATTCCCCAGTAGATTAACAGACAACTGAAGTTCCTAAAAATCTATTTCTCTCAAGACAAAGAACAGCATTCCCCAGCGAAGTCCTCCTCAACAACAGGTATATGGGTTCTCGCAAAGGAATCACTTATGCGATCTACACTTATTCTGTTGGCATCTTTAAGCCCATCTTCTGTTATTGACTTCCAAATGGCATTTATAAGCCCATTCCCGACATCGCAAGACAGGTACCACTTCATGCGAGTGAAAATTTCTGGGCACTCTAGTGTTCAATCATCTTCCACCTTCGGATCACGAAAGGCAGACAAGCCAATCTACATCCTCAGGTTTAAAAAGATTGAACAGGGGCAGCTGTTGTACCCCAAAATTTGTCCTTCCATATTTCTCAATACATTTCAAGTGAGGTCCTCAAATTGCTCAAGGAAGTCCAAGGTTTGACCAGACAAACTCTCTCCTAAGGCAGTCTAGCTCAAATTAGGGTTTCAGTTTGCATCAAGATGCTTGAGTCCAAAGGATCACAAATGCTCACCATTTTCCTAATATGTTCTCAAGATCATCCATGTTAAGTCTCAAGCCTTGCAGAGGAAGTTTGCTCAGTCAATTGCTCAAAGGCCTGAAAATCGACTGTGCTAGGGCAAAAGTCAACTGTGGCCCACATAAAGTCAAACTTCAAGATTTTTGGTAAACATTCTCATTTTGAAGTATTATGCATCATTTTATCAATGGTTGATCATGATTCCTCAAGGATTGCTCACAATTCATCAAAACCCAAAAGTTGTTAAATTAGGGTTTTGTAGGAAAAGTCAACTCAACTTTGACCAAGCATTACTTTCTCATACTTTATCAAAAATGACCCATCCAAAGCTCATTTTGAATAGGATTCAATTCCCTACAATTCATATTCAGCTCCCAAGTTCAAAATATGCACTCACAAGAAGATATGAATTTGGACATTATAGGTCATTTTGGAAAGTCAACAAAAACACCTTTTGGGTCAAAGCTTCATACATGAACATGGAAGACTCAATTGAGATGAGAAAAAAAGTGTTGCTTAGAGGACATCTTAAGCTTTCTAAAAAGTCCAAGAACACCTCTCTAGGTTCAAAATTGAGAGAGTTATGCATTGGAAAAGTTGACCCTTTTTGCAAAATTGCCAAAAGTCAAATGTAGCCAAAATTGCATTTTTTGTCAAATGGCCCCAACTTTTTATGCTTGCATTGAGTTTGTAATGTGACCCACGACCCATGAACCCTTCCACTTGTCATTCTTTTTTATTTTTGGCATTTATTTTGATTTTATTTCATTTAAATCAAATAAAATCAAAATAAAATGGTAAAAATATCAAAAGCTAATCAAATCTTGAGATTTTGTGCATGTTTAGGGTCATTACACAGCTGGAAGTGAGATCAAATCGTGCAAGGCTCATATGATACAAAAATATTGAATTTTGCTTGATTTGGAAAGATTTGCACAAGGATCAAATCATGAATCAATAATCATAATTGGAGAAGATTTGATACAAGTTTGTAACCCTAATTCATTCTTGGATACATAAGAAACGATTGTAGACAAAAAACAGAGAGGTTGAAGGCGTGCAAAAGAGAAAGCAAGTTTCAAAAAATTCAAGAAAAGTGGCAAACTGATTTCCACGTTTCAGATCACTTCAAGGCATTCTAACCATCCCAATCGATTGTTGGACTCCCCAGGATCAAGATTCAACCATTAACAAGCTTTCCCATGTTCAGAATCGCACTGTAAGAGTCATGCGGTTCATCTTTTTTCTTGAATTCGAATATCATAATTCTGGCATATTTATCATGATTCATTGATATATTCTTAATCCTTGAGATGTTTGCAAACTAATGGTTATATTCAATTGTATTTTTATTGACTATACAGCAAGTTGCCATGGATAGGGTTCTAGTTTCGTTTTTAGGGGTTTTGTGTACAAGAACAATTAGGCATGGATAATGGTACCATGTTGCTCGTGAAGTTGCAACGAGTTGATTGGTACCATTGGTTATGATTTATCATGCTTGCACAGAATTTTGGATAAGCACAGGGTTGTAGCTACGCCCAGTGTCTGTAGGTAAAGGTTTTTTGTCTAAAACGATAGAGGCAACGAGGAAGATGATGGCGTGGCGTGCTGTGAATGGGCCATTTGAATTTCGCGCGTTTCAGAATTTGCTTTTTTGTTTTTATCATATTATATTTCTTTGTTATCATTCATACATCTAATCAAGTCAACTCAGTTGGCTAGCATGCAGCGTGAGAATGCCTAAGGGCCTGGGTTCGATCCCCAGGTCCCAACTTTGCTTCCTATTATTTTCTCTTGCATAATCAGGTACACATGTATACAATAAGCCCACCATACATCATCAGCATCCAGCCAGCAGATCTTCAACAAGCTAGATCTAAGGCCTTCCCAATGAAGGTCCACCATAGGCATGAGTCAAGTGCACGCATGAGATTGGAAAAGTCAAAAGGGCCATCAGCATCTGGGGCCCGGAAAATTGCAAATCACACCCCCCCCCCCCCTTTTGCTATTTACCACAGGCCCATTCCTTTTTCTTTTCTATTTCTTTTATTTATTTATTTAATTAGTTTAGTTATTTTTTAACCAAAATTAATTTCTTTTTTTTTACAAAAAATCATAAAATCAAATTTCACAAATTTAGAATTAGGTTTTTTTCTTTATTTTATCAAATTTAATTTAATATTAGTTTAAATTTAACTTAGGTTAATTTTAACTTTTTTTATATATTTAAAATCAATTAGAAAAAATTAGGGTTAGCTTGATTTATTTCTTTTCTCAAAACAAAAAAATACAAAAAAAAGATTAACTTAATTATTTTTCTTAAATTTAAATTAATTAGTAATTAGGTTTTTTATTTATTCAATTAAACTCTATTTTTCTCAAATAACACAAAAAACACAACAACAAAAATAATTTTTCTTTTAGTTAGGCTTAGTCGGGGTCAAAACCCTAAATCTCTCATTTACGATTCATCGCGCGCGTTTTATTGTTTTTGCAATATTAATGTAACTGCTCACGGTATGTAATAGTTTAATTAGATTTTTTTTTCTTTTCATTTATCATTTTACGGGTTTTTGGCTATGTAATTAATCCCTCCCCTGAAGCCTTTTAATAGCGTAGGTTTTACTTTCCGCATTTTAATTCTTGCAAATATTAACTATTTAGATGTATGTTAATAGGATTGTATGACAAGATTGCATGATAATTTAAAAACGGCTAGAAAACCCTAATGTGCAAAGATAATAACTGAAATCAAATCACTCGCACATGTGCACTCTTAGGGTATACTCTCACTTCGGTTTCCTTCGGTAAATGATCATTAAGTATAGGATGTTTTAGTGGTCGCCCTTCTATCTAAACAAAGATTAAATGTCCCGCTCGGAAATGTTGCCTCGGAAAGGGTTCCTCGAATATGATTTTAAGACATTAGGGTTATTACTAAGACGTCCTAACATTGCTTTAGTGATCGTACGTCCCTTTCGAATTGACCCTTACAAATCCAACGACGATGCTACCTATTTCTCCATAGTAGGATAGCATTGTCTAAAGGAAACGAGAACAGAAACAATCTTTTTTCGAGTAGGTAGATGCTAGTAGGTACTTGCTCAAAAAATCAAACTTTTTACACCAAACACTTTTTCAAACTAAAGTTTTCAAAAAACACTTCGTAAAACTCTTGAAGACAGAAGCAAGGGCTAAAACGAAGTAAAACAAAAACTTTTCAAAACAAACACACACAAGCAATTTCTAAAAAAGATGAGCAAGTACCTAAGAGCCCGTGGAAAACCATGGATAGAAAGGGTGTTAACACCTTCCCTTTCTATAATCTACCCCCCCGTACTCAAAATCTCAAAAAACAAATTTTTTTGTGCTTTTTTCCTTTTTGGTTGGATAAAATAAAAGTCGGTGGCGACTCTTGCTTACCGCAACATTTTGCGAACACAACGCAAAATGCAAACCAGCATTTTTTTCAAAACAGTCTGTTTTGCAACCATATCACACAGGTTCCTTCTCAAGCCATACTATCCCGGCATTCATATAGAAGTAACCCTACTATCCAGGTTCCGTCTCATAACCTTACTATCCGGGTTCTGCCTCTCTTATCCCCAGACAGCAGTCCACAACACTGTAAGACCGGGACCCGATCAAACACAATTGATTTCACATTTCCCCAAAAAGTCACGGTGCAACATACACCCTGACCAGATACGCAATTCACTTCTGATTCCCCAAACCGGAGTCATTCCCCAATAGAGTAACGGACAACTGAAGCTCCTAAAACTTTATTTCTCCCAAGACAGAGACCAACATTCCCCAACGGAGTCCTCCTCAACAGCAGGTATGTGGATTCTCGCAAAGGAATCTCTTATGAGATCGACACCTCTTCGGATGGCATCTTTAAGCCCATCTCCGACAATTATCTGTAAACATCCGAATGGCATATGTAAGCCCATTCCCAATATCACAAATCGAGTATAACTTCATGCGAGTGCAAATTTCTAGGCACTCTAGTGTTCAATCATCTTCCACCTTCAGATCACGAAAGGCAGAGCAGCCAATCTACATCTTCAGGTTTAAGAAGATTGAACAGGGGCAGCTGTTGTACCCCAAAATTTGCCCTCTCATATTTCTCAACACATAGCAAGTGAGGTCCCCAAATTGCTCATAGAAGCCCAAGAGTTGACCAGACAAACTCTCTCCTAAGGCAGTATACCTCAAATTAGGGTTTATATTTTCATCAAGATGTGTGAACCACAAAGGACTCAAATGCTAACCATTGTCCTAAAATGTCCTCAAGATCATCCATGTCAAGTTTCAAGCCTTGCAGAAGAAGTTTGCTCAGTCAATTGCTCAAGTGCCTGAAAATCAATTATGCTAGGTCAAAAGTCAATTGTGGCCCACATACAGTCAAACTTTAGGATTTTAGGTCAACATCCTCATTTTGAAGTATTATTCATCATTTGATCAAGGGTTGATCATGATTCCTCAAGGATTGCTCACAATCCATCAAAACCCAAAAGTTGCTAAATTAGAGTTTTGTAGGAAAAGTCAACTCAACTTTGACCAAGCATAACTTTCTCATACTTTATCGGAAATGACCCATCCAAAGCTAATTTTGAATAGGATTCAATTCCCTACAATTTATATTCATCTCCCAATTTCATAATATGCACTCACAAAAAGATATGAATTTTGACATTATAGGTCCTTTTGAAAAGTCAACAAAAACACCTTTTGGGTCAAAGCTTCATACATGAACATGGAAGACTCAATTGATATGATACCAAAAGGGTTTCTTAGAGGACATCCTAAGCTTTCTAAAAAGTCCAAGAACACCTCTCTAGGGTCAAAACTGAGAGAGTTATGCATTGGCCAAGTTGACCATTTTTGCAAATTTGCCAAAAGTCAAAAGTGCTCAAATTTGCATTTTTTGCTAAATGGGCCCAACTTTTTATGCTTGCACCTCAATAATAATGTGTTCCACGACTCAAATACTTATCCACACATTATTTGCTTCATTTTTCAATTTATTTTGATTTTTCATTATTAAAAAGTGAATTAAATCAAATAAATGATGAAAATTATCAAAGATATGATTTGATTTGTTTTTTTTACAGATTGGCAATCAAGATATGCTGAGCTTGCATGATCAATTCGAATCAATGGAAATTTGTACAAGAAAGGCGTGATTGGCATGAAAATATAAAGATATCATACAAATTGAAAATCAAATCAAATCTTGGATGAATGCAAAGTTTCATGCCAAGTTTGTTAACCTAATTCATTCTAGGTTATATAATAAAGCTTTACTGATCAAAAGGAGAAGGAGAGAAGCCGTGAAAAGCCAGGGCGAAAACTGAAAAATTCAAGAAAAAGTGTGAATCAGATTTCAATCTACAAGGCATTTCAAAGCATTTCAAGATCACCAATCCCTTACTTGACGTTCCCAGAAGCTATTCCCATCATCTCCAAGGCCTGAAACGTTCAAAATCGTAAGCTATAATACCCGTTTAGTCCCACTATTTTTGGTTTTTGATTTCATATATGCATGCGTTTTCAGTGAGAATTAACCTTACATTCTTGTTTGTCATAAGGATCTGAAGCCCTCTGTGTCATTTAATTGAATTTTAAGTACAGGAAAGGCAGGATGCCATGATTAGGGTTCCAAGCTTAGTTTTGGGGTTTCTTAGTACAGGCCAAATTAGGAACGGATATGGATACCATGATGATCAGGGCTTCTAGCCCAGTTGATTCATGGCCTCCAATGCAATTTATATCGTGTTTGCTGCATTTTTGAAGTTGACAGGGTTTTAGCTACGGAGTATTGTCTGTAGGTAAAAGTATTCAGCCTAAAACGATAGGCCAGGGAAGAAGATGAGACGTGGCAGTCATTGGTTGGTTGGTTTGAATTTTCGCGCATTTTTTGAATATACTGTTTGATTTGCTTATGTTATTTAGCTTCTATTATATGAACAAATAAACAACGCAGCACAGCTGGCAAGCGAGCACTGGAAGCGAGTATAAGGACCTGGGTTTGATCCCCAGGTCCCAGCATTTTATTTGTGTTATTTTCAGATAAGGGATCCAGCGTGTTGCTTATCATGACGTCCACCATACAACATCAACATCCATCCTTTGATCCAACATGCCATCAGATCTGACGCCCGGATAGCAAGGGACCACCATACGCCTCAAGTCAATACCTGCACCTAATCCAGCGTGGTCAATACAGGCTTTGGAGTTTTGGGCCAAGAAAATCAGATTTGCACCCCCCAGAATTGCTAATGCTATCAGGCCCACTTCTATTTTTTTTCTTATTTTTAATTCTTTTAATATTTCTTTTAATTATTTTAATTGACAATTAATCACTTTTTTTTTCATAAAATCGTAAAATCAAGAAATCATAAAAATTAGAATTAGGCTTTTTTTTATCTAATTTAATTTAATTTAGGGAAATTTTTTAACTTGTTTATTATATAATTAAAACCAATTAGAAAAGTTAGGGTTAAACTCTTGATTTAATTTTTCTTTCTTTCTCAAATAAAATAAAAATATAAAAATAGGTTTTTTAGAATGAATTAATTTATTTTTCTTAATTTAAAATTAATTAGAACTTAGGATTTTCTTTTTAATTCAATTATTTCATTATTTTCTCAAATAACAAAACATGACAAAAAACATCTTTTTTTAATCAATTGCAATTAGGTTTAGGGTCAAAACCCTAATTACCTCGCATTTAATTTGCCGCGCGCTTGTTAATTATTTTTTCCAATATTTTGTAACTGTTCGTGGTTTGTAATAGTTAATTTAGGGTTTTTATTTACTGTCTAAATCCCCGGTTTTTGGCTATGTAATTAATCCCCCTCCCCGAAGCCTTGTAATAGCGTAGATTTATTTTCTCGCGTTTTTAATTCCTGTAAATATTTAACTGTTTAGATGTATGCTAATAGGATTGAATGGAAAGAATACATGATAAATTAATACAGTTAGAAAACCCTAATGTGCAAAGATAAATAACTGAAACAAATCACTCGCACATATCACTCTTAGGGTATACTCTCACTTCGGTTGCCTTCGGTAAACGATCATTAAGCATAGGATGTCTTAGTGGTTGCCCTTCCGTCTAAAAATATCAAACGTCCCATTCGAATGTTGCCTCGGAAATGTTGCCTCGAATATGATCTTAAGACTCTAGGGTTACTACTAAGGTGTCCTAATATTGCTTTAGTGATTGTACGTCCCTTTCGAATTGACCTTTACAATTCCAACGAAGGTGCTACTTACTTTTCAATAGTAGGATAGCGCTGTCTAAAGGAAACAAGAATAAAAACAATCTTTTTTCGAGTAAGTAGATGCTAGTAGGTACTTGCTCAAAAATCAAAACTTTTCACACTTACACATTTCAAAAAAAATTTCAAAACAATTTCGTCACACTCTTGAGGACTGATACAAGGGTTATCACGAAATAAAACATTTTCAAAGCATACACACAAGCAATTTAAAAATGAGTAAGTACTTAAGAGCCCATGAAAAACCATGGATAGAAAGGGTGCTAACACCTTCCCTTTCTATAATCTACCCCTCGTACTCAGAAACATCTCAAAAAAGGATTTTTTTTTCTATACTTTTTTTCCTTTCCGATTGGATGAAATAAAAGTCGGTGGTGACTCTTGCTTACTGTGACATTTTGCAAACACAAAACAAAAAATGCAAACCAGTATTAAACAGTCGGTTCTGCCACCATATCACACATGTTATTCCTACTGTTATGCTCTGAGGACCATGCAAAGGCTTTGATTGCATTCCTCAAAACTGTGCATGTGCCCCAAGAGACTTTAGTTGATCAATTCAAAGATTGTGTGGCTAGCCTGACCGTCGACAATAGGCTGGGCTTCTCAGACGCCGACTTGACACCAAAAGGAAGAAAGCATAATGATGCTCTGCATGTCTCAATCGAATGCAGGGGCACCACTATGGCTCATGTGTTGGTGGATACTGGGTCTTTGCTGAATGTTCTGCCCAAGAAGGCGTTGGACCGTTTGGATTGCAAGGGTTTGAATTTAAAGCCTAGTAACATTGTGGTAAGGGCTTTTTATGGGTCGAAAAGAATGGTGCATGGGGAAGTGAACATCCCTGTCCAGGTAGGCTCTCAGACTTTCGAGTCCACCTTCTATGTGATGGACATAAGGCCATCATACTCTTGTTTGTTGGGTCGTCCTTGGATCCACGAGGTTGGAGCTGTTACTTCTACACTACACCAAATGTTGAAGTATCCAGTGAAGGGAAAGATAGTCACTGTGCATGGCGAAGAGGAGTATATGGTGAGCCACCTGAACTCCTTCATGTAAGTAGAGATGGACGGGGAGTTCATAGAGACTCCTTGTCAAAACTTTGAAGAGGTTCCCCAGATTTTAGCGTCAACTGAGACCACTACCAGCACCAAGTCTCCTTTGAAGATGGCTTCTCTCAAGGACGCAAGAGCAGTAGTTGAAGAAGGCAGGAATACCAATTGGGGACAGCTCCCTGAATTTATTCACAAAACTGACAAGTTTGGCTTGGACTTTACTTCAGGGGCTCAGAGGGCTGTTCGACACGCTCGAGTTGGAGAACCTCCCCTACGCATCAACAATCGAGGGGTCAATGCTATTGAAGACAGTGAGGAAGATTCTGATTTTAACAGTTGGATTTACCCGACTACCAACGGTGGACCGAGTAATTGGACGACCAGAGATTTCATACCAATTTCTTTTATTCCGTAGTAATTTTCTTACTTGCTTTCTAAGTTTGTAATAAACAATTTAAACTTTATGGCCTTGTGTCTTACCCGAGGCACAATGTTTCTATCTGTGAGGATTATTATATGTCATCTCATATATCATCAATGAAGCATTGGACGTTCTTTGCATACAAATTTTGAACTCTCTATTTTTTTTTTGTCTTTACTCTATCAATACAGCTATGCTCTTACACACACTCACATATCAAACTGCATATCCATATCCACTTTGGATCCCATTAATAACAATCCTGCTATTTCCAGTTATGACTTCGAAAATCCGATCAACCAAGCCGAGGACGAAGGTGAGGACGATTGTGCGGTACCTGGAGAACTTGCTAGACTTCTACAACGGGGAGAGAGGGCTATACAGCCTCATGAAGAGCCAGTTGAGACAATAAACCTGGGCAAAGAGATAGACAGAAAAGAGGTTAAAATAGGTGCAAATCTAGAGCTCAATGTCAAATGGAGGTTGATACATATGTTACACGACTATATTGAGATCTTCGCCTGGTCCTATGAAGACATGCTTGGTTTGGACACTGATATTGTGGTACATCGCCTGTCGACTAAGGAAGACTGCCCGCCGGTTAAACAGAAGGTCCGCCGTATGCACCCTGAAATGTCAGAGAAGATCAAGGCATAGGTTATGAAACAGTTCGACGCAGGGTTCTTAGTTGTCACCTCTTATCCGTAGTGGGTTGCTAACGTCGTTATGGTACCTAAGAAGGACGGCAAGGTACGAATGTGTGTGGATTACAGAGATCTGAATAGGGCAAGCCCCAAGGATGACTTCCTGCTTCCCCACATCGATGTTCTGGTTGACAATACCGCGCAGCACAAAATCTTCTCCTTCATGGATGGTTTCTCTGGCTACAACCAGATCAAGATGGCTCCTGAAGACATGGAAAATACAACTTTCGTCACACAGTGGGGCACCTTCTGTTACAAGGTGATGCCTTTCGGGTTGAAGAATGCTGGGGCAACTTATCAGCGCATCATGTTCATTTTGTTCCATGATATGATTCACCATGAGATTGAAGTTTATGTCGATGACATGATAGCCAGGTCTCAGACTGAGGAAGAGCACCTTGATCATCTCCAAAAGCTGTTCGACAGGTTGAAGATATATAAGCTAAGGTTGAATCCGAACAAGTGCACCTTCGGGGTAAGGTCCGGTAAGCTTCTAGGTTTCATCGTCAGTGACAAAGGTATTCAGGTAGACCCCGCAAAGGTAAAGGCCATACAAGAAATGCCAGCTCCCCGTACAGAGAAGGAAGTAAGAGGTTTCTTGGGATGCCTCAATTATATCGCCAAGTTCGTTTCACATCAGACTGCTACTTGTGAGCCAATCTTCAAGCTTTTGAAGAAAGATCAAGTGGTAAGGTGGAATGATGAATGTCAGGTCGCTTTCGAAAGAATAAAGGAATACCTGCAAGAGCCACCAATTCTGATGCCTCCAGTTGAAGGGAGACCTTTAATATTGTACCTGACAGTGCTAGACAATTCGATGGGGTGTGTGCTGGGGCATCATGATGAGTCTGGTCGAAAAGAGAACGCAATATACTACCTTAGCAAAAAGTTTACCGACTGTGATACAAGATACTCAATTCTCGAGAAAACTTGTTGCGCTTTGGCATGGGCTGCTCGCCGACTGATACAGTATATGCTAACTCACACTACTCTATTGATATCTAAGATAGATCCGATCAAGTACATTTTTGAGAAACCCGCTCTCTCCAGAAGAATAGCAAGATGGCAGATGATCTTAACTGAATACAATATACAATATACAACCCAAAAAGCAATCAAGGGGAGTATATTGGCTGATCATTTGGCTCATCAGGCCGTGGATGACTATCAGTCCATGAATTTTGAGTTCCTGAATGAGAATATCATGTTAGTAACCGACTGCGAAGAACCTGGACCGAATGAAGGACCTGAGGAAGGATCCCGATGGTCTATGTATTTTGATGGAGCCTCAAACGCACTGGGTAACGGCATTGGCGTTGTAATCATATCTCTCGAGGGTTGTCATACTCCATTCACTTCCCGATTATGTTTCAACTGCACCAACAATATGGCAGAGTATAAAGCATGTATTATGGGTCTTTGAGCGGCTATCGACCTAAGAATCAAGTTCTTGAGTGTATTCGGGGATTCCGCTTTGGTGATAAGTCAGATCAAAGGCGATTGGGATACGAAACATCTGAATCTCATCCCATATAAAGAATACGTACTGGTATTGCTCCCACACTTTGAGGAGGTGACTTTTGAACATTTCCCACGAGAGAAGAATCAGTTAGCGGACGCGTTAGCCATCATGTCTTCTATGTTCAAAATCCGGTGGGACAATGAAGCTCCCTGAATCACCATTTAGAGGTTGAATGAACCGACACACTACTGGGAGATTGATACTGAGGAGGTAACAGACAAACCTTGGTTTCACGAAGTTAAAAGGTATCTCGAGGCTCAAGAGTATCCTGAAGGGGCATGTGTCAATGATAAGAAGTTTTTGAGAAGGTTCGCTGCAAAGTTCTTCCTCAGTAATGGAATCCTCTATAAACACAACCATGACTCTACCTTACTGCGGTGTGTAGACAAGGGCGAAGTAGAGAGGATCATGACAGATCTACATGAAGGCACCTTCGGAACCCATTCTAGTGGACATACCATGGCTAAGAAGATCCTACGGGCAGGATACTACTGGTCCACTATGGGCCGATTGTTATCAGCACTCTCGAACTTGTCATAAATGCCAAATCTTCGCTGATAAGGTGCATGTGCCTCCAGTCCCCTTGAACGTCTTGACAGCTATGTGGCCCTTTGCAATGTGGGGCATCGACATGATTGGAGAAATCAGGCCCGCCACTTCTAATGGACATCACTTCATCCTAGTAGCCATTGATTACTTCATGAAGTGGGTTGAGGTAGCCTCTTTTGCCACGGTAACCAAGAACGTGGTGGCGCGGTTTATCCGACATAATCTGATTTGTCGATATGGTGTGCCAGAGAGGATTATTACTGACAATGGTACAAACCTTAACAACACAATGATCACCGAGCTCTGTAAACACTTCAAGATACAGCATCACAACTCTTCTCCCTGCCGGCCGAAGATGAATGGCGTTGTAGAAGCAACTAACAAGAACATCAAGAAGATTGTACAGAAGATGAAGGTGACATATAAAGACTGGCATGAGATGTTACCATTCGCTCTTCATGGGTACCGTACCTCAGCATAGACGTCGGCAGGGGAAACACCCTACTCTCTGGTATATGGCATGGAGGCAGTCCTACCCATCGAAGTCCAGATACCTTCTCTCAGGATTATGAAGGATGCGGGTTTGAACGAAGACGACTGGATCCAGACTGGACTTGACCAACTAAATTTGATCGATGAGAAGAGACTTGCTGCTATCTTCCATGGTCAGACGTATCAAAAGCTGATGATCAAGGCTTTTAACAAGAAGGTCAGAAGTCAAGAGTATCAAGTCGAAGATCTAGTGATCAAGTGCATCATATTGCCGCAAGGTGATCCCAGGGGCAAATGGACCCCCACGTACGAAGGGTCATTTGTGGTTAAGAACATTTTCTCGGGTGGAGCCATGATTCTAACCACCATGGACGGTGACGACCTCCCTCACCCTGTCAATGCAGACATAGTGAAAAGATACTACGCATGATAAAAGACCCGCTAAGTTGACTGTCCTAGGAAAAAATAAGGGTTTTCCGGCGAACCAAAAGGGTTCGGGCAAAAATAAGGGATGAAAATAAAATATGTACACCCGACAAGTCGAAAACCTGAAAAGGCGACTTGGGGAAAAAAGGGTATCCGGTGGACTGAAAACCCGAAAGGGCGGTCCAGGCAAAAGTTAGGGATGAAAAGTGTATCATTATGTCCCATTGGATCATCCTGCGATCTGACCTCAGTATCAACTATCAAATTCAAACGACATCAATCAATCTAATCAGCTTCGAACAAGCAGCAAAGTGAGGAGACGCTCGGAGGCGTAGTGGCAATAGCGGATTTGAAACCCAATGGGATTGTTGCACATAGCTATTTTCTTTTCGTCGTACACAATACTGTATATCTTTCATTTTACGACGGCTTTCTCTTACTAGAGCGTCGGCTTCCTTGTACAAAAAACACTTGTTATAGGCCAACATCAAAAATTAATACAAGCCATTTTTACAAAACTATTTGTTTTTCTTTTTTGTTTTGTTTTTGCAAGAACGTCCAATGATTTATTCTTGACATATGCATTTGAACATGATTGTTGTTCACAAATATTTGCATAAAGAAACAAAAGACAATTACTCATCACTTAAGAAACAAGGACAAAAGTAAGAAATGTCAAAGCCCGACGGTTACTCTATCCAGCAGGTACCGGGGAAAGACAACTTTGGAGCACAGTCATCAGTACATGTGACCTTGTAACATCTATACTCTCCACTGAGTAGAGGTGACCAAAGCCTTGATATCAGTTCTATCAGAACAGGGAGTAATCTCCCTAGCCAGGGTCGCCCAAAAACCTGACATCTATATCCCCCGGCCAAATTTCATAATCACGAGTGGATCATCATAAATTTCTGACTCCCTAAGTAGAGTTTATTTCTCTGGATACAGGAGCTCAATCCCCGATAGAGCCCATTGCTTCAGCTATGGAAATTCATCTTCTAAGTTGTTCCCCGCAAAGTTATTCTCAAGTAGAATCTCCCCCTGACAGAAGTACAATCACTTCCTTTCATCATCTCCAGCGGAAGTAGGAAAGCCATATTTCTCTACAACATTCGGGAATTCTATTTTTCTCCAGCAGCAGTCAGGGATTTATTCTCCCGGACTCGGATATGTCACAACTAACATCTCATGCTCATACATCATGACATGCGCATACATATCACATACAATATAATCTCATTTATTTTGAGAACATCATCTCACAATGCATTTCATGCATCACATATAATTAACCCTGTTATCTTTTCAGGAAAGACAGTTATCACCAAATGTTCCAACGGTTATACATGTCATATCTGCAGACAACCAAAGGAAAATCAGTTCCCGAAACCAAACGGGTCAACTAATCTACATGATCAAGCGAAGTAACCCTACTACCCAGGTTCCTTCCCACAAGCCCTACTATCCAGGATTTCATCTTGAAGTAACCCTACTACCCAGGTTCCTTCTCACAGCCATACTATCCAGGATTTCATCTTGAAGTAACCCTACTACCCAGGTTCCTTCTCACAGTCCTATTATCCAGGCTTTCATCTTGAAGTAACCCTACTACCCAGGTTCCTTCTCACGTCCCTACTATCCAGGCTTTCATCTCGAAGTAACCCTACTATCCAGGTTCCTTCTCACAACCCTATTATCCAGGCTTTCATCTTGAAGTAACCCTACTACCCAGGTTCCTTCTCACAACCCAACTATCCAGGCTTTCATCTCGAAGTAACCCTACTACCCAGGTTCCTTCCCACAAGCCCTACTATCCAGGATTTCATCTTGAAGTAACCCTACTACCCAGGTTCCTTCTCATAACCCTACTATCCAGGCTTTCATCTTGAAGTAACCCTACTACCCAGGTTCCTTCTCACAACCCTATTATCCAGGCTTTCATCTCGAAGTAACCCTACTATTCAGGTTCCTTCTCACAACCCTACTATCCAGGATTTCATCTTGAAGTAACCCTACTACCCAGGTTCCTTCTCACAACCCTACTATCCAGGCTTCATCTTGAAGTAACCCTACTACCCATGTTCCTTCTCACAGCCCTACTATCCAGGCTTTCATCTTGAAGTAACCCTATTACCCAGGTTCCTTCTCACAACCCTACTACCCAGGCTTTTATTTCAAAGTAACCTTACTATCCAGGTTTCTTCTTCCTTATCTCCAGGAAATAGCTTACAACACTGTAAGGCCTGGACCCGATCAGATACGGTCGATTTCACATTTCCCCAGCGAGTTGTTGTACAGCCTGGACTCTGACCGGGTGAACATTCTACTTTCACTCCCTCAATCATGAATTAATTCCCCAGTGGAGTAATGGACAACCGAAGCTCCTAGACTTTACTTCTCAAGACATAAACCAACACTCCCCAGTGAAGTCCTCCTCGACGGTAAGAATAAGATTTCTCACCAAGGAATCCCTTATGCAACCAATCTTTTCTGGATAGCATCTACAAGCCCATCTCCGACAATTCTCCATCATTTCTCCAAATGGCATCTTTTAAGCCCATTCCCTACACAATCAACCACCACATCATCGAGTGCAAATTTCTGGGCACTCTAGTGTTCAATCATCTTCCACCTTCAAGTCACGAATGGTAGGTTCGTCAATCTAACTTTTCAGGTTTAAGAAGATTGAACAGGGGCAGCTGTTGTACCCCAAAATTTGCCCTCTCATGTCTCAAGGACTCTTAGAATTACTTCAATCAAGTTTAGAGGATCATATCACAATTTTCTAAGAAGAATCATTCAAATTATCAGAAGGGGGCAAAATGAGCAAAATCAGAGTTTCAGCTGGAAAAAGTCAACCGGATGCTAAAAAGTCAAACTTTGACTTTTTGACCAAATTTGAGTCCCGAAAATCACATTATGTCAAGACATTCAAAAATATGAAATTTGATCATCAAAAATCAAGAGAATCAAAATCCAACTTTGCAAGACTTTGAATTTTTTCTAAGTATTTTCTATACTTGGTTAATTTCATTTACTTCATGACATTTTTTACTACAATTCCAAATAATTCAAAAAGATGCAAGTAATTCAAGTTATTACAAAGTGACATTTTTGCAAAATTACAAAACTATGTCTTGTTTGAATTTTCTCAACAAAAAAAAAACCTTGCCACAACATTTTTGCCCTTGACATAATGTGCATAAAATATTCCACAAGACCAAATTTATGTCATGCTACAAATTATACTGTCCAAGATTGAACAAAGTGTGATATGCTACATTGCCACAACACCCCAAAATCTGCTCCATGCTGCCCTACAAGAAACCTTGTGCTATACTGCACCACAAGGATGCATGTTGCCCAATACAGTCCAAAACTGCTCTATGCAGTCTGCCCTAACCTGCATCATAACAGCCCCAAAATTGCACCAAAATGGCAAAGGAATATTGTGTGAAGAAAGTATCAAAATGGTAGGCAAAAACAATTCAAAATAACTTATTTTGTTTCCCCCATAAACCTCAGTCAAGGGTCTACAAAAAGGATGGTCTCATAAGACATAAGGAGTTGGGATTTTTGGAGAGAGAGAATTTTCCAGAGAGAAGATAGAGAGTTTTGGTTGAGCAGAAAAACAACATTCTTTGTAATCTTGACTCATTCATTCAAAAACCAGCTTTGTTCTTATTCAAAACAAGACCCTAACCCATTACTCCATCATACAAACTCTCCCATAAACCAAACAACTCATCACATACAAAGATTATCCAAACATAAAGACAGTCTTTGTAGTGCTATCATCTCCACCCTCAAAACACCAAAAACATTATAGTACAATCTAACTCAGTTTCAACAGTCCGGAGCAGCTTTCTGAAGATTCATTAAGGCCATCACACCATTTGGAAAAGCATTCAGATTTAAAACAGCCAGTGCAGTCCAAAGGTAAGTCTTCTTGACTTGATATCTTTTCACATATCATTAATGATTTGCTTTTGAAGATAAGATGTAGTATTTTATTATCCCTTTGAACTAGTCATTTGCTTATTATTTAGGCTTATCAAGTTATTTGTTGTTTATGTTTATCCATCATACGCTGTAAACTAACTTGTACAGACAGTAAAACAATGTTAAAGGCAGGAAAATACAGCATGTATCGACACATATCCTCATGTGTCGACTCATCCTAGTGAAAAAACAGGGTATGAGTCGACACTTAACCCCCATGCATCGACTCATACTGATTTCAGGTTACAAGACAGAAGTTGGAAAAGTCTATGAGTCGACACAAAATGTGTATGTGTCGACACAAAGGAGGTGTATGAGTCGACACATCCCATTATGTGTTGACTCATATTGGGCTGATTTTGTTTTGCAGGAGCAAGGAAAAGCTATGTGTCGATGCATAGCAGCATGGGTCGACACATAACAGTTCAAAATGCATTTTTCCTTTTATTTTACACTGTTTTTACATTGTTTTCATTATTATTCGATATGGTTGTAATATTTCAGTCTCCATTTCATCCTCATTATTAAATTGTACCCCCATCCCCCTAAAGCAATGTAATAGCTTAGATTTTATTTACCGCATTTTTACTTGCTTTTCATATATTGCTAGTAAATAGGATGTATGGCAAGATAAAATCAACAAATAGATGACTTTCAAATACAAGACAAAATGCATGTAAACTAACACACTTGCACACTAGCACCTCTAGGGTAATCCCATTTTGTTGCCTTTCGGAAAATAGTCATGTCCCTTGAATATGGGACGTTTTAACAAAGACCCTTCGATAAAAAAGATCGTAGTCCCTCGATGACCCTCGATGTTTCCTCTGGTAAAACGATTTAGTCCCTAAACACATTGCTAAAATGTCACATAGGTTTTCTTCTATGACTATACAAACGTCCCATACCCGTCCCTTCATATCCAACGATGGGGCTTCTTACCAAAACAATAGTAAGATATCCACATCTAAAGGAAAAGGGAAAGCACGTGTAAGACCTTTCGAGTAGGTAGATTCGCTCCTAGTTATTCGCTTGCTCACAACGAAAAAACACTTTACACACCAACACTTCCATTTCAAAAACATTTTCAAAAATATAAAACATTTTGTATACGTTCTTATAGAGACGAGGACCATTACAAAATATATTTCCGAAAACCACTTTCTAAAACACATTCCACAAACACGTCTTTGAACTATCTTTCGAAACAAAACTTTGTACGCGTTCTTATAGAAACGAGAACCATTACAAAGAGATTTTTCAAAACACTTTCAAAACCCACACCACAAGCACATTCAAACAAAAGCAAGTGATCTAACGAGTAACTAAGAGCCCATGGAAAACCATGGATGAAAAGGGTGCTAATACCTTCCCTTTTCATAATCTACCCCCCAAACTTAAGAAAACATCTCTAAAGGTCTTTCCTGTGCTTTTTCACCTTTCCTTTTGGATAAAAGAAAAGTCGGTGGCGACTCTTGCTAAACCGCAACATTTGCAAACACAAATGCAAAACTCCAAGTCAGTTCTCCCACTGTACCACATCCTCGCATCGTCAAGTGTGTTCATGCTCATGAAGTGTGGCATGTCATCGAACAGTTTCAGCGAACACAGATCTATGTGAAATCACGACAGCTTCGTTACGAACTTCATAATATAAAGAAAGGAGATTGTACGATATTATAGTATCTAGGTCGTACTCAACAAATCACTGATATCTTAGAGTCGATTGGTGATCCAGTGTCACATTGTGATCAATTGGAAGCGGTCATCGATGGTTTACCACCGGAGTATCATGCCCTAGCTTTGATTATTTAATATCGTGATGAACCTTGTGAGATTGTTTTTGTTGAAGTGACGATGCTCTCTCATGAAGCGAAACTTGAACATACTCTTAGTGTTGCACCTCAAGATTCTCTCTATCAATCTCACTCAAGGTAATGAATCACCTGGTGCTAACTCTATTGTATCTACCTTGGCTGAGTCCATTGCACCTAAATCTGCATCATAGTTTGAGCATTCTCAAGGTAGACATGGTGGCAGATTTTCTCACTCCATAGAAGGAGGTTGTAATGGTGGTAGAAATCGTGTTAAATGCTAGATTTGTGCCAAAACTGGTCATGATGCTAAAGTCTGATACTATAGACTTGCAGTTCAACCTTTTAATGCAAACCAATGGCGTGCTTCTATGGTGCCTATGTCTTATCCTTAGTTTCAAGGTGTTTCTCCTTAATAGGATATTAATCAGTGGATTGCACCATAGTTTGTTCAGTGGCGTGCCCTACTGTTGCAGCGAGACTAGATAAACAAACTCAAGCTTATTCAGCTGGTTCAGAAATAGGTACCAGTCAACCAGCAACTTCTCCTTGGTATCCAGATTCAGGAGCCACTCATCATGTTACTCATTCTACTGAGAATTTTATAGACAACATTTCTACTTCTAGTTCTGACCAAGTGATACTTGGCAATGGTCAAGGTCTGTCTATCACCTCCATTGAGAACACTTTTTTTCACTCACAACACAAGTCACATATCACACTCACACTGAAAATTTTGATGTTAGTGCGTAAGATCACAAAGAATCTTATCTCTATTAGCCAATTTGCTAGAGATAATCATGTTTATTTTGAGTTTCATCCTGATACATGCCTTGCGAAATCTCAGGCTACTTCTGAAGTTGTGCTTCAAGGTGCTCTTGGGAAAGATGGACTCTACTCCATTGGATCTCTCTAGGCTTTGTCTTCTCCTTCTGCTAGAAATAATGCACATGTTGTTCACACACTCACTAGCAACAACTCTACTTCAAGTACTTTTAATTCTAGCTCAAATAAAAGTGCTAAGTGTAAGGGCCTTCCTTACATGAGAAATGGCATAGAAGTCTAGGACATCCTCATCATTAGGTCCTTAAGTATGTTTTAAACAATTGTAACCTTCATATTCCTTAGCAATCTGAGCTTGATTTTTGTGTTGCTTATTGTTTGGGTAAGGTACATAGGCTACCATCCACTGCTTCAGCTACTACTTATAATGCTCCTTTTGATCTCATTTTTACTGATGTTTGGAGGCTTGCACTTATGCTATCTACTACTGGTTTCAAATATATGCTCACATGTGTTGATGCACACACTAAGTTCACATGGATATTTCTCCTTAAATTGAAATCTGATGTAGTTTCAGTTTTCACTAATTTCCTGGCATATGTTCACACTCAGTTCAACTGCACTGCTAAAATAGTGCAAACTGATGGATAAGGTGAATTCCAGCCTCTCACTCCTCTCCTCACTAATAAGGGCATTATACAAAGGCTCATATGTCCTCACACACACCATCAAAATGGCTCTGTGGAAAGAAAACAGAAGCACGTGGTTGAAACTGGCCTTACCCTGCTTGCTCATGCATTTCTTCCCTTAAATTTTTGGGATCATGCATTTCTGGTAGCTACTTATTTTATTAACAGTATGACAACTCATGTCTTGGGCATGGAGTCTCCCTACAAAGTCCTATATCAGACTGATCCTGACTACAGTTTTCTTAAAATCTTTGGGTGTGCCTATTATCCACACCTTGGACCCTACAACTCTAAGGAGTGCTTGTTTTTATGGTATTCTGCATCTGAACAGGCGTCCCCATCTTCCCGTCATTCTACTTCAGGCTCTCCACAATAGATGTCTAACAATATGCACTCTTCTCCTAATTCCTCACCAGCTAATGCATCTTCCTCCAATACTACCTCCTCTACTGATGCTTCTTCTTCTCCCATCATTCATATTCATCCTTCTAATATTCACCATATGCTCACTCGTGCCAAAGATGGTGTTGTAAAGCCTAGTCTCCATTATACCTTCCTACTCACTAAGCTTGAACCTACCTCCTATAAAACTGCTCTCAAGGATCCAAAATGGCTTGAAACCATGAAAGCTGAGCACATTACTCTGTTGCACAATCATACATAGACTCTTACTTATTTACCTCCCAACAGGAAAACAATTGGGTGCATATGGGTCTTCGGATCAAGCGGAATCCAGATGGCACTCTTCAAAAATGCAAGGCCAGATTAGTGGCCAAGGGTTTTCATCAGGTCCATGGCTTTGACTTTCAGGAGACATTATCTCATGTTGTTAAACCAGTCAATGTTATGATTATTCTAACACTTCATATCTCCAAATAATGGCAAATCACTCAATTGGATGTCAATAATGCATTTTTAAATGGTATTTTAACTAAATAAGTCTATATGCAGTAGCCCCCTGGCTTCACCAACTATGATCCTCATCTTGTTTTTAAGCTAAACAAGGCTATATATGGCTTAAAACAAGCTCCTAGAGCTTGGTTTGAAAGATTGACTTCAGCTCTTCACAGCCTTAGCTTTGTCACCAGCAAATATGATCCCTCCTTGTTTACTTTGACAACTGTGATACGGTGGCAGAACCGACTGTTTTGGAAATTACTGGTTTGCGTATTTCGTTTTTTATTCGCAAAATGTCGCGGTAAGCAAGAGTCGCCACCGACTTTTATTTTATCCAATTGGAAAGGAAAAAAGCACAGAAAAATTCCTTTTTTCGAGATTTTGAGTACGGGGTAGATTATAGAAAGGGAAGGTGTTAGCACCCTTTCTATCCATGGTTTTCCATGGGCTCTTAGGTACTTGCTCATCTTTTGAAATTGCTTGTGTGTGTTTGTTTTTGAAAAGTTTTTGTTTTAATTCGTTTTAACCCTTGCTTCTGTCTTCAAGAGTGTTACGAAGTGGTTTTTGAAAACTTTGTTTGAAAAGTGTAAGTGTAAAAAAGTTTGATTTTTGAGCAAGTACCTACTAGCATCTACCTACTCGAAAAAGGATTGTTTATTTTCTTGTTTCCTTTAGACAGCGCTATCCTATTATTGAGAAATAGGTAGCACCGCCGTTGGAGTTGTAAGGGTCAATTCGTAAGGGACGTACGATCACTAAAGCAATGTTAGGACGTCTTAGTAATAACCCTAATGTCTTAAGATCATATTCGAGGCAACATTTCCGAGGCAACCTTTTTGAGGCAACATTTTCGAACGGGACATTTGATCTTTTTGTTTAGACAAGAGGGCTACCACTAAGACACCCTATACTTAATGACCGTTTACCGAAGGCAACCGAAGTGAGAGTATACCCTAAGAGTGTGCATGTGCGAGTGATTTGATTTCAAGTTATTATCTTTGCACATTAGGGTTTTCTAGCCATTTTAAATTAACATGCAATCTTGTCATACAATCCTATTAACATACATCTAAACAGTTAATATTTGCGAGAATTAAAATGCGAGAAATAAAACCTACGCTATTACAAGGCTTCGGGGTGGGGGATTAATTACATAGCCAAAAACCCGTAAAATGATAAATAAAAGAAAATCCTAGTTAAACTATTACATACTGTAAGCAGTTATATTAATATTTCGAAAATAACAAAATGCGCGCGATGAATTAAATGAAAAGGAATTAGGGTTTTGACCCCATCTAAACCTAATTGAAACTTAAAGAGGAAAAATCTTTTTTTTTGTTTTTGATTGTTTGAGAAAATAAAGTTTATTTGAATAAATAAAAAAACTAATTTCTAATTAATTTAAATTTAAGAAAAATAATTAAATTGACCTATTTTTATATTTTTGTTTTATTGAGAAAAGAAATAAAAATTAAATCACATGTTAACCCTAATTTTTTCTAATTGATTTTAAATATATGAAAAAGTTAGAATTAATCCTAAATTAAATTAGACTAATATTAAATTAAATTTGGTAAAATAAAACCTAATTCTAAATTTGTGAGAATTGATTTTATGATTTTTTGTGTAAAAAAAAATTAATTTTGGTTAGAAAATAATTAAACAAATTAAATTAAATAAAAGAAAATAAAAAGAAAGAATAAGAATGGGCCTGGTAAATAGCAAAAGGGAGGGGTGTCAATGGCAAATTCTGGGCCCAAATGCTGATGACCTATTTTGACTTTTTCAATCCCATGTCCACGCCTGACTTATGCCCATGGTGGACCTTCATTGGGAAGGCCTTAGATCTGACTTGTTGATGATCTGGTGGTTGGGCGTTGAGGACGTATGGTGGACTTGTTGGATACATGGGCACCTGATTATGTAAAGCAAAATAATATGGAACAAAGTTGGGACCTGGGGATCGAACCCAGGCCCTTTGGCATTTTTACCCTGCGCACTTACCAGCTGAGCCAGCTTTGTTAGTTGTATGAATAATAACAAAGAAATATAATATGATAAAAATAAAAAAACAAATTATGAAACGTGCAAAATTTGAATGAGTGAATCAGGGAATGCCACGTTATCCTTCTTCTTCCTTGCACCGTTGCTAAAAGTTCCTTGACTTTTACCTACCGTCACCTGGGTGTAGGTATAACTCTGTGCCTTTCCAAAATCCTATACAAGCATGATAAATACAAAACAATGGTACCAATTAACTCGTTGCAACCTCACGAGCATCATGTTACCATTATTAATGGCCAATTGTCCCTGTACAAGAAAACCCTAAACACAAAGAGAAAACCCTAGCCATGAGACTTTGTTGTACAGTCAATGAAAACGCAATTAAATATAACCATTAGCTTGCAAACATCACAAGGATTAAGAATATATCAATTATTAATGCTAAAGATGCCAAAATTAATGGATTCGAAATCAAGAAAACATGGATACCGTGCGACTCTTACAGTGTGATTTTGAACATGGGAAAGCTTATTAATGGTTGAAACACGCTCCTGGGATGTCCAGCAAACATTTGGGATGGCTAGAATGCTTTGAATTGGTCTGAAACGTGGAAATCAGTTTACCACTTTTCTTGAATTTTTTTAAACTTGCTTTCTCTTTTACACGCCTCCAATCTCCTCGTTTCTGATCTGCAATTGTCCCTTATGTACCTTAGAATGAATTAGGGTTGCAAACTTTTTTCAAATCTTCTCCAATTATGATCATTGATTCATGATTTGATCCTTTGTGCAAATCTTTCCAAATCAAGCAAATCCAATATTTTTGTGTCCATTTGAAGCTTGCACGATTTGATTCCATCTCCAGCTGTATAATAGACCTAAACATGCACAAAATCTCAAGCTTTGATTAGTTTTTGATATTTTCATGATTTTATTTTGATTTTATTTGATTTAATTGAAATAAAATCAAAATAAATGACAAAGATAAAATAATGGTAAATGGAAGGGATCATGGGTCGTGGGTCACATTACAAACTCAGTGCAATCATAAAAAGTTGGGCCCATTTGGCAAAAAATTCAATTTTGGGCACTTTTGACTTTTGACAATTTTGCAAAAAGGGTCAACTTTGTCAATGCATAACTCTCTCAATTTTGACCCTAGAGAGGTGTTCTTGGACTTTTTAGAAAGATTAAGATATCCTCTAAGCAACCATTTTTGTCTCATCTCAATTAGGTCTTCCATGTTAATGTATGAAGCTTTGACCCAAAAGGTATTTTTGTTGACTTTCCAAAATGACCTATAATGTCCAAATTTATATCTTCTTGTGAGTGAATATTTTGAACTTGGGAGATGAAGATTAATTATAGGTAATTGCATCCTATTAAAAATGAGCTTTGGATGGGTCATTTTTTATAAAGTATGAGAAAGTTATGCTTGGTCAAAGTTGAGTTGACTTTTCCTACAAAACTCTAATTTAGCAACTTTTGGGTTTTGATGAATTGTGAGCAATCCTTGAGGAATCATGATCAAACCTTGATCAAATGATGAATAATACTTCAAAATGAGAATGTTGACCAAAAATCTTGGAGTTTGACTATATGTGGGCCACAGTTGACTTTTGCCCTAGCACAATCGATTTTCAGGCCTTTGAGCAATTGACTGAGCAAACTTCCTCTGCAAGGCTTGAAACTTGACATGGATGATCTTGAGAACATATTAGGACAATGGTGAGCATTTGGGATCCTTTGGACTCAAACATCTTGATGCAAAATGAAACCCTAATTTGGGGTACACTGTCTTAGGATAGAGTTTGTCTGGTCAACCCTTGGACTGCCTTAGGAGAGAGTTTGTCTGGTCAACCCTTGGACTTCCTTGAGCAATTTGAGGACCTCACTTGACATGTATTGAGAAATATGGGAGGGCAAATTTTGGGGTACAACAACAACCTCTACATTATTGTCATAGGAAACTCTCCAATTCATATTCAAAAGTTGGTGAGTCAACTACATGCCCAATTTTCTCTCAAATAGTTGGGATCCCTTCATTATTTTCTTGGTATTGAAGTCACTCAACTCTCTGATGGCACTCTCTTCCTATCTCAAACCAAGTATATTAAAGATCTCTTGGTTAAAACTAACATGAGTGAAGCTAAAAGTCTGCCTACTCCTATGGTATCTAATCTAAAACTGACCAAGCAAGGGTAGAATTATCTGCCAGATCCTACTTATTTCAGGTCAATAGTAGGAGCACTGCAGTATGCTACCATCACAAGGCCTGAAATCACTTATGTTGTCAACAAAGCTTGTCAGTTTCTATCTCAGCCTATGCAAAGTCATTGGGTGGCTGTTAAGAGAATTCTGAAATACCTCATGGGCATCATTCATCATGGTCTGCACTTTCTCCCTGCAAATCTGCTCAAACCTATTCCCATTACTATATTCTCTGATGTTGGTTGGGGATCAGATCCTGGTGACAGGAAATCTACATCGGGTTCATGCATTTATCTAGGCCCTAATCTCATTTTCTGGTGGTCTAAAAAGCATACTCTTGTAGTTAGATCCAGCATTGAGGTTGAATACAGAAGCCTGGCTAGCATTGCTTTTGAAGTTCTTTGGGTTCAGCCCCTATTGACTGAGTTACAGGTTTATACTCTGCCTCTAACTCTCTACTGTGATAATCTGAGCACCATATCTTTGTCCCACGATCTTGTGCTCCATGCTGAAACCAAACAAATGGATTTGGATATCTTCTTTCTCATAGAGAAGGTTTTAAATAAAACCTTATGTGTGAAGCATATTCCTGCTGAATTTCAAAGTGTTAATATCCTAATCAAACCCCTATCTGCTCTTAGGTTTCTTGCTCTCAGAGATCACTTAAGGGTTGTGGACAAGTCTTCTATTGCAAATGGGCATCCCAAGACATGTAACACCATTTGAAGGGGAAATAATAAAATAAATATATAGCTGATAGTTTGTAATAGCTATCAAATATATTAGGTTATCTAAAATTAGTTAGGTTTGATGAGCTGGCAGTGACAGCTGTCATTGTAGCCCCTTTATATCTAACTCATTGTAACAATCTCCTTTAGAGTTTTTGTTTTGAATCAATAACAAACTCTCTCTTCGCTATGCTACTCTTATCCTTTTTGTATAAATATATTTATTTAATTATTTTATTTCTTAATTAGAATTTCTTTATGATATTGTATAATTTGTAATCAAGTGGTTTTATATTTGATTTTAAAATATTTGTGATTTGTTTTATACTCATTGTGTTTATTATGATTTTTTTAAATCTTTCCTTTTATGTAGGATTGTTTCTCTATTATAATTATTTGATTCTTTGTTTTTTCTTTCTTTCTTTTAATTGGCAGTTTCAGACACAATTTTTGAAGCCTTATTAAATGTTGCAATATTTTTATGTATAAGAATAAAAGGATTGTGGAATGGTTAAAAAATAAATGCATAATATATATCAGAATTTTGTCAATGAATATTTGTGTCCTCCACATGTCGTTCATAATCTACTATTTTTATTTTACTTTTTCATTCAAATAATGGAATAATTTATTTTCAATGACTCGTCCTTATGTGCATTTTAAATATTAATGAAGTTATTAAGTCAATCAAATATATTTAAGACTTAATTTAAAATATTGTTACTATTAACAAGTATATCATATATATTTGATATAATAGTACAAAAAATTACTAGAAAATATAACAAATATTTGTCATTAATAGTATAAAGAAGTACATAATACAAATATTTAGGTTACTATTCCTTTTAACAAAATAAAAAATAGATACATAGTTAATATATTAATATTTTTTGCGATATTCTTTTCGAACTTATAAAAAGTTTTTTTTTTTTCCCTTTTAAACTTCTAACTTTAAGTTTTATAAAAAATGAAAAAACAACAATTTCAAAACAAATCAAATTATCTAAAATAAATGTATGATACACATTAAACTTATCATTTTTATAACTGTTTATTACAATATCTATGATATTTTTGGTATATCTATTTTAAAATATAATTTATCATATATATATATATATATATATATATATATATATATATATATATATATATATATATATATATATATATATATATATATATATATATATATATATATATATATATATATATATATATATATATATATATATATATATATATATATATATATATATATATATATATATATATATATATATATATATATATATATATATATATATATATATATATATATTTGTGATTTGGAGGTGCCTAACACTTGGCCAATTTATTTCTTATGTTTTGTTTTCTCCTCAACAATATATATTACATAGTTAATATTTATTTTCAAAATTGATATTACATGAGTACTATTTATTATTTATTACATGAGTTTTATTTTACATGTGTACTATTTATTCCAAAATGAATATATTAATATTAGATAGTATATATTACAAAAATTAAAATGTTATTTTACATAGTACATTATAATTAAATTGAAATTAAAAAATTAAACAATTATTAAACAAACATTATTTTAGTATTTATTATTTAAAAACTGAAAATATAAATAAATTGATAGTATTAAACATTCATTATTTTAATATTTAATAAATAATTATTATTAAATAAAACTGAAAATGCTTTAAAAAAATTATTAAAATATTATTAAATATTAAAATAATTAATGTTTAATACTTTCAATTTTGTTTATATTTTAAGTTTATTATTATTTTATTATTTTCAGTTTTTAAATATTAAATATTAAAATAATGTTTGTTTAATAATTTTTTAATTTTTTAGTTTCAATTTAATGATAATATACTATGTAAAATAACGTTTTAATTCTTAAATACACTTAGATAATTTAAACATAAACATTTTATTAAACTGGAATTAATTATATTATTAAGTATATTAAACTAAAATATATTATTAAGTAGATATATTATTAAGTAGATAAATATTTAAATCTTAAAAAAATGTTAAAGGAATTAACGTTTTATTACTAAATCTTAAAATAATACTCATTTAAATAATTCATATATTTCAACAATAATACTCATTTAAATATTTAAAAATATATTTGTAAAGGAATTAACAAATAAATTGATTTTACACAAATATTTCATATACTCTATATTTTTATAAATAATGTCAAAATGAAATCATATATTTATATACGGAAAAAATATTTATTGACTTAATATGTGATTTTTAATTTTCAATTTCAAATTTCTATTGTTATTAATATCATTGATGATGACCAATAATAGAAAACAAATTTTGACCATATTATCATTTTTTTAAATACCAAATTAAAACAATTATTTTTATTCAATATAAATATTTAAAATTTTAAACTAATTTTGAAAATTCGATGTTTGTTTGAAGTTTTAATAATTAATTAGAAAAGTTATAATTATTTAAAATTTTAATAAATTTTATTTTCTTCTAATATGTAAGTTATATGAAAGGAGAAAAATGAAGATATTGATAAATAAATGAATAATAATGGAAAATTATTTACTATTGATCCAATTATAAATATAAAATAAACATGGAATATAGTTGTCATTAATAAATTAATAAATAAAATAATGTATAAATATTTAAAGAGAAACGTGTGAGTGGTCTAAATATATGATAAATTATAGTTTTTTTATTTAAATATGGGATAAAATATTGATATTGATACATAAAATTAATATTTTAATTTTATATTTTATATTGTTATAATAAAGTTTGATTTAAAAGCAAGTGCGTGTAACACACCAATACTCGTATTAATGTACGGGTATTTAAATTTGTTAAAAATTGACGATAAATTAACATACTCCATCATTAATCATGCGAACACACGGGTACTTATATAATACGCGCTTATTGTACTGATATTAAACTATTGATTTAAATATTGAATAATAACCCGAACAAATTTACTATTTGTTTAAATATTTTTATAAATAATTCGAGAACCAATATATTTTATATATAAGAATATTTATATTATTTATTCAAATATTTTTATATGCGGAAGATATTATAGAAATCAATTTATTATCTCTTTTAAAATTAATGACTATTTTGATTAAGAATAATTAATAAACAATTTGATTTTTATTTATTGTATCATAATATTTTATTTCTTCAAATTTGTAAATAAATAACGACAACTTAATATACAATATCCGTGAAAACACGCGGGTAGTGATATGGTACGCGCATATAGTATTGATATTAAATAATTTTGTCTTTCTGTTTTTAATTTTTATTATATTTTTGAAATTATTTTTAATTTAAGATGTAATATTTTTAAGATAATATATGAAAATTTAAAATATATATTATTAATGCAAAACAATTTTGATAAAATAATTTTTAATTTATTTTAAAAAGAATAAAATATTTTAGTAAAATAATTTTATTTTTTAATTATATTTTTATTATATTTTGAAAATAAAAGTGTGTGTATCGCACTAGTTTTTAAATAACTAATAACTGTATTCATATATTTTTTTTCTTCGTTTGGATCTCTAATTATGTAATAAATTTGGCCCATGTAGTTTAAGGAAATGTTTATTCCACCTTAAGTGGTGTAAAAATATCATAAGAAATTCTGAAAATATTCTCTCAATTTGAATGTATTTTTAGATGTACATTTTTCACAACAAAACATATCATAACTGAGACTCGACCATATATTTTTCTTAAAATTTAGTTTAGAGATGATTTTCAGTTTCACCATATACGCACCTCATACATTTTTACTAAAACACCTCATCTACTATCAAGTAATTACTATTCAATTGACCGAGCTGACTATAGTGCTCTTTCCTCAACAAAAAAATTGAACTCAAGCTTAGACATTTTAATAAGTAACAAAATAAGCCTTCACTTTATTATCTTTTTTGACTGGATTCCCCAAGTGTTCATTTTCCATTGGTCCGAATTAAATTATAATTTTTCCCTCCAACACAACCTTACATTCTCGTTGTTCTTTCTCATTTGACATACATTATTGTTGCTCTTTCTCTCCGCTGTCGAACTCAAACTCTTCTAGTTGCTCTGCTCAAGACTTTCACCTTCATCTTGCTCCCAAGTAAGTTTACAACCGAATAGTTTCATCAAGTCTCTTCGTTTATCTTCCATTGCTTGGTTATATAATCCTAAATCACCCTTACATGGGTCTGCTCAATACTTTCACTTGTAATGTTTAACATTTTTTATCTCATCTTAAGCATTGATATTGATGTGTTGAACTTTTAATTTGTCAAAGTTTATGCTTTTCTTTACTTTTTCATGAAACATGCTTGTTTTAACTATTTTATGAAAGGTTGCATCAAGATTGCATTTGGGTGTTGTTAAAGTTTTGATATTTCTTTATATTTTCTTGCCGACATCCTTTATTAAAGTATTTAGGTGTTGTTAAAGTTTTGATTTTTTTTAAACTACTGATGTAAAACATTGGGTGTTGGTAAAGTTTTTGTTTTTCTTTGACTATTGATGTCTTAAAGCATTGGTTGTTGTTAAAGTTTTTTTCTTCAACGTGCTGCGGATTTGCCTTAGTAGTCTTCATTTTATTCGGAAATTTTTAATTGTTCTTCATACTTTTAACTGTTCTTCAGAAAAATCAAAATTATTCTTCATTTTGTGAAACTATGATATTAGGTTTTCATGCCTTTTTCTTTTATGACAGTTTTTGTGTTTTCCTTAGTTGTGTTATGATAACTTTGTTATTACATGAAGTCTTATGTTATTTATGTTGAATCAAACTTTTTTCGATTTTGTAATGCTCATTTTATTACATTTTACAGACTAGCAAAAGAACAATGTCAAGGGTTTCGATTCTCATCAAGGACCTGTTCAAAGGAAACCAAGTGTGGAAAATGCATATTAAGGTTGTTGACTTGTGGGTTGTTAAGGAGAAAACTGACCAACAATATCTTGAATTGGTCATACAAGATGGAATTGTATGACTTTTGTATACATCTTACATATATGTGTTATTATGAACATTGTTTGTTCATATATTTCACAGGACGATCAATTCACGTCACCACTAGGAGCTGGGACTTTAAAGATTGGATTGAACAACTAAAGGAACATGAAACTTATTTTCTTTATAATGGAGAGCATGTGGTTAATGATGGCCCTTTCAAAGTTTGTTCCAACCAACTAAAACTTGTCTTCAATTGAGGGATTATTGTGGCCAATATGGCGATACCAGAAATACCGCCTCACAAATTCAACTTTCATGCTATCGAAAACTTTCTCAATGGATATTTCAAACCCGATATGTTATATGGTGACTTATTTCATGTCCTTAAGTAGTTTTGGAGATGTTTTGGTATTTTAATAACTACATGTTTGTTTTACCGTCGTTGTCCTCTTATCATTATTGTCCTCTCACCGAGTATTGAATTCATCTTTATGTTTTTATTTTGCAGATGTTATTGAGATTTGACAAGATGTTGTGAAGACATAAATGGGAGGTGGTGGTAAGTCGTGTGCCAATATCACATTATGTGATATTGAAGAAAATGTTATTGAGGTTGCGTTGTGGGATGATTATGGCAAAAAATTCATGAACTACAATACTCCCTAACAAAGTTGTTGATCCTACAATTATAATCTTGACACATGTTTGGTGTAAGCCAAATACAGCTTTGAAAATTTATTGTATCCAGTTTTCTTTCCGTCATATCCCAAATTTGTCTACCTTGGTGTTACACTCAAAATCATTTTCAAAATTGGATTTTAAAATTTTTTTGGTTCGTATACACTAACATTCTTTGAGTTTTATAAATATTCGTATTCAAGTCTATTTAAAAATATAAATTATTTATATTTTTAAATAATAAATATTTGTGCACCTTTCATATCATTTCAATTGGCTTTTTATTTCAAATGAGTAACATAGCAAAATTTGTAAGGAATGAAGCTTGCGAGTATGAGGTCACAAGTTCAAACCCACTATCCAATGTTTTGACTTTTTTTGGTGTTGTCAATTTTAAATGTCACTTTTATTATTATTTAATTCAAAAAAATTATTTTATAATATTTAAATATTAAATTTTGTACTTTCAATTAATGAGTTTTAAAAAAAAAAAATATTTTTTACTTTTTTTCACTTTTTATTCTAAAAATAATCAAAAAAAATCTAAAATACAAAAAGATTTTAAAATATTTTTGTTGTCTTTTGTATTTTAGGTAGTAATATTTATTTTAGGAGAGAATCAATCTAATTGGTTACAATAATTATAAATCCAAAAATCATAAATTCACTAAGATAAAATCTTAAATTTTAGGTTTTTTTGGTGTAGACTATTTCCTTTTTAGGGTGTCTTTAACCTAATTTCAAATCTATAAATAGGGCTCTCTTCCCCCTAAATTTTTCATGAACAATTTCACCAATAATTTACAGATCTATGACTCACTAGTTCTCCTAAAATTGTTGTTCTTCACATCGAAGAATGATAACAAAGAAATCATGAAGTCTCCATCAACAAACGTTTGGAGATCAACAATCTTATCAATATTTTTTTTAGGATTCTGAATAGAACACCTAAAAAAAATTTATAATTGAGGAGCGGATTTTCTAACACTATCACACACAACCTCTATGCACAGATTTCCACCGTCGTTGTCGCCACCTTCATGTAAGTCTTTCTACTTATACAATTTTGTTTTTTCTATTTCATTAATTATCCTTTTTTAGTCTAATTAATTTATTTGTTTATTTAACTTAGTTTTACATTGACCTTAGTTTTATTTCAAAATACAAAAAAAAATATAAAATACTGAAACTTTATTTTTTATTGTTATTAGATTATTACGTTAATTAAGAAAAATACAAAAGTAATTAACTTATACATATTTTCTTAAGATCTCCCCCAATTAATTTCTTAACATAAAAATATAAAGTGATGTTATTTCGTTTTTATTTAATTATTACAAAAATGTAAAATACTGTGAAACTTTGCTTTTTATTGTTATTAGGTTATTATCTTAATTAAGGAAAATAGAAAAGTAATTAACTTATACATATTTTCTTAAGATCTCCCCAATTAATTTCCTAACATAAAAACATAAAGTGATGTTATTTCGTTTTTATTTAATTATTACAAAAAGATTTTATTTAGTTATTTTGTCTAATTAACTTATTTAGTAAGAATAATTAGATTAGTTAATTTATTTTAGGGATAAATGTATTTTATCTATGCAATAGTAGCGAGTTTTGATTTATCTCTTTTAAAAAAATTCTTTTAACCCCTTAACAAATATAGATTCCAAAGCAAAAAACGGTAATTGTATGTCACCTTGCCTTTTTTTAATATTTTATTTAATTGTATAATATCTTTGCATTGTTAAAAAATATATATTAAGTAAGTTTCAAACCCAACACCATCTACTTGCAAGCCATGCACACAACCACTACACTATGTGTTTCAATTTGTATATTTATTAATAGTATTTAATAATATACTACATTATTATATTATTCTCTTTCTATATGTTCCATCTGGTATACCTCTGTGCAGGCTTTGAACATCCCATCTGGACTCATCCTCAATTTAAGGCAACTATCAAATATTTCATTCTCAAGCATCAACGGAATATTCCACAGGCTTTGCAATATCTTGAAGAGGTTCAAGGTCATGGTTCATTCTTCAAAGGGTCATGTGATCAAGGAGTTTCTTTGGCATCCTTCTTGGGTATAATAAACTAGAGTAGTAAGTTAATTAATTTGTCATACAACTCTTACAATTTTACTATTTTATTTTTCCTTGGTTCAACTACTTTGCTTAATACTCTTACAAGTTTTTTGATGTTCTTGATAATTTGTCTAGGTAATTTAGTTTACATGGTTTAGGTAATTTGTGACTAGGTAAACACTCTAACTCTAACCAGATTAGTTTAACTCTATTATATATGTTTGTCAAATCAGCTTAACTCTACTATGTGTTTTCCAGACTAAAGCATCAAGGCGAGTCTTTGAAGTGAGTGAGTGTTTCACCATGATGAGGGGTGCTTAATACCTTCCCTTCGTCTAAAAATGAGTCAATAATCTAGAATCTTTAACTTATTTAGGGTTAACTTTTATATTCTCTTCCTTAGAATAAAAATTAAGGATGCCGACTCGATATTTTTTATCGGTTATTACACTTTCTCAAGTGTTACATTTGATAAACTTTTCTGCAACCTAACTAGCGATTTTTCTAAATTGATACAGTTTCTGGATTACCAAGTCTTTCTAACGCTTAGAACGGTTCTATACTTTACATTAACTTAGAGCATCCACAAGTTGAATCATTCAAAGCCAGATAATACCCTATGCATTCACATCATATAGGTTTTTTTTATTCTTTTATTTAATACATCTATAATGCCAAATATAATTTTTTGCAGTGTTGGAACAACAGATCTAGCAAATGCACATGCTCTTTCTCTTTCAATAACTTGTGATGCATTCATTCAATCCACTGACAAAAACTAGACTAGCCACCATGAGGTCAAGAGTATTTGTGAAAATTATGAAGGAGGAAAGATATCTCTGTTTTTTCAATTAAGATTCTAAATATTTTAATGTATATTGTTATAATTGTTTGAATGTATACAACTTCACGTAAAAAGGATTGTTTCGCAATAACTGTCGGCACTGCCAAACATTTCAAAGCTTCCAAGTTCGGGTGGTATTTTAAGTCTTGCCTGGGATTCAAATCTTCTAACAAGTCACTCAGCGAGAAATTTAAGTGTGACTGTGGAGTTAAAGATGTCAAACCGGTCACTAAGTGAGCCTTCTGTTTTTCTTAGTTCATAACTGTCAAATATATCAGTGTGCAATTCTCCTCTAACATTTTCTTTCTTTTCTTATTATAGATTCAAAATAGAAGTTAAAGTTGAATATGATAACCACAAAGGGACCTTTGTATTTTGGGATAAGGATTATATACCATGCACTAAAATGATTGCTAAAGAATTAAGACAACTCATGAAGGTGAATAATTCGGATCCTCTTAGACTTTTCATTATTGTTAAATCACTCCATTATATTAAAACCAAAAACAACAACATTGTGTTGCTTGCATAGGCTGGAGAGGACAACCCTAAGATTTGGCCAGCTCACCTAGACATTTTGTTGAATAAGGACATGGCATTTCGTATCAAGTATTAATCCTTTTACCAACAATATTCAATAGTGATAATACTTAACGAGGACAATGTTTACAACAATTTGAAGAATTGTCTAACCCTAAATGAGGTACAACATTTTTATTTCTCAATGACTTTTTTACCTTGGAGTTTCTTATCTATGATATATTTATATATTGTTTTTTTCCAGCATACCTCAAATGCCTCGGTTATGGATATCTCCACTTGTGATTCAACAGATCACATCCAAACCAACCTCTTGTATGTCCTCTAATCCTTAATGCAATTATGATTTTCTTTAAATTGACCTCCTCTTATCCAAAGTTGCTAATCATTTTTATTCGTCATACGTAGATGACACTTTCTTCCGAATAATCCTTGTCTGCTGTAAACCATATTTGGAGCCCTTCTGTAAGCTCCAATAGCACACCTGCCAAGAGGGTTGCTATATCAACATCAGTTAATGATCTTATTCAAGTTGAAGACCTTACTCCAAAATAATCTGCCACTAAAATCAAGTCTGAAAATAAGGTCAAACATATAAAGAAGGAGTGATATGGTGGACCTATTTCGGAAATCTTATCTATTTTGATGAATAATTTACTAGACACCCTTTTTACAAGGATTAATTTCAACGATTATGCCTTGTGACTGTTTTAGGGTGTCATTATGCATTTTCTATGCGCTTTGATCCATATTTAAACTACTAAACTGATCATTTAAGTTTTATGTAACAAATCTATTATGTGATTTCCTGATTTTCAATGCATTATCTATGTGACTATTTTCCTTTGTATGAGTTACACAAATTATGAATGTGTTTAGTATAGTTCATAAAGATTGATCCACTTTTGCATCAGGTTTAATATAGTAAATAAAAATTATTGCTCATTTATACTTTGCCCTATATTTTCAACTTTATAAAACATATCATATAGACAAAACAAATGCTCATCCTTAGCAAACATGAGGATTATTTCAGCTTTGTTTTGGTTGTTTCAATTTCATTCATCTGGATACACGGCCCTAACAGAAGCACATTCAAATTACTGACATATTTAAGCTTTGTTTTGGATGTTTCAACTTCAAATACACATCCACATTTTGGGACTTATTTTAGTTCTGTTTAGGTTGTTTCAACTTCACTCAATTGTCTCTACTATTGATCAAATTTGTGATTAATAATGTTCTAATCATATGTTTTTAACTGTGACATTTACCTGCATTATTATTTATCAAATATAATATCTAACTAGCATCAAATGAAACTTGGGACTGTATAGCTTTCTCTGATATTATAGGGAATGCATCATATGAAACTTTGGTATTGCTAACTTGATCTTTACAAAAACCAACTCATATTATAAACTTGATAAATGATTGTTAACACCATTGTTAAATCAGAAGTTCATGCTAACATAATATGCAACTATTTACACATCTGATTGCAGAATCACAATTGATATATTAGAATTTTGTATCACAAACCTTCATGCTTTTAAATTTTGTTTTTTAGGTTGAGGAATGCTATCATCGACTGCAGCATCATATATATATATATATATATATATCAAGAGCTTTGATCATCAAAATATATTTTTGCCTACATAATGTTGTTAATATATTTTTCATTGGGAACTGGATATATGGTTAATTTGTCTTCTTTCCCTTCATATCAGAAATATAATTTGACAAAGTCCAGCATTTTTGGGAAAATATCATGTGTACGGTCAACCTTAAATGCAAAGATATTTAAATCTCTAGCCATGCTGGACTAGCTTTATGAAGAAATATAATAAACCCATTGCAACGGTACAGATACTTTTCCAATGCCTACTTTTGTGTAATGTCAGATTAATCCATATAATAATGTGTCTTTTGCTTCTTTTGCCGGTTAACAGGTACAACAGTCTACTCCATGCATCGACACTATAGGCTTGATGGCCATCCTGAATTCAATTGAGCCTTCTAAATCAATTGAGTCATCTTGAGTGATCTTAAAGGCACCTAAGCCCTGCCCGTATGGAATCTAAAAATGCATTTGAATATTCTAATTTATTTTGTATCAGTGTATCAGGCATATAAAACATAAGCATTATCTTCTATCGAGCAATTCAAATACACGATTTAACAATATTATACTATCTCCATCTAACAATGTCGTCGATAAAAAAAAGAGGTCCGTATACGAGCTTCTTAGAAGTATTGATTACTGAAGCTAATATTTTTTTCCAATAATTTCCTTGGTTTTATTTAAATAGGATTTTAATTATACTGAATTCAAAAAAGAAGGCTCAATAAATTGTACATGAAGAAAAATAATAATATTTCACATTTCCATACATTTGGAGACAATACAGCTTCAATGTTCAGTATTTAAGATTATGAACTCAATTTCCACAGCTTTACCTAAGACGAAGGATGGTGATGCTCTTGGAAAATGCTAGTATTGGAGAAACAAAAAGGCTAATGTATATTTCCACAACCAAAAATAATGTTTAATTATATTGAAACCCAAAACTAAATATTGTCGCTCTAAAATTTGATTAATTGCCAAAAGAAAATATCTTAACTTCTCATTTGAGATCAAAATCATTTATAGTTTGCTCCTGAATTCAAGATACAGAATGGGCAAAACTTAATCAATCTCCCCCTCTTCTACATCATTTACAGTATTTGGCACACACAGTGGATCTCCTTCCTCCTCTTCATCATCAACTTTAATATACAATCCTAGTTGTTCCAAGGGATTACTACCACCAAACTTGAAACTACTCATGCCATCTTCAGAGCGATCAGGACTTGTCACATCTATACAGCTAGGTAATTGCTTACCAGGTACAGCTCTGAGCATTTCCAAATCTTCCAGAAATTGTGAATTCTCATTGATTTCCACAGTTTTTTCCATCTGCATAGATTCCAGTGTATGATGCCATAACATCTAAAGCAAGAATGTAGATGGGCATATATATCAGGCAACCTAGACACTTATTTACCTGTAGCAGTGCTTGTCGTGCAGCTTCTCTCTCAAGCTCCCTCTTTTGTTTTGCGTCTGCAGCAGCAGCTTCTTCTGCCTGCTTTCTAGCTTCTTCAGCTGCCTTTGCTTCTGCTTGTAGCCTTGCCTTTTCTGTTCGATAATGAGTCAGATCAACAGATAGGTTAGTTAGCATTCAATAGCAAGTACTGTAAAGTCCTCACACAAGTGAGACACCCGACTCACCTTTTCGTCGCTCCATCTCTAATTTTTCCTTATCCTGGCGTAATTTCTCAGGATCTCCCTTCACACCCTAATCACAACCAAATTAAATTGAATAAATCACATAGAAATTGAAAATTAATCAAAAGAACAATTTCCCATAGTAAGCAGCTCAATTATGCGGCACGGCCTACCTGGGTTAGTGTCTTTTCTCGAGCGTTCAAGATGGTATCAGCAAATCGACTCTTCAATAATGCAGCTCGATAAAGTTTATCAGGGGAGACATGTCTCCCAGTTGAACCACATTCTCCTAAAATATTAATAAGAAACTGGTTTTGAGATTGAATATAACAATAGAAAGTTGAAAAATAGCTACCATAATTCATGCACTCTTACCATCTTGAAAGCAATCAGAGTCGCAAGAATTTGGCTTTTGCTGAGATTTATCATCATGTTTATCCGAGCCATTAACTGACTCTTCAAATGAAGGAAAAGAATATAAGATACTACCTCAATGTCTTATGATATTAAACCGTGACCAATATAAGATACTACCTCAATGCTAGCAAGTAGAAATACTTTAGTTTATCACAAGTATGTAACATTAGTGAAAAGTTGCTAAGTCAAGTTCGAAAAGTCCAAGGGGGTTAAGATCCTCCCTAAATGGAGGGCTCCATTTCTCCAGTCAGAGAGACATAACAGCCAGTAGCTTGAATTTCAGACAGCTCATCCAATACCGCTACCACCAGAACCACTCAAACTGAATTTCGCAGATCATGGATCATATAGACTAGAAGAAGTGAGGTTTCTTGCATGCTGGTTGAGCTTCCGTATCTAAACTATTTCACATTATTTTTATAGTGAGTTTGTGTCTAAACAATGACTTTAAATTGCTAAATGATGAATTTGTCTTTAATTTTTAGTATTTTTTCATTTTTTTGGCCACTCATAGGCAATATGAATTAGTTACCTTAAATTAATAATTATCTTAAATTAATAATGGATAGGGACTCAAGGATTTTGGGTGCACAAGCCCTACATAGTAGTATGGGATGATCGAGAGAGTATTTCAGCTGTTTGATTCTTCCTCCTTGATCGATAACTTTTAAAAAGCTGTGCCGCAGGTTCTTAGATACTTTTCAGATGATGTCAGTCTGGTTGTTGTTGACTTGAAAACAGCTATCTGTGGAGGGGGTGAAAAAAACCTTCGCAGAGCGCATCCGACAAGACGTCGGTTCTCAAGGGCATTCTATCATAGAGACTTGAGTATTATGGGGTGCCCGAGTCCCACATTGAGAAGTATGGGATGCTTGGTGGCATGGTTGTCGGGATCTAGCTCTAACTCCCAAAATCTTACGATCTTACGCTCCGGCAACCAGCCACCGATTTAAGTGGCACAAAGATCTTGGATTTGACTGGAGCGTTGAACTCCTAGAGAAAGATCTTTAAATCGTGGGATTTTGAGATCCCAACGATCCATTTTTCTTTTTACCCACTTTAGACCCGTTTCGACCAGGTCATAAAACAGTTGGAATAAGCCCATAATTAACCCTGACTGTTACCGACTGTTATGCACACATATTTTAGGGTTTTGGGACTTGCAATGTTTTAAATGACCTTCTATTATGTTTTTTTTGGATAAAATATTTGCTATTGATGATTAAATTAATGAGAATTTTATGTTAAAGTAGTTATTTCTATAATTTTGTCTATTTCTTGGGATCTTACAATCCGTGTTACGATCCTACGATTTACGCTTCTATACCCTAACGGTCTTTATTGAGATCCCGATTTTGACATGCTTGGTGGAGTATTTAAGAGGCTTGGCTCTTCCCCCCTTGATAGCTAGCTTCTAGGGGCAAGTTCCCCCAATATCCATGTTCTTAGATACATATCATTAATGTTCAATGTCAGATATCTATGACAGTAAAGCTTCAAAACCTTTAGAGAAATACCTGACAAAAGGAAAGTGGGAATAGTATTGTAGATGCCAGTGGAAACACTTGTAGTGTCTAAGAGGTTTAAGAATATGAAGGATAAAGGATAGATTATTAAAATCAGCCAGGGATATTGTTGTTCAACAAATATCACTAAATAGCTTCTCTAGTAATAATAATATCAACAGAAAGAGACATATTGTTTCTTTTAATGCATCAGCTACTTTTTTCATAAGTTACTGTTTTTTTGGTATAAACTGGGGTATCCTCTGCGCGCAACCACAGACTAATCCCTTAAGCCGGGGAGAACCACAGTGGTTAGCACAACTCTCCCTCAAGAGATTTCACAATTATGCATGCTCAAGGATGGATTCGAACCCAGGACCTCTGGTTAAGCTGGAAGAGATCCCTTATCATCTCATCCAAGTGCTATTGGATTTTCCATAAGTTATTCAAATTATAACTATAGCAATTATACTACAAATGCCTACATGATCATTATCCAGTAGCTTGTTGTGTTGCAGAAAAAATCACCAAAGTTAGTGTAGGGGCAAACAGTTGTTAATTAGAAAGACACGGTTGATCCCAAAGTCTCTAGTCCTCAATACTGATAAACCACCCACAACATTCACATTAAGTTCAGTCCTCATAAACCCTCCAGCACAGTTGTCAACATGAATCTACAGCAGCTGAGCAGACTAATTATGGCATTCAGTTTGGATAATGTAGAGCAGTTAAATTAGCTAGGTTAGTTAGTAGTTGGAAGAAACTACAGAAAGGGAAAATGGGGATAGAGGGGATCCGGTACATTCAATATCTGTTGTGAGAGGAGAGATCCTATGTAAGGGAAATCCTTGGCAAGCATCCTATTCTCCATTTTCTTTTCTTTCAGTTTCCAATAATACAATTTATTTTCAGTTCAATATTACTGATGTTTAATCTAAACGCATTCGCCAAACAGTATCCAACTAAGAATTCAAAATGAAAAACCGAGAAGCCATGCAGAAGAAGCAAATCATACAAAACAAACAGGAGGCATTGGGTCGAAAAAATCAAATTTCAGTTCTATAAATTGCATTATTTCTCAAACAGGAGAGCATACTTGATCTTCATCTTCAAGGAGCATGAAAAGACAAGGAACAATTACTCACGGTTTATAACAGAAGTATGAGCATATGTGGTCTCTAAATCCATCTGAGAATCAGTGCCTATGTTTTCTGGTACCTGAAGTAAAATATAAATGAATAATTGATGTAGCAAAGAAACCACATGTAAATGCCATAACATTGCAGTTCTTAGAATATAAAATTACATTAGAGCATCTTAGTTTATATCTAGAGTTAATTTATAATCTTATAGTATCTTAGATTATCTCTTAGGAGTAGTTTTCATATTACTTATTATTACTATGAATCATGATCTTATTCATGATTTCCTAATTTATTTAGGATTATGTCAATGTAGCATATCATAAATAGGGATTAAAGTTTAGTCCTTTGTATTAAGAGAGCATCAACTTATTTTCAATAATATTCAAAGTTTTTATTATTTCTTCCTCCTTTTATCTAAAACTCATAACTTCAAGATAATGTAATAAGTTTGGTCTTTTGTGTTTAGAGAGAGAGAGATAATATGAAGTTCCTGTTATATTTTCTTCATATTGTCATATTCTATGATTAAATAATGATGTGGTAAGATAATTTTCAGATATTTCTAATTCCAGCACTAGACATTCAAAAATAACAAACAACTAAATAATCATTCACTAAATAACTAAACCAGACCTTTAATAAATCATCTGGTGTTGTGCTAACATCATCCGATTCACTATCAGAAGAACCACTAGAGTCTGTATCTGAAATGTACACATTAAATATAAGCAAAAAAATTTAACATACAATTTGACATGTAATCCAATCATAACAAGTATCAAAGGTCAACAAACAAGGTCAAGGTACAATTTGACATTAAATATAGCATTAGTATTTAGTATTTTTTATTGGTTTGCTTGTTTTTGGGTTTGGAGACATGCTTTCTTGATTAGTTATTTATTAGATGGTTCATTATTGACCCGTTTTGGACATTTTTTGTTAATAAAAAGACAAATCTTCTATCAATTTTTAAAGAAGTAGCAGCTCTTTTAAACTTCAACAAATGGATGTATATAAATAAAGTTGATACTGCCTGTCAAAGGAACAGTATACACGCGACAAACCCACCGCAGCCACCTTTTCCCACTAGGTGAGATTGGCTACAGAAACCAGCCAACTTTAGTATCTTACTGAATCATGTCTAATGACAAACCAGTCAATACAGCTCTTGCTTACTTGAAAGTTGACACCGTAATAAATAAGTAAGATTGGCTACATGGATCAAACTCAAAGACATTATAATCTCCTATTAAATTGTTTTTAACAACAAACCAGTCAAAACAGCAGTCTTTGGTTACTTGACACTGCACTTGAGCCATAAACTGTGCTGCTGATGAACAACAACCTAGTAGTAACACTATGACATCAATGATACATGTCATAAAGGTTTAACAAAGTTATAAATTGGTTATCAACTGTCTAACAGAACCCACGACTTTTCTAGGATTCGGGCAAGCTATATAAAAACCGTGGTGTTATTAATGCTTCCTTATTACAACAAAAATAAATTAACAAAATACAAGCTTCCTTGTTGAACTAATTGTTTCTTTAATGAACATATGCTATCCAGAAAAGCAGGGCCACTTCAAAAAAATAGTAGTCATGTTTATGTCAGACACTCTAATATCTCTAGCATTGCATTGAAAAAATAACTACTATTATCAATATTATTAATATAGATAAGAATAGCATAATGATTAGATAAGTGGTAGTCTTTTAATATATCTCATGCTAACTTTTAAAAAATTTGTTGACTTCTATTTTTTTCAAGATTTGTATATTCATTTAAATTTTTATCAATTTTTATGTTTTCAGTAATAATTGTGTTGTGCCGCTATGATTTTCATAAAAAAAAAAAATTGTAATCTTGAGGTTGTGTGCTATTGACATCGTAGTCTTTTAATATATCTACAATATCTCATGCTACCTTCTAAAAAATTTGTCAAATTATATTTTTTTCCAAGATTTGTTTTATTCATATAAATTTTTTCCGAGATTAGTCATTACAGAAAACAAAATGGAAGAGAAGGATGGGGGGAAATTGAAAAAAAAAATAGAGAAAGGGAATAGAAAGGGGAAGAAAATGAAAAAATACATAAACAAAAATAGAAGAAATAAATCGAATAGGGGAAGAGAAAGGGAGGGAAATAAACTGAACAAAAAAAAACGGGGAAAGAGAGATGAAAGGAACCTAAAAAACAATAGAAGGAGAAGAAAGAAATTGAATAAGGAAAGAAAAGGGAATGGAAATAAACTGTAGATAAAAAACAGAAGAGAGGGATGAGAGGAGCCAAAAAAAAATAGAACAGGAGAAGAAAGAAATTTGATATGAGAAGAGAAGGAAAAGGAAGTAATCTAAATAATAAGGTTAAGTGAGTAATAAATAATAATGCATTGATTCTTCCCTTTTCTATTTTAAAAATAGGCCATGTCCAGCTCACATGCTACCGCTTCAGTTTTATTATTTAAAAAAACTAAAACTGTCTATTTAACTGATATTGTCGTTACGGTTGTTCCGGTAAAAACTAGAATAACAAGTGTTATTCCTCGAAATCTGCACACAATAGCCGCTATTTGACAAAAGTGACCAAAGTAACTATGAAAGACTGACACATTGTGCATGCTATAGCAGTCACCAAGAACGAAGGCACCATAATTTTGTAATGAAATCCATTTGTTTGTCATATGCACACTATCTTGAAAAATGATTAAGATTTTTGACTTTTGAATTATAAAAGTAACTGTCCCGTTCAATCCCCAATGTAAAGTTTTAGAAAACTATAGGTTCCACAAACTTTGTTCCGATGTTTGGTTTATATCCCCCTGACATTCTTTATTTTCCTCTTTTTTAATACATGTATATAGATGATTGTTGGGTTGCTAAGGTGCAAACATAGTTGAGATGTCAATAATCCATAATGATGCCTTTGCACTTGCAAATTTTGTTCAAGAAAAAGTTTTAACAAAATTCAAACAAATAGATATATGATATAAAAAGCATGAACTCTTATGAAAAACACATTTTAATTCTAAGAAAATCAATGAGCGTGATATGCATAGCACAAAGAAAAGAGGGGGGAACCAGTAGCTAAAGTAAGACGTAGGAGATTAGTACAACGACAACCAACCCTTATCCCACTAAATGGATCGGCTACATGGATCAAATTTGGCCATAATGTTCTATCCAATACCATAATGTTCTATCTAATTCCTTAACCTCAAGATCTTTCTTAATAGTTTCTCTTATGTAGGAAAGTAATAAAAAATGTAAAATAAAAATAAAGCATGCAAATATAATACAAATTTAAATAAGATATTTTTCACAAATCATGTGATCAGATTTTCACATCCTACAAAAGTTATCACAAAACTACTAAAGTAGTAGTCAAAAGCATCAAAAATTAATTCAAACCTCACTTACCGCTATTCCCTGAACTTGAACATTTGCTCGTCTGGTAGGTTGTATCCTTTTCAATCACTACAGGAGGGTGGCTCGAGACTGGGGAATCAATTCCACAAATGTCCACCTCTTCATCAGCCAGATCATCACCTACAAGCAAAACAAGTTTAAACAGAAAACAAAGAATACACACATGTTCACACACTGATATAAAAAACACAAATATAACCTTTAAATGCTTGCAATGATGAATTGCTTGGTCCAGAATCATTAAAAAGCTGCAACAGCAAACATAAGCAACCAGATATTGTGTCATACATATTGTGAGACTAACATTTCATTACAAAGAGGATGAATACATTTTAGACAAAATGTGATGCTAGCTTAATTCATAGAAGTATTAGTTAGCAGAGAGGCACCTCTATTTCACACACTTCAACTTTTACTTTGTTTTTTTGCTTCTCCAGTAAAGAGTCATCCAAAAGCTTTCGTAATTTGAACAGTGTATCATTATTGAGAGAATCAATATCAATCTCAATCTCATCGTCATCACATTCTTTACCATTTGAACTGTGTTCTTTCAAAAAATCAACGATATGGGCAGGTATTTCACCTTGAAGAGACTCCAATTCTCTACCAATATTTTGTTTCTCTTTATCCGACATAACTTGTTTAGTAGCATGTGGGATAATTTCTGGTTGAACGGATGAGATAACTTCGGGTTGAGCAGGTGGAAGTGGGACAGTTTCAGGTTGAGCAGGCAATGAAGCAATTTTCCTCTTTTTAGAAGGATGTGCTGGTCTGGTAGTTTTTACATCTTCAAAAATTTCTCTCTTCATGGGCAATGGTAGAGACTCTATTCTAGGAATTTTCTTATGGATTGATTTCCATCTCAGTTCGAAATATTTATTAAGGGCATCGGCCATGATATGAACATCATTCCCACGTGGATTATACTTCATTGCATTTGAAAATGTAAGTCTCACATCTGCAGCAAATTCCAATGGGCCTGTGTATGATCCTGTAGCAATCTTGCTTTGTACTGTTCCCAAATCCATAGGATGCTTAATGACATCGAAATAATCAGGAAGGTTCAACTTAACCACATCCACAGGGGCGTTAAAAACCCAACCATGTTGGTGAGTCATCAACCGTTTCAACAGTAACTCGCAATCTTTCATCAACACTGCATTTGCAGTTCCTGGCAAGGAAGTTCGTGCCGGAGTCTCAAACTTTCCAGAAGAGCCCCGACTCCATCCACGAGGCTTCTGACTCTGATCCAATGGTTTCAAATTATTCACAGATACTGAACCTGATTTTGATGGTTTCCTCGAGGTCTCCATTAATGGTTTCAATGCATTCCCTGGAGCTGAACTAGATATTGATGGTTTTCTCGAGTTCTCCATTAACGGTTTCAAGGCATTCCCCGGTACTGAACCAGATATTGATGGTTTTCTCGAGTTCTCTTTTTGAGGTCCATTTTGGCCATTGTTGCGATTCATAATATTATCTCTAACACCATTTCTCTTTTGCATTTCAAACTTGTTTTGAAAAAGCCGAACCTGTTCAAGATCAGACCTAAACCGATTGGCAAGATCTTTTCTTTGAAGGGCTGACAATTTAGACAAAGGAACAACTTGAATGGGAACTCCAAATTCACCACGGAGACCTGAATCAAAACCAATACATTTCCTTCGTGAAATCCGATTGTCCTCCTCTGAAACGGTATTATCAGTATCCATTCTTCCTGATGTACCTGATCCATCCGATACACAACCTGTTTCAACTGCATTACCACAATATCCTCCAGAAAGCCTACTCTTGGCCATTATCACCGCACTCCACAATGAAACAAAAGCTTCAACTCCCAATCTCTAAATTCAGCAGCAGTAATGAATTAAAACTTTACCTATCCCGCTTTTCCCCCACTAAAACCTAATCTCCTGAACCAAAAAAAAAAAAAAAACACTAATACTACTACTAGCGATAATATAAAGTGATGTAGTTTCAAAAAAAAAATCCAGTACAAAAATTACCAGTTAGCAACAGAATGTGCGAACGAAAATCGAAGCCCTTTGTTGAAAATACCGTCGAAGCAAGTGAGAATAATGAAGAATCGCCGAGGAAAGTAGAGAAAAACCAAAACCCTAGCAGAGAGAAGATTGACGAGAGAGCGTTTCGGTTGTTGTTGCGGAAACTGAGATAGAAGAGAAGACGGCGTTTGGGTTTGGGAGTAGGGAGAGCGAGACTAGGCTTTCTTTTTATCTCGCCTCCCTTTACAAATAGAATGGCGCTCTCACCTATTTGAGACTGATTTTGTGTTTTTTAATGGATCTGACGGCAAAGATTTAGTTGAGACTATTAGCCGTACGATATGCGACACAATTTCACCTATTTTACCTATTCCACCCCAAGCCCCAATCCCTACAACTATAATGAAATTACTATACTGTTTTTTAATAATCAAAAAGTAAAACTATCAAATTTAATTAATTTTTACGAATGTTTTTAAAAAAAATAGAATTTAATAGATATGGCGTAAAATAACTTTAAACCGTCGTTCAATAATCATGTCACTTAAATAATTGATTTAATTACAATTTTAGTTCCTTTATTTAATTTTTTTTATTTTAATCTCTTACTTTAAAAATCATTATTTTAATTATTTTTTTAAATTTTTCTTGAATTTAGTCCCTCGTTCAATAATCATGTCACTTAAATAATTAATTTAATTATAATTTTAGTTCTTTTTTTTTTAATTTCTTACTTTAAAAATTATTATTTTAATTATTTTTTAAATTTTTTCTTGAGTTTAGTTCCCTCAAAGTATTTTTTTTTATGACATGGTACTATTTTTGCAAATGTGTCATTTTCTCTTTACACAAATTTATTTTCATATGATTTTTTTTTGTCTATTTAATATTAAATATTTTATTTTCATAATTAATTATTAATATTTTTAATTCTGTTTTTATTTTAAAATTAATTAATTAAAAATTTTAAATGAATATTTTTGGATTTTAAACTAAGCCCTAAGTCCATACCTTTAAAAACAATTCTCTTGCCCACAATTATAAACTATAATATAAACAATGTGGGACTTCTATTTTTTATTGAAAAAACAATGTGGGACTTCTATTTTTATTTAACCCACTATATTTCTCAAATTAAGTCAGAATTTTTCTTGTATGATCTCAAACTAGATTTTCACCATTATTTTGCCTTAACCTCAATTTTGAAGCTTTCCATTCAAGCTCCACTCAAAGACTTTGTGTCAAAGCTTCACTCAAAGACTAGATTTCCAATCGCCAAGGCTTTGTCTCAGAGCTCACTCAAACACTTTGGAGTTGCTCTTGTTGCCACTGCTGTAAGTGTAGTGTTAGGTAGCAATGCATTGGTTGTTGAAGTCTTGATTGGTGCTAGAGATAGGGGTTTGGCTTTTGTTTGAAGCAGTTTCGAAGTGACTGTTGGAGACACCATTGTATTCAAGAACAATGTTGGTTTTCCTCACAATGTTGTCTTTGATGAAGACGAGATTCTAATTAGGGTTGATGCAGTTAAAATTTCCATGCCTGAAGAAGATCTTCTTAATGCGCATGGTGAGACTTACAGTGTTAAGTTTGATGCTAAGGGTACCTACAAATTCTACTGCTCACCTCACCAAGGAGCTGGTATGGTTGGACAATTCACTATTAATTAACTTAAAATGTTTTTTCTCCTCTTTATAATATGGTTTGTTCATGTTAATTATATTCTTGTATAATAGCTTAATTAGACGTTGTTGTTGTGGAATACTATTGTATGAGATGAATTTGTGTAATACAATTCATTTACTTAAGTGGAGTCATAATGTTTTCTGCCGTATATATATCGTGCAATGCATCCTAAAATGTGTTTTCTTTATCATATAATTGTATAATTTCATTTAAAGAAAGAGATATTTTCTTCTTATAGCTGATAGTAACAACAACTCAGAAGGAATAATATGGTAACAATATGCATGGAAAAATTCAAGAGGGGCGAAAAATCTGGATATTGAAGCACTGGAAAATCTGGACATGGAAGCATTGGAAATCCAATATACATGTCTTTTATCTTAATCTTCTAGTTTATTGGATATTGCAACTATCTTTCATTGTTGCTATTATTTTGTTCTCCAGTGTTACACGAGTTTTTAAAATATCGTTGATCTTTACTTCAATCTTGCAGTTGGTGAATATGTGTTTCTTTATTTCAATGTTGAGTTCCACATCGTTTTGTTGATAAACATTTATAGTGTTTTTAAAGCTAACTCAAGCATTAACTACTGAACTAAAGTTTACTATAATAATATGGGCCAAAAAGTTGGGCTCATTATGATTCATTTAAAATTTTAATTGATTATTTTAAAATAGAATCATAATTAAAAATATTAATAATTAATTAAGAAAATAAAATAGTAATATTAAATGGACAAAAAAACAATTTTTTTTGTAATAATCAGGTATTAAAAAAAATTCGCAAATAACCATGTTTCGGAGAAAATTACGCAAATAACCATGTTTCTGAAAACTCCACAAGGGAGGAGCCATCTCACTTGGAGCCTAGGTGTGAAAGGCTTGCCCTAAGCCAAGTGAGATGGCACCTTAGTGCAATTGGGAGGTAATTTTTTGCGTTTTTTATTTTAAATGCGGTACGTTACATAAACGATATAGGATCACGAAAATTGACTTTTTATTTATACAATATGATTACACAAAACGATTACATAAAAAATACAAATTAATCAGTGATCCCCCGAAACCCAGTAATGACCCCCAGTTCCACATCCTCGTCCTCGTCTTTCCCGTGCTAGGTTTTGTCGTGTTTCCTGTTGTGGCAGGGTCGACGGTCCAGCGAAGTCAATGCGTTCCAGATCTATGAAATAGGTCAGATCTCCATATCTAGAAGATATGCTTTGGTACAGTTGGTTACCCATACCCTAAAAGTTTGGTCGTGATGGTGGTGGGTGGGGTGTGATGCGGTGGGAGAACTGACTTGGAGGGTTTTACATTTTATCGCAAATGTTGTGGTTTAGTAATAGTCGCCACCGACTTTTCTTTTATCCAAAAGGAAAGATGAAAAAGCACAGAAAAGACCTTTAGAGATGTTTTCTTGAGTTCGGGGGGTAGATTATGAAAAGGGAAGGTGTTAGCACCCTTTTCATCCATGGTTTTCCATGGGCTCTTAGTTACTCGCTAGATCACTTGCTTTTGTTTGAAAAATGTGCTTTGTGAGGTTTTTGAAAGTATTTTGAAAAGGCGTAATCATTTAGGCAAACTTTTGTAATGATTCTCGTTCGTGAGAATGTATACAAAGGTGTTGATCTTCTGAAAATGGTTTCAAGTTTGAAAGATGTTTGGAAATGTGTGTGTTTATTTTAAAAATAGCAAGGATATTTGTTTTGAAATGGAACAAGTAACTAAAAGCAATCTACTTACTCAAAAAGGTCTTAGGTGTTATTTTCCTCATCCTTTAGACATTGTTATCTTACCGTTATTTTGGTAAGAAGCCCCATCGTTGAATGTGAAGGGACAGGTGTGGGTCATCGTATAACCATGATAGCAATATTGTGAGATGACTTAGTATTTTTCTTTAGGGACTAAGATAATTTCGAAAGGCAACTTTGATAGCGTCATTGAGGGACTATGATCTTATATTTTTGATTTGTTTGTGCTAAGACATCCCAAATGCATAACATGGCCATTTTTGTAAGGCAACAAGTGGAATAACCCTAGGGGTGCTTGTGTGCAAGTGTGTTGATTTCATGCTTTGTTTTTGTCTTGATTATGGGTTGTTTATTTGTTGTTTTTATCTTTATCATACACATCCTAATTACTAACAATATATGAAAGCAATGAAAAATGCTAAAAAGTAAAGGCCTACGCTATTACAATCATTAGGGGGATCGGGTGTACAAATTTTCAAATGGGGATTGCAAATTAAATCCTAAGTTACTATTACATCCACATTGAATGGATAAGAATGTACAAGAAATATAAAATGCTTATTTTATTTAAGAAAAAAAATAAGTTTTGTTTAAGAAAATATTTTTTGGTCTTTTTTTAAGGGAATAAAATATAAAATGTGAATATGAAATATTTTTGGTGTTTTTTGATTAATGAAAAATAAAAGTGATGGTAAAAAATAATAAAAGAAAAGAAGACAGAATCAGCGTAAATGCTGAAATAGAAGAGGTCATAAGTTATGACTCTGACGTGCTGCACAAACAAAAACAAACGTTAATAAAAATAGGGAAGGTAAGAAGTTCTGGATTTGTTGAGAGCATAGAAGTTTTCAAAAGTTTTGATGCTACTGGCAAAACTTTGCCTCTTTTCTCCATGCTAGTCAGAACATCTACAACTTAGTCATTTCTCCATAAAACAGAAGATACACATATAACAGTTTATGGCAGGTTTCATAATGCTTCAGAAACAAGAGATATCAGAATTATAAATCAGAAGCAAGCATGAGTTTGTTAATCCTAACTCTGAGTTCTAATTTCTTCAAGAAGCTCTGAACTAGAATTCTCTCTACTTAGGCAAGCATATGCATGAAATCTCAGAATATGTACATCATCAGAATCAGAATGTCTACATTGTATTTTTAAATGTGTAAATCTGACAGTGCCTAAGTAATATGATGAGAGTCAGCAGAAGCTTACCTTGCACTTGGAAAATACTCAGTGAGTTGGAACCTAGTTCTGACCGCTTGTGATGTTCTAAACAACTTCCTCACGTGTTCAGTAGGCTGGAAACTTTCAACTTGGGCTGTAAATGATTAGAAAATTCTGGAACAACCAAGGGGTGAAGTTCTGACTTTTTGAGGTGGATATTGATGGAGAGGGTATTACAGTTTTGCTACAGAAGTTAGGATGGCTTTTGAATGTATGTCAGAAACTGTATGGGTGGTTTTGGTCAAGAGACACTTGGAAAAAAATGGAGTTTGAAGGCAAGAATCAAAAGCTAAAAGGTTTTGTATTTTTGTGTTTACAGTTTTTTGGACTCTTGGAATTTTTGCGGGGGTTCAAGACTTTTCTTTCTCAAATTTTTCCACCTCTTTTCAATGGCCAATGAAGTTCAATTTATAGGCAAAGGTTTTGTAGTTTGGAGAGGTCAAGTGGCACCAATGTCATACGCTAGACGCTGACTTACTCTTGAAGTAAGCTTAAACAAGCATGGTTCAAGCCACAAAGTAGGATGGTTAGCAGGTTTAGTAGCGCCTAAGCTGGATTTATCAGCATGAATTAAGGAAAAGCAACACATGTGCCTAGCACCCTTTTGCACAAAAGTTTGCTTTCCCAAGACAGTAGAGGTACACGTGGGGGAAATCCCTTGGATAAAGACTCAAAAGTGGTTATGAGCATTAAATGATGATGAGATTTATCAAATCAGAAATCCTGCCATGTGAAATTCTACATCATTTCTTAATTCTGGATCAGAAGTTCATCTTCAGTGTAGCATCCAATCTTCTGATCCTTTTATCTTTTGGCTTCAGCATGTTCTGAAGGAGCTCCCAGACTTTCCAGGAAGCTTGTAACACGCTTTGTAACCTTCTTTGAATTACTCTTGCAAACTCTAACTGAATCTTGGTGAAAACTGGCCCATGAGTTGCAACCAAACTCTGTCTTGGAACCATCCAGAATTTGTTGAGTGTCTCCGTTTCAAAGACATGTCTTTGAGGAGTTATAACTTGAAATCCCAACATTCTTATGTGATGTTTTGTTCTGCAATGTTTCAGATCTTGTGGGAGTCTATAACTCTTATGTCAGAAGTTGATCCATAATCAGCTTGCATCATGGTGATAATCTGATCAGAAGTTCTGAGTTTATCATGTTTCTTAAGCACTTAGAAAAAATTCTAAGTATTTTAGAATTTTGACTTTCCCAAAGTAATTTTGATTTTTGAATATCTTTATGAAACAAATCTCACATTCCAACATGTCTTGATGAAATATGATTCTTGAGACTTGATTTTGATCCAAAAGTCAAGGTTTGACTTTTCAATATGCAAATGACTATTTTTCCCTTGTGAATGACTTTCTTGAAAAATTGATAATTCAAGGCTTAGAAATAGATAGAAGCAAACCTGGGATCCAGGGTGATCCCTTGAGAAATGAGAGGGAAAACTTTGGGGTACAACAGTTGCCCATGTTCAATTTCTTACACGTGAAGAGTTAGATTGGTAAATTTGTCATTCGTGATTTGAAGGTGGAAGATGATTGAACACTAGAGTGCCCAGAAATTTGCACTCGAAGGTGGATGGTGAATGGGCTTATAGATGTCATTTGGAGGAATGTTGGTAAACGCTGGAAGAAGTATCAGCATAAATCTCTTGTTGATTTATACTAAAACTTAATGTTTTACCTGTGGGAAAAATAATTAGTAAAATGTAGATGCCTGCATGATGTTCACCAGATGTGGTATTATACTAAATGCATATGGTATACACACGTTGTGATGTATGAATGTGAGGTATATGTTTTTGTCCGGGAAAATAAATCCTTGACTAATGCTGAGGAAATTCTGGGAGGTTGAATCCGTGATTACCGTTGGAGATGAAGAATATGAATATCTTCAAGTTTTGTTGAAAGGATGCCTTTGCTGGGGAATATCGCTCAAAGGTCAGCTGTTATCTGGTCGGATCTAGGCTTCACAGTTGCTGAGGATGAAGTAGTCGATTGCTATCTGGTCGGATCCAGGCCTCACGATAACTTACCAGAGGAAGAGATGAATTAACTATTATCTAGTCGGATTCCAGGCTTTGCAGTAAATTCCTTGAAGTTGAATAGTTATCTGGTCGGATCCAGGCTTCATGACAACTTGCTGGGGATACGGAAGTTAACTGTTATCTAGTCGGATCCAGGCTTTGTAGAAAATTCTTTGAAGTTGAATAGTTATCTGGTCGGATCCAGGCTGCACGATAACTTGCTGGGGATACGGAAGTTAACTGTTATTTGGTTGGATCCAGGCTTCACGGTAACTTACCGGAGGAAGAGACGAATTAACTGTTATCTGGTCGGATTCCAGGCTTTGGAAAAAATGCCTTGAAGTTGAATAGTTATCTGGTCGGATCCAGGCTTCACAATAACTTGCTGGGGATACAGAAGTTAACTGTTATCTGGTCGGATCCAAGCTTTGCAGAAAATTCCTTAAAGTTAAATAGTTATCTGGTCGGATCTAGGCTTCACGACAACTTGCTGGGGATACGGAAGTTAACTGTTATCTGGTCGGATCCAGGCTTTGCAGAAAATTCCTTGAAGTTGAATAGTTATCTGGTCGGATCCAGGCTTCATGGTTTTTGGAAAGATGTACTATTATCTGGTCAAGTCCAAGCTTCATGATAACGAGAAATCGTATCATATAATTACTACGTTTTTAATCCATTTTCATACTGCATTAATCCATTTAACTCCCGATTGTTCTGAGTTTTTATGTCTTTTCACAGGTACAACATGTTTCAAGTCAATTTAGTGAAAAAGATCATAGGAAGAAAGTTAACATGAAAATCAGAAGAAAAGGAACAAATCTGCAAAATTCTGCAGATTTTGATGTTGTGACGACCGTCACACCTCCGTAACGACCGTAATGCGCCCACATCCTGAAGAACGCTCGTCACTCATCATTGATGAATGTAACGCGCTATTTAAGCGCATTACGACCGTCACCTCAAACCTCTTCTATAAATAGGAGGCATTTTAATGGAACAGAGGCGGAGATTTTTTTACTATAGAGCCAAACTCTTGCCTTTCTGCATTATTTTATTTTATTTGCTTTTGAACCAATATACCCACTGTAACGTTCAGTTTCTAGATTTAGTTTCCAAAAGTGTTAATTCTTCATCTAAGGATTAACACGGTCATATATTTCAATTAATCGCAAGGATATTGTACGCACTCAAGATTACCACAGCAACATATTTACAGGTTTTTATGCAATTGGTTTTTATTATTCTTATGCTATGTTAGTTGTTTTTATGAATTGTATTTTACGTTGCAAGGTTACTGTTGTACCCCAAAATTTGCCCTCCCATATTCTTCAAGATTTGTCAAGATCAATCTTCAAATGCTTCAAGATTCCTCAGGGGTTGCACAGTCAAACATCCTCCTAAGCCAGTCAAAATTAGGGTTTTGGTTCCTTCAAGGAAGTTGAGGTTTTTTAGGGCTCAATCAAGTCACATGTGCCCATATACATTTCCAAGCATCTACATACCAAGTTTTAAGACTCATAGTGGCAAATTGCACAGTCAAAAGTCCCATTTGCTTCACAGTCAACTACAGGGGTAAAATGGTCATTTGGCAGTCAAAAGTCAAAATTTTTGGTCAACATCTTATTTTGAAGCCACAATCATCATTTTATCAAGTCTTGATCATGATTCTACAAGAATGGCTCTGAAATCATCAAGGATGCAAAAGTTGCTATTTTGGGACAGCTGAAAAGTCAACTGTAATTTGACCAGGGCATAACTTTTTCATGGTTCATCAAAAAAATCCCATCCAATTCTCATTTTGAAGGGGATGACATTTCCTACAACTCATCTTCACATTCCAAGTCCAAGAAATGCTCTCACAAAAGTTATCAATTTCTACATTATAGGTCAATTTGAAAAGTCAACAAAAAGGCACTTTAAGTCAAAGACCATAACTTGAGATTGGTAAATCAAAATGACATGGGACCAAAGGCATTGGTTAGAGGACTTCAAGACCTTTCCAAAATGTCTAAGAACATGTTCATATGATCAAAATTGAGCAAGATATGCATTGGAGAAGTTGGGAAATTTTTGAGAATTTGCAAAAGTCAACTTTGCCTAAAACACCTTGTTTTTGCTAATGGGCCTCAAATTCTTTCTTGAAACATTGTCCAAGGCCTGTGCACGACCCATTGAGCTTAAATTGATTTATTTTCTTATTTTTAATTAATTAATTGAATTTTTATTAATATTAATTTATTTAATTCATTTAATTGTAGGAAAATTCAAAAGATATTATTTTCAAATCTTTTGTGGAGCAAATATGACCAACACATGCTGAAGATTTCGTTTGCCAATCAAGGGGACCAAAATATCCAATTTTAGCAAGTTTTATCAATCAAAAATGTGCAAAAAGATTTGATTGAAATCAAAGATGCAAAACATAATTTCATGGATTCTTGGACAAAGATTGAACCCTAAATCCATTCTACTATAAGAGCATAACCAAACCCTAAAAGCCTTGGACGTGCAAAAACTGCTGCAAGAACCATAGCCAAATTCCAAAAATTCAAAGAAAGCTTGAAACTGTTTTTCATATTGCAGACCAATTCAAAGCCTTAGAACGATTCCAATACATTGCTGGGACACTCATGAACACATTGCAATCAAAAACAAGCCTCAAAGCTCAAGAACACGTCCAAACAGAATCACGGTTTGCTTATTCTTTTTCAGAATCAAAACTCACGTTTTATGCATCCTTAACATGATATAATCATTGTTTTGCATTGCTAACATCATTCTGAAGCTAATGGTACAGATTAATTTGATTATGGTGCCCTGAAACGAAAACTGCCATTAAAGAAATCTAGGGTTTCGAAGCTTGGATTTTAGGGCTTTCTTGACCAAGCAAAATTAGGACTAATGATGCCCATGGTTGGACTCAGAAGATCAAGACGAATTCATTGAAACCATCGTGCCCTATTTATATGTATTGTACGCCTAATCGCTATTTTCTGTGGTTGCATTTTGTGGGGGTTTAAAACCCCCGCTAATTGTTTTGTTTTACAGGCAAAAAGAGGAAGAAGACAATACGTGTGGAGACGTCATTGGGCAATTCAAATATAGCACGCGTTTTTGTTAATTTCCAGCATAGGCGTTATTTTCATATATTATGTTTATTGCCCATTATAATAACAAACAACGCAATGGCCTAGTGGGAGATGATGTGTCTGGTAAGCATTGGGACCTGGGTTCGATTCCCATGTCCACCCAAATCTCAATATTATTTTTCATAACATCTTCATATGCAGCGCTTGTCAAGGACTCCACCATATACCCTCACAGATCAGCATGCCAAGTGTCTCAAGCGTCCATCCAAAGGCCAAAAGGTGAGGAGCACCATACTCCCAGTCAACAAGCGTTCTTGAGGATCCAGAAAGTCAACAAGGGCTTGATCATTATTGGGCCAGAATTTCTAAACTAAACCTCCATTGGGCCATTAAACCCCCTGGTTTATTTTCCTTTTTATTTTCTTTCTTTTTTTAATTCTTTTAACTAATTATTATTATTATTATTATTATTATTATTATTATTATTAATTCACAAATTAATTTTCATAATAAATTCAGACTATTAAAATGCAAATATTTTTTATTAATTATTAATTTCACTTTAATTCATTATTTTGTAAATAAAATACTAACAAATTAATTTGTTTAATTAGGTAATTTTAATTTCTTTTTACAATAAATAAAATTAGCTTAGAATTAGGGTTTTGTTTACTAACTTTTTAATTCCTTTTATTTTATTTTCATTAAAACATAAAAAGCATAAAAAAACATTTTTTTCTTTTTAATTAATTAATTAATTAGTTTAGGGTTAATATTTAATTAAATACAAAGGACAAATTAAATTCTTTTCTCAAAAAGGGTTAAAACCCTAAGGACGTCCAGATTAAATTTCTTTTCGCACATTATTCTTATTCTTGATTATTTATGTATCTGCTCAAGGGATGTAATAGTTAATTAGGGTTTACCGCTTTCTTTTACTTTCTGCATTTATTTTCCAAAACGGGTTATGTTTTTGGCGATGTATAGACCCGCGCCTTGTAATAGCGTAGATTTACCTTTCCGCAATTTATTTTCCGCACTCTTAACTGTTAATTATGCATGACAAGATTGCCTGAAAATTAAAAACAACTCGTAGATCACCAAATAACATGTACAAGACAATTTAACCGAAAAATAACACACAAGCACATGCCACTCTTAGGGTACGCCTCATTAGTTGCCTCGAACGTGGTCGTCAAGTATAGGATGTTTTAGAGGTCGCCCTCCTGTCTAAGATCCAGTTGCCTCGAAACGGTTGCCTCGAATAACAAAGGATCTAGGACATTAAGGTTACTTCTAAGGTGTCATACTATTGCTTCGGTGACCACACTGTCCCTATAATCGAATTGACCCGAATACCTCCAACGATGGTGCTACCTACCTCTCAATGATGGGATAGCACTATCTAAAGGACTCTTACACAGCCTAATTCCTTAGAGTAGGTAGATTCTCCTGGGTACTTGCTCTTTTCAAACAAACAAAAACAACTTTTCACACCGACACTTTCTAAAAGTTTTCAAACAAATTTTTCATACACTCTTGAGGACAGATACAAGAGTTACTTAGAAACTTTTCGAACGAAACTTTTTTCAAAACCCACATACACTTGAAAAGCAAACATTTTTGAAAACATAAGAGCAAGTACCTAAGAGCCCGTGGATAACCACGGATAGAAAGGGTGCTAACACCTTCCCTTTCTATAAATCTACCTCCCAAACCGAGAAACATTCTCAAAGAAGGAATTTTGCTGTGCTTTTGTCCTTTCCATGTTGGAGAATATAAAATACGGTGGTGACTCTTGCTTACCGCGACATTTCACGAACCAGCTTAAAAAACAATCAGTTCTATTTCCACTGATCACAGAACTGGCGACTCTGTTGGGGACTCTTTTAAAAGTGAGGTGTACCTTAGGATTAGATCATACTTATGTTTTCAATTGCTTGCTTTGATTGATTTTATATTTGTGGGCTATGCATCGGAGTTTCATAGATCCTAACCCGGATCTGGGGAATACCCTTTTAGGTAACATAAGCTGTGAGGGACTTGTCCGGCGTAGACCGACACGGGTGAAGCAGTGGCTACATTGGTGTGGCACCTTGGTCTGTACCTATATCCCTTGTGTTGCAACGAGGAGAATATGGGTCTTCTGAGGAGTCATTAAGCACCAACCGACCTTAGAACCCTAAATTGACCCAACTTGGCCATAGAACAGTAGCAGTATGCTACACCCATTGAGGCTAAACTCTCGCGATGGTTCTGGCCGCAAGAAAAGATTGCGACGCTGGAGTTATGACCGATTGAGGGTAGTCAGTGATATTGGGATCCTCTAGAACCCGGTTACTATTTTCTAGGACAGGTCTTAACCAACGAAACTGAAAGAGGGTAGTACCTAAACTCCATGCTGGCCTAAACTCTAAGGGCTGTCTTGTGTGACTTGTGTGCCTTATCATGTTTGCCTTTGTGAATACTTGTGGTGTGCTTTATCATAACATCATGCCATCATACCATTACATGCATCCTGCATAAGGACTGACCCATTTCAAAGACAAGAGGGTTTCATCTTTGCTCTGTTTTGTAGGACATTATGATACCTGTGCGAAGGAATACTATCCGGCTCAACTTTGTTCACCCACCTGATTTGCTCAAAGAATTAGTTGACAGAATTCCAAATACTACTTCCTTCATCCAGAGGCATGGTTCTCTTCTCGGCTTAGTCACTTCAAAGTGGGACCAACAACTGATGAGTGTCCTGACCCAGTTTTATGATCCCTTATACCATTGCTTCACCTTTCAAGACCTCCAGCTGGTCCCTACCCTGGAAGAATTCTCTGATTTTCTTGGTGTCCCTGTTCTGGAGCAGACTCCCTTCACTGGTTGGGAAAAGACTCTTAGGCTTGAGGAGATTGCTGCAGCCCTTCCCTTGACCAACAAGGAGGTAATGGATAATTGGGTGACTAGAAGCGGAGTTAAAGGCTTTTTGGCTAAGTTTCTGATTGGTAAAGCCAACAGTTTCTGGAATGACTTAGACTTCAGGGCGTACGAAGACATTCTAGCTCTCTTAATCTATGGTCTGGTTCTGTTTCCAAATCCTGATAACTTTGTCAATGTCAATGCCATAAGGATCTTCATGTCTCGGAACCCTGTGCCCACTCTCTTGGGTGATATCCTGTAACAACTCTATGCTCGTACTGCCCGAAGACGGGGAACTCTGTGGTGTTGTGCTCCTTTGTTAGTGAGGTGGTTTATTTCGCACCTCCCTAAGTTCGTGCTGAAGAACAAAGAAGGAAGGGGTTGGGCTCATAGGTTAATGTCTCTCACTAATAACGACATCATTTGGACTCTTAGAGGTTTGGATGAAGTAGCTGTTATTGATCGTTGCGGAGAATATCCTAATGTTCCATTGATCGGTACTCAAGGAGGAATCTCTTATAATCCATGTCTAGCTCTCCGTCAGTTTGGAAGAGCCAGAAGAGCAGGGCCTCATGAGATGTTGGTACCTCACATCAGTTTTGAGTTTTAGGTAGACAGTGATGAGCTACGTCGTAGATTCATCAAGGCTTGGGACAGAATTCACAAAGCTGACCCACACGAGTTGGGACCGAAGACTTCCCTACCTATGGAATCCTACTACAGATGGGTCTGCATCCGTGCTCAGAAGTTAGGTATGCCATATGAAGCTGTCAGGCCTATCATTCTTGAATTTCCTAATAGAGACGGGGTTCCTCCAACTGTTCTCCCTCCTCAGATACCCACTGATGTTGACACACTAAAGAGGTCTTGGGCACAACTACAGGAAGAACGAGATTCTTATCGGGAAAGGTTCAACGAGCAAGAACAGAAAATCTAGAAGCTGACAAAGCAGTTGGAGAACGAGCGGGTCCTGAATGATTATATTTGTACTGAGAAGAGGAGGCCATGGGAGCACTGATGGGCCTTGGATGTTTCTTTTACAGCTTTTATTTCCTTTTCAGTATCTTCATTCTTGTAACGCCTAAGGGAAATTTCTTGAACAATTTAAATTCCAAAGTTAAAACTAATGAAGTGTGTTTCCTTTTTGTTTACAAAGTTGAACCCCGATTGTCTTTGAAAACATAACTCATACGCATTTCATTCATCATTTGCATAGCAAGTACCTTTTCTCTACAGGTTGCTTAATATTCTTCGCTGTTTATTTCAGCAGTCATCGTGAATCCTGAATCATCCAATGAACAAGCTATCAAGGCCCTCCAGGCCCAGAACGCCCAGTTTCAAGAGCTGGTCATGAGCTTAGCCCAGGGACAACAGGAATTGAAGACTCTGCTGTTGAAAAAGAAGAAAAAGAGGACTGTGCTATTTAACACTGGACAGAGGTTTGGGAATACACTGCAAAATGAGGTTGATCAGGTTACTTCCTCTGTAGGGAAAGACAGTCCCCAAGGGGGAAGGGTTCCTAGTCATGTGGTCTCCGACAATGAGACAGATTTCAATGATGAGCAGTACCCTCCTGCTGAGGACAGGTACAAGCAACTAGAGGACCGTCTGAGTGCCATGGAGATTCAACAGGTGCCTGGGTTGGATTTTGGGGATCTGGATTTATCTTCTCGGGTGGTGATCCCACGCAAGTTCAAGGCACCTTCTTTTGCGAAGTATGATGGGGCTTCCTGCCCTAAACTGCATCTCAGATCTTATGTGATGAAGATCCAACCTTATACTGCAGACAAGAACTTATGGATCCATTTCTTCCAGGATAGCCTTTCAGGGGCTCAACTCGAGTGGTTCTATCAGCTGGATGGAACCAGTATTCGTAACTGGGAGGACTTGGCTACTGCATTTTATAAGCACTATCAGTACAATGCCGACCTCGCTCCTACACGTACCCAACTCCAGGGTATGTCGCTGGGATCGGGAGAAGGTTTTAAGGAGTACGCGCAAAAGTGGAGAGACCTGGCTGGCAGGGTGCAGCCACCGTTGACTGACCGTGAACTCGTGGACATGTTCTTGGGGACCCTGTCTGGTCCATTCTTTAACCACCTGATTGGTAATTCTTCTGCAGGGTTTACAGACCTCATTCTGACTGGTGAAAAGATAGAAGCTGGTATCAAGTCGGGGAAGATACAAAAGGGTGCCTCCTCGAGTACTGAAAAGAAGCCCTTCAAAAAGGAATCTAGTGTTGTTTATGGTTCCAGGAAACAGAATAAACCGGAACGCCGCCAAGCTGTCAACGCGGTGGTTATTTCTAAGCCTGCTGCTGCTCCTCGGCAATACAATCAACCAAGGGGTGAGAGACCCAGAAGGGAGTATACCCGGTTCAGTATGACTCTGATCGGTGGATTTAGAACTGACTGTTTAACGCTGGTTTCGCGAAATGTCGCGGAAGCAAGAGTCACCACCGTATTTTATTTTCTCCAACATGGACAGGACAAAAGCACAGCAAAATTCCTTATGAGATAGTTTCTCGGTTCGGGAGGTAGATTTATAGAAAGGGAAGGTGTTAGCACCCTTTCTATCCATGGTTATCCATGGGCTCTTAGATACTTGCTCATTGTGTTTTCAAAAGTGTTTGCTTTTCAAGTGTGAGTGGGTTTGAAAAAGTTTCGTTTAAAGTTTTCTGAATAACTCTTGTATCTGTCCTCAAGAGTGTTTGAAAAATTGTTTTGAAAGCTTTTTGAAAGTGTCGGTGTGAAAAGAGTTTTGATTTGTTTTTTAATAGAGCAAGTATCCATGAGTCATCTACCTACCCTAAGGAATTAAGCTGTGTAGAAGTCCTTAAGGTAGTGTCATCCCACCATTGAGAGGTAGCACCACCGTTGGAGGTGTTCGGGTCAATTCATTTGTAGGGACAGTGTGGTCACCGAAGCAATAGTAGGACACCTTAGAAGCTACCCTTATGCCCTTGATCCTTTTTTATCCGAGGCAACCATTTCGAGGCAACTGGATCATGGACATAAGGACTTACTAAAACGTCCTATACTCGACGACCACGTTTCGAAGGTAAGGCAACAGGTGAGGCGTACCCTAGAAGTGGTGTGTGAATTTGTGTGTTATTTTTATGTTATGCGATTATCTTCGATCATGGCATTGTGAGCTACGCTTGTTTTTAATTAGCCATACATTCTTTCATGCAATTAGAATTTAAAAGTGCGGAAATTTAAATGCGGAAAGATAAATCCTACGCTATTACAAGGTGCGGGTCTATACATCGCCAAAATACAAAGACCCGTTTGGTAAAAAAAGTGGAAAGTAAATAGACCTAATTACTATTACAAGCCTTGAGCAGTTACATAATATTCGAAAGAAAATAAATGCGCGAAAAGAATAAAAGTTAGGACGTCCGAGGGTTTTGACCCTTTTGAAATTAAATTGAAATTAAAGTCTAATTATTATTTAATTAAAGAAAGGAAGGAAAAGAAAATGTTTTTTATGTTTTTGGTTTTTTAATGAAATAGAGAAAAGAATTAAAATTAAAGTTAACCCTAGTTCTAAATATCTTTAATTATTAATGAAAAATATACAAGTTAACCTAATTTACACTAATTAGTTAATTTACATATTTATTTACAAAAGTAATAATTAATTAATAATAATAATAAGAGAAAATTATTTATTAAAAAAGAAAGATGAAAAGGTCAAAAACCCTAATTCTACTTATTTTATTTATTAAGAAAAGATTAAAGTTTAAAACCTAATTTACTAAATTAATGGTTAGAGTTTATTTACAAAAACATTTTAATAGTGAAATTAAATATAATTAAATATATTACAATTTTTTGGTTTCTGATTTATTATTGTGAAAATTATTTTATGGTAAAAAAGAAATAATTAAAACATTAAAAAGAATTAGAAAATCAAATCAAATAAAAATTAAAAATGATGCAAACCATGGGGGGTTTTCAGGCCCAAAGGAGGTTTTTTTGAAGTAATTTGGCCCACCAGAACAAAGCCTTGTTTGACTTCTTGGGATTACGTGTGGGATGGTTGACTGGGTGTACCATGGACTTCACGTTATGGCCTTCAGATTGTTCATCCAGGCCAGCTGGCAAGCCTTAGCATGTGCGTGTATGGTGAACCACTGGTTGAACGCTGCATAGGAATACATTGAGACAAAAATTATTAAGCAATATGGGGGGACCTGGGAATCGAACCCAGGTCCCAAGGCTTGCAATACATGTCCACTACCAACTGAGCTGCTGTACGCGTTTGTTAACATAATGGAACACAAATATTATAATAAGAAACAAAAGCTAATGATACAAAACAAGAAAAACGCGCCAGATTTTGAATTACCCAACCATACGGTGACACGCTAGCCTTCTTCTTCATCTTTGTACCTGCAATATAAACAAATAGCGGGGGTTTTAAACCCCCACTAAATAGAACAGTGGAAAATAGCGAATAGAAGAGGATGAAATATAAAAAAGGCGCGATTGTTTCATTGAATTCGTCTTGTTGTCACGATTTGGTCTATACCGGTTTGAATGTCCAATTTTACCATGTGAGGAAAGCCCCAATTTAGAGCTTCTGAAACCCTAAGTTTCAACCATGGTGGATTCTGATTTAGGCAATATTATCACAATTAAGTTGTACCAATCGCTTCAGAATGTTAATATTAGTATAAATCAATCAAGAAAGATGGCTAAAAGTTCATGAATCGTGATATGGAATTCAAGGAATTTTGGCAAACCGTATAACCTGTGTTCTTCAGTTCTTTACACGTTTTGACTCGTTCTCGATTACAAACGCTTCCTGGATGTTTTGGCAATGTATTGGAATGCTTTTGAAGCTTTGAATTGTGCTCTAACTATGAAATCAGTTTTCAAGTTTTTGGCCAAAAATTGCAAATTGGTTATGCAGCTTCTGAGCAGTTTTTCGTGTATGCCTGAATAGGGTTGAGTTGTGCATATGTAAGTGAATGAAATTAGGTTAAGAATGAGCCCAAAGATCCATCAATTTATGATTTCAATATTTGATTTTTATCACATCTTTTTTCAATCTTTTTTCATGCCAATCTTGCCAAATATGGATGATTTTGTCCCCTTGAGATGATGCACGAAATCTTTAGCACATAATGAGTGAATTTGCTGCACAAAAAGATTTGAAAAGTATTATTTGATATTTTTCTTATATTTAAATCTAATTAAATGAATTAATAAGAATAAAAATTCAATTAATTAAAAAATAAGAAAATAAATCATTTTTAGCTCAATGGGTCGTGCATAGGCCTTGTGTAATGATTCAAGAAAGAATTTGAGGCCCATTAGCATTTTTGAAGCTTTTGAAGCAAAGTTGACTTTTCAAAGTTCCCAAAAATTTCCTAACTTCTCCAAGGCATATCTTGCTCAATTTTTAAGCTATGATCATGTTCTTGGACATTTTGGAAAGGTATTGAAGTCCTCTAACCAATGCCTTTGGTCCCATGTCATTTTGATTTACCAATCTCAAGTTATGATCTTTGACTTAAAATGCCTTTTTGTTGACTTTTGAAAATGACCTATAATGTTGAAATTGATAACTTTTTGTGAAAGCATTTATTGAACTTGAAGTGTGAAGATGAGTTGTAGGAAATGTCATCCTCTTCAAAATGAGCTTTGGATGGGATTTTTCTGATGAACCATGAAGAAGTTATGCCTTGGTCAATTTGCAGTTGACTTTTCAGCTGTCCAAAAATAGAAACTTTTGCATCTTGAGACTTTTTGAGCCATGTTTTGAGAAATCATGATCAAGAATTGATCAAATGATATTTGTGGCTTCAAAATAAGATGTTGACCAAAAATTTTGATTTTTGACTGTCAAATGACCATTTTGCCCCTATAGTTGACTGTGGAGCAATCTAGGGTTTTTGATTGTGCAATTTGATGCTGTGAGTCTTGAAACTTGACATATGGATGCTTGACAATGTATATGGTCATGTGGGACTTGATTGGACCCCTGAAAACCTCAATTCCTTTGCAAGAACCAAAACCCTAATTTTGACTGTGTTAGGAGGCAATTGGACTGTGCAACCCTTGAGAGATTTTGAATCATCTGGAGATTGATCTTGGAAAATCTTGAAGAATATGGGAGGGCAAATTTTGGGGTACAACAGACTCTATCTCAGATATTGCCGCAACTACTGTCAACCAATCTGGTAACCATCAAAGAAGCTCTGAAGGTAGTGAACACCACATCTCCGAAGTATAATCCCAACGCCCGTTGCGCTTATCACTCTGATAGCCCGGGGCATTCTAATGATGATTGTTGGGCATTGAGGAATAAGGTTCAGGACCTCATTGATGCTAAAGAGATACAATTTGAAGCGCCCGAGAGGCCCAATGTTGTGACTGCTCTCATGCCCCAACATGGAGTGAATGTTGTGGAAGAAGATCCGTATGTAGCCTCCGTGGATGACATTGTTACTCCGTTGTTGACTGTCAAAAGGAACCTGTTGCTAGCCGGTTTATTTCCGGGATGTAGTAAAGGTTGCCTTTTATGTTTTGTTTCACCTGCTGGTTGTCCCTTGCTGAAGTCAGGCGTCCAAAACCTGATGGATAGCAAAGAGATCTTGTTTAAGAAGATTGTTGTTCCTGCTATCCCTGCCGAAGAAGTGTCTATTGTTACTATTTTCAACAACTCTCCTAAGGCTCCCTCAAAGAAGCCTGTCAAAATTATGCCTGTTCACAAGATTGCTCCTATCATCATCATTGTTCCGGGGCCCCTCCCTTATCAATCTAACAGAGCGGTCCCTTGGCACTATGGGGCAGATGTTTATATGCTCGGAGTAAAACAAGAGTTTGATACTAGTACCGGTGTCAGCAACATCATCGGGCCTGCCAAAGTCACTCGTAGATGTAGGCTTTTCTCTCCAGATATTGCACCACCAACAATTCAGAGACCTCTTGTCATCACACCTGCAAGTGTGCCTGTTTCCCCTCCTAATCAAGTTTCTACCCCTGTTGCCGAGTCATCTGATGCTCGGGGCAAAGGGATAGCCATTGATATGCCTGCCCAGACAGAGGCACCAAAGACCACCAATGTTGAAGCTTCCCAGTAAGAGATGGAAGAGATTCTCAAGATCATCAAGAAGAGTGATTTCAATGTAGTTGAGCAGCTGGGGCACACCCCATCTAAAATATCTATGCTATCACTGTTATTGTGTTAAGAGGCCCATGCCAAGGCCCTGATTTCCTTCCTGAAGACGGCCCACGTGCCACAAGAAACGTCTGTTGGTCAATTTACCGATTGTGTCACTACAAGAAAATTAGTGTTTAACGACACAAAAATTGCGACAGTTATGTGATAACTGTCGTAATTGACATATAGAGACAGTGTTTACGACAGTTGACACCAACCGTCCCTAAAATTTATTTTGCGACGGTATATTTAACCATCATAATATTATTATTACGACGGTAAAACAACCGTCGGCCCCCATTTAACACTTTTAACATTGATTTTTCACCAACAATTAGTCACGACGGTAAAATTAACCGTCCTAAAAGGCATATCACGACGGTAAAGCACCCGTCGCACCCTTAAACCTTTCACGACGGTAAAATTATCCGTCCTAAAATTCATTTCACGACGGTAAAACAACCGTCGCACCCAAAACCTTTAAAAATCTCTTGCTAACTTATATATTTTATCTAATTATAATTGTTATGTATATTTAAGTTCTCTCTTGTTAAGGTTAAGTTTATGCATTATTATATATTCTATGAAGTTGATACATTCTAATGTCCTCCTGCGTCACTATTCTTCGAACATCTCTCATCTTCCAACTTCGAACATCTCTCATCTTCCAACCGGTAAGTTTTCTATAACACTTTTTCTTTGTTCTCATCTTCACATATCTTTCTCATTCTTTAACATTGATTTCACCATTGGAGATTCACATGAATCTTAGGGTTGAGCTCTTTGTGATTCAAACATCACAACAAGCATTCATATCGACATTAAACCCAATCACCAACAATAAACCCTAAAACCCCAATTTATTCACGATTCAATGAGCAATACAAGTTACAAGCATGGTGGGTTTATTTATTATGTCAATGTTGTTAGTACCATTACTTACCTGAAGCTAATTTTAGCAATTCTAATTCATCCAGGTGCTTTTTGTTTCACCCGAGCGGTTTTTGAATAAGGAGTTTCTGTCTGCTATCTCTGCTGGGTCAGCTGTCTCACTCGTTGTTATTGACGAAGCACATTGTATATCTGAATGGTGAGGGATTTCAGTGCCGCATTGTCTAAGCAAATTCTTCCAAATCATGTTGTTAATTTGGAGATCTCACTTTGTATGCATCTACTTCCATGTTGATATTTAGATTTTGAGATTTTTTTACAGGTCTCACAATTTCCGACCTTCATTCATGAGACTTAGAGCATCACTACTTCATAGAAGTCTTAATGTAGGTTCTGTTCTCGCAATGACAGCAACTGCTACAACCACAACCTTAGATGCCATCATGTCTGCCCTAGATATTCCTTTTACAAATCTTATTCAGAATGCACACTTAAGGGACAATTTGCGTTTGTCGGCGTCTTTGATAAAAAATAGGCAAGTCAGATGCTTCTATTTTACCGCTTCTGACTGTACTCCCTTTAACTTTCCTTCTCTGATTTTGTTAAACGTATGCATCAATGATAGAATGAAAGACCTACTGGTTCTGATAAAGTCTCCTCCTTTTGCGGATGTTAAAGGCATCATAGTATACTGCAAATTTCAGGTGTGTATATGGACTTCATTTTCCAAATTTTCTGGTACTTGATTTCAGAGTTATGTTGTTTTATATAGTCATCTGCATTATACAACAACAACAACCACAGTATTTGAAATGTACAACCTTGTTTGCAAAGTAAAAGTTATTAAGTTCTTTATGTTTCAGGTTTAGTATGTGTCTAATTACTTAATTTTGCAAGTAATGTTATTTTGCAGTGGATATCATATTATCATATATATTTATATATGCGATAATTGATTTTTTTTATTCAGTCTGAAACTGATCAAATTAGCAGATACTTGAATGATAACAATATCTCGGCAAAGGTAAGCTCCACATTTCACTTTTTGACATTGCATGGCATTCTGTGTAAGTGTAACCCACGTCACTGTATGTGAAATCTGACAATTGATTTGAATCATCATTTAGAGTTATCATAGTGGTATTTTTGCAAAGGAACGTGGCAACGTACAGGAGTTGTTTGCTTCAAACAAGATCAGTGTGGTTAGATTTATTTTATTGTTTTAATCACTCAATTTATCAATTTTATGGTGCAATGCTTCTAATACAACATTGCTAGTCCAACTCATACCTTGCAATTTTTTTTATGAAGGTTGTTGCAACTGTGGCATTTGGTATGGGACTAGATAAAAGAGATGTTGGAGCAGTAAGTCTTATATTATATTTTATTTTTGCATTAGTTTGCATGATGACCCACTTTTCTCATTGTGCTCTTGTTGCAAGGTGACCCGCTTTCTCTGTGTCTATGTTTTAGACCTTTGTTATCTAGCTGTATCAGAAACAATCGAGTTTTTTCTCAAAAGTTATTTATTGTTAGAAATTTCAAATTGCAAAATGGGGGTAAATGGTAATGGAGAACTGAGCTCTTTACTTCGTCTCTGTTAATGCAAATGTTCTGATAGCCACATTTTACGTAAGGCTGTTTTTCTTAGAACCACTCTGCAATCTGTAGTCACTTTTATCTTTGTTTTTCACACTACCTCATTTGCTTTGAAATGTGAATGGTCTTGTGTGTTACAATAATTCTTATTGAAACTCCATTGTCATAACTGTGTTTAGGTAATTCATTACAGTTTACCTGGAAGTCTGGAAGAGTATGTACAGGTATATGATGTCTTCTAAATTCTAAATTCTGATAAATAGTTTTGCATAGATTGATTAAGGGAGCAGAGAAATGATTTGAGTTGGAATTCAAACTTGAGCAGTAAACCTGAATGACAGGTCTGTGTTAACAAGGTTATAGGTTCTGAGTGTTCATAATCTTGTGACTGAGTGTTTAATTCCATTTGATCTTTGTCACTGAGTGTTTATAATCTTGCTGGGTATATCCCTACTTTGTGAGGTAAGTGAATTATTTAGTTAGGTGTCCAATGAGTTCAGTTTAGTTCCTCTATTTGTTTTGAAGTTTTTCTGTTGAATAGTTTATGTATAGGTTGCTATCTATTAGTTGATTGTTAATTAAAAATGTCAAATCAAGTCTTTGGCATGGCAAAGTCATGTGTATTCGAAGGCATGGATAAGTTATATCTAATTACAGTGTAACGACTAGCTTACTACATTGTCATAGTGTATTATAGATAGGAATATGATGTCTCTTGATTACTATTCACTAGAAACGCCTTTGTGAACCTATTTTGTTGTTGGAGAGAACAGAACATACACGATCTTATAGGAATATGTTGGAGCCACCGAACTCAGCACTGCTACGTCGCTTCTTCAACAGCTTTTTGTCGAATTTCAGCTTAAATGGCTGGCAGAGGATATGGACGAGGACGAGGACGCGGCGGATTTCAAAATTATGCACGACCAGAGCCATTTGTACTTTTTCCCGAGGTAACATATTGTGCATCTTTTCCGAGTATGTATTTCTATTCACACTTCGTAATTAACTCTTTGCTGCTTAATGCTCGTCTTTAACAATCTGATGTTACAGGATATTAATTTGCCTGATGCAAAACTCGGCGAAAATGTTGCTAGTATGAAACATTTGATTAAATGGGATTTGAGTTTTGATAGTTATTTTAAAGCGGCTCCTTATCTCTTGGACGACACCGAATCAAAAGGTTCGAATTCAATTTCCTTTACATGATACATATTGGCAGATTGTCATTACAAAATCTGAGATTTCCAATACATATTGTTTCATTGTCAGGGCGCAAAAGGATGCACGTAGAAAGATTTTCTGACAAGAAGAAGATCGCGTTCACTCGTGATTCGCTGTCTCAGGTTTTATATTACGAAGAATTTGTTAAGGAGTTGGTTCCAGGTGTGAATAATGGGATAGGCTTTTAAGGCAGTGGTTGTGTTTTTATTTTATTGTAGAAAAATGCTTCTACTTTTCGTTATGCATTTGCGGTTCCTGGTAACAAGTAATTTAGTCCGAAAGTTGATTTCAGGTAAATCTAAGCAGATGCTGAGCCGGAAAAAGTTTCGATGGAACCCTGAAGCTGGTGATTTCTTATGAACTTTTTCTTTTTATTTTATCAATCTATTAATTATCTGTAAATGTTAGTCTAGTTATGATATGAATCTCTGTTTTACTCATAATAATGATGAAGCCTTGTTATTTTTACTTTATACTGATTAAGATATTTGTGTGGCAGATGCGAAAAAACTGGCATTCTTTGAAGAACTAGAGAAAAAGTTCCTGGTAGAGAACCTATGCCTACAATTCTTTCCTTTATTTTTTCTTGTTAACAAGGCAGGGTTAACTCATTAGTTTTAGCAGGAAATATTTTCTTGTTTGATTTACATTGTTGGCTTACCTACATTTTATCTAGTGAAATTCTATGTTGACGATTCTTCACATTTAGGCGGAAGAGGGTAAAGATAAAAAGAAGAAAAAAGAAGAAAGTGAAGATGCGACATTTTGTGATAAAACTTGAGCGACATTGTTAGATGCGGTTCATAATATAGTCGGACGCGTGGTTTTAAATCACACTGCAATTGCAGTCCAATACGGTTGTGGAAGCTACTGCATTAGCAATATTACAGCCGCAATTGCGTTGCGGACCGCAATTTATAACCATGGTCAGTATTATGATAAGAACATGATTGAAGCTTGAAACTGTGTTTTAGGACACCGAAAAATGGCTATAATATTGGCTGCATCTTCTGCTGTCTTGGCTCTTCTTTTGGTTACTGCAACAATGGGTTTCTTTATAAGAAAGAATGTAATGAGGAAAAGAAGAGGTACACATGTTTAATATTTAAAGACTGGAATTACTTTTTTCCAAAATACTTGTGCTAAAAGTTATTGCTATGTGTGTGTGTTTTTTTACTAGAGAGAAAACAATTTGGGACACTTTTGGATACAGTGAATAAATCCAAGCTAAATGTTCCATATGAAATTCTTGAAAAAGCAACAAATTACTTCAATGATGACAATAAGCTAGGACAAGGAGGATCAGGTTCAGTTTATAAAGTATATTCTGATCTTATCTTATTGTAACTTCTTACAACCTTATTGTTGTTAAGTGCTTATAGATTTTTCCTTTCATTTTAGGGAGTTATGCCAGATGGTAATACTGTGGCTGTTAAAAGGCTTAGTTTTAACTCAACGCAATGGGTGGATCATTTCTTCAATGAGGTTAATTTGATTAGTGGAGTTCATCACAAAAATGATGAGAGAAGAAAGAATACTTACAAGTTCTTTTAGCTTGGTTCTTGAGAGGCCAGCATCTACATTTCCCATTCAACTACTGCATAGTAAGACAAACGATCTTGAAATAATAAATTGTATGTTGTGTTGTATAGTACAGTATATCAATAAGTCTTTCAATAAATCGTGGTTGGTGCTTCATGTTGCGTTTCTTGTTCTAATTTGTGTTACCCTCTTCTTTCTTCTTAGCTGGTACTTTCACTCTTACCCTTTCACTAATTTATCCCTTCTGTAATTGTATATTGTAATTGCTTTGATTATCATTCATGTTTTGTATGTAAAGTGTTCATGTGAAGTATTGATTGAACATGAACCAATTCATAATCCCTTTTGTTTTTGTTTCTGTATGCTGCTGATTGATTGTTGAGTAGCTCACTCTATAATCTGCTAGCCATAATGTAATGTAAGGATTTGGGTTTTATGTTGTCGTTCGATGCTGATCGGATGACTTGTATTTTAAAGCTTGTTTGGTGAAACTAGACATGAGTTTACTGATCTTCATCCAGTGGTCGAGATCTTGTCTCTTGACTGTTTGACTAGATATCTTCCTAGACTGGAGGAAATCTGGATTCGAAAGAAACTAGTCAGGAGTAGTTTTCTGTAGACATATTAGATTGGTGTGGAGCTGTATGTGAGTTCTATTCTACATTTGTTATGTTTTAAAAATTGAGCCTAACAAAACAGAACAACAACAACAATCGGAGAATTATTTTTCTCATTGTGTATGTGACAGCTTAATCATAATGTCCTACCATGAATCATCTTTAATTATGAATCATTTAGCTTTAGATCTATCTTTCAAATGGTTTAATTTTTGCTAGGTCTCCCTATCTTTAACTACTTGTCCACCATTTGATCTCACGAAAAATATCTCATCTAGGAATATGTTGATGTTGTGCAAACATTTTGCCTGTATAAGCTGCCAAATATTCTAGTTTGGAAGTAATGTAGTTGGAATGGGTGGGTTTTATACATGAAGTATTAGTGAAGTTTTATGTGTATGCGCGTGTTTGTTGCCTTGTGTATTGCTATGTCAAATGCTTTGTGATGGATCGATAATATCGTTAGTCATGAACTTAGGTTTTTTCTTTCACCCGGTGCATTAGACTAGGAAGGAACAAAAGTGCATATATGATTAGTTGATGTATCATAATTGCATAATGCTTGTTCTGTTTTGATGAAATGATTCAGACCTTTTCAGCGTCCTTCTGGTGGAAAATTTCCGAGAGTAAACCAAATGAAAAGGAAATGCATGTTTTATTGTTGTAGTATCAGATATCAAATTAAACTCATGAGATGCTTTGTGTTTCTTGTAACATCTAACTATGAGATCAGTAGTTGGTTAGGATTGTTCTGTTGATCTTCCAATGCTTTTATTTTTCTGCAGGTTTCTTGCAGAAACTGGTTTAGTCTCTGTTGAACATCAAATGCGAGAGATGGGCTTGGACGTTAAGGCTCCTGTAGAGACTGACAAAAAGGCCGAATAACTACGATCTTCTTGTGTTTCATGATCTCTGATAAATGACCGAATTAGAGTACATGGTTAACATAGAACAGTAGGCTCGATTTATATTTTCAAGTTGTAGCAAACCAATGTAAATATTGTAAATATTGTAACATTTTTTGTAATTCTCTCAAGTTGTAGCAAACCAATGTAAATATTAAAATGAAATTTGGCCTTTGATGATATTTGAATTTTTCTTGTTTATTGGTAAAATTTGCACTTCTTTTTACCTTTGATCACATTTTTTTGATATTATTGATGATTATTTGATATTAAATGTTTTTATTGTAATTAACTTTATTATGTTGAAAAGTGATAGAAAATAAAATAAAAATACTATAAATAAAAAAATATTAAAGTAAATAATAATTTAAATATAATAGTAAAATATTATAGTAAAATAATATTATATTTAAAATTATTTTACTAAATAATAATTTAAATAAAAATATTATTTGAAATTTATAAATCAGATTACGACGGTTAAAACCGCCGCAATTTCTAACCTACGGCGGTAGAGTAACCGTCGCAAACAACAACAAAAACAAAAAATAAAGTCAAATTCACGACGGTATATAACCGTCGCTATCTGTTGTGCGTGACAGTTTTTGCAACCGTCGCGAAATAGGCTGGGGACGCACGATTCTGCGACGGTACTTCTACCGTCGTAGATTGTAAATTGCGACGGTTTTAACCGTCGTAATCAGCCAAAATAACCGTCCCAATCTATCATTTTTCTTGTAGTGTGTGGCCAACTTGATCGCTGATAATGGGTTGGGTTTCTCTGACGCCGATCTGACCGCCAAGGGAAAGAATCATAACGACGCCCTGCATGTCTCCATTGAATGCATGGGCACTACTCTTGCCCATGTGTTGGTAGACACCAGTTCTTAATTAAATGTATGGCCCAAGAAAGCTCTAGACAGGCTGGATTGTGAGGGTTTAGAGCTCAAGCCTAGTAACATTGTTGTCCGGGCCTTTGACGGGTCCAAGAGGATGGTGCATGGGGAAGTTGATATTCCAATCTGGGTTGATTCTCAAGTTTTTGATTCTACTTTCTATGTGATGGACATCCGACCATCCTATTCTTGTTTGCTGGGTCGTCCTTGGATCCACAAGGCTGGAGCTGTGACCTCCACATTACATCAGAAGCTTAAATACCCGGTCATAGGGAAGGTTGTTATAGTGCAGGGGGAAGAAGAATATATGGTCAGTCACCTTAACTCGTTCCGGTACATAGAAATGGACGGGGAGTTCATTGAGACCCCCTTTAAACATTTTGAAGAGGTGCCTCAGACACTGGCGTCAGCAGAAACTGTAACTGAAGAAGAGTCTCCTTTGAAGATGGCTTCCTTAAAGGATGTCCAGGCTGTGATTGAGAAGGGTGAGTGTGCAAACTGGGGCCGACTTCCTGATTTTACTCCGAAGACTGACAAATTTGGCTTAGGTTTCACTGCAGAAGCTCAGAGGGCTGTCCGTAAAGCAAGGATTGGAAGACCTCCTGTGTTAATCACTAACCCGAGAGTGAATGCTATTGAAGACGAGGCGGAAGAATCTGAATTCGACAGTTGGATCTACCCAACGACCAACGGTGGACTGAACAACTGGACCGCCAAAGACTACATACCTATTACTTTTGTCACTCAGTAATAAACTCCTTTGTTTTAAATTTGTAACGAACAACAATTTGAAACTTTATGGCCCGGTGTCTTACCCGGGGCACCGTGGCTTCATTTGTGAGGGCTTATTATTTGTCATTTTCATATATCATGAATAAAAGCATTGGACGTTTTTCGCATTTCAAATCTTGTGCTCCCTTTCTTTCTTTATATATTGCAAAACAGCTATACTTACACACACTCACCTATACAGGTTCCAATCCACTCTGGATCTCACTGGTAACGACTCTGCTACTGCCAGTTATGACTTCAAAAATCCGATCAACTTAGTCGAAGACGAAGGTGAAGATGATTGCGAAGTGCCTGGTGAGCTTGCAAGACTGTTACCCCAGGAAGAGAGGGCCATTCAGCCACATGAAGAGCCAGTGGAAACGGTAAATCTGGGTACTGAGACAGACAGAAAGGAAGTCAAGATTGGTGCCAATCTGAAATCTAGTGTGAAACAACGGTTGATTCAGATGCTGCATGATTATGTGGAAATCTTTGCCTGGTCTTACGAAGACATGCCTGGGTTGGATACTGACATTGTGGTTCATCACCTGCCTACCAAGGAAGATTGCCCTCCGGTAAAACAAAAGGTCCGCCGTATGCGCCCAGAGATGTCCGAGAAAATCAAGGCTGAGGTTATGAAACAATTTGATGCCGGGTTTCTAGCAGTGACTTCTTACCCTCAGTGGGTTGCCAACGTAGTTCCAGTGCCGAAGAAAGATGGTAAGGTCAGAATGTATGTTGATTACAGGGATTTGAACAGGGCGAGCCCTAAGGATGATTTCCCTCTGCCTCATATCGACGTTCTAGTTGATAATACCGCTCAGCACAAGGTGTTCTCCTTCATGGACGGTTTCTCCGGATATAACCAAATCAAGATGGCTCCTGAAGATATGGATAAGACCACTTTTGTTACTCAGTGGGACACTTTTTGCTACAAAGTCATGCCTTTTGGGTTGAAAAATGCTGGGGCAACCTACCAACGTGCCATGGTTGCTTTATTTCATGACATGATCCATCATGAGATAGAGGTATACGTCGACAATATGATTGCAAGGTCCCAAACTGAGGAGGAACACCTTGACCATCTACAGAAGCTGTTTGACCGTCTGAAATTGTACAAGCTAAGGTTGAACCCGAACAAGTGCACCTTTGGGGTGAGATCTGGAAAGTTGCTAGGCTTCGTCATGAGCGACAAAGGTATTCAAGTGGACCCTGCCAAAGTGAAAGCCATATAAGAGATGCCAATTCCCAAGACACAGAAAGAAGTCAGGCTTTCTAGGACGGCTGAATTACATTGCCCGATTCATCTCGCACCTAACTGCTACCTGTGAACAAATCTTCAAGCTGCTGAAGAAAGATCAAGTAGTACATTGGAACGATGAATGTCAGGCCGCTTTCGACAGAATCAAAGAGTATCTCCAAGAACCACCCATTCTTATGCCACCAGTTGAAGGGAGACCTCTAATCTTATACTTGACAGTACTTGACAGCTCAATGGGGTGTGTGCTGGGGCAGCATGACGAGTCTGGCCGAAAAGAGCACGCCATTTATTACCTTAGCAAAAAGTTTACCGACTGTGAGACCCGATACTCACTACTCGAGAAAACTCGATGCGCTTTGGTATGGGCTGCTCGCCGGCTGAGACAGTATATGTTGACTCACACTACTCTGTTGATTTCAAAAATGGATCCAATAAAGTACATTTTCGAAAAGCCCGCTCTGTCCGGAAGAATATCAAGATGGAAGATGATCTTGACGGAATACGACATCCAGTACACGACTCAGAAAGCAATTAAGGGAAGTGTATTGGCCGACCATTTGGCACACCAGGCAGTGGATGACTACCAGTCCATGAACTTTGAATTTCCTGACGAGAATATCATGGTAGTGATTGATTGTGAAGTACCTGGACCGGATGAAGGACCTGAGGAAGGATCCTGATGGTCTATGCACTTTGACGGGGCCTCAAACGCTTTGGGTAACGGCATTGGCACTGTGATCATATCCCCAAAAGGCACTCATACTCCACTTACTGCCCGACTATGTTTCAACTGCACCAACAACATGGCAGAATATGAAGCGTGCATCATGGGTCATCAAGCTGCAATTGACTTAAGGATCAAGTTTCTGAGTGTCTTCGGAGATTCCGCTCTCGTGATCAGTCAGATCAAAGGCGAGTGGGATACGAAACACCCAAATCTTATTCCTTACAAAGAGTATGTGTTGACGTTGATCCCCCATTTCACGGAGATAACTTTTGAACATTTCCCAAGAGAGGAGAATCAGTTAGTGGACGCGTTAGCTACGATGTCTTCTATGTTCAAAGTCAAATGGGACAACGAGGCTCCCCGGATCATTATCTGGAAACTAGATGAACCTGCATATTGCTGTGATCTTGAGGCTGAAGAGGTAACTGCAAAACCTTGGTATCATGAAGTGAAGAGGTACCTTGAAGCTCAAGAATACCCCGAGGGTGCATCTGTTAATGACAAGAAGTTTCTGAGAAGGTTCGCGGCAAAGTTATTCCTCAGCAATGGCATTCTTTACAAGCGAAACCATGATTCAACCTTACTGCGTTGTGTGGATAAGACTGAAGCAGAAAGGATCATGGCAGAGCTGCATGAAGGTACATTCGGAACGCATTCCAGTGGACATACCATGGCAAAGAAAATCCTTCGGGCAGGATATTTCTGGTCCACAATGGAAGCCGACTGTTACCAACATTCTCGGACGTGTCACAAATGCCAGATCTACGCAGATAAGGTGCACATTCCTCCAGTTCCTCTGAACGTCTTGACAGCACCTTGGCCTTTTGCAATATGGGGCATTGATATGATCGGCGAGATTAGACCTACGACATCCAACGGGCATCGCTTCATCCTGGTAGCGATTGATTACTTCACAAAGTGGATCGAAGCAGCTTCCTATGATACGGTAACCAAGAACATCGTAGCACGGTTCATTCGGCATAACCTGATTTGTCGATACAGTGTACCTGAGAGGATCATTACGGACAATGGTACCAATCTTAACAACAAGATGATCACTGAGCTCTGCGAGCAATTCAAGATATAACACCACAACTCTTCTCCTTACCGGCTGAAGATGAATGGGGCTGTAGAAGCAGCTAATAAGAATATCAAGAAGATTGTGCAGAAGATGACAGTGACCTATAAAGATTGGCACGAAATGTTACCGTTTGCTCTTCATGGGTACCGTACCTCAGCACAGACGTCAACAAGGGCAACTCCCTTTTCCTTGGTCTACGGCATGGAGGCAGTCTTTCCTATTGAAGTCCAGATACCCTCTCTCCGGATAATGAAGGATGCAGGTTTGAGCGAAGATGACTGGATCCAGACTCAGCTTGATCAATTAAACCCGATCGACAAAAAGAGACTCACTGCTATTTGTCATGGTCAAACGTACCAAAAACGGATGATCAGGGCATTTAACAAGAAAGTCAGACCACAAGAATATCAAGTCGGAGACCTGGTAATCAAGCGCATCATTCTTCCTCAAAGTGATCCCAGGGGCAAATGGACTCCTACGTACGAAGGGCCATTTGTGGTTAAATATATCTTCTCAGGAGGAGCTATGATTCTAACCACCATGGATGGTGACGACCTTCCTCACCCTGCCAATGCAGACATAGTAAAAAGATACTACACATGAATTAAAGACCCGCTAGGTTGACACACCTAGGCAAAAATAAGGGCTTCCCGGCGAACCAAAAGGGTTCGGGCAAAAATAAGGGATGAAATGGAAAAAATCTGTACACCCGGCAAGTCGAAAACCTGAAAAGGCGGCTTGGGCAAAAATGGGTATCCCGGTGGACTGAAAACCCGAAAGGGCGGTCCAGGAAAAAGTTAGGGATAAAGCGTTATACTATGTCTCATTGGATTACCTTGCATCTAGAATTCGGTTCAGACGGCATCAATCAATCAGCTTCATCTTCAACTACGCAGCAAAGTGATGAGACGCTTGAAGACATAAAGGCGATAGCAGAGTTGAAACCCAGTGGGATTATTTTTCACATAGCTGTTTTGTTTTCCTTTTCACACAATGTATAAACTTTGTTGTTCGGCGGCGTTCTCTTACTAGGACGTCAGCCTCTTGTACATAAACGCCTATTTACAGGCAAATTCAAAAATCAATACAAATTCACTTTTCCAGACAAATTGCCAATTATTTTTCCTTTTCTGTTTTGTTTTGCAAAGAACGTCCAATGTTCATTTTTGATATATGCATTTGACATTAATTGCTAACTCATAAATATTTGCATGTGAAACAAAGGACTAATTACAGGTGACATTAGAAACAGGGGCAATAATGAGTTATCTAAGCGATCTAGTTGCTCTGTCCACCAAGGTACCAAGGTAGGTTCGGCTGAAGAACGTAACCAGAATACCTTCACTCCCCGTAGAGTAAGACAAGACTCAGCAATACTCTCCCCCTGAACAGAGTTGGTCTCCCATCAGCCCTAACAAGGCACAGTATCTCCAGCAAGTCAGCAACACTCTCCCCAAGCAGAGTAGCCTACTGTCAGCCTTAAGGAAGTTGGGAATCCCCAGAAAATCTCAATATTCCTCAATGGAGTATACAGATGTTCCTAAGCAAGCATCCCCGGCAGTCTTGATCTAAGATTGTTCCCCGGCGGAATACCAGACACCCCAGTGGAGCCATTCCCCAGTACAGTTCAAAAGTTTCCCCAGGAAAGTTGAATCAATCTCCCCAGTAAATTTCTGGAAGCTTATCCCCAGTAGATTCTGGAAGCTTATCACCTGCAGAGTACATACGCATCTCCCCGGCTTTATTCAAAGGTTACTCCCCACCAGAGCTTATAACTGGGTTATCCTCAGCTGATTACCACGGAAAGATCGTCATCGACGAAGTTCTTCCTATCCCCCAGCGGAGTTCATCAAATCCTCCAACAAAGCTCATCAACGGTATCCCCAGCGGAGTTATCATCAATCTCGGCGAAGTATCACTTCCCACAGAGTAATTCCTCGCAGAGTAATCTCTTCATCAAGTTTATTCCCCAACGGAGTCATCTTCTCCTACCGGTTTATTCTTGGAATCAGCATCCCCAGCGGAAACGAAGAATTCTACTCTTCAAACATCAGCCCAGGATTCAACAAACTTCCCGGCATCCATCAAGGATTTAGTTTCCTAGACGAAAATACATTCATAAACACCGCATCTTCATACATTATAGCATGCATACGCATCATACAACACCAAACTCATTTATTTTTGAGAACATCTTAAAATCATGCAGTTCATGCATCATGACATTGCATACAACTGATGTTTTGCCTTTTCAGGAAAAAGGTCAATCCGAAGATAATTACTATCAACTGTCGCAATTCCAGATTCGATTCCTGTATCCAACCAGGGCATATCTGTGAGTAATTGATTGTGGATTCGAGACCTGTATCTAGCCAGGGCATATCTGCATGAAGAGTTTAGAGATTCGATACCTGTATCCAGCCAGGGCATATCTGTAGACGACTAGTTCCAGATTCGATACCTGTATCCAGCCAGGGCATATCTGTGAGCGATTGATTGTAGATTCGATACCTGTATCCAGCCAGGGCATGTCTGCATGAAGAGTTTAGAGATTTGATTCCTGTATCCAGCCAGGGCATATCTGTAGACGACTAATTCCAGATTCGATTCCTGTATCTAGCCAGGGCATATCTGTGAGAGACTGATTGTAGATTCGACACCTGTATCCAGCCAGGGCATATCTGCATGAAGAGTTTAGAGATTCGATACATGTATCCAGCCAGGGCACGTCTGTAAGCAACCTTTTGAAGTTCCGGATTCGATTCCTGTATCTAGCCAGGGCATATCTGTGAGCGTTTGATTGTAGATTCGATACCTGTATCTAGCCAGGACATATCTACATGAAGAGTTTGAAGATCAACCCCTGTAACAGGCCAGGTAATTATCTTTCTTTCTCAAAGTACGCAAGTTCTCGCTAAGGAATCTCTTACGCGATCGACACCTTCCGATGGCATCTATAAGCCCATCTCCACACCTACCAACAGTCTCCAAATGGCATCTATAAGCCCATTCCCAACAAGGTTCTGTCACACCTCCAGATGGCATCTATAAGCCCATCCTCCTATCCATCATCTTTCCAAATGGAATCTGTAAGCCCATTCCCGACATCACATTGCTGATATTCTACTATGCGAGTGCAAATTTTTAGGCACTCTAGTATTCAATCATCTTCCACCTTCGGATCACGAAAGGCGTGCAAGCCAATCTACATCCTCAGGTCTAAGAAGATTGAACAGGGGCAACTGTTGTACCCCAAAATTTTCCCTCCCATATTCTTCAATATTTGTCAAGATCAATCTTCAAATGCTTCAAGATTCCTCAGGGGTTGCATAGTCAAACATCCTCCTAAGCTAGTCAAAATTAGGGTTTTGGTTCCTTCAAGGAAGTTGAGGTTTTTTAGGGCTCAATCAAGTCACATGTGCCCATATACATTGCCAAGCATCTACATGCCAAGTTTTAAGACTCATAGTGGCAAATTGCACAGTCAAAAGTCTCATTTGCTTCACAGTTAACTGCAGGGGTAAAATGGTCATTTGGTAGTTAAAAGTCAAAAATTTTGGTCAACATCTTATTTTGAAGCCACAATCGTCATTTGATCAAGTATTGATCATGATTCTACAAGAATGGCTTAGAAATCATCAAGGATGCAAAAGTTGCTATTTTGGGACAGCTGAAAAGTCAACTGTAACTTGACCAGGGCATAACTTTTTCATGGTTCATCAGAAAAATCCCATCCAATGCTCATTTTGAAGGGGATGACATTTCCTACAACTCATCTTCACATTCCATGTCCAATAAATGCTCTCACAAAAAGTTATCAATTTCTACATTATAGGTCAATTTGAAAAGTTAACAAAAAGGCACTTTAAGTCAAAGACCATAACTTGAGATTGGTAAATCAAAAGGACATGGTACCAAAGGCATTGGTTAGAGGACTTCAAGACCTTTCCAAAATGTCCAAGAACATGTTCATATGATCAAAATTGAGCAAGATATGCATTGGAGAAGTTGGGAAATTTTTGGGAATTTGCAAAAGTCAACTTTGCCTAAAACACCTTGTTTTTGCTAATGGGCCTCAAATTCTTTCTTGAAACATTGTCCAAGGCCTATGCACGACCCATTGAGCTTAAATTGATTTATTTTCTTATTTTTAATTAATTAATTGAATTTTTATTAATATTAATTCATTTAATTCATTTAATTGTAGGAAAATTCAAAAGATATTATTTTCAAATCTTTTGTGGAGCAAATATGACCAACACATGCTGAAGATTTCGTTTGCCAATCAAGGGGACCAAAATATCCAATTTTAGCAAGTTTTATCAATCAAAAATGTGCAAAAAGATTTGATTGAAATCAAAGATGCAAAACATAATTTCATGGATTCTTGGACAAAGATTGAACCCTAAATCCATTCTACTATAAGAGCATAACTGTGATACGGTGGGAGAACTGACTAGTGTTTTGCATTCGTATTCGCACTTGTGCGGTTGAGCAAGAGTCGCCACCGACTTTTTATTTTATCCTAAAGGAAAGGTTAAAAAAGCACAGCAAAAAAACCTTTTGAGATATTTCGTGGGTTCGGGGGGTAGGTTATGAAAAGGGAAGGTATTAGCACCCTTTTCATCCATGGTTATCCATGGGCTCTTAGGTACTTGCTTAGATCAACTTTGCCTTGGTTTTCAATTGTATGAAATGGTGCTTTGTGGGTTGTTTTGAAAAATGTTTTAAAAAAAAAAGATGCCTTGTCATAGGCTAACCTTGTAACAATTCTTTACTCGAATGTTTTACAAAGGCGTGTATCTTTTCGAAAAGATGTTTCAAAATGTTTTGAGAATTTGTTTGGAAAGTGTTGTGGATTGTGATTTTTGAAAAGAAGGCAAGTGTTTTCTTTGCAAATTGACAAGTACTTAAGAGTTTATCTACCCTAAAGCTTTCTCAAAGATTTTCGTCGTGTTTTAACCCCTTTGACAATTTTGTTCTACCATTGAAATTGGTAGGCAATCTTGTATTTAGGAAGTTTATTCGGGACGGGCGTGGGTCATCGCATGGACCATGAATGCAATGGTGCCAAGTGTCTTTGGCAACTTATCTTGAAGGGACTATGATCATTCCATTTAGGCAACATTTTGAGGGACTTGTGATCATTTGCTTTTGTTTTGCCAAAGATACTCGACGTGCAAGCATGGCCCATTTTGGAAGGCATCATGTGGGATTACCCTAGAGGGTGCAAGTGTGATTGTGTATTGATTACATGCATTTGTCTTGTATTAGGTTCTCTAGCGTTTGATTTTATGTACATACAAACCCTAGGTCTAACCATGGTATAATTGAAAACTGTAAATTGCGGAATGTAAAACCTACGCTATTACAAGATAGTGTCCGGGAGTGGGGGTATAAATGTACAAGGGGATGAGACTTATAGTATTTACAACCAAATCGAATGTCACAATCAAAATGTAAATATCGAATGTACAAATATAAGATAAAATGTGTATGGGGCAATATATTTGTGTAAGTGTAAATGTGAGATGTATATGTATTGTGTATGAGTGCGAAATGGAATTGAAGCGTATTAGGGTTTGACCTAGATATATGTTTTAATCTTGTATTTTTGATTTATATGTTAATTATGTACAAAAGAAAAATGAAGTGTTTTGATTAAAAATGTTAAGTTTTAATTAAAAAGTATTTTAGTCAAATGTTTGTGAATTTCGATATTTAGAAAATAAATGTATTTGAATTGGTATGTACAAATGTGTATGTTAATAAAAAGAAGGTTTTCAATTTTAATTATATTATAAAAATGATATGTATTATTTTATGTACAAATATATTTTAATATGTATTAAGAAATATTTTCGAGTTAATTATGTATGAAAAAAAAGAAAAGATAACATATACAAATGTATTTCAATATGTGTTAAAAAATGTTTTTAAGTTAAAAAAAAAAAAGTATATATAATAAAAATGTTTTAATTAAAATGTAAAATAATATATTTTGTATTAAAATGATTCTTGTAAAAAAAATAAAATGTTTAGATAACATATATAAAAAAGGTTAGTGTTTAGAAAATGCTTGGTTAGAAGTTGTGATCTTAATGGGCTTTTGAGGAGATTAGCAGCGGGTCTGGCCCAAGGTTTGAAACAGATTTCTTTAGGGTTAGGCATTTTGTTTTCAGAACGAAAGTTAGGGTTCGTGAGGTGACGACGGCGCGTTCGTCTTCTCCGTTTCCATAGATGCAGAAAGTGGTCTTCTTCGCCTAAGCCATCAGCGCCCATGCCTCCTTCTTCCCTCCATTGGCAATGTTAAGGTGTCGGAAATTAGGTAATGAATCTCAATCTTAATTTTGTTAGGGTTTGTTTGCATGTCGTGATTTCATGTTCGTTTCTGATCTCTATTCTTATTACAATGATTTGTTGAAGCATGATGAAAGAAAAAAAATGAGGGTGAATACTACCTGGAAGAGGAGGAAGGAAGGTGAGGGTGCCTGGAGGCTTTGATGCTTGAAGAGGAAAAAACGTGATGCTGATGAACTTGATGTCCCTGGTATTTTTATCTGATTGATATTTTTGCCTATGGTTTTGATGATGATTTGTGCTGAGAAACCCTCTTGAATTTGCTTCTTTATCTCTTCTACTGCCACTGTATATTTGCGTGCTTGTTGCTTATGTTGGATGCTATGTTGCCCTGAGCATGCTTCTTGTTGCCCTTGACGCTTTCTCTCTTCTTCTCTTGTTGCCCTGTGTATTGTTGCCTGAGTATTGCCTAATGACGAAAAGGTTCTGAAGGCATTAATGCTGGATGTTGCCTCTGGTTCTAAGAATAGCAAGGCCTCTTGATATTTTTTGGCAAGGTTCTTGAATGGCCAGAACTGTTTTTTGGTTAAGGTTAAGGGCTTTCTGGGCATATGCTGGTCTTACAGGTTATGCTTGCTGAGATGAACCTTAGCAGGTTATGTGAGGTCTTGTGTTTGATGGCCTCTTACAGGATGATGGTTTCATGGTTATGACAGTAAGTTTTTCTGCATTTTTGGCTTAAAGCTTGGTTTTTGAGGCTTTAGACAGGATGATGGGCAGGTTTACTTAGGCTTCAGGATGGGTTTGAAGTGTTTTTTTTTTGTCAATATATTTGTTTGAGGCTTTTTGAGTTGTGTTTGATGCAGGGTTGTAGGCATCAGGTTATGTGCTTTTGCATTGGTTCTGCACTTGGTTTATCAGGCTAGGTGGTTGGACAGGGTGTTGGTTGTCTTGTATATGTGTTTGGATTATGCAGTTGGTTGTGCTTCAGGTTTTTGAACCTGGTTCTGGTATATGTTTTCTTGTTTGCTTTTGCTTCTGGTTTATGTGAAATGCTTCAGGTTTTAGGTATGAAACTTGAAAGAGTTTTTTTGATAAGAAATTCTGCCCTCTCTCTGAACTGTATTGGCCTGTGTATATTTTGTTTTTTTCTATCTCTTCTGAACTGTCTTGGCCTGCTATGCTGAGTTTTGGATTTGTATAATCTTTTCTGTCTATGCCTTTCTACTGTCTGCTGCCTATGCCTAACCTGAACCATGCTTCTATTATCTCTCTTTCTTCTCTCCTAAAGTACAGTTTTGAATTTTATATGATTATTATTGTACTTTTCTGAAGGGGCCCTGGGAAATGATGATTCAAGATTGCTTGCATAACACATTTTGCATCTTTTTCTCCAGCTTTTGTGTTTTGTGTGCTGACTTTTCCTTGATATCTTGGCAAAAATATTTTCATGGCAGCTTTTGAGCTTTGATAGCAACTTGTACTACTTTGATTTCTTTCTTTGAGTAAACTGACAGTAGTGCCTTTGCTTTGGATGGAAAGTTTGAGATTGGATTTGAACTATATGGTTTTGAATTGGAAATTGAGATTTTAAATTTCTATGCAGCTTGAAATTTGTAACTTATGCATTTTTGACATTTGCATTCATGAAATAAAAAATCTTCCCTCTCTGTGAACCGGGAGAAATCCCGTGATTTGCAGAGAGGGCAACTGATCCCAGTCAGTGGCCCCTAATGATGAGCAATATTTTATCTGTCTCTTTTTAAATGCCTTCTGACTTTTCTTGTTTCTTTTCGCAGATAAAAAATGGAGCACCGGAGCGGAGTGAAGAACGAAGAATATTAGAAAATAGGATAGTTTTTTCATTCTATGTAATATTTAAATTAAATGTAAATTATTGTCTGTAATTTAATTTATAAACAACAATTTGTACAAATAATTCAAATATCAATAAAAATCCAAATTATCCAATTGGTTCTAATTTTCTTTATTGTTTATTTATTTATTTAAAATTCTTAGAATTAAAACAATTGAAAAATAAATTCAATCATTCAATTTCAGAATAATAAATAACTAAAATAAAACAACCCTGATCAATTAAACCCGTCTTATTCAACATCCAAAGCAAAGCAGCAATTAACCCAAATGGACGCATAAACATTGTGAATCCAATACTGCACCCTGTATACGACTGGCCCAATCAAAACGTACTGAATTCAAAACCACTGTCTCCTTTACTGATTAAACCAAGATAACGCGAATTTTAATCCGAATCTTGAAATAAACCGCAAAGTGCTGTGGAATTCAAATTCTTCTGAGAATATGCCCATAAAACCCTAATTCCCGATTAAATGCCAAATCACGCTCGCTTGATCAAAATTGAACCAAAAATCAACCAAACCCTAAGCCCACTGTATGAAACAATTCAGAGCTCTGAAAATCAGTAAAAAACCCTAGTTTTGCTTGACTGTCAAGAAAAGTCCGTTTGTCCGATTCTTGAGCCAGTTTGAAAAGTCAGGAAATGTTTGAAGCTGAGATTTCTTGGGGAAAAAATGCGAGGGCAAATTTTGGGGTACAACAGTTGCCCCTGTTCAATCTTCTTTGACCTGAAGAGTTAGATTGGAAAGTTTGCCTTTCGCGACTTGAAGGTAAAAGGAGATTGGACACTAATGTGCCCAGAAAATTTGCACTCGGCGATCTGATGGTAGATGTGAATGGGCTTAAAGATGCCACCTGATGCGAGAGAATTTTGTCGGGGGATGGGCTTAGAGATGCCATCTGAGAATGGGCTTACAGATGCCATTCGGCGACTGCTGGTAGGAGGATGGGCTTATAGGTGCCATATGGTGATGTTGAACTGTACGTCAATGGTGAGTGGACGAGTATCAGAAGGGCATCCCTGTTTTGGAATATCTCTGAATTGGGGTCTGAACAAGCAACAGATTGACGTCCATGTCTGGAGAATCTGTAAACTATTTTCAGGAGTTGGGACTGAACCGGCAATGGAGCAGCATCCGTTGTTGGGAAGCGTCCGTAACCTATTTTCAAAAATTGAGAAGAGTCTGAATCAGTTGGTAGATTGACATCCGTTGTAGGGAAGAATCCGTAAACTGTCTTTAAAAGTCGAGAAGAGCCTGAATAAGTCGGTAGATTGACATCCGTCGTAGGGAAGAATCCGTAAACTTGTTTCAGAAGTTGAGAAAAGTCTGAACAAATCGGTAGATTGACATCCGTTGTAGGGAAGAATCCGTAAACTTGTTTCAGAAGTTGAGAAGTTGAAGAGGAACCGGTGTAAGGTTTCTGCTGATGCGCCTGAATGAATCTGGAATAAGTATCAAAACGTTGCCGTGTCCGGGTCACATCTGAACCATTTTTTGGATGAATCTCAGGAGATGATCTGTGTCTGTCGACCGATCTTACCTGAAAAGGCAAAGGGTTAGTTGTATGCAATGTTATGATGTTTGATGCAATGTACGTGACATTGATGTTTATGATATGAATGTAATGAATGCACATGTAAGCTGATGAGCTAATCCTGCCGAGGATACATGAATCCGAGATGGCTGGAGATAAAAGCATCTTGACTGCCGCCGGGGAAAATAAATCCTTGGCTGTCACTGGGGAAGAGAATTCCTGATGACCTCTACTGGGGAGTCCCAAACTAGTAGACTCATGCCGGGGAGACCAGATTGAGAGTCTTCGTCTTGACGGGAAATAACTCTGGAGACTTCACTGGGGAACTCAAAAATTGCTTCCTTAAAACTCTGTGGGGAGAAGGTTTGAAAGTCTGACTCCGCTGGGGATTGAAGGAAGCTTAAATTCTGAGGGGAATTGAATTCCAGGGGATTCCCTGGCTGGGGATAGGAAGAATCTTGGCGAGCGCGATCTTCCGTGGTGGTTAGCTTTGAGAAGAATCTGAACAAGCGATAGGTTAACCTCCGTTTACTTGGAGGACCCGGGAACTGTTTTCAGAAATCTTGAAGTTGAATCAGCAATAGAACAACATCCGTTGTTGGGAAGCGTCCGTAAACTAAATTCAAAGGTTGCACCTGAACAAGTTGATAGATTAACATCTGTTGTTGGGATGAATCCATGAACTGTTTTCAGAAGTCTTGAAGTTGAATTAGCAATAGAGCCGCATCCGTTGTTGGGAAGCGTCCGTAAACTAAATTCAAAGGTTGCATCTGAACAAGTTGATAGATTAACATCCGTTGTTGGGATGAATCCATGAACTGTTTTCAGAAGTCTTGAAGTTGAATTAGCAATAGAGCCGCATCCGTTGTTGGGAAGCGTCCGTAAACTAAATTCAAAGGTTGCATCTGAACAAGTTGATAGATTAACATCCGTTGTTGGGATGAATCCTTGAACTGTTTTCAGAAGTCTTGAGAAGATTCTGAACAAGTCGGTAGATTGGCGTCCGTTGTTGGGAAGAATCCGTAAACTTGTTTCAGAAGTTGAGAAGAGTCTGATTCAGTTGGTAGATTGACATCCGTTGTTGGGAAGAATCCGTAAACTTTTTCAGAAGTCTTGAAGAGGAACCGGTGTAGGGCTTCCTGATGATGAGCTTGTGTAAAACTGCATCGGGTTTTGAACACTTTTGACATTCGAATGCCCCAAGTGGTGATGTAGATAAAATCCTGGTTTATTACAGGTGTTGGTCTACAATCGATCGTTCACAGATGTTTCCTGGGTTGTTGCAGGTGTTGATCTGGAATTCTTCAGATATGCCCTGACTGGATAAAGGAATCGAATCTGGAAAGGTGATAGTTGATAGATATGCCCTGGCTGGATACAGGAATCGAATCTTCAAACTCTTCAGACGTGCCCTGGCTAGGTGCAGGAGTCGAGTCTGGAAATAGTCGACAGATATGCCCTGGCTGGATACAGGAGTCGAATCTTCGAACTCTTCAGACGTGCCCTGGCTAGATACAGGAATCGAGTCTGGAAATGTGGTCAACAGATATGCCCTGGCTGGATACAGGAATCGAATCTGGAAATAGTCGTCAACAGATATGCCCTGGCTGGATACAGGAATCGAATCTTCGAACTCTTCAGACGTGCCCTGGCTAGATACAGGAATCGAATCTGGAAATGTTGTAGTTGATTTGTTGAACACTTTTGACATTCGAATGCCCCAAGTGGTTGTGAAGGAGTCTTGAATCAGATTACTCTGCATATTGAGAGATTTCTTGAAATCTTGACTGGACTGCCCCAGGTTAACTGAACTTTGAAAGATCTGTTGGACCTTGACTGGACTGCCCCAGGTTAATTGAATTGTGACATGTCATGCCCCTTGTTGATAGGAGATTTGATGGAAGTGTTATCCTCTTGAAGTGATTTAGACTTACTGAGAGAGTTTTCGTTCCTCCGAACATTCGCTGTATGAACTTCTTCGCTGTCAAACAAAAGGGGTTAAATGCAGACAGTGATATTCGAATAATGCAAAGTTTATGTTTGTCTCGAAGTTTTTTGAAAAATGCGTTTTTTAGCAGAAAACTTTTCATAAGACAAGTTAACACAAGACTTAGAGCAAAGCCCTACAGGAGTCAGGATACCTTTTGTAACAGTATGCTTTCGAACTAACCCATGCTTCAATTAGGACTTTTGGAGGGTTGTAACGTGGCCTGGTTCACGGTTTAAGAAACAAAGGATAAAGGCTCAAAGTATATTTGTACCCACCCGCTCTTCGTGATGTTCTTCAACCTAAGCTCAGTTAATTGTGCGTCGCACTCTGTCTTGAGTTTGGAACGACTTTTGGGCGATGGTTCACCAGTTGAATTTTGGGAGACAGTCATCATCTCCTTTTTCTTTTTCAACACTTTTCATGTTGTTGAGGGTTTTGTAATGACCTCACTATTTTGATTTTGATTTGTTATCCCTAACTTTTGCCTGACTGTTACCGTTTTCGGGATTACTGTCAGCGGGATGCCCCAGCTTTCTTAAGCCTCCTTCATAGGTTTTGGCTTGGTGGGCTTTTCTCTTTTGAGAGATTGACTGTCTATGTGATAGGGAACCACCCTTGTCTTTTGATTCCGAAGGAACGCTTTCTTTTTTTTGACGTCGTTCGTTGTATTATGAACTGAGAGTTTGCGACTACAATGCGCATTTTCTTTTGAATTAACTGAGATACTACCCTGCCCCGGGTTTATATCAAAGGTTTTGATTGTTCAGAACAGAAAACTCCTACTTCTTTGGCTCGAAGGGGTTGACTAGGGATTAACTTCCTTATAACTCCAGTGTTTGGGAATTGAAAGAAATGCCTGTACATCATCAGCAAGGCCTGTTCAAAAGCATACTGTATAAGATCACGGTATTGTTTCGTCATCCTCCCTCTAAAGGCTTGCAGCTTTTTATCAAGAGTCAAATATCATAAAGAAAAGCATAAGAGTAGTGAAACGAATGGATGAATTCAAGACAAACATATGCAATGCATTAATGAAAACAGAGTTTAACATTAACAAATAATTGTTTGACAGCAAAAGAAATTACAACTTTGAAAATTCAAAAAAAAGAAGCAAAAGTCTTTCAGTTTCGAGCTTCGTCACTTCAAGCGGAGAACCCTTTAACGGAAGATCTTCATCTCGCCGTCTGGCGTGAACCTCAGCACTCCAATGTCAATCAGATCTTGAATCTTGTTCTTCAAGGCCCAACAGCTATCGGTGTCATGTCCTGGGCTATAGGAGTGATAAACACAAAATGCATCGGGATGATAGCCAGGAGCGGAGGTATTTGGGTTCCGGATAGGATCCCTCAAAGCAGTCAGATTAACCTCCAACAAGCGCTCCAGAATTAGAGATGAAGGTATGTCAGTCTCCGTGAACTGCCTTCCCGACGTTTCTTGCTTTCGCCGATTACCCCGCTGACGCTGGCGAGGTTGTTGATGGGTTTGTGACCCTGAAGCTAACAAAGGAGCTTTCCCCTTGTCTTCTTGAGTGGATGGAGGCTGAGCGGTGACTTGCTCTTCGACCTCAGATGTTTGCCCCAGTTGGTTGTTTGGAAGCAGTTGGCGGACAAGAACTCTGAGTTCCTCTTGTCTTTGAGATAGGTTTTGGATGAGGGCCATCTGGCCCACCAACTGTCCCATCATTTGAGTCCTCAGTGTTGTCAGATCAAACTGCAGCTCCGCAATCTGATCACTTCTGGCATTGTTGGAGCTCCCCAAGTCCTTGGTGAGGAGAGCTTTCATCTCTTCTTGCCCCAGAGACAAGTTCAGGAACATCTCCTGCAGCTGAGCAGTCTGGTCTTGGATGTCTTTGACAGACCGTTCTAGAGCCATCTCTTGCTGAAATAAACAGCAGGAGAGTAAGGAAACCTGAAAAAGGAAAGATTGTCAAAATGCAATGCATGATATGTGGATGCATGCTTTCAAGGATCTCTTGGGGTAAACACAAGAAAAATGTTAGAGGTTGAGCCCTGCTCTTGGATTGGAGATCTCTGCACCGGTGGACGTCCTTCCACGAGAATCAAGCTCACCATGTCGAGTGGGTCATAGCCACTGATTCAAGTTGTTGCACTTGAACTTTGACTGGATTGGTTAGAGGAGAAACCTCTTGCCCCTTGATAGATGTCTGGTTCAACGTAACCCTGCATCAAAAGAACCCTCGAGATCCTTGAAATGGTTATTGAAAATGCTAAAATGCTATGGTATGATGTTATGATGTTATGTACATGTATGCACAAGCAAGTGAGTGTATATACAGGCAAACAATATTCACACAAAGCACACAAGGCCTTAGGTTTAGGCTTGCATGAGGTTCAGGTACTACCCTCTTTCAGTTTGTTGGTTAAAACCTGTCCTACCAAAAGTAACCGGGTTCTAGAGGTCCCAATATCACTGGATTGCTTTCATTGTTCATCGTTTCGATTTAGCCACTGAACTGGCGACCGAAATATTCCAGGAAAGCAATCCTCAATTGAGTGTAGTATCGAGTATCAACCAACCTCGGACTGCACCAAAGTCAGTTATCTCACTACCCTAAAAAGGCTAAGATGGTCAATTAAGGTTCTAAGGTCAGTTGATGCTTCGCGACACCATGCGGCGGCCCCGTACTCTCCTTGACTGAACTCAAGGGTTACCGGTACACACCAAAGTGCCACATCAACGTAGCAGACTGCTTCAACCATGTCGGTATACCCCGCACAGTTCCCTCACAGCCTTGTTGCTACCTAAAAGGGTTTCCCCAGATCCGGGTTAGGATCTATGAAACTCCGATACAAAGCCCACAAATGTAAAAGCAAACAAAACAATCAATTGAAAACAATAGGTGATCTAAACCCTAAGGTAACCCCACCAGGATTTATTTTCCCCAGCAGAGTCGCCAGTTCTGTGATACGGTGGGAGAACTGACTAGTGTTTTGCGTTCGTATTCGCACTTGTGCGGTTGAGCAAGAGTCGCCACCGACTTTTTATTTTATCCTAAAGGAAAGGTTAAAAAAGCACAGCAAAAAAACCTTTTGAGATATTTCGTGGGTTCGGGGGGTAGGTTATGAAAAGGGAAGGTATTAGCACCCTTTTCATCCATGGTTATCCATGGGCTCTTAGGTACTTGCTTAGATCAACTTTGCCTTGGTTTTCAATTGTATGAAATGGTGCTTTGTGGGTTGTTTTGAAAAATGTTTTAAAAAAAAAAAGATGCCTTGTCATAGGCTAACCTTGTAACAATTCTTTACTCGAATGTTTTACAAAGGTGTGTATCTTTTCGAAAAGATGTTTCAAAATGTTTTGAGAATTTGTTTGGAAAGTGTTGTGGATTGTGATTTTTGAAAAGAAGGCAAGTGTTTTCTTTGCAAATTGACAAGTACTTAAGAGTTTATCTACCCTAAAGCTTTCTCAAAGATTTTCGTCGTGTTTTAACCCCTTTGACAATTTTGTTCTACCATTGAAATTGGTAGGCAATCTTGTATTTAGGAAGTTTATTCGGGACGGGCGTGGATCATCGCATGGACCATGAATGCAATGGTGCCAAGTGTCTTTGGCAACTTATCTTGAAGGGACTATGATCATTCCATTTAGGCAACATTTTGAGGGACTTGTGATCATTTGCTTTTGTTTTGCCAAAGATACTCGACGTGCAAGCATGGCCCATTTTGGAAGGCATCATGTGGGATTACCCTAGAGGGTGCAAGTGTGATTGTGTATTGATTACATGCATTTGTCTTGTATTAGGTTCTCTAGCGTTTGATTTTATGTACATACAAACCCTAGGTCTAACCATGGTATAATTGAAAACTGTAAATTGCGGAATGTAAAACCTACGCTATTACAAGATAGTGTCCGGGAGTGGGGGTATAAATGTACAAGGGGATGAGACTTATAGTATTTACAACCAAATCGAATGTCACAATCAAAATGTAAATATCGAATGTACAAATATAAGATAAAATGTGTATGGGGCAATATATTTGTGTAAGTGTAAATGTGAGATGTATATGTATTGTGTATGAGTGCGAAATGGAATTGAAGCGTATTAGGGTTTGACCTAGATATATGTTTTAATCTTGTATTTTTGATTTATATGTTAATTATGTACAAAAGAAAAATGAAGTGTTTTGATTAAAAATGTTAAGTTTTAATTAAAAAGTATTTTAGTCAAATGTTTGTGAATTTCGATATTTAGAAAATAAATGTATTTGAATTGGTATGTACAAATGTGTATGTTAATAAAAAGAAGGTTTTCAATTTTAATTATATTATAAAAATGATATGTATTATTTTATGTACAAATATATTTTAATATGTATTAAGAAATATTTTCGAGTTAATTATGTATGAAAAAAAAGAAAAGATAACATATACAAATGTATTTCAATATGTGTTAAAAAATGTTTTTAAGTTAAAAAAAAAAAAGTATATATAATAAAAATGTTTTAATTAAAATGTAAAATAATATATTTTGTATTAAAATGATTCTTGTAAAAAAAATAAAATGTTTAGATAACATATATAAAAAAGGTTAGTGTTTAGAAAATGCTTGGTTAGAAGTTGTGATCTTAATGGGCTTTTGAGGAGATTAGCAGCGGGTCTGGCCCAAGGTTTGAAACAGATTTCTTTAGGGTTAGGCATTTTGTTTTCAGAACGAAAGTTAGGGTTCGTGAGGTGACGACGGCGCGTTCGTCTTCTCCGTTTCCATAGATGCAGAAAGTGGTCTTCTTCGCCTAAGCCATCAGCGCCCATGCCTCCTTCTTCCCTCCATTGGCAATGTTAAGGTGTCGGAAATTAGGTAATGAATCTCAATCTTAATTTTGTTAGGGTTTGTTTGCATGTCGTGATTTCATGTTCGTTTCTGATCTCTATTCTTATTACAATGGTTTGTTGAAGCATGATGAAAGAAAAAAAATGAGGGTGAATACTACCTGGAAGAGGAGGAAGGAAGGTGAGGGTGCCTGGAGGCTTTGATGCTTGAAGAGGAAAAAACGTGATGCTGATGAACTTGATGTCCCTGGTATTTTTATCTGATTGATATTTTTGCCTATGGTTTTGATGATGATTTGTGCTGAGAAACCCTCTTGAATTTGCTTCTTTATCTCTTCTACTGCCACTGTATATTTGCGTGCTTGTTGCTTATGTTGGATGCTATGTTGCCCTGAGCATGCTTCTTGTTGCCCTTGACGCTTTCTCTCTTCTTCTCTTGTTGCCCTGTGTATTGTTGCCTGAGTATTGCCTAATGACGAAAAGGTTCTGAAGGCATTAATGCTGGATGTTGCCTCTGGTTCTAAGAATAACAAGGCCTCTTGATATTTTTTGGCAAGGTTCTTGAATGGCCAGAACTGTTTTTTGGTTAAGGTTAAGGGCTTTCTGGGCATATGCTGGTCTTACAGGTTATGCTTGCTGAGATGAACCTTAGCAGGTTATGTGAGGTCTTGTGTTTGATGGCCTCTTACAGGATGATGGTTTCATGGTTATGACAGTAAGTTTTTCTGCATTTTTGGCTTAAAGCTTGGTTTTTGAGGCTTTAGACAGGATGATGGGCAGGTTTACTTAGGCTTCAGGATGGGTTTGAAGTGTTTTTTTTTGTCAATATATTTGTTTGAGGCTTTTTGAGTTGTGTTTGATGCAGGGTTGTAGGCATCAGGTTATGTGCTTTTGCATTGGTTCTGCACTTGGTTTATCAGGCTAGGTGGTTGGACAGGGTGTTGGTTGTCTTGTATATGTGTTTGGATTATGCAGTTGGTTGTGCTTCAGGTTTTTGAACCTGGTTCTGGTATATGTTTTCTTGTTTGCTTTTGCTTCTGGTTTATGTGAAATGCTTCAGGTTTTAGGTATGAAACTTGAAAGAGTTTTTTTGATAAGAAATTCTGCCCTCTCTCTGAACTGTATTGGCCTGTGTATATTTTGTTTTTTTCTATCTCTTCTGAACTGTCTTGGCCTGCTATGCTGAGTTTTGGATTTGTATAATCTTTTCTGTCTATGCCTTTCTACTGTCTGCTGCCTATGCCTAACCTGAACCATGCTTCTATTATCTCTCTTTCTTCTCTCCTAAAGTACAGTTTTGAATTTTATATGATTATTATTGTACTTTTCTGAAGGGGCCCTGGGAAATGATGATTCAAGATTGCTTGCATAACACATTTTGCATCTTTTTCTCCAGCTTTTGTGTTTTGTGTGCTGACTTTTCCTTGATATCTTGGCAAAAATATTTTCATGGCAGCTTTTGAGCTTTGATAGCAACTTGTACTACTTTGATTTCTTTCTTTGAGTAAACTGACAGTAGTGCCTTTGCTTTGGATGGAAAGTTTGAGATTGGATTTGAACTATATGGTTTTGAATTGGAAATTGAGATTTTAAATTTCTATGCAGCTTGAAATTTGTAACTTATGCATTTTTGACATTTGCATTCATGAAATAAAAAATCTTCCCTCTCTGTGAACCGGGAGAAATCCCGTGATTTGCAGAGAGGGCAACTGATCCCAGTCAGTGGCCCCTAATGATGAGCAATATTTTATCTGTCTCTTTTTAAATGCCTTCTGACTTTTCTTGTTTCTTTTCGCAGATAAAAAATGGAGCACCGGAGCGGAGTGAAGAACGAAGAATATTAGAAAATAGGATAGTTTTTTCATTCTATGTAATATTTAAATTAAATGTAAATTATTGTCTGTAATTTAATTTATAAACAACAATTTGTACAAATAATTCAAATATCAATAAAAATCCAAATTATCCAATTGGTTCTAATTTTCTTTATTGTTTATTTATTTATTTAAAATTCTTAGAATTAAAACAATTGAAAAATAAATTCAATCATTCAATTTCAGAATAATAAATAACTAAAATAAAACAACCCTGATCAATTAAACCCGTCTTATTCAACATCCAAAGCAAAGCAGCAATTAACCCAAATGGACGCATAAACACTGTGAATCCAATACTGCACCCTGTATACGACTGGCCTAATCAAAACGTACTGAATTCAAAACCACTGTCTCCTTTACTGATTAAACCAAGATAACGCGAATTTTAATCCGAATCTTGAAATAAACCGCAAAGTGCTGTGGAATTCAAATTCTTCTGAGAATATGCCCATAAAACCCTAATTCCCGATTAAATGCCAAATCACGCTCGCTTGATCAAAATTGAACCAAAAATCAACCAAACCCTAAGCCCACTGTATGAAACAATTCAGAGCTCTGAAAATCAGTAAAAAACCCTAGTTTTGCTTGACTGTCAAGAAAAGTCCGTTTGTCCGATTCTTGAGCCAGTTTGAAAAGTCAGGAAATGTTTGAAGCTGAGATTTCTTGGGGAAAAAATGCGAGGGCAAATTTTGGGGTACAACAATAACCAAACCCTAAAGCCTTGGACGTGCAAAAACTGCTGCAAGAACCATAGCCAAATTCCAAAAATTCAAAGAAAGCTTGAAACTGTTTTTCATATTGCAGACCAATTCAAAGCCTTAGAACGATTCCAATACATTGCTGGGACACTCATGAACACATTGCAATCAAAAACAAGCCTCAAAGCTCAAGAACACGTCCAAACAGAATCACGGTTTGCTTATTCTTTTTCAGAATCGAAACTCACATTTTATGCATCCTTAACATGATATAATCATTGCTTTGCATTGCTAACATCATTCTGAAGCTAATGGTACAGATTAATTTGATTATGGTGCCCTGAAACGAAAACTGCCATTAAAGAAATCTAGGGTTTCGAAGCTTGGATTTTAGAGCTTTCTTGACCAAGCAAAATTAGGACTAATGATGCCCATGGTTAGACTCAGAAGATCAAGACGAATTCATTGAAACCATCGCGCCCTATTTATATGTACTGTACGCCTAATCGCTATTTTCTGTGGTTGCATTTTGTGGGGGTTTAAAACCCCCGCTAATTGTTTTGTTTTACAGGCAAAAAGAGGAAGAAGACAATACGTGTGGAGACGTCATTGGGCAATTCAAATATAGCGCGCGTTTTTGTTAATTTCCAGCATAGGCGTTATTTTCATATATTATGTTTATTGCCCATTATAATAACAAAGACAACGCAATGGCCTAGTGGGAGATGATGTGTCTGGTAAGCATTGGGACCTGGGTTCGATTCCCAAGTCCACCCAAATCTCAATATTATTTTTCATAACATCTTCATATGCAGCGCTTGTCAAGGACTCCACCATATACCCTCACAGATCAGCATGCCAAGTGTCTCAAGCGTCCATCCAAAGGCCAAAAGGTGAGGAGCACCATGCTCCCAGTCAACAAGCGTTCTTGAGGATCCAGAAAGTCAGCAAGGGCTTGATCATTATTGGGCAAGAATTTCTAAACTAAACCTCCATTGGGCCATTAAACCCCCCTAGTTTATTTTCCTTTTTATTTTCTTTCTTTTTTTAATTCTTTTAACTAATTATTATTATTATTATTATTATTAATTCACAAATTAATTTTCATAATAAATTCAGACTATTAAAATGCAAATATTTTTTATTAATTATTAATTCACTTTAATTCATTATTTTGTAAATAAAATACTAACAAATTAATTTGTTTAAGTAGGTAATTTTAATTTCTTTTTACAATAAATAAAATTAGCTTAGAATTAGGGTTTTGTTTACTAACTTTTTAATTCCTTTTATTTTATTTTCATTAAAACATAAAAAGCATAAAAAACATTTTTTTCTTTTTAATTAATTAATTAACTAGTTTAGGGTTAATATTTTATTAAATACAAAGGACAACTTAAATTCTTTTCTCAAAAAGGGTTAAAACCCTAAGGACGTCCTGATTAAATTTCTTTTCGCACATTATTCTTATTCTTGATTATTTATGTATCTGCTCAAGGGATGTAATAGTTAATTAGGGTTTACCACTTTCTTTTACTTTCTGCATTTATTTTCCAAAACGGGTTATGTTTTTGGCGATGTATAGACCCGCGCCTTGTAATAGCGTAGATTTACCTTTCCGCAATTTATTTTCCGCACTCTTAACTGTTAATTATGCATGACAAGATTGCCTGAAAATTAAAAACAACTCGTAGATCACCAAATAACATGTACAAGACAATTTAACCGAAAAACAACACACAAGCACATGCCACTCTTAGGGTACGCCTCACTGGTTGCCTCGAACGTGGTCGTCAAGTATAAGGTGTTTTAGAGGTCGCCCTCCTGTCTAAGATCCAGTTGCCTCGAAACGGTTGCCTCGAATAAAAAAGGATCTAGGACATTAGGGTTACTTCTAAGGTGTCCTACTATTGCTTCGGTGACCACACTGTCTCTATAATCGAATTGACCTGAATACCTCCAACAATGGTGCTACCTACCTCTCAATGGTGGGATAACACTATCTAAAGGACTCTTACACAGCCTAATTCCTTAGAGTAGGTAGATTCTCCTGGGTACTTGCTCTTTTCAAACAAACAAAAACAACTTTTCACACCGACACTTTCTTAAAGTTTTCAAACAAATTTTTCATACACTCTTGAGGACAGATACAAGAGTTACTTAGAAACTTTTCGAACGAAACTTTTTTCAAAACCCACATACACTTGAAAAGCAAACATTTTTGAAAACATAAGAGCAAGTACCTAAGAGCCCGTGGATAACCACGGATAGAAAGGGTGCTAACACCTTCCCTTTCTATAAATCTACCTCCCGAACCGAGAAACATTCTCAAAGAAGGAATTTTGCTGTGCTTTTGTCCTTTCCATGTTGGAGAATATAAAAGACGGTGGCGACTCTTGCTTACCGCGATATTTCGTGAACCAGCTTAAAAAATAGTCAGTTCTATTTCCACCGATCACAGTTACTAAATATATTATGTCTGGATAATTTTGTTTGTACCAGTATGTGACTCCTAAGCACCGAAGGAATTCAGTGATAACTTGGCTAAAAACTTTTATAAATAATTTCTGGTTTCCAATTTCCATATTTAATTTAACTACCCTTGTCACGAGAGTGAAAGGATATTTAACACAATTTTGCCACGAGAGTGGGAAATTAATTAAGGCAAGAACTTGCATGCGAGAGTTAGGGTTCGACCCAGATAGTGGTAACGAAACATTAATTTTTAAATACACGAGAGTGTTTTAACAAATTAATTAAACTCAAGTTATTTTCAAAGAGTGTTATTAAATTTAAAGTGCATCCACTAGGTTTAGTAGCATAACTTATTTCATGAACACGAGAGTGTATGTCTCAGGTTTTTAAATAATTCATTTTTACCGAAATACTTTATATGCCAAGCGATTCACCGAATTCCCGAAGTCCGACTATCACATACCGGTATAGCTATTACTATTATTTTTATTTAAACTCTTTTTCCCCCAAAACCAAATATTCATTAGCCTTAGCTTTACAAAGTAACGATAGATTACGGTAGGTTGACATTGGTCTCTGTGGTTCGACAATCTTTTATATTACTTCGATATTTACGTGCACTTGCGGAATTTACCACATCAAGTTTTTGTAAATATCGAAGTAAATTCTGCAAGTGCACGGAAATATCGAAGTAATATAAAAGATTGTCGAACCACAGAGACCAATGTCAACCTACTGTAATCTATCGTTACTTTGTAAAGCTAAGGCTAATGAATATTTGGTTTTGGGGGAAAAAGATTTTAAATAAAAATAATAGTAATAACTATACCAGTATGTGATAGTCGTACTTCGGGAATTCGGTGAATCGCTTGGCATATAAAGTATTTCGGTAAAAACGAATTGTTTAAAAACCTGAGACATACACTCTCGTGTTCATGAAATAAGTTATGCTACTAAACCTAGTGGATGCACTTTAAATTTAATAACACTCTTTGAAAATAACTTGAGTTTAATTAATTTGTTAAAACACTCTCGTGTATTTAAAAATTAATGTTTCGTTACCACTATCTGGGTCGAACCCCAGCTCTCGCATGCAGGTTCTTGCCTTAATTAATTTCCCACTCTCGTGGCAAAATCGTGTTAAATATCCTTTCACTCTCGTGACAAGGGTAGTTAAATTAAATATGGAAATTGGAAACCAGAAATTATTTATAAAAGTTTTTAGCCAAGTTATCACCGAATTCCTTCGGTGCTTAGGAGTCACATACCGGTACAAACGAAATTATCCGTACATAATATATTTAGTAACCTTGCAACGTAAAATACAATTCATAAAAACAACTAACATAGCATAAGAATAATAAAAACCAATTGCATAAAAACCTGTAAATATGTTGCTATGGTAATCTTGAGTGCATACAATATCCTTGCTATTAATTGAAATATATGACCGTGTTAATCCTTAAATGAAGAATTAACACTTTTGGAAACTAAATCTAGAAACTGAACGTTACAGTGGGTATATTGGTTCAAAAGCAAATAAAATAAAATAATGCAGAAAGGCAAGAGTTTGGCTCTGTAGTAGAAAAATCTCCGCCCATGTTCCATTAAAATGCCTCCTATTTATAGAAGAGGATTTTTGCAGTTAAGAGAATTTAGGAACTGCTTGAGTGGAGGAAGACTCGGACGGTTTGTTGCTGAAGTTTGAGAAATTGTAGGAGAAGAAAACCATTCATTACATCGCCCACGTCTTCTGTTATACATGACACTGAATTACGCGTGTGACGGTCGTCAGGAGGAGGTGACAGTCGTAATGCGCTTAAATAGCGCGTTACGTTCGTCAATGATGTGTGACGAGCGTTCTTCAGGATGTGGGCGTGTTACGGTCGTCACGGAGGTGTGACGGTCGTCACAGCATCAAAATCTGCAGAATTTTGCAGATTTGTTCCTTTTCTTCTGATTTTCATGTTAACTTTCTTCCTATGATCTTTTTCACTAAATTGACTTGAAACATGTTGTACCTGTGAAAAGACATAAAAACTCGGAACAATCGGGATTTAAATGGATTAATGCAGTATGAAAATGGATTAAAAACGTAGTAATTATATGATACGATTTCTCGTTATCAAATCCCCCCATACTTAAACCTTTGCTTGTCCTCAAGCAAATAGTCATTTAGAAGGATCAGACAAGTTTTATCAAGCGCACATGCATGACATACCTTTGGTTTTTAAAGCAATTACGAGAAATCCTCGTTAGTTCGACTGATACTTAAGTAAAACACTATTGATACGCTAATGACACAAGCAATAGGCTTAGTCGTAGGCTTCTATTTCAAACGAATTGTCCAATAGTTCCATTATAATTCTGCCCAGAGTTTCTCGTATCTATTTCACCCGGTTTTGTTCTGGTGCAATCACATTAAGCCCTTTGTCTTAGCACGCACGTAGTGGAGTAACCGGTTAGTGACTTTGATCCTTTTAGCACGGGGTCTGGTACACGAATGTGGCAACCCTATACATGTTATCCAAATTGGAGGTTGTGGGGGATTGAGCCATAGCGCGCCCTACCAAGTTCAGAACCAGATACCTCTGAACCAACCAACAGTGGATTCCTTCATTATTTGCTCAACTCTTATATGTGACCTTATATTTTGGTGCACAAAATTTTCTTTTCTTTTAGCAGCGAGATAAGAAGGATATTTCATTGATCATGCATCAAACACTTATATTCATCGATTCTCCACGTGGTTTGTGTCAAGACGGTGCGGACTGCTAGTATAAACTACTAGGGGTTACTTTAGAACTAAAACTCAAGATATAGGTATAATGGTTATTGAAACGGACCGCGTAAGTAGGAAGTCTATGGTGTCATAACCGTATCGATCTTGTTGAATCGTTTTCGGCTTCCTCAACTGGGATTTCGTTAAAATAGGTATGTCGGGTGAATGCGAAGATAAAGTAAAATTTTTTGGTATGGCTAAATAAAGCGAAGAATTTGAATTGAGAAATATCATAAAAATTACTCGTTTATGGAAGATGGAAGATGGAAAGGTACCTCTCCCACACTAAATCTGACATTGTCCTCAATGTTGTGGTATATAGGCGGGGAAATACAAATACAAAAACAAACAGAAAGGAAATGAAACAGAAAAAGTAAACTACTTAGAAAATAAAGAAAACTACTAATGGCCACGTCCTCTACTCCTGGTGCGTGATCGCCTGGTAGGAGTGGCTTCGGTGTCAGTGTCCTGGTAGCCAAGGGTGCTGACATCCAACCTTAAGGTGTTGAGTTCCGACAGGGCCTCGTCCAACCTCTCATTCATGCTCTGCTGGCCAGTCAAAATCTGAGTGTTTTGTGCGCATAAATAATCATATTGTTCATGTTGTCTTCTTTCAAGTGCGGCGCTCATTTGATTTTGCAGATGGATGGTGCGGAGAACTTCTTCAAGGGTAATAGGAGGTGGTGCAGATGAAGGTCCTGGAATGTCGTGGACGGGGCAGCACTGTCCAGCTCTTCTTGCATTTCGTCTGCGGGGGCATTAGGCTGGTCTTCATGAGTAGGAACACGCCCCTCGGGAGCTGCAGGATCGAATAACCAGTTAGCTCTGTTTTGTGGATCGATTCGGTCCCTGCAAGGCAAAGTAATGTTATGATAAACAATGTTTCTGATCACAGGATGGAATCTGCCATCCTCCCGCTCATAGATGAGGTGTGCGGCCTTGCAGTGGTCCAGAGTCAGCAATGCCGGTGCCATAGAAGGCATATTTGTGAGAGCGGCACCATAATTCAGGGCTATGGCAAGAGAAGTGACAATCCCTCCGAAATAGAAGGGTTTTCCGCCTCTAGCACAAATGGAGTGAATATGGGCTAATAAAAATGGGGCGGCATTGATCTTCTGGCCGGTGAATGCGCAATGCATGAAGAAGAGCTCCTTGGAGTTGAGCTTGTGATTGCTGTCTCGGGCGAAGATGGTGTTGCAGAGGATGCGGTGAAAGTATCGGATAGCCCGATTATAAATATGTGTGGCATTGAGGTGGTCGTAAGATCCGGCACGAATGTTCGTCATACTGTGCCATAAGTTAAAAGCTTCCTTGCCGAAATTATCCGGCACTCGGAGGTGGACACCTTCTTTAGAACAGAAACCGAGCAGCCGTGTGAAATCGGTTTGGGACAGCTGATGCTCAGTGCCAAACACACGAAATTTGGCCACGCCTGAGAGTTGGTTTGTGGCACAAGTGGGGGTAATGTATGCAAAGGAACTCAGAAACTCAAAGGTGAGAGTTTCGTAAATGGGTTGCGGTTCGCGGCATAGGTTCCATAAGTTCACATTCTGCAAAAGTTGTCGGATGCTATCTAGCAGTCCCAAATTCCTCAAACAATCAAGGTCGACATACCGGGTAGGTTAAAGACCGCGGCGTTGGAACTTCTGGAATTTGAGTCGTTGGGTTTCACCTTGCTCGCCGGCTCTGAAAGTGAGATTGGGGATTTGTTGGTTGTTGGCCATAGTGCAGGCAAAAGATTGAATCACGAAAATGGTTTGGACTGTGGATTGAGTAGTGGGTTGATGGAGTTTAAGTGTTGGAGTGGGAATTTAAGAAAAAAACTTGAATGGATACTGTTAAGGTTTTTGGGAAAGAGGGAAGAATGAATGGAAAGAGGGAACGGCTTCTGTAATAGCAGAATCTGCTATTGAGCGCGCGTGACGATCGTCACACTGGGCTGACGGGCGTAACACGGTGAAACGCGTGTTACGCTCGTCATGGGGACGTTACGATCGTTACAGGTGCAAAGACTCATATTTATGAAATGAACGAAACAGTATAATTCCAAAACATTATAACACAGTAATTCAATACATGCAGAGTATTTCCAACATACATCGTATAACAAAATTTTGCAAAATGATAATATGATCAGTGAATATAATATTTATGAAATAAAATGAAAATAAACTGAAATTGAAATGAAAATAAATTGAAATTGAAATAAATATATGTTTCTAACTGAACTTTAAAAAATGTAAAGAGTAAACTTGTTTAAAATGAAATCATAAACTGCCTAGAAATATAAAACACAAGGTAAAAATAAGTGTTGATTCTGCTGCTTCATCCCAGTCGCGTCTTAAAATCTTCGAAAGCTGCATTTATGTGGTAAAACTGCTCCATAGTTATATCAGTTAATCCTATCACGTCCATACGCATACCCTTCAACTCGTTCTTGATGCCATTGATGTCCGTCTGGTAAACATCCAGTGTAGAAAAGATCTTATTCAAATTTTTAGCATATTCCCCTTTTGTTATTGCAGGGGCATCAACATCCTCTACAATGTTGTTACCATCATGGTAACCAGCAGGGGTCTCGGGGTCACTCTCATCAGACATTATGGTATCATAAACTTGGTAGGATTGGGGTGTCTCAGGTGTCGAAGGGTGGTCGGGAGGGTTAAGCTCATACAGCCAATTGTCGCGAGTGTGGGCACTTGTTTTGGCATGGTTAGGAAGTGTAAATACCGTGACTACTTCATCCCTTATCAAGTATTCGAAGGGTGCAGGGCCTAGATTACCTATTATTCGTAGGTGGAAACAAAAATCAATGTTCATTGGGCGGATTGAACCAAATTGTGTGCACCTATGTAGTTGGTATCTAAGTCCGAGGGCGTTAGCAATCATGGTAACCAGGCCTCCTATGATGATTGGCTCGTTAGGGTTCTCAGCAATGCGGGTAAATGTCTGCATCAAGAATGGCACTGCATTTACAGGTCGGCCCTGGGTCATGCACTGCAGCAAAAATATCTCATCTTTAGATACGGCAGTGCAGTTCTGTTCTTTTTCGAAAATGGTATGTGCTAGAATCTTATGGAAATAGCGGATAGTAGGGTTATGTATTTCATTATTATCCATGCTATCCGGCTCAGGGTGGTAGTTCCCGGTTAAAGTCCCCCAAAAATAGTCTAGCTCAAAATCCATTAACTCTGCCTGGGTGGTAGAAAAAGCAAAAGGTCCGCTAGGGAATCCTAGAAGGTCGGCTAATTCTTTATGTGTGTAAGCAAATTCAATACCAAATAACCTGAAGGCTATAAATCCCTTTCTAGTTCTGAAACCGCGCTCATGTATATGAACTAAGGAGCTCAGAAACTCAAGGGTGAGCTCGCGGTATGTAACAAACCTAGATTTAATGTGGGCTTTTTCCCACCCCAGCTGGCTAAACAGATAATGGACACTATCCTTAATGCCTAAATTGTCCATTGTGGGTTCATCATAATATAATGTCATACCAATATTTCTGTGTGATAATTCCTCAAACCTCCTCATTTGGTTCCTGCCTCTAAAAGTGGTTTCCATAGTAAATAGTAAAGGGGGAAAGCAAATCAGGGGAAAAGGTAGGATAGAAAAAGACTTTTTTCAGAAACCCTGTAAAGTTGTTTAAAAATCAACAGCAGTTGTATAAATTTTTTTTAGGAAAAATGAAAAAGAAAATAATGAAAATAATGCTTTAAAAGAAATAAATGTAGAAACGGAATAGAAAATCAAAATAAAAATAAAAACAAACGGAAATAATAACAAAAACAAATAGGTGGGTTGCCTCCCACTAAGCGCTGTTTTTAACGTCGATAGCTCGACGGCTCAGGAGTGAAAGCACTCATGGTGGTTCTCTCGAGAATGACTCCTCGGTTGAACTTTTAGTAATCATCGTTTTCCATGGCCACTTATCAATCCATCTCACATATCCCTCACCTTTTCTTTTCTTTCTTCTGTGGGGTGGTTCATTCTTTTGAACTTGTGGTGGTGGTTCTGGATCGATCCTAAGTATCCTATTTTCAAGTTTGGGCTTAGTGATTTCATCCACCACCTCAAAGGTTAACCTTACCTTCTTAACAATAATTATATCCCTAGTTTCATGGTCTTCTAATTTTCTCTTTTTATGCAAGACTTCCAACAAGGGTGCATTAGTGTGGATATTTTCCAATACCTCCACATATGTTTTAGACTGGGAGTCTATTTGAGCTTCCATAAAACTTTTCGAGAAAGGAAACGGTGGGGTATAGGGATGAGGAATAACAATAGGTGCTTCCTTCTATACCTCTTCTACAATCTCCATTTTAGATGGTGTTGGAGGATTTTTTTCAATCTTTACTCTTTTCTCATCTGAACTTTCCTCAATCACATCATCACTCTTCTCAACCTTATTATCACTCTCCTTAGGATTTTCAACTTGTTTTTCACTACTGGTTGTTACAACATCTAATTTCTCCTCAGGGAAGGGTCCTAGAGGGTTTTGTTCAATCTGGGAGATTTAAGTCTCTAAGGCTATGTTGTGAGTCGCGAGCGACTCAACCACAGTGGTCAGTTGCCTAAGGTTTTCACTATTTTGAAGACTTTGTTTTCTAAACTCTTCGTTCTGGACAGTTTGTGTCTCTACAAAGTGCTCTATCAGAGATTCTAACCTAGAGTGAATTAGAATCGCATTGGAATCCTCCATTGATGTTTCGAAGTTGAAATCATGTGATTCTTCTGATTCTTCAAAGTGAGTTAGAGTCGCATTTTGTGTTTCCACAAAGCGCTTTGTCATCATTGATATTTCATTAAAATTTTCCATTAATATTTCGAGGTCGGATTTATAGGGTTCTTGCGTCTCCTCGAAATATTGGGTGTAGTGATTGTAGGGGAAATTTGGTTGAGGATAAGTTTGGTTGGAATTATAATATTCTTGCGATTCCTCAAAATTTTGGGATTGATAGTTGGAAAGGTAATTCGGGTGAGAATGAGTTTGTGACGCATTGAAATTCTCCAATAGTATTTCGAGGTCGGATTTATGGGATTCTTGTGATTCCTCGAAATACTCGGAGTGGGAGTTGTAGAAAAAATTTGGGTGATACATAGTAATTGGGACAAGAATGCCTTAGTCTATACGGTGCAACAATGGAATAACAATATTGACTGTTGGTCCCCGGCAACGGCGCCAAAAACTTGATGTGGTAAATTCCGCAAGTGCATGGAAATATCGAAGTAATATAAAAGATTGTCGAACCACAGAGACCAATGTCACTTCATAGTGTCTTTCCGGGGATCATAGTTAATTGTTATCTGGTCGGGCTCTAGGTTTCATAATAAACTGTTTGAAAAACTGTCATCTAGTCGGGTCCAGGCTTTGCAAATTTCTGAGGTTGATGAGGTCAATTGTTATCTGGTCGGGTCCAGGTTTCACAATAAACTGTTTGGGGATTTAGTTGTTATCTGAGGATGATTAATATCTGGTCAGATCTAGGTTTTACAATAACTTACCTGAAAAGATGGAAATGAAAACTGATATCTGGTCGGGTCCAGGCTTCTCAACAATTTGTTGGGGATATAGAGGAAACTCTATTGGGGAAAAGAAGTTAAACCTTGGTTGGATTGGGATCAGGTTCTTCTATATATTTTAAGAGTTAGGCTATTACCTGGTCGGGTCCAGGTTTCATAGCATCTTGAAATTGAGATCAACTGTTATCTGGTCAGATCCAGGTTTCAGATACTCAAATTGTTATCTGGTCGGGCCCAGGTTTCAGTAATTGAAGAAGTCAAACTATTATCTGGTCGGGTCCAGGCTTCAGTAATAACTTGAAAATTATGCTAATATCTGATTGGATCCAGGCTTCATAGAATCTTTTGGAAATAATAAAGGCCTTGCTGATGGCTTTGCTATGGATCAGGGGTTGTGGCCCTGTGATTTGCAATAATCTGAAAAGGAAATTCAATTGGAGAGTGTCGACTGAGTTGAGTAGGGAAAACTCAGCTTGGGGAGGATACATCCAACTGGGGAGGATAGACTCCGTTTGGAGATAATAACCTTGGCTGGGGAAGATATACTTAGCTGGGGAAGATAGGCTCAGCTGGGCAATTCGTGGTGTCTTGATTGTTGTATGTTGAGAAATTTGAACTCGGCTGGGGAAATAACTCTGTTGGGGAATAAACCCAGTTGAGGAGGTGAATTTCCTTTAGGAAGAGATCCCCGAGGCTTCAATATGTAAAAATTGACTTAGCTGGGGAGAAAGCGACCAAGAGGTCGAGACTTTGGTCAGGGATTATCCTATGCAAGGAGACTTTGTGGGCAACTCCGTCGAGGAAAGGTTTATTGCCGCCATCCTTATGGGGATAATGATGATGAGATAACTTTGTGGGGCTACTTCGTATACATTGAAGAGATGCTTACTGATGCTTAGCAGGACACATGTGCCAAATAGTTTTAATTATGTTCATATGCATATGTTCATTCAATTTTAGTCATTGGACAAATTTGCATTCAAAACAAAGACAGAAATTTTGCACTTCGAAGTGTATTTGTATTGATATTTTGCCTATGAATAGGCGTTTTTATACAGAGAGACGGAGATCCTAGTAAGAGGAAATCGTCGAAAGGAAAACAAGAATGAGAATGAAAACAAATAGCCATGTGAAATGATCTCATTGCTTTCCAACTATACTATTGCCCCAATGTCTTCGAACGTCCCTTGCCGTTGATCGAAGTTGATTGGATTGATCCTGGACCATTTGAACTTGGACCTTGGTGATAGCATTGACTGTGTGGATTTCACGGGGCATAGTCGTACGCTTTTAATCCTTAATTTTTGCCTGAACCGCCCTTTCGGGTTTTTGGCCCACTAGGATATCCTTTTTTTCCCAAGTCTCCCTTTCGGGTTTTCAACTTGCCGGGTGTACAATCTTTTGCATATATCCCTAATTTTTGCCCAAACCTTCTGGTTTGCCGGGATGCCCTTATTTTGCTTAGGCGTGTCAACCTAGCGGGTCTCTTATGCATAGTATTTTTTAACTATGTCCGCGTTTATAGGATGTGGGAAATCCTCACCATTAATGGTAGTCAGCATCATGGCACCACCAGAGAAAACTCTCTTGACAACAAATGGCCCTTCATAGGTGGGAGTCCATTTGCCTCTGGGGTCACCTTGTGGTAAAATGATGTGTTTTATCACCAAGTCACCAACTTGATATACTCGAGGCTTGACCTTTTTGTTGAAAGCCTTGATCATTCATTTCTTATACGTCTGACCATGGCAAACAACAGCTAATCGTTTTTCGTCAATCAAGTTCAGCTGATCCAACCTCGTTTGAATCCACTCGTCTTCTCCTAGGCCCGCCTCAATCATAATCCTCAGCAAGGGAATTTGAACTTCCACTGGCAAAACAGCTTCCATGCCATATACTAGAGAAAAGGGAGTCGCCCCAGTTGATGTTCTAGCTGAAGTGCGGTAGCCATGTAGAGCAAACGACAACATCTCATGCCAATCTTTATAGGTTACTACCATTTTCTGCATAATCTTCTTGATATTTTTGTTGGTCGCTTCGACTGCGCCGTTCATTTTCGGTCTATACGAAGAAGAATTGTAATGCTTGATCTTAAATTGAGTGCACAGCTCCCTGATCATAGCATTGTTAAGGTTAGTCCCGTTATCGGTGATAATCCTTTCGAGGATACCATAACGGCAGATGAGATTGTGTCTGATGAATCTGGCTACCACATTCTTGGTGACTGAGGCAAACGAGGCGGCTTAGACCCATTTGGTAAAATAGTCGATAACAACAAGAAAGAAGCGATGTCCGTTGGAGGCGGTAGGTTTGATCTCTCCAATCATATCAATGCCCCACATTGCAAATGGCCACGGGGGCGGTCATGACGTTCAGAGTGATAGGAGGCACATGGACCTTGTCCGCATAGATTTGGCATTTGTGACAAGTCCTTGAATGTTGATGGCAATCAGTCTCCATCGTTGACCAATAGTAACCTGCCCTTAAGATTTTCTTAGCTATCGTATGTCCACTTGAGTGAGTACCGAAAAGACCATCGTGCATGTCTTCCATAATCTCCTATTCCTCCTTCTTGTCCACACATCAGAGTAGAGTTGAATCATGGTTGTGCTTGTACAATATCCCGTTACTTAGGAAGAATTTGGCTGCAAATATTTGCAAGAACTTTCTGTCATTGATAGATGCCCCTTTTGGATATTCTTGTGTTTCAAGGTATCTTATCACCTCATGGTACCATGGTTTTTCCGCATCGGTGTCAAGCTCATAGCAATGTGCAGGTTCATCAAATCTTTCAATTGTAATCATAGGGGCTTCGTTATGCCATCTGACCTTGAACATTGAAGACATGGTTGCCAAAGTGTCAGCCAACTGGTTTTCTTCCCTAGGGAAGTGCTCGAAAGTAATTTCTTCGAAGTAAGGAATCAGGGATAGCACAAGTTCCTTATGAGGGATAATATTAGGGTGTTTAGTATCCCAATCTCCTTTTACTTGGCTGATCACTAGGGCGGAATCCCCGAACACATCCAAATGCTTGATCTTTAAGTCAATAGCAGCTTTCAGACCTAAGATGCATGCTTCATACTCGGCCATGTTGTTTGTGCAATCGAAGCATAGTCTGGCAGTGAAAGGAGTGTGGCAACCTTCAGGAGAGATAATCACAACACCAATTCCGTTACCTAAGGCGTTGGAAGCCCTATCGAATACCATAGTCCATCGGGCATAGAACTGAGCCTCGAAAGTATCTCGTTCTTCCTTCAGCTGGATCCAACCCTTTTGTAAGTCTTCGAGAGAGGTAGGCATGTCGGGATGGAGGATAGTGTAGGAAACATCCCCTTCAACCACAGGCTCCACGATGACTGGTAAAATGGGAGGATAAGGCATCACAAGTGTCTGAGCATGAGTTCGTACCCACCTAAGGTAAGGCTCGAGAAGGATAGAGTTTTTGTGTCCCAAAGTCCTACTGTCCACCTTGTTCACCATTCTCCAAGCTCGTGTAAACCTCTGGCGGTAATCTTGGTCTTCTCTGTCATAGTCGAACACCAGACCTTGAATGAGCATCTCATGAGGGTCGTCTCTTCAGGCATACCCAAACTGTCGAAGAGCTAAGCAGGGATTGTAGGTGATACCTCCTCTAATACCAAGCAAAGGGACATTAGGGAATTCCCCACAGCGGTCAATGATAGAGACGTCTTCCAAGGATCTTGAACACCAACAGATGTCAGAATGGGTGAGGGACATCATCCTTTGAGACCATGCTAGTATTTGCTCGTTCTTCAATACTAATTGAGGTAGGTGTAAAGCGAACCATTTGGCGAGTAAGGGAATACAACATAAGAGAGTACCTCTTTTCTTCATGGTGCGGGTATGAAGGCAATGCAAGATGTCTCCCAATAAGGTAGGTATGAGATTGCGAGAGAGAAAGACTTTGATGGCATTAACATCTATGAATTGGTCTGAGTTGGGGAACAGAACCAAACCATAAATGAGAAGAGCCAGGACGTCTTCAAAAGCTTGGAAATCCATGTCGTTCCAGAATTAACGAGCCTTCTCCAATAGAAACTTGGCTAGGAAACCTTTGACCCTGCTTCTTGTCTCCCAATTGGTTATGACGTAAGCTCTTTTCAGATGCAAAGCTTCGACGGTGATTTCAGGTTTTGGAATCCCTTCTAGACCGGTGAATGGTACCTGATCAAGCACGGGAACCCCTAAGAGTAGAGAGAACTCTTCCAGTGTAGGTACCAACTGATAGTCCTGGAAAGTGAAACAATGATATACAAGATCAAAGAATTGGAACAACACACACATCATCTCCTCTTGGAAGTTGGATGTAGCCAAACTGAGGAGTCGACAATATTTCTTGGTAAAAGGAGAATCCCCGGGCACTCTTGAGGCTAACTCTTGAAGCTGAGGGTGTGCTTTTACAAAGCTGATTCGGATGGTGTTTCTTCGTCCGGAATTCATGACCTACAAAACAAAAACAAAGATAAATTTCTAAATCCTTAAAATGGTTAGTGAGTATGCGTATGATGCTTATGATGTTTATGATGTTATATACAAGTAAGTATATACACACAAAGAAAATAAATCCATATGTTTTAGGCTTGCACGAGGTTTTATAGGTAAGTACCCTCTTGAAGTTTAGTTGGCTTAACTTGTCCTAGTAATAGTGATCGGGTTCTAAAGGATCTCAATATCACCGACCTTTCTTTTAGGCATTGTCTCAGCACAATCAATCTTTTCTTACGGCCAAGATATCCCAAAAGTCCAGCCTCAATGAGTGTAGTATCGAGTATCAACCAATTTTCAGCTCTACACCGAAACCGGTTATCTCACTACGTCCTAATGGCCAAGTTTGTTCGATTAGGGTTCTAAAGCCAGTTAGTGCTTCAAGATGCCACTCAGCGGCCCCGTATTATCCTCGATTCACCACGAGAGATACCGGTACCCACAAATGCGTCACACTAACGTAGCCATTATGTTGTACCGTAAAATTTTCCCTCCCATATTTCTCAAAACATTGCAAGGAAAATCTCCAAGTGGCTTAAGATAGCTCAAGAGTTGGTCAGACAAGCTATCTCCTAAGACTGTCTACCCCAAATTAGGGTTTTGTGTTGCATCAATATCCTTGAGTACAAATGACCTAAAGTTCTCCCCAATGTCCTAATATGTTCTCAAGGTCATCCATGTCAAGTTTCAAGCCTTGCAGAGGAAGTTTGCTCAGTCAATTGCTCAAAAGTCCAAAAATCGACTGTGCTAGGGCAAAAGTCAACTGTGACCTACAAACAGTCAAACTTCAATATTTTTTGTCAACATTCTCATTTTGAAGGATATTTCATCACTTGATCAAGGGTTGATCATTATTCATCAAGGATTGCTCAAAATTCATCAAGATTCAAAAGTTGCTAAATTAGGGTTTTGTAGGAAAAGTCAACTCAACTTTGACCAAGCATAACTTTCTCATACTTTATGAGAAATGACCCATCCAAAGCTAATTTTGAATAGGATGCAATTCCCTAAAATCCATCTTCATACCCCAAGATCAAAATATGCACTCACAAGAAGTTATGAATTTGGACATTATAGGTCATTTTTGAAAGTCAACAAAAACACCTTTTTTGCCAAAGCTTATAACTTTAGCATGGAATATCAAAATGAGATGAGACCAAAAGGGTTGATTATAGGACATCTCAATCTTTTTAGAAAGTCCAAGAACACCTCCAAAAGTTCAAAATTTAAGAAGTTATGCATTGTTGAAGTTGAACATTTTTGCAAAATTGCCAAAAGTCAACTATCCCCAAAACTTCAAATTTTGCCAAATGGGCCCATTCTTTTTCACTTGTTTTGAGTTTTCATTGTAGCCCACGTGCCCTATCTCCAGCCATGTGTCCATATCTCATTTTTACTATTTAATTTGATTTTTATTTGAATTAATTTATTTTAAATCAAATAAAATCATGTAAAATCTAAAGCATTGATAACACATGATTTTTTTGGCTATTTTAGGCTCCAAATACAGCTATTATGTGAATCAAATTCGTATCAAAGGCATTGGTTACAATAAAATATGATTTGGATCAAATTTGGAAAGGTTTTCATGGAGAATCAAATCAAATATGCAATCATTGATAGTGCAAGATTTGAACCACAAATGCTACCCTAATCCAATGTACAATACATAAGCAAGCAAAGCACACGAAAATCAGGGTTGGCAATCACTTGTAGAGGCAGAACAACTTTGCAAAAAATCACAAAAAAGTTGGAGATCAAAATCAAAGTTAGAGGCGTTTTCAAGACTTGAGACTTGTCTCAATCGATTGTCGGTCATCTCCACAAGCCAACTCGATCCAAACCATGCATTTTCAGACCCCCTAGTGCACTGTAAGTCCTTCGTAATACAACTCTATTCTTGATTTCGACTCACACTGTTCTTGCATCCATTGAGTAAGATAATTACATATTTGTGATCACAAGAACATTTGCAAGCTTTTGGCATTATTTAATTTCATTTATCTAACCTGTATTGCAAACCACCATAGTTAGGGTTTCTTGGATGTTTTGGGGAGTTTTTGTTTCAGGTGAAACTGAGACACATGATGGACATGGTTGTATCCAGGAGGTTGAGACGAACACGACCATGTCCTTAGAAATCGTTTTCATGGCCTGGAGAGGATTTTAGAACAAGGCTGCGCTATTAGCTGCGGATACAAATCGCAGGTAAATTTATAGTGTTTAAGAGGACAGGGACGATGAGGTGTCCTCCGTCCATTGGGCTATTCAAAAGTCGCGCGCGTTTTTTTTTTGTTCTGGCCATTGACTTGTTTTTTTATATTATTATTTCTTTGTATTATTAATAACAAAACAACAACGTGCTTCAGTGGTTGCCACCTAAGCCATAAAGGTTCCAAACGCTGGAGGTCAGGGGTTCATCCCTGCCTCCAGCAATTTGTGTTTTCTTCATATTTTTCAGGTAATTGCATGCATGCTCAGGCTTGATCCATACCATACTCCCTCACTAATCGAAGCGCCAGATGGCCAATGGCCAGATCTGATGGCCAGTAATTGGAGGTCCACCAAGGTGCCAGTCAACGCGTGTGTACCAAATCCAAAAAGTCCAAATGGACCAGCTGCTAATGGGCCAAGAAGTTGCTTTCCACACCACCCAAAATCAGGCCCAATTCTCTCTTTGCCTTTATATTTTCTTAATTTAGTTATTTTATTTAATTTTAATTAATTACTAACCAATCATATTTTTTCCCTTTTATTAAAAAACTCATCAAAATTATTTTTTATCCAATAAAATCTCAGAATTCTTTTTTTAATAAATACTAATTAATTAATTTAGGTTTTTAATTCTAGAATAACTTTAACCTATTTTTGTAAATAAATAAAATTAATTAGAAATCATTAGGTTTTAATTCATTTAATTATTTCTATTTTCTTTCCTAAAATAATAAAAATCCAAAATATGTCATAAATTATTTTTCATTAATTAACTTTAATATTTAATTTAGTTATTTAATTTAGGATTTAATTTCTTTTCTTAAAATAAAAACAACAAAAAGATGGCATTTTCTTTAACCATAAAGGTCTAAACCCTAAATTTCGCACTCGATTTAACTTCCCGCACGCTTTATTTATTTTTATCCAATTATGTATCTGCTTACGGACTGTAATAGTTGAATTGGACATTTAATTATTTTTATCGCTTTGTTTTATTTTTCAAAGGGTTGCTTTTGGCGATGTAAATACCTGACGCCTTGTAATTTAAATTTCCACACCTTTAATTTATGCAAAATTATAACTGTTAGATGTTTGATAATAGGGTTTGCATGACAAGACTGAATGTTAATCTTAAAATCAAATTAGATCACCATTAACATGTGCAAAGATAAAACTAACTGAAAACGACACCTTCGCACATGCGCACTCTTAGGGTACACCCCACTTGGTTGCCTTTGTACACGGTCATTGAGTATAGGTTATTTTAGAGGTCTCCCTTTTGTCTTAAAAGATCATAGTCGCCTCGAAACGGTTGCCTCGGATATTGTTGCCTCAAACAAATGATCTAAGACATTAGGGTTACCGCTAAAGCGTCCTAACATTGCTTTAGTGACCGCAAGTCCCCATTCAAATTGACCCTCAAACTCTAACGACGGTGATACCTACTTGTGATACGGTGGGAGAACTGACTAGTGTTTTGCGTTTGTATTCGCACTTGTACGGTTAAGCAAGAGTCGCCACCGACTTTTTATTTTATCCTAAAGGAAAGGTTAAAAAAGCACAGCAAAAACCTTTTGAGATATTTCGTGGGTTCGGGGGGTAGATTATGAAAAGGGAAGGTATTAGCACCCTTTTCATCCATGGTTATCCATGGGCTCTTAGTTACTTGGTTTTTTAGATCACTTGCCTTGTTTTTCGATTGCTTTGAAAATGGTGTGTGTGTGGGTGCTTTTTGAAAATGTTTTGGAAAAAGATGCCTTGTCTTAGGCAACTAATGTATTTGACTCGTGTTTGAGTGTTTTACAAAAGTGTGAATCTTTTCGAAAAGATTTTTTCAAATGTTTTTGAGAGTTTGTTTGAAAGTGTTGTGGATTGTGGTTTTTGAAAAGAAGGCAAGTGTTTTTGCAAGTTTGATCTCAAGTAACTAAGAGTTTTTGTCTACCCTATTGTACTCAAAGGTTTTTGTCATGTTTTAACCCCTTTTAACAATTTTGTTCTACCATTGAAATTGGTGGACAATTTTGCGTTTAGGAAGTTTATTCGGGACGGGCGCGGGTCATCGTATGGACCATGAATGCAATGATGCCAAGTGTCTTTGGCAATTCGCTTTGAAGGGACTATGATCATTCCGTTTAGGCAACACTTTGAGACTTATGATCATTTGATTTTGTTTTGCCAAAGATACTCGACGTGCAAGCATGGCCCATTTTGGAAGGCAACATGTGGGATTACCCTAGGTGGGTGCAAGTGTGATTGTGTATTGATTACATGTATTTGTCTTGTGTTAGGTTATCTAGCGTTTGATTTTATGTACATACAAACCCTAGGTCTAACCATGGTATAATTGGAAAGCTGTAAATTGCGGAATGTAAATCTACGCTATTACAAAATAGTGTCCGGGAGTGGGGGTATAAATGTACAAGGGGATGAGACTTATAGTATCCAATAAGTTACAACCAAATCGAATGTCGCAATCAAATGTAAATATCGAATATACAAATATAAATGTAAGATAAACAAATGTGTATAGGGCAATGTGAATGTATTTGTGTAAGTGTACAAATGTATATGTATGTGTAATTATGTACAGGTGCGAATTATGAAGTTGAATCGCATTAGGGTTTTGACCTAGATAAATGTTTTTTTAAATGAATCTTTGATTTTTGTATGTTTAATTATGTACAAAAGAAAATGAAGTGTTTTGATTAAATGTTCCATTTTTAATTGGAAAGTATTTTAGTCCAAATGTTTGTGAATTTCAATGTTAGAAAAAAAAAGTATTTAAATTGTTATGTATAAAAAAAGAATGTTAATTAAAAAGTTTCGATTTTAATTATGTATAAAAATGTATAATATGTACAAAATCAATGTTTTAAAATGTATGTACAAATGTATTTCAATATGTATTAAAAATGTTTTTTAAGTTAATTGTGTATAAAAAGTATAATATGTACAAAATTAATGTTTTAAAATGTATGTACAAAAAGTATTAAATTATGTGTATTAAGAAAGGTATTTAAATTGCTATATACAAAATATATTTTAAATGAAAGAGTAAAAATAAATAAAAGGAAATAAGTATTTTCAATTTATAAGATAAAAAATATTAAGTTAGAAATAGATATAGTTTAGTAAAAAGAAAAGAAAGAGATTAGTTGTTTGTTAGAAGAAGTTAGTGATACTGTTGGGCTTAGAGGAATTGAGGACGGGTCAGGCCCATATTGATCCAAAAACGAAATTTAGGGTTTCACGTTGTTTGTTCAATTGGGAACGAAATCAGCGGCGCCGTGTTCACTGAGTTCGTCTTCTCCGATTACCAATTTCCTGAGCGCTCGATTCCGGCCACCAACGCCATTCACACACTCTCTTCCCTCCAAGGCAAGAACTCCACATCCTCTTGAAACAAGGTTAGCTTTTGTTGTTATGTTTTCTTCTTCCTTTCTGGATTCGCGTGTTTTGTTTAAAGTTCTTATTTTTTTCGTTTTTTATGAGGTGAAGGAGAAGGGATAGAAGGCTCGTTACCTGATTTTTGGAGATGGAGGAGAGAAAAGGGGTGACGTTGAGGAGGCCGGAGCGGCGATTCTGTGACGAAGCTAGATGCTTGCTTGGTATTTTCGTTCTTACCTTTTGCTTAGGTTTTATGATGCTTTAGGCTTTTGATGATGACATATGCTGAGAAGCCTAATATGTTCACTTCTTTACCTCTTGTCCCTTTGCCTATGATGCTTCGAATTGTTGCCTAGGATTTTAGCTGAATGGTTGCCTTTGATACTTCTTGTTTTCCTCTGAGCCCCTGATGCCTATGCTTCTGAACTGGTCTTGAATGTTCTTTGAATAGTTGTTGCCTATGTTGATATTGCTTTCTTCTTCGTCCTATGAGGAATCCAGGATTCTGAGGACTTGTATCTAGTATGCTTGAGTATGTTGTTGGATCCATTTTTCTGATTTGCCTATGATGAAGCCCCCCTTCTGAGGCCTAGGGTGGGTTTGAATGTTTTGACATGCTTGAGGGGATAGTTTGACAGTATGGTGTTTTGGTGATTGAACAGGGTGTTGGTAATGAAAAGTGTTTGATAACTTGTAAGGTTTGTAGGTACTGTGTTTGGTTGTTTAGTTTATGTGGTTGGGCAGGTATGAGGTTAATGGTAAGGCATTGTTTTTGACTGATGCTTGGCTTGATAACTCAGTTTTTTGGTTATGTGAGGTTTGGGACAGGGTGTACTGGCTTTGTGTCTTTTTGCCTATTGAACTGAGTTGTATATTTTCTTTTCTATCCTAACCTCTCTTCTGAACTGTCTTGGTATTGGCTTTTGCCTCTTTGTATTATGCAGAGTTGTGAAGTTTTTTATCTTTTTTCCCTCTTCCTTTTGCCTGCTGTGCTGAACTGTTTTATTGGCTTGTGTGTACTGAGGCAGAATTGGTATGTTCTGCATATATTCCTCTCTCTTCACTTCTGCATTGGTTTGTGTATATGCTGTACTGAGGCAGAGTTGGTATGTTTTGACAGTTTCTCCCTCTCTATCCTAACCTGCTGCTGAACTGAGTTTGGATTATAGATTTGTATATCTTTTTCTGTCTTGCTTTCCTACTGTCTATGCCTGAACCCTTGCCTATGCTTCTATTATTTCTCTTTTTTCTCTCTTGAAGTACAGCTTAGAATTTTATATGTTATTATCTGTACTGTTTCTGAAGGGGCCTACTATGCTGATGGGAAATGATGAAAAGATCTTGCATAATACATTACTGCATCTTTATCTCCAGCTTTTGTGCTTTGTGTGCTGACTTTTCCTTGATATCTTGGCAAAAGTCCCTTTTTGACAGCTTGTATGCTTGGGATTTGACAGCAATTGTACTTCTTACTTCTTTCTTTGAGTAAACTGACAGTAGTGCCTTTGCTTTGGATGGAAAGTTGAGATTGGATTTGAACTATATGGTTTTGAATTGGAAATTGAGATTTTAAATTTCTATGCAGCTTGAAATTTGTAACTTATGCACTTGCATTTCATGAAATAAAAATCTTCCCTCTCTGTGAACCGGGAGAAATCCCGTGATTTGCAGAGAGGGTCAACTGATCCCAGTCAGTGGCCCCTAATGATGAGCACTTTTATCTGTCTCTTTTAAATGCCTTCTGACTTTTCTTGTTTCTTTTTGCAGATGAAAAATGGAATACCGGAGCGGAGTGAAGAATGAAGAACATTAGAAAATAGGATAGTTTTAATTTTATGTAATATTTAAATTAATGTATATCATTGTTCATAATTTAAATTATAAACAACAATTTGTACAAATAATTCAATTATTCAATAAAATCTAAATTATCCAATTAATTCCATTTTTCTTTATTGTTTATTTATTTATTTAAAATTCTTAGAATTAAAACAATTGAAAAATAAATTCAATCATTCAATTTCAGAATAATAAATAACTTAAATAAAACAACATTGATCAATTAGGTCTGTCTTATTCAACATCCAAAGCAAAGCAGCAGTTAACCCAAATGGACTGATCAAACGCATAAACACTGTGAATCCAACACTGCATCCTGTATATGACTGGCCCAATCAAAACGTACTGAATTCAAACCACTGTCTCTTTTGCTGATTAAACCAAGATAACGCGAATTTTAATCCGAATCTTGAAATAAACCGCAAAGTGCTGTGGATATTAAATTCTTCTGAGAATATGCCCATAAAACCCTAATTCCCGATTAAATGCCAAATCACGCTCGCTTGATCAAAATTGAACCAAAAATCAACCAAACCCTAAGCCCACTGTACGAAACAATTCAGAGCTCTGAAAATCAGTAAAACCCTAATTCTGCTTGACTGTCAAGAAAAGTCCGTTTGTCCGGTTCTTGAGCCAGTTTGAAAAGTCAGGAAATGTTTGAAGCTGATATTTCTTGAGGAAAAATGCGAGAGAAAATTTTGGGGTACAACAGTTGCCCCTGTTCAATCTTCTTTGACCTGAAGAGTTAGATTGGCAGGTTTGCCTTTCGTGACTTGAAGGTAAAAGGAGATTGGACACTAATGTGCCAAGAAAATTTGCGCTCGTCGATGTGACGGTGGAGGTGAATGGGCTTAAAGATGCCATTTGGTGATGGGCTTAAAGATGCCACCTGGTGCTAGAGAATTTTGTCGGGGGATGGGCTTAGAGATGCCATCTAAGAATGGGCTTACAGATGCCATTCGGCGACTGCTGGTAGGAGGATGGGCTTATAGATGCCATATGGTGACGTTGTAGTGTATGACAATGGTGAGTGGACAAGTGTCAGAAGGGCATCCCTGTTTTGGGACATCTCTGAATTGGGGGTCCGAACAAGCGACAGATTGACGTCCATGTCTTGGAGAATCTGTAAACTATTTTCAGGAGTTGGGACTGAACAAGCAATGGAGCAGCATCCGTTGTTGGGAAGCGTCCGTAACCTATTTTCAAAAATTGTGAAGAGTCTGAATCTGTTGGTAGATTGACATCCGTTGTAGGGAAGAATCCGTAAACTCGTTTCAGAAGTTGAGAAGAGTCTGAACAAATCGGTAGATTGGCATCCGTTGTAGGGAAGAATCCATAAACTCGTTTCAGAAGTCTTGAAGTTGAAGAGGAACCAGTGTAGGGTTTCTTGATGATGCGTCTGAATGAATCTGGAATAAGTATCAGAATGTCGTCGTGTCTGGGTCACATCTGAACTATTTTTGGATGAATCTCAGGAGATGATCTGTGTCTGTCGACTGATCTTACCTGAAAAGGCAAAGGGTTAGTTGTATGCAATGTTATGATGCATGATGCAATGTATGTGACATCAATATTTATGAATGTGATGGATGTGCATGTAAGCTGATGAGCTAATCTTGCCAAGGATACATGAATCCGAGATGGCTGAAGATAAAAGCATCTTGACTGCCGCCGGGGAAAATAAATCCTTGGCTGTCACTGGGGAAGAGAATTCCTAATGACCTCTACTGGGGAGTCCCAAACTAGTGGACTCATGCCGGGGAGACCAGATTGAGAATCTTTGGCTTGATGGGAAGTAACCCTGGAGACTTCACTGGGGAACTCAGAAATTGTCCTCCCGAAACTCTGTGGGGAGAAGGTTTGAAAGTCTGACTCCGCTGGGGATTGAAGGAACTCCGCTGGAGATAGGAAGAATTTTGGCGAGCGCGATCTTCCGTGGTTGTTAGCTTTGAGAAGACTCTGAACAAGCGATAGGTTAACATCCGTTTACTTGGAGAACCCGTGAACTATTTTCAGAAATCTTGAAGTTGAACCAGCAATAGAACAACATCCGTTGTTGGGAAGCGTCCGTAAACTAAATTCAAAGGTTGCATCTGAACAAGTTGATAGATTAACATCCGTTGTTGGGATGAATCCATGAACTGTTTTCAGAAGTCTTGAGAAGAATCTGAACAAGTCGGTAGATTAGCGTCCGTTGTTGGGAAGAATCCGTAAACTGTTTCAGAAATCTTGAAGGGGAACCGGTGTAGGGTTTCCTGATGATGAGCTTGTGTAAAAACTGCATCGGGTTGAACACTTTTGACATTCGAATGCCCCAAGTGGTGATGTAGATAAAATCCTGGTTTATTACAGGTGTTGGTCTACAATCGGTCGTTCACAGATGTTTCCTGGGTTGTTGCAGGTGTTGATCTGGAATTCTTCAAACATGCCCTGGCTGGATACAGGAGTCGAATCTGGAAAGGTGATAGTTGATAGATATGCCCTGGCTGGATACAGGAATCGAATCTTTGAACTCTTCAGACGTGCCCTGGCTAGATACAGGAATCAAGTCTGGAAATGGTCGTCAACAGATATGCCCTGGCTGGATACAGGAATCGAATCCGGAAGTGTAATCAACAGATATGCCCTGGCTGGATACAGGAGTCGAATCTTCGAACTCTTCAGACGTGCCCTGGCTAGATACAGGAGTCGAGTCTGGAAACGTGGTCAACAGATATGCCCTGGCTGGATACAGGAGTCGAATCTTCAAACTCTTCAGACGTGCCCTGGCTAGATACAGGAATCGAGTCTGGAAATGTTGTAGTTGATTTGTTGAACACTTTTGACATTCGAATGCCCCAAGTGGTGGTGAAGGAATCTTGAATTAGATTACTCTGCATATTGAGAGATTTCTTGAAATCTTGACTGGACTGCCCCAGGTTAACTGAATTTTGAAAGATCTGTTGGACCTTGACTGGACTGCCCCAGGTTAACTGAATTGTGACATGTCATGCCCCTTTGTTGATAAGGGAATTTGTAATGGAAGTGTTATCCTCTTGAAGTGATTTTGACTTACTGAGTGAGTTTTCGTTCCTCCGAACATTCGCTGCATGAATTTCTTCGCTGTCAAATAAAAGGGTCAAATGCAGACAGTGATATTCGAATAATGCAAAGTTTATGTTTGTCTCGAAGTTTTTTTTTTTGAAAAATGCGTTTTTTAGCAGAAAACTTTTCACAAGACAAGTTAACACAAGATTTAGAGCAAAGCCCTACAGGAGTCAGGATACCTTTTGTAACAGTATGTTTTCGAACCAACCCATGCTTCAATTAGGACTTTTAAAGGGTTGTAACGTGGCCTGGTTCACGGTTTAAGAAACAAAGGATAAAGGCTCAAAGTATATTTGTACCTACCCGCTCTTCGTGATGTTCTTCAACCTAAGCTCAGTTAACTGTGCGTCGCACTCTGTTTTGAGTTTGGAACGACTTTTGGGCGATGGTTCACCGGTTTGAATTTGGGAGACAGTCATCATCTCCTTTTTCTTTTCCAACATTTTTCATGTTGTTGAGGGTTTTGTAATGACCTCACTATTTTGATTTTGATTTGTTATCCCTAACTTTTGCCTGACTGTTACCGTTTTCGGGATTACTGTCAGCGGGATGCCCCAGCTTTCTTAAGCCTCCTTTATAGGTTCTGGCTCAGTGGGCTTTTCTCTTTTGAGAGATTGACTGTCTATGTGATAGGGAACCACCCTTGTCTTTTGATTCCAAAGGAACGCTTTCTCTTTTGATGTCGTTCGTTGTATTACGAACTGAGAGTTTGCGACTTCAATGCGCATTTCCTTTTGAATTAACTGAGATACTACCCTGCCCCAGGTTTATATCAAAGGTTTTGATCGTTTAGAACATGAAACTCCTACTTCTTTGGCTCGAAGGGGTTGACTAGGGATTAACTTCCTTATAACTCCAGTGTTTGGGAATTGAAAGAAATGCCTGTACATCATCAGCAAGGTCTGTTCAAAAGCATACTGTATAAGATCACGGTATTGTTTCGTCATCCTCCCTCTAAAGGCTTGCAGCTTTTTATCAAAAGTCAAATATCATAAAGAAAAGCATAAGAGTAGTGAAACGAATGGATGAATTCAAGACAAACATATGCAATGCATTAATGAAAACAGAGTTTAACATCAACAGATAATTGTTTGACAGCAAAAGAAATTACAACTTTGAAAATTCAAAAAAGAAGCAAAAGTCTTTCAGTTTCGAGCTTCGTCACTTCAAGCGGAGAACCCTTTAACGGAAGATCTTCATCTCGCCGTCTGGCATGAATTCCAGCACCCCAATGTCGATCAGATCTTGAATCTTGTTTTTCAAGGCCCAACAGTCGTTGGTACTGTGCCCCGGGCTGCAGGAGTGGTAAACACAAAATTTGTCGGGATTAAAGCGAGGAGAGGAGATATTGAGCTTCTGAGGAGGGTCCTTTACGGTGAGCAAATTGACCTCCAACAGGCGCTTCAGTATGAAGAATGATGGTATCTCAGTCTCCGTGAACTGTCTTCCCGGCTTTTCTTGTTTACGCCGATTGCCCCGCTGACGCTGGCGAGGTTGTTGATGGGTTTGTGACCCTGAAGCTAGCAGAGGAGCTTTCCCCTTGTCTTCTTGAGTGGATGGAGGCTGAGCGGTGACTTGCTCTTCAACCTCAGATGTTTGCCCCAGTTGGTTGTTTGGAAGCAGTTGGCGGACAAGAACTCTGAGTTCCTCTTGCCTTTGGGATAAGTCTTGAATGAGAGCCATCTGGCCCACCAACTGTCCCATCATTTGAGTCCTCAGTGTTGTCAGATCAAACTGCAGCTCCGCAATCTGATCACTTCTGGCATTGTTGGAACTCCCCAAGTCTTTGGTGAGGAGAGCTTTCATCTCTTCTTGTCCCAGGGACAAGTTCAGGAACATCTCCTGCAGCTGAGCAGTCTGGTCTTGGATGTCTTTGACAGACCGTTCTAGAGCCATCTCTTGCTGAAATAAACAGCAGGAGAGTAAGGAAACCTGAAAAAGGAAAGGTTGTTAAAATGAAATGCATGATATGTGGATGCATGCTTTCAAGGATCTCTTGGGGTAAACACAAGAAAATGTTAGAGGTTGAACTCTGCTCTTGGATTGGAGATCTCTGCATCGGTGGACGTCCTTCCACGAGAATCAAGCTCACCATGTCGAGTGGGTCATAGCCACTGATTCAAGTTGTTGCACTTGATCTTTGACTGGATAGCTTTGTGTCGGTGGATGTCTTTCCACGAGAATCAAGCTCACCATGTCGAGTGGGTCATAGCCACTGATTCAAGTTGTTGTACTTGAACTTTGACTGGATTGGTTAGAGGAGAGACCTCTTGCCCCTTGATGGACGTCTGGCTCAACGTAATCCTGCATCAACAGAACCCTCGAGATCCTTGAAATGGTCATTGAAAATGCTAAAATGCTATGGTATGATGTCATGATGTTATGTACATGTAGGCACAAACAAGTGAGTGTATATACAGGCAAACAATATTCACACAAAGCACACAAGGCCTTAGGTTTAGGCTTGCATGAGGTTCAGGTACTACCCTCTTTCAGTTTGTTGGTTAAAACCTGTCCTATCAAAAGTAACCGGGTTCTAGAGGATCTCATATCATTGGCTACCCTCAATCGGTCATAACTCCAGCATCGCAACCTTTTCTAGCGGCCGGAACCATCTCGAGAGTTTAGCCTCAATGAGTGTAGCATACTGCTACTGTTCTAATGGCCAAGTTGGTCAATTAGGATTCTAAGGTCGGTTGGTGTTTAATGACCCCTTAGAAGACCTATATTCTCCCCGTTACAACACAAGGGATATAGGTACAGACTAAGACGCCACACCAACGTAGCCACTGCTTCACCCATGTCGGTCTACGTCGGACAGGTCCCTCACAGATTATGCTACCTAAAAAGGTTTCCCCAAATCCGGGTTAGGATCTATAAAACTCCGATACAAAGCCCACAAATGTAAAGCAAACAAAGCAATCAATTGAAAGTAAAGGTGATCTAAACCCTAAGGTAACCCCACTTTTAGAATTGTCCCCAGCAGAGTCGCCAGTTCTGTGATACGGTGGGAGAACTGACTAGTGTTTTGCGTTTGTATTCGCACTTGTACGGTTAAGCAAGAGTCGCCACCGACTTTTTATTTTATCCTAAAGGAAAGGTTAAAAAAGCACAGCAAAAACCTTTTGAGATATTTCGTGGGTTCGGGGGGTAGATTATGAAAAGGGAAGGTATTAGCACCCTTTTCATCCATGGTTATCCATGGGCTCTTAGTTACTTGGTTTTTTAGATCACTTGCCTTGTTTTTCGATTGCTTTGAAAATGGTGTGTGTGTGGGTGCTTTTTGAAAATGTTTTGGAAAAAGATGCCTTGTCTTAGGCAACTAATGTATTTGACTCGTGTTTGAGTGTTTTACAAAAGTGTGAATCTTTTCGAAAAGATGTTTTCAAATGTTTTTGAGAGTTTGTTTGAAAGTGTTGTGGATTGTGGTTTTTGAAAAGAAGGCAAGTGTTTTTGCAAGTTTGATCTCAAGTAACTAAGAGTTTTTGTCTACCCTATTGTACTCAAAGGTTTTTGTCATGTTTTAACCCCTTTTAACAATTTTGTTCTACCATTGAAATTGGTGGACAATTTTGCGTTTAGGAAGTTTATTCGGGACGGGAGCGGGTCATCGTATGGACCATGAATGCAATGATGCCAAGTGTCTTTGGCAATTCGCTTTGAAGGGACTATGATCATTCCGTTTAGGCAACACTTTGAGACTTATGATCATTTGATTTTGTTTTGCCAAAGATACTCGACGTGCAAGCATGGCCCATTTTGGAAGGCAACATGTGGGATTACCCTAGGGGGGTGCAAGTGTGATTGTGTATTGATTACATGTATTTGTCTTGTGTTAGGTTATCTAGCGTTTGATTTTATGTACATACAAACCCTAGGTCTAACCATGGTATAATTGGAAAGCTGTAAATTGCGGAATGTAAATCTACGCTATTACAAAATAGTGTCCGGGAGTGGGGGTATAAATGTACAAGGGGATGAGACTTATAGTATCCAATAAGTTACAACCAAATCGAATGTCGCAATCAAATGTAAATATCGAATATACAAATATAAATGTAAGATAAACAAATGTGTATAGGGCAATGTGAATGTATTTGTGTAAGTGTACAAATGTATATGTATGTGTAATTATGTACAGGTGCGAATTATGAAGTTGAATCGCATTAGGGTTTTGACCTAGATAAATGTTTTTTTAAATGAATCTTTGATTTTTGTATGTTTAATTATGTACAAAAGAAAATGAAGTGTTTTGATTAAATGTTCCATTTTTAATTGGAAAGTATTTTAGTCCAAATGTTTGTGAATTTCAATGTTAGAAAAAAAAAGTATTTAAATTGTTATGTATAAAAAAAGAATGTTAATTAAAAAGTTTCGATTTTAATTATGTATAAAAATGTATAATATGTACAAAATCAATGTTTTAAAATGTATGTACAAATGTATTTCAATATGTATTAAAAATGTTTTTTAAGTTAATTGTGTATAAAAAGTATAATATGTACAAAATTAATGTTTTAAAATGTATGTACAAAAAGTATTAAATTATGTGTATTAAGAAAGGTATTTAAATTGCTATATACAAAATATATTTTAAATGAAAGAGTAAAAATAAATAAAAGGAAATAAGTATTTTCAATTTATAAGATAAAAAATATTAAGTTAGAAATAGATATAGTTTAGTAAAAAGAAAAGAAAGAGATTAGTTATTTGTTAGAAGAAGTTAGTGATACTGTTGGGCTTAGAGGAATTGAGGACGGGTCAGGCCCATATTGATCCAAAAACGAAATTTAGGGTTTCACGTTGTTTGTTCAATTGGGAACGAAATCAGCGGCGCCGTGTTCACTGAGTTCGTCTTCTCCGATTACCAATTTCCTGAGCGCTCGATTCCGGCCACCAACGCCATTCACACACTCTCTTCCCTCCAAGGCAAGAACTCCACATCCTCTTGAAACAAGGTTAGCTTTTGTTGTTATGTTTTCTTCTTCCTTTCTGGATTCGCGTGTTTTGTTTAAAGTTCTTATTTTTTTCGTTTTTTATGAGGTGAAGGAGAAGGGATAGAAGGCTCGTTGCCTGATTTTTGGAGATGGAGGAGAGAAAAGGGGTGACGTTGAGGAGGCCGGAGCGGCGATTCTGTGACGAAGCTAGATGCTTGCTTGGTATTTTCGTTCTTACCTTTTGCTTAGGTTTTATGATGCTTTAGGCTTTTGATGATGACATATGCTGAGAAGCCTAATATGTTCACTTCTTTACCTCTTGTCCCTTTGCCTATGATGCTTCGAATTGTTGCCTAGGATTTTAGCTGAATGGTTGCCTTTGATACTTCTTGTTTTCCTCTGAGCCCCTGATGCCTATGCTTCTGAACTGGTCTTGAATGTTCTTTGAATAGTTGTTGCCTATGTTGATATTGCTTTCTTCTTCGTCCTATGAGGAATCCAGGATTCTGAGGACTTGTATCTAGTATGCTTGAGTATGTTGTTGGATCCGTTTTTCTGATTTGCCTATGATGAAGCCCCCCTTCTGAGGCCTAGGGTGGGTTTGAATGTTTTGACATGCTTGAGGGGATAGTTTGACAGTATGGTGTTTTGGTGATTGAACAGGGTGTTGGTAATGAAAAGTGTTTGATAACTTGTAAGGTTTGTAGGTACTGTGTTTGGTTGTTTAGTTTATGTGGTTGGGCAGGTATGAGGTTAATGGTAAGGCATTGTTTTTGACTGATGCTTGGCTTGATAACTCAGTTTTTTGGTTATGTGAGGTTTGGGACAGGGTGTACTGGCTTTGTGTCTTTTTGCCTATTGAACTGAGTTGTATATTTTCTTTTCTATCCTAACCTCTCTTCTGAACTGTCTTGGTATTGGCTTTTGCCTCTTTGTATTATGCAGAGTTGTGAAGTTTTTTATCTTTTTTCCCTCTTCCTTTTGCCTGCTGTGCTGAACTGTTTTATTGGCTTGTGTGTACTGAGGCAGAATTGGTATGTTCTGCATATATTCCTCTCTCTTCACTTCTGCATTGGTTTGTGTATATGCTGTACTGAGGCAGAGTTGGTATGTTTTGACAGTTTCTCCCTCTCTATCCTAACCTGCTGCTGAACTGAGTTTGGATTATAGATTTGTATATCTTTTTCTGTCTTGCTTTCCCACTGTACGAAACAATTCAGAGCTCTGAAAATCAGTAAAACCCTAATTCTGCTTGACTGTCAAGAAAAGTCCGTTTGTCCGGTTCTTGAGCCAGTTTGAAAAGTCAGGAAATGTTTGAAGCTGATATTTCTTGAGGAAAAATGCGAGGGCAAATTTTGGGGTACAACACTACTCATTAATAGTGGGATAACATTGTCTAAAGGAAATTAGCATAAAACGATTCCTTTTTCGAGTAGGTAGATAGTTCTTAGATACTTGCTCATTCAAAACAAAACAAAATTTTCACACTTACACTCCTTTTCGAACAAGTTTTCAAAAACACTTCATTACACTCTTGAGGATAGAAGCAAGAGTTAAATCGAAGTCTTCAAACAAATTTTTTTTCAAACCCACAAGCACAAAGAAAACAATTTTGAAAACAATTGAGCAAGTACCTAAGAGCCCGTGGATAACCACAGATAGAAATGGTGCTAATACCTTCCCTTTCTATAATCTACCCCCGAACCCGAGAAATATCTCGAAAAAGGAATTTTTCTGTGCTTTTTTTCCTTTCCTTGTTAGATAAAATAAAAGTCGGTGGAGACTCTTGCTTACCGCGACATTTTGCGAAAACAAACGCAAAACGCAAACCATCATACCAAAAAACAGTCAGTTCTTCCACCATATCACATAACTGGCGACTCTGCTGGGGAGTCTTATAAGTGGGGTGTACCTTAGGAATAGTTCATAATGTTTTCAATTGCTTGACTTGTATGCTTTATCTTTGTGGGTTTGAATCGGAGTTACTATAGATCCTACCCCGGATATGGGGGATACCCTTTAGGTAAGTAGCAATAAACTGTGAGGGAACTGTATGGCGTAGACCGATACGGTTGAAGCAGTAGCTACGTTGGTGTGGCACTTTAGTATGTACCGATATCCCTTGTGGCACAACGAGGAGAATATGGGTCTGCTGAGGGGTGATTAAGCACCAACTGACCTTAGAACCTGTAATTGACCAACTTGGCCATAGAACAGTAGCAGTATGCTACACTTATTGAGACCAACCTCTCGCGATGATTCTGGCCGCAAGAAAAGGTTGCTAAACTGGAATTATGACCGATCGAGGGTGGTCAGTGATATTGAGATCCTTTAGAACCCGGTTACTATTTCTAGGACAGGTTTGAACCAACTAAACTGAAATAGGGTAGTACCTAAACTCCTTGCCAGCCTGAAATCTAAGGGCTATCTATGTGACTTGTTTGCCCTTACCATGTTTTCTATCTGTGAATACTTGTGATGTGTTTCTATCATGACATCATGCATCATGACATTGCATGCATCTTGCATTGGACTAACCCATTTCAAAGACAGAGGGGATTCATCTTTGTTCTGTTTTGTAGGTCATGGCACCCATGCGTAGAAACACTATTCGGATCAACTTTGTCTAGATTCCCACTCAGCTTAAGCAATTGGTTTCCAAGGTTCCAAATACTTCCTCTTTTATCAGAAGACATGGGCACCTCCTTGGTTTGGTCACCTCCAAGATGGATGAACAAATGATGAGTGTCTTAGTCCAGTTCTTTGATCCATTGTACCACTGCTTTACTTTTCCGGACTACCAGTTGGTCCCTACCTTGGAAGAGTTCTATGATCTACTTGGTATCTCTATCCTGGAGCAGACCCTGTTCACAGGTTGGGAGAAAATCCTTAGGCCGGAAGAAATTGCTTCAACTCTCCATCTAGCAAAGGCTGAGGTAATGTCTAATTGGGAAACTCGTAGCGGGACAAAAGGCTTCTTGACTAAGTTCTTGGTTGTTAAGGCTAATCAGTTCTGGGCCAGTTTAGACTTTCAGGCGTTCGAGGACATCCTGGCTCTTCTTATTTATGGTCTGGTTCTGTTTCCAAACTCAGATTCTTTCGTCGACGTGAATGCAGTGAATATTTTCATGTCCAGTAATCCTGTGCCCACTCTCTTGGGTGACATCCTGCACTCTCTTTATGCCCATACTACTCGGAAACGGGGAACCCTTATGTGTTGTGCACCATTGCTGGCGAGGTGGTTTATTTCTCACCTCCCCAAGTCAGTTTTGAAGAACAAGGAATGCATGGGTTGGGCCTACAGGATTATGTCTCTCTCTTATAATAACATCATTTGGACTACTAAAGGCATGGAATACGTGGCTATTATTGATCGCTGTGGGGAATACCCCAATGTTCCATTGCTAGGAATCAATGGAGGGATCACCTATAACCCTTGTTTGGCCTTACGTCAGTTTGGGCGAGCTAGGAGAGAAGGACCTCATGAGTTGCTGATGCCGAGTATTGTTTTTGACTTCCAAGGGGATAGTGACGAGCAACGATGCAGGTTTATACGAGCTTGGGATAGAGTACACAAGTCTGATCCGCACGAGCTAGGTGTGAGGACCTCTCTTCCGATGGATCCATATCTCCGATGGGTTCGAATTCGTGCCCAAAAGCTGGGAATGCCCTACAAAGTTGTCTTGCCTATAATTGTTGAGGTTGCTGATGAAGAAGGGGTTCCTCCTACCATCCTCCATCCATACATGCCTACTGACATTAGGGCATTAAAGAGATCTTAGATGCAGCTGAGAGAAGAGCGGGATACTTACAGAGAAAAGTATCACGAGCAAGAGCGGAAGATCCAGAAGTTGACAAGGCAATTGGAGAATGAGAAGATCCTCAACGACTATGTCCGCACCAACGGGAAACGACCATGGGAGCGTTGATTGTCTTTTGATTATTTCTAAATTTGATTTACTTTTCAGTTTTTCTTTCTTGTAACGCCTTAAAGGCATTTGTTGAACAATTGAATTCAAAGTTTATCTAATAAAAGTGTGTTTCATTTTGGTTTACGAATTTGAATCCCTAAAGTCTTTGAAATCATATCATACACATATCATTCCCATGCACCTCATAATAGGTACCCTTACAGGTTTTTCTCATCTTCTTCGCTGTTTATTTCAGCATCATGTCTTCTGAAACATCAACTGAACAAGCCATCAAGGCTCTGCAAGCTTAGAACGCCCAGTTTCAGGAAATGTTCATGAATTTGGCTAAGGGTCAGCAAGACCTGAAGACTCTTATCTTAAAGGATAAGAAGAAGAAGAAGAAGAAGAAGAAGAAGACGGTCCTACTGAATATGGGTCGTAGATTTGGAAACAATTTGCGAGAAGAGGTTGATTTGACTCACTCATCTGGAGGGGGAGATAATCAGGAAGAAAGGAGGGCTCCTAGCCCTGTGGTTTCAGACAACGAGACTGACTTCGACGCAGACCAGTATCCTCCTGCTGAGGATAGATATAAACAGCTTGAAGACCGGTTGAGCGCGATGGAAGTTCAGAAGGTGCCTGGTCTGGACTTTGGAGACTTTGGTTTGTCATTTGGGATGGTGATTCCCCACAAGTTTAAAGCACCAGTCTTTGCTAAATACAAAGGGGTTTCTTGCCCAAAACTGCACCTCCGCTCGTATGTTAGAAAGATCCAGCCATACACCGCTAACAAGAACCTCTGGATCCACTTCTTTCAAGACAGTCTTTCAGGGACTCAGCTTGAATGGTTTTACCAACTGGAAGGAGCTAGTATCTGTAATTGGTAGGATTTGGCTGCTGCTTTCTACAAGCAGTACCAATAAAATGTCGACCTCGCTCCCACGCGTACCCAACTCTAGGGTATGTCTATGGGTGCGAGCGAAGGTTTCAAAGACTATGCTCAGAAGTGGAGGGACCTTGCTGGAAGAGTGCAACCACCCTTGGCTGATAGGGAGCTAGTGGATATGTTTCTGGGGACCTTGTCTGGTCCGTATTTCAACCATCTGATTGGAAGTTCATCGTCTGGGTTTACAGAGCTAATTATGACCGGGGAAATAATTGAGGTCGGTATCAAATCTGGAAAGATACAGAAGGGTGCTTCATCAAGCACCAAGAAGAAACCTTTTAAGAAGGAATCCAACGCAGTTTATAGCGCGAAGATCCATAATAGACCTGAACGCCGCCAAGCAGTTAATGCGATGGTTATATCAAGACCTATTGTTGATCCTCAGTGCAACAATCAGCCAAGGGCCGAGAGTCCGCGAAGACAATTCACTCAGCTCAACATGACTTTATCCCAAATTCTGCCGCAGTTATTGAAGACCAACTTGGTGATTTCGAAGGAGGCCCCAAAGAATCCCAATACAACATCACCCATGTATAATTCGAACGCCCGCTGTGCTTTTCATTCTGATAGCCCGGGGCATGATATGAATGACTGCTGGGTCTTGAAGAATAAGGTACAGGATTTGATTGATGCTAAGGAGATCGAGTTAGGAGCACCAGAAAAGCCTAAACATGACGCGGGAGTGAATGCTATCGGGGATGATGATGATGAAGAGTTTGACATTGACAGTTGGATTTACCCAACTGCCAACGATGGATTAAGCAATTGGACAGCAAAGGATTCTATGCCTGTTTCTGTCATCACCCAGTAATGAGACTTTTATTTTGAATTTGTAACAGACAATGTTTTAAACTTTATGGCCCGGTGTCTTACCCGGGGCACCGTGGTTTTGTTTGTGAGGGCTTTATGTGTGTTATCTACATATATCATTAATAAAAGCATTGGACGTTTCTTGCATTTCAAATTTTGCGCTCCTTGTTTTTATTTTATTATATATTGCAAAACAGCTATTTTACACACACTCACATATACAGGTCTACATCTGTTGTACCCCAAAATTTGCCCTCCCATATTTCTCAAGACATGTCAAGAATCATCTCCAAGTTGTTCAAGATGGCTCAAGAGTTGGACAGTCAAATCACCTCCTAAGGCAGTCAATTCAAAATTAGGGTTTTGTGTTGCATCAAGGTCCTTACATCCAAATGACTTCAATTGCTCCCCAATGTCCTAATATGTTCTTAAGTTCATCCATGACAAATTTCAAGCCTTGCAGAGGAAGTTTGGTCAGTCAATTGCTCAAGAAGTCCAAAAATTGATTGTGCTAGGGCAAAAGTCAACTGTGACCCAAATACAGTTAAACCTCAAGATTTTTGTCAACATTCTCATTTTGAAGGATAATTCATCATTTGATCAAGGGTTGATCATGATTCATCAAGGATTGCTCAAGATTCATCAAGATTCAAAAGTTGCTAAATTAGGGTTTTGTAGGAAAAGTCAACTCAACTTTGACCAAGCATAACTTTCTCATTCTTTATGAGAAATGACCCATCTAAATATCATATTTAAGAGGATGCAATTTTCTACAATCCATCTTCACACCCCAAGATCAAGAAATGCTCTCACAAAAAGTTACAAATTTGGACATTATAGGTCATTTTTGAAAGTCAACAAAAACACCTTTTTTTCCAAAGCTTATAACTTGAGAATGGAATATCAAAATGAGATGAGACTAAAAGGGTTGGTTAGAGGACATCACAAGGTTTCTAAAAAGTCCAATAACACTTCCAAAAGTTCAAAATTGAAGAAGTTATGCATTGTTGAAGTTGGGCATTTTTCCAAAATTGCCAAAAGTCAACTATCCTCAAAACTCCAATTTTTGACAAAAGGGCCCACTTTTTTCCACTTGATTTTGTTTTATCACACCACACACGTGTCCCATCCTTAATTTCATGACCAAACATTTATTTTTCTATTTTATTTAATTTTTATTGATTTAATTCATTTTTAATCAATATTAAATCAAATAAAATCTAAAAATTAATGGGATGAGATTCTTTTGATCATTATAGGTCTTCATTGTCAAGATACACCAAACCAAATCCGAATCATGCCTTATGGTGCACAAAATATTTGATTTGAGCCATTTTTGGAAGTTTGTTAATGGAAGACCATATCAAATCATGAACCTTCAATGCACATGGATTCAAGCCCAAAGGTTAAACCTAATTCATTCTATAACACTTATACAGGCCAAGCATAACAAGAATACGCCCTAAGGACTACAAAAACGGCAAACTTAGAATTGAAAAAAACCTTGAAAAAGTGGGAGATCAAAATCAATATTAGAGCTCGATTCAAAGCAAAAGCTTGACACTAATCCCTTGTTGGCAATCCCCTGAAGCGATACCAATCAAAATCAAGCCTTCTCATCGCCTGAAACTCGCTGTAAGTGTCCACGAACCAAGCTCTGAACATGAAATCTAAGTCTCTAATTCTTGCATCCTTTCATTAAAATCTTTGCATATTTGTGTTTGTCGTTTGATTTAGAACATTTTGGCAATATTCAATTTTATTTTCAGAGCCTGTATCATGATGCCCGAACCTAGGGTTCTTGTTCTTGTTTTTTAGGCCTTTTCGATACAGGCAAAATCAATGCAAATAATTGGTACAGGGATGATCAGGGGAAGGAGGCGAGCACAATGGTATTCTTAGAACTCGTTTCCAATGCCTATAGGTGATTTTAGATGGCAGCCATGGATTCTGTTGCGGGTAAAATTCGTAGGTAAAAACGCTGGCCTTTTCAACGAAGAAGACGAAGGCTTGTCTTCTTCTTACTGACTGATTCAAATCAGCGTGCTTTTTTTTTATTTTTTCCAGGCATAATTAATTGTTTGATATATAATATTTATTTTTTATTCTAATAACAATTAGGCAGTTCAGTTGAGTTGGCAAGCACGCTATGGGAAAACCCCTTGGGGCCTGGGTTCGAATCCCAGGTCCCCCAAAACCTTTGTACAATTTTTTTCCAGGCAATTGCATGTGACTCAACAAGCGTGGACCATCATGTTCCTCATCCCATCAAATGCCAAGTGGCCTACAAACCCAATCCAATGGCCTAGGTTGGACATCCACCATGGTCCCTGGTCAACAGGTGTATGTGGAATCACAAAAGTCAAGCAGTCTGAACGTTTTTGGGCCTGGAAATTGCCAAGCATACACCCAGATTCAGGCCCAAACCCCCCTTTGGTTATTTCTTTTCTCTTAACATTTTATTTATTTACTTATTTTATTTTATTATTCTTAATTAATTATTAACCCAATATTTTTTATCATAAAATCAGAAAACCTAAAAAATAATATTTTTATTAATTCCATTAATTTCATTATTTATTTTTGTAAATAAACATTAATTAATTTATTTAGTTTAAATAGGTTTAACATTAATATTTTTACAATAAATTAAAAATAATATAGAATTAGGGTTTTTATTAATTTTTAGCCATTTTTATCTTATTTCCTTAATTATAAAAAACCAAAAATATTTTCATTTAATTAATTAATTCAATTATTAACTTAGACTTAATTTTTTAATTAAAAAAATAACAAAAATATGCTTTCTTTAAAAAAGGGTCAAAACCCTAAAAACACTCCGATTTAATTTTCTCGCACGCGTTTCATCTTTTATCCAATAATGTAATTGCTTCAGGAATGTAATAGTTTTAAATTAGGACTTTATTTATTTATTTATCGCTTTCTTTTATTTTTCGCAATTTAAATTAAAGGGTTTGTCTTTGGCGATGTAAATACCCGACGCCTTGTAATAGCTTAGAATTATTTTCTGCAATTTAATTTCCGCACAATATTAACTGTTAGATGTTTGGTAACTAGGCAATGCATGACAAGATCAATCTTTAACTTAAAATCAATATAGCTCGCCTATAACATGTACAAATAAAAATTAACCGAATTAACACACTCGCACATGCCACTCTTAGGGTACACCTCACTTGGTTGCCTCGAACGTGGTCATTGAGTATATGAAGTTTTAGAGGTTGCCCTCTTGTCCAAAGATCATAAGTTGCCTCGAAACGGTTGCCTCAGATGAAATGATCTAAGACATTAGGGTTACCGCTAAGGCGTCCTAACGTTGCTTTAGTGACCACACGTCCCTTTATCGAATTGACCCGAAAACTCCAACGACGGTTCTACCTACTCCTCAATAGTGGGATAGCACTGTCTAAAGGACATTTGCACAGTTTAATTCCTTTTTGAGTAGGTAGATGGTTCTTAAGTACTTGCTCCTTTCAAAACAAAACAAAACTTTTTTGCACTTACACTCCTTTCAAACAAAAAACTTCTTTCAAACCCACAAACACGAAGAAAAGCAAACTTTTGAAAACACAATGAGCAAGTACCTAAGAGCCCGTGGATAAACACGGATAAAAAGGGTGCTAACACCTTCCCTTTCTATAATCTACCTCCCGAACCCGAGAAATATCTCAAAAATAAATTTTTCTGTGCTTTTGTCCTTTCCTTGTTGGATGAAATAAAAGACGGTGGCGACTCTTACCGCGACATTTTACGAAAACAAACGCAAACGTAAACCAGCATTTCAAAACAGTCAGTTCTCATTCCCACCGATCACAACATCCACTATGGATCTCACTGGTAACGACTCTGCTACTTCCAGTTATGACTTCGAAAGTCCAATCAACTTAGCCAAAGACGAAGGTGAAGATGATTGCGAAGTGCCTGGTGAGCTTGCTAGACTGTTACTTCAAGAAGAGAGGTCCATTCAGCCACATGAAGAGCCAGTGGAAACAGTGAATATGGGTACAAAAGTAGACAAGAAAGAGGTCAAAATTGGTGCAAATTTGGAGTCTGGTGTTAAACAACGGTTGATTCAGATACTGCGTAACTACGTTGAGATCTTTGCCTGGTCTTATGAAAATATGCCTGGGTTGGATACCGATATTGTGGTTCACCGCTTGCCTACCAAGGAAGACTGTCAGCATGACCTTATCTCAGATTCTGCCACAGTTGCTGAAGACTAACCTGGTGACTATAAGGGAACCCCCAAAGAATGCAAATACAACGTCACCAAGGTATAACCCTAATGCCCGCTGTGCTTATCACTCCGATAGCCCGAGGCATAATACAGATGATTGTTGGGCATTAAAGAACAAGATACAAGACTTAATTGATGCAAAGGAGATTGAGTTCGAGGCGCACGAGAGGCCTAATGTTGTGACTGCTCCCATGCCCAAACATGGAGTAAATGCTGTAGAGGAAGACTTGTTTGTAGTTTCTGTGGATGACATTGTTACCCCTCTGATGACTGTCAAGAAGAACTTGTTGCTAGCCGGTTTATTTCCGGGTTGTGGCGAAGGTTTCCATATGTGTTCTGTTTTACCTACTGGTTACCCATTCCTGAAGTCAGGTATCCAAAACCTGATGGATAATAAGGAGATCCTGTTTGAGAAGATTGTTGTTCCTTCCATTCATTCTGAAGAAGTTGCCATTATTACCATTTTCGACAATTCTTCCAAGGCTCCCTCGAGGAAGCCTATTAGAATTACATCTGTTCCGAAGATCGCACCTGTAATCATCATTGTTCCGGGGCCCATCCCCTACACCTCTGACAAAGCTGTCCCTTGGCATTATGGGGCCGATGTTTATGTTCTAGGAGTTAAGCAAGAGTTGGATGCTGATACCGGCGTCAGCAACATTACTGGACCTGCTAAAGTCACCCGCAGCGGTAGACTTTTCTCACCTGATATTGTTCCACCAACTATCTGAAGACCTATTGTTATTACACCTGCAAGTGTACCTACCACTATTCCTGATCAAGTTCCTATCCTTACCCCTGTCGCCGAGTCATCTGACGCTCGGGGCAAAAGGATCACCACTGATGTGCCTGCCCCGACGGAGGCACCGAAGACAATTACTGTTGAAGCTTCCAAACAAGAGATGGAAGAGATTCTGAAGATTATTAAGAAGAGTGATTATAACGTAGTTGAGCAGCTGGGGCAAACCCCATCCAAGATTTCTATGTTGTCACTATTTCTGTGCTCAGAGGCCCATGCCAAGGCCTTGATTAACTTCCTGAAGACTGCCCACGTGCCACAAGAGACATCAGCTGATCAGTTTACAGATTGTGTGGCTAATTTGACTGCTGATAATGGTTTGGATTTCTCCGACGCTGATTTGACTGCTAAGGGGAAAAATCATAACGATGCCCTGCATGTCTCCATTGAATGCAGGGGCACTACTCTTGCACATGTGTTGGTTGATACTGGTTCCTCATTGAACGTCTTACCCAAAAAAGCTCTAGACCGGTTGGATTGCAAAGGGTTAGAGCTAAAACCAAGTAACATCGTAGTCAAGGCCTTTGATGGGTCTAAAAGGATGGTGCACGGTGAAGTTGATATTCCAATTAAAGTTGGTTCTCAGGTCTTCAATTCTACGTTCTATGTGATGGACATTCGGACATCCTACTCTTGTTTGCTGGGTCGTCCATGGATCCATAAAGCTGGGGCCGTAACCTCAACGCTCCACCAGAAGCTGAAGTACCCGGTCAGAGGGAAGATTGTGACAGTACAAGGGGAGGAAGAGTATATGGTCAGCCACCTCAACTCGTTCTGATACGTAGAGATGGATGGGGAGTTCATTGAGACCCCATTTCAGCACTTTGAAGAGGTTCCCCCGACACTAGCATCAGCTGAGACCGTGGTTGAAGATTCTCCTATGAAGATGGCTTCCTTAATGGATGCCCGGGCTATTATTGAGAAGGGTGAGTGTGCAAATTGGGGCCGACTTCCTGATTTTACATAGAAGACTAATAAGTTTGGTTTGGGTTTCACTGCAGAAGCTCAAAGGGTTGTTCAAAGTGCAAGGATTGGAAGACCTCCCGTGTTCATCAGCAACTCGGGAGTGAATGCCATTGAAGAAGATGTAGAAGAGTCTGAATTCGACAGCTGGATCTATCCTATGACCAACGGTGGACCAAGCAACTGGACCGCAAAGGACTTCATCCCTATTACTTTTGTTACCCAGTAATGAAACTTTTGTTTTGAATTTGTAATAGACAATGTTTTGAAACTTTATGGCCCGATGTCTTACCCGGGGCACCGTGGCTTCATTTGCAAAGGCTTTTGTGTGTCATTTTCATATATCATTAATAAAAGCATTGGGCGTTCTTGCATTTCAAATCTTGCGCTCCTTGTCTTTTTTTATTATATATTGCGAAACAGCTATTTACACACACTCACATATACAGGTCCACATCCACTCTGGATCTCGCTGGTAACGACTATGCTACTGCCAGTTATGACTTCGAAAATCCGATCAACTTAGCCGAAGACAAAGGTGAAGATGATTGCGAAGTGCCTGGTGAACTTGCAAGACTGCTACTCCAGGAAGAGAGGGCCATTCAGCCACATGAAGAGCCAGTGGAAACAGTGAATCTGGGTACTGAGACAGACAAGAAGGAAGTCAAGGTTGGTGCCAATCTGGAGCCTAGTGTGAAACAACGGTTGATTCAAATGCTGCGTGACTATGTTGAGATCTTTGCCCGGTCTTACGAAGATATGCCCGGTTTGGACACTGGCATTGTAGTTCATCGCCTGCCTACCAAGGAAGACTGTTCTCCAGTAAAACAGAAGGTTCGCCGTATGCGCCCAGAGATGCCTGAGAAAATCAAGGCCGGAGTTATGAAACAGTTTGACGCCAGTTTTCTAGCAGTGACTTCTTACCCTCAATGGGTCGCCAATGTGGTTCCGGTACCGAAGAAGGATGGTAAGGTCCGAATGTGTGTTGACTACAGGGATTTGAACAGGGCGAGCCCTAAGGACGACTTCCCTCTACCTTATATCGACGTTCTGGTCGACAACATCGCTCAGCACAAAGTTTTTTCCTTTATGGACGGTTTCTCCGGTTATAATCAAATCAAGATGGCTCACGAAGACATGGAGAAGACCACCTTTGTTACTCAGTGGGGTAACTTTTGCTACAAGGTCATGCCTTTTGGGTTGAAAAACGTTGGGGCAACGTATCAACGTGCCATGGTTGCTTTGTTTCATGACATGATCCATCATGAGATTGAAGTATACGTCGACGATATGATTGCAAGGTCCCAGACTGAGGAAGAACACGTTGACCATCTATAGAAGCTCTTTGACAGGTTGAAGTTGTATAAGTTGAGGTTGAACCCGAACAAGTGCACCTTCGGGGTGAGGTTTGGTAAGCTACTGGGTTTCATCGTGAGCGACAAAGGTATTCAAGTGGATCCGGCAAAAGTGAAAGCCATACAAGAGATGCCAACCCCCAGAACAGAGAAAGAAGTCAGAGGCTTTCTGGGACGACTGAACTACATTGCCCGTTTCATCTTGCACCTAACTGCTACTTGTGAACCAATCTTCAAGCTGCTGAAGAAAGATCAAGTGGTACGTTGGAACGATGAATGCTAGGCCGCCTCCGAAAGGATCAAAGAGTATCTCCAGGAGCCACCTATTCTGATGCCACCAGTTAAAGGGAGACCTCTGATCTTATACTTGACAGTACTTGACAACTCAATGGGGTGTGTGCTGGGGCAGCATAACGAGTCTGGCTGAAAAGAGCATGCTATTTATTACCTTAGCAAAAATTTTACTGACTGTGAGACCCGATACTCACTGCTCGAGAAAACTTGCTGCGCTTTGGCATGGGCTACTTGCCGGCTGAGACAGTATATGCCGACTCACACTACTCTGTTGATATCAAAGATGGATCCAATCAAGTATATCTTCGAAAATCCTGCCTTGTCCGGAAGAATAGCAAGATGGCAGATGATCTTGACTGAGTATGACATCCAATATACGACCCAAAAAGCAATCAAGGGAAGTGTATTGGCAGACCATTTGGCACATCAGGCAGTGGATGATTACCAACCTATGAACTTTGAATTCCCGGACGAGAATATCATGTTGATAACTGATTGTGAGACACCTGGACCGGATGAAGGACCCGAGGAAGGATCCCGATGGTCTATGTACTTTGATGGAGCTTCAAACACTTTGGGTAATGGCATTGGCGCCGTGATCATATCTCCTAAAGGCTCTCATACTCTGTTTACCGCCCGACTATGTTTCAACTGCACCAACAACATGGCGGAGTATGAAGCATGCATTATGGGTCTTCGAGCAGCAATTGACCTAAGGATTAAGTTTTTGAGTGTCTTCGAAGATTTCGCTCTCGTGATCAGTCAGATCAAAGGCTAGTGGGATACGAAACACCCAAATCTTATTCCTTATAAGGAGTATGTGTTGACATTGCTTCCCCATTTTGAGGAGATAACCTTTGAACACTTCCCTAGAGAGGAGAATCAGTTGGCGAACGCGTTGGCTACAATGTCCTCTATATTCAAAGTCAATTGGGACAGCGAAGCTCCCCTGATCATTATTGAAATATTGGACGAACCTGCACATTGCTGTGATCTTGAGACTTAAGAAGTAACAGGAAAGCCCTGGTATCATGAGGTAAAGAGGTACCTTGAAGCTCAAGAATACCCCGAGGGTGCATCTGTTAATGACAAGAAGTTTCTGTGGAGGTTCGCGGCGAAGTTCTTTATCAGCAATGACATTCTTTACAAGCGTAACCATGATTCAACCTTACTGCGTTGTGTGGATAAGATTGAAGCAGAAAGGATCATGGCAGAGCTTCATGAAGGTACTTTTGGAACTTATTCCAGTGGACATACCATGGCAAAGAAAATCCTCCGGGCAGGATATTACTGGTCCACAATGGAAGCCGACTGTTATCAGCATTCTCGGACATGTCACAAGTTCCAGGTCTATACTGATAAGGTGCACATACCTCCAGTTCCCCTGAACATCTTGACAGCACCTTGGCCTTTTGCAATGTGGGGCATTGATATGATCGGCGAGATCAGACCTATGACATCCAACGGGCATCGTTTCATCCTGGTAGCGATTGATTACTTTACGAAGTGGGTTGAAGCAGCTTCCTTTGCTACCGTAACCAAGAACGTCGTGGCACGGTTCATTCGACACAATCTGATCTGTCGATACGGTGTACCAGAGAGGATCATTACGGACAATGGTACCAATATCAACAACAAGATGATCACTGAGCTCTGCGAGCAATTCAAGATACAACATCATAACTCTTCTCCCTACCGTTCGAAGATGAATGGGGTTGTAAAAGCAGCTAATAAGAACATTAAGAAGATTGTGCAGAAGATGACAGCGACATACAAAGACTGGCATGAGATGTTACCATTTTCTCTTCATGGGTACCGCACCTCAACACAGACGTTAACCGGGGCAACACCCTATTCCTTGGTTTATGGCATGGAGGCAGTCTTGCCCATTGAAGTTCAGATACCCTCACTTCAGATCATGAAGGATGCAGGTTTGAGTGAAGATGACTGGATTCAGACCCGGCTTGATCAGCTGAACCTAATTGACAAAAAGAGACTTACTGCTATTTGCCATGGTCAGACGTACCAAAAACGGATGATCAAGGCATTTAACAAGAAAGTCAGACGACAAGAGTATCAAGTTGGGGACCTGGTAATCAAGCGCATTATCCTACCTCAAGGTGATCCCAGGGGCAAATAGACCCCTACTTACAAAGGGCCATTTATGGTTAAGAACATTTTCTCAGGAGGAGCTATGATTCTAACCACCATGGATGGTGACGACCTTCCTTACCCCGTCAATGCAGACATAGTGAAAAGATACTACGCATAAATCAAAGACCCGCTAGGTTGACTGGCCTAGGCAAAAATAAGGGCTTCCCGGCGAACCAAAAGGGTTCGGGCAAAAATAAGGGATGAAAATAAAAAAATCTGTACACCCGGTAAGTCGAAAACCTGAAAAGGCGACTTGGGCAAAAATGGGTATCCCGGTGGACTGAAAACCTGAAAGGGCGGTCCAGGCAAAAGTTAGGGATTAAAAGCGTAACACTATGTCTCATTGGATCACCTCGCATCCAGACTTCGGTATCGACTATCAAGCTCGGACGACACTAATCAATCAGATTCATCTTCAACTAAGCAGCAAAGTGATGAGAGGCTTAAAGATATAAAGGCAATAATAGAGTTGGAACCCAGTGGGATTATTCATATAGCTGTTTTGTTTACTTTTCACAAATTGTATAAATTCTTTTTATTTCGGCGGCGTTCTCTTACTAGGACGACAACCTCTTGTACAAAAACGCCTATTTACAGGCAAACTTCAAAATCAATACAAATTCATTTTCAGGCAAATTTCAGATTGTTTTTCCTTTATCTGTTTTATTTTGCAAAGAACGTCCAATGTTCATTTTTGATATATGCATTTGACATTAATTGCTGATCATAAATATTTACATGCGAAACGAAAGATGAGTTACTGGTAACATCAGAAACAGGGGCATAAGAAATGTCCAAGCTGTGTCGTTGTTTCGTCCACCAGGTACCAAGGTACATCCAGTTGAAGAATATGGCTAAGATACCTTCATTCCCCACAGAATAAGACAGTAATGGTAGCTCTCCCAGCTAAGACTTACAGTTGGATACAAATCAGCAATACTCTCCCCAAGCAGAGTTAGTCTACCATCAGCCCTAAAAAGGTTTGGTATCCCCAGAAGGTCTTAATATTCCCCAACGGAGTATAAGAATATTCCCCAACAAGCATGAGAATACCCCCGGCAGCCTTAATATTCCTCAACGGAGTATAAGAATATTCCCCGGCGGAATACAAGATACCCCCAGTGGAGCCATTTCCCCAGCACAGTCTAAAAAAGGTTTTCCCAACAGAGTTGAACCATCTTCCCCAGTAGATTTCAGAAGCTTATCCCCTGCAGAGCGCAAATAAATCTCCCCAGCCAAATTCAGAGGGTTATCCCCACAAGAGTCTAACTGGGTTATCCTCAGCAAGTTGCAACTAAAAGATTATTCCCAACAAAATTCTTTCTTCAAACAGGAGTTCAATCCTCAACCGATTCTGTATCACCAGCAATGGTAATCCATCCCCAGCGGAGTTCATCATCAAAATCCCCAACAAAGCTTATCAACGGAATCCGTAGTGGAGTTTATCGTCATAATCTTCAGCAGAACATCTCCTTCCCCACAGAGTAATTCCCCTCGGAGTAATCTCTTCATCAGTAATCTCTTCATCACAACATCCACTCTGGATCTCACTGGTAACAACTCTGCTACTGCCAGTTATGACTTCGAAAGTCCAATCAACTTAGCCAAAGACGAAGGTGAAGATGATTGCGAAGTGCCTGGTGAGCTTGCTAGACTATTACTTCAAGAAGAGAGGTCCATTCAGCCACATGAAGAGCCAGTGGAAACAGTGAATCTGGGTACAGAAGTAGACAAGAAAGAGGTCAAAATCGGTGCAAATCTGGAGTCTGGTGTTAAACAATGGTTGATTCAGATACTGCGTGACTACGTTGAGATCTTTGCCTGGTCTTATGAAAATATGCCTGGGTTGGATACCGATATTGTGGTTCACCGCTTGCCTACCAAGGAAGACTGTCCTCCAGTGAAACAAAAGGTTTGCCGAAGGTGCCCGGAGATGTCTAAGAAAATCAAGGCTGAGGTTATAAAACAGTTTGATGCCAGTTTTCTAGAAGTTACTTCTTACCCGCAGTGGGTTGCCAATGTGGTTCCTGTGCCGAAGAAGGATGGTAAGGTTAGAATGTGTGTTGACTATAGAGATCTGAACAGGGCGAGCCCCAAGGATGATTTCCCTCTACCTCATATCGACGTTATGGTTGACAACACCACACAACATAAGGTCTTCTCCTTTATGGATGGTTTCTCCAGTTATAATCAGATTAAAATGGCTCCCGAAGACATGGAGAAGACAACCTTTGTTACTCAATGGGGTACCTTTTGCTACAAGGTCATGCCTTTTGGACTGAAAAATGTTGGGGCAACGTATCAGTGCGCCATGGTCGCCTTGTTCCACGACATGATCCATCGTGAGATTGAGGTATACGTCGATGATATGATTGCAAGATCCCAGACAGAGGAAAAACATCTGGACCATCTTCAGAAGTTATTTGACAGGTTGAAGTTGTAGAAGTTGAGGTTAAACCCGAACAAGTGCACCTTCGGGGTGAGATCTGGTAAGCTGTTGGGTTTCATCATAAGCGATAAAGGTATTCAAGTGGATCCTGCCAAGGTGAAGGCTATACAGGAAATGCCAGCTCCCCGAACAGAAAAAGAAGTTAAAGGCTTTCTGGGACGTCTGAACTATATTGCCCAGTTCATCTCACACCTGGCTACTACTTGTGAGCCAATCTTCAAGCTACTGAAGAAAGATCAAGTGGTAAGATGGAACGATGAATGTCAGGCCGCTTTCGAAAGGATTAAAGAGTATCTCCAAGAGCCACCTATTATGATGCCTCCAGTTGAAGGGAGACCTTTGATCTTATACTTGACAGTACTCGACAACTCAATGAGGTGTGTGCTGGGGCAGCATGACGAGTCTGGCCGAAAAGAGCATGCCATTTATTACCTTAGCAAAAAGTTTACCTACTGTGAGACCCGATACTCACTGCTCGAGAAAACTTGCTGCGTTTTGGCATGGGTTACTCGCCGGCTGAGACAGTATATACTGACTCACACTACCCTATTGATATCAAAGATGGATCCAATCAAGTATATCTTCGAGAAGCCTGCCTTATCCGGAAGAATAACAAGATGGCAGATGATCTTAACTGAGTATGACATCCAATACACGACCCAAAAGGCAATCAAAGGAAGTGTGTTGGCAGATCATTTGACACATCAGGCAGTGGATGATTACCAGTCTATGAACTTTGAATTCCCGTATAAGAATATCATGTTGGTAACTGATTGTGAGACACCTGGACCGGATGAAAGACCTGAGGAGGGATCCCGATAGTCTATGTACTTTGATGGAGCTTCAAACGCTTTGGGTAATGGCATTGGCGCCATGATCATATCTCCTAAAGGCTCTCATACGCTGTTCACCGCCCGACTATGTTTCAACTGCACCAACAATATGGCGGAGTATGAAGCATGCATCATGGGTCTTCGAGCAGCAATTGACCCGAGGATTAAGTTTCTAAGTGTTTTCGGAGATTCCTCTCTCGTGATCAGTCAGATCAAAGGCGAGTGGGATACGAAACACCCAAATCTTATTCCTTACAAGGAGTATGTATTGACGTTGCTTCCACATTTCGAGGAGATAACTTTTGAACACTTCCCTAGAGAGGAGAATTAGTTGGTGGACGCGCTAGCTACGTTGTCTTCTATGTTTAAAGTCAATTGGGACAATGAGGCTCCCCGAATTATCATTGAAAGGTTGGACGAACCTGCACATTATTGTGATATTGAGACTGAAGAGATAACAGATAAACCCTGGTTTCACGAGGTAAAGAGGTACCTTGAGGCTCAGGAATACCCCGAGGGTGCATCTGTTAATGACAAGAAGTTTCTGAGGAGGTTCGCGGCGAAGTTCTTCATTAGCAATGGTATTCTTTACAAGTGTAACCATGATTTGACCTTACTGTGTTATATGGATAAGAACGAAGCAGAAAGGATCATGGTAGAGTTACATGAAAGTACTTTCGGAACTCATTCCAGTGGACACACCATGGCAAAGAAAATCCTTCGGGCATGATATTTTTGGTCCACAATGGAAGCCGACTATTATCAGCATTCTCAGACATGTCTTAAGTTCCAAGTCTATGCTGATAAAGTGCACATACCTCCAGTTCGTCTGAACGTCTTGACGACACCTTGGCCTTTTGCAATGTGGGGCATCGATATGATCGGCGAGATCAGACCTACGGCATCCAACGGGCATCATTTCATCCTGGTGGCAATTGATTACTTTACGAAGTGGGTTGAAGTAGCTTCCTTTGCTACTGTAACCAAGAACGTCTTGGCATGATTTATTCGGCACAATCTGATCTGTCGATATGGTGTAACAGAGAGGATCATAATAGACAATGGTACAAATCTCAATAATAAGATGATCACCGAGCTCTGCAAACAATTCAAAATACAACATCACAACTCTTCTCCTTACCGGCCGAAGATGAATGGGGCTGTAGAAGCGACTAATAAGAACATCAAGAAGATTGTGCAGAAGATGACGGTAACATACAAAGAATGGCACGAGATGTTACCATTTGCTCTTCATGGGTACCGTACCTCAGCGCGAACGTCAACAAGGGCAACACCCTATTCCTTGGTATATGGCATGGAGGCAGTCTTGCCCATTGAAGTTCAAATACCCTCTATTCGGATTATGAAGGACGCAAGTTTGAGCGAAGATGACTGGATTCAGACCCGGCTTGATCAGTTGAATTTAATATACGAAAAGAGGCTTACTGCTATTTGTCATGGTCAGACATATCAAAAGCGGATGATCAAGGCATTTAACAAAAAAGTTAGACGACAAGAGTATCAAGTTGGGGATCTGGTGATCAAGCGCATCATCTTACCTCAAGGTGATCCCAGGGGAAAATGGACCCCTACTTACGAAGGGCCATTTATGGTTAAGAACATTTTCGCAGGAGGAGCTATGATTCTAACCACCATGGATGGTGGCGATCTTCCTCACCCCGTCAATGCAGACATAGTGAAAAGATACTACGCATAATCAAAGACCCGCTAGGTCGACTGGCCTAGACAAAAATAAGGGCTTCCCGGTGAACCAAAAGGGTTCAGGAAAAAATAAGGGATGAAAATAAAAAATTGTACACCCGACAAGTCGAAAACCTGAAAAGGAGGATTGGGCAAAAAAGGGTATCCCGGTGGACTGAAAACCCGAAAGGACGGTCCAGGAAAAAATTAGGGATCAAAGCGTAACACTATGTCTCATTGGATCACCTTGCAACCAGACTTCGGTATCAACTATCACGCTCGGACGACACTAATCAATCTGATCTACCTTCAACCAAGTAGCAAAGTGATGAGATACTCGAGGACATAAAGGCAATAGCAGAGTTGGAACCCAGTGGGATTATTCACATAGCTGTTTTGTTTAGTTTTTCACAAATTCTGTAAATTCTATTATTCGACGGTGTTCTCTTACTAGGACGTTAACCTCTTGTACAAAAACACCTATTTACAGGCCAAACTTCAAAATCAATACAATTCATTTTCAGAGAAATTTCAAACTGTTTTTCCTTTTTCTGTTTTGTTTTGCAAAGAACGTCCAATGTTCATTTTTGATATATGCATTTGACATTAATTGTTGCTCATGAAAATTTACATGCGAAACAAAAGACGATTACTCGTAATATCAGGAACAGGGGCAATAAAATTTGTCCAAGCTGTACAGTTGCTCTATCCACCAGGTACAAAGGTAGATTTAGCTGAAGAATATGGCTAAGGTGCCTTCACTCCTCGCAGAGTAAGAAAAGACAGTAATGATTAGTTCTCCCCAACTGAGACTTGCAACTGTAAATGAATCGGTAATATTCTCCCCAAGTAGAGTTTACCTACCACCAGCACTGAAAGGTCTTAATATTCCCCAGTGGAGTATAAGAATATTCCCCGACAGAATACAAAATATCCCCAATGGAGTTTGAAATTTTTCCCAGTGCAGTCTGAAAAAGCTTCCCCAGTGGAGTTTGGAGAATCATCCCCAGTAGACTTTGGAAGATTGTCCCCAGCAGAGCTCAAAGGATTATCCCCATTAGAGTCTAAAAGGTTATCCATAGTGAAGTCGCAACTGAAAGATCATCCCCAGTGGAGTTTATTTCCTTTCACAAACAAGAAATTCAGTCCCCAACAGGATTCAGTATCACCAGCAACGGTAGTTCATCCCCAACGGAATTTATCGGTGGAATCCTCAGCAGAGCATCTCTACCCCACAAAGTAATCTCCTCATCAGTTTATTCTCCAACGGAGTTGTCCTCTCCTGCAGGTTTATTCTCACAATCATCTTCAGTCGCCATCTCCAGCGGAAATGAAGAATTCAACTCTTCTCTCCAGCAGCTATCCGGGATTTATTTTCCCCAGCTAAAAACATTACATTCCCATACATCATGACACATGCATATACACATCATACAACATAATCTCATTTATTTTGAGAACATCATTGCCTGATATATATCATGCATTACATACAGCTAACCTTTACCTTTCAGGAAGGATGCAGTTAAATTCTCATAAAGTTCAAAGCTATGAAGCTTTTACCTCAGTCGAATTACTGACCAGTTCTTAAATCTCAACATAATTATCCTCAGTTGAATTACAGACAAGGTCCTAAATCTCAACATGGTTCCTCAGTCGAATTACAGACGAGTTCCTAAGTCTCAGTAGAGTTTTCTCAGTTGAATTACGGGTGGGTTCTTAAATCTCGATGAAGATGTTTCCCTCAGTCGAATTACTGACCAGTTCTTAAATCTCAATAGAATTATCCTCAGTTGAATTATAGACAAGGTCCTAAATCTTGACAAAGTTCCTCCGTCAAATTACAGACGAGTTCCTAAATCTCAGCAGAGTTTTCTCAGTTGAATTACGAGCGAGTTCTTAAATCTCGATGAAGGTGTTTCCCTCAGTCGAATTACTGACCAGTTCTTAAATCTCAACAGAATTATCCTCAGTTGAATTACAGACAAGGTCCTAAATCTCGACAAAGTTCCTCCATCGAATTACAGACGAGTTCCTAAATCTCAGTAGAGTTTTCTCAGTTGAATTACGGGCGGGTTCTTAAATCTCGATGAAGATGTTTCCCTCAGTCGAATTACTGACCACTTCTTAAATCTCAAGAGAATTATCCTTAGTTGAATTACAGATAAGGTTCTAAATCTCGACAAAGTTCCTCCGTCGAATTACAGACGAGTTCCTAAATCTCAGCAGAGTTTTCTCAGTTGAATTACGGGCGGGTTCTTAAATCCCGATGAAGATGTTTCCCTCAGTCGAATTACTGACCAGTTCTTAAATCTCAACAAAATTATCCTCAGTTGAATTACAGATAAGGTTCTAAATCTCGACAAAGTTCCTCAGTCGAATTACAGACGAGTTCCTAAATCTCAGCAGAGTTTTCTCAGTTGAATTACGAGAAAGTTCTTAAATCTCGATGAAGATATTTCCCTTAGTCGAATTACTGACCAGTTCTTAAATCTCAACAAAATTATCCTCCGTTGAATTACAGACAAGGTCCTAAATCTCGACAAGTTCCTCCGTCGAATTACAGACGAGTTCCTAAATCTCAGCAGAGTTTTCTCAGTTGAATTACGGGCGAGTTCTTAAATCTCGATGAAGATGTTTCCCACTCAGTTGAATTACGGGCAAGTTCTTAAAACTCAGCAGAGATGTTCTCTCAGCTGAAGTACATGCAAGTTCCTAAATCTCAACAAAATTAGACTTCCCCAGCGGAATATTCAACAACAACAGGTATACAAGCTCTCGCTAAGGAATATCTTATGCGATCGAAACTCCTCCAGATGGCATCTTTAAGCCCACCCTCCCTTCAACAATCTCCAAATGGCATCTGTAAGCCCATTCCCGACATCACAAGGCTGATACCACTTCACGCGAGTGCAAATTTCTGGGCACTCTAGTGTTCAATCATCTTCCACCTTCGGATCACGAAAGGCATGATAGCCAATCTACATCCTCAGGTTTAAGAAGATTGAACAGAGGCAGCTGTTGTACCCCAAAATTTGCCCTCCCATATTTCTCAAAACATTGCAAGGAAAATCTCCAAGTGGCTCAAGATAGCTCAAGAGTTGGTCAGACAAGCTATCTCCTAAGACAGTCTACCCCAAATTAGGGTTTTGTGTTGCATCAAGATCCTTGAGTCCAAATGACCTCAAGTGCTCCCCAATGTCCTAATATGTTCTCAAGGTCATCCATGTCAAGTTTCAAGCCTTGCAGAGGAAGTTTGCTCAGTCAATTGCTCAAAAGTCCAAAAATTGACTATGTTAGGGCAAAAGTCAACTGTGACCTACAAACAGTAAAACTTCAAGATTTTTTGTCAACATTCTCATTTTGAAGGATATTTCATCATTTGATCAGGGGTTGATCATGATTCATCAAGAATTGCTCAAAATTCATCAAGATTCAAAAGTTGCTAAATTAGGGTTTTACAGGAAAAGTCAACTCAAATTTGACCAAGCATAACATTCTCATACTTTATGAGAAACGACCCATCTAAAGATCATTTTAAAGAGGATGCAATTCCCTATAATCCATCTTCATACCCCAAGATCAAAATATGCACTCACAAGAAGTTATGAATTTGGACATTATAGGTCATTTTTGAAAGTCAACAAAAACACCTTTTTTTGCCAAAGCTTATAACTTGAGCATGGAATATCAAAACAAGATGAGACCAAAAGGGTTGATTATAGGACATCTCAAGCTTTCTAGAAAGTCCAAGAACACCCAAAAAGTTCAAAATTGAAGAAGTTATACATTGTTGAAGTTGGACCTTTTTGCAAAATTGCCAAAAGTCAACTATCCCCAAAATTTAAATTTTGCCAAATGGGCCCATTCTTTTTCACTTGTTTTGAGTTTGCATTGTAGCCCACGTGCCCTAGCTCCAGCCATGTGTCCATATCTCATTTTTACTATTTAATTTGATTTTTATTTGAATTAATTTATTTTAAATCAAATAAAATCATATAAAATCTAAAGCATTGATAACACATGATTTTTTGGCTATTTCAGGCTCCAAATACAGCTATTATGTGAATCAATTTCGTATCAAAGGCATTGGTTACAAGAATATATGATTTGGATCAAATTTGGAAAGGTTTTCATGGAGAATCAAATCAAATATGCAATCATTGATAGTGCAAGATTTGAACCACAAATGCTACCCTAATCCAATGTACAATACATAAGCAAGAAAAGCACGCGAAAATCAGGGTTGGCAATCACTTGCAGAGGCAGAACAACTTTGCAAAAAATCACAAAAAAGTTGGAGATCGAAATCAAAGTTAGAGGCGTTTTCAGGACTTGAGACTTGTCTCAATCAATTGCTGGTCATCTCCACAAGACAACTCGATCCAAACCATGCATTTCAGACCCCCTAGTGCACTGTAAGTCCTTCGTAATACAACTATGTTCTTGATTTCGATTCACACTGTTCTTGCATCCATTGAGTAAGATAATTGCATATTTGTGATCACAAGAATATTTGCAAGCTTTTGGCATTATTTAATTTCATTTATCTAACCTGTATTGCAAACCACCATAGTTAGGGTTTCTTGGATGTTTTTGGGAGTTTTTGTTTCAAGTGAAATTGAGACACATGATGGACATGGTTGTATCCAGGAGGTTGAGACGAACACGACCATGTCCTTAGAAATCGTTTTCATGGCCTGGAGAGGATTTTAGAACAAGGCTGTGCTATTAGCTGCGGATACAAATCCGCAGGTAAATTTACAGTGTTTAAGAGGACAGGGACGATGAGGTGTCCTCCGTCCATTGGGCTATTCAAAAGTTGCGCGCGTTTTTTTTGTTCTGGCCATTGACTTGTTTTTTTATATTATTATTTCTTTGTATTATTAATAACAAAACAACAACGTGCTTCAGTGGTTGCCACCTAAGCCATAAAGGTTCCAAACGCTGGAGGTCAGGGGTTCGATCCCTGCCTCCAGCAATTTGTGTTTTCTTCATATTTTTCAGGTAATTGCATGCATGCTCAGGCTTGATCCATACCATACTCCCTCACTAATCCAAGCGCCAGATGGCCAATGGCCATATCTGATGGCCAGTAATTGAAGGTCCACCAAGGTGCCAGTCAACGTGTGTGTACCAGATCCAAAAATTCCAAATGGACCAGCTGCTAATGGGCCAAGAAGTTGCTTTCCACACCACCCAAAATCAGGCCCAATTCTCTCTTTGCCTTTATATTTTCTTAATTTAGTTATTTTATTTAATTTCAATTAATTACTAACCAATCATATTTTTTTCCCTTTTATTAAAAAACTCATCAAAATTATTTTTTATCCAATAAAATCTCAGAATTCTTTTTTTTTTAATAAATACTAATTAATTAATTTAGGTTTTTAATTCTAGAATAACTTTAACCTATTTTTGTAAATAAATAAAATTAATTAGAAATCAATAGGTTTTAATTCATTTAATTATTTCTATTTTCTTTCCTAAAATAATAAAAATCCAAAATGTCATAAATTATTTTTCATTAATTAACTTTAATATTCAATTTAGTTATTTAATTTAGGATTTAATTTCTTTTCTTAAAATAAAAACAACAAAAAGATGGCATTTTCTTTAACCAAAAAGGTCTAAACCCTAAATTTCGCACTCGATTTAACTTCCCGCGTGCTTTATTTATTTTTATCCAATTATGTATCTGCTTACGGACTGTAATAGTTAAATAGGACATTTAATTATTTTTATCGCTTTGTTTTATTTTTCAAAGGGTTGCTTTTGGCGATGTAAATACCCGACGCCTTGTAATTTAAATTTCCGCACCTTTAATTTCTGCAAAATTATAACTGTTAGATGTTTGATAATAGGGTTTGCATGACAAGACTGAATGTTAATCTTAAAATCAAATTAGATCACCATTAACATGTGCAAAGATAAAACTAACTGAAAACGACACCTTCGCACATGCGCACTCTTAGGGTACACCCCACTTGGTTGCCTTCGTACACGGTCGTTGAGTATAGGTTGTTTTAGAGGTCGCCCTCTTGTCTTAAAAGATCATAGTCGCCTCGAAACGGTTGCCTCGGATATTGTTGCCTCAAACAAATGATCTAAGACATCAGGGTTACCACTAAAGCGTCCTAACATTGCTTTAGTGACCGCAAGTCCCCCAATTCGAATTGACCCTCAAACTCCAACGACGGTGCTACCTACTCATTAATAGTGGGATATCATTGTCTAAAGGAAATTAACATAAAATGTTTCCTTTTTCGAGTAGGTAGATAGTTCTTAGATACTTGCTCATTCAAAACAAAACAAATTTTTCACACTTACACTCCTTTTCGAACAAGTTTTCAAAAACACTTCATTACACTCTTGAGGACAGAAGCAAGAGTTAAATCGAAGTTTTCAAACAAAAACTTTTTCAAACCCACAAGCACAAAGAAAACAATTTTGAAAACAATTGAGCAAGTACCTAAGAGCCCGTGGATAACCACTGCTAGAAAGGGTGCTAATACCTTCCCTTTCTATAATCTACCCCCCGAACCCGAGAAATATCTCGAAAAAGGAATTTTTCTGTGCTTTTTTTTCCTTTCCTTGTTGGATAAATTAAAAGTCGGTGGCAACTCTTGTTTACCGCGACATTTTGCAAAAACAAACGCAAAACATAAACCAGCATACCAAAAAACAGTCAGTTCTTCCACCATATCACACATTGCTTCAACCATATCGGTCTATGCCGTACAATTTCCATAATCTATTGCTACTTACCTAAAAATGTATCCCAGATCTGGGTGGAGGATCAAAGCAATCCAAAACAGAGAACCATAATGTAAAGCATACAACTCAAACAATGAAAGCAAGTAAATGTGATCTAACCCTTAGGTAACCCCACTTTTACGAAACTTCCCCAGCAGAGTCGCCAGTTCTGTGATGCGATTGGAGAACTGACTTGGAGGGTTTTGCGTTTTATCGCAAATGTTGCGGTTTAGCAAGAGTCGCCACTGACTTTTCTTTTATCCAAAAGGAAAGATGAAAAAGCACAGGAAAGACCTTTAGAGATGTTTTCTTGAGTTTGGGGGGTAGATTATGAAAAGGGAAGGTGTTAGCACCCTTTTCATCCATGGTTTTCCACGGGTTCTTAGTTACTCGCTAGATCACTTACTTTTGTTTGAAAAATGTGCTTTGTGTGGTTTTTGAAAGTATTTTGAAAAGGCGCCATCGTTTAGGCAAACTTTTGTAATGATTCTCGTTCGTGAGAATGTATACAAAGGTGTTGATCTTTTGAAAATGTTTTCAAGTTTGAAAGATGTTTGGAAATGTGTGTGTTTGTTTTAAAAATAGCAAGGATATTTGTTTTGAAATGGAGCAAGTAACTAAAAGCAATCTACTTACTCAAAAAGGTCTTATGTGTTCTTTTCCTCCTCCTTTAGACGTTGTTATCTTACCACTGTTTTGGTAAGAAGCCCCATCGTTGGATGTGAAGGGACGGGCGTGGGTCATCGTATAACCATGATAGCAATGTTGTGAGATGACTTAGCATTTTTATTTAGGGACTAAGATAATTTCTAAAGGCAACTTTGATAGCGTCATTGAGGGACTATGATCTTATATTTTTTATTTGTTTGTGCTAAGACATCCCACATGCATAACATGGCCATTTTTGTAAGGCAACAAGTGGAATAACCCTAGGGGTGCTTGTGTGCAAGTGTGTTGATTTCATGCTTTGTTTTTGTCTTAATTATGGGTTGTCTATTTTTTGTTTTTATCTTTATCATACACATCCTAATTACTAACAATATATGAAATCAATGAAAAATGCAAAAAAGTAAAATCCTACGCTATTACAATCATTAGGGGGATGAGGTGTACAAATTTTAAAATGGGGATTGCAAATTAAATCCTAAGTTACTATTACAACCACATTGAATGGATAAGAATGTACAAGAAATGTAAAATGCTTATTTTATTTAAGAAAAGAAATAAGTTTTGTTTAAGAAAATATTTTTTGGTCTTTTTTTTGAAAGGAATAAAATATAATATGTGAATATGAAATATTTTTGGTGTTTTTTTATTAATGAAAAATAAAAGTGATGGTAAAAAATAATAAAAGGAAAGAAGACAGAATCAGCGTAAATGCTGAAATAGAAGAGGTCAGAAGTTCTGACTCTGACGTGCTGCACAAACAGAAATAAACGTTAATAGAAATAGGGAAGATCAGAAGTTCTGGATCTGCTGAGAGCACAAAAGTTTTCAGAAGTTCTGATGCTACTGGCAGAACTTTGCCTCTCTTCTCCATGCTAGTCAGAACATCTGCAACTTAGTCATTTCTCCACAAAACAAAAGATACACATATAACAGTTTATGGCAGGTTTCATAATGCTTCAGAAACAAGAGATATCAGAATTATAAATCAGAAGCAAGCATGAGTTTGCTAATCCTAACTCTGAGTTCTAATTTCTTCAAGAAGATCTGAACTGGAATTCTCTCTACTTAGGCAGGCATATGCATGAAATCTCAGAATATGTACATCATCAGAATCAGAATGTCTACATTGTATTTTTAAACGTGTAAATCTGATAGTGCCTAAGTAATATGATGAGAGTCAGTAAAAGCTTACCTTGCAGCTGGAAAATACGCTGTGAGTTGGAACCTGGTTCTGACCGCTTGTGATGTTCTGAACAGCTTCCTCACGTGTTCAGCAGGCTGGAAACTTTCAACTTAGGCTGTAAATGATTAGAAAATTCTAGAACTACCAAGGGGTGAAGTTCTGACTTTTTGAGGTGGATATTGATGGAGAGGGTATTACAGTTTTGCTATATAAGTTAGGATGGCTTTTGAATGTATGTCAGAAACTGTATGGGTGGTTTTGGTCAATAGACACTTGAGAAAAAATGGAGTTTGAAGGAAAGAATCAAAAGTTAAAAGGTTTTGTATTTTTGTGTTTACAGTTTTTTGGACTCTTGGAATTTTTGCAGGGGTTCAAGACTTTTCTTTCTCAAATTTTTCCACCTCTTTTCAATGGCTAATGAAGTTCAATTTATAGGCAAAGGTTTTGTAGTTTGGAGAGGTCAAGTGGCACCAACGTTATACGCTAGACGCTGACTTACTCTTGAAGTAAGCTTAAACAAGCATGGTTCAAGGCACAAAGTATGATGGTTAGCAGGTTTAGAAGCGCCTAAGCTGGATTTGTCAGCAGAAATTAAGGAAAAGCAAAAGCAACACATGGGCCTATCACCCTTTTGCATAAAAGTTTGTTTTCCCAAGACAGTAAAGGTACACGTCGGGGAAATCCCTTGGATAAAGACTCAAAAGTGGTCCTGAGCATTAAATGATGATGAGATTTATCAAATCAGAAATCTTGCCATTTGAAATTCTACATCATTGCTTAATTCTGGATCAGAAGTTTACCTTTAGCGTAGCATCCAATCTTCTGATCCTTTTATCTTTTGGCTTCAGCATGTTCTGAAGGAGCTCCCAGACTTTCCAAGAAGCTTGTAACACGCTTTGTAACCTTCTTTGAATTACTCTTGCAAACTCTGACTGAATCTTGATGAAAACTGGACCAGAAGTTGCAACCAAACTCTGTCTTGGAACCATCCAGAATTTGCTGAGTGTCTCCGTTTCAAAGACATGTCTTTGAGGAGTTATAACTTGAAATCCCAACATTCTTAGGTGATGTTTTGTTCTGCAATGTTTCAGATCTTGTGGGAGTCTATAACTCTTGTGTCAGAAGTTGATCCAGAATCAGCTTGCATCATGGTGATAATCTGATCAGAAGTTCTGAGCTTGTCATGTTTCTTAAGCACTTAGAAAAAAATTCTAAGTATTTTAGAATTTTGACTTTCCCAAAGTAATTTTGATTTTTGAATATCTTTATGAAACAAATCTCACATTCTAACATGTCTTGATGAAATATGATTCTTGAGACTTGATTTTGATCCAAAAGTCAGGGTTTGACTTTTCAATATGCAAATGACCATTTTGCCCTTGTGAATGAATTTCTTGAAAAATTGATAATTCAATGCTTGGAAATATATGGAAGCAAACCTGGGATCCAGGGTGATCCCTTGAGAAATGAGAGGAAAATTTTTGGGGTACAACATGGGGTTTCATGGTTAGTCTATAACACTGGTCGTCTGAGTACGAGGGGTAGAAAGGAAATGGATCTTGGGGTGTTTGGTATTGGGAATGCTAGGTGCTTTGGTGATGTGGTGGTTGATGGTAAGTTGGGTCGGTTGGTTCATAATCTTCGGAAAATCCCAGATCAGGGCTAAGGTTAGATGTTGAGGGGCCCATATTGGGATATGTAAAAGATTGGAATTGTGTGTAGGGCATGCGAGTGGATTGGTATTGTGATTGAAATTGTGGTTGGGTGTAAGGAATATAGGGGTATTGGTATTGAGGTGGTGATTGTGGTTGGTTGTGGGGCATGTGGGTGTAATCGTATTGTGGTGGTGATTGTGATTGGGTGTTTGTGGTTCTGTTTCGTTGAGGAGGTTGGTGGGAGGTTGATGTGTGTTGGGTTTGTTGTTGGGGAAATGAGGGTTGTGCCCATTGTGTTCGTGGGTCAACCAAATACCTTGAATGAGACACGTGCATTTCTGGGGTACTAACCGATTTGTACCAAGCTAAATATTGATCCATGTGTCCCATATTACCATGGTTGAGGAAAATTAGGAATTGCAAGACATGTCGGTGACGCCTCTGCCACATCTTACACCATTCTGGAGCAAAATCTTTCCATTTGGTAAGACCCCATTGGGCGTCGACCCTTTTGAGATGCCACGGGGACAAACAAGTTGGATCATAGGGTATCTCTTGATGCATTCCAAACTGCATCTTGACACGGTCGATGTGGTGCATCTCCACAACATTGAACTGTATGATTGCAGTCTTTGCGCTCCAAATTATTGCATCCTTGAAGTTTGGTTCATGGTCCAAACCCAAATATGGTCTCCACACAAACTGCGGATAAAATGAAATCAGCTTAATGAAAACGTAATAAATAAATAATTTAAAAGTATAAAAGTTGAAAGGTATGACGTACATCATCCGGGCCAAGGTGATCCAATAGATTGCGATATAGAGCGAAATTGAATCTTGGATTCTTTCTGTAATCCACACCCCTCACACAGTACCTAAAGGAATTGAAAAATATATTATTTTTATCATATATTTGGTGAAGAGATGAATAATAATAAATGATATAAGTTAATGACTTACTTTGTTGCGTATGGAAAAACGAATGCGTTGTTGACGGGGTTTAGGGACTCCATTCTCCACCAAACCCAACTTGAAGTAAAAAAGCGCAGCCATAAAATGTACATTTTTCCTTGATTGCATTTTTACACAAGGAACTATATAGATGGGCTAAAACAGCAGAACCCCAACTATTCTTTTTAGTTTTTTCAAAGTCTCTAAGTAAATTTAAATACATAAAATTTACACTATTTCCCGTACTTTCGGGAAATAAAAAGGTTCCAAATAGTATCATTATATAATTTCTAGCTTTTATTACCTTAGCTAGCTCGGAGGAATTTTCGTTCAATTCCAGAGTCGCATAATGATTTTTGAGCTCAGTAAGTAGTATACCCTGATCTCTCGTACCACCACCTTCAACCATATCCCTACCCAACAATTCTTCACACATAATTGGGTTGTTGAACCAACCCGTTAACCGCCTTACCATTGACAGGGAGACCCAATAACATGTACACATCCTCTAGTGTGATGGTACATTCACCTATTGGTAGATGAAATTTGTGGGTCTCTGGTCTCCACCTTTCCAATATTGCAAGTATGAACTTTGAATCAATCATACAGTTGGAGATCTTTATAACGTTTCTGAAACTTGCATATTCGAGATAGGGTACGATCAACGGGTCGGAAGCAAGGTAGTTGTGTGACCAAATTCTGAATATTTTAGTATCCTAAGTTAAGAATGTAAAAAGTGTAAGAGTCCATAAGATGAATAAAGAATTAATAGAAGTATGAAAAATGTATAAGTATACAAGAAACTTACAAACACTACAATATTGTCCCTTGTGCCTCTGTGAGAATCGCTCATTGTGAGAAGAGCCATTGTTGAAATTGTATGAGATTATGAAAGAGTTTGTAGCAGAGAGTGAGAGGATTGTGGATGCAATAGAAGTATGTGAGGCTCTGTATTTATATGCAAAATTTTATCACAAAGTAAGTGAGGTGGTTGGTGGGTGCATGCTTGCATGATAAGTGTCACTCTTGCAGTGTAGGTGCAAGCTAGGTGGCAGCCTTAGGGAAGACATCTCTGCATGCATGTAATACGATTGGACGTGTAGGGAGGCGCCATTGGACTTGGCGAATGAGTACAAAAATGAAAGGTGTCACCATCCATGTTGGCGAATTAAAGGTGGCATGGGTTACAGTATAAGTGCAGGTTATGTGGCAGCCTTGAGGAAGGCATCTCTGCATGCATGTAATACGATTGGACGTGTAGGGAGGCGCCGTTGGACTTGGCAAATGAGTACAAAAATGTAAGGTGTTGCCATCCCTGTTGGCGAATTATAGGTGGCATGATTTGCAGTGTAGGTGTAGGCTATGTGGCAGCCTTGGTAAAGGCATCTCTGCATGCGTGTAATACGATTGAACGTGTAGGGAGGCGCCACTGGACTTGGCGAATGAGTACAAAAATGAAAGGTGTCGCCATCCCTGTTGGCGAATTAGAGGTGGCATGGGTTGTAGTGTAGGTGCGGGCTAGGTGGCAGCCTCGGGGAAGGTATCTCTGCATGCATGTAATACGATTGGACTTGTAGGGAGGCGCCATTGAACTTGGTGAATGAGTACAAAAATGAAAGGTGTCGCCATCCCTGTTGGTGAATTAGAGGTGGCATGGGTTGCAGTGTAGGTATAGGCTAGGTAGTAGCCTTGGGGAAGGCATCTCTGCATGCATGTAATACGATTGAACGTGTAGGGAGGCAAATTCGAGGTTGCTTATTGTTGTTTTATTCAAATTCAATACAACCTATTTAATCCTACATTTATCAAAACACTTATACACTTAATCACTCAAACACTCGAACATTAAAAATTCAAACAATTAACTCAAAGACTCAAACAATCAAACACTTAAACCTTCAAACCTTCAAACCTTCAAACAGTCATACACAATGGCCTCTGCACCCCAATATGTGATCAGTGCATATTTCAACAGTGAGACATACATTTGTCCCACCTTTGGGTTTTTGTTTAGAGACATTGAGAACAACTGATTCTGTTTAAACAGGAAAGCCAATTTCTTGTATTTCAAAAAACGATTGGAGACCAAACTTGGACGAGGTCCCGTGACACAAATCTTTTATCAGAATCCATTTTTTTGTAACAACCAAATAATATTTTATAAGGTTGAGGTTCAAGATGACGAGGACCTTCAGAATATGTTTTCCAGTCATGAGTATTCTGGGTACGACTCTATTGAGTTGTACATTATGCTGCGAGATCCTCAACTGTCACAAGTGGTTGATCCTCTAGAGACCGAACAAGCAGAAGTAGATGTAACTGACGAAGAAGAAGAAGATGACGAGTTAGAGTTTAACGACATGGTCAACAATGATTCCGAAGACGATGGGATACCTGGTATACCTTCAAACGAGATCTACACACCACCTCCGCACATGACAAACTTCAACATGGGCGGAGATGAACCGTCATCTGATTTATTTTTCAATTTGTATATGCAGTCGGATGAAAACTTAAAAGAGAAAGACAAATTTCGTAATAGAGAAAAATGTATCCGAGCCATAAAAAAATTTCACATGCTCAACTCGGTCAATTTTAAGGTAGATCGTGTAAATCCAGAAAGGTAGAAGATCAAGTGTATCCACCTAAATTTTATGTTCAAGCTCACTGCATCATACAGATTAAAAGGTGATTGTTGGGTCATAGGTTCTATATCCACCCACATATGTGTCAATTCTACTCAATCACAGGATCATCGGAAACTAAATTATGATCTCATATGTCAAGAAATCCTACCCCTCATCAGCAACAACAATGATCCATCATTGAAGGTGAAAACCCTAATCTCTCACATCACTATGGTATTTAACTATACTATGTCACACCGAAAGGTGTGGTTAGCAAAGACCAAGGCGATTGAAACGATATATGGAAACTGGGAGGAGTCATGCAAAGAACTTCCTCGCTACCTGAATGCACTTCAGACTTATTCTCTGGGTACTGTTTACATTCTGGAAACATTGCCAGCATACGCCCCATATGGTAGTCAACTCACCAAAAATGGAATATTCAGTCGAGTGTTCTGGGATTTTCAACCTTGCATCATAGGGTTTGCGTCATGCAAACCAATTATTCAAATTAATGGGACTTGGTTGTATGGGAAATACAAAGGTATGCTACTGATGGCAGTTGCACAAGATGGCAACAACAACATTTTCCCAATTGCCTTTGCCCTAGTCGAGGGAGAGACTGGTGGTGCTTAGAGCTTATTTCTCAAGAATCTCCGAACACATGTGGCTCCTCAACCAGATCTCTGTTTGATCTCTGATAGACATGTATCTATTGAGAGTGCATACAACAATCTTGCAAACGGCTGGCATGACCCTCCTTCTACGCATGTCTATTGCATTAGAAATATCATCCAAAATTTCACGAGGGAGATCAAAGACAGAGCTCTTGGGAAAGCAATTATTAATGCAGGATATGCATTAACACAACCTACGTTCAAATATTATCGCAACGAGATCCGATTGTCAAATCCGGACACCGGTAGGTGGATCGATAACATTCTGGTAGAAAAATGGACTAGGTCATACGATAATGGACAACGATGGGGCCACATGACAACAAATCTAATTGAATCCATGAACAGGGTATTCAAAGGCATATGAAACCTCCCAGTAACTGCTTTGGTTAAATCAACATATTTTAGGATGGCTTCGTTGTTTGCCAAAAGAGGTGAAATATGGAATGATGTGTTGCAATCTGGACAACTATGGAGTGAAAGCTGCATGAAGTATATTAAGGCAGAAAGTGCCAAAGCCAACACCCATATGGTTATATGATTTGACTGACACAGCCACAACTTCATTGTCAAAGAGACTATTGACCACAACGAGGGGCTGCCAAGACAAGAGTATAGGGTTATACTACCTTCTCGTTAGTGCGATTGTGGCAAGTTTCAAGCCTTTCGTATGCCTTGATCTCATGTCATTGCTGCATGTGCCCATACTCATCAAGACGCATTACAACTTCTGTCTCCCATTTACAAATCTGAAACCTTGCTCAACGTATACAACAACAACTTCCCTTTGGTAGTAAAACCTGATTATTGGCATGTATACGATGGTGAAATAGTATGACACAATGACCAAATGCGAAGGAATAAAAAGGGTCGTTCCAAAAGTAAGTGCATCACAACTGAAATGAACTTCCTTGACAAGCTGGAAAGAAAGTATGGTTTATGTCGTCAGGTCGGACACAATCGCAAAAATTGTCTGACTCGGGCTACTAGCTCAACCATATAAAAATTGTATTACAAAACATCTTTACTTTTTTAAGTTGTAAACATTACGGTTTTTCATTAACAACATTTGTTACAATAAACCTTGCGCGAACAACAAATAAAACACGACAAACTGTCTACGAAATTACAACTGTTAAAACAATTCCATCTGACCCATGCATCATGAACATTACGTCGTTGTCTGTTTTGACTTCCTCCAACCAAAAATTAGATCTTCATGTCGCAAGTGAGGTGGTTGTTCTTCTTCGTTGGATCCTTCTAATTTGTTCCCCATCCTCGATGTCTCCCTCTAGCCATCGCATCAACTCCCTCTTCAGACGCTCCATGGAGTGAATGTGCCAGAATTTCATTTTCATCGGAGGTTTTGTGGCTGAGAAAATAACGTAACCATCTCTGGTAAAAATCATGGATGATGTCATGACGCAAATAACAGAGAAAAAAAATAAGAGGACGGTGCGAGAAAGTGTGAAGAATGACGGAGAAATGGACGAATTATTTATAAAAAATGCATTTTGCCCTAGAAGCCAAGTGAGATGGCGCCTCCCTTCACTTTTAGAGTGCATGCGCCATCTCACTTGAATAAAATAGAGCGCATGCGCCAAGTGAGATGACGCCTATGGCAAAAACCTAGGTGCATGCGCCAACTGGGTTGGCTCCTCCCTTGTGGGGTTTTCTGAAACATGGTTATTTGCGTAATTTTCTCCGAAACATAGTTATTTGTGAATTTTTTTAATACCTTATTATTACAAAAAAAATTCCAAAAAATCATATAAAAATAGATTTGTGCAAAGAGAAAATGAAGAGAAAACTTAAAAAAAAACTAAAATAGTAATTTTTAAATTGAAAGAATTAAAATAAAATAAAATAAAAAATGAAACAGTAGGATTGAAGTTGCAATTAGGCCTAGATAATTTTTAAATATAAAGATGATTTGATATAATACATGATATTCATTGGTTAACAATACAAAATTACTTTACATTACCGATGCATCTACTATTTTATCAAATAATATTATAAAATTTCAGATTTTTCTATAATTAAGCGAATATTTACAAATAAATATCTATTTTAATGTGTGCGTTATCCGAAAGTAAATCTTTATAAATGCATGAATTTGTATAATAAAAGCAATATTAAAAACTAAAGTTTTTTTTGGGTTTTTGGATAATGTGATATATCTAATAGGGATGTGTGATACAGTGGGAGAACTGACTTGAGGTTTGCGTTTGTTTTCGCAAATGTTTCGGTTGAGTAAGAGTCGCCACTGACTTTTTATTTTATCCTAAGGAAAGGTTAAAAAGCACAGGAAAAACCTTTGAGATGTTTTCTTGGGTTCAGGGAGTAGATTATAGAAAGGGAAGGTATTATCACACTTTCTATCCATGGTTATCCATGGGCTCTTAGTTACTTGCTTAGATCACTTGCCTTTGCTTTTCAATTGTTTGAAATGGTGCTTTGTGTGTGATTTTGAAAGATGTTTTAAAAAGAGGCCATTGTTGTGGCAACCTTTGTAATGATCCATGTTTGAATGTATACAAAGGTGTATTGTCTTTTGAAAAGTTTTTCAATGTTTTGAAAGTTTGTGTTGTGGAGTGTGTTTTTTTGAAAAATGGCAAGGATTTGTTTTGCAAGTTGGTCAAGTAACCAAGAGCTATCTACCCTAAATTTCTCAAAGATCATTCCTATGTTTTAACCCTTTTAACAGTATTGTTCCACCATTGTATTTGGTGGACAATCTTGTGTTAGGATGTTAATGGGACGAGCGCAGGTCATCGTTTAGACCATGAATGCAATAGTGCCAAGTGTCTTTGGCAATTTTTCCTTTAAGGGACTTGATCATTTTTAGGAAACTTGAGGTAGCGTCATCGAGGGACTATGATCATTTGATTTGTTTTTGTTTGGCCAAAGACACTCAACATGCAACATGGCCCAATTTTGAAGGCAACAAGTGGAGTAACCCTAAGGGTGCAAGTGTGTTTTGTGTTGTCCATTTTCATGCTTGTTTATCTTTGAATTAGGTCAAGCTATTTGTTATTTGATTTTGCATACAAACCCTAGGTCTATCATGGCATAATTTGAAAGCTTTTAAATGCGGAAATTTAAAGTCCTAAATTATTACAACATGATTATGGGGATGGGGATACAACTGTTTGAATGGGGGGATATTTAGCAAGAAATTAAATCAAAAATTATTACATCCATATTGAATATACAAATATCAAATTCTACAATATTTAAACAAATATAATAAATATGCAAAAATGTATTATGCACAAAAAGGATTTTTTATGTATGAAGGTATTTTTCATGTGAAATATAAACAAAAAATAAAAAAAGTCAATTTTTGGATATTTTTATGGTTTAGGGCAAAACCCTAGATTTTGAATAAAATGGTATTTATTTATTAATTATATACAATATTTGTTAATTATATACAAAAAATAAAAAAAGGAAGTATATTGTAAAAGAAAAGTATTTTTTAGTGTCATATATTAATAAAAATAAAAATATATTATTTTTATATTTTTATCCTAAATATTCTAATAAATATGCAAGTATTTATATTATATATATTTAAATATACTAAATATGTACAAAAAATAAAATATTAATTATTTACAAAAATGTGTATTTTCAGAAAATGTTTTCAAAATGTAAATGAAAAATAATAACTGAAAATAAATATATTTTTGTATTATTTTTTAGTGTTTTAAATAAAAGTATCTATATTTATTTACATGTATATGTTTAAATAAAACAAATAAATTCCAAATAAATACAAAAATGTGTGGAAAAATAATTTTAATGTTTTTTATGTTTTGACAAAAAATATCAAGTCAGAAGAAAAAATAAAAAGTAAAAAATAATGGATATTTCACACAATGGGCCAGGGGGGTGTAAATGAAAAAAAGGAGTGTGAACAACAAGGATAGCTCAGGCCCAGCCCAAGCCATCATCTTCTTCCTCCAGCTTCTGTCAAACGCGCGCTTCTTTGTTCAAAATACAAACTCCCGATTCTTTGATTTTTAGCAAAAACTCATAACACAAACAATGTAGAGCATCAAGAGACGAATTCATACATATAAAAAACTTGACCTAACTCTAAGAAACGAAGGAGAATTTATTCATCCCCAATTTCTGACCTAAATTTTCTCCAATGTTCATGGCCAAAATTCTCACAGCATACTCAAAATAAATGAAAAGTAAGTATATGGATGGCTTCAGGGCTATGAGGAGAACATGTTTCATTCACAAACCTAAGCCTAAATCTTCCTATATTGAGAGATAGAAGTTCATGCTTTTACCTGTTTCAGCTTGAGTCGTGTACAGCAATGGAGGTATCTTCAATGGAGTTTGAGCTTTGGTACAGCTTGCCTGAAGTCCAAGGATGCTTCTCCAACACCTAGCTTGCTTTGAATCACTATGAATCGTGCTATGGAAGTTCACCTGCAAAACTGAAAAATGAAAATGGCAACAGGGGTTAGGGATGTTACAGTTTGTATCTAGGGCTTGGGATAGCTTCAATGGATGGTAGGGAGTGTGTTTGAACAAGCTTTGGCCAAAACGCACGAGCAAACTGAGTTGTGCAACTCAATCTGTAGGGATGCCCTGTTTCTTGCAGAAAAATGGTGTTTTGATGAATGAGGAGGTTTGAGGGGTGGTTGATTCGTGTTTTAGGTCAGTTAGGTAGTGTGAAAAGTGTTTGCAAAGTTTGCTTTGGCTGGTTTTTACAGGAATGAGAGATTGATAGTTTTTGCAAGCTTTCTTCCCATGTAAGCAAGGATATGTCCACTTGTGATATAGGCCTGTCCAATGTCCTTAAGCATGCTGCATATCTTGTTCTTGATCAGAGGGATTTGTGTACAAATGCTAGCCTCAAAGATCTGTCCCATGCCTCTTGGATTTGAATTTGACATAAAGCACTACTTTACCAAAATGGCAAAGTTGCTTTTTCTAATTATGGATTAGTTCTTTGTGTAATGACTAAATGCACAAAACAAAGCTTGAACACAAAGGTTAGGCATTTAATTATGGAGTGAAAACTTGGTTTAGAGGCCTGCAAACAAGTTCCAAGCATGCTGATTTGAAAATGAGACTTGTATGAACATGCCTTTGGTTATGAACAAAAGTGACTTTTGCCCATCTTTGCAAATTCGATTCTCCCTAACCACAAGGGTGTTTGAGAAGTTATTGGACAATTTAGAAAGCTTGGAATGTGTACTACAATCCATATTTGTAATGAAAATTGAAACTCCAAGTGGAACCATGTGAAAAATGGCCAAGAAGTTGGACAAAAATCCTGCCTAGAATAGGTCAAAATTTCTCTAAGTTAAAAATGTTTTGCACCCTTATTCCAAAAATCATAACTTGAGCTACAAGCTTCTTTTGAGAAAACTTTGTGAATCAAAGTTGTATATTTTACAATGTAATACAACTTTCATGTTTTGAGTTTTGTTTGAATCCATTTTCATCTTGGTGAAAAAATGGGACAAATTTAGGAAAAAATAAGGAAATTTCATAACTTAGAAAATTTCTAAGTTATGAAATTTCTTCATTTTAAACCCTAATTTGCAATTTTGGGTTTCTTGATGAACTAGTTTCATAATTTGACATGTCTTGATGAAAAATGAATCTTGGCACTTGATTTTGACCAAAAAGTCAAAGTTTGACTTTTCAGTATACAGTCAAATTTTGATCAGTTGACTGAAAAATTCATCTGTCAATCCTATGCATTTGGGATCTTTTGAACTTGTTGAATGTGTCAAGACAATGCCATTGAGTCCTTGAGTCCATATGTGAACTTGGTTTGCCATTGGTTAGGTCAAACAGTCAAAAATTGCCTTTGTGCAGTCAAAACCCAAAAAATGACCATTTTGCCCTTTTGGTGATCTGATCAAATTTCTTGTGGAATGGTGATCCAAACTTGACCAAATGGTTCATATGAGTTCATAATGTTGATGTGGGTCAAAAATCACGAGGTTTGACTGTCAATTGGCCACAGTTGACTTTTTCCCCAATACAGCTGATTTCTAGGTCAACTGTCCAATTGACTGGGCAAAGATTGGAATCAAGGCTTGAAACTTGATATGGATAAACTTGTGAGTTCAACATGAAGCATGAAAGTCACTTTGGGCATTTTAGGTCAAAACATCTTTGTGCAAACTCAAACCCTAATTTGGGTCAACAGTGCAAGGAGGAGTCTTGAGCAGAGCAAACCCTAACTTGATCTTGAGCTCCAAGGGTCTTGTGGTGAGAAAATGTTGATGAAATGAGAGGGCAAATTTTGGGGTACAACAGTTGCCCCTGTTTAATCTTCTTGAACCTGAAGAGTTAGATTGGCAAGCTTGCCTTTCGCAACTCGAGGGTAAGAGGAGATTGGACACTAGAGTGCCCTTAAATTTGCACTCGTCAAAACATGGATGCGGGAATGGGCTTAGAGATGCCATTTGGAGATGGGCTTAAAGATGCCATCTGGAATGTTTGTTGAACTGCAATGTGATAGGTTAGAAGAATGAGGATCATAATGGTATCTGTGTCTGGAATGCATTTGAACTGTATCTGGAGACTGAGTTTGTATGAGCAAAAGAATGGCCTCCGTGTCTGGGGCGTATCTGAGCTGTAACTGTGTTTGAATGTAGAATGAATATCAGAATGACTGCCGTGTCAGGAGTGTATCTGTATTGTATCTGGGTAACAAAGAAACATCTGTTCATGGAGCAATTGCGTGCTGGGGACAAATTCTGAATGAGTGACAGAATGGCAACCGTGTCTAGAGCGTATTTAGACTGTATCTGAAGTTGAGATCCGTATGAGTAATAGACTGACTTCCGTGTCTAGAGTGTATCTGAAACTGTAACTGGGATCTAAATAAATAACAGGATGACTTCCGTGGCGAATGCACTGGGTAGAATCAAACTGCTGTTGTAAGGGTCAGAATGGTATCCGTGCTTGGAATGCATTGAACATTGAGGTGGATAAGTGAATCTGAATGAGAGATAGAATGGCTGCCGTGTCTGGAGCGTATCTAGTCTGTATCTGATTGATGTAGTCTGAATGAGTAGTAGAATGACCGCCGTGTCTGGGGTGTATCTGTATTGTATCTGACTTGAAATTCTGAATGAATAATAGAATGACTGCCGCGTCTGGGGTGTATCCCTACTGTATCTGAATAATTATTAATGATAGCCTTTTAATCTTATCCTGAACAGGATGAAATGTTAGCTAAAACACAAAGTTATGTTGCATGATATGTATGATGCAATATATATGTTATATCAATGTTTATGATATATGAATGTAATGAATGCGCATGTAAGCTGATGACCTGTCTTGCTGAAGATAGATGAATCCTGGATAGCCGGAGATGAGATAATATTGACTGTTGCTGGGGAAAATGAATCATTGACTGCTGCAGGGGATTGCAAGAATCTCTGAGTGCTAAAGCTGAGATATCCTTGTTGATTGCTGACTGCTTGGGGGACAAGATCTTCAGTTATTGAGGGATCTTAGGATCACTGCTGGGGATTGAAAATCCTTGGTGACCTGTGGGGAATGAGAATTCTGATGATCTCTACTGGGGAGTTCAGAACCTGGGAGACTCATGCTGGAGGAGTGAGACTGAGAATCTTCAATCTGACGGGAAGTATCTCTGTGGGGAGAAGGTTCACTAGTCTGGTTCCGCTGGGGATTGATAGTTGGAAGTGTTAGCTCCGTTGGAGATTGGTAGTTTTGACTTCAACTGGGGATAGGATTTTTAGATTTTAGGGCTCCACTGGGGATAATGAAACTTAATTCTGAGGGGAATTGAGTTCTAGAAGGCTCTCTGGCTGGGGAAATCAGTTTTGGAAAAAGCTTATGTTCTGCTGGAGATCCTGAAGTTTAATTATGTTTGGAGAATTGAGTTCTAGATTTTGACTTTGTTGAGGAATTTAGAGTTCAATTCTGCTAGAGATTCCTTCTGAAAGGGCATCAAGATATCTATCTGTACCCTGCAATCATCTTTCTTGATTTGTAAGAGAATGATTATGTTCAAATGCATATGCCTATTTAACAAAATATTGGACGTTTCTCAAATAAAACATAAGTGCAAAAGAGAAAGAGGAGAACAAAGCAAATTTCTGTATTTGGAAAAGTACTTGTATTAACTTTTATGAGTATCTTTGTACAAAGGAGACAAACATCCTAGTAAGAGGATGTTGTCGTAAAAAATTGAAAATTTTATACAAAAGAAAGATGGCTATGTGTAACAATTCCATGGGGTTCCATTCTGTTATAGCCTTCACAACTCTGAATATCTGTCCATTTGCTGCTTCGTCCGCCGATGACTGGATTGATCAGAAGTTCGGAGCTTGTTGATGAAGAGATTGTTCTTTAAAGTGATCCAACGAGACATAGTCATACGCTTTAATTCCCTAACTTTTGCCTGGACCGCCCTCTCGGGTTTCCGATCCACCGGGAAACCCCTTTTTTCCCAAGCCGCCCTTTCGGGTTTTCGACTTGACAGGTGTACAGATTTTTTTGTTTTATCCCTAATTTTTTCCTGAACTGCCCTTTCGGGTTTTCGGTTCACCGAGATGCCCATTTTTGCCCAAGCCGCCCTTTCGGGTTTTCGACTTTTTGGGTTGTTTTATGCGTAGTATCTTTTGACTATGTCTGCATTCGCAGGGTGTGGCAAATCGTCGCCGTCCATGGTGGTCAGAATCATTGCACCACCAGAAAATATGCTCTTGATCACAAATGGTCCTTCGTAAGTAGGAGTCCATTTGCCCCTGGGATCACTTTGCGGCAAGATAATCCGCTTGATTACAAGATCTCCGACTTGATATACTTGACGTCTGACTTTCTTGTTGAAAGCCTTGATCATCCGTTTTTGGTACGTCTAACCATGGCAAACAGCAGTGAGTCGCTTCTCGTCGATCAAATTGAGTTGATCAAGTCGGGTCTGAATCCAATCGTTTTCACTTAAACCAGAGTCCTTCATAATCCTTAAAGAAGGAATTTGAACTTCCATGGGTAGGACAGCTTCCATGCCATATACCAAAGAAAATGGGGTTGCCCCTGTTGAAGTATGTGCCGTGGTACGGTATCCATGCAGGGCAAACGGTAGCATCTCATGCCAGTCCTTGTAGGTAACTGTCATTTTCTGAATGATCTTCTTAATGTTTTTGTTCGCAGCTTCAACAACACCGTTCATCTTCGACTGATAGGGAGATGAATTGTGATGATAAATCTTGAACTGTTCGCATATAGCGGTGATCATAGTATTATTCAGATTAGTACCGTTGTCTGTAATGATCCTGTCGGGGACACCATACCGGCATATAAGGTTTTGCTTGATGAAGCGGGCAACCACATTTTTTGTAACAGAGGCGAAGGAAGCTGCTTCGACCCATTTGGTAAAATAGTCAATGGCGACCAGGATGAAGCGATGTCCATTGGACGCTGTGGGCTTGATCTCTCCAATCATGTCAATGCACCACATTGCGAATGGCCAAGGAGCTGTCAGAACGTTGAGAGGAACAGGAGGAATATGAATCTTGTCAGCATAGACTTGACATTTGTGACAAGTACGGGAATGTTGATGGCAATCAGCTTCCATGGTGGACCAGTAATAGCCTGCCCTTAGAATCTTCTTAGCCATCGTATGTCCGCTCAAGTGGGTGCCAAATGTACCGCTGTGTATCTCAGTCATGATTAACTCTGCTTCAGCTTTGTCTACACATTGGAGTAAAACACAATCATGGCTGCGTTTATAGAGGATGCCGTTGCTCAGGAAGAACTTGGCAGCAAATTTCCTTAGGAACTTTTTGTCATTTACGGAAGCTCCTTCGGGATATTCTCTAGTCTGGAGATACCTTTTGATTTCGTGAAACCAGGGTTGTTCCACTACTTCTTCGGTATTAATCTCATGACAATGCGCAGGTTCATCCATTCGCTCGATGGTGATTTGGGGAGCCTCGTTATCCCAGTTGAGTTTAAACATGGAAGACATTGTAGCCAGAGCATCTGCTAGCTGATTCTCTTCTCGCGGAAAACACTCGAAGGTGATTTGCTCGAAATGAGGCAACAATGTCAGGACATGTTCTTTGTATGGGATAAGATTAGGATGCTTGGTATCCCACTCTCCTTTGATTTGACTGATAACCAAAGCCGAGTCCCCAAATACGATCAAAGATTTGATCCCCAGGTCTATAGCAGCCTTGAGACCAAAAATGCAAGCTTCATATTCGACCATGTTATTGGTACAGCTGAAGCAAAGTCGGGCAGTGAAGGGTGTATGGCAACCTTCCGGAGAAATGAGTACCGCACCGATACCGTTGCCAAGTGCATTCGAAGCCCCATCAAAGTACAGGGTCCATCGGGATCCATTTTCAGGTCCGTCATACGGTCCGTTACTTTCAGTGTTGTCCAAAGTCATGATGTCCTCGTCTGGGAAGTCGAATCTCAGGGACTGATAATCTTCGATAGCTTGATGAGCTAGATGGTCAGCTAGTACACTCCCTTTTATAGCTTTTTGGGTAGTATACTGGATGTCATACTCAGTCAGGATCATTTTCCATCTAGCGATTCTTCCAGATAAAGCAGGTTTCTCGAAGATATACTTGATAGGATCCATTTTGGAAATCAACAGAGTGGTATGAGTCAACATATACTGCCTTAGTCGGCGAGCAGCCCATACCAAAGCGCAACAAGTTTTCTCGAGCAGTGAGTAGCGAGTCTCACAGTCGGTAAACTTTTTGCTAAGGTAATAAATGGCATGCTCTTTTCGACCAGACTCGTCATGTTGGCCCAGTACGCACCCCATTGAGTTATCCAACACGGTCAGATACATGATCAACGGTCTTCCTTCGACGGGTGGCAACAAAATAGGAGGTTCTAGCAAATACTCCTTGATCTTATCAAAAGCAGCTTGGCAATCGTCGTTCCATTTGACTACCTGATCTTTCTTCAATAGTTTGAAAATTGGCTCACAGGTAGACGTCAGATGAGAGATGAATCTGACAATATAGTTCAAGCGCCCCAAGAACCCTCTAACCTCCTTTTCAGTATGGAGGGCCGGCATTTCTTGTATAGCTTTCACTTTTGCTGGATCGACCTCAATGCCTTTGTTGCTGACAATGAATCCTAGAAGTTTACCCGACCTAATTCCAAAAGTGCAATTACTTGGATTCAACCTGAGTTTGTACTCCTTCAACCTGGCAAACAGCTTCTGCAAATGTTCAAGGTGTTCCTCCTCTGTTTGTGATCGAGCTATCATGTCGTCTACGTAAACTTGGATCTCATGATGTATCATATCATGAAACAGAGCCACCATGGCACGCTGATAAGTTGCCCCTGCGTTCTTCAGTCCGAACGACATCACCTTGTAGCAGAAGGTACCCCATTGTGTGACAAAGGTTGTTTTCTCCATGTCCTCGGGGGCCATTTTAATCTGGTTGTAGCCCGAGAATCCATCTATGAAGGAAAACACTTTGTGCTGAGCCGTGTTGTCAATCAAAATGTCGATATGCGGTAGCGTAAAATCATCTTTAGGGCTGGCCCTATTCAAATCCCGGTAGTCCACACACATTCTGACCTTGCCGTCTTTTTTAGGTACTGGCACGATGTTAGCAACCCATTATGGATAGGATGTAACAGCCAGAAAACCAGCGTTGAATTGCTTCATTACTTCCGCTTTAATCTTTTCAGACATGTCGGGCCTCATTCGGTGGACTTTTTGCTTGATCGATGGACAATCCTCTCTTGTAGGAAGACGGTGGACCACTATATCTGTGTCTAAACCCGGCATGTCTTCATAAGACCAGGCGAAGATTTCAATGTATTCATTCAGCAACTGTATCAAGCGTTCCTTGACACTTGGTTCCAGATTGGCACCCACTTGTACCTCCTTCCGGTCTTCCTCTGTTCCTAAGTTGACTGTTTCCAACAACTCTTCATGAGGCAAGATGGCCCTCTCTTCTTGTTGTAGAAGTCTGGCTAGCTCTCCTGGTACTTCACAATCTTCATCATCTTCGTATTCAGCCTGGTTGACAAAATCTTCAGAGTTATTGAAGGATACAGCAGAATAGTCACCCATAGAATCCAGAGTGGATGGGTACCTGCATTTGTGAGTGTGGGTGTGTGTAAGGGATATCCATCCTTAAATAAACAAAAATGCAAAAGGAAAGAAAATGAACACAGCAGTTTATAAATGAAAAACGTCCAATGATTCATTAAACATGGCATATGAATATGAAGAGAATCAAAACCCTTACAAATGGACCTGCATGCCCCGGGCAAGGCATGAGGTGAAAAAGTAGTGTGCAGATTGTTTAAAAGTAATTATTACAGACCAATAGGAAATGTTCGAAAGATAAGTTACTGATTAATGAAAGTAATGGGGACGAAGTCTTTCGCCTCCCAGTTGTGTAGTCCCTCTCCGATGGTTGGGAAGATCCATTCTTCAATGTTACCCTCTTCGTCTTTGTCTTCCAAAGCATTGATCCCATGAGGAGAAATCTTGATGGGTGTCCTTTCAATTTTTGAGCGACGCATAGCTTTTTGCCCCGCAGCGGTAAATCCCAAACCAAACTTGTCTATTTTATGAGGAAAGTCAGGCAACTGACCCCATGTTGAGCTCTTTCCCTCCTTCATTGCAGCCTTTGCGTCTTTCAGAGATGCCATCCTGGCCACCTGCTTGGGTACCTCAGCTACTGCCTTTGCTACTGCAACTTCGGGAGAAAATTCCTCGAAGTGTTGGAACGGTGTCTCAATGAATTCGCCCTCCACTTCCACATACCGAAAGGAGTTCAGGTGACTGATCATATATTCCTCTTCACCGTGTACAATTATGATTTTTCCCTTGACAGGGTATTTCAGCATCTGATGTAGGGAGGAAGTGACTGCGCCAGCATTATGTATCAATGGTCTTCCTAGCAAGCAAGAGTATGATGGACGGATGTCCATCACATAGAAAGTTGAGTGGAATACTTCAGTGCCCACCTTGATGGGAATGTCGACCTCCCCATGCACCATTCTTTTAGACCCGTCAAAGGCCCTGACAATGATATTACTTGGTTTCAGCTCCAAGCCTTCACAATCCAACCGATCGAGAGCCTTCTTAGGCAGCACATTCAGAGAAGAACCAGTGTCGACCAAAACATGGGCAAGAGTAGTTCCTCGGCATTCAAATGACACATGCAATGCGTCATTGTGCTTTCTTCCTTTCGGAGTTAGGTCAGCATCAAAGAAACCCAGGCCGTTGTCTGCGGTAAGGCTGGCTACACAATCCTGGAATTGATCGGCTGAGGTTTCTTGGGGAACACAGGCTATCTTCAGAAATCTTATCAATGCTTTGGCATGAGCCTCCGAACAAAGCAGCAAAGCTAGCATGGAGATCTTCGAGGGGGTTTGCCCCAGTTGCTCTACAACGTCATAATCACTCTTCTTTATTATTTTCAGAATCTCCTCCATTTCTTTCTTAGAGGTTTCAGGGATGACCAATGGTTGAGCCCTCATCCTGAAGAGCTCATCTTGGATCCCTTTCCCCTTATCAGCAGAAGTAGGAGGGACAACCACAGGAGTAACAGCTTCTTCAATCAACGGAGCTCTTGCAGAAAGTTTTATTGGTGCAGGGGTAACCTTGGCAGCAGCTGAGGGTCCAAAGATTGCCTTTGGAGGGGCAATCTCTAGAGAGAAAATTCTCCCACTTCGGGTAATCTTGCTCGTACCGGCAATGTTTCCAATGTCGGTAGTTTCTTCGTCAGAGCTCTCTTTAGTTATCTCAACTTGTTTAACACCATGGTAGTAGATTTCTCCACCATAATTCCATGGTATTGATTTGTCAGATTTGTAGGGGACAGGCCCAGGCATGGTTATTTTCAGAGGAACAATCTTCATAGTGGATGTAATCTTAACAGGCTTTTTAGGGACCTTGGAAAGATTGGTGGAAATGGTGATTATTGAAACATCTTCGATAGGAGTTGGAGTAGCAGGAATCTTTACGAAAAGAATTTGTTGGCTGTCCATTAGGCCTTGGATGCCTATCTTCAGCAATGGACAATCGATTGGTAGGGAGGAACAACAGTAACAGTCTTCTTTACATCCTGGGAAAATCCCAGCTTTCAACAGATTCAACTTGATTGTCAGTAATGGAGTTACCAGATCATTAACAGCAGAAACATACAGATCTTCTTCAACGGCATGAACATGGTGGCCATGCTTTGGCATCAGAGCGGATATTACGTTCGGCTTCTCGGGGGCGTCGAACTCAACCTCTTTTGTGTCTATCAAGTCTTGAATTTTATTCTTTAGCGCCCAACAATTGTTGGTGTCATGTCCGGTGCTATCAGAATGGTAGGCACATTTGGCATTGGCATGATAGTATGGAGATGTGGTGTTAGGGTTTTTCGGCGCCTCCTTTAAACCAGTCAGATTCAACTTCAACAAATGGGGAAGAACTTGTGCAGGCATCATATTGATGCGGGTGAACTGCCGTTGTGGCCGTTCTACCCGTTGCTGGTTAGGTCTAGACTGATTGGTACGAGGCTGATTGTTTGACGAATTTTGAATCATCACGGCCCCTACAGTCGGCCGGCGCTCAGTTCTCCCCAATCCCTTTTGAGAGTACACAACAGCTTCCTCCTTCTTGGTTGGAAATGGATTCTTAACAGTTGTAGATGCAGAGACATCCCTTTGAATCTTCCCACTCTTAATACCAACTTCCACCTGTTCGCCAGTCAGAATCAATTCAGTAAACCCTGCGAAAGAGCTCCCGATCAAATGGTTGAAGAACGGGCCAGATAGGGTCCCCAAGAACATATCAACTAGTTCCCTATCTGAGAGAGGTGGCTGTACTCTCCCGGCCAAGTCACGCCATTTCTGGGCGTATTCTTTGAATCCCTCATTTGAGGCCATTCCCATACTTTGTAGCTGAGTACAGGTTGGCTCCAAGTCAGCGTTATATTGATACTGGCGATAAAAGGCAGCTGCCAAGTCTTCCCAGTTATGCACTTCTGACCTCTCAAGCTGGTAAAACACATCTAGCTGTGTACCAGACAGGCTATCCTGGAAGAAGTGTACCCAAAGATTTCTATCAGATGAATGAGGTTGAATTTTCCTGACATACGACCTCAGGTGCATCTTCGGGCCAGACAGCCCATCATATTTTGCAAAAATTGGCACTTTAAACATTGGAGGGATCACAATCCCAGCAATCAATCCCAATTCTTCAAAATCTAACTCGGGAATCCTTTGCAGCTCCATAGCTGCCAGTCTATCCTCCAGGTTTTTGTATTTGTCGTCCGCTGGCGGGTATTGCTGCTCTGAGTAGTCTTCATCTTCCTCAACCTCTTCCTCTTCAGCCTCAGACTCAGATGGTAATGCAGCCCCTTTTCCTTTACCGGTCCCCTCATCAGATGTGGAGGGCGGGAATTCAAGAACTCTCCTAGCTTCATTCTCAAACCTTCTTCCCAGCGTAGCTACCCCAACTCTTTTCTTCTTCTTTTTTTCCTTTTTCTTGCTCTTTATTCCCCAACAGTGCTTTTAGATCCTCCTGACCCTTTGCCAAGGTCATAAGGAGCTGTTGAAACTGCGAGTTTTGTGACTGCAGATCTTTGACCGTCTGTTCGAGATCCATCTTACTGAAATAAACAACAGAGAGATAAGGAAACCTGGTGTGAAGACCTATTTATGCATATGATGAATGATATGTTTATTCATGCAATGTATTCAAGGATTTAGAAATTCAAAGCTGTTGCAAACAAAAAGAACACACGTCATATTAATAAGAAGAAATTTTGTCAGTACATAAATGCCCCATGGGACAAATATTACAAAAACTTCTTAAGGTAAAAAGACGTTGCGCATCCTCTTTGGTGTGATGTAAGTGTTGAGGGTCTCCTCCTTGTGAAGTCGGCGGGTAAGCTCCAAAACCTTCTTCTCACTGGCGTAGAAGCTGGCTTCAAAAGTATTTCGTTCCTCCTTGAGTTGGATCCAACTCTTCTGCATTTCCTCCCATGATGTTGGCATGTCAGGATGTAGGATGGTATAGGGAACCTCTCCTTCCTTAACAGGCTCTTTAATCAAAGGGAGAATGTGAGGGTAAGGCATCATAAGACTCTGGGCTCGGGTTCGTACCCACTTGAGGTAAGGCTCAAGAGGGATGGAGTTCTTGTGCCCTAGTGTCTTGATATCTACCTTGTTAGGCATCCTCCAAGCTCTGATGAATCTTTGGCGAAGTCCTTGCGCATCGTTGTCGAAGTCAAAAACTAGGTCAGGAATCAGCATGTCATGAGGGCCATCCCTCCGTGCATATCCAAATTGTCTAAAAGCTAGACAAGGGTTGTAGGTAATGCCCCCTCTAATGCCAAGTAATGGAACATTAGGGAACTCACCACAATGATCGACGATGATGACATTTTCTCTGGACCGAGAACACCAATGTACGTCAGAATGTGTGAGGGTCATCAACCGTTGTGACCACCTTAAGCCTTGGTCATTCTTCAAAACAAATTGTGGAAGGTGAGAAATAAACCACCTTGCAAGGAGAGGAGTACAACACATGAGAACACCTCTCTTTCTCATTGTTCGTGTGTAAAATGAGTGGAGGATGTCCCCAAGCAATGTAGGTATGGGATTCCTGGATAGGAAAATCTTGACAGCATTGACATCTATAAGTTGGTCAGGATTTGGAAACAAGACCAACCCATAAATGAGGAGTGCCACAATTTCTTCAAAGGCTTGTAGATCCAAAGAATTCCAACACTCTTGTGCCTTCTCAAACAAGAATTTTGCCAAGAAGCCTTTGACACCACTTCTAGTCTCCCAATGCTCCTTGATGTCAGGTGGTTGCAAGTGTAGTGCTTGAGCAACATCTTCAGGCTTTGGTTCTTTTTCCGTACCGTTGAAAGGTAGTTAATTAAGAATATGAATTCTCAGGAGTTGAGAAAATTCCTCCAAAGTAGGCACCAATTGGTAGTCGGGGAATGTGAAAAAGTGGTGAAGGGGATCAAAGAACTGGAACAACACTTTCACCATGTCTTCTTCAATGCTGGTGTTGACTAGGTTGAGAAGTCTACCATGTCTTTCACTGAAGAGAGAGCTTTCTGGAATTCTGGATGTAAGCTCCTTGAGTTGAGGAGGGATTCTCACAAGGTTGACTTGGATGGTTTTCCTGCGAAGAATTTCCATGACCTACAAAACAAGAACAAAGATGAAGATCCAAACCCTTGAAATGGTTAGTGGATGCATATGATGCTTTATGATGTTCATGATGTATGCACCAACATATGTACAAGCAAGTCAAGAAAAACCCTAATTTCAGGCTTGCATGAGGTTTCATAGGTAAGTACCCTCTTGAGTTAAGTTGGCTTAAAAACCTGTCTTATAAATAGTGACCGGGTTCTAAGGAGCTCAATATCATTGGATTGTTTTCTATGTTTATTGTTTTGGTTTAGCCACTTAACTAGCGACCAAAATATTCCAAGAAAACAACCCTCAATGAGTGTAGTATCGAGTATCTACCAACTTCGGACTGCACCAAAGCTGGTCATCTCACTACCCCTAATAAGAGGCCAAGATGGTCAAGTAAGGTTCTAGGTCATTAGTGCTTAGTGACATCACTCAGCGGCTCCGTACTCTCCTTGATTGAACTCAAGGGTTACCGGTACTCACAAATATGTCGCACTAATATAGATATTGCTTCAACCGTGTCGGTATACCCTACACAGTTTCCACAACGTATTTGCTATCTATGAATGTTTCCCCAAATCCGGGTGTAGGATTTCAAGCCCAAACAAGAGAACCAAGATGTAAAGCAATCAAAGCAAACAATTAGTCATGCAAAAGGGTGATATAAGCCCTAAGGTTACTCCACTTTTAAGTGATTCCCCAGCAGAGTCGCCAGTTCTGTGATACGGTGGGAGAACTGACTTGAGGTTTGCGTTTGTTTTCGCAAATGTTTCGGTTGAGCAAGAGTCGCCACCGACTTTTCATTTTATCCTAAGGAAAGGTTAAAAAGCACAGGAAAAACCTTTGAGATGTTTTCTTGGGTTTGGGGAGTAGATTATAGAAAGGGAAGGTATTAGCACCCTTTCTATCCATGGTTATCCATGGGCTCTTAGTTACTTGCTTAGATCACTTGCCTTTGCTTTTCAATTGTTTGAAATGGTGCTTTGTGTGTGATTTTGAAAGATGTTTTAAAAAGAGGCCATTGTTGTGGCAACCTTTGTAATGATCCATGTTTGAATGTATACAAAGGTGTATTGTCTTTTGAAAAGTTTTTCAATGTTTTGAAAGTTGTTTTGAAAGTTTGTGTTGTGGAGTGTGTTTTTTTGAAAAATGGCAAGGATTTGTTTTGCAAGTTGGTCAAGTAACCAAGAGCTATCTACCCTAAATTTCTCAAAGATCATTCCTATGTTTTAACCCTTTTAACAATATTGTTCCACCATTGTATTTGGTGGACAATCTTGTGTTAGGATGTTAATGGGACGAGCGCAGGTCATCGTTTAGACCATGAATGCAATAGTGCCAAGTGTCTTTGGCAATTTTTCCTTTAAGGGACTTGATCATTTTTAGGCAACTTGAGGTAGCGTCATCGAGGGACTATGATTATTTGATTTGTTTTTGTTTGGCCAAAGACACTCAACATGCAACATGGCCCAATTTTGAAGGCAACAAGTGGAGTAACCCTAAGGGTGCAAGTGTGTTTTGTGTTGTCCATTTTCATGCTTGTTTATCTTTGAATTAGGTCAAGCTATTTGTTATTTGATTTTGCATACAAACCCTAGGTCTATCATGGCATAATTTGAAAGCTTTTAAATGCGGAAATTTAAAGTCCTAAATTATTACAACATCATTATGGGGATGGGGATACAACTGTTTGAATGGGGGGATATTTAGCAAGAAATTAAATCTAAAACTATTACATCCATATTGAATATACAAATATCAAATTGTACAATATTTAAACAAATATAATAAATATGCAAAAATGTATTATGCACAAAAAGGATTTTTTATGTATGAAGGTATTTTTCATGTGAAATATAAACAAAAAATAAAAAAAGTCAATTTTTGGATATTTTTATGGTTTAGGGAAAAACCCTAGCTTTTGAATAAAATGGTATTTATTTATTAATTATATACAATATTTATTAATTATATACAAAAAATAAAAAAAGGAAGTATATTGTAAAAGAAAAGTATTTTTTAGTGTCATATATTAATAAAAAATAAAAATGTTTTATTTTTATATTTTTATCCTAAATATTCTAATAAATATGCAAGTATTTATATTATATATATTTAAATATACTAAATATGTACAAAAAATAAAATATTAATTATTTACAAAAATGTGTATTTTTAGAAAATGTTTTCAAAATGTAAATGAAAAATAATAACTGAAAATAAATATATTTTTGTATTATTTTTTAGTGTTTTAAATAAAAGTATCTATATTTATTTACATGTATATGTTTAAATAAAACAAATAAATTTCAAATAAATGCAAAAATGTGTGGAAAAATAATTTTAATGTTTTTTATGTTTTGACAAAAAATATCAAGTCAGAAGAAAAAATAAAAAGTCAAGAATAATGGATATTTCACACAATGGGCCAGGGGGGTGTAAATGGAAAAAAGGGGTGTGAACAGTAAGGATAGCTCAGGCCCAGCATAAGCCATCATCTTCTTCCTCCAGCTTCTGTCAAACGCGCGCTTCTTTGTTCAAAATACAAACTCCTGATTCTTTGATTTTTAGCAAAAACTCATAACACAAACAATGTAGAGCATCAAGAGACGAATTCATACATATAAAAAACTTGACCTAACTCTAAGAAACGAAGGAGAATTTCTTCATCCCCAATTTTTGACCTAAATTTTCTCCAATGTTCATGGCCAAAATTCTCACAACATACTCAATATAAATGAAAAGTAAGTATATGGATGGCTTCAGGGCTATGAGGAGAACATGTTTCATTCACAAACCTAAGCCTAAATCTTCCTATATTGAGAGATAGAAGTTCATGCTTTTACTTGTTTCAGCTTGAGTCGTGTACAACAATGGAGGTATCTTCAATGGAGTTTGATCTTTGGTACAACTTGCCTGAAATCCAAGGATGCTTCTCCAACACCTAGCTTGCTTTGAATCACTATGAATCGTGCTATGGAAGTTCACCTGCAAAACTGAAAAATGAAAATGGCAACAGGGGTTAGGGATGTTACAGTTTGTATCTAGGGCTTGGGATAGCTTCAATGGATGGTAGGGAGTGTGTTTGAACAAGCTTTGGCCAAAACGCACGAGCAAACTGAGTTGTGCAACTCAATCTGTAGGGATGCCCTGTTTCTTGCAGAAAAATGGTGTTTTGATGAATGAGGAGGTTTGAGGGGTGGTTGATTCGTATTTTAGGTCAGTTAGGTAGTTTGAAAAGTGTTTGCAAAGTTTGCTTTGGCTGGTTTGTACAGGAATGAGAGATTGATAATTTTTGCAAGCTTTCTTCCCATGTAAGCAAGGATATGTCCACTTGTGATATAGGCCTGTCCAATGTCCTTAAGCATGCTGCATATCTTTTTCTTGATCAGAGGGATTTGTGTACAAATGCAAGCCTCAAAGATCTGTCCCATGCCTCTTGGATTTGAATTTGACATAAAGCACTACTTTACAAAAATGGCAAAGTTGCTTTTTCTAATTATGGATTATTTCTTTGTGTAATGACTAAATGCATAAAACAAAGCTTGAACACAAAGGTTAGGCATTTAATTATGGAGTGCAAACTTAGTTTAGAGGCCTGCAAACAAGTTCCAAGCATGCTGATTTGAAAATGAGACTTGTATGAACATGCCTTTGGTTATGAACAAAAGTGACTTTTGCCCATCTTTGCAAATTCGATTCTCCGTAACCACAAGGGTGTTTGAGAAGTTCTTGGACAATTTGGAAAGCTTGGAATGTGTACTACAATCCATCTTTGTAATGCAAATTGAAAATCCAAGTGGAACCATGTGAAAAATGGCCAAGAAATTGGACAAAAATCCTGCCTAGAATAGGTCAAAATTTCTCTAAGTTAAAAATGTTCTGCACCCTTATTCCAAAAATCATAACTTGAGCTACAAGCTTCTTTTGAGAAAACTTTGTGAATCAAAGTTTTAGATTTTGAAATGTAATACAACTTTCATGTTTTGAGTTTTGTTTGAATCCATTTGCATCTTGGTGAAAAAATGGGACAAAGTTAGGAAAAAATAAGGAAATTTCATAACTTAGAAAATTTCTAAGTTATGAAATTTCTTCATTTTAAACCCTAATTTGCAATTTTGGGTTTCTTGATGAACAAGTTTCATAATTTGACATGTCTTGATGAAAAATGAATCTTGGCACTTGATTTTGACCAAAAAGTCAAAGTTTGACTTTTCAGTATACAGTCAAATTTTGATCAGTTGACTGGAAAATTCATCTGTCAATCCTATGCATTTGGGATCTTTTGAACTTGTTGAATGTGTCAAGACAATGCCATTGAGTCCTTGAGTCCATATGTGAACTTGGTTTGCCATTGGTTAGGTCAAACAGTCAAAAATTGCCTTTGTGCAGTCAAAACCCAAAAAATGACCATTTTGCCCTTTTGGTGATATGATCAAATTTCTTGTGGAATGGTGATCCAAACTTGACCAAATGGTTCATATGAGTTCAGAATGTTGATGTGGGTCAAAAATCATGAGGTTTGACTGTCAATTGGCCACAGTTGACTTTTCCCCCAATACAGTTGATTTCTAGGTCAACTGTCCAATTGAGTGGGCAAAGATTGGAATCAAGGCTTGAAACTTGATATGGATAAACTTGTGAGTTCAACATGAAGCATGAAAGTCACTTTGGGCATTTTAGGTCAAAACATCTTTGTGCAAACTCAAACCCTAATTTGGGTCAACAGTGCAAGGAGGAGTCTTGAGCAGAGCAAACCCTAACTTGATCTTGAGCTCCAAGGGTCTTGTGGTGAGAAAATGTTGATGAAATGAGAGGGAAAATTTTTGGGTACAACAGGATGATACCGAATTTATGGGAAACTCCAATATTATATGGGGTGGCATCGAGTTTTTAGAAAAATCTGATATAAATGCATGGGGGTGGAGTCGAGTTTTAATAAAAATTTGATATAAATGCACAGAACATGCATGACATTAGATTTTTAGGAAAACCCCATAGAGTGACATCATATTTTCTATAAAACTCGTATGGGTAGCTATCACCAATTTTTTTAATAAATTTGATAGGCCTTTTTTTTTTAATTATTTGTTTGATTTTAGTGAGACAGATAGGAAGAGACGATAACATTATCCCTAAATTAAGTATTAGATTTGTTAGCACTTTTGCTGAGAGATATTATGACAATGCATATGATGTTGGTGATTTCGATTGAAAGGTCTTTCTCGCTGCCTTAATCGATTGGATCAAGTCCTTAATTGATTAGGCAGTGAATTAGCTTTTCTAATTGAGTAGAAACACTTCTTAATCTATTATATACATGTCTGGATGGGTTTTTAAGAAGTTTAATGAAAGCGTATGGTATTTTAAAATAATTTTGTGTGTGTTTGTGATTGCCTTAATACTTCAAGACTTACACTTTTCCTTTTACAATTCAAATCGATCAATATAAAACACATCCTGGGACCATGTGATCTTTCATACTTTCTCACTTTTAGACTTCAAGATCATGTGCTTGATTTTATGTTGATTAGGACATCATTAGGAACTTTTTATCATCTGACTATTGAGGCTTGAGATATCTTCATCTTGATAAGATGTCATCATCAAAAATTATTGGACAGATGATATCAATTTTCCCTTTAACAATCGTCACAGAGAATTCTTAAAAAGATCTATCAACATTCAAAAATTCGTTTGACTTATGGAGTTGTCATCTTTAAAATTTACTTGAAAATTGTCATCGATTATCGTCGATTGTGAACGTCAAAACCAACTGGCAGTTATACCTGCACAACACATAGATCCATATTCACCTCTTTTTTATGACAAATCTCCTCTAAGGGAGGTGGTAAAATGATGAGATATTTCTCAAGTGCACGAAAAGTGTCAAAGTAATATAAAAAATGTTGAACCCACAAAGACCAACAACCAACCTATCGTTATCTATTGCTATGATGTTTATCTAAGGCGAATAATAAGTGTTTTGAGTTATGAAAACAAAATAATGAACTTGAATTAATTACTAGTAATATCAATTAGAATGTGGTTGAATTAAGAAAATAAATAAATACAGACAAGTGATGTTAGAATGTGATCTCATCAATTAACGATACTCTTGTTATTTCTAAATAGAATATATAACGGGGCAATTTTCTACTTTGAAAATAATTAATTAAACTGAATCAATCGCTTTCACGTATTCAAAGCCAGACCTTACTCCTTAAATTATATTGTTCCACTTTCACTATGGTAGGTGCTTTATGCGTTAAAGTAGTCATTCTTATTTTAAGAAATTAAATTCTTTACTTAGTTAAAAAGTAATTTCGGTTGGAATGTTTAACTTAAAAGGGTTTCATACTTTCGCTTAGGTAACCTAAACCTAAAAACATGTGCATTCGTAAATAGTTTTAAAATCACTTTCTAGAAATGTTAGGCTTTCCTAGTTAATTAATAAAATGCTTTCGCGGTTTTTATTAATAAAAAAAAAACCAATTTTAGTCTTTTGTGCCCGAAGGCTTTTGATCTTACTCGACGTTTTCACTATCCCACTTCCGTAGTGATAGATTAAAATTAAGTGAGAAAAAATTGCATTAAAACCAAAACAGCCCACAATTGAAATTCTAAAGAAACAACATACAAGGTACCATCAAAGGATGATCTTCACATCCTAACATTAACAAATTATCTAGACATAATTACAGTAACCAAATAATCAATTGATCAGGATACAGGATTAAACATAATGGTAAATTTGACAAAAAGGGTTTTTGAAATATAAATTGCGAGGAAAGTAAAGGCAAGAAAATAAAAGTGGGGTAATTAAGACGGGAAAAAAGAGGCAAGATAATAAAGCGTAAAGTACTGAATAATATAAGAACTTGCTCCAATCGGAGGCTTTAATATGGTACAATTGGAAATAACTTGAAATAAAACTTTGATGAAATATAAAAGGGAGGCAAGATTAAAAAGCTTCAAATAAAAGTGCTCCAAACTCATCAGCAACCAAAATGACGAGTTATAGCTTTTAATCAGTAAATTTCTGCCTAAGGTTATGTTAAGGTTGGATAGGAGAAAAAGAGTAACTAAGGACCTATTTATAATGAAAAATATAACCTAAAAGGGTGGTTGAAGCTTCTGATTTCGTGTGTTGAAAAGTAGGAGAAGATTGAGGGAGTGGGAAGACTTGGCCAGACCCAACTCAACTGCAGCGAGTTTTTAACACCTCCATGGTGAACGCCATGCTCTCAAAATAGGAAAGACTTGGTATTCTAACCCTTGAGACGTGGACCACTCTTGGCCACCTGTATATTGAACGCCATGGTGGCCGCCTTGAGTGCAGAACGCTCTATTTTCTTCAGTTTTTCGCCTGTTTTGCTTCATTTCTTCGCATATGACTCTAAAATGGCAAAAGACCTGAAACACACAAATACTAGAATAAAAGAGGAAATGTAAAACAAAATGACAGTAAAATGTTTACAAATCGAGTCAAATAAATGGTGTAATTTGTAACACCCCAATTTTTCTATTGAGTTATATATTTGATTAATTAATTATTTGTTTGATTTTGTGAATAAATGATTGTTTGATTTTGTGAGTAATTGATTTTTTTGATTATATGTTATGTGTGATGGGTTAGTGATATATTGGTAATTGGGCCTATTTGGTAAGACGGGGAAGAGTTGGTGGGGGTGTTGATAGTTGAGCCCATTAGTTTAATTATTAGAATTAGTGTTATTTTATTGGCTTGATAAAAAGAAAATAAATAAGAGTTAGTAAGAGGAATAACATAAGAGAAGAGAAAAGAGTTTCACAAGTAAAGAAGAATAGAGCGAGAAAGAGGAAAAAGGGAAAGAATGCAAAAGTTAGTGGAATCTACCTAGAACAAGTTAAGGGTGGGTTTTCATTTTGTTATTAGGATTGTATGATGATGCATGATGGGTAGTAACATGTATTAGGGTGAATTTATGTAGTTTTACATATTTTGAATCACTTAGGTTTTGATTAGGAATCCATGGAATTGGTATGTGACTGTGTTGTGATGTTTTGGATTGAAACTATATGTTGTATGTATGTTATAGTAACTTAAATCGTGACAAATTGGATGTTAAAGCATGTTTTTGGTCAAGAAAATCGCATTGGAACTGTGTTATCATCGCAAGATTTTTCTGCAGAACCGCAGAGCGTGCTTAGTGCCATTTAGCATGGTTAGTATGGCCAAATCAGAGAGTTTGGAGCTTAGTGTCGGGTAGCTCTCTTAGCGCGGTCACATGGGAGTTGAAATATTTTTATTTTGTTGAATTGTTTTGGGATTAAGTATCATTATATTTTATGCTAATTTCTACTGAATTTTCTAGAATTTAAACTGCATTTTTGTATGGTTTTTGAAGGTGGTTTATTAATGACATGAAACTTTGTTTATATGTTTTATGTGAGTATTTGTGATTGAGTGTTGAATTGTAATGATATTGTTGTTGTAATATAGTGGGAGAACAAACTTTGAGTTTTATTGCAAATGTGCGCGTAGCTAGAGTCACCACTGACTTTTCTTTATCCAATAAAGAAAGGGTGAAAAGAACAGGAAAGACCTTGATAAATTTTGAGTTTGGGGGGTAAGTTATGAAAAGGGAAGGTGTTAGCACCCTTTTCATCCGTAGTTATCTACGGGCTCTTAATTGCTTAGCTCACTTTTAAAAAACTTGTTTTGTGTGTGTGTGATTCATTTCAAAATATTTTGAAAAGCCAATGTAAGGCTAACTTTGTAATGATTCTTGTATCAGTCCTCAAGAATGCGTACAAAGTATTTTTTCAAAATATTTGTTCGAAAGTGTAGTGTGAAAAATGTTTCTTTAGAAAAAATTGTGAGCAAGCGATTAACAGTTCTTACCCCTCAAGGTCGTTCTTGTTATTTTCCTTCTCCATTAGAGATAGTGCTATCCGTACCATTAGTTGGTAGGTAGCCCTATTCATTGGATGTGAAGGGACATACATAGGGTCATCGAATGCAACATATATAGATACTTTAGCAATTGATCGGAGGGACTAGATCATTTTTTGTAGGAAATATCGAAGGGTCATCGAGGGACTATGATCTTTATTCGAAGGGACTTTGCTAAAGTATCCTTATTTTTGAGGGACATGACCATGTTTTCGAAGGCAACAAGGAAGTTACTCTAGAGGTGCAAGTGTGAATAATATGTTCAATTCAGTTATTTATCTTATATTAGGGTTTACTACCGGTTGTTTTTAGATCTTGCCATACACGCCTAATTACTAACAACATAAAATATAGCAGAAATATAAATGTGCGGAAAGTAAAATTCCTACGCTATTACATGGTTTTGGGGCAGTTACATAATGGATGAGTGCGAGAATTTAAACCTATAACTATTACACTCTCAGAGTAGATACAAAATAGGAAAAAATGCGGGAAGTAAACCTAAGTTATTACAATATGAATAATGCGACCTATACATTTATCTAAGAATTAAAATAGCAAAAAGAAAAGAAAATAAAAATAAAATCATTTTGTTGAATTGTTTTGGGATTAAGTATCGTTATATTTTATGCTAATTTCTACTGAATTTTCTGAAATTTAAATTGCATTTTTGTATGGTTTTTGAAGGTGGTTTGTTAATGACATGAAACTTTGTTTATATGTTTTATGTGAGTATTTGTCATTGAGTGTTGAATTGTAATGATATTGTTGTTGTAATACGGTGGGAGAATAGACTTTGCGTTTTATCGCAAATGTGCAGATAACTAGAGTCGCCACCAATTTCTCTTTTATCCAATAAGGAAAGGGTGAAAAGAACAGGAAAACGCTGGGACCTGGGATCGAACCCAGGTCCTTATGCTTAGCACCAACGCCTTGTTGCCAGCCGCACTACGCGTTTTATTTGTTAGTATAATGCAGACGGAATATAATATAAAGAAAACAAATAAATGAATCCCACGCGCGCGAATTTTCAAATGCTCCAATGGCTGGCTGACACATAATCTTCTTCTACCTTTCTTCGTCGTCTTAGCTGCATACCTTTTACCTACAGTCATGTGTTCGTAGCTATAGCCCTGTGAATTTTCAAAATGCACAAGACACATGATAAATTACTTCTAATTATGTGGATCAATTCGTCTTAATCTCGTGAACATCATGGTGTTCTTCTTTTGGCCCAATTTAACCTGTGTGACAAACCCCTAAAACGCACACGAAAACCCTAATAATGGCAAAGGCACGTATATGCGTCAAAAACACAATTAAATCATCCATTCAGGTTGCAAACACATCCATGATCACAAATATATCACTTAAATATGCTAATGATGCAAGAAATTCAATAATCAATTTGGAAAAAATAAGCAAACCGTGGGAGTGATTGTATGCGTTTCTGGATGTTTTAGGCCTTGCAAATGCTTTCTACAGGTTCAGTGAGTACCCAGGGAGGTGAATTGATCTTTAGAAACGCTTGAAACGGCCTATGGAGCAAGATTAGATCTGCATTTTTCTTTGAAAAATTCAAGCTTTGTTCTTACTTTTCACGCCTGCAAAACCTTGTTTTATGCTTTGTACATGTCCAATATATATCTAGGAATGAATTAGGGTTGTGAAATTGGATTGAATCTTTTCAATTATGAGATATTTGATTTGATTTTCATGCTATATGTAAACTTGCTATTTTGAGCCAAATCATCCCTTTCTTGTACCAATTATGCTTGATTCATTTTGGCCTTGATAACTCAACATATTTTGATTGCCAACCTGTCCAAAAACCAAATCAAATCATATCTTTGCTATTATTCACCAATTATTTGATTTGATTCAATTTTTAATTAATAAAAAATCAAAATAAATTGAAAAATGAAGAAAATAATGTTTGGGTGAATATTTGGGTCGTGGACCATATTATAAGTGAGGTGCAAGCATAAAAAGTTAGGCCCATTTGACAAAAAATGTATTTTTGAGCACATTTGACTTTTGGCAATTTTTCAAAAAGGGTCAACTTTGACAAGGCATATCTCCTCCAATTTTAATCCTAGAGAGGTGTTCTTGTACTTTTTAGAAAGCTTAGGATGTCCCCTAAGCAACCCTTTTAGTCTTATCTCAATTGAGTCTTCCATGTTCATGTAAGAAGCTTTGACCCAAAAGGTGTTTTTGTTGACTTTTCAAAAGGACCCATAATATAGAAATTTATATCTTTTTATGAATGCATATTTTGAACTTGTGGGCTGAATATGAATTGTAGGGAATTGAATCCTCTTCAAAATTAACCTTGGATGGAAAATTTATGATAAAGTATGAAGAAGTTATGCTTGGTTAAAGTTTGGTTGACTTTTCCTGAGAAACCATAATTTAGCAACTTTTGGGTTTTGATGAATTTGGAGCATTCCTTGAGGAATCATGATCAACACTTGATCAAATGATGAAAGTCACTTCAAAATGTTAATGTTGACCAAAAATCTTGAAGTTTGACTGTATGTGGGCCACCGTTGACTTTTGACCTAATATAGTCGATTCTCAAGCATCTGAGCAGTTGACTGAGCAAACTTCTTGTGCAAGGCATGAAACTTGACATGTAGGGTATTGAGAACATATTAAGACCATAGAGATCATATGAGGCCTTTGTGGTTCACCCATATTGATGAAAATGGAAACCCTAATTTGAGGTACACTGCCTTAGGAGAGAGTTTGTCTGGTCAACTCTTGGGCAAACTTGAGCAAATTGAGGATCTCTAGGAGTATGTATTGAGTAAAATGAGAGGGAAAATTTTGGGGTACAACAGCTGCCCCTGTTCAATCTTCTTAAACTTTAGGATGTAGATTGGCCCGTCTGCCTTTCATGATCTGAAGGTGGAAGATAATTGAATACTAGAGTCCCCATAAATTTGCACTCGCATGAAGTGGCACTTGATTTGTGATATCGGGAATGGGCTTATAGATTCAATTTGGAAGCTGCTAGAGAATTTTCAGAGATGGGCTTAAAGATTCCATCCAAGATGTGGCGGAATATCGTCGGAGATGGGCTTAAAGATGCCATCTAGAGGATGTTGATTTCCCGAGACGTTCCTTCAATGAGAGTTCCTGTTACTGTTGTTGATGAGGAATCTTCTGAGGAACGTTGGTATCTGTCTTAGGAGAAATAGAGTTTCAGGAGCTTCAGTTGTCCGTTACTCTACTGGGGAAATAACTCTGGCTTGAGGAAGCGGAAGTGAACTGCATATCTAGTCGGTGTACAGGCTGCACCATAACTTACTGGGGAACTGCGAAACCAATCGTGTTTGATCGGGTCCCGGTCTTACAGTGTTATGAACTGTTGTCTGGAAACCTAGATGGTAAGGTTATGAGAAGGAACCTGGATAGTACGGTTGCTTTGATATGAAAGCCTGAATAGTAGGGCTGTGAGAAGGAACCTGGATGGTAGGGTTACTTCGATATGAAAGCCCGGATAGTAGGGCTGTGAGAAGGAACCAGGGTCGTAGGGTTACTTCGATATGAAAGCCTGTATAGTAGGGTTGTGAGAAGGAACCTGGATAGTAGGGTTACTTCGATATGAAAGCCTGGATAGTAGGGTTGTGAGAAGGAACCTAGATAGTGAGGTTACTTCGATATGAAAGTCTGGATAGTAGGGTTGTGAGAAGGAACCTGGATAGTAGGGTTACTTCGATATGAAAGCCTGGATAGTAGGGTTACTTAGATATGAAAGCCTGGATAGTAGGGCTGTGAGAAGGAACCTGGATAGTAGGGTTACTTCCATATGAAAGCCTGAATAGTAGGGCTGTAAGAAGGAACCTGGATAGTAGAGTTACTTCGATATGAAAGCCTGGATAGTAGGGCTGTAAGAAGGAACCTGGATAGTAGGGATACTTCGATATGAAAGCCTGGATAGTAGGTGTTGTACCCCAAAATTTGCCCTCCCATATTCTTCAAAGTTTTGACAAGCATCATCTCAATTTGCTCAAGTCTACTCAAGAGTTGCACAGTCAAACCATCCTCCTAAGCCAGTCAAAATTAGGGTTTTGGTTCCTTCCGTGAATTTGAGGTTTTCAAGGGCTCAATCAAGTCCCATGTGCCTATATACATTGTCAAGCATCTACATGTCAAGTTTCAAGACTCACAACATCAAGTTGCACAGTCAAAAGCCTTAATTGCTTCACAATCAACTGTAGAGGTAAAATGGTCATTTGGCAGTCAAAAGTCAAAATTTTTGGTCAACATCTTATTTTGAAGCCACAATCATCATTTGATCAATTCTTGATCATGATTCCACAAGCATGGCTCAAAAATCATCAAGATGCAAAAGTTTCCTTATTTGGACAGTTGAAAAAGTCAACTGTAAATTGACCAGGGCATAACTTTCACATGGATTATCAGAAAAATTCCATCCAAAGCTCATTTTTAAGAGAAAGAAATTTCCTACAACTCCTCTTCACACTCCAAGTCCAAGAAATGCTCTCACAAAAAGTTATCAATTTCTACATTATGGGTCATTTTCAAAAGTCAACAAAAATGCACTTTAAGTCAAAGACCATAACTTGAGATTGGTAAATCAAAATGACATGGGACCAAAGGCATTGGTTAGAGGACTTCAAGACCTTTCTAAAATGTCCAAGAACATGTTCATATGATCAAAATTGAGCAAGATATGCATTGGAGAAGTTGGGAAATTTTTGTGAAATGGCAAAAGTCAACTATCCTTGAAACTTCAATTTTTGACAAAAGGGCCCACTTTCTTCCACTTGATTCAACCTTGTCATGCCATACACGTGTCCCATGATTAATTTCAAGATTAAACATTAATTTTTCTATTTTATTTAATTTTTATTAATTTAATTCATTTTAAATCCATAAAATTCAAATAAAATAAAAAAAAAATTAAATGGATAGCATCTTTTGATTTGAATGGCTTTTATGTGTCATGAGCAAGTTACCAAATTCATGCCAAGCCATTTTGAGCACAAAATCATGGTTTTGCCTCAAACTTGGAAAGTCCTTTAATGGTGGTTAAGAAGAATCCAAAAACTTAATTGCACAAGTGTCCAAGCCTAGCTGTTGACCTAATTCCCTTCATACATACATAAGCAAGCCTTCCCAACCTCATTCACGACCGGAAAAGTGCACAAACGGCCAGAACAGAAACTCAGAATTTGTCAAAAAAGTGTGAGATCTAAAGCAGTATTACATGCATTTTTAGACCAAAAGAGGAACGTGATTCCCTTCTTTGCCATCCCCTAAAGCTAAAGCGACCTTTACCAAGTCCTAAGACCTTCTACAACGCACTGTAAGTTGTCCTGAACTCACCTCTGAACATGAAATTTGAGCTCCTTATTCTTGCACTTTTTCTCAAAAGCATTGGCATATTTGTGTTCCTTACTTGATTTCTAACATCACTGTAATATCCAATTGCGTTTTTAGGCCCTGAATCGTGGTGCCCGATTCTAGGGTTCATCCTTTTGTGTTTTGGGCATTTTGTTTCCAGGTACAATTGGAGCAAATCATGAGTATGGATGTGATCAGGGGACCAAGACGAATATGCCTATGGCTTTAGATGGCGTTTTCATGGCCTGAGGAGCATTTTCGAAGCAACCTACGAAACCACCTGCGGATAGAAATCCGCAGGTAAAAAAACCAGTATCAAAGGAAGAAGACGCTGACGCGTCCCCTCCTCATTCGCTCGTTTGAAATATTGCGCGTTTTTATATTTTTTTTAGGCATCGTGTTGTTTTACTAATATAATAACCACTGCTTATTATTATTTCAATTGGAACATGTAGCTCAGCTGGCTAAGGCATTGGTGTAGTGAGCGCTGGGACCTGGGTTCGAATCCCAGGTCCCCCTAATATTTGTTTCATATTTTGTTTAACATGATTTCATGCAGCACACCCAGATGAACTCCACAGTACACCTCACAAATCCACGCGCCAAGTGGCCAGTCCCACAGATCTGAAGTCCATGAGATGAGGAGCACCGTGCTCCTGGTCAACCCATGCTCCAGGCAATTTCAAAAGTCAAACAGGCTTTAATGCTATTGGGCCAGATTCCAGATTCACCTCCATTGGGCCATCAACACCCCCATTGGTTTCTATTTCTTTTTCTATTTTCCTTTTCTTTTTATTTTTCTTTAGTAATTATTATTAGTATTATTTAATTAATCAATTAATTAACATTTTCACAATGAAATTAAAAAAAACCAGAAAAAAGTAAATATTTTATTTTTATTAATTTCACTTAGGTTTAATTATTTTGTAAATTAACTCAAATTAATTTAGTTTAATTAGGTTTGAATTTTAATCCTTTTATAATAAAAAAAACAAATTTAGACTTAGGCTTTTCTTTTTACTTTTAATTCCTTTTATTTTATTTTCATTAAAAATATAAAAAACACAAAAACATTTTTTCTTTAATTAAATAATCAATTAGTTAATTAGGTTTAATGTTTAATTTAATTCTAAAAAGGGTCAAAACTCTAAGACGTTCCCGATTCAATCTTCTTTCGCGCTTTAATTTCTTTTGATTATATTTATGTATCTGTACAGAGTATGTAATAGTTAATTAGGATTTTATCGCCTTATTTAAATTCTCGCACTTTATTTTCCAAAACGGGTTTTTGTTTTTTGGCGATGTATAGACCCGCGCCTTGTAATAGCTAGATTTATCTTCCCGCAATTTATTTTCCGCACTCCTAACTGTTAATTATGCCTGCGAGAATGTATGAATAATAAAACCAATCCGTAGCTCACAAATAACATGCAAAGACAAACATTAACTGAAAAACAACACACATGCACATACCACCCCTAGGGTACGCCTCACTGGTTGCCTCGAACGTGGTCATCAAGTATAGGGTGTCTTAGAGGTCGCCCTTCTGTATAAAAGATCCAGTTGCCTCGAAACGGTTGCCTCGGATACAAAGGATCTAGGATATTAGGGTTACTTCTAAGGTGTCCTACTATTGCTTCGGTGACCACACTGTCCCTATAATCGAATTGACCCGAATACCTCCAACGATGGTGCTATCTACCTCTCAATGGTGGGATAACACTGTCTAAAGGACTCTTACACAGCCTAATTCCTTAGAGTAGGTAGATTCTCATGGATACTTGCTCTTTTCAAACAAACAAAAACAACTTTTCACACCTACACTTCCAAAAAGTTTTCAAACAAATCTTTCATACACTCTTGAGGACAGATACAAGAGTTACTTAGAAATTTTTCAAATGAAACTTTTTTCAAAACCCACACACACTTGAAAAGCAAACAAATTTTTGAAAACATAGAGTGAGCAAGTACCTAAGAGCCCATGGATAACCATGGATAGAAAGGGTGCTAACACCTTCCCTTTCTATAAATCTACCTCCCGAACCGAGAAACATTCTCAAAGAAGGAATTTTGTTGTGCTTTTGTCCTTTCCATGTTGGAGAACATAAAAGACAGTGGCGACTCTTGCTTACCGCGACATTTCGCGAACCAGCTTAAAAAACAGTTAGTTCTATTTCCACCGATCACAGAACTGGCGACTCTGCTGGGGATAAGCTTTAAGTGGGGTGTACCTTAGTGTTGTACCCCAAAATTTGCCCTCCCATATTCTTCAAGAATTGCAAAGTCAAAGCTTCAAAATCTCCCCAAGGGTTGCACAGTTCAAGGGCCTCCTAACAGTCAAAATTAGGGTTTTGGTTCTGCCAAAGTAAATGAAGTTTCCAAGGGTCCAATCAAGTCCCACATGCCTATAAATATGGTCAAGCATCCTCATATCAAGTTTCAAGACTTTCAGCACAAAATTGCACAGTCAAAAACCCTAATTGCACTACAGTCAACTGTAGGGGCAAAATGGTCATTTGATAGTCAAAAGTTCAAATTTTTGGTCAACATCTCATTTTGAAGCCACAAACATCATTTGATCAATGCTTGATCATGATTCTCAAAGCTTGGCTCAAAAATCATCAAGATGCAAAAGTTTCCATATTTGGACAGTTGAAAAAGTCAACTGTAACTTGACCAAGGCATAAATTTCACATGGATTGTCAGAAAAATTCCATCCAAAGCTCATTTTGAATAGAAAGACATTTCCTACAACTCCTCTTCATACTTCAAGTCCAAGAAATGCTCTCACAAAAAGTTATCAATTTCAACATTATAGGTCATTTTCAAAAGTCAACAAAAAGGGACTTTAAGTCAAAGGCCATAACTTGAGATTGGTAAATCAAAATGACATGGGACCAAAGACATTGGTTAGAGGACTCAAAGACCTTTCCAAAATGTCTAAGAAAATGAGCAAAGCTTAAAAATTGAGCAAGTTATGCCTTGTGGAAGTTGGGAAATTTTTGGATATTTTGAAAAGTCAACATTGATTCAAATGACCTAAAATTGCTAATGGGCCTCTTTTTTCTTCCACAATTCATCATCCAAGGCATGTGCACGACCATTTGGCCCAAAGGGAAGTTTTTATCATTTTTTATTTATTTATTTGGATTTTTTATTATTAATAATTCATTTAATTAAATTAAACATGTGAAAAATACTAAACCTAATTTGTTGAATCTTTTTGTGCATGAAATAATTTCAAGATATTGTGTATAATCAGATTTGGAAAGAATCTTGCTAATTGGTCATGATTTGGTAGAAGTTTGCATGAAAAAGATTTGAAAGCTAATGCCATAAAAATCAAATATTTGTTTCATCAATTCATGGATTTTGGATCAATTTTCTTTGACCTAATCACTCATATACATATAAGGATGAAAACCCTCGTGCTCACTGACTGAGAAGCTGCATAACCAAGCCATACAAGAACTCAAGAAACTTACATATTTTTGAAATTCGATTTTGGTTTTACAGGTGAATTCAAGGTGCAAGAGCTGTTCAAACACCTTCCTTGAGGATCATAGAACGTTTTCCAAGCATTCACTAAGTCCCATACTCAAGAGAACACGAAATCACCATTGAAGTTGGTGAGAAAAATTCCAAAATCGTTTTCCATCATTCATGCGTTTTTAACATATTTCATTGTTGTTTTTGTGTTTAGAATGATGTTTGCAAGCTACCTGCATAATTTGATTGGAGTTTCATGCTAAAACGAAGGATCCACCATGAGAGCATATTAGGGTTTCGTGAAAATTGATTTAGGGGTTTCCAAACCTTGAATAATTAGGCCACGAGAGATACATCATTGGAATCGTGAGAGAGAGACGATTCTAATGGCCCTAGTCCGAAAAATTTATACATGCCCATGTGCTATTCGCTATTTTCTGGAATAGTGCCTTCTGGGACGGTTCAAAACCGTTGCCTATGTTTTTTTGTATTTCAGGAAAATAAACAACCCACGAAGACGATGATTTGGTGGCAGGCAGCAATTGGTTGGTTTTGAATTTTCGCGCCAGGCTTCCACTAACCCTTATTTTCATTTATATTATTTGTGTGTTATTTTAGATACAAAACGCGTTGAGTGCTTCAGTGGCAAGGCTTGTTAGTGGTAATCTCTAGGACCTGGGTTCGAGTCCCAGGTCCCTTACCCTTTCCATATTATTTTTTCACTAATATTCCTATGCAGTATTTCTCTTGAAGAACACCATGCATCCACGCTACCAAACGTCCACACGTCCCACTGGATTCAATCAAAGGCCAGGATCTGAAGACTATGGTGGACCTGAGTCAACACCCCACACGCATCCTGAAAAGGTCAAAAGGGCCTGATATGAATGGGCCTGAAATATTGGACTTCACCTCTCAATTGGGGACAGACCCCCCCTAGGTTTGAATTTTTATTTCTTTTCTTTATTTTACTTATTTCAAATATTATTATTTTTTTAATTAGTTTCTTTAATTTAATTATTTTCATAAAAATATAAAAACCAAAAAAATCAGAAAAAGACAAAAATTAAATATATTTATTTAATTAGTATTTTTGTAAATAAAGTTCATTAATTAACTTAGTTTTTTAATTTAGGTTTTAATCTTAACATTTTTCACTAAAACTCAAAATTTGTAGAATTAGGGTTTAATTAATTTTTTATCCTTTTTTCTTTTATTTCACAATAATTAATTATTAAAATATTATTTACTTTTATAAATCAAGATTTGCATGTAAATAATTAGGTTAATATTAGGTTAAAATTTAATTCTTTTTTAATAAACTAAAACAATTAGAATTAAGGTTAATCTTTTAATTTCATTTGATTCTTTTTCATTAAAATCATAAAATACAAAAAATACCAAAAACAATTTTCTTTTTCTAATTTCAATTAATATAACCGTTTAATTTAATTTAATTAAAAAGGGTCCAACGCCCTCGTTTCTAATTTAAATTTCAATTCGCATATTTATTTCTTTTTCTTTTAATATTTATGTATCTCTCCCAAAGCCGTGTAAACATTTTAATCTTTCGCACTTTTACTCTTCCTCTTTATTTATTTTCTGTCAAATCGGGTCCTGGAAATTTTGGCGATGTGGACCCGCGCCTTTTGTAATAGTTTAGAATTTTACCTTTCTGCACTTTTTTAACTGTAAATAAATGCATGCAAGAATGAATGGACAATAAATAAAAACAAACGCATAGATCACCTATACCATGACAAGATAAAGATAAACGAATCTGACACACAAATCACACACCACCCCTAGGGTACGCCTCACTATTGCCTTGCCTCGAAAGGTGATCGTCGAGTAGAGGATGTCTTAGTAAGTCCTCATGATCCGGGAACCTGGCATGAGGGTAGCTTCTAAGGTGTCTTCCCATTGCTCTGGTGATCACCATGTCCCGAACCTCGAATTGACCCGAATAACTCCAATAGTGGTGCTACCTACCTCTCAATGGTGGGATGGCATTACTGTAAAGGACATCTACACAGACGAATTCCTTAGGGTAGGTAGACAACTCTAGATACTTGCTCTAATTTCAAAACAAATTCAAAAATACTTTTCACACCGACACCTTTTCAAAAAGCTTTCGAAAGCAATTTTTCAAACACTCTTGGGGACCGATACAAGAGTCGAACTGGAATTTTCAAAGAAACTTTTTAAAACCCACAGTTGAAAAGCAAACAAACCATTTTGAAAACACAAGTGAGCAAGTATCTAAGAGCCCATGGATAACCATGGATAGAAAGGGTGCTAACACCTTCCCTTTCTATAACCTACCTCCCGAACCGAGAGCAATCTCTATAAGGAATTTTTCTGTGCTTTTGTCCTTTCCATTTGGAGAAAATAAAAGACGGTGGCGACTCTTGCTTCCGCGACATTTCGCGAACCAGCTTTAAACAGTCAGTTCCAGATCCACCGATCACAGAACTGGCGACTCTGCTGGGGACACATCTTATAAAGTGAGGTGTACCTTAGGACTAAGATCACTTGTGTTTTCAATTGTATTGATTTGCTTGCTTTAAATTGTGGGACTGTCTCGGGAGTTCTATAGATCCTAACCCGGATCTGGGGGATACCTTCTTAGAAAGTAGCAACAAGGCTGTGAGGGAACTGTGCGGGGTATACCGACATGGTTGAAACAGTCTGCTACGTTGATGTGGCACTTTGGTGTGTACCGGTAACCCTTGAGTTCAGTCAAGGAGAGTACGGGGCCTCCACGTGGTGTCGTGAAGCATCAACAGACCTTAGGAACCTTAATTGAACTATCTTGGCCTCTTTAGGGTAGTGAGATAACTGACTTTGGTGCAGTCCGAGGTTGATTGATACTCGATACTACACTCAATTGAGGGTTGCTTTCCTGGAATATTTCGGTCGCCAGTTCAGTGGCTAAATCGAAACGATGAATAATGAAAGCAATCCCGTGATATTGGGACCCTTAGAACCCGGTTACTTCTAATAGGACAGGTTGAGCCCACCAACTCCAAGAGGGTACTACCCAGACCCCATGCTGGCCTTAAACCTTAAGGGCTTGTCTTATGTGACTTGTGTGCCTTACATATTTGTCTTTGTAAATATCTGTGGTGTGTTTAATCATAGCATCATGACATCATCCAGCATCATATGCATTGACTAACCATTTCAGGGGTTCGAATCTTCATCTTTGTTCTTGTTTTGTAGGACATGGAAACTATTCGTAGAAAGACAATTCAAATCAGTCTTGTAAGGATCCCTCCTCAGCTTAAGGAACTTATATCCAGGATTCCTGAGAGCTCTCCATTCAGTGAAAGACATGGAAGACTCATCAGCTTGGTCAACACCAACATTGAGGAAGATATGATAAAGGTCCTGTTCCAGTTCTTTGACCCTCTGCATCACTGTTTCACCTTCTTGGATTATCAGCTGGTACCTACATTGGAGGAGTTCTCCCGGCTCCTGAAGATCCCTATCCTTGATCAACTACCCTACAACGGTACAGAAAAGGAACCCAAGCTTGAAGAGATTGCTAAAGCCTTGCACCTACAGTCATCTGACCTCAAGGGACATTGGGAAGTTAGAAGTGGTATCAAAGGGTTCTTAGCCAGGTTTCTGTTTGAAAAGGCCCATGAATGTTGGAACTCCCTTGATTTGCAAGCTTTTGAAGAAGTTGTGGCTCTCCTTGTTTATGGTTTGGTGTTGTTCCCTAACCCAGATCAGCTTATAGATATCAGTGCTGTCCAGATCTTCATGTCCAGGAATCCTATACCTACGTTGTTGGGGGACATCCTTCACTCATGTTACACTCGAACCATGAGAAAAAGAGGTGTCCTTATGTGTTGCACTCCTCTCATGGGAAGGTGGTTTATTTCGCACCTACCACAATCAGTTTTGAAGAATGAGCGGGGTTTGAGATGGTCACAACGGTTGATGACTCTTACACATACAGATATACATTGGTGCCCTAGGTCCAGAGAAGATGTCACTATCATTGATCGTTGCGGGGAGTACCCTAATGTTCCTTTACTTGGAATCAGAGGAGGTATTACTTACAACCCATGCCTGGCTTGGAGACAGTTTGGTTATGCTCGGAGGGATGGTCCTCATGACATGTTAATTCCTGACATAGTTTTTGACTTCGACAACGATACTCAAGGACTTCGCCAGAGATTTATCAGAGCCTGGAGGATGCCAAGTAGGATAGACAGTAAGACACTGGGGCACAGGAACTCCATCCCGTTGGAACCTTATCTCAAGTGGGTACGAGCCCGCTCCCAGAAGTTAGTGATGCCTTATCCCCATATGCTCCCTGTGATCAAGGAGCCAGTCTTGGAAGGAGAAGTGTCCTACACCATTCAGCACCCTGATATGCCCACATCCTGGGAAGAGATGCAGAAGAGCTGGATCCAGCTTAAGGAAGAACGGAATTCTCTTGAGACCAGTCTACATGCTAGTGAAAAGAAGGTCTTGGAGCTCACCCGCCTGCTGCATGAGGAGAGGAATCTCAACACTTACATAGCTCCAAAGAGGATGCGTAGCATATTTTGGGATTGATTTGCTTTTGTATTATTTTGCCCATGAGGCTTTGATGTACTGAACAATTGTTTCCTTAATGATAACGTGTGTTCCTTTTTGTCTACAACAAATTTGAACTTTTGAACCCTTGAATGCATTGCATAAACACATATCATTCATCATGTGCATAGCAGGTTTTCCTCTTTTCAGGTTGCTTACAGTTCTTCGCTGTTTATTTCAGCATCATGAATCCTGACTCATCATCAACTGAGATGTCCATCAAGGCTCTTCAGGCACAGAATGCGCAATTTCAGGAATTAATCATGGGTTTGGCTCAGGGCCAAGAGGAGCTGAAGGCTCTGCTCCTGAAGAAGGAAAAGAAGAAGAAGAGAAGGACTGTTCTGTTCAGCTCGGGCCGAAGGTTTGGAAACACTCTGCAAAATGAAGAGGCTGGTTCTTCCATTGGAAAGGGTACTCCTCAAGCAGAAAAAGGTCCTAGTCCGGTAGTCTCCGACAACGAGACTGATTTTGATGAAGAGCAGTATCCTCCTGCAGAAGACAGATACAAGCAGTTGGAGGACAGGTTGAATGCTATGGAGATACAACAGGTACCTGGGCTGGATTTTGGAGATCAAGGTTTGTCTACTGGTGTGATTATTCCTCGTAAGTTCAAAGCACCATCTTTCACTAAGTACGACGGGGCGTCTTGTCCCAAGCTACATCTCAGGTCCTATGTTCGGAAGATTCAACCGTACTCAGTGGATAAGAATTTGTGGATCCATTTCTTCCAGGAGAGTCTTTCAGGGACTCATCTCGAATGGTTCTATCAGCTGGATGGGACCAAGGTTCGTAACTGGGAGGAGTTGGCTACTGCTTTCTATAAGCAGTATCAATATAATGCCGACCTTGCCCCTACACGTACCCAACTCCAGGGTATGTCGTTAGGATCAAGTGAAGGTTTTAAGGAGTACGCTCAGAAGTGGAGGGATCTGGCTGGCAGGGTGCAGCCTCCGTTGACTGATCGGGAGTTGGTAGACATGTTCTTGGGGACCCTATCTGGGCCATTTTTCAACCATCTTATCGGGAATTCGTCTGCAGGATTCACTGATCTGATTCTGACTGGAGAAAGAATTGAGGCTGGGTTGAAGTCTGGAAAGATTCCGAAGGGTGCATCGTATAGTTCTGAGAAGAAACCCTTCAAGAAGGAGGCTAGTGCTGTATATGGCTTTAGAAGACAAGAGAAATCTGAGCGCCGCTAATCTGTCAGTGCGATAATGATTGCTAAGCCTGCTGCCGCTCCTCGGCCAACCAATCCTCAAAGGGCTGAAAGACCCCGGAGAGAGTTTACCCGTTTAAGCATGACCTTATCGCAGGTCTTGCCACAGTTACTATCCACCAATCTAGTGACTGTCAGAGAGGCCTCCAAAGGTGTAAACATTGCCTCTCCGAAATACAATCCAAATGCCCGCTGTGCGTACCATTCTGATAGCCCGGGGCATTCCACTGATGACTGTTGGGCATTAAGGAACAAGGTGCAAGACCTTATTGACGCGAAAGAGATACAGTTCGAAGCGCCTGAGAGGCCGAATGTGGTGACTGCTCCTATGCCTCAGCATGGGGTAAATGCTGTTGATGAAGAGGTGTACGCTGTTTCTGTGGATGATCTAGCCACTCCCTTAATGACTGTCAAGAAGAACCTACTGCTGGCCGGTTTATTTCCGGGTTGCAGTGAGGGTTGCCTGTTCTGTGCTGTTTCCCTATCTGGTTGTCCCTTGCTGAAGTTAGGCATCCAAAGCCTGATGGACAGTAAGGAGATTCTGTTCAAGAAGTCTGCTGTTCAGTTGGTTCCGGTAGAAGAAGTTTCTGTGGTTACCATCTTTAATAATCCAATCAAGGCTCTCTCGAAGAAGCCTGTTCAAATCATGACTGTTGCACCTGTGGTTATTACTGTTCTGGGGCCTCTCCCCTACGTATCTGATAAAGCTGTCCCCTGGCACTATGGGGCAGACGTATATGTGAATGGAATTAAACAAGAGTTCAACACTGGCGCCAGTATCTGCGATATCACTGGCCCAGCCAAGGTTACCCGCAGTGGCAGGCTCTTCTCGCCTGACATTGCACCGCCCGCTACTCGAAGACCCCTCCTTATAACATCTACAAGTGTACCTGTTCCTGTTTCTGACCAAGTTGTTTCCCCTGCTGCCGAGTCATCCAATGCTCGGGGCAAAGGAGTTGAAGATGAGCCTGCCCGGATGGAGGTACCGATACCTATAAATGCTGAGGCCTCCCAACAAGAAATGGAGGAGATTCTAAAGATAATAAAAAAGAGTGACTTCAATGTTGTGGAACAGCTGGGGCATACGCCCTCCAAAATCTCCATGCTCTCCTTATTGTTGTGCTCCGAGGCCCATGCTAAGGCCTTAATCTCATTTCTCAAGACGGCCCATGTGCCACAGGAGACATCTGCAGTTCAGTTCACTGATTGCGTAGCAAATCTGACAGCAGACAACGGCTTGGGTTTCTCAGATGCTGACCTGACTGCGAAGGGAAGAGACCACAATGATGCCCTGCATGTCTCTATCGAATGCATGGGCACTACTCTGGCACATGTATTGGTGGATACTGGTTCTTCCTTGAATGTTTTACCAAAGAAGGCTTTAGACCGTTTAGATTGTGAAGGCCTGGAACTGAAACCCAGCAATATCATCGTCAGGGCCTTTGACGGTTCAAAAAGGATGGTTCATGGAGAGGTTGACATTCCTATTCGCGTGGGCTCTCAGGTGTTTGACTCTACTTTTTATGTGATGGATATACGTCCATCTTACTCTTGTCTACTGGGTCGACCTTGGATCCATAAAGCTGGGGCAGTGACCTCTACCTTGCACCAGAAGCTGAAATACCCCGTCAGAGGGAAGATCGTCACTGTGCAAGGAGAGGAGGAGTATATGGTGAGCCATCTGAATTCCTTCAGGTACATTGAGATGGACGGGGAGTTTATTGAAACCCCCTTTCAGCATTTTGAGGAGGTGCTTCCAATTTCAGCAGCAGCAGAAACAGCGGTCGAGGAGGATGTTCCTTTGAAGATGGCTTCCCTAAAGGATGCCCGGGCTGTGGTTCAGAAAGGTGAATGTACTAACTGGGGCAGGCTTCCCGACTTTACACAGAAAACTGACAAATTTGGATTGGGTTTTACTGCAGAGGGTCAGAAAGCTATGCGGAAGGCGAAGACCAGAAGACCTCCTGTGTTCATTACAAATCCAGGAGTGAATGCTGTTGGGGAGGACAATGAAGTGGACGAAGCTGAGTTCAATAGCTGGATCTACCCGACATCCGAAGGCGGATTGACCAATTGGATTGTCAAAGACCATACTCCTGTTACTTTTGTTACGCAGTAATAAACTTCTTTGTTTTGTTATTTGTAATAAACAATAAATAAACTCTATGGCCCGGTGTCTTACCCGAGGCACCGTGGTTTCGTTTGTGAGGGCATATAAATTGTCATTTCATATATCATAAATGAAAATCTTGGACGTTTTATCGCATTTCAAATCTTATGCTCCTTTTCTGTCTTTCCTTCTGTTGTACCCCAAAATTTGCCCTCCCATATTCTTTAAGAAATTGCCAAGTCAAGCTTCAAAATTCCCCAAGGGTTGCACAGTTCAAGGACCACCTAGGCAGTCAAAATTAGGGTTTTGGTTCTGACAAAGTAAATGAAGTTTCCAAGGGTCCAATCAAGTCCCACATGCCTACAAATATGGTCAAGCATCCTCATATCAAGTTTCAAGACTTTCAGCACAAGATTGCACAGTCAAAAACCCTAATTGCACTACAGTCAACTGTAGGGGCAAAATGGTCATTTGACAGTCAAAAGTTCAAATTTTTGGTCAACATCTCATTTTGAAGCCACAAACATCATTTGATCAATGCTTGATCATGATTCTCAAAGTTTGGCTCAAAAATCATCAAGATGCAAAAGTTTCCTTATTTGGACAGTTGAAAAAGTCAACTGTAAATTGACCAGGGCATAACTTTCACATGGATTATCAGAAAAATTCCATCCAAAGCTCATTTTTAAGAGAAAGAAATTTCCTACAACTCCTCTTCACACTCCAAGTCCAAGAAATGCTCTCACAAAAAGTTATCAATTTCAACATTATAGGTCATTTTCAAAAGTCAACAAAAAGGGACTTTAAGTCAAAGGCCATAACTTGATATTGGTAAATCAAAATGACATGGAACCAAAGGCATTGGTTAGAGGACTCAAAGACCTTTCCAAAATGTCCAAGAACATGAGCAAAGCTTAAAAATTGAGCAAGTTATGCCTTGTGGAAGTTGGGAAATTTTTGGATATTTTGAAAAGTCAACATTGATTCAAATGACCTAAAATTGCTAATGGGCCTATTTTTCTTCCACAATTCATCATCCAAGGCATGTGCACGACCACTTGGCCCAAAGGGAAGTTTTTCTTCATTTTTTATTTATTTATTTGAATTTTTATTAATAATAATTCATTTAAATCAATTAAATACATGAAAAATACTTAACCTAAGTTTTTCAATCTTTTTGTGCATAATATATACTCAATAATTCGTGCATGATCAGATATGGAAGGAATTGAATTGATTGGATATGATTAGGGTCAAAATAGCATGAAAAAATATTGAAAAAAGATCTTTGAAAATCAAATCTTCCAAACCATGAATGCAAAGGTTTTGGATCAAGTTTTCAACCCTAAATCATTCATACATAAGTACCAAACGCAACCTTAATGCCATGAACCAAGAAGCTGCGCAAGAACTTGAAGAACAAAACTTGACTTTTTGCTAAAAAATCTCAAAACTGAAAACAGGGTTAGAGGTCGTTTCAAGCCACAAAACTCATTCCATCGCATTCCTGGGACATCAAGGAACCTTCCTGGATCAAAAACATCAAGTCTAACACCTTGAAACGGTATACAGAAGTCAAGCTTTTCTCACTTTTTCTCATGATCGTGTTTTACAATTCAAGCATTTTCATTGCATAATTTTAATGGATTCTTACTAATTGAAGTGTTCTGAAGCTAACCCAATTGCTTAATTGTGTTTTTATCACCTCTATGCAAATCTACCATTATCGTGTTTTAGGGTTTTGCAAGCTTGGAATTAGGCATTTTGAAAAGCGGTAAAATCAGCCCACCATAGTACCATGAATGGATTCAGGATGTTTAGACGATCACAAGGCTACCCTCGCGCTCAATTTATGAGCATCCCTGGGCTAGTCGCTATTTTTCAGAAACTGGCCTAAGGGAACACTAACAAAACCGTTGCCAATGTTTGTGTTTCAGAAAAAAAATAAAACAATGAGGAAGATGACTCGGTGGCAGGTTGTGAATGGCTGGTTCAAAATCTCGCGCGAAAAAAAGAAGCACTAACGCGTTTTGTTTTATTATGTTTATTAACTATATTATTTACAGATAAACAAAATAGCTCCACTGGCAAGCGCGTTGATTGGTAAACCATAGGACCTGGGTTCGATCCCAGGTCCCCACCCTTTCATATTATTTTTCTTTCAAATGTTATCCTATGCAGTTTCAACACAAAGAGTGTACCATGTAGTCCACCATCTAGCCTGCCACGCGTATGCTAAGAACAATCCCAGGATTATAATTGGAGGAGCATCATAGACTGCAGTCAACTACTCCACACGTTGCATGAAAAAGTCAGCCAGGCCATGAATAATTGGGCTCAAATTGCTGGGCTTTCACCTCCACTTTGGGGACAGCAACCCCCCTAGGTTTGCAAATGTTTTTATTATTCTTTATTTTTCATTATTTTTTCTATTTTCTTTTAATTATTGTTTATTAATTAATTTAATTATTTTCACAAATAATATAAAAAACACATAAAAAATCAGAAAAGATGAAAAAATAATAAATATTTTATTTTAGTATTTTTTTAATAAATTGCATTAATTAATTTTAGTTATTATGTTTAATTGTGATATTTTCTTAATTAATTTAAAATTGGTAAAACTAGGGTTTAATTAATTTTTTATCCCCTTTTCTTTTCTTCCATAATAATTAAATATTAAATATTTATTTTTGTAATTAAATTGCATGTAAATTAATTAGGGTTAATTTTAGGTAAAACTTTAACATGTTTTCATAATAAAATAAATTGTAGAATTAGGGTTAGCATGTTATTTTAATTAATTCTTTTTCATTAAAACCAAAAATACCAAAAACAATTTCTTTTCTTTTTTAATTAATTAATTCCATCATTTAATTTAATTTTGCAAAAAGGGTCCAACGCCCTCGTTTTAATTCTTATTTAATTCGCATATTTATTTTATTTCGTATAATATTTATGTACCTCTCCCAAGGCCTTGTAAATTAATTTCTTGCACTTTATTCTTCTTTAATTCTTTATTTTTCCGTCAAATCGGGTTCAAGAAATTTTGGCGATGTGGACCCGCGCCTTTTGTAATAGCTTAGAACTTTACTTTTCTCCGCAACCTTTAACTGTTAATAACTGCATGCAAGAATGAATGGACAAAAATAAAAGCAAACGCTAGATCACCAATGAGATGACAAAAGACAAAAACATCTGAAAACGACACACAAGTCACACACCACCCCTAGGGTACGCCTCACTGTTGCCTTGCCTCGAAAGGTGATCGTCGAGTAGAGGACGTCTTAGTAAGTCCTCATGATCCGGGAACCTGGCATGAGGGTAGCTTCTAAGGTGTCTTCCCATTGCTCTGGTGATCACCATGTCCCGAACCTCGAATTGACCCGAACACCTCCAACGGTGGTGCTACCTACCTCTCAATGGTGGGATGGCACTACTTTAAAAGGACATTTACACAGACGAATTCCTTAGGGTAGGTAGGTTCTCGTAGATACTTGCTCTAATTTCAAAACAAATCAAAAAAATACTTTTCACACTAACACATTTTCAAAAGCTTTCGAAAGCAATTTTTCAAACACTCTTGAGGACCGATACAAGAGTCGAACTGGAATTTTCAAAGAAACTTTTTAAAACCCACAGTTGAAAAGCAAACAACAATTTTGAAAACACAATGAGCAAGTATCTAAGAGCCCATGGATAACCATGGATAGAAAGGGTGCTAACACCTTCCCTTTCTATAACCTACCTCCCGAACCGAGAGCAATCTCTATAAGGAATTTTTCTGTGCTTTTGTCCTTTCCATTTGGAGAAAATAAAAGACGGTGGCGACTCTTGCTTCCGCGACATTTCGCGAACCAGCGTTAAACAGTCAGTTCCAGATCCACCGATCACAGAACTGGCGACTCTGCTGGGGAAATTACTTAAAGTGAGGTGTACCTTAGGGTTAGTTCATAACTGTGTTTTCAATTGCTTTCCTTGTTTGCTTTAAATTGTGGGACTGTCTTGGGGGTTCTATAGATCCTAACCCGGATCTGGGGATACCTTCTTAGAAAGTAGCAACAAGGCTGTGAGGGAACTGTGCGGGGTATACCGACATGGTTGAAGCAGTCTGCTACGTTGATGTGGCACTTTGGTGTGTACCGGTAACCCTTGAGTTCAGTAAAGGAGAGTACGGGGCCTCCATGTGGTGTCGTGAAGCATCAACTGACCTTAGGAACCTTAATTGAACTATCTTGGCCTCTTTAGGGTAGTGAGATAACTGACTTTGGTGCAGTCCGAGGTTGGTTGATACTCGATACTACACTCAATTGAGGGTTGCTTTCCTGGAATATTTCGGTCGCTAGTTCAGTGGCTAAATCGAAACGATGAACAACGAAAGCAATCCGGTGATATTGGGACCCTTAGAACCCGGTTACTTCTAATAGGACAGGTTGAACCCACCAACTTCAAGAGGGTAGTACCCCAAACTTCATGCTGGCCTAAACTCTAAGGGCTGTGGTGTGACTTGTGTGCCTTCGTACTTGACTACTTGCATGCTTTATCTGACACATGAACTACTTGCAGGTTTTGTTTATAGTCCTTAATTGTGACTCATAACAGGATGTACTAAATTCTTGCAGGTTTTGTTTATAGTCCTTAATTGGGACTCATAACAGGGTATCCTAAGTTTCTTGCAGGTTTTGGTTTGCAGTCCTTAATTAGGGACTCATAATAGGGTTTACCTACATCACCCCATGCATAGCATGACATCATACCATTGCATACATCCTGCATAAGGACCAATCCATTTCAAGGATCTCAAGGGCTTGTGATGCAGGTCATGGTGAATCAACTATCCCAGCAAGGGGCAGGTAAGAGGATTTATTTTCCTCTAGCCAGAGTAGTCAGGGGCTATGACCCACTTGATATGGTGAGCTTTGACTCTTGAAGAAGGTTCCCCTAAACGAGGTTGTTTGGAAATCAAAACCAGACATGATGACTAAAGTCAGGGGCTATGACCCACTTGATATGGTGAGCCTTTGACCCTTGAAGAAGGATTCTCAGCAACGTGGAGTTCCTTCAATAAAAACACCAGACCCAAGTTCTAACAAATTTTCTTGTTTATCCTGCGAGGTCCTTGAAATCATTGCATGCATATCATACATATCATTGCATAACAGGTACCCATTCTCTGCAGATTGCTTACCTTCTTCGCTGTTTATTTCAGCAGTCTCGTCATGAATCCTGAATCCTCAACCGAGCACACTATCAAGGCCCTCCAGGCTCAGAACGCCCAGTTCCAAGAGCTGATCATGAATTTGACCCAGGGGCAACAAGATCTGAAGACCCTGCTCTCGAAAAAGAAGAAGAAGAGGACTGTTTTGTTCAGCCCTAGACGCAGATCTGGGAACACACTGCAGGATGAAGCTGAGAGGACAACTCCATCTGTGGGGAAAGGCAGTCATCAAGAGGAAAGGGTTACCAGTCCAGTGGTCTCTGACAATGAGACAGATTTCAATGACGAACAGTACCCTCCGACTGAGGATAGGTACAAACAGTTGGAAGACCGGCTAAGTGCTATGGAGATACAAAAAGTGCCTGGCCTGGACTTCGAGGATCTAGGTCTGTCTTCTGGGGTAGTGATCCCACACAAATTCAAGGCACCTGCCTTTGCAAAGTACGATGGGGCATCCTGTCCAAAGCTGCATCTCAGGTCATACATGAGGAGGATCCAGCCCTACACAGCCGACAGGAACTTATGGATCCACTTTTTTCAGGAGAGTCTTTCAGGGACTCAGCTTGACTGGTTCTATCAACTGAATGGAGCCAATATCCGCAGCTAGGAGGACTTGGCCACTGCTTTCTACAAGCAGTACCAGTACAACGCCGACCTTGCTCCCACGCGCACTCAACTTCAAGGAATGTCTATGGGTGCAAGCGAAGGTTTCAAAGAATATGCCCAAAAGTGGAGGGACCTTGCTGGAAGGGTACAACCACCTCTAACCGACCGCGAGCTCGTCGATATGTTCTTAGGGACCTTGTCCGGTCCATTCTTCAACCACCTGATTAGGAATTCTGCTGTTGGATTTACAGATTTAGTCTTGACCGGGGAAAGAATAGAAGCTGGTATCAAGTTAGGGAAAATACATAATGGTGACTCCTCGAACATTGAGAAGAAACCATCCAAGAGAGAATCTAGTGCTGTCAACGCGGTAGCTATTGCAAAGCCGGCCGGTGCTCCTCAGCATCGCAGTCAACAAAGGGAAGAAAGACCTAAGAGGCAATTTACTCCCCTCGGCATGACCCTGTCACAGATATTGCCACAGCTGCTGGAAACCAAGTTGGTAACTCTCATGGATCCCCCGAAGAATCCTAACAGGACACCTTCAAGGTACAATCCCAATGCTCGCTGCGCCTATCATTCCGACAGCCCGGGGCATGCTACAGATGACTGTTGGACTTTGAGAAACAAGGTTCAAGATCTGATCGACGCGAAGGAAGTCCAGCTCGACTCTCCAGAGGCTCCCAACGTGATCACTGCTTCCATGCCAAAACATGGCTAGGATAGAAAGCACTTTTTTTGTTCATTTGAATTCAAGTCGTAATTTTCTTTTGATTGTTCAAACATTTACTCATGTTAAACATTGTTATTTCTTTAATGCATCGCATATGTCTGTTTTGAAACAATATATTCGTATTCACTAAATGCAAATTATTTTCATATTTTTTCTGATGATTAACTCTCAAATAATAATTCTAAGCCTCTTGAGGGAGGATGACGAAAACGATACCATAATCTACAGTATGCTTTTGAACAGACCCCGCTGATGAGGTACATGCATTGTTTCAATCCCTAAACACTGGAGTTATAAGGATGATAATCCCTCGTCAACCCCTCTGAGCCAAAGAAGTAGGAGTTTTTCTTTTCGAAATTTAAAACCCTAAATCATAACCTGGGGCAGGGTAGTCTCTCAGTTGATCCAAGTGCATAACGAATGGCACCAAAGAGGTCCTTACAAAACAAAGAAGGACAGTGATGGTTCCGAATAATCAATAAAGAAAGGCAGTCATTATCTCAAAAAATAAAAAGCCCATTAAGTCAAAACCCATGAAGGAGACTTACAAAACTGGGGCATCCCGCTGGCTGTAATTCCAAAAAAGGAAACAGTTCAGGCAAAAAAGGAAAGGGATAACAAAAATCAAAAAGAAAGAGGTCATACAAACCCTCAACAAAAGGAATGACTGCCTATTCAAAATAAATCATCAACATCCGAATCATCACCGGAAAATCAGAGCAAAGACTCAAACAAGGTCTAACGTATGATCAACTGAGTTTAGGTTTGGAGAACATCACGAAGAGCGGGTGGGCACAAACAAAATTTGAGCCTTTATCCTTTGTTTCTTAAACCGTGAACCAGGCCATGTTATAACCCTTAAAAGTCCTAGCTGAAGCATGGGTTAGTTCGAAAGCATACTGTTACGAAAGGTATCCTGACTCCTTAAGGCCTACGGTAAATATGGAGTTGACATCACGTTTTACAAATATTCACTTGTTTTATGAAAAAGAATGCATTTCCAAAAAACTTCGAAACAGACATAAGCTTTGCATTTTTAACATAACTTTGTTTGCATATGAATATTTGTTTGAACAGCAGGGAAATTCGCACGATGAATACCTAGTGGACAAAAGCATTTCCAATCAAGGGGCATAGCATGATCAGTGTCCATCATCTAGGGGCAGTCCAGTCAAGATTCAGGGAATCTCTCAAGGCCAAATAGCCTGGGGCAAATCTCCGCCTGAGTCACTTGGGGCATTCCAACAACGAGTCTTGCCTGATCAAATACCTTCTGGCGGCATGACAAAACACTTCTAACAGGGGCAACTCCCTACTTTCTGAGAACGGACATAATCGAAAAAAATGCTATGCAAAATCAAAGACCCGCTAGGTTGACATACCTAGGCAAAAATCAGGGCTTCCCGGCGAACCAAAAGGGTTCGGGCAAAAATAAGGGATGAAAATGAAAGATCTGTACACCCGGCAAGTCGAAAACCTGAAAAGGCGGCTTGGGCAAAAATGGGTATCCCGGTGGACTGAAAACCCGAAAGGGCGGTCCAGGCAAAAGTTAGGGATCAAAGCGTACGACTATGTCTTGTCCTCTCGTCACTTGCCTACCAGAAGAAGATTTGTCAATCGGCAGTCATCAAACACCTTCACAAGTACCTTCTTCTCCAACAGAAACTGGGGCAATAATGAGTTGTCTAAATGATCTGGTTGCCCTGTCCACCGAGGTGCCAAGGTAAGTTCAGCTGAAGAATGCGACCAAGATACCTTCACTCCCTGCAGAGCGAACGCGTCTCCCCGGTTTTATTCAAAGGTTATTTCTCCACCAGAGCTTATAACTGGGTTATCCTCAGCTAAAAGCCACGGAAAGATCGTCCCTGGCGAAGTCTTCCTATACCCCAGTGGAGTTCATCAATTCCTTCAACATAATTCAACAATGGTATCCCCAGCGGAGTTACCATCAAACCTCAGCGAAATACCTCTCTTTCCCCACAGAGTTCACTCCCCGCAGAGTAATCTATTCGCCAAGTTTATTCCCCAACGGAGTCATCTTCTCCTACCGGTATTCTTGCAACCATCATCCCCAGCGGAGACGATGAACTTTCCTCTTCAGACATCAGCCCAGGATTTAACTTCCCGGCATTCGTCAAGGATTTATTTTCCTAGACAAAAATACATTTCGTAAACATCACATTTTCATACATCACGATACATGCATATACGCATCATATCATACAATCTCATTTATGTCGAGAACATCATTGCTTGATCCATATCATGCATGGCATATGACTGACCTTTACCTTTCAGGAAGGATGCAGTTAAATGATCAGTTATGTCAAAGTAGACAAATACAGTCAAAAGAGACCAATACAGTCAAAAGAGACCAACCCAGTCAAAAAAAGACAAGTACAGTTAAATCCCAAAGGTTTTTCTGATGCAAATCCCATCAAAGAAGACAAATCCAGTTGAATCAATTCTTAAAGATCTTTCTAAATACACACTCGTCGTTATAGACACTCGTCGTTATAGACACTCGTCGTTATAGACACTCGTCGTTATAGACACTCGTCGTTATAGACACTCGTCGTTATAGACACTCGTCGTTATAGACACTCGTCGTTATAGACACTCGTCGTCATAGACACTCGTTGTCATAAACACTCGTCGTTATAGACACTCGTCGTTATAGACACTCGTCGTCATAGACACTCGTTATTATAGGCACTCGTTATTATAGACACTCGTCGTTATAGACACTCGTCGTTATAGACACTCGTCGTTATAGACACTCGTCGTTATAGACACTCGTCGTTATAGACACTCGTCGTTATAGACACTCATCGGCATAGACACTCGTTGTCATAAACACTCGTCGTTATAGACATTCGTCGTTATAGACACTCGTCGTTAAAGACCACCTGTCAATGGAAATAACCTGTCAGTAGAGACAACTCACCAACCTTTCTGAATACCATATCTGATTCCTGTATCTTGCCAGGGTGTGTCTAAAGAGTTCGAGAATCCGATACCTGAATCTTGCCAGGGTGTATCCGTTGAAGACTAACATTACCAGACTCGATTCCTGTATCTCGCCAGGGCACGTCTGAAGAATTCGAAGATCTGATTCCTGTAACCAGTCAGGACATATCTATACAAAGCATCTGAAGACCAGCTCTTGCAACATGTCAGGTACTATTTTTTCTTTTGCAGGTACGCAAGTTCTCGCTAAGGGATCTCTTACGCGATCAACATCCAGATGGCATCTATAAGCCCATCATCCTATTCATCAATCTCTAAATGGCATCAATAAGCCCATTTCCATCACACTGCTACTATGTGAGCGCAAATTTCTGGGCACTCTAGTGTTCAATCATCTTCCACCCTCGGATTACGAAAGGAACGTCAGCCAATCTGCATCCTCAGGTCTAAGAAGATTGAACAGGGGCAACTGTTGTACCCCAAAATTTGCCCTCCCATATTCTTTAAGAAATTGCCAAGTCAAGCTTCAAAATTCCCCAAGGGTTGCACAGTTCAAGGACCACCTAGGCAGTCAAAATTAGGGTTTTGGTTCTGACAAAGTAAATGAAGTTTCCAAGGGTCCAATCAAGTCCCACATGCCTACAAATATGGTCAAGCATCCTCATATCAAGTTTCAAGACTTTCAGCACAAGATTGCACAGTCAAAAACCCTAATTGCACTACAGTCAACTGTAGGGGCAAAATGGTCATTTGACAGTCAAAAGTTCAAATTTTTGGTCAACATCTCATTTTGAAGCCACAAACATCATTTGATCAATGCTTGATCATGATTCTCAAAGTTTGGCTCAAAAATCATCAAGATGCAAAAGTTTCCTTATTTGGACAGTTGAAAAAGTCAACTGTAAATTGACCAGGGCATAACTTTCACATGGATTATCAGAAAAATTCCATCCAAAGCTCATTTTGAAGAGAAATACATTTCCTACAACTCCTATTCACACTCCAAGTCCAAGAAATGCTCTCACAAAAAGTTATCAATTTCAACATTATAGGTCATTTTCAAAAGTCAACAAAAAGGGACTTTAAGTCAAAGGCCACAACCTGAGATTGGTAAATCAAAATGACATGGGACCAAAGGCATTGGTTAGAGGACTCAAAGACCTTTCCAAAATGTCCAAGAACATGAGCAAAGCTTAAAAATTGAGCAAGTTATGACTTATGGAAGTTGGGAAATTTTTGGATATTTTGAAAAGTCAACATTGATTCAAATGACCTAAAATTGCTAATGGGCCTATTTTTCTTCCACAATTCATCATCCAAGGCATGTGCACGACCACTTGGCCCAAAGGGAAGTTTTTCTTCATTTTTTATTTATTTATTTGAATTTTTATTAATAATAATTCATTTAAATCAATTAAATACATGAAAAATACTTAACCTAAGTTTTTCAATCTTTTTGTGCATAATATATACTCAATAATTCGTGCATGATCAGATATGGAAGGAATTGAATTGATTGGATATGATTAGGGTCAAAATAGCATGAAAAAATATTGAAAAAAGATCTTTGAAAATCAAATCTTCCAAACCATGAATGCAAAGGTTTTGGATCAAGTTTTCAACCCTAAATCATTCATACATAAGTACCAAACGCAACCTTAATGCCATGAACCAAGAAGCTGCACAAGAACTTGAAGAACAAAACTTGACTTTTTGCTAAAAAATCTCAAAACTGAAAACAGGGTTAGAGGTCGTTTCAAGCCACAAAACTCATTCCATCGCATTCCTGGGACATCAAGGAACCTTCCTGGATCAAAAACATCAAGTCTAACACCTTGAAACGGTATACAGAAGTCAAGCTTTTCTCACTTTTTCTCATGATCGTGTTTTACAATTCAAGCATTTTCATTGCATAATTTTAATGGATTCTTACTAATTGAAGTGTTCTGAAGCTAACCCAATTGCTTAATTGTGTTTTTATCACCTCTATGCAAATCTACCATTATCGTGTTTTAGGGTTTTGCAAGCTTGGAATTAGGCGTTTTGAAAAGCGGTAAAATCAGCCCACCATAGTACCATGAATGGATTCAGGATGTTTAGACGATCACAAGGCTACCCTCGCGCTCAATTTATGAGCATCCCTGGGCTAGTCGCTATTTTTCAGAAACTGGCCTAAGGGAACACTAACAAAACCGTTGCCAATGTTTGTGTTTCAGAAAAAAAATAAAACAATGAGGAAGATGACTCGGTGGCAGGTTGTGAATGGCTGGTTCAAAATCTCGCGCGAAAAAAAGAAGCACTAACGCGTTTTGTTTTATTATGTTTATTAACTATATTATTTACAGATAAACAAAATAGCTCCACTGGCAAGTGCGTTGATTGGTAAACCATAGGACCTGGGTTCGATCCCAGGTCCCCACCCTTTCATATTATTTTTCTTTCAAATGTTATCCTATGCAGTTTCAACACAAAGAGTGTACCATGTAGTCCACCATCTAGCCTGCCACGCGTATTCTAAGAACAATCCCAGGATTATAATTGGAGGAGCATCATAGACTGCAGTCAACTACTCCACACGTTGCATGAAAAAGTCAGCCAGGCCATGAATAATTGGGCTCAAATTGCTGGGCTTTCACCTCCACTTTGGGGACAGCAACCCCCCTAGGTTTGCAAATGTTTTTATTATTCTTTATTTTTCATTATTTTTTCTATTTTCTTTTAATTATTGTTTATTAATTAATTTAATTATTTTCACAAATAATATAAAAAACACATAAAAAATCAGAAACGATGAAAAAATAATAAATATTTTATTTTAGTATTTTTTTAATAAATTACATTAATTAATTTTAGTTATTAGGTTTAATTGTGATATTTTCTTAATTAATTTAAAATTGGTAAAACTAGGGTTTAATTAATTTTTTATCCCCTTTTCTTTTCTTCCATAATAATTAAATATTAAATATTTATTTTTGTAATTAAATTGCATGTAAATTAATTAGGGTTAATTTTAGGTAAAACTTTAACATGTTTTCATAATAAAATAAATTGTAGAATTAGGGTTAGCATGTTATTTTAATTAATTCTTTTTCATTAAAACCAAAAATACCAAAAACAATTTCTTTTCTTTTTTAATTAATTAATTCCATCATTTAATTTAATTTTGCAAAAAGGGTCCAACGCCCTCGTTTTAATTCTTATTTAATTCGCATATTTATTTTATTTCGTATAATATTTATGTACCTCTCCCAAGGCCTTGTAAATTAATTTCTTGCACTTTATTCTTCTTTAATTCTTTATTTTTCCGTCAAATCGGGTTCAAGAAATTTTGGCGATGTGGACCCGCGCCTTTTGTAATAGCTTAGAACTTTACTTTTCTCCGCAACCTTTAACTGTTAATAACTGCATGCAAGAATGAATGGACAAAAATAAAAGCAAACGCTAGATCACCAATGAGATGACAAAAGACAAAAACATCTGAAAACGACACACAAGTCACACACCACCCCTAGGGTACGCCTCACTGTTGCCTTGCCTCGAAAGGTGATCGTCGAGTAGAGGACGTCTTAGTAAGTCCTCATGATCCGGGAACCTGGCATGAGGGTAGCTTCTAAGGTGTCTTCCCATTGCTCTGGTGATCACCATGTCCCGAACCTCGAATTGACCCGAACACCTCCAACGGTGGTGCTACCTACCTCTCAATGGTGGGATGGCACTACTTTAAAAGGACATTTACACAGACGAATTCCTTAGGGTAGGTAGGTTCTCGTAGATACTTGCTCTAATTTCAAAAAAAATCAAAAAAATACTTTTCACACTAACACATTTTCAAAAGCTTTCGAAAGCAATTTTTCAAACACTCTTGAGGACCGATACAAGAGTCGAACTGGAATTTTCAAAGAAACTTTTTAAAACCCACAGTTGAAAAGCAAACAACAATTTTGAAAACACAATGAGCAAGTATCTAAGAGCCCATGGATAACCATGGATAGAAAGGGTGCTAACACCTTCCCTTTCTATAACCTACCTCCCGAACCGAGAGCAATCTCTATAAGGAATTTTTCTGTGCTTTTGTCCTTTCCATTTGGAGAAAATAAAAGACGGTGGCGACTCTTGCTTCCGCGACATTTCGCGAACCAGTGTTAAACAGTCAGTTCCAGATCCACCGATCACACCTTCCTTTACATATTTTTCAAAACAGCTGTATTTACACACACACTCACTCATACAGGTTTCAATCCACTCTGGATCTCACTGATAACGACTTTGCTACTGCCAATTATGACTTCGAAAATCCGATCAACTTAGCCGAAGACGAAGGTGAAGATGATTGTGAAGTGCCTGGCGAGCTTGCAAGACTGTTACTTCAGGAAGAGAGGGAAATTCAACCATATGAAGAGCCAGTGGAAACAATAAACTTGGGTACTGAGGCAGACAGGAAAGAGGTAAAGATTGGTGCCAACCTAGAGCTCAGCGTAAAGCAACGGTTGACTCAGATGCTACATGATTATAAGGAGATCTTTGCTTAGTCCTACGAAGACATGCCCGGGTTGGATACCGATATTGTGGTCCATCACCTGCCTACTAAGGAAGACTATCCTCCGGTTAAGCAAAAGGTCCGCCGTATGCGTCCAGAGATGTCTGAGAAGATTAAAGCCGAGGTCATGAAGCAGTTTGATGCTGGGTTCCTTGCAGTGACTTCTTACCCTCAGTGGGTTGCTAATGTGGTGCCGGTACCAAAGAAAGACGGTAAGGTCAGAATGTGTGTCGACTACAGGGATCTGAACAGGGCCAGCCCCAAGGATGACTTCCCCTATCTCACATTGATGTCCTTGTTGACAATACAGCTCAGCATAAGGTGTTCTCTTTCATGGATGGCTTTTCAGGTTACAATCAGATCAAGATGGCACCTGAAGACATGGAAAAGACTACATTTGTTACTCAGTGGGGGACCTTCTGTTACAAGGTCATGCCTTTTGGACTAAAGAATGCTGGGGCAACCTACCAACGTGCCATGGTTGCTTTATTTCATGATATGATCCATCATGAGATAGAGGTATATGTGGATGACATGATCGCAAGGTACCAGACTGAGGAAGAGCACCTAGATCATCTGCAGAAGTTGTTTGACCGGTTGAAACTGTACAAGCTGAGGCTGAACCCGAACAAGTGCACCTTCGGGGTAAGATCGGGAAAGTTGCTAGGCTTCGTGGTAAGTGATAAGGGCATTCAAGTGGACCCTGCTAAGGTCAAAGCTATTCAAGAGATGCCAGTTCCTAAGACAGAGAAGGAAGTCAGAGGCTTTTTAGGACGCCTGAATTACATTGCTCGGTTCATCTCGCATCTAACCGCTACCTGTGAGCCAATCTTCAAGCTGCTGAAGAAAGATCAGGTAGTACGTTGGAATGATGAATGTCATGCCGCTTTTGACAGAATCAAAGAGTATCTCCAAGAACCACCCATCCTCATGCCACCGGTTGAAGGGAGACCTCTGATATTATACCTGACAGTGCTGGACAACTCAATGGGGTGTGTGCTGGGGCAGCATGACGAGTCTGGCCGAAAAGAGCATGCCATTTATTACCTTAGCAAAAAGTTTACCGACTGTGAGACCCGATACTCACTGCTCGAGAAAACTTGCTGCGCTTTGGTACGGGTTGCTCGCCGGCTGAGACAGTATATGCTGACTCACACTACCTTGTTGATCTCAAAGATGGATCCTATAAAGTACATATTCGAAAAGCCTGCTCTGTCTGGGAGAATTGCAAGATGGCAAATGATCTTGACGTAATACGATATCCAGTACACAACCCAGAAAGCCATCAAAGGAAGTGTATTGGCAGACCACTTGGCACATCAGGCTGTAGATGACTATCAGTCAATGAACTTCGAGTTTCCGGATGAAAGCATCATGATTGTGACTGATTGTGAGGTACCTGGACCGGATGAAGGACCTGAGGAAGGATCCCGATGGTCTATGCACTTTGACGGATCCTCCAACGCTTTGGGAAACGGCATTGGCGCTGTAATAATATCCCCTCAAGGCACTCATACTCCGCTCACCGCCCGACTATGTTTCAACTGTACCAACAACATGGCGGAGTACGAGGCGTGCATCATGGGTCTTCAAGCTACGATCGACTTAAGGATCAAGTTTCTGAATGTCTTCGGAGATTCCGCTCTTGTGATCAATCAGATCAAAGGAGAGTGGGATACGAAACATCCAAACCTGATTCCTTACAGAGAATGTGTGTTGACCTTGATCCCCCACTTCACGAAGATAACCTTTGAACACTTTCTGAGAGAAGAGAATCAGTTGGCGGACGCGTTAGCTACAATGTCTTCTATGTTCAAGGTCAAATGGGATAATGAGGCTCCCCGGATCATCATCTGGAAACTGGACGAACCGGCATATTGTTGCGATCTCGAGACTGAATTGGTGACTGAGAAGCCTTGGTACCATGAGGTGAAGAGATATCTGGAAGCTCAGGAATACCCTGAGGGTGCCTCTATCAATGATAAGAAGTTCCTGAGAAGGTTCGCGGCAAAGTTCTTCCTGAGCAACGACATCTTGTACAAGCGAAACCATGATTCAACCTTACTGCGTTGTGTGGATAAGACTGAAGCAGAAAGGATCATGGAAGAGCTACATGAAGGAACCTTTGGTATACATTGCAGTGGGCATACAATGGCAAAAAAGATCCTTCGGGCAGGGTATTACTGGTCCACAATGGAAGCTGACTGCTACCAACATTCTAGGACATGCCATAAGTGCCAGATTTATGCAGACAAGGTGCATGTTCCTCCAGTTCCTCTGAATGTTCTGACTGCGCCTTGGCCGTTTGCAATGTGGGGCATAGACATGATCGGTGAGATTAAACCTACGGCATCTAATGGGCATCGCTTCATCCTAGTGGCAATTGATTATTTTACAAAGTGGGTTGAAGCGGCTTCCTACGCTACGGTAACCAAGACTGTTGTGGCACGGTTCATTCGGCATAATCTGATCTGTCGGTACGGCGTCCCTGAGAGAATTATTACAGACAACGGTACCAATCTGAATAATAAGATGATCACTGAGCTCTGCGAGCAGTTCAAAATACAGCACCACAATTCTTCTCCTTACAGTCCGAAGATGAATGGGGCTGTAGAAGCAGCAAATAAAAACATTAAGAAAATCGTGCAGAAGATGACAGTGACTTATAAGGATTGGCACGAGATGTTACCGTTCGCTCTACATGGGTACTGTACCTCAGCTAGGACGTCAACCGGGGCAACTCCTTTCTCTTTGGTTTATGGTATGGAGGCAGTCTTACCGATCGAAGTACAAATACCCTCTCTCCGGATAATGAAGGATGCAGATCTAAGTGAAGATGATTGGATTCAGACACGACTTGATCAGCTAAACTTAATTGATGAAAAAAGACTTGCTGCTATCTGTCATGGTCAGACGTATCAGAAATGGATGATCAGGGAATTTAACAAAAAGGTCAGACCACAGGAATATCAAGTTGGGGATCTGGTAATCAAGCGAATCATCCTTCCTCAGAGTGATCCAAGGGGCAAATGGACCCCTACGTACGAAGGGCCATTGGTGGTTAAGCATGTGTTCTCAGGAGGAGCCATGATTCTAACCAACATGGACGGTGACGACCTTCCTCACCCCGCCAATGCAGACATAGTAAAAAGATACTACGCATGAAAAAAAGACCCGCTAGGCTGACATGCCTAGGCAAAAATTAGGGCTTCCCGTCGAACCAAAAGGGTTCGGGCAAAATGAAGGGATGAAATGGAAAAAATCTGTACACCCGGCAAGTCGAAAACCTGAAAAGGCGGCTTGGGCAAAAATGGGTATCCCGGTGGACTGAAAACCTGAAAGGGCGGTCCAGGAAAAAGTTAGGGATAAAGCGTAATACTATGTCTCATTGGATCACCTTGCATCCAGAATCCGGTATCTACATCAAGTTCAGACGGTATTGATCAGCCAGCTTCATCTTCAACCGAGGTCATCAAGTGATGAGACGCTCGGAGTTATAAAGGCAATAGCAGAATTGAAACCCAGTGGGATCGTTCATTTCACACAGCTGTTTATTTTCTCTTGTACAAATTTGTATAAACTCTTCTGTCCGGCGGCGTTCTCTTACTAGGACGTCAGCCTCTTGTACATAAACGCCTATTTTCAGGCCATTCAAAAATCAATACAAATATACTTTTCAGTCAAAATTGCCAATTGTTTTTCCTTTTCTGTTTTGTTTTGCGAAGAACGTCCAAGGTTCAATTTGTGATATATGCATTGACAATAATTTGCTAACGCATGAATATTTGCATGCGAAACAAAGAATTAATTACGGGTAACATTAGAAACAGGGGCAATAAAGAGTTGTCTAAGCAATCTAATTGTTCTGTCCTCCAAGGTACCAAAGTAGGTTCAACTAAAGAACATAACCAGGCATCTTAATTCCCCAGAGAGTAAGTCAGCAGTCAGTGCACTCTTCCTCAAGCAAAGTTATCAAATCTTAAGGAAGTTGGGTATCCTCCGGCAGATATCAACATTCCCCAGCAGTACATGTATTCTTAAACAAGCATCCCCGACAGTCTTGGTATAAAGATTGTTCCCCGACGGTATGTCAAGAATTCGAAGGAATCACTTCCGATACATCTCAAAACTTCCCCAGGAAAGTCCAATCTAGTTCCCCAGGCAAGATGGAATCCATCTCCCCCAAGCAGTAAGCTTATCCCCAGTAGATTCTGGAAGCTTATCCTACAGAGCATGAACGCGTCTCGCGGCTTTATTCAAAGAGTTATTTCCTCACCAGGATATAACTGGGTTATCCTCAGCCAAAAGCCACGGAAAGAGCGACCTCGACGAAGTCTTCTTATCCCCAGCGAAGTCTCTTAACACTTCCAACCCAGCAAGGGTATCCCCAGCAAGTTATTATCAACAACTCAGCAAAACGTCTCTCCCCACAGAGTATTGCTTCCCAGCAAGGTCGCTAGAGTATTTTTCTCCCCGCAGAATCTTCCATTCGCCAAGTTTATTCCCCAATGGAGTTATCTTCTCCTACCGGTATTCTTGCAATTATCATCCCCAGCGGAAGCAAAATCTATTCTCCAATATCAGCCCAGGAGTGACTTTCCGGCACCCGTCAAGGATTTACTTTCCTAGACGAAAAATACACTCATGAACATCGCACTTCCATACATCATTATAGCATGCATAGACGCATCATATCTTACAAATCTCATTTATGTTGAGAACATCATTGCTTGGTCCATATCATGCATTGCATATGACTGACCTTTACCTTTCAGGAAAGATTCAGTTAAATTCTCAATCATATTCCAAGACCTAGACCGGTTCAGTTAATCGACTCCAAAGATTTCTTATCCAGTCAAAGGCCTTCTCTGGTCCAGTTAAATCGACTCCAAACAGATTTTTCTGATGAAGACTCAGTAGAAGTTATCCAAGGTTTTCCCAATAATTGCTATTGAGGTTGTAATCGCCTATGGTTCTCTCCCCGATACTGCGGAGGTGATAATTCCATCCAAGGTTTTCTCAATGATTGCTATTGAGATTGTAATCACCTATGGTTCTCTCCCCGATACTGCGGAGATGATAATTCCATCCAAGGTTTTCTCAATGATTGCTATTGAGTTTGTAATCGCCTATGGTTCTCTCCCCGATACTGCGGAGATGATAATTCCATCCAAGGTTTTCTCAATGATTGCTATTGAGTTTGTAATCGCCTATGGTTCTCTCCCCGATACTGCGGAGATGATAATTCCATCAAAGGTTTTCTCAATGATTGCTATTGAGATTGTAATCGCCTATGGTTCTCTCCCCGATACTGCGGAGATGGTAATTCCCACCAAGATTCTCTCAATGTTTGCTGTTGAGGTTGTAGTCGCCTATGGTTCTCTCCCCGATCCTGCGGAGGTAGTAATCATCCCAAGATTTTCTCAACGATTGCTGTTGAAGTTAAAGTCACCCAAGGTTCTCTCACCGTTCCTGTTGAGGTAGTAACCATCCCTGGTTCATTCATCACCGTTTGAAGCTCCATACCCAGCTCCTGTAACCAGTCAGGACACATCTACACAAAGAATTTGAAAACCAGCTCCCGTAACAGGTCAGGTAATCATTTTTCTTTTGCAGGTATGCAAGTTCTCGCTAAGGAAGCTCTTACGCAATCAACATCCAGATGGCATCTATAAGCCCATCCACCTTCCATCATCCCTTAGCATGGCATCTATAAGCCCATCATCCTATCCATCAATCTCCAAATGGCATCTATAAGCCCATTCCCATCATCACACCGCTACTATGTGAGCGCAAATTTCTGGGCACTTTAGTGTTCAATCATCTTCCACCTTCGGATTACGAAAGGTACGTCAGCCAATCTGCATCCTCAGGTCTAAGAAGATTGAACAGGGGCAATTGTTGTACCCCAAAATTTGCCCTCCCATATTCTTCAAGAATTGCAAAGTCAAAGCTTCAAAATCTCCCCAAGGGTTGCACAGTTCAAGGGCCTCCTAACAGTCAAAATTAGGGTTTTGGTTCTGACAAAGTAAATGAAGTTTCCAAGGGTCCAATCAAGTCCCACATGCCTATAAATATGGTCAAGCATCCTCATATCAAGTTTCAAGACTTTCAGCACAAAATTGCACAGTCAAAAACCCTAATTGCACTACAGTCAACTGTAGGGGCAAAATGGTCATTTGACAGTCAAAAGTTCAAATTTTTGGTCAACATCTCATTTTGAAGCCACAAACATCATTTGATCAATGCTTGATCATGATTCTCAAAGTTTGGCTCAAAAATCATCAAGATGCAAAAGTTTCCATATTTGGACAGTTGAAAAAGTCAACTGTAACTTGACCAAGGCATAACTTTCACATGGATTGTCAGAAAAATTCCATCCAAAGCTCATTTTGAATAGAAAGACATTTCCTACAACTCCTCTTCATACTTCAAGTCCAAGAAATGCTCTCACAAAAAGTTATCAATTTCAACATTATAGGTCATTTTCAAAAGTCAACAAAAAGGGACTTTAAGTCAAAGGCCATAACTTGAGATTGGTAAATCAAAATGACATGGGACCAAAGACATTGGTTAGAGGACTCAAAGACCTTTCCAAAATGTCCAAGAAAATGAGCAAAGCTTAAAAATTGAGCAAGTTATGCCTTGTGGAAGTTGGGAAATTTTTGGATATTTTGAAAAGTCAACATTGATTCAAATGACCTAAAATTACTAATGGGCCTCTTTTTTCTTCCACAATTCATCATCCAAGGCATGTGCACGACCATTTGGCCCAAAGGGAAGTTTTTATCATTTTTTATTTATTTATTTGGATTTTTTATTATTAATAATTCATTTAATTAAATTAAACATGTGAAAAATACTAAACCTAATTTGTTGAATCTTTTTGTGCATGAAATAATTTCAAGATATTGTGTATAATCAGATTTGGAAAGAATCTTGCTAATTGGTCATGATTTGGTAGAAGTTTGCATGAAAAAGATTTGAAAGCTAATGCCATAAAAATCAAATATTTGTTTCATCAATTCATGGATTTTGGATCAATTTTCTTTGACCTAATCACTCATATACATATAAGGATGAAAACCCTCGTGCTCACTGACTGAGAAGCTGCATAACCAAGCCATACAAGAACTCAAGAAACTCACATATTTTTGAAATTCGATTTTGGTTTTACAGGTGAATTCAAGGTGCAAGAGCTGTTCAAACACCTTCCTTGAGGATCATAGAACGTTTTCCAAGCATTCACTAAGTCCCATACTCAAGAGAACACGAAATCACCATTGAAGTTGGTGAGAAAAATTCCAAAATCGTTTTCCATCATTCATGCGTTTTTAACATATTTCATTGTTGTTTTTGTGTTTAGAATGATGTTTGCAAGCTACCTGCATAATTTGATTGGAGTTTCATGCTAAAACGAAGGATCCACCATGAGAGCATATTAGGGTTTCGTGAAAATTGATTTAGGGGTTTCCAAACCTTGAACAATTAGGCCACGAGAGATACATCATTGGAATCGTGAGAGAGAGACGATTCTAATGGCCCTAGTCCGAAAAATTTATACATGCCCATGTGCTATTCGCTATTTTCTGGAATAGTGCCTTCTGGGACGGTTCAAAACCGTTGCCTATGTTTTTTTGTATTTCAGGAAAATAAACAACCCACGAAGACGATGATTTGGTGGCAGGCAGCAAGTGGTTGGTTTTGAATTTTCGTGCCAGGCTTCCACTAACCCTTATTTTCATTTATATTATTTGTGTGTTATTTTAGATACAAAACGCGTTGAGTGCTTCAGTGGCAAGGCTTGTTAGTGGTAATCTCTAGGACTTGGGTTCGAGCCCCAGGTCCCTTACCCTTTCCATATTATTTTTTCACTAATATTCCTATGCAGTATTTCTCTTGAAGACCACCATGCATCCACGCTACCAAACGTCCACACGTCCCACTGGACTCAATCAAAGGCCAGGATCTGAAGACTATGGTGGACCTGAGTCAACACCCCACACGCATCCTGAAAAGGTCAAAAGGGCCTGATATGAATGGGCCTGAAATATTGGACTTCACCTCTCAATTGGGGACAGACCCCCCCCCTAGGTTTGAATTTTTATTTCTTTTCTTTATTTTACTTATTTCAAATATTATTATTTTTTTTAATTAGTTTCTTTAATTTAATTATTTTCATAAAAACATAAAAACCAAAAAAATCAGAAAAAGACAAAAATTAAATATATTTATTTAATTAGTATTTTTGTAAATAAAGTTCATTAATTAACTTAGTTTTTTAATTTAGGTTTTAATCTTAACATTTTTCACTAAAACTCAAAATTTGTAGAATTAGGGTTTAATTAATTTTTTATCCTTTTTTCTTTTATTTCACAATAATTAATTATTAAAATATTATTTACTTTTATAAATCAAGATTTGCATGTAAATAATTAGGTTAATATTAGGTTAAAATTTAATTCTTTTTTAATAAACTAAAACAATTAGAATTAAGGTTAATCTTTTAATTTCATTTGATTCTTTTTCATTAAAATCATAAAATACAAAAAATACCAAAAACAATTTTCTTTTTCTAATTTCAATTAATATAACCGTTTAATTTAATTTAATTAAAAAGGGTCCAACGCCCTCGTTTCTAATTTAAATTTCAATTCGCATATTTATTTCTTTTTCTTTTAATATTTATGTATCTCTCCCAAAGCCGTGTAAACATTTTAATCTTTCGCACTTTTACTCTTCCTCTTTATTTATTTTCTGTCAAATCGGGTCCTGGAAATTTTGGCGATGTGGACCCGCGCCTTTTGTAATAGTTTAGAATTTTACCTTTCTGCACTTTTTTAACTGTAAATAAATGCATGCAAGAATGAATGGACAATAAATAAAAACAAACGCATAGATCACCTATACCATGACAAGATAAAGATAAACGAATCTGACACACAAATCACACACCACCCCTAGGGTACGCCTCACTGTTGCCTTGCCTCGAAAGGTGATCGTCGAGTAGAGGATGTCTTAGTAAGTCCTCATGATCCGGGAACCTGGCATGAGGGTAGCTTCTAAGGTGTCTTCCCATTGCTCTGGTGATCACCATGTCCCGAACCTCGAATTGACCCGAATAACTCCAATAGTGGTGCTACCTACCTCTCAATGGTGGGATGGCATTACTGTAAAGGACATCTACACAGACGAATTCCTTAGGGTAGGTAGACAACTCTAGATACTTGCTCTAATTTCAAAACAAATTCAAAAATACTTTTCACACCGACACCTTTTCAAAAAGCTTTCGAAAGCAATTTTTCAAACACTCTTGGGGACCGATACAAGAGTCGAACTGGAATTTTCAAAGAAACTTTTTAAAACCCACAGTTGAAAAGCAAACAAACCATTTTGAAAACACAAGTGAGCAAGTATCTAAGAGCCCATGGATAACCATGGATAGAAAGGGTGCTAACACCTTCCCTTTCTATAACCTACCTCCCGAACCGAGAGCAATCTCTATAAGGAATTTTTCTGTGCTTTTGTCCTTTCCATTTGGAGAAAATAAAAGACGATGGCGACTCTTGCTTCCGCGACATTTCGCGAACCAGCTTTAAACAGTCAGTTCCAGATCCACCGATCACACTTAGGAATAGTTCATCATCATGTTTTCAATTGCTTGCTTTGATTGCTCTAAAATTGTGGGCCTGTCTTGGGAGTTTCATAGATCCTAACCCGGATCTGGGGGATACCTTTTAGAAAGTAGCAACAAACTGTGAGGGAACTATGCGGGGTATACCGACACGGTTGAAGCAGTTTGCTACGTTGATGTGGCACTTTGGTGAGTACCGGTAACCCTTGAGTCAAGTCAAGGAGAGTACGGGGCCTCCGCGTGGTGTCGTGAAGCATCAACTGACCTTAGGAACCTTACTTGACCATCCTGGCCTCTTTAGGGGTAGTGAGATGACCGACTTTGGTGCAGTCCGAAGTTGGTAGATACTCGATACTACACTCATTGAGGGTTGTTTTCTTGGAATATTTTGATCGCCAGTTCAGTGGCTAAATCAAAACAATGAACACAGAAAACAACCCAATGATATTGAGATCCTTAGAACCCGGTTAATTTTGATAGGACAGGTTTTTGAGCCCACCAACTTCAAGAGGGTAGTACCCCAAACTTCATGCTGGCCTGAACTCTAAGGGTTGTCTGGTGTGACTTGTGTGCCTTACCATGTTTGCTTTTTGTGAATACTTGTGGTGTGTCCTTATCATAACATCATAGCATCATACAGCATCATATGCATTTACTAACCACTTCAAGGGTTCGAATCTTCATCTTTGTTCTTGTTTTGTAGGACATGGAATCTCTCCGTAGAAAGACAATTCAGATCAACCTTGTAAGGGTACCTCCTCAGCTTAAAGAGCTTACATCCAGGATTCCCGAGAACTCTTCCTTCAGTGAAAGGCATGATGGACTCATCAGCTTGGTCAACACCAACATTGAAGAGGATATGGTAAAAGTGTTGTTTCAGTTCTTTGACCCTTTGCACCACTGCTTTACTTTCCCGGATTATCAACTGGTGCCTACTTTGGAAGAGTTTTCTCAGCTTCTGAAGATTCCTATCCTTAGTCAACTACCCTACAACGGTACGGAAAGGGAACCAAAACTTGAAGAGGTTGCTAAAGCATTACACCAACAACCATCTGACATCAAGGGACATTGGGAAACCAGAAGTGGTATCAAAGGATTCTTGGCAAAGTTCCTGTTTGAGAAGGCCCAAGAATGTTGGAATTCCCTTGACTTACAAGCTTTTGAAGAAGTTGTGGCACTCCTTGTCTATGGGTTGGTGTTGTTCCCAAATCCAGATCAGCTTATAGATATCAATGCTGTCAAGATCTTCATGTCCAGGAACCCTATACCTACGTTGCTTGGGGACATCCTCCACTCATGTTACACTCGAACCATGAGAAAAAGAGGTGTTCTCATGTGCTGCACTCCTCTCCTGGCAAGGTGGTTTATTTCGCACCTTCCACAATCAGTTTTGAAGAACGAGCAGGGTCTGAGATGATCACAACGATTAATGACTCTTACACATGCTGATATACATTGGTGTTCTCGGTCCAGAGAAAATGTCACTATCATTGATCGTTGCAGAGAGTTTCCTAATGTTCCTTTACTTGGAATTAGAGGGGGCATTACTTACAACCCATGTCTGGCTTTGAGGCAGTTTGGATATGCTCGGAGGGATGGCCCTCATGACATGTTGATTCCTGACATAGTTTTTGACTTCGACAACGATGCGCAAGGACTTCGCCAGAGATTCATCAGAGCTTGGAGGATGCCCAACAAGGTGGATAGCAAGACACTGGGGCACAAGAACTCCATCCCCCCTGGAGCCTTATCTCAAGTGGGTACGAACCCCCTCCCAGAAGCTGGTAATGCCATATCCTCATGTTCTCCCCGTGATCAAAGAACCGGTTGTGGAAGGAGAGGTGCCCTACACCATTCAACATCCTGACATGCCAACATCTTGGGAAGAAATGTAGAAGAGCTGGATCCAACTCAAGGAAGAACGAAATTCTCTTGAAACCAGTCTACATGCCAGTGAGAAGAAGGTCTTGGAGCTCACCCGTCTACTTCACGAGGAAAAGACTCTCAATACCTACATCGCTCCAAAGAGGATGCGCAGTGTCTTTTGGGATTAATTATTTTTGTAATGTTTTGCCCATGAGGCCCTGATGTACTGAACAAATTATTTCTTAATACAACGTGTGTTCCTTTTTGTCTACAACGAATTTGAACTTTCGAACCCTTGAATGCATTGCATAAATAGCATATCATGCATCATGTGCATAACAGGTACTCTTTTTCTACAGGTTGCTTAATCTTCTTCGCTGTTTATTTCAGCACTCACTCAATCATCATGTCTTCCGAGCCTACTACCGAACAAGCTATCAAGGCCCTCCAGGCCCAGAACGCCCAGTTTCAAGAGCTGGTCATGAGCTTAGCCCAAGGACAACAGGAGTTGAAGGCTTTGCTCCTGAAGAAGAAGAAGAAGAAGAGGACTGTGCTGTTCAACACTGGACACAGACTTGGAAATACACTGCAGAATGAAGCTGAGCTGACTACTCCATCTGTTGGGGAAGGCAGTCACCAAGAGGGAAGGGTTCCTAGTCCCGTGGTCTCTGACACCGAGACAAATTTCAATGATGAACAGTACCCTCCTGCTGAGGACAGGTACAAACAACTGGAGGACCGGTTAAACGCTATGGAGATTCAACGTGTGCCTGGGTTGGATTTTGGAGACTTAGGGTTATCTTCTGGGGTGGTGATCCCACACAAGTTCAAGGCACCTGCCTTTGTGAAGTACGACGGGGCTTCCTGTCCTAAGCTGCACCTCCGTTCTTATGTAAGGAAGATCCAGCCTTACACTGCAGACAAGAACCTATGGATCCATTTCTTCCAGGAGAGTCTTTCAGGGACTCAACTCGAATGGTTCTATCAGCTGGATGGAACCAATATTCGTAACTGGGAGGACTTGGCTACTGCTTTTTATAAGCAGTATCAGTACAATTCCGACCTCGCTCCTACGCGTACCCAACTCCAGGGTATGTCACTAGGAACGGGTGAAGGTTTTAAGGAGTACGCGCAGAAGTGGAGAGACCTGGCTGGCAGGGTGCAGCCACCATTGACTGATCGTGAACTCGTGGACATGTTCTTGGGGACCCTGTCTGGTCCATTCTTTAATCACCTGATTGGTAATTCCTCTGCTGGGTTTACATACCTGATCCTGACTGGTGAGAGGATCGAAGCTGGTATCAAATCGGGGAAGATACAGAAAGGTGCCTCCTCGAGTACTGAAAAGAAGCCCTTCAAGAAGGAAGCTAGTGCTGTTTATGGTCCCAGGAGACAGAACAAACCGGAACGCCACCAAGCTGTCAACGCGGTGGTAATTTCAAAGCCTGCTGCTGCTTCTCAGCAGTACAACCAGCCAAGAGTTGAGAGGCCCAAAAGGCAGTACACTCGGCTCAGCATGACTCTCTCTCAGATATTGCTGCAACTGCTGTCAACCAATCTGGTAACTGTCAAGGAAGCTCCGAAGGTAGTGAACACAACCTCTCCAAAGTACAACCCCAACGCCCGCTGCGCTTATCACTCTGATAGCCCGGGGCATAACACAGACGATTATTGGGCTCTGAGGAATAAGGTTCAAGACCTTATTGATGCTAAAGAGGTACAGTTCGAGGCGCCCGAGAGGCCTAATATGGTGACAACTCCCATGCCCAACCATGGAGTAAATGCTATTAGGGATGAAGACGATATGGAGGAATCTGAATTTGACAGCTGGATCTACCCAACGACCAACAGTGGACCAAGCAACTGGACTGCCAAAGATTCCATATCTGTTACTTTTGTCACTCGGTAATGAATTCCTTTGTTTCGAATTTGTAACGAACAATAATTTGAAACTTTATGGCTCGGTGTCTTACCCGGGGCACCGTGGCTTCATTTGTGAGGGCTTATTATTTGTCATTTTCATATATCATGAATAAAAGCATTGGACGTTTTTCGCATTTCAAATCTTGCGCTCCCTTTCTTTCTTTATATATTGCAAAACAACTATATTTACACACACACACTCACTTATACAGGTTCCAATCCACTATGGATCTCACTGGTAACGACTCTGCTACTGCCAGTTATGACTTTGAAAATCTGATCAACTTAGCCGAAGACGAAGGTGAAGATGATTTCGAAGTGCCTGGTGAGCTTGCAAGACTGTTACTCCAGGAAGAGAGGGCCATTCAGCCACATGAAGAGCCAGTGGAAACGGTAAATCTGAGTACTGAGACAGACAAAAAGGAAGTCAAGATTGGTGCCAATCTAGAGGCCAGTGTGAAACAACATTTGATTCAGATGCTGCATGATTATGTGGAAATCTTTGCCTGGTCTTACGAAGACATGCCTGGGTTGGATACCGACATTGTGGTTCATCACTTGCCTACCAAGGAAGAATGCCCTCTGGTAAAACAGAAGGTTCGCCGTATGCGTCCAGAAATGTCAGAGAAAATCAAAGCTGAGGTTATGAAATAGTTCGATGCCGGTTTTCTAGCAGTGACTTCTTACCCTCAGTGGGTTGCCAACGTGGTTCCAGTGCCGAAGAAGGACGGTAAGGTCCGAATATGTGTTGATTATAGGGATTTGAACAGGGCGAGCCCCAAGGATGATTTCCCTCTACCTCACATTGACCTTCTGGTTGACAACACTGCTCAGCATAAGGTATTCTCCTTCATGGATGGGTTCTCAGGTTATAATCAGATCAAGATGGCTCCTGAAGACATGGAGAAGACCACTTTTGTTACTCAGTGGGGCACCTTTTGCTACAAGGTCATGCCTTTTGGGTTGAAAAATGCTGGGGCAACCTACCAACGTGCCATGGTTGCTTTATTTCATGACATGATCCATCATGAGATAGAAGTATATGTCGACGATATGATTGCAAGGTCCCAAACTGAGGAGGAACACCTTGACCATTTGCAGAAGCTGTTTGACCGGTTGAAGTTGTACAAGCTGAGGTTGAACCCGAACAAGTGCACCTTCGGGGTAAGATCTGGAAAATTGCTAGGCTTCGTCGTGAGCGATAAAGGTATTCAAGTGGACCCTGCCAAAGTGAAAGCCATACAAGAGATGCCAGTTCCCAAGACAGAGAAAGAAGTCAGAGGCTTTTTAGGACGGTTGAACTATATTGCCCGATTCATCTCACATCTGACTGCTACCTGTGAACCAATCTTCAAGCTACTGAAGAAAGATCAAGTAGTACGTTGGAACGATGAATGTCAGACCGCTTTCGACAGAATCAAAGAGTATCTCCAAGAACCACCCATTCTTATGCCACCGATTGAAGGGAGACCTCTAATCTTATACTTGACGATACTTGACAACTCAATGGGGTGTGTGCTGGGGCAGCATGACGAGTCTGGCCGAAAAGAGCACGCCATTTATTACCTTAGCAAAAAGTTTACCAACTGTGAGACTCGATACTCACTGCTCGAGAAAACTTGCTGCGCTTTGGTATGGGCTGCTCGCCGGCTGAGACAGTATATGTTGACTCACACTACTCTGTTGATCTCAAAAATGGATCCGATCAAGTACATATTCGAAAAGCCCGCTCTGTCCGGAAGAATAGCAAGATGGCAGATGATCTTGACTGAATACGACATCCAGTACACGACCCAAAAAGCAATCAAGGGAAGTGTATTGGCAGACCATTTGGCACACCAGGAAGTGGATGACTACCAATCGATGAACTTTGAATTTCCAGACGAGAATATCAAGGTAGTGACTGATTGTGAAGTACCTGGACCGGATGAAGGACCTGAGGAAGGATCCTGATGGTCTATGCACTTTGACGGAGCCTCAAACGCTTTGGGTAACGGCATTGGCGCTGTGATCATATCCCCAAAAGGCACTCATACTCCACTTACTGCTCGACTATGTTTCAACTGCACCAACAACCTGGCGGAGTATGAAGCCTGCATCATGGGTCTTCAAGCTGCAATTGACCTAAGGATCAAATTTCTGAGTGTCTTCGGAGATTCCTCTCTCGTGATCAATCAGATCAAAGGCGAGTGGGATACGAAACACCCAAATCTTATTCCTTACAAGGAGTATGTGTTGACATTGATCCCCCATTTCGAAGAGATAACTTTTGAACACTTCCCAAGAGAGGAGAATCAGTTGGCAGACGCGCTAGCTACGATGTCTTCTATGTTCAAAGTCAAATGGGACAATGAAGCTCCCCGGATCATTATCTGGAAATTGGACGAACCTGCACATTGCTATGATCTTGAGGCTGAAGAGGTAATTGAAAAACCTTGGTATCATGAAGTGAAGAGGTACTTAGAAGCTCAAGAATATCCCGAGGGTGCATCTGTTAATGACAAGAAGTTCCTGAGAAGGTTTGCGGCAAAGTTCTTCCTCAGCAATGGCATTCTATACAAGCGAAACCATGATTCAACTTTACTGCGTTGTGTGGAAAAGACTGAAGCAGAAAAGATCATGGAAGAACTACATGAGGGTACTTTCGGAACACATTCCAGTGGACATACCACGACAAAGAAAATCCTTCGGGCAGGATACTTCTGGTCCACAATGGCAGCTGACTGTTACCAACATTCTCGGACGTGTCATAAGTGTCAGATCTATGCTGATAAGGTACACGTTCCTCCAGTTACTCTGAATGTTTTGAAAGCACCTTGGCCTTTTGCAATGTGGGGCATTGATATGATCGGCGAGATCAGACCTATGGCATCCAACGGGCATCGCTTCATCCTGGTAGCAATTGATTACTTCACAAAGTGGGTTGAAGCAGCTTCCTATGCTACCGTAACCAAGAATGCGTGGCACGGTTCATTCGGCATAACCTGATCTGTTGATACGGCGTACCTGAGAGGATCATTACGGACAATGGTACTAATCTTAACAATAAGATGATCACTGAGCTCTGCGAGCAATTCAAGATACAACACCACAACTCTTCTCCTTACCGGCCGAAGATGAACGAGGCTGTAGAAGCGGCGAATAAGAATATCAAGAAGATTGTGCAGAAGATGATAGTGACCTATAAAGATTGGCACGAGATGTTACCGTTTGCTCTTCATGGGTACCGTACCTCAGCACGGACGTCAACAGGGGCAACACCCTTTTCCTTGGTCTATGGCATGGAGGTAGTCTTGCCTATTGAAGTCCAGATACCCTCTCTCCGGATAATGAAGGATGCAGGTTTGAGCGAAGATGACTGGATCCAGACTCGACTTGATCAATTGAACCTAATTGACGAGAAGAGACTCACTGCTATTTGTCATGGTCAGACGTACCAAAAACGGATGATCAGGGTATTTAACAAGAAAGTCAGACGACAAGAGTATCAAGTCGGAGACCTGGTAATCAAGCGCATCATTCTTCCTCAAGGTGATCCCAGGGGCAAATGGACCCATACATACGAAGGGCCATTTGTGGTTAAACATATCTTCTCAGGAGGAGCTATGATTCTAACCACCATGGATGGTGACGACCTTCCTCACCCCGCCAATGCAGAACAGTAAAAAGACACTACGCATGAATTAAAGACCCGCTAGGTTGACACACCTAGGCAAAAATAAGGGCTTCCCGGCGAACCAAAAGGGTTCAGGCAAAAATAAGGGATGAAATAAAAAAAAAATTTGTACACCCGGCAAGTCGAAAACCTGAAAAGGCGGCTTGGGCAAAAATGGGTATCCCGGTGAACTGAAAACCCGAAAGGGCGGTCCAGGCAAAAGTTAGGGATAAAGCGTAATACTATGTCTCATTGGATCACCTTGCGTCCAGAATCTGGCATCAACTATCAGGTTCAGACGGCATCAATCAATCAGCTTCATCTTCAACTAAGCAGCCAAGTGATGAGACACTTGAAGACATAAAGGCGATAGCAGAGTTGGAACCCAGTGGGATTATTTTTTTTCACATAGCTGTTTTGTTTTCCTTTTCACAAAATTGTATAAACTCTATTCTATTCGGCGGCGTTCTCTTACTAGGACGTCAGCCTCTTGTACATAAACGCCTATTTACAGGCAAATTTCTAAATCAATAACAAATTCACTTTTCCAGACAAATTGCCAATTGTTTTTCCTTTTTCTGTTTTATTTTGCAAAGAACGTCCAATGTTCATTTTTGATATATGCATTTGACACTAATTGCTAATCATAAATATTTGCATGCGAAACAAAGGACTAATTACAGGTGACATCAGAAACAGGGGCAATCAGAGTTCTCTAGGAAATCTAGTTGCTATGTCCACCAAGGTACCAAGGTAGGTTCGGCTGAAGAACGTAACCAAGATATCTTCACTCCCTGCAGAGTAAATCAAGAGGCCGCCATGCTCTCTCCCCAAGTAGAGTTGGACTCCCATCAGCCCTGAAAAGGCACAGTATCTCCAGCAAGTCAGCAACGCTCTCCCCAAGCAGAGTTAGTCTACTGTCAGCATTAAGGAAGTTGGATATCCCCAGAAGATCTTAATATTCCCCATCGGAGTATACAGATGTTCCTAAGCAAGCATCCCCGGCAGTCTTAATAAGATTGTTCCCCGGCGGAATACAGACACCCCAGTGGAGCTACTTCCCCAGTACAGTCCAAAGTTTCCCCAGGAGAGTTGAATCAATCTCCCCGGCAGATTCTGGAAGCTTATCCCCAGTAGATTCTGGAAGCTTATCACCTGCAGAGTACATACGCATCTCCCCGGCTTTATTCAAAGGTTATTCCCCACCAGAGCTTATAACTGGGTTATCCTCAGCTAATTACCACGGAAAGATCGTCCTCGACGAAGTTCTTCCTATCCCCCAACGGAGTTCATCAAATTCCTCAACCAAACTTATCAACGGAATCCCCAGCGAGGTTATCATCAAAACCTCAGCGAAGTATCTCTTCCCACAGAGTAATTCCCAGCAGAGTAATCTCTTCGCCAAGTTTATTCCCCAACGGAGTCATCTTCTCTTACCGGTTTATTCTTGCAACAATCATCCCCAGCAGAAATGAAGAACTTCACTCTTCAACATCAGCCCAGGATTCAACTTCCTGGCATTCGTCAAGGATTTATTTTCCTCGACGAAAATACATTCATAAACATTACATTATCATACACCATGACGCATGCATATACATATCATATCACACAATCTCATATATTTTTTTGAGAGCATCATGACACCATGCATCTCATACATCATGACATTGCATACAACTAATGTTTTGCCTTTTCAGGAAAAGGTCAATCAAAAGACGATTACCATCAACTTTCGCAGTTCTAGATTCGATACCTGTATCTAGCCAGGGCATATCTGTGAGTAACTGATTATAGATTCGATTCATGTATCCAGCCAGGGCATGTCTGCATGAAGAGTTTAGAGATTCGATTCCTGTATCCAGCCAGGGCATATCTGTAGACGACCAATTCCAGATTCGACACCTGTATCTAGCCAGGGCATATCTGTGAGTAACTGATTGTAGATTTGATTCCTGTATCTAGCCATGGCATGTCTGCATGAAGAGTTTAGAGATTCGATTCTTGTATCCAGCCAGGGCATATCTGTAGACGACCAATTCCAAATTCGACACCTGTATCTAGCCAGGGCATATCTGTGAGTAACTGATTGTAGATTCGATACCTGTATCCGGCCAGGGCATTGTCTGCATGAAGAGTTTAGAGATTCGATTCCTGTATCCAGCCAGGGCATATCTGTAGACGACCAATTCCAGATTCGATTCCTGTATCCAGCCAGGGCATATCTGTGAGTAACTGATTGTAGATTCGATTCCTGTATCCAGCCAGGGCATGTCTGCATGAAGAGTTTAGAGATTCGATTCCTGTATCCAGCCAGAGCATATCTGTAGACGACCAATTCCAGATTCGACACCTGTATCTAACCAGGGCATATCTGTGAGTAACTGATTGTAGATTCGATTCCTGTATCCAGCCAGGGTATGTCTGCATGAAGAGTTTAGAGATTCGATTCCTGTATCCAGCCAGGGCATATCTGTAGACGACCAATTCCAGATTCGACACCTGTATCTAGCCAGGGCATATCTGTGAGTAACTGATTGTAGATTCGATACCTGTATCTGGCCAGGGCATTGTCTGCATGAAGAGTTTAGAGATTCGATTCCTGTATCCAGCCAGGACATATCTGTAGACGACCAATTCCAGATTCGACACTTGTATCTAGCCAGGGCATATCTGTGAGTAACTGATTGTAGATTCGATACCTGTATCCGGCCAGGGCATTGTCTGCATGAAGAGTTTAGAGATTCAATACCTGTATCCAGCCAGGGCATATCTGTAGACGACTGATTCCAGATTCGATTCCTGTATCTAGCCAAGGCATATCTGTGAGCAACTGATTATAGATTCGATACCTGTATCCAGCCAGGGCACGTCTGCATGAAGAGTTTAGAGATTCAATACTTGTATCCAGCCAGGGCATATCTGTAAACGAGCAAGTTCCGGATTCGACTCCTGTATCTAGCCAGGGCACATCTGTGAGCGATTTATTTGTAGATTCGATACCTGTATCCAGCCAGGGCACGTCTGCATGAAGAGTTTAGAGATTCGATACCTGTATCCAGCCAGGGCATATCTTTAAACGACCAAGTTCCGAATTCGACTCCTGTATCTAGCCAGGGCACATCTGTGAGCGATTTGCTTGTAGATTCGATACCTGTATCCAGCCAGGGCACGTCTGTAAGCAACCTTTTGAAGTTCCGGATTTGATTCCTGTATCTAGCCAGGGCATATCTGTGAGCGATTGATTGTAAATTCGATACCTGTATCTAGCCAAGGCATATCTACATGAAGAGTTTGAAGATCAACACCTGTAACAGGCCAGGAAACTATCTTTCTTTCTCAGGTACGCAAGTTCTCGCTAAGGAATCTCTTACGCGATCGACACCCCTGATGGCATCTATAAGCCCATCTCCACAACCATCCATTACACTTCCAAATGGCATCTATAAGCCCATTCCCGACAAGGTTCTGTCACACTTCCGGATGGCATCTATAAGCCCATCCTCCTATCCATCATCTCTCCAAATGGCATCTATAAGCCCATTCCCGCCATTACATTGCTGATACTCTACTATGTGAGTGCAAATTTCTGGGCACTCTAGTGTTCAATCATCTTCCACCTTCGGATCACGAAAGGCACGCAAGCCAATCTACATCCTCAGGACTAAGAAGATTGAACAGGGGCAACTGTTGTACCCCAGAATTTTCCCTCCCATATTCTTCAAAGTTTTGACAAGCATCATCTCAATTTGCTTAAGTCTACTCAAGATTTGCACAGTCAAACCATCCTCCTAAGCCAGTCAAAATTAGGGTTTTGGTTCCTTCAGTGAATTTGAGGTTTTCAAGGGCTCAATCAAGTCCCATGTGCATATATACATTGTCAAGCATCTACATGTCAAGTTTCAAGACTCACAGCATCAAGTTGCACAGTCAAAAGCCCTAATTGCTTCACAATCAACTGTAGGGGTAAAATGGTCATTTGGCAGTCAAAAGTCAAAATTTTTGGTCAACATCTTATTTTGAAGCCACAATCATCATTTTATCAATTCTTGATCATGATTCCACAAGCATGGCTCAAAAATCATCAAGATGCAAAAGTTTCCATTTTTGGACAATTGAAAAGTCAACTGTAACTTGACCAAGGCATAACTTTTTCATGGTTCATCAGAAAAATCCCATCCAATGCTCATTTTTAAGGGAATGACATTTCCTACAACTCATCTTCACATTCCAAGTCCAAGAAATTCTCTCACAAAAAGTTATCAATTTCTACATTATGGGTCATTTTCAAAAGTCAACAAAAATGCACTTTAAGTCAAAGACCATAACTTGATATTGGTAAATCAAAATGGCATGGGACCAAAGGAATTGGTTAGAGGACTTCAAGACCTTTCTAAAATGTCCAAGAACATGTTCATATGATACAAATTGAGCAAGATATGCATTGGAGAAGTTGAGAAAGTTTTGTGAAATGGCAAAAGTCAATTATACTTGAAACTTCAATTTTTGACAAAAGGGCCCACTTTCTTCCACTTGATTCAGCCTTGTCATGCCATACACGTGTCCCATGATTAATTTCAAGATTAAACATTAATTTTTCTATTTTATTTAATTTTTATTGATTTAATCCATTTTAAATCCATAAAATTCAAATAAAATAAAATAAAAATTAAATGGATAACATCTTTTGATTTGAATGGCTTTTATGTGTCATGAGCAAGTTACCAAATTCGTGCCAAGCCATTTTGAGCACAAAATCATGGTTTTGCCTCAAACTTGGAAAGTCCTTTAATGGTGGTTAAGAAGAATCCAAAAACTGAATTGCACAAGGGTCCAAGCCTAACTGTTGACCTAATTCCCTTCATACATACATAAGCAAGCCTTCCCAACCTCATTCACGACCGGAAAAGTGCACAAACGGCCAGAACAGAAACTCAGAATTTGTCAAAAAAGTGTGAGATCTAAAGCAGTATTACATGCATTTTCAGACCAAAAGAGGAACATGATTCCCTTCTTTGCCCTCCCCTGAAGCTAAAGCGGCCTTTACCAAGTCCTAAGACCTTCTACAACGCACTGTAAGTTGTCTTGAACTCACCTCTGAACATGAAATTTGAGCTCCTTATTCTTGCACTTTTTCTCAAAAGCATTGGCATATTTGTGTTCCTTACTTGATTTCTAACATCACTGTAATATCCAATTGCGTTTTTAGGCCCTGAATCGTGGTGCCCGATTCTAGGGTTCATCCTTTTGTGTTTTGGGCATTTTGTTTCCAGGTACAATTGGAGCAAATCATGAGTATGGATGTGATCAGGGGACCAAGACGAATATGCCTATGGCTTTAGATGGCGTTTTCATGGCCTGAGGAGCATTTTCGAAGCAACCTACGAAACCACCTGCGGATAGAAATCCGCAGGTAAAAAAACCAGTATCAAAGGAAGAAGACGTTGACGCGTCCCCTCCTCATTCGCTCGTTTGAAATATTGCGCGTTTTTATATTTTTTTTAGGCATCGTGTTGTTTTACTAATATAATAACCACTGCTTATTATTATTTCAATTGGAACATGTAGCTCAGCTGGCTAAGGCATTGGTGTAGTGAGCGCTGGGACCTGGGTTCGAATCCCAGGCCCCCCTAATATTTGTTTCATATTTTGTTTAACATGATTTCATGCAGCACGCCCAGATGAACTCCACAGTACACCTCACAAATCCACGCGCCAAGTGGCCAGTCCCACAGATCTGAAGGCCAAGAGATGAGGAGCACCATGCTCCTGGTCAACCCATGCTCCAGGCAATTTCAAAAGTCAAACAGGCTTTAATGCTATTGGGCCAGATTCCAGATTCACCTCCATTGGGCCATCAATACCCCCATTGGTTTCTATTTATTTTTATATTTTCCTTTTCTTTTTATTTTTCTTTAGTAATTATTATTAGTATTATTTAATTAATCAATTAATTAACATTTTCACAATGAAATTAAAAAAAAAACCAGAAAAAAGTAAATATTTTATTTTTATTAATTTCACTTAGGTTTAATTATTTTGTAAATTAACTCAAATTAATTTAGTTTAATTAGGTTTGAATTTTAATCCTTTTATAATAAAAAAAACAAATTTAGACTTAGGCTTTTCTTTTTACTTTTAATTCCTTTTATTTTATTTTCATTAAAAATATAAAAAACACAAAAACATTTTTTCTTTAATTAAATAATCAATTAGTTAATTAGGTTTAATGTTTAATTTAATTCTAAAAAGGGTCAAAACTCTAAGACGTTCCCGATTCAATCTTCTTTCGCGCTTTAATTTCTTTTGATTATATTTATGTATCTGTACAGAGTATGTAATAGTTAATTAGGATTTTATCGCCTTATAAATTCTCGCACTTTATTTTCCAAAACGGGTTTTTGTTTTTTGGCGATGTATAGACCCGCGCCTTGTAATAGCTAGATTTATCTTCCCGTAATTTATTTTCCGCACTCCTAACTGTTAATTATGCCTGCAAGAATGTATAAATAATAAAACCAATCCGTAGCTCACAAATAACATGCAAAGACAAACATTAACTGAAAAACAACACACATGCACATACCACCCCTAGGGTACGCCTCACTGGTTGCCTCGAACGTGATCATCAAGTATAGGGTGTCTTAGAGGTCTCCCTTTTGTCTAAAAGATCCAGTTGCCTCGAAACGGTTGCCTCGGATACAAAGGATCTAGGATATTAGGGTTACTTCTAAGGTGTCCTACTATTGCTTCGGTGACCACACTGTCCCTATAATCGAATTGACCCGAATACCTCAAACGATGGTGTTATCTACCTCTCAATGGTGGGATAGCACTGTCTAAAGGACTCTTACACAACCTAATTCCTTAGAGTAGGTAGATTCTCATGGATACTTGCTCTTTTCAAACAAACAAAAACAACTTTTCACACCTACACTTCCAAAAAGTTTTCAAACAAATCTTTCATACACTCTTGAGGACAGATACAAGAGTTACTTAGAAATTTTTCAAACGAAACTTTTTTCCAAACCCACACACACTTGAAAAGCAAACAAATTTTTGAAAACATAGAGTGAGCAAGTACCTAAGAGCCCATGGATAACCATGGATAGAAAGGGTGCTAACACCTTCCCTTTCTATAAATCTACCTCCCGAACCGAGAAACATTCTCAAAGAAGGAATTTTGCTGTGCTTTTATCCTTTCCATGTTGGAGAACATAAAAGACGGTGGCGACTCTTGCTTACCGTGACATTTCGAGAACCAGCTTAAAAAACAGTCAGTTCTATTTCCACCGATCACAGTAGGGATGTGAGAAGGAACCTGAATAGTAGGGTCACTTCGATATGAAAGCCTGGATAGTAGGGTTGTGAAAAGGAACCTGGATAATAGGGTTACTTCGATATGAAAGCCTGGATAGTAGGGCTGTGAGAAGGAACCTGGATAGTAGGGTTACTTCGATATGAAAGCCTGGATAGTAGGGCTGTGAGAAGGAACCTGGATAGTAGTGTTACTTCGATATGAAAGCCTGGATAGTAAGGCTGTGAGAAGGAACCTGGATAGTAGGGTTACTTCGATATGAAATCCTGGATAGTAGGGCTGTGAGAAGGAACTTGGATAGTAGGGTTACTTCGATATGAAAGCCTGGATAGTAGAGCTGTGATAAGGAACCTGGATAGTAGGGTTGCCTCGATATGAAAGCCTGGATAGTAGGGCTGTAAGAAGGAACCTGGATAGTAGGGTTACTTCGATATGAAAGCCTGGATAGTAGGACTGTAAGAAGGAACTTGGATAGTAGGGTTACTCGAAGTGATAGTGTAGATTAACTGACCTGATTGATTTCGGGAACTGAGTTTCCATTAGTCGTCTGTAGATGTAATTTGTATAACTGCTGGACTTGTTGAAGCTAATCGTCTTTTCCTGCAAAAGATATCAGGGTTAGTTATATGCGATGCATGACATGCATGGTGAGATGATGTTCTCAAAATAAATGAGATTATGCTGTATATGACATGTATGCGTATGTCATGATGTATGTTTATGAAATGCTATCATGGTATGCTCGCGTCTGCAAAAATAAATCTCTGACGGTTGCTGGAGATTTGCAAATATTCTGTCGGGAAGAGATGCTGGAGAATAACTCTACGGAGACCAAACTTAGAGGTAGACCTGCTGATCTGGAGGAATAAACTTAGCTGGGGATGAAATTCCGTTGCTGGAGATGATGAGTTCTGTTGTAGATTGAGCTTCTATATCTATAGAAATAAACTCTGCTTGGGGGATGGAATTTACCGACTCGCCCACAATTATAAACCTCGGCTGGGGAGAGTTATGTCCTGTTTCAGGAAAACTAACATCAATGCCTTTGGATACTTTTACTATGTGGGGAGTGTATGTACCAATAATTATATTCTCAAACTGGCTCTATCCCGGTACCTGCTGGGCAGAGTATCTGTAGGGTTTGGCACTTCTTGTTTTTTCCCTGTTTCTGGAATTACGAGTAATTGCTTTTTGTTTCTTATGTATATATTTATGAGCAGCAATCATTTTCAAATGCATATATAAAAAATAAATCATTGGACGCTCTTGTAAAATAAAACATAAAAAGAAAAATGAACTGAAGTTTCTTATGAAAATGATTTGTATTGATTTTTCGAAGTTGGCCTGTAATAGACATTTTTGTACAAAGAGGCTGACGCTCTAGTAAGAGAACGCCACCGAAAGACAGAAATTATACAATTTGTGTAAAAGAAAGAAAAACAGCTATGTGAAACAACCCCATTGAGTTCCAACTCTGCTATTGCCTTTATATCTTCAAGCGTCTTATCACTTTGCTTCTTGGCCGAAAGTTGATCAGATTGATTGGTGTCGTCCGAGCTTGATAGTCGATACCGAAGTCTGGTCGCAAGATGTTCTAATGAGACATACTGGTACGCTTTATATCCCTAATTTTTGCTTGGACCGCCCTTTCAGGTTTTCAGTCCACCGGGATACCCCTTTTTGCCCAAGCCGCCCTTTTGGGTTTTCGACTTGCCGGGTGTACAAATGTTTTTTCATTTTCATCCCTTACTTTTACCCGAATCCTTTTGGTTCGTCGGGAAGCCCTTATTTTTGCCTAGGCCAGTCAACCTAGCGGGTCTTTTAATTAGGCGTAGTATCTTTTCACTATGTCTGCATTGACAGGGTGAGGAAGGTCGTAACCATCCATGGTGGTTAGAATCATATCTCCTCCCGAGAAAATGTTCTTAACCACAAATGGCCCTTCGTACGTGGGGGTCAATTTTCCCCTAGGATCACTTTGTAGTAGTATGATGCGTTTGATCACCAGATCCCCGACTTGATATTCTTGACGCTTGAATTTCTTGTTAAAAGCCTTGATCATTCGCTTTTGATACGTCTGACCATGACAGATAGCAGTAAGTCTCTTTTCATCGATTGGATTCAGCTGATCAAGTCGGGTTTGGATCCAGTCGTCTTCGTTCAAACCTGCATCCTTCATAATCCTGAGAGAAGGTATATGGACTTTGATGGGTAGGACTTCCTCCATGCCATATACCAGAGAGTAGGGTGTTGCCCTTGTCGATGTCCATGCTGAGGTATGGTATCCATGAAGAGAAAATGGTAACATCGCATGCTAGTCTTTGTATGTCACTTTCATCTTTTGTACAATCTTCTTGATGTTCTTGTTAGCTGCTTCAACAGTGCCATTCATCTTCGGCCGATAGGGAGAAGAATTATGATGCTGTATCTTGAACTGTTTACAGAGCTCAATGATCATTATGTTGTTGAGATTCTTAGCATTGTCAGTAATAATCCTCTCTGGTACACCATATCGACATATCAGGTTGTGTCAAATAAACCGCGCCACGACGTTCTTGGTTACTGTAGCAAAAGAGTCTGCCTCAACCCACTTCGTGAAGTAATCAATATCCACCAGAATGAAACGATGCCCATTAGACGCAGTAGGTCTGATCTCGCCGATCATGTCGATGCCCCATATCGCAAAGGGTCAAGGAGCCGTAAAGACATTCAGAGGAACCAGAGGTACATGCATCTTATCAGCATAGACTTGGCACTTATGACAGGTTCGAGAGTGCTGATAACAATCTACCTCCATAGTGGACCAATAATATCCTTCCCGTAGGATCTTCTTAGCCATGGTATGTCCACTAGAATGGGTTCCAAAGGTGCTTTCATGTAGATCTGTCATGATCCTCTCTGCTTCGCTCTTGTCTATACACCGTAATAGTGTGGAGTCATGGTTGCGTTTATAGAGGATTCTATTACTGAGGAAGAACTTTGCAGCGAACCTTCTCAAAAACTTCTTATCGTTGATAGATGCCCCCTTGGGATACTCTTGAGCCTCAAGATACCTTTTGACTTTGTGAAACCAGGTTTTGTCTTCCACTTCTTCGGTATCAATCTCATAGCAGTGTGCTGGTTCATCCAACCTCTCAATGGTAATTTGGGGAGCTTCATTGTCCCACCTAACCTTGAACATAGAAGACATGGTAGCTAGCGCGTCCGTTAACTGGTTCTCCTCTCGTGGGAAATGTTCAAAGGTTACCTCCTCAAAGTGTGGGAGCAATGTCAACACATACTCCTTATAAGGAATGAGATTCGGGGTGTCTCGTATCCCACTCGCCTTTGATCTGACTTATCACCAAAGCGGAATCCCCGAATACACTCAAGAACTTGATCCTTAGGTCAATAGCTGCTCGAAGCCCCATAATACATGCTTCATACTCCGCCATGTTGTTGGTGCAGTTGAAACACAATCGGGCGGTGAATGGAGTATGACAACCCTTAGGAGATATGGTTACAGCGCCAATGCTGTTACCCAGTGCATTTGAGGCTCCATCAAAGTACATAGACCATCGGGATCCCTCCTCAGGTCCTTCATCCGGTCCAGGTTCTTCATAATCAGTCACTAGCATAATATTCTCATTCGGGAACTCAAAATTCATGGACTGGTAGTCGTCCACGGCCTGATGAGCCAAATGATCAGCCAATACACTCCCCTTTATTGCTTTTTGGGTTGTATATTGTATGTCGTACTCAGTTAAGATCATTTGCCACCTTGCTATCCTTCCGGAGAGAGCGGGCTTCTCGAAAATATACTTGATCGGATCCATCTTCGATATCAACAAGGTAGTGTGAGTCAGCATATACTGTCTCAGTCGGGGAGCAGCCCATGCCAAAGCACAACAAGTTTTCTCGAGCATAGAGTATCGTGTCTCACAGTCGGTAAATTTTTTTCTAAGGTAGTATATTGTGTGCTCTTTTCGACCAGACTCGTCATGCTGCCCCAACACACACCCCATTGAATTTTCTAGCACTATCAAGTATAATATCAAAGGTCTTCCTTCAACTGGAGGCATCAGAATTGGTGGTTCTTAAAGGTATTCCTTGATTCTTTCTAAAGCGGTCTGGCATTCATCATTCCACTTTACCATTTGATCTTTCTTTAGAAGCTTGAAGATTGGCTCACAAGTAGCAGTCAGATGTGAAATGAACCTGACGATGTAATTCAGACGTCCCAAGAAACCTCTAACCTCTTTCTCTATGCGGGGAGCCGGCATCTCTTGTATGGCCTTTACCTTCGTAGGGTCTACCTGAATACCCTTGTCACTGACGATAAAACCCAGAAGCTTACCAGATCTTACCCCGAAGGTACACTTGTTTGAGTTCAACCTCAACTTGTATGTCTTCAACCTGTCGAACAACTTTTGGAGATGATCAAAGTGCTCTTCCTCAGTCTGAGACCTAGCTATCATATCATCAACATAGACTTCAATCTCATGGTGAATCATATCATGGAACAAAATGACCATGGCGCGCTAATAAGTTGCCCCAACATTCTTCAGCCCAAAAGGCATCACCTTGTAGCAGAAGGTGCCCCACTGTGTAATGAAGGTTGTCTTCTCCATGTCTTCAGGAGCCATCTTGATCTGGTTGTAGCCAGAGAAACCATCCATGAAGTAGAAGATTTTATGTTGAACGGTGTTGTCGACCAGAAAATCAATGTGAGGAAGTGGGAAGTCATCCTTGGGGATTGCCCTGTTCAAATCTCTGTAATCCACACACATCCGTACCTTGTCGTCCTTTTTAGGTACTGGAACGACGTTAGAAACCCACTGTGGATAGGAAGTGACAACTAAGAATCCTGCGTCGAATTGTTTCATGACCTCTGCCTTGATCTTCTCTGACATTTCAGGGCGCATACGACGAACCTTTTGTTTAACCGAAGGACAATCTTCTTTAGTCGGTAGACGATGTACCACAATATCAGTATCCAAACCAGGCATGTCTTCATAGGACCAAGTAAAGATCTCAACATAGTCATGCAACATCCGTATCAGCCTCTGTTTGACGCTAAGCTCCAAATTTGCACCTATTTTAACCTATTTTCTGTCTTCCTCAGTACCCAAGTTCACTATCTCAACCGGCTCTTCAGGAGGTTGTATGACCATTTCTTCCTGCTGTAATAGTCTAGCAAGTTCTCCAGGAACCTCACAATCATCCTCACCTTCGTCCTCGGCTTGGTTGATCGGATTTTTGAAGTCATAACTGGTAATAGCAGAGTTGTTATCAATGTGATCTAGAGTGGATATGGATCTGCATTATGATACGTGAGTGTGTGTAAGAGAATAACTGTTTCGATAAAGTGAAAAACAGAAAAGAAAAACAGAGAGCGCAAAATTTGTATGCAAGAAATGTCCAATGCTTTATTAATGATATATGAAATGACAAATAATAGCCCTCACAAACAAAACCAATGTGCCTCGGGCAAGGCACAAGGCCATAAAGTTTTAAATTGTTTATTACAAATCTCAAAACAAGTAAGTCAATTACCGCAGAATAAAAGAAACATGTATAAAGTCCCTAGCCATCCAGTTACTCAGTCCACCGTTAGTAGTTGGGTAGATCCAACTGTCCATGTCTGAGTCTTCCTCGCTGTCTTCAATGGCATTAACCCCATGATTGCTGATGTGTAGAGGAGGTCTTCCAGCCCGAGCGTGTATGACAGCCCTTTGAGCCCTTGTAGTAAAGCCCAAACCAAATTTGTCAGTTTTGTGAGTAAAATCAGGGAGCTGACCCCAATTGGTACACCCTCCTTCTTCAACCACAACCCTGGCGTCCTTGAGAGAAGCCATCTTCAAAGGAGGTTTGTTGTTGGTAGTAGTTTCAGTCGATGCCAAGATTTGAGGGACCTCTTCGAAGTTCTGATAAGGAGTTTCTATGAATTCCCTGTCCATCTCCATGTAGCTGAAGGAATTGAGGTGGCTCACCATATACTCTTCTTCACCCTGCATTGTGACAATCTTCCCTTTCATCGGATACTTCAACATTTGGTGGAGTGTGGAAGTAACTGCCCCAGCCTCGTGGATCCAAGGACGACCCAGCAAACAAGAATACGACGGCCTGATATCCATCACATAGAAAGTGGACCCAAAGGTATGAGAACCCACTTTGACAGGGATGTCCACTTCCCCGTGCACCATTCTCTTTGATTCGTCAAAGCCCTTACCACGATGTTACTAGGCTTTAGAGTCAAACCCTCGCAATCCAACCGGTCCAATGCCTTCTTAGGCAGGACATTCAGTGAAGACCTGGTATCTACCAGCACATGAGCCATAGTGGTGCCCCTGCATTCAATCAAGACATACAAAGCATCATTATGCTTCCTTCCCTTTGGTGTCACATCCGCATCTGAAAAACCCAGCCCATTATCAGCAGTCAGGCTGGCCATACAATCTTTGAACTGATCAACTGGAGTCTCTTGCGGCACATGCGCAGTTTTGAGGAATGCAATCAAAGCCTTCGCATGGGCCTCAGAGTACAACAACATGGATAACATGGATATCTTTGACGGGGTCTGCCCCAGCTGCTCGACCACATTATAGTCGCTCTTCTTAATGATTTTCAGTATTTCCTCCATTTATTGCTTAGAGGCTTCCACAACAATTTTCTTAGGCTCCTCCGTCCGGGAAGGCTCACCTATAATCTCCTTGCCGCAGGTATCAGACGATTCGCCGGCAGGGGTAATAACTGGAGTAAGAACAAGAATTGTAGTTGATGTACTGGCAGGAACAACAGATGGAATGACAATAAGTGTGTTGACAATCTTCGGGGAAATCTCGGGAGAGAAGACCCTTCCACTTCGGGTAACTTTGCTGGTTCCGACAATGTTACCAATATCTGGATCAACCTTTTCATCTTTCAAATCTTGTTTGATTCCATGATAGTACACATCGGCACCATAATGCCATGGGACAACTTTGTCCGAGACATACGGGACAGGACCAGGAACAGTGATTATCAGCGGAGCGATTATTGAAGCAGATGTAATCCTAATAGGTCTTCTCGAGGAGACCTTGGAAGGATTGGAGGAAATGGTTATAATGGCAATGTCTTCAGATGAAACAACGGGAACTAAAGTTTTCTCGAACATAATTTCTTTGCTATCTATCAGGCGTTGAACACCTAACTTCAGCAAACAGCAACCAGAAGGTAGAAGCAAACACATGTGGCCATAACCCAGAAGTAAACCGGCCAACAACAAATTTTTCTTGACAGTCATGAGAGGAGTAGAAACTTCGTCAACAGAGGTAACAAACAAATCAGTATCAACAACATTAATTCCACGACCGTGCTTAGGCATGGGAGCAGTTATGACATTTGGCTTCTCCGGAGTATCAAACTCTATTTCCTTGGCTTCAATCAAGTCTTGCACTTTGTTCCTCAGAGCCCAGCAGTCATTTGTATCGTGGCCAGGACTCTCAGAATGATAGGCACACTGGGAATTTGGATTATATTGGGGAGATGTAGTATTTGGATTCTTGGGAGCCTCTTTTAAGGTTGCCAAGTTGGATCTCAACAGATGAGGTAGAACTTCAGCCAATGTCACGTTGATACGGGTAAACTGCCGTTGTGGTCTTTCCACCCTTTGTTGATTATTGCATTGTGGAGCAACTGCCGGTCTAGGTATCATCACGACACTTATTGTCTGACGATGTTCAGCCCTGTTTTGGCCCCTCGGGCTATAGATGGCACTGACTTCCTTCTTACCAGCAAAAGGCTTCTTTACTGAACTCGAAGAGGCATCCTTTTATATTTTGCCGCTTCGAATACCAGCTTCTACTCTTTCTCCAGTTAGAATCAGCTCGATGAAACCAGCTGACAAGCTGCCGATCAAATGATTGAAAAATGGACCAGATAGCATCCCCAGAAACATATCAACCAACTCCCTATCAGACAAAAGGGGTTGAACTCTCCCAGCCAAGTCTCTCCATTTTTGTGCATAATCTTTAAAGCCTTCACTTGCACCCATGGGCACACTCTGGAGTTGAGTACGAGTAGAAGCAAGGTCGGTGTTATATTGATACTGCTTGTAGAAAGCAGCAGCCAGATCTTCCCAGTTTCGAACATTTTCTCCTTCTAGCTGGTAGAACCATTCAAGCTGAGTCCCTGACAGACTATCTTGAAAGAAATGAACCTACAGGTTTCTATCAGCGGTGTGGGGCTGAATCTTTCTGACATAAGAACAAAGATGGAGTTTTGGATAGGACGCCCCATCATATTTAGCAAAAACTGGAGCTTTGAACTTCTGCGGTATGAACTGACTGTTTTTGGAATGCTGGTTCGCGTTTTGCGCTTGTTTTTGCAAAATGTCGCGGTAAGCAAGAGTCGCCACCGACTTTTATTTTATCCAACAAGGAAAGGAAAAAAGCACAGAAAAATTCCTTTTTCGAGATATTTTTGAGTACGGGGGGTAGATTATAGAAAGGGAAGGTATTAGCACCCTTTCTATCCGTACTTATCTACGGGCTATTAGGTACTTGCTCATCATTTTCAAAATTGTTTTCTTTGTGTTTGTGGATTTTGAAAAGTTTTTGTTTTAACTTCGATTTAACTCTTGCTTCTGTCTTCAAGAGTGTAATGAAGTGTTTTTGAAAACTTTATTTGTAAAGGAGTGTAAGTGTGAAAAAAGTTTTGTTTTGGATGAGAAAGTATCTAAGAACTAATCTACCTACTCGAAAAAAGAATCGTTCTATGTTTATTTCCTTTAGACAATGCTATCCCACTATTAGTGAGTAGGTAGCACCGTCGTTGGAGTCTGAGGGTCAATTCGAAAGAGGGACATACGGTCACTAAAGCAATGTTAGGATGTCTTAGTGGTAACCCTAATGTCTTAGATCATTTATTCGAGGCAACGATATCCGAGGCAACCTTTCTGAGGCAACTATGATCTTTTAGACAAAAGAGCGACCTCTAAAATAACCTATACTCAATGACCGTTTACAAAGGCAACCAAGTGGGAGTGTACCCTAGGAGTGTGCATGTGCGAGTGTGTTGATTTCAGTTATTCATATCTTTGCACATGTTTAGGGTGATCTAACTGTTTTAAAATTAGACATTCATTATTGTCATGCAAACCCTATTACCAAACATCTAGCAGTTGAATATTTGCAGAAATTAAAGGTGCGGAAATTAAACTAAATTATTACAAGGCGTCGGGTATTACATCGCCAAAAACAACCCTTTGAAATTAAAAGCAGTAGAAATAAATAAATGTCCTAATTAAAATTATTACAAGCCGGGAGCAGATAAAAAATAATTTGGATAAAAATGAAGCGCGCGATAAAATTGAATCGAATGCGAAACTAGGGTTTTGACCCTCTTAATTAAAAGAAATATGTTTTTTATTGTTTTTAATATTTTTTAAGAAAAGAAATTAAGTCCTAAAAATTAAATGCTAAGTTAATTAGTTATTAAATTAATTAATGAAAAAAATAATTTAAGTGACATATTTTTGGAGTTTTGCTAATTTAGGAAAGAAAATAAAATAATTAAATTAGGGTTAAAACCTATTAATTCTAATTAGTTTTAAATATTTACAAAATCAATTAAAGTTATCTAATCATAAATAACCTAATTATTTTAATTAATATTTATTGATGAAAAATAAAAATAAAAATTTATTTGGACATAAAATATTTTTTGTGATTTTTTGATAAAAAGAGAATAATTTTTGGGTTAATAAATAAATAAATAATTAAATGAAATAAACAAAATATATAAAAAAAGGGTGAGTTGGGCCTGAATATAAAGGGGTGTAGAAAGCAGCTTTCTGGGCCCAATGAGGTGAGGTCCATTTGACTTTTGCCATCCAGTGTAGCATGTTTGACTTGGTCCATGTTGTGCTTGCAATGGTGGCCACCAGATCTGGCCATCTGGCCATCTGGCGCTTTGATGAGGAAGGAATATGGTGGACGTCTAGCTTATGCATGCACTGAATCACCTGAAATAATTAAGAAAAATAACAAATGTTGGAGGCAGGGATCGAACCCCTGACCTCCAGCCTTGAACGCACACCTGGTAACCACTACGCCACTTGTTTTTATTTGTTAATATAATACAAACTAATCATAATATAAGAAAATGAATTTTAGTGGAAGACAAAAGCAAAACACGCGCTAACGTTCAAATAGGCCAACAGAATTTGGCCACGTCTTCATCCCTGTATTTGGACCGTGGCTAAAAGTTCAAAGGGCTATACCCACAGACAGATGTCCGTCACTATAACCCTGTCCATTCTCAAAATCTCCCACAAGCCATGGAAATGATATCTAAGGCCATGGTTAAGGTCGTCTCCTTCTTCAGATTACAACCATACCCATTACTAGGGCCAATTATTCCTGAAATCAAAAACCCTAAAAAACTCCAAAAAAACCTAACAATGGTGATTCATGGTAGAGGTCATATAAATGAAATTGAATAATGCCAAAAGCTTGCAAACATCATGGTGATCAAGATTATGCAATTATTTTACGCTATGGATGCAAGAATGAGCTTTTCGAATTCAAGAAAAGAGTGATACCGTTGCGGACTTACAGTGCATGGGAGGGCTTGAAAACGCCTGCTTTGGATTGCTTTCGCTTGTGGAGACTGCCAGGAAACGATTGGGACAGATACCAGGCCTTGAGGATGCTTCTAAGTGGGACTTTGATCTCACACCTTTCTTTAATTTTTTTGAATCTGATTCTTCTTCTCACGCCTACTTCTAACCTTCGTTTTGATCTGCCTCGCCTCCTTATGTATTAGTGAAGAGATTAGGGTTGTTAAACTGATCAAAATCTTCTTCTTTCAATGCTTTGGATATTGATTTGCTTCTTCTTTAACAAACTTCCAAATTTGGCTTCTTTTCAATCTTTTTGTGCACTCTAAGGCTTGGCACTAATTGGAAGGATGATAGCTGTATAATGAAGCCTGAAACAACACAAAATCCTTGGTTATTAATGTTTTGGATTTTTATTTGATTTATTTTGATTTAAATCAAATTAATTCAAATAAAAATAAAAATGATTAATAAAAATATGATATGGACAAGTGGAAAAGGCTAGAGCACGTGGGCTATAATGCCAACTTAAAACAAGTGAAAAAGAATGGGCCCATTTGGCAAAATTTGAAGTTTTGGGGATAATTGACTTTTGGCAATTATGCAAAAAAGGTCAACTTCAACAATGCATAACTTCCTCAATTTTGACTCTTTGGAGGTGTTCTTGGACTTTTTAGAAAGCTTGAGATGTCCTATAAGCAACCCCTTTTGTCTCATCTCAATTTGATATTCCATGCTCAAGTATGAAGCTTTGACAAAAAAGGTGTTTTTGTTGACTTTTTAAAATGACCTATAATGTCCAAATTCATAACTTCTTGTGAGTTCATATTTTGATCTTAGGAGATGAAGATGGATTGTAGGAAATTGCATCCTCTTCAAAATGATATTTTTATGGGTCATTTCTCATAAAGCATGAGAAAGTTATGCTTGGTCAAAGTTGGGTTGACTTTTCCTACAAAACCCTAATTTAGCAACTTTTGAATCTTGATGAATTATGAGCAATCCTTGATGAATCATGATCAACCCTTGATCAAATGATGAAATATAATTCAAAATGAGGATGTAGACCAAAAATCTTGAAGTTTGACTGTATGTGGGTCACAGTTGACTTTTGCCCTAGCACAATCGATTTTTAGGCCTTTGAGCAATTGACTGAGCAAACTTCCTCTGCAAGGCTTGAAACTTGACATGGATGATCTTGAGAACATATTAGGACATTGGGGAGCACTTGGGATCACTTGGGCTTAAGTATCTTGATGCAACATGAAACCCTAATTTGGGGTAGACTGCCTTAGGAGAGAGCTTGTCTGGCCAACCCTTGGACTACCTTGAGCAACTTGAGGATCTTTCTTAACATATTTTGAGAAATATGGGAGGTAAAATTTTGGGGTACAATAGCTTCCCCTATTCAATATTCTTAAACCTGAGGATGTAGATTGTCTCTCGTGCCTTTCGCAATCCGAAGGTGGAAGTGGATTGAACACTTAGAGTGCCCAGAAATTTGCACTCGCATGAAGTGGTAATTGTCTTGTGATGTCGGGAATGGGCTTATAGATGCCACCCGAAGGAGTGTCGATCGCATAATAGATTCCTTAGCGAGAACTTGTGTACCTGCTGTTGAGGAAGATTCCGTTGGGGAAGTCTGATCTTTTGTTGAGAGAGATAGAAATTTAGGAGCTTCGTCGTCCGTCATTCTACTGGTGAGTCGTCTCTGTTGATATTTAGGAACTTTAATCGTCCGTACTCAACTGAGGAAATATTGGCGTCGAGATTTAGGAACTTGTCCGTAATTCAATAATTTTGCTGAGATTTAGGAGCTCGTCCGTAATTTAACTGAGGAAACATCTCTACTGAGATTTAGGAACATCGTCCGTAATTCTACTGAGGAAATAACTTTGCTGAGATTTAGGAGCTCGTCCATAATTCAACTACTTTGCTGAGATTTATGAACTTGTCCGTAATTCAACTTGAGAAACATCTCTGCTGAGATTTAGGAACATCGTCCGTAATTCAACAACTTTGCTGAGATTTAGGAGCTCGTCCGTAATTCAACTGAAGAAACAACTTTGCTGAGATTCAAGAACTCATCCATAATTCAACTGGACAAACATCTCTGCTGATATTTAGGAACATCGTCCGTAATTCAACTGAGGTAATATCTTCGCTGAGATTTAGGAACATCGTCTGTAATTCAACTGATGAAACATCTCTGCTAAGATTTAGGAACTCGTCCATAATTCAACTGAGAAAACATCTCTGTCGAGATTTAGGAGCTCGTCCGTAATTCAACAACTTTGCTGAGATTTAGGAACTTGTCCGTAATTCAACTGGGAAAATATTTTCGCTGAGATTTAGGAACATCGTTTGTAATTCAATTGGGGAAATAACTTCGCTGAGATTTAGGAGCTCGTCCGTAATTCAACTACTTGGCTGAGATTTAGGAACTTGTCCGTAATTCAACTGAGAAGACATCTCTGCTGAGATTTAGGAACTCGTCCGTAATTCGACCGAGGAAACGTCTTTGTTGAGATTTAGGAACTTGCCCGTAATTCAACTGAGAAGACATCTTTGCTGAGATTTAGGAACTCGTCCGTAATTCAACTGAGGAAATAACTTCGCTGAGATTTAGGAACTTGTCCGTAATTCAACTGAGAAAGAAACTCTGCTGAGATTTTGGAACTCGTCCGTAATTCAACTGAGATAAAAGCTTTGTCTAGATTTAGGAACTCATATGTAATTTGATTGAGGTAGAAACTTCATAGCTTGAATTTTGTGTATTTTTCCTGAAAGGTAAAGGTTAGCTGTATGTAATGCATGATATGTATCAAGCAGTGATGTTCTCAAAATAAATGAGATTGTGTTGTATGATGCATATATGCATGTGTCATGATGTATGGAAATGTGATGTTTTTAGCTGGGGAAAATAAATCCCGGATTGCTGCTGGAGAAAGAATTGAATTCTTCGTTTCCGCTGGAGATAATGGATGGAGATGTTTGTGAGAATAAACCTGCAGGAGAGGATAACTCAGCTGAGGAATAAAATGATGAGGAGATTACTCTGTGGGGAAGAGATGCTCTGCTGAGGATTCCGCTGATAAATTCAACTGGGGATGAATTATCATTGCTGGTGGTAATGAAACCTATTGGGGATTGAACTCTTGTTTGTAAAAGGAATGAACTCCGCTGGGGATGATTTTCCAGTTGTGACTTCACGGGGAATAATCTTTTAGACTCTACTGGGGGTAATTCTGCAAACTCCACTGGGGATATTTTATACTCCACTGGGGATGATAAGACTTTTCAGTGCTGATGGTAGATGAACTCTACTTGGGGAGAATATTACCGATTCATTCACAGTTGCGAGTCTCAGTTGGGGAGAGCTAACACCACTATCTTTCTCTTACTCTACGGGGAATGAATGTACTTTCAATCGTTTTCTCCAGCTAGGTCTATCCCTATACCTGGTGGACAGAGCAACTGTACGGTTTGGACATTTCTCGTTTGCCCCTGTTTCTGATATTACGAGTAATCGTCTTTTGTTTCGCATGTAAATTTTTTTATGAGTAGCAATCAATGTCAAATGCATATATCAAAAATGAACATTGGACGTTCTTTGCAAAACCAAACAGAAAAGAAAAATTTATTTGTGAAAATGAATTGTATTAATTTTGAAGTTAGCCTGTAAATAGGCGTTTTTTGTACAAGAGGTTGACGTCCTAGTAAGAGAACACCGCCGAGTAATAGAGTTTATACAATTTGTGAAAAAAAAGGAAAAACAGCTATGTGAATAATCCCACTGGGTTCCAACTCTGCTATTGCCTTCATGTCATCGAGCATCTCATCACTTTGCTACTTGGTTGAAGGTAGATCAGATTGATTAGCACCGTCCGAGCTTGATAGTCGATACTGAAGTCTGGTTGCAAGGTGATCCAATGAGACATAGTGTTACGCTTTGATCCCTAATTTTTGCCTGGACCGCCCTTTCGGGTTTTCAGTCCACCGGGATACCCTTTTTTGCCCAAGCCGCCTTTTCAGGTTTTCGACTTGCTGAGTGTACAGATTTTTCATTTTCATCCCTTATTTTTGCCCGAACCCTTTTGGTTCGCCGGGAAGCCCTTATTTTTGCTTAGGCCAGTCAACCTAGCAGGTCTTTGATTATGCATAGTATTTTTCACTATGTCGGCATTGACAGGGTGAGGAAGGCCGTCACCATCCATGGTGGTTAGAATCATAGCTCCTCCTGAGAAAATGTTCTTAACCATAAATGGCCCTTCGTAAGTAGGGGTCCATTTGCCCCTGGGATCACCTTGAGGTAAGATAATGCGCTTGATTACTAGATCCCCAACTTGATACTCTTGTCGTCTGACTTTCTTGTTAAATGCCTTGATCATCTTCTTTTGATACGTCTGACCATGACAGATAGCAGTAAGTCTCTTTTCGTCAATTAAGTTCAGCTGATCAAGCTGGGTCTGAATCTAGTCATCTTTGCTCAAACCTGCATCCTTCATAATCCGAAGAGAGTGTATCTGAACTTCAATAGGCAAGACTGCTTCCATGCCATATACCAAGGAATAGGGTGTTGCCCCTGTTGACGTCCGCACTGAGGTACGGTACCCTTGAAGAGCAAAAGGTAACATCTCGTGCCAATCTTTGTATGTCACCGTCATCTTCTGCACAATCTTCTTAATATTCTTATTAGCCGCTTCTACAGCCCCATTCATCTTCGGCCGGTAAGGAGAAGAGTTGTGATATTGTATCTTAAACTGTTCGCAGAGTTCGGTGATCATCTTATTGTTGATATTTGTACCATTGTCCGTAATGATCCTCTCTGGTACACCATATCGACATATCAGATTATGCCGAATAAACTGTGCCACGACGTTCTTGGTCACTGTAGCAAATGAAGTTGCTTCAACCCACTTCGTAAAATAATCAATTGCTACCAGGATGAAACGATGCCCGTTGGATGCCGTAGGTATGATCTCACAAATCATGTCGATGCCCCACATTGCAAAAGGCCACGGAGCTGTCAAGACACTCAGAGGAACTGGAGGTATGTGCACCTTATCAGCATAAACTTGGCACTTGTGACAGGTCCGAGAATGTTGATAGCAATCGGCTTCCATGGTGGACCAATAATATCCTGCCCGTAGGATCTTCTTTGCCATGGTATGTCCACTGGAATGAGTTCCGAAAGTACCTTCATGTAACTCTACCATAATCCTTTTTGCCTCGTTCTTATCCACACATTGCAGTAAGGTCGAATCATGGTTACGCTTGTAAAGGATACCGTTACTGATGAAGAACTTCGCCACGAACCTCCTCAAAAATTTCTTGTCATTAACAGATGCACCCTCGGGGTACTCCTGAGCTTCAAGATACCTCTTCACTTCATGAAACCAGGGTTTATCTGTTGCCTCTTCAGCCTCAATGTCACAACAATGTGCAGGTTCGTCCAACCTCTCAATGGTAATCTGGGGAGCCTCATTGTTCCATCTGACCTTGAACATAGAAGACATCGTAGCTAGCGCGTCCGCCAACTAATTCTCCTCTCTAGGGAAGTGTTCAAAGGTTATCTCCTCGAAGTGTGGAAGCAACGTCAACACATACTCTTTGTAAGGAAAAAGATTTGGGTGTTTTGTATCCCACTCGCCTTTGATCTGACTGATCACGAGAGCAGAATCTCCGAAAACACTTAAGTGCTTAATCCTTAGGTCAATAGCTGCTCGAAGACCCATGATGCACGCTTCATACTCTGCCATATTGTTGGTGCAGTTGAAACATAACCGGGAAGTGAACGGAGTATGAGAGCCTTCAGGAGATATGATTATGGCGCCAATGCCATTACCCAAAGTGTTTGAAGCTCCATCAAAGTACATAGACCATCGGGATCCTTCCTCAGGTCCTTCATCCAGTCCAGGTGTCTCACAGTCAGTTACCAACATGATGTTCTCATCCGGGAATTCAAAGTTCATAGACTGATAATCATCCATTGTCTGATGTGCTAGATGATCTGCTAACACACTTCCCTTGATTGCCTTTTGGGTCGTGTATTGGATGTCATACTCAGTCAAGATCATCTGCCATCTTGCTATTCTTCCGGACAAGGCAAGCTTTTTGAAGATATACTTGATTGGATCCATCTTTGATATCAATAGAGTAGTGTGAGTCAGCATATACTATCTCAGCCGGCGAGCAGCCCATGCTAAAGCGCAACAAGTTTTCTCAAGCAACGAGTATCGGGTCTCGCAGTCGGTAAACTTTTTGCTAAGGTAATAAATAGCATGCTCTTTTCGGCCAGACTCGTCATGCTGACCCAACACACACCCAATTGAATTATCGAGTACTGTCACGTATAAGATCAAAGGTCTCCCTTCAACTGGAGGCATCAGAATAGGAGGCTCTTGGAGATACTCTTTGATCTTTTCGAAAGTGGCCTGGCATTCATCGTTCCATCTTACCACTTGATCTTTCTTCAGTAACTTGAAGATTGGCTCGCAAGTAGCAGTTAGGTGCGAGATGAATCGGGCAATATAGTTCAGACGTCCCAAAAAGCCTCTGACTTCGTTTTCTGTTCGGGGAGCTGGCATTTACTATATGGCCTTCACCTTTGCAGGATCCACTTGAATGCCTTTATCACTTACGATGAAACCCAACAGCTTACCAGATCTCACCCCGAAGGTGCACTTGTTCGGGTTTAACCTTAGTCTGTACAACTTCAACCTGTAAAATAGCTTCTGAAGGTGGTCAAGATGTTCTTCCTCAGTCTGGGATCTTGCAATCATGTCGTCGACGTATACCTTAATCTCATGATGAATCATGTCGTGGAACAAAGCGACCATGGCGCGCTGATACGTTGCCCCAGCATTCTTCAATCCGAAAGGCATGACCTTGTAGAAAAAGGTACCCCACTGGGTAACAAAGGTTGTCTTCTCCATATCCTCGGGAGCCATCTTAATCTGATTATAACCGGAGAAACCATCCATAAAGGAGAAGACCTTATGTTGTGCGGTGTTGTCAACCAGAACGTCGATATGAGGCAGAGGGAAATCATCCTTGGGGCTTGCCCTGTTTAGATCCCTATAGTCAACACACATCCGAACCTTACCATCCTTCTTCGGCACCGGAACCACGTTAGCCACCCACTATGGATAAGAAGTAACTGCTATAAAACCGGCATCAAACTGTTTCATAAATTCAGCCTTAATTTTCTCAGACATCTCTGGGCACATTCGGCGAACTTTCTGTTTCACTGGAGGACAATCTTCTTTTGTAGGAAATCGGTGAACCACGATATCAGTATCCAACCCAGGCATATCTTCATAAGACCAGGCAAAGATCTCAACATAGTCACGCAGCATCTGAATCAGCCGTTGCTTAACACTAGACTCCAGATTTGCACCGATCTTGACCTCTTTCTTGTCTACCTTTGTACCCAAATTTACTGTTTCCACTGGCTCTTCATGCAGCTGTATGGCCCTCTCTTCCTGAAGTAACAATCTCACAAGTTCACCAGGAACTTCGTAATCATCCTCACCTTCGTCCCCGGCTTGGTTGATCGAACTTTCGAAGTTATAACTGGCAGTAGCAGAGTCGTTATCAGTGGGATACAGAGTGGACGTAGACCTGTATATATGAGTGTGTGTAAAATAGCTGTTTTGCAAGATAGAAAAGAAAAAACAAGGAGCACAAAATTTGTAATGCAAGAGAACGTCCAATGTTTTTATTAATGATATATGGATATGACAAATATAAAGCCCTCACAAATAAAGCCACGGTGTCTCGGGCAAGGCACCGGGCCGTAAAGTTTAAAATTTTCTGTTACAAATTCAAAACAAAAGTCTATTACTGTGTAATAAAAGAAACGGGCATAGAATCCTTCGCTGTCCAATTGCCTAATCCACCGTCGGTAGTCGGGTAAATCCAGCTGTCAATGTCAAACTCTTCTTCGTCATCCCCAATAGCATTCACTCCCGCGTCATGTTTGGGCATAGGTGCCATTATGACATTAGGCTTTTTCGGCGCTTCGAACTCAATCTCCTTAGCATCAATCAGATCTTGCACTTTACTCTTCAAAGCCCAGCAATTGTTGGTATCATGCCCTGGGCTATCAGAGTGATAAGCACAATGGGCATTTGGATTATACAGCGGTGATATGGTGTTGGGATTCTTTGGGGCCTCCCTCGGAATCACCAAGTTGGTCTTTAGCAACTTCGACAGAATTTAAGATAAAGTCATGTTGAGCCGAGTAAACTGTCTTTGCAGCCTCTCTGCTCTTGGCTGATTGTTGCGTTGTGGGGCAACAGTTGGTCTTGAAATAACTACCGCATTAACCGCTTGGCGGCGCTCAGGTCGACTTTGGCTCCTAGAGTTGTAAACTGCACTAGACTCCTTCTTGAAAGGCTTTTTCTCGGTACTTGACGAAGCACCCTTCTGTATTTTTCCGCTCTTGATACCAGCTTCAACCCTTTCCCCAGTCATAATTAACTCAGTAAAACCTGACGATGAACTTCCGATCAAATGGTTGAAATACGGACCAGACAAGGTCCCCAGAAACATATCCACCAACTCCCTGTCAGCCAGAGGGGGTTGTACTCTACCAGCAAGGTCTCTCCGCTTCTGAGCGTAATCTTTAAAACCTTCACTCGCACCCATAAACATACCCTGAAGTTGGGTACGCGTGGGAGCGAGGTCGGCATTATATTGGTACTGCTTGTAAAAAGCAGCAACAAGGTCCTCCCAACTACGGACGTTAGCTCCTTCTAGCTGATAGAACCACTCAAGTTGAGTCCCTGAAAGACTATCTTGAAATAAGTGAATCCAGAGGTTCCTGTCAGTGGTATATGGCTGAATCTTTCTAACATACGAACGAAGGTGTAACTTTGGGCAGGAGACTCCGTCATACTTAGCAAAGACAGGCGCTTTGAACTTGTGGGGAATCACCACCCCAGACGCCAAACCTAATTCTCCAAAATCCAGCCCAGGTATCTTCTGGATCTCCATCACGCTTAACCGGTCTTCAAGTTGCTTATACATGTCCTCAGCCGGAGGATACTAGTCTTCATCAAAGTCAGTCTCATTGTCAGAAACAATAGGGCTAGGAGCCCTTCTCTCTTCTTGATTCTCTCCCCCTCCAGATGAGTGAGATAAATCAACTTCTTCCCGCAACCTGTTTCCAAACCTATGACCCATGTTCAGGAGGACTGTCTTCTTCTTCTTCTTCTTCTTATCCTTCAAGATAAGAGTCTTCAGATCTTTCTTCCCCTTGGCCAGGTTCATGAACATTTCCTGGAACTGAGCATTTTGATCTTGAAGAGCCTTAATAGCTTGATCAGTGGATGTTTCAGAAGACATGATGTGCTGAGATAAACAGCGAAGAAGATAAGAGACTTGTAAGGTTACCTGTAATGAGGTGCATGGGAATGGAATGCATATGATATGATTTCAAAGACTTTAGGGATTCAAATTCGTAAACCAAAATGAAACACACTTTATTAGATAAAAACTTGAAACAATGTTTGACAAATGCCTTTAAGGCGGTACAAAGAGAAAAAATGAAAAGTAAATCAAAACTAGAAATAGCGAAAGACATCATCACTCCCATGGTCGTTTTCCGTTGGTGCTGACATAGTCGTTGAGGACCTTCTCATTCTCCAACTGCCTTGTAAGCTTTAGGATCTTCCTTTCCTTCTCATGATACTTTTCTCTGTAAGTATCCCGTTCTTCTCTTAGCTGGATCCAAGACCGCTTTAATGCCCCAATGTCAGTAGGCATGTATGGATGGAGGACAGTATGAGGAACCCCTTCTTCATCAATACTCTCAACAATTACCGGTAGGACAGCTTCGTATGGCATTCCCAGCTTTTGAGACCGGGTTTGAACCCAACGGAGATACGGTTCCATTGGAAGAAAGGTCTTCATTCCTAGCTCATGCGGATCATACCTGTGCACCCTGTTCCAAGCTCGTATGAATCTGCGGCGATGTCCCTCACTATCCCCTTGAAAGTTAAAGACAATGCTCAAAATCAACAACTCATGAGGACCATCCTTTCGGGCTCGCCCAAACTATCGTAAGTCCAGACAAGGATTATAGGTTATTCCTCCCCTAATTCCAAGCAAAGGAACATTAGGGTATTCCCTGCACCGGTCAATAACAGCTACTTCTTCCATGTCTTTAGTGCTCCAGATGATGTCTGTATGAGCAAGGGACATAATCCTGTAGGCCCATCCCATACCTTCCTTGTTCTTCAAAACAGATTTGGGGAGGTGAGAAATAAACCACCTCGCCAACAATGGTGCACAACACATAAGGGTTCCCCATTTCCGAGCAGTACGGGCATAAAGAGCATGCAGAATGTCACCTAAGAGAGTGGGCACTGAATTACGGGACATGAAGATCTTCACTGCATTTACGTCGACGAAAGAATCTGAATTAGGAAACAGAACCAGACCATATATGAGAAGATCCAGGATGTCTTCGAATGCTTGAAAGTCCAAACTGTCCCAAAACGGTTGCGCCTGATCAATCAAGAACTTAGCCAAGAAGCCTTTTACCCCACTCTGGGTCTCCCAGTTAGACATTACATCGGCCTTTGTCAGATGTAGGGCTGTAGCAACATCCTCTGGCCTAAGAGATATCTCCCAACCTGTAAATGGCGTCTGCTCTAGAATAGAAATACCAAGTAAATCAGAGAACTCTTCCAAAGTAGGGACCAACTGATAGTCCGGGAAGGTGAAGCAGTGATGTAACGGGTCAAAGAACTAGAACAAAACACTCAACATCTGCTCATCCATCTTGGAAGTGACCAAACCAAGGAGGTGACCATGCCTTCTGATATAGGAGGAAGTATCTGGAACCTTTGCAACCAAATCTCAAAGCTGAACAGGGATTTGTACAAAGTTGATTCGAATAGTATTTCTGCGCATAGATACCATGACCTACAAAACAGAACAAAGATGAATCCCCTCAGTCTTTGAAATGGGTTAGTCTGATGAAATATGCATGCAATGTCATGATGCATGATGTCATGATAGTAACACACCACAAATATTCACAGATAGCAAATATGGTAAGGGCAAACAAGTCACACAGTAGCCCTTAGATTTCAGGCTAGCACGGAGTTTAGGTACTACCCTCTTTCAGTTTAGTTGGTTCAACCTGTTATAGTAATAGTAACCGGGTTCTAGAGGATCTCAATATCACTAACTGTTGTACCCCAAAATTTGCCCTCTCTCTTTTTCACAAGAAATCACAGCTTCCGGCTATTTCCTGATTTTTCAGATTGGCTTAAGAATCGGTCAAACAAACTTTTCTTATTATTCAGACAAAATTAGGGTTTCCATTAACTTTTGAATCAGTCCAAGCAGATTATTAGGGTTTCTATTGGTTTGGTTGAGTTTGGCTCAGGGTTTGATCAGGCAGACGCTTCTTTGACAATAAATCAAGAATTAGGGTTTGCGCGCGCATTCTCAGAAGGAGTTAATTCTACAGTTCTTTTAAATTGACTCTGGGACATGGGTTGAGGCTTCTGATTGAAAGTTTGAAGTTTAAGTTTGATCAGTGAGATAAAGGACATATGGACGTTTGTTTGATTAACTGTGCAATGCTTTTAGTTATTCGGAACGTCGAACGTTTATTGATTATCTATAATTTCTAAGTTAAAATTATTGGATAATTTCCAATTATTATAATTCAAGAAATTAAAGTAATTAAATAAATGAATGCAGAAGAATTAAAGAGATATCTGACAAAGAAAGATTTTTATTCATTTTTAATTGTTTGTTACAAATATTATTTGAACACTGTAAATTTATTTACAGTTGTTTACATTTATATTATTACAATGATTAAAATTAATTTAAAACTATATCCTAAATCTCTGGAAATCTTCATCTTCTACTGATTGCATCCTTTGCTCAATTGATATTTATCTGCAAAGCCAGAAAAGAGAAAAGTCAATACAGATTAATTTAAAAAGGCATTCTCAGACAGATAAATAAAGACTCATCATTAAAAGTGTTGGTCGGAATCAGTTTGTTCGCCCTCTCTGCAAATCACAAGAAGACTCTTGGTTCACAAAGAGGGAAAGAAAATATGTTTGCAAGCATATGAATTAAATACAAGGCAGCATGTTAAACAAATGCATAAAATCAAACGAGGCAAACTGAACAGCCAAGTGAAAAATTCAAACAAGCTGCACATGGACAAATGAATATGCCAAACAATTACAAAGTCCAAAATGTCAACTAAACTGAATTGCACTATCAAACAAAGCAAACCAAATCGTCAAAGAGGTAAACTAAGTCACAAGTGCAGAACTGCCCAAAAGAACTGTCACAAAGCTGTCAAAAGATATCAAAGCAAGGTAGAAAATCTGGAAAGATGCAGAGGAAAGCAAAAGATGCACGAAAGCTTGTGAAAAGTACACATTTATTCATCATTTTCCATGGCCAAATTTTTTTCAGAGACAGCTATTCTAAAGCATTAAAATATGCTTTTCTGATAGAGAGAGAAAGAGAGTAAAAGGTAACAGACTTACAGTTTGTTGAGGCAGGCTTAAGAGATATAAAGCAAACAGAATCAGAACACTGTAAAAAAGAAGAGGCAGAAAAAACACATAGAAAAATACTACACAGCTTGTAAACCTCAAAAACTGTTTTCAAGGAAGCAAGCCTAAAGCCATACAACCTGCATAATACCTTCAAGGAAAAAACCACGCAACTGTTACAGAAGCAAGCTTGCAACCTCAAGCCTGCTTCAGACTATCAAACTGCATAGCCTAAGGACAAAACCTGTTACAACTTCAAACCTTCATAAAAACAAGCAAGCGTGTGACCAGAAGCCTGCATAAGCCTTAACCTGCCTCAAACCTGTTAAAACTTCAAACCTGAACCAAAAAGCCTATTTCAAACTCATACCAAAAACCTACTCAAAGCCATACAAGCTTACAAACAAAGCCTGCATAAGCCCCAGCCTGTATCAGTATCAAAGCCTGCATAAGCCCCAGCCTGTATCTGTATCAACCTGCCTCAAAACCTCAGAAGCACATACTCTCAGAACTAAAAGTTCATCATTGAGGCAAAAGCAACAACAACAACGGGCAAGCATGTATTCAGAGAGGAAAAGAGTCAGAAACGTACTCTAGGGTTTTCAGAAAACTATCGTCATAAAACCTAACAAAAGCAAGATACAAGTACCAGGAAGCTTTTATCATCGCGTCTCTGCCTCCGGCCACCTGAGACACGCCTCCAGTCCATTCCTCTGTCTCCTCTCAAAAGGTATAATTTCCTCTTCCCTTTTCTTTTTACACCTCACACAAGCCCAAAATAATACATAAAGATCAGAACACATAGAAATAATAACATGCAAGATTACTACCCAAAAAAAACCTAAAACATGAAAACAGAAACTAGTACCTTGTTGTCACCGCCTGAGCAACCATGAGGAGGAGGAAATGGAGATGGCGCTCTGGAAGCTGAGGCGAAGAGAGACGTCAGAAGCTTTCGTTCGAGAAGCATGAAGAGACGAAGAAGAAAGGATAGAAACGGCGCCGCTCATCAAACTGTACGAACCCTAGTCTGAGCCAAAACAAAACAACCCTAAACAAAAACCTGTAAAATGCTTGGGCCTGCCTCTTGAACAAACTGTTAAAGTCCAACGCATTGCTGGAATTACACCCCCCTCTGATTCTCCTTCATTTTTATTTTGGGCAAACCCTCTTCCTTCAAAAGGCCATTTAACCTTTTTTCTTTTTACAAACTAATACTTCTTTTTATTTTTTTATATCACCTTATTTCTTTTTTTACATAACTAATTTTGTTAAGTAGAAAAATTAATATTTTGCACAAAAATATTTTTAATGTTTATTACCTTTTACAAAAATATGTAAATCTTAGGTTTATTAAGTTTAAGCATTTTTTTCTTTTATTAAACCTTTTCTTTTGTTTAATTAGATCTTGTACATAAAAAAACATAAAAAAATATATAAATAATTAGTTTGTTTTGAATTAAATACTTTTTTCTTTAAAAAACCTTTTATTTATATAACATTAACAAAAAACACAAAAAGAATAATAAATAAATAAATACATTAGGTTAACATTTTTTATCATAATCACATACATTGCACAATACTTTTTTTCTCTTTGAGTCTTATACTTTGCTACATTTTACATTGAGAATGCGATTCGATTTGGTTGTAAATAACATTTGGACACTACTATTCTGATACGTCTCATCCCCATTTGTAAATATTTGTATCCCCATTCCTGGATACTTATTTGTAATAGCTTAGACTTTAAATTCCCGCAATTTATCGCTTTCTATATACTGTATAGTAATTAGGGTTTGTATGCGAAGATTCAAAATCAACCGCTAGATAACCTAGTATAAAGATAAATGCATGACAATCAATACACAATTCACACTTGCACCCCTAGGGTAATCCCGCTTGTTGCCTTCAAAATGGGCCATGTTTGTATGTCAAGTACTTTGGCAAAAAAAAACAAATCAAATGATCATAGTCCCTCGATGACGCTTTCGAAGTTGCCTAAACAAAATGATCATAGTCTCTCAAGAAAATTGCCAAAGACACTTGACACTATTACATTCATGGTCTAAACGATGACCCGCGCCCGTCCCGTTAACATCCTAACACAAGGTTGTTCACCAAATAGAATGGTGAAACAACACTGTTAAAAGGGTTAAAACATGAGAAAGATCTTTGAGTAAATTTAGGGGTAGACAACTCTTAGTTACTTGATCAAACTTGCAAAACACACTTGCCTACTTTCAAAACACACTCCACAACACAACTTTCAAAACAAACTCTCAAAAACATTGAAACATCTTTTCAAAAAGACAAACACCTTTGTAAAACATTCGAGTAAAGAATTGTTATAGTGGTTGCCTAGACAAGGCATCTTTTTCAAAACATTTTCAAAACCACACGCACAAACATCATTTCACACAATTGAAAATCAAGGCAAGTGATCTAAGCAAGTAACTAAGAGCCCATGGATAACCATGGATGAAAAGGGTGCTAGCACCTTCCCTTTTCATAATCTACCCCCCGAACCCATGAAAACATCTCAAAGGTTTTTCCTGTGCTTTTTAACCTTTCCTTTAGGATAAAATAAAAAGTCGGTGGCGACTCTTGCTAAACCGAACAAGTGCGAATACAAACGCAAAACCTCAAGTCAGTTCTCCCACCGTATCACAGAACTGGCGACTCTGCTGGGGATTTAATTAAAAGTGGGGTTACCTTAGGGTTTTAGATCACCTTTACATGCTTGCTTTGATTGCTTTGTTTGCTTTACTTTTTGGGTTCCTTGTTTGGGTTTGCTATAAATCCTACACCCGGATTTGGGGGCACCTTTTTAGGTAAATAGCAATAAAACTGTGAGGAAACTGTGCGGGGTATACCGACATGGTTGAAGCAGTAAGCTATGTTAGTGTGACATATTTGTGAGTACCGGTAGCCCTTGAGTAGTCAAGGAGAATACGGGGTCGCTGAGTGATGTCATGAAGCACTAACAAACTCTTAGAACCTTAATTGACCATCTTAGCCTTTTTAGGGGTAGTGAGATGACCGACTTTGGTGCAGTCCGAAGTTGGTAGATACTCGATACTACACTCAGTGAGGGTTGTTTTCTTGGAATATTTTGGTCGCCAGTTAAGTGGCTAAACCAAAACAATGAACACAGAAAATAATCCAATGATATTGAGCTCCTTAGAACCCGGTTTCTATTTTAGGACAGGATGAGCCAACTAACTTCAAGAGGGTACTTACCTACGAACCCCATGCAAGCCAAAACCTAAGGACTTGTTTGATTTGTGTGAATATGATTACATGTATGTACACTTGCTTGCTTTTGCATACATGTACATAACATCATGACATCATATCATAGCATTTTCAATAACCATTTCAAGGATCTCGAGGGTCTTTTGATGCAGGGTCACGTTGAACCAGACGTCTACCAAGGGGCAAGGGGTTTTCTCCTCTAAACAAATGCCATCAAAGATCAAGTGCAACAACTTGAATCAGGGGCTATGACCCACTTGACATGGTGAGCTTGATTCTAGTGGAAAGACATCCGCCGGTGCAAAGTTCTCCAATCAAAGATGCTGATCAAAGTTCAACCTCTAACATTTTCTTGTGTTTACCCCGAGAGATCCTTGAAAACATGCATTCACATATCATGCATTGCATCATAACAGTTTTTCCTTTTCAGGTTTCCTTATTCTCCTACTGTTTATTTCAGTAGAGATGGCTCTAGAGAGGACTGTCAAAGATATCCAGGATCAAAATGCTCAACTTCAGGAAATGTTCTTGAACCTGTCCCAGGGGAAAGAAGAAGTGAAAGCTCTCCTCACAAGGGGCTTGGTCCAGGGAAATTCAAGCAATGCCAGGAGTGATCAGTTGGAGGACTTGCAGTTTGAGCTGGCAACAATGAGGGTCCAGATGATGGGACAATTGTTGGGCCAGATGGCTCTCATCCAGGACTTGGCTCAAAGACAAGAGGAGCTCAGAGTTCTCGTCAACCAACTGCTTCGGGACAACCAAGTGAGGCAAACATCTGAGGTTGAAGAGCAAGTCATCATTCAACCCCCTTTGAGACAAGAAGATAAGGGAAAGGCTCCTCTACTTGCTTCAGGGTCACAAGCTCATCAACAACCTCGTCAGCATCAACGGGGTAATCGGCGTAAGCAAACTACGTCTGGAAGACAGTTCACTGAGACTGACATACCGTCATCTCTAATACTGGAACGCTTGTTGGAGGTCAATCTGACTGCTTTGAGGGATTCTATTCGGAAGCCCAATACCTACGCTCCTAGCTATCATCCCGACGCATTTTGTGTATACCACTCCTATAGTCCAGGACATGACACCGACGACTGTTGGGCCTTGAAGAACAAGATTCAAGATCTGATTGACATTGGAGTGCTGAGATTCATGCTAGATGGCGAGATGAAAATCTTCCGTTAAGGGTTTCTCCACCTGAAATGACAAAGCTCGAACTGAGAGACTTTTGTTCCATTTGAATTTTCAAGTTGTAATTTCTTCTGTTATTCAAACAATTATCTAATAATGTCAAACTTTGTTTCATTAATGCATTGCATATGTTTGTCTTGAATTCATCCATTCGTTTTCACTACTCTTATGCTTTCCTTATGATATTTTAACTCTTGATAAAAAGCTGCAAGCCTTTAGAGGGAGGATGACGAAACAATACCATAATCTCATACAATATGCTTTTGAACAGACCTTGCTGATGATGTACATGCATTTCTTTCAATTCCCAAACACTGGAGTTATAAGGAAGATAATCCCTAGTCAACCCCTTCGAGCCAAATAAGTAGGAGTTTTCTGTTCTAAAACAATTTGAAACCTTTGATTTAAACCTGGGGCAGGGTAGTCTCTCAGTTAATCCAAAAAAGGTGCGCATTGAAGCCGCAAACTCTCAGTTCGTAATACAACGAACGACATCAAAAAAGAAAGACATTCCTTTGGAATCAAAAGACAATGATGATTCCTTATCTCATAGGCAGTCATTACCTCTCAAAAGAGAAAAGCCCACTAAGCCAAAACCTATAAAGGAGGCTTAAGAAAGCTGGGGCATCCCGCTGACTGTAATCTCGAAAACAGGAACAATCAGGCAAAAGTTAGGGATAACAAATCAAAAGAACGAGGTCACTACAAATCCTCAACAACATGAAAAATGTTGCAAAAGAAAAAAAAGAGATGATGACTGCCTTCTAAATTCAACTTGTATGAACCATCACCAAAAAAAAAAAGGTTGTTCCAAATTCGAATAGAGATCGACACGCAATTAATTGAGTTTAGGATTGAAGGACATCACGAAGAGCGGGTGGGTACAAATATACTTTGAGACTTTATCCTTTGTTTCTTAAACCGTGAACCAGGCCACGTTATAACCCTTCAAATGTCCTAATTGAGGCATGGGTTAGTTTGAAAGCATACTGTTACAAAAGGTATCCTGACTCCTGTAAGGCTTTGCCCTCAATCTTGTGTTGAATTTGTCTTATAAAAAGTTTTCTGCTAAAAAACACATTTTTCAAAACTTCGAGACAAGCATAAACTTTGCATTATTTGAATATCGTTGTTTGCACATGGTTATTTGTTTGACAGCGAAGAAATTCATACAGTGAATGTTCGGAGGAACAAAAACTCTCTCAGTGAACAAAATCACTTCAAAAAGGATGACACTTCCCTTGACAAATCTCCTATCAACAAGGGGCATGACATGTCGCTACCCAGCACACCTGGGGCAATCCAGTCAAGGTTTCAACAGATCTCTAAAAGTTCAGTTAACCTGCGGCAGTCCAGTCAAGATTTCAACAAATCTTTCAAAGTCCATTTAACCTGGGGCAGTCCAGTTTAGATTTCAACAAATCTCTCAAAAAGTTCAGTGAACTTGGGGCAAGTCTCCCTCATCATCACTTAGGGCATTCGAATGTCAATCTCAAGGTCGTTCAAAATTTCCTTTATCACCTGCTGGAAGTTACGATCAACATCAGATTTCCTTCTAGAGATAGTTCAGATGTGACCCAGATTTGGCGACATTCCGATAATTATTCCAGATTTCCTTCTAGAGATAGTTCATATGTGACCCAGATTTGGCGACATTCTGAAACTTATTCCAGATTTCCTTCTAGAGATAGTTCAGATGTGACCCAGATTGGGCGACATTTCGATACTTATTCCAGATTTCATTCTAGAGATAGTTCAGATGTGACCCATATATGGAGACATTTCGATACTTATTCCAGATTTCATTCTAGAGATAGTTCAGATGTGACCCAGATATGGCGACATTCCGATACTTATTCCAGATTTCATTCTAGAGATAGTTCAGATGTGACCCAGATATGGCGACATTCCGATACTTATTCCAGATTCCCTTCTAGAGATAGTTCAGATGTGACCCAGATTTGGTGACATTCCGATACTTATCCCAGATCAATACCTGCAGTAATCAAAAGATTCTTGCAATCCCCAGCAGAGCTAAAACTTCCAACTATCAATCCCCAAGCAGAATGAAGACTCTCATTCTCAGTTCCTCACAGAGTATTCAAATATTCCCCGGTGAAGATCTCCTCAAGACAGGAATCCCTAGTAGATTGGCATACAACCCAACCTCCTGACTCCCCAACAGTGGTCCCAGGACTTCTCATTTTCAACAATTAAAGGATTTTCAATCCCCTGCAGCAATCAAAGATTCACTTTCCCCGACGGCAGTCAAGATTCTATTATCTCCAGCTATCCAGGATTCATCTATCCTCAACAAGACAGCTCATCAACTTACATGCGCATTCATATCATAAACATTGATGAAGTACAATTCATTACATCATGACATTGCATACAACTAACTCTTTACCTTTTCAGGAAAGATCAATCAACAGACAAAGATCATCATCTTCCCAAATTCCTTCTAGAGATAGTTCAGATGTGACCCATACATGGCGACATTCTGATACTTATTCCTTCCAGAGACAGTTCAGATGTGACCCAAACATGGCGACATTCTGATACTTATTCCAGATTCATTCAGAGATAGTTTGGATGTGACCCAGACATGGCGACATTCTGATACTTATTCCAGATTCATTTAAAGACAGTTCAGATGTGACCCAGACATGGAGACATTCTGATACTTATTCCAGATTCATTCGAATACAGTCCAGATACGATCCAGATTCAGATGTAATTCTGTCACTCATTCAAAAAACAGATACAGTCACCTTCAGATGGCATCTATAAGCCCATCCTCCTACCAGCAATTTCCAGATGGCATCTCTAAGCCCATCCCCCTGTCACATCTCCAGATGGCATCTTTAAGCCCATCTCTAAATGGCATCTTTAAGCCCATTCCCTCTACCATCACATCACCGAGTGCAAATTTTTTTGGGCACTCTAGTGTGCAATCTACTTTTACCCTCGAGTCGCGAAAGGCAAACCTGCCAATCTAACTCTTCAGGTTCAAGAAGATTGAACAGGGGCAACTGTTGTACCCCAAAATTTGCCCTCTCTCTTTTTCACAAGAAATCACAGCTTCGGGCTATTTCTTGATTTTTCAGATTGGCTTAAGAATCGGTCAAACAGACTTTTCTTATTAGTCAGAAAAAATTAGGGTTTCCATTAACTTTTGAATTAGTCCAAGAAGATTATTAGGGTTTCTATTGGTTTGGTTGAGTTTGGCTCAGGGTTTGATCAGGCAGACGCTTCTTTGACAATAAATCAAGAATTAGGGTTTGTGCGCGCATTCTCAGAAGGAGTTAATTCTACAGTTCTTTTTAATTGACTCTGGGACATGGGTTGAGGCTTCTAATTGAAAGTTTGAAGTTTAAGTTTGATCAGTGAGATAAAGGATATATGGACGTTTGTTTGATTAACTGTGCAATGCTTTTGGTTATTCGGAACGTCAGACGTTTATTGATTATCTATAATTTCTAAGTTAAAATTATTGGATAATTTCCAATTATTATAATTCAAGAAATTAAAGTAATTAAATAAATGAATGTAGAAGAATTAAAGAGATATCTGACAAAGAAAGATTTTTATTCATTTTTAATTGTTTGTTACAAATATTATTTGAACACTGTAAATTTATTTACAGTTGTTTACATTTATATTATTACAATGATTAAAATTAATTTAAAACTATATCCTAAATCTCTGGAAATCTTCATCTTCTACTGATTGCATCCTTTGCTCAATTGATATTTATCTGCAAGGCCAGAAAAGAGAAAAGTCAATACAGATTAATTTAAAAAGGCATTCTCAGACAGATAAATAAAGACGCATCATTAAAAGTGTTGGCCGGAATCAGTTTGTTCGCCCTCTCTGCAAATCGCAAGAAGACTCTTGGTTCACAAAGAGGGAAAGAAAATATGTTTGCAAGCATATGAATTAAATACAAGGCAGCATGTTAAACAAATGCACAAAAATGCATAAAATCAAACGAGGCAAACTGAACAGCCAAGTGAAAAATTCAAACAAGCTGCACATGGACAAATGAATATGCCAAACAATTACAAAGTCCAAAATGTTAACTAAACTGAATTGCACTATCAAACAAAGCAAACCAAATCGTCAAAGAGGTAAACTAAGTCACAAGTGCAGAACTGCCCAAAAGAACTGTCACAAAGTTGTCAAAAGATATCAAAGCAAGGCAGAAAATCTGGAAAGATGCAGAGGAAAGCAAAAGATGCAAGCAAGCTTGTGAAAAGTACACATTTATTCATCATTTTCCATGGCCAAAACTTTTTCAGAGACAACTATTCTAAAGCATTAAAATATGCTTTTCTGATAGAGAGAGAAATAGAGTAAAAGGTAACAGGCTTACAGTTTGTTGAGGCAGGCTTAAGAGATATAAAGCAAACAGAATCAGAACACTGCAAAAAAGAAGAGGCAGAAAAAACACATAGAAAAATACTACACAGCTTGTAAACCTCAAAAAGTGTTTTCAAGGAAGCAAGCCTAAAGCCATACAACCTGCATAATACCTTCAAGCAAAAAACCACGCAACTGTTACAGAAGCAAGCTTGCAACCTCAAGCCTGCTTCAAACTTTCAAACTGCATAGCCTAAGGACAAAACCTGTTACAACTTCAAACCTTCATAAAAATAAGCAAGCCTGTGACCAGAAGCCTGCATAAGCCTTAACCTGCCTCAAACCTGTTAAAACTTCAAACCTAAACCAGAAAGCCTGTTTCAAACTCATACCAAAAACCTGCTCAAAGCCATACAAGCTTACAAACAAAGCCTGCATAAGCCCCAGCCTGTATCAGTATCAAAGCCTGCATAAGCCCCAGCCTGTATCTGTATCAACCTGCCTCAAAACCCCTAAAGAACAAACCTAAAAAACTGGTTCATTTTCAAAGCCTGCTCTAACTACCTAGAAGCCTACCTGTACTGATAAGCCTTTCAAAGCCCAGCAAGCCTAAAGACCAGATATCATCAACCATCATCCAAGATCCAAACAACAAAAATGAGTGCCTCAGAATTGGATTCATCATAGGCTAAACTAACCAAGCAAAAGAGAGGAAGATTGTGAAAGTAACTCAGAAGCACATACTCTCAGAACTAAAAGTTCATCATTGAGGCAAAAGCAACAACAACAACGGGCAAGCATGTATTTAGAGAGGAAAAGAGTCAGAAACATACTCTAGGGTTTTCAGAAAACTATCATCATAAAACCTAAAAAAAGCAAGATACAAGTACCAGGAAGCTTTTATCATCGCGTCTCTGCCTCAGGCCACCTGAGACACGCCTCCAGTCCATTCCTCCGTCTCCTCTCCAAAGGTATAATTTCCTCTTCCCTTTTCTTTTTACACCTCACATAAGCACAAAATAATACATAAAGATCAGAACACATAGAAATAATAACATGCAAGATTGCTATCCAAAAAAAACCTAAAACATGAAAACAGAAACCAGTACCTTGTTGTCACCCCCTGAGCAACCATGAGGAGGAGGAAATGGAGATGGCGCTCTGGCAGCTGAGGCGAAGAGAGACGTCAGAAGCTTTCGTTCGAGAAGCATGAAGAGGCGAAGAAGAAAGGATATAAACGGCGCCGCTCATCAAACTGTACGAACCCTAGTCTGAGCCAAAACAAAACAACCCTAAACAAAAACCTGTAAAATGCTTGGGCCTGCCTCTTGAACAAACTGTTAAAGCCCAACGCATTGCTGGCATTACACCCCCCCTCTGATTCTCCTTCATTTTTATTTTGGGCCAACCCTCTTCCTTCAAAAGCACATTTAACCTTTTTTCTTTTTACAAACTAATACTTCTTTTTATTTTTTTATATCACCTTATTTCTTTTTTTACATAACTAATTTTGTTAAGTAGAAATATAAATCTTTTGCACAAAAATATTTTTAATGTTTATTACCTTTTACAAAAATATGTAAATCTTAGGTTTATTAAGTTTAAGCATTTTTTTCTTTTATTAAATCTTTTCTTTTGTTTAATTAGATCTTGTACATAAAAAAACATAAAAAAATATATAAATAATTAGTTTGTTTTGAATTAAATACTTTTTTCTTTAAAAAACCTTTTATTTATATAACATTAACAAAAAACACAAAAAGAATAATAAATAAATAAATACATTAGGTTAACATTTTTATCATAATCACATACATTGCACAATACTTTTTTTCTCTTTGAGTCTTATACTTTGCTACATTTTACATTGAGAATGCGATTAGATTTGGTTGTAAATAACATTTGGACACTACTATTCTGATACGTCTCATCCCCATTTATAAATATTTGTACCCCCATTCCCAGATACTTATTTGTAATAGCTTAGACTTTAAATTCCCGCAATTTATCGCTTTCTATATACTGTATAGTAATTAGGGTTTGTATGCGAATATTCAAAATCAACCGCTAGATAACCTAGTACAGAGATAAATGCATGACAATCAATACATAATTCACACTTGCACCCCTAGGGTAATCCCGCTTGTTGCCTTCAAAATGGGCCATGTTTGTATGTCAAGTACTTTGGCAAAACAAAAACAAATCAAATGATCATAGTCCCTCGATGGCACTTTCGAAGTTGCCTAAACAAAATGATCATAGTCCCTCAAGAAAATTGCCAAAGACACTTGGCACTATTGCATTCATGGTCTAAACGATGACCCGCACCCGTCCCGTTAACATCCTAACACAAGGTTGTTCACCAAATACAATGGTGAAACAACACTGTTAAAAGGGTTAAAACATGAGAAAGATCTTTGAGTAAATTTAGGGGTAGACAACTCTTAGTTACTTGATCAAACTTGCAAAACACACTTGCCTACTTTCAAAACACACTCCACAACACAACTTTCAAAACAAACTCTCAAAAACATTGAAACATCTTTTCAAAAAGACAAACACCTTTGTAAAACATTCGAGTAAAGAATTGTTACAATGGTTGCCTAGACAAGGCATCTTTTTCAAAACATTTTCAAAACCACACGCACAAACATCATTTCACACAATTAAAAATCAAGGCAAGTGATCTAAGCAAGTAACTAAGAGCCCATGGATAACCATGGATGAAAAGGGTGCTAGCACCTTCCCTTTTCATAATCTACCCCCCGAACCCATGAAAACATCTCAAAGGTTTTTCCTGTGCTTTTTAACCTTTCCTTTAGGATAAAATAAAAATTCGGTGACGACTCTTGCTAAACCGAACAAGTGCGAATACAAACGCAAAACCTCAAGTCAGTTCTCCCACCGTATCACAGAACTTGCGACTCTGCTGGGGATTTAATTAAAAGTGGGGTTACCTTAGGGTTTTAGATCACCTTTACATGCTTGCTTTGATTGCTTTGTTTGCTTTACTTTTTGGGTTCCTTGTTTGGGTTTGCTATAAATCCTACACCCGGATTTGGGGGCACCTTTTTAGGTAAATAGCAATAAAACTGTGAGGAAACTGTGCGGGGTATATCGACATGGTTGAAGCAGTAAGCTATGTTAGTGTGACATATTTGTGAGTACCGGTAGCCCTTGAGTAGTCAAGGAGAATACGGGGCCGCTGAGTGATGTCATGAAGCACTAACGAACTCTTAGAACCTTAATTGACCATCTTAGCATTTTTAGGGGTAGTGAGATGACCGACTTTGGTGCAGTCCGAAGTTGGTAGATACTCGATACTACACTCAGTGAGGGTTGTTTTCTTGGAATATTTTGGTCGCCAGTTAAGTGGCTAAACCAAAACAATGAACACAGAAAATAATCCAATGATATTGAGCTCCTTAGAACCCGGTTTCTATTTTAGGACAGGATGAGCCAACTAACTTCAAGAGGGTACTTACCTACGAACCCCATGCAAGCCTAAACCTAAGGACTTGTTTGCTTTGTGTGAATATGATTACCTGTATGTACACTTGCTTGCTTTTGCATACATGTACATAACATCATGACATCATATCATAGCATTTTCAATAACCATTTCAAGGATCTCGAGGGTCTTTTGATGCAGGGTCACGTTGAACCAGAAGTCTACCAAGGGGCAAGGGGTTTTCTCCTATAAACAAATGCCATCAAAGATCAAGTGCAACAACTTGAATCAGGGGCTATGACCCACTTGACATGGTGAGCTTGATTCTAGTGGAAAGACATCCGCCGGTGCAAAGTTCTCCAATCAAAGATGCTGATCATAGTTCAACCTCTAACATTTTCTTGTGTTTACCCCGAGAGATCCTTGAAAACATGCATTCACATATCATGCATTGCATCATAACAGTTTTTCCTTTTCAGGTTTCCTTATTCTCCCACTGTTTATTTCAGTAGAGATGGCTCTAGAGAGGACTATCAAAGATATCCAGGATCAAAATTCTCAACTTCAGGAAATGTTCTTGAACCTGTCCCAGGGGCAAGAAGAAGTGAAAGCTCTCCTCACAAGGGGCTTGGTCCAGGGAAATTCAAGCAATGCCAGGAGTGATCAGTTGGAGGAATTGCAATTTGAGCTGGCAACAATGAGGGTTCAGATGATGGGACAACTGGTGGGACAGATGGCTCTCATCCAGGACTTGGCTCAAAGACAAGAGGAGCTCAGAGTTCTCGTCAACCAACTGCTTCGGGACAACCAGGTGGGGAAAACATCTGAGGTTGAAGAGCAAGTCATCATTCAACCCCCTTTGAGACAAGAAGATAAGGGAAAGGCTCCTCTACTTGCTTCAGGGTCACAAGCTCATCAACAACCTCGTCAGCGTCAACGGGGTAATCGGCGTAAGCAAACTACGTCTAGAAGACAGTTCACTGAGACTGACATACCGTCATCTCTAATACTGGAATGCTTGTTGGAGGTCAATCTGACTGCTTTAAGGGATCCTATTCGGAAGCCCAATACCTCCGCTCCTAGCTATCATCCTGACGCATTTTGTGTATACCACTCCTATAGTCCAGGACATGACATCGACGACTGTTGGGCCTTGAAGAACAAGATTCAAGATCTAATTGACATTGGAGTGTTGAGATTCATGCCAGATGGCGAGATGAAAATCTTCCGTTAAGGGTTTCTCCACCTGAAATGACAAAGCTCGAACTGAGAGACTTTTGTTCCATTTGAATTTTCAAGTTGTAATTTCTTCTGTTATTCAAACAATTATCTATTAATGTCAAACTTTGTTTCATTAATGCATTGCATATGTTTGTCTTGAATTCATCCATTCGTTTTCACTACTCTTATGCTTTCCTTATGATATTTTAACTCTTGATTAAAATCTGCAAGCCTTTAGAGGGAGGATGACGAAACAATACCATAATCTCATACAATATGCTTTTGAACAGACCTTGCTGATGATGTACATGCATTTCTTTCAATTCCCAAACACTGGAGTTATAAGGAAGATAATCCCTAGTCAACCCCTTCGAGCCAAATAAGTAGGAGTTTTCTGTTCTAAAACAATTTGAAACCTTTGATTTAAACCTGGGGCAGGGTAGTCTCTCAGTTAATCCAAAAAAGGTGCGCATTGAAGCCGCAAACTCTCAGTTCGTAATACAACGAATGACATCAAAAAAGAAAGACATTCCTTTGGAATCAAAAGACAGTGATGATTCCTTATCTCATAGGCAGTCATTACCTCTCAAAAGAGAAAAGTCCACTAAGCCAAAACCTATAAAGGAGGCTTAAGAAAGCTGGGGCATCCCGCTCACTGTAATCTCGAAAACAGGAACAGTCAAGCAAAAGTTAGGGATAACAAATCAAAAGAACGAGGTCACTACAAATCCTCAACAACATGAAAAATGTTGCAAAAGAAAAAAAAGAGATGATGACTGCCTTCCAAATTCAACTTGTGTGAACCATCACCAAAAAAAAAAGGTTGTTCCAAATTCGAATAGAGTTTGACGCGCAATTAACTGAGTTAAGGATTGAAGGACATCACGAAGAGCGGGTGGGTACAAATATACTTTGAGCCTTTATCCTTTGTTTCTTAAACCGTGAACCAGGCCACGTTACAACCCTTCAAAAGTCCTAATTGAGGCATGGGTTAGTTCGAAAGCATATTGTTACAAAAGGTATCCTGACTCCTGTAAGGCTTTGCCCTCAATCTTGTGTTGAATTTGTCTTATAAAAAGTTTTCTGCTAAAAAACGCATTTTTCAAAACTTCGAGACAAGCATAAACTTTGCATTATTTGAATATCGTTGTTTGCACATGGTTATTTGTTTGACAGCGAAGAAATTCATACCGCGAATGTTCGGAGGAACAAAAACTCTCTCATTGAACAAAATCACTTCAAAAAGGATGACACTTCCCTTGACAAATCTCCTATCAACAAGGGGGCATGACATGTCACTATCCAGCACACCTGGGGCAATCCAGTCAATGTTTCAACAAATCTCTCAAAGTTCAGTTAACCTGGGGCAGTCCAGTCAAGATTTCAACAAATCTTTCAAAGTCCATTTAACCTGGGGCAGTCCAGTCAAGATTTCAACAAATCTCTCAAAAAGTTCAGTGAACTTGGGGCAAGTCTCCCTCATCATCACTTAGGGCATTCGAATGTCAATCTCAAGGTCGTCAAAATTTCCTTTATCACCTGCTGGAAGTTACGATCAACATCAGATTTCCTTCTAGAGATAGTTCAGATGTGACCCAGATTTGGCGACATTCCGATACTTATTCCAGATTTCCTTCTAGAGATAGTTCATATGTGACCCAGATTTGGCGACATTCCGAAACTTATTCCAGATTTCCTTCTAGAGATAGTTCAGATGTGACCCAGATTTGGCGACATTCCGATACTTATTCCAGATTTCATTCTAGAGATAGTTCAGATGTGACCCAGATATGGAGACATTCCGATACTTATTCCAGATTTCATTCTAGAGATAGTTCAGATGTGACCCAGATATGGCAACATTCCGATACTTATTCCAGATTTCATTCTAGAGATAGTTCAGATGTGACCCAGATATGGCGACATTCCGATACTTATTCCAGATTCCCTTCTAGAGATAGATCAGATGTGACCCAGATTTGGCGACATTCCGATACTTATCCCAAATCAATACCTGCAGCAATCAAAAGATTCTTGCAATTCCCAGCGGAGCTAAAACTTCCAACTACCAATCCCCAAGCAGAATGAAGACTCTCATTCTCAGTTCCTCACAGAGTATTCAAATATTCCCCGGTGAAGATCTCCTCAAGACAGGAATCCCTAGTAGATTGGCATACAACCCAACCTCCTGACTCCCTAACAGTGGTCCCAGGACTTCTCATTTTCAACAATTAAAGGATTTTCAATCCCCTGCAGCAGTCAAAGATTCACTTTCCCTGACGGCAGTCAAGATTCTATTATCTCCAGCTATCCAGGATTCATCTATCCTCAGCAAGACAGCTCATCAACTTACATGCGCGTTCATTACATTCATATCATAAACATTGACGAAGTACAATTCATTACATCATGACATTGCATACAACTAACTCTTTACCTTTTCAGGAAAGATCAATCAACAGACAAAGATCATCATCTTCCCAAACTCCTTCTAGAGATAGTTCAGATGTGACCCAGACATGGCGACATTCTGATACTTATTCCTTCCAGAGACAGTTCAGATGTGACCCAAACATGGCGACATTCTGATATTTATTCCAGATTCATTCAGAGATAGTTTGGATGTGACCCAGACATGGCGACATTCTGATACTTATTCCAGATTCATTTAAAGACAGTTCAGATGTGACCCAGACATGGAGACATTCTGATACTTATTCCAGATTCATTCGAATACAGTCCAGATACGATCCAGATTCAGATGTAATTCTGTCACTCATTCAAAAAACAGATACAGTCACCTTCAGATGGCATCTATAAGCCCATCCTCCTACCAGCAATTTCCAGATGGCATCTCTAAGCCCATCCCCCTGTCACATCTCCAGATGGCATCTTTAAGCCCATCTCCAAATGGCATCTTTAAGCCCATTTCCTCTACCATCACATCACCGAGTGCAAATTTTTTTGGGCACTCTAGTGTCCAATCTCCTTTTACCCTCGAGTCGCGAAAGGCAAACCTGCCAATCTAACTCTTCAGGTTCAAGAAGATTGAACAGGGGCAACTGTTGTACCCCAAAATTTGCCCTCTCTCTTTTTCACAAGAAATCACAGCTTCGGGCTATTTCTTGATTTTTCAGATTGGCTTAAGAATCGGTCAAACAGACTTTTCTTATTAGTTAGACAAAATTAGGGTTTCCATTAACTTTTAAATTAGTCCAAGCAGATTATTAGGGGTTCTATTGGTTTGGTTGAGTTTGGCTCAGGGTTTGATCAGCAACCGCTTCTTTGACAATAAATCAAGAATTAGGGTTTGCGCGCGCATTCTCAGAAGGAGTTAATTCTACAGTTCTTTTCAATTGACTCTGGGACATGGGTTGAGGCTTCTGATTGAAAGTTTGAAGTTTAAGTTTGATCAGTGAGATAAAGGACATATGGACGTTTGTTTGATTAACTGTGCAATGCTTTTGGTTATTTGGAACGTCGGACGTTTATTGATTATCTATAATTTCTAAGTTAAAATTATTGGATAATTTCCAATTATTATAATTCAAGAAATTAAAGTAATTAAATAAATGAATGCAGAAGAATTAAAGAGATATCTGACAAAGAAAGATTTTTATTCATTTTTAATTGTTTGTTACAAATATTATTTGAACACTGTAAATTTATTTACAGTTGTTTACATTTATATTATTACAATGATTAAAATTAATTTAAAACTATATCCTAAATCTCTGGAAATCTTCATCTTCTACTGATTGCATCCTTTGCTCAATTGATATTTATCTGCAAAGCCAGAAAAGAGAAAAAAAGTCAATACAAATTAATTTAAAAAGGCATTCTCAGACAGATAAATAAAGACTCATCATTAAAAGTGTTGGCCGGAATCATTTTGTTCGCCCTCTCTGCAAATCGCAATAAGACTCTTGGTTCACAAAGAGGGAAAGAAAATATGTTTGCAAGCATATGAATTAAATACAAGGCAGCATGTTAAACAAATGCACAAAAATGCATAAAATCAAACGAGGCAAACTGAACAGCCAAGTGAAAAATTCAAACAAGCTGCACATGGACAAATGAATATGCCAAACAATTACAAAGTCCAAAATGTCAACTAAACTGAATTGCACTATCAAACAAAGCAAACCAAATCGTCAAAGAGGTAAACTAAGTCACAAGTGCAGAACTGCCCAAAAGAACTGTCACAAAGTTGTCAAAAGATATCAAAGCAAGGCAGAAAATCTGGAAAGATGCAGAGGAAAGCAAAAGATGCAAGCAAGCTTGTGAAAAGTACACATTTATTCATCATTTTCCATGGCCAAAACTTTTTCAGAGACAACTATTCTAAAGCATTAAAATATGCTTTTCTGATAGAGAGAGAAAGAGAGTAAAAGGTAACAGGCTTACAGTTTGTTGAGGCAGGCTTAAGAGATATAAAGCAAACAGAATCAGAACACTGTAAAAAAGAAGAGGCAGAAAAAACACATAGAAAAATACTACACAGCTTGTAAACCTCAAAAACTGTTTTCAAGGAAGCAAGCCTAAAGCCATACAACCTGCATAATACCTTCAAGCAAAAAACCACGAAACTGTTACAGAAGCAAGCTTGCAACCTCAAGCCTGCTTCAGACTTTCAAACTGCATAGCCTAAGGACAAAACCTGTTACAACTTCAAACCTTCATAAAAATAAGCAAGCCTGTGACCAGAAGCCTGCATAAGCCTTAACCTGCCTCAAACCTGTTAAAACTTCAAACCTGAACCAGAAAGCCTGTTTCAAACTCATACCAAAAACCTGCTCAAAGCCATACAAGCTTACAAACAAAGCCTGCATAAGCCCCAGCCTGTATCAGTATCAAAGCCTGCATAAGCCCCAGCCTGTATCTGTATCAACCTGCCTCAAAACCCCTAAAGAACAAACCTAAAAAACTGGTTCATTTTCAAAGCCTGCTCTAACTACCTAGAAGCCTGCCTGTACTGATAAGCCTTTCAAAGCCCAGCAAGCCTAAAGACCAGATATCATCAACCATCATCCAAGATCCAAACAACAAAAATGAGTGCCTCAGAATTGGATTCATCATAGGCTAAACTAACCAAGAAAAAGAGAGGAAGATTGTGAAAGTAACTCAGAAGCACATACTCTCAGAACTAAAAGTTCATCATTGAGGCAAAAGCAACAACAACAACGGGCAAGCATGTATTCAGAGAGGAAAAGAGTCAGAAACATACTCTAGGGTTTTTAGAAAACTATCATCATAAAACCTAACAAAAGCAAGATACAAGTACCAGGAAGCTTTTATCATCGCGTCTCTGCCTCCGGCCACCTGAGACACGCCTCCAGTCCATTCCTCCGTCTCCTCTCCAAAGGTATAATTTCCTCTTCCCTTTTCTTTTTACACCTCACACAAGCCCAAAATAATACATAAAGATCAGAACACATAGAAATAATAACATGCAAGATTGCTATCCAAAAAAAATCTAAAACATGAAAACATAAACCGGTACCTTGTTGTCACCACCTGAGCAACCATGAGGAGGAGGAAATAGAGATGGCACTCTGGCAGCTGAGGCGAAGAGAGACGTCAGAAGCTTTCGTTCGAGAAGCATGAAGAGGCGAAGAAGAAAGGATAGAAATGGTGCCGCTCATCAAACTGTACGAACCCTAGTCTGAGCCAAAACAAAACAACCCTAAACAAAAACCTGTAAAATGCTTGGGCCTGCCTCTTGAACAAACTGTTAAAGCCCAACGCATTGCTGGCATTACACCCCCCCTCTGATTCTCCTTCATTTTTATTTTGGGCCAACCCTCTTCCTTCAAAAGCCCATTTAACCTTTTTTCTTTTTACAAACTAATACTTCTTTTTATTTTTTTATATCACCTTATTTCTTTTTTTACATAACTAATTTTGTTAAGTAGAAATATTAATCTTTTGCACAAAAATATTTTTAATGTTTATTACCTTTTACAAAAATATGTAAATCTTAGGTTTATTAAGTTTAAGCATTTTTTTCTTTTATTAAACCTTTTCTTTTATTTAATTAGATCTTGTACATAAAAAAACATAAAAAAATATATAAATAATTAGTTTGTTTTGATTAAATACTTTTTTCTTTAAAAAACCTTTTATTTATATAACATTAACAAAAAACACAAAAAGAATAATAAATAAATAAATACATTAGGTTAACATTTTTATCATAATCACATACTTTGCACAATACTTTTTTTCTCTTTGAGTCTTATACTTTGCTACATTTTACATTGAGAATGCGATTCGATTTGGTTGTTAATAACATTTGGACACTACTATTCTAATACGTCTCATCCCCATTTGTAAATATTTGTACCCCCATTCCCGGATACTTATTTGTAATAGCTTAGACTTTAAATTCCCATAATTTATGGCTTTCTATATACTGTATAGTAATTAGGGTTTGTATGCGAAGATTCAAAATCAACCTCTAGATAACCTAGTACAAAGATAAATGCATGACAATCAATACACAATTCACACTTGCACCCCTAGGGTAATCCCGCTTGTTGCCTTCAAAATGGGCCATGTTTGTATGTCAGGTACTTTGGCAAAAAAAAAACAAATCAAATGATCATAGTCCCTTGATGACGTTTTCGAAGTTGCCTAAACAAAATGATCATAGTCCCTCAAGAAAATTGCCAAAGACACTTGGCACTATTGCATTCATGGTCTAAACGATGAACCGCGCCCGTCCCGTTAACATCCTAACAAAAGGTTGTTCACCAAATACAATGGTGAAACAACACTGTTAAAAGGGTTAAAACATGAGAAAGATCTTTGAGTAAATTTAGGGGTAGACAACTCTTAGTTACTTGATCAAACTTGCAAAACACACTTGCCTACTTTCAAAACACACTCCACAACACAACTTTCAAAACAAACTCTCAAAAACATTGAAACATCTTTTCAAAAAGACAAACACCTTTGTAAAACATTCGAGTAAAGAATTGTTACAATGGTTGCCTAGACAAGGCATCTTTTTCAAAACATTTTCAAAACCACACGCACAAACATCATTTCACACAATTGAAAATCAAGGCAAGTGATCTAAGCAAGTAACTAAGAGCCCATGGATAACCATGGATGAAAAGGGTGCTAGCACCTTCCCTTTTCATAATCTACCCCCCGAACCCATGAAAACATCTCAAAGGTTTTTCCTGTGCTTTTTAACCTTTCCTTTAGGATAAAAAATAAAAATTCGGTGGCGACTCTTGCTAAACCGAACAAGTGCGAATACAAACGCAAAACCTCAAGTCAGTTCTCCCACCGTATCACACTAACCACCCTCGATCGGTCATAATTCCAGTTTAGCAACCTTTTCTTGTGGCCGAAATCATCACGAGAGTTTGGTCTCAATGAGTGTAGCATACTGCTACTTTTCTATGGCCAAGTTGGTCAATTATAGGTTCTAAGGTCAGTTGGTGCTTAATGACCCCTTAGCAGACCCATATTCTCCTTGTTCCTCCACAAGGGATATCGGTACAAACTAAAGTGCCACACCAACGTAGCTACTGTTTCAACCGTATCGGTCTACGCCATACAGTTCCCTCACAGTCTATTGCTACTTACCTAAAAGGTATCCCCCAGATCCGGGTTAGGATCTATAGTAACTCCGATTCAAACCCACAAAGATAAAGAAAATAGATCAAACAATTGAAAACAATATAATGAACTATTCCTAAGGTACACCCCACTTATTAAGTCCCCAGCAGAGTCGCCAGTTCTGAGATACGGTGGGAAGAACTGACTGTTTTTGGAATGTTGGTTCGCGTTTTGCGTTTGTTTTTGCAAAATGTCGCGGTAAGCAAGAGTCGCCACCGGCTTTTATTTTATCCAACAAGGAAAGGAAAAAAGCACAGAAAAATTCCTTTTTCGAGATATTTCAGAGTACGGGGGGGGGGGGGGGGGGGGTAGATTATAGAAAGGGAAGGTATTAGCACCCTTTCTATCCGTAGTTATCTACGGGCTCTTAGGTACTTGCTCATCATTTTCAAAATTGTTTTCTTTTTGTTTGTGGATTTTGAAAAGTTTTTGTTTTAACTTCGATTTAACTCTTGCTTCTATCTTCAAGAGTGTAATGAAGTGTTTTTGAAAACATTATTTGTAAAGGAGTGTAAGTGTGAAAAAAGTTTTGTTTTGGATGAGCAAGCATCTAAGAACTAATCTACCTACTCGAAAAAAGAATCGTTCTATGCTGATTTCCTTTAGACGATGCTATCCCACTATTAGTGAGTAGGTAGCACCATCGTTGGAGTTTGAGGGTCAATTCGAAAGAGGGACATACGGTCACTAAAGCAATGTTAGGATGTCTTAGTGGTAACCCTAATGTCTTAGATCATTTATTCGAGGCAACGATATCCGAGGCAACTATGATCTTTTAGACAAAAGGGTGACCTCTAAAATAACCTATACTCAATGACCGTTTACGAAGGCAACCAAGTGGGAGTGTACCCTAGGAGTGCGCATGTGCGAGTGTGTTGATTTCAGTTATTTTTATCTTTGCACATGTTTAGGGTGATCTAACTGTTTTAAAATTAGACATTCATTCTTGTCATGCAAACCCTATTACCAAACATCTAGCAGTTGAATATTTGCAGAAATTAAAGGTGCGGAAGTTAAACTAAATTATTACAAGGCGTCAGGTATTTACATCGCCAAAAACAACCCTTTGAAATTAAAAGCAGTAGAAATAAATAAATGTCCTAATTAAAATTATTACAAGCCAGAAGCAGATAAAATAATTTGGATAAAAATGAGAATTTTTTTTATTAATAACCAAGTATTAAAATAATATTTCGCAAATAACCGCGTTTTGGAAAAAAATACGCAAATAACCATGTTTCAGATGACTCCCCAAAGGAGGAGCCATCTGAAATGGCGCATGCACCTATATTTTAAGGGGAGGCTCCATCTCACTTGGCGCCTATGTGCTTAGGGCATGCCCTAAGCCAAGTTAGATGGCGCCTCGGTGTATTTTTAGGGCAAAAATTAAATTTTTTTTTGTCCGGTGCGTTGCGTGTTGGACAGAGGATCAACAAAATGGACTTTTTATTAAAAAAATAATAATTACATCCAACTGTATTACATTAAAATAACAGATAAAAAAATTGATTAAAAAAATGGATAAACAAGTTGGATCACTTGGTATCTCTTGATGCATTCCGAACTGCATCTTCACACGGTCGCTGTGGTGCATCTCCATAATGTTGAACCGAATGATTGCAGTCTTTGCGGTCCAAGTTGCTGCATCCTCCGGGTTTGGATCATGGCCCAAACCCAAATATAGTCTCCAAACGAACTGCGATAAAATTTAAATCAGGTTAACGCAAAAGTAATGTATAAATAATTTAATTGAGCAAAAGTTAAAAGCTATGACGTACGTCATCCGGGCCTAAGTGATCCAACAGATTGCGGTAGAGTACGACATTGAATCTTGGATTCTTGCCGTAATCCATACCCCTCACGCAGTACCTAAAGGAAATGAGAAACATTTTATTCTTAGCATATATTTGGTGAAGAGATGAATAGTTATAAATGCTATAACTTGATGACTTACTTTGTTGCGTACGGGAAATCGAAAGTGTTGTTGTTGACGGGGTATAAGGACTCCATCCTCCACCAACCCCAGGCTTGTAGTAAAAAAGCGCACCCATAAAATGTACATTTTTCCTTGACTGCGTTTTTGCACAAGGAACTGTATAGGTGGGCTAAAACTGCAGAACCCCAACTATATTTTCTTGTTTTTTCAAAATTTCTTAGTAAATGTAAATACATAAAATTTACACTATTTCCCGTATGTTGTACCCCAAAATTTTCCCTCCCATATTCTCCAAGAAATTGCCAAGTCATGCTTCAAAATCTCCCCAAGGGTTGCACAGTGTAAGGGCCTCCTAAGCAGTCAAAATTAGGGTTTGTGTTCTGATCAAGAAATTGAAGTTTTCAAGAACCCAATAAAGTCCCACATGCTTACAAATATGGTCAAGTATCCTCATATCAAGTTTCAAGACTTTCAGCACAAAATTGCACAATCAAAACCCTAATTGCACTACAGTCAACTATAGGGGCAAAATGGTCATTTGGCAGTCAAAAGTTCAAATTTTTGGTCAACATCTCATTTTGAAGCCACAAACATCATTTGATCAATGCTTGATCATGATTCTCAAAGCTTGGCTCAAAAATCATCAAGAGGCAAAAGTTTCCTTATTTGGACAGCTGAAAAAGTCAACTGTAAATTGACCAGGGCATAACTTTCACATGGATTATCAGAAAAATTCCATCCAAAGCTCATTTTGAAGAGAAAGACATTTCCTACAACTCATATTCATATTCCAAGTCCAAGAAATGCTCTCACAAAAAGTTATCAATTTCAACATTATAGGTCATTTTCAAAAGTCAACAAAAGGGACTTTAAGTCAAAGGCCATAACTTGAGATTGGTAAATCAAAATGACATGGGACCAAAGACATTGGTTAGAGGACTCAAATACCTTTCCAAAATGTCCAAGAACATGAGAAGAGCTTAAAAATTGAGCAAGTTATGCCTTTTGGAAGTTGGGAAATTTTTGGATATTTTGAAAAGTCAACATTGATTCAAATGACCTAAAATTGCTAATGGGCCCATTTTTCTTCCATAATTCATCATCCATGGCATGTGCACGACCACTTGGCCCAAAGGGAAGTATTTCTTCATTTTTTATTTATTTATTTGAATTTTTATTTATAATAATTCATTTAAATCAAATTAAATACATGGAAAATATTTAACCTAAGTTTTACAATCCTTTTTTGCATGAAATCCACTCAATAACTCGTGCATGATCCAATATGGAAAGATTTGGAGAGAATTGAGCATGATTTGTACAAAAGCACATGGAAAAATATTTGAAAAAGATCTTAAAAATCAAATCTTTCAAAGTCATGAATGCCAAGCTTTTTGGTCAGAATTCTTAACCTAATTCACTCCTACATATACAAGAAACACAACCCTAATGCCATTACCCACGCAGCTGCTCAGAAACCTGAAAACAAAAACTTGAAATTTTGTTAAAAACTCAAAACTGAAAATCAGGTTTTAGGTTGATTCAATGCACGATTTTTGTTTCATTAGCTTGCTGAAGCTTCATAGAACAATTCCCAATCAAAAACATTCATCAAAACTCAAAGAATCGGTATACAGAACTCGAAATATTTCATGAAAAATGCATATTCGTATTTTGATTTGCAGGCATCCTCATGACATTTTGTTCATTGATTCATACTCCTTATGCAATTCTGAAGCTAACCCATATGTTTAATTGTATTTGTTTGTGCTATACACGATTTCGCCATTGTCGCTTTTTAGGGTTTGCAGAGTTTCGAATTATGGGTTTTTAGATAATGTAAAATCAGCCTACCACGATGCCATGGTTGTAATCAGCATGTCTGGACGAAGAAGAAGCTACCCTCGCGCTCAATTTATGAGCGTCATAGGGCTAGTCGCTATTTTCCATAAAGTGGCTTAAGAGAACATGTGAAAACCGTTGCTCATGATGTTTGTATTTCAGGAAAATAAAAAACCAACGAAGAAGATGAACTCGTGGCAAGATGTGATAGGCTAGTTTAAATTTCGCGCGCTGATTTCCACTAACCATTATTTTCTCATTATATTATTCTTCAGTTATTATATATACAACACGCGCATCTGGCTCCACTGGCAAGCATAGTGACTGGTAAAGTGCATGACCTGGGTTCGAGCCCCAGGTCTTCGTTACTTCCATATTATTTTTCAATAAAGATTCATATGCAGTTTCAATAACAAAGACCACCATACACTTCCAAGATCCAGTCGTCCACGCGTCCAATGGAATCAAATCAAAGGCTCAGATCCAAGGCACATGGTAGTCCCAGTCAACGCGCCAGCATGCTCCCTGGAGAAAGTCAACGAAGTCAGGCTTGTTTGGGCCTGAATTTCTTGGGCTATACCTCCATGTTGGGGACTACAACCCCCCTAGGTTTGCCATAATATTTTTTATTTTATTTTCTATTTGCTTTTAATTATTATTTGTTTAATTAATTTGTTATTTTCACAAAATATCAAAAACACCTAAAAATCAAAAAAATCAGAAAAGAGGAAAAATATAATAAATATTTTTGTTTTAATATTTTCCATAAATAAATTGTATATAATTATTTAGTTTTAAATTAGGTTGTAATTTTAATTCTTTTCATAATAAAATCTAAAAAACATAGAATTAGGTTTAATTAATAATTTTTCATCCTTTTTATTTTTCTTTCATAAATAATATTATTTATTTTATTTATTTTCATAATTAAATTTGTATATAAAAATTAGGGTTAATTTAGGTTAAAATTCAATGTTTTCTTAATAAATTAAAAGCCATTAGAATTAGGGTTAGTATTAATTTCAATTAATTCTTTTCTCATATTAAAATCCTAAAAAATCATAAATGCCAAAAACAATTTTCTTTTTTTTAATTAATTAACTCCATGTAATTTTAATTTTGCAAAAAGGGTCCAACGCCCTCGTTTCGATTTAATTTTTATTCGCGTATTTACTTTATTCCGTTTAAATATTTATGTATCTCTCCCGAAGCCGTGTAACTAATTACTCGCACTTTTCTTTACTTTATTTCTTTATTTTCTGTCAAATCGGGTCTTGGACTTTAATTTTGGCGATGTGGACCCGCGCCTTTTGTAATAGCTTAGACTTTTACTTTCCCGCAATATTTTTAACTGTTAAATAAATGGCATGAAAGAATGTATGGACAAAATAAAAACAAGCGCTAGAACACCAATAACATGACAAGATAAATGCAAATGAAAACGACACACAAATCGCACACGCCACCCCTAGGGTACGCCTCACTGTTGCCTTGCCTCGAAAGGTGATCGTCGAGTAGAAGATGTTTTAGTAAGTCCTCATGATCCGGGAACCTGGCATGAGGGTAGCTTCTAAGGTGTCTTCCTATTGCTCTGGTGATCACCATGTCCCGAACCTCGAATTGACCCGAACACCTCCAACGGTGGTGCTATCTACCTCTAAATGGTGGGATGGCACTACTTTAAAAGGACATTTACACAGACGAATTCCTTAGGGTAGGTAGACGACTCTAGATACTGGCTCTAAATTTCAAAACAAAACAAAATACTTTTCACACCAACACATTTTCAAAAAGCTTTCGAAAGCAACTTTCCAAACACTCTTGAGGACCGATACAAGAGTCGAACTGGAATTTTCAAAGAAACTTTTTAAAACCCACATTGAAAAGCAAACAAACCATTTTTGAAAACACAAGTGAGCAAGTATCTAAGAGCCCATGGATAACCATGGATAGAAAGGGTGCTAACACCTTCCCTTTCTATAATCTACCTCCCGAACCGAGAGCAATCTCTATAAGGAATTTTTCTGTGCTTTTGTCCTTTCCATTTGGAGAAAATAAAAGATGGTGGCGACTCTTGCTTCCGCGACATTTCGCGAACCAGCATTAAACAGTCAGTTCCAGATCCACCGATCACAGAACTGGCGACTCTGCTGGGGACTTAACTTAAAGTGAGGTGTACCTTAGGGCTAGTTCATAACTGTGTTTTCAATTGTTTTCCTTGTGTGCTTTAAATTGTGGGTTGCTTGGGAGTTACATAGATCCTAACCCGGATCTGGGGATACCCTGTTTAGGTAGCATAAGCTGTGAGGGACCTGTCCGGCGTAGACCGACACGGGTGAAACAGTGGCTACGTTGGTGTGGCACCTTAGTCTGTACCGATATACCTTGTGTTGCAACGAGGAGAATATGGGTCTTCTAAGGAGTCATTAAGCACCAACAACCTTAGAACCTTAATTGACACAACTTGGCCTTTAGAACAGTAGCAGTATGCTACGCCCATTGAGGCTAAACTCTCGTGATGGTTCTGGCCGCAAGAAAAGATTGCGATGCTGGAGTTATGACCGATTGAGGGTAGTCAATGATATTGGGATCCTCTAAGAACCCGGTTACTTTTGATTAGGACAGGTATGAACCAACCAACTTCAAGAGGGTAGTACCCCAAACCTCATGCTGGCCTAAACTCTAAGAGCTTCTCTTGTGTGACTTGTGTGCCTTCGTACTTGACTATCTGCATGCTTGTTACCTGACACTTGTTTCTTGCAGGTTCTAGTTTGTAGTCCTTAGTTAGGACTCATAACGGGGTTTGCTAAGTTTCTTGCAGGTTTCGTTTATAGTCCTTAATTAGGACTCATAACAGGTTTTACTTGAGTTTCTTGCAGGTTTTGGGCTTGCAGTCCTTAATCAGGACTCATAACAGGGTCACTCACATTACCCCATGCATACCATAACATCATACCATTGCATACATCCTAACCCATTTCAAGGATCTCAAGGGCTTGTGATGCAGGTCATGATGAACCAATTGTCCAGCAAGGGGAAAAGGGGATTTATTTTCCTCTAAGACAAGGTTGTTAGGGGCTATGACCCACTCGATATGGTGAGCCTTGACCCTTGAAGAAGGACTCTCAACAACATGCAGTTCCTTCAATCAAGCTATCGGATCCCAACTCTAACAATTTTCTTGTTTACCCCGCGAGATCCTTGAAAACATGGCGTGCATACATACATATCATTGCATTACAGGTATCCCTTTTACAGGTTGCTTACCTTCTTCGCTGTTTGTTTCAGCCGATCGTCATGAATCCTGAATCATCTACTGAGCAATCCATCAAGGCCCTCCAGGATCATAACGCCCAGTTTCAAGAGTTGATCATGAGTTTGGCCCAGGGGCAACAGGATTTGAAGACTCTGCTCTCGAAGAAGAAGAAGAAGAGGACTGTGCTGTTCAACCCTAGACGCAAATCTGGGAATGGATCACAAAATGAAGTTGAGCAGACTACCCCATCTGTTGGAAAGGACAGCCCCCATGAGAGAGAGGTTCCTAGTCCAGTGGTCTCCGACAACGAGACAGAGTTCAATGATGAACAGTACCCTCCAGCTGAGGATAGGTACAAACAGTTCGAAGACCGACTAAGTGCCATAGAGATACAAAAAGTGCCCGGCCTGGACTTCGAAGATCTAGGTCTGTCTTCGGGGGTGGTAATCCCACATAAATTCAAAGCACCTGCTTTTGCAAAATATGATGGGGCTTCCTATCCTAAGTTGCATCTCCGGTCATACATAAGGAGGATCCAGCCCTACACGGCTGACAAGAATTTGTGGATTCACTTCTTTCAGGATAGTCTGGCAGGGACTCAACTCGACTGGTTCTATCAACTAAATGGAGCCAACATCCGCAGCTGGGAGGACTTGGCCATTGCATTCTATGAGCAGTACCAGTACAATGCCGACCTCGCTCCCACGCGCACTCAACTTTAAGGAATGTCTATGGGTGCAGGTGAAGGTTTCAAAGAATATGCTCAAAAATGGAGGGACCTTGCTGGAAGGGTACAACCACCTCTGACTGACCGCGAGCTCGTCGACATGTTCTTGGGGACCCTGTCTGGTCCATTCTTCAACCACCTGATTGGGAATTCTGCTGCTGGGTTTACAGATCTGATCTTGACCGGGGAAAGAATAGAAGCTGGCATCAAGTCAGGGAAAATACAGAATGGTGACTCCTCGAACACTGAGAAGAAACCATCAAAGAGAGAATCTAGTGCTGTCTATGGCTCAAAAGTGCAGAATAGGTCCGAACACCGCCAAGATGTCAACGCGGTGGTTATTGCAAAACCGACCGGTGCTCCTCAGCGTCACAATCAGCAAAGGGAAGAAAGACCTAAGAGGCAATTTACTCCCCTCGGCATGACCTTGTCACAGATATTGCCACAGCTGCTGGAAACCAAGTTGGTAACTCGCATGGATCCCCCGAAGAATCCTAATAGGACACCTTCAAGGTATAATCCCAATGCTCGCTGCGCCTATCACTCCGACAGCCCGGGGCATGCTACAGATGACTGTTGGACTTTGAGAAACCGGGTTCAAGATCTGATTGATGCAAAGGAAGTCCAGCTCGACTCTCCAGAGGCTCCCAATGTGGTCACTGCTCCCTTGCCAAAATATGGCTAGGATTGGAAACTTTTGTTCATTTGAATGTTCAGATTGTAATTTTCTTTGATTGTTCAAACATTTTATCTCATGTCAAACTTGGTTATTTCATTAATGCATTACACATGTCTGTTTTGAAGTAATTATTTCGTATCCACTATATGCAAACTGTTTTCATATTTTTCTGATGTCAACTCTTGATCTAAAAATTCTAAAGCCTCTTGAGGGAGGATGACGAAAATGATACCGCAATCATTACAGTATGCTTTTGAACAGACCCCGCTAATGAGGTACAGGCATTGTTTCAATTCCCAAACACTGGAGTTATAAGGAAGATAATCCCTCGTCAACCCCTTTGAGCCAAAGAAGTAGGAGTTTTTCTTTTCGAAATTTAAAACCCTTAATCATAACCCGGGGCAGGATAGTCTCTCAGTTGATCCAAGTACGCAACAAATGGCACCAAAGAGGTCCTTACAAAACAAAGAAAGACAATGATGGTTCCGAATATTCAATAAAGAAAGGCAGTCATTACTTCTCAAATTAAAAACCCATTAAGTCAAAACCCATAAAGGAGACTTACAAAACTGGGGCATCCCGCTGACTGTAATTCCAAAAAAGGGAAACAGTTCAGGCAAAAAGAAAGGGATAACAAAAATCAGACAAGAAAGAGGTCTTACAAACCCTCAACAAAAAAAGGGAATGACTGCCTATTCAAAATAAGTTATCAACATCCGAATCATCACCGGAAAATCAGAGCAAAGACTCAAACAAGGTCTAACGCATGATCAACTGAGTTTAGGTTTGGAGAACATCACGAAGAACGGGTGGGTACAAATAATTTGAGCCTTTATCCTTTGTTTCTTAAACCGTGAACCAGGCCACGCTACAATCCTTAAAAGTCCTAGCTGAAGCACGGGTTAGTTCGAAAGCATACTGTTACGAAAGGTATCCTGACTCCTTAAGGCTCATGGTAAAATACGGAGTTGACATCACGTTTTACAAACATTCACTTATTTTATAAAAAAGAATGCATTTTCAAAATCTTCAAGACAGACATAGGCTTTGCATTTTTAACATAACTTTGTTTGCATATGATTTTTTGTTTGAACAGCATAGAAGTTCGCACGACGAATGCCTAATGAACAAAAGCATTCCCAATCGAGGGGCACGACATGATCATGGTCTATTATCTGGGGCAATCCAGTCAAGATTCGGAGAATCTCTCAAAGGCCCAAATAGCCTGGGGCAAATCTCCGCCTGAGTCACTTGGGGCACTCCAGCAATGAATCTGGCCTGATCAAACACCTTCTGGTGGCATGGCAGAACACTTCTAACAGGGGCAACTCCCTACATTCTGAAAGCATGGACATAGTCAAAAAAAAATACTACGCAAAATCAAAGACCCGCTAGGTTGACATACCTAGGCAAAAATAAGGGCTTCCCGGCGAACCAAAAGGGTTCGGGCAAAATGAAGGGATGAAAATGAAAAAATCTGTACACCCGGCAAGTCGAAAACCTGAAAAGGCGGCTTGGGCAAAAATGGGTATCCCGATGGACTGAAAACCCGAAAGGGCGGTCCAGGCAAAAGTTAGGGATCAAAGCGTACGGCTATGTCCTGTCATCTTGTCACCTGCCTACCAGAAGAAGGTTTGACCCTCAACAATTATCAGCATCCCACATGTGCCTCCCCCATAGAAACAGGGGCAATAACGGGTGGTTTAAGCAATCCGATTGTTCTATCCTCCAAGGTACCAAGGTAGGTTCGGCTGAAGAACATAACCAGACATCTTAATTCCCCAGAGAGTAAGTCAGCAGCAGTGCATTCTTCCCCAAGCAGAGGTATCAAACTTAAGGAAGTTGGGTATCCTCCAGCAGATCTCAACATTCCTCAGCAGCAATATTCTTAACAAGCATCCCCGACAGTCTTGACCTAAAGATTGTTCCCCGGCGGCATATCAACATTCAAAGGAATCACTTCCCCGCAGTTCAAAACTTCCCCAGGAGAGTCCAATCTAGTTCCCCAGGAAAATTGGGATTCATCTCCCCAAGCAGTAAGCTTATCCCCAGTAGATTCTGGAAGCTTATCCCTCGCAGAGCACGAACGCGTCGACCGGATTTATTTAAAGAGTTATTTCCTTAACGGAATATAACTGGGTTATCCTCAGCCAAAAGCCACGGAAAGGTCGTCGTCAACACAGTTCTTTCTTATCCCCAGCGAAGTCTATCAGCACTTCCAATACAGCAAAGATATCCCCAGCAAGTTATTATCAACAATTCAACCAAGTATCTCTCTCCCCACAGAGTATCACTCCCCAGCAAGGTCGTCAGAGTACCTTTCTCCCCGCAGAATATTCCATTCGCCAAGTTTATTCCCCAACGGAGCTATCTTCTCCTATCGGTATTCTTGCAGCTATTATCCCCAGCGGAAGAAAAAGCTTATTTTTCAACATCAGCCCAGGAGTGAATTCCCGGCACCCGTCAAGGATTTACTTTCCTAAACGAAAACATACATAAACATCACATACATCATTATAGCATGCATAGACGCATCATATCATACAAATCTCATTTATGTTGAGAACATCATTGCTTGATCCATATCATGCATTGCATATGACTGATCGTTACCTTTCAGGAAAGATTCAGCTAAATCTCCATCATATTTCAAGACCTAGACCGGTTCAGTTAATCGACTCAAAAGATTTCTTATCCAGTCCAAGGCCTTCTCTAGTCCAGCTAAATCGATTCCCAACAGATTTTTCTGATGAAGACTCAGTAGAAGTTATTTTAGGTTATAATTTCTTATGGTCCTCTCCCCAACGGTGCGTGAGACGTAATTCCCTTTTAGGTTATAATTTCCTATGGTCCTATCCCCGACGGTGCGTGAGATGTAATTCCCTTTTAGGTTATAATTTCCTATGGTCCTCTCCCCGACGGTGCGTGAGATGTAATTCCCTTTTAGGTTATAATTTCCTATGGTCCTCTCCCCGACGGTGCGTGAGATGTAATTCCCTTTTAGGTTATAATTTCCTATGGTCCTCTCCCTGACGGTGCGTGAGATGTAATTCCCTTTTAGGTTATAATTTCCTATGGTCCTCTCCCCGACGGTGCGTGAGACGTAATTCCCTTTTAGGTTATAATTTCCTATGGTCCTCTCCCCGACGGTGCGTGAGATGTAATTCCCTTTTAGGTTATAATTTCCTATGGTCCTCTCCCCGACGGTGCGTGAGATGTAATTCCCTTTTAGGTTATAATTTCCTATGGTCCTCTCCCCGACGGTGCGTGAGATGTAATTCCCTTTTAGGTTATAATTTCCTATGGTCCTCTCCCCGACGGTGCGTGAGATGTAATTCCCTTTTAGGTTATAATTTCCTATGGTCCTCTCCCCGACGGTGCGTGAGATGTAATTCCCTTTTAGGTTATAATTTCCTATGGTCCTCTCCCCGACGGTGCGTGAGATGTAATTCCCTTTCAGGTTATAATTTCCTATGGTTCTCTCCCCGACGGTGCGTGAGATGTAATTCCCTTTCAGGTTATAATTTCCTACGGTTCTCTCCCCGACGGTGCGTGAGATATAATTCCCTTTCAGATTATAATTTCCTCTGGTTCTCTTCCCGATACTGCGAAGACGGTAATTCCCACCAAGATTTTCTCAACGAGCGTTGTTGAAGTTAAAGTCACCCAAGGTTCTCTCACTGTTCATGCTGAGGTAGTAACCACCCCTGTTTCATTCATCACCTTTTGAAGCTCCAGACTCAGTTCCTGTAACCAGTCAGGACATATCTATACCAAGCATCTGAAACCAGCTCCCGCAACGGGTCAGGTACTCATTTTTCTTTTGCAGGTATACAGGTTTTCGCTAAGGAATCTCTTATGCGATCAACATCCAGATGGCATCTATAAGCCCATCATCCTATCCATCAATCTCCAAATGGCATCTATAAGCCCATTCCACCATCACACTGCTACTATGTGAGCGCAAATTTCTGGGCACTCTAGTGTTCAATCATCTTCTACCCTCGGATTACGAAAGGCACGTCATCCAATCTGCATCCTCAGGTCTAAGAAGATTGAACAGGGGCAACTGTTGTACCCCAAAATTTGCCCTCCCATATTCTCCAAGAAATTGCCAAGTCATCCTTCAAAATCTCCCCAAGGGTTGCACAGTGTAAGGGCCTCCTAAGCAGTCAAAATTAGGGTTTGTGTTCTGATCAAGAAATTGAAGTTTTCAAGAACCCAATCAAGTCCCACATGCTTACAAATATGGTCAAGTATCCTCATATCAAGTTTCAAGACTTTCAGCACAAAATTGCACAGTCAAAACCCTAATTGCACTACAGTTAACTGTAGGGGCAAAATGGTCATTTGGCAGTCAAAAGTTCAAATTTTTGGTCAACATCTCATTTTGAAGCCACAAAAATCATTTGATCAATGCTTGATCATGATTCTCAAAGCTTGGCTCAAAAATCATCAAGAGGCAAAAGTTTCCTTATTTGGACAGCTGAAAAAGTCAACTGTAAATTGACCAGGGCATAACTTTCACATGGATTATCAGAAAAATTCCATCCAAAGCTCATTTTGAAGAGAAAGACATTTCCTACAACTCATCTTCATATTCCAAGTCCAATAAATGCTCTCACAAAAAGTTATCAATTTCAACATTATAGGTCATTTTCAAAAGTCAACAAAAAGGGACTTTAAGTCAAAGGCCATAACTTGAGATTGGTAAATCAAAATGACATGGGACCAAAGACATTGGTTAGAGGACTCAAAGACCTTTCCAAAATGTCCAAGAACATGAGAAAATCTTAAAAATTGAGCAAGTTATGCCTTGTGGAAGTTGGGAAATTTTGGATATTTTGAAAAGTCAACATTGATTCAAATGACCTAAAATTGCTAATGGGCCCATTTTTCTTCCATAATTCATCATCCATGGCATGTGCACGACCACTTGGCCCAAAGGGAAGTATTTCTTCATTTTTTATTTATTTATTTGAATTTTTATTTATAATAATTCATTTAAATCAAATTAAATACATGGAAAATATTTAACCTAAGTTTTACAATCCTTTTTTGCATGAAATCCACTCAATAACTCATGCATGATCCAATATGGAAAGATTTGGAGAGAATTGAGCATGATTTATACAAAAGCACATGGAAAAATATTTGAAAAAGATCTTAAAAATCAAATCTTTCAAAGTCATGAATGCCAAGCTTTTTGGTCAGAATTCTTAACCTAATTCACTCCTACATATACAAGAAACACAACCCTAATGCCATTACCCACGCAGCTGCTCAGAAACCTGAAAACAAAAACTTGAAATTTTGTTAAAAACTCAAAACTGAAAATCAGGTTTTAGGTTGATTCAAGGCACGATTTTTGTTTCCTTAGCTTGCTGAAGCTTCATAGAACAATTCCCAATCAAAAACATTCATCAAAACTCAAAGAATCGGTATACAGAACTCGAAATATTTCATGAAAAATGCATATTCGTATTTTGATTTGCAGGCATCCTCATGACATTTTGTTCATTGATTCATACTCCTTATGCAATTCTGAAGCTAACCCATATGTTTAATTGTATTTTTTTGTGCTATACACGATTTCGCCATTGTCGCTTTTTAGGGTTTGCAGAGTTTCGAATTAGGGGTTTTTAGATAATGTAAAATCAGCCTACCACGATGCCATGGTTGTAATCAGTATGTCTGGACGAAGAAGAAGCTACCCTCGCGCTCAATTTATGAGCGTCATAGGGCTAGTCGCTATTTTCCATAAAGTGGCTTAAGAGAACATGTGAAAACCGTTGCTCATGATGTTTGTATTTCAGGAAAATAAAAAACCAACGAAGAAGATGAACTCGTGGCAAGATGTGATAGGCTAGTTTAAATTTCGCGCGCTGATTTCCACTAACCATTATTTTCTCATTATATTATTCTTCAGTTATTATATATACAACACGCGCATCTGGCTCCACTGGCAAGCATAGTGACTGGTAAAGTGCATGACCTGGGTTCGAGCCCCAGGTCTTCGTTACTTCCATATTATTTTTCAATAAAGATTCATATGCAGTTTCAATAACAAAGACCACCATACACTTCCAAGATCCAGTCGTCCACGCGTCCAATGGAATCAAATCAAAGGCTCAGATCCAAGGCACATGGTAGTCCCAGTCAACGCGCCAGCATGCTCCCTGGAGAAAGTCAACGAAGTCAGGCTTGTTTGGGCCTGAATTTCTTGGGCTATACCTCCATGTTGGGGACTACAACCCCCCTAGGTTTGCCATAATATTTTTTATTTTATTTTCTATTTGCTTTTAATTATTATTTGTTTAATTAATTTGTTATTTTCACAAAATATCAAAAACACCTAAAAATCAAAAAAATCAGAAAAGAGGAAAAATATAATAAATATTTTTGTTTTAATATTTTCCATAAATAAATTGTATATAATTATTTAGTTTTAAATTAGGTTGTAATTTTAATTCTTTTCATAATAAAATCTAAAAAACATAGAATTAGGTTTAATTAATAATTTTTCACCCTTTTTATTTTTCTTTCATAAATAATATTATTTATTTTATTTATTTTCATAATTAAATTTGTATATAAAAATTAGGGTTAATTTAGGTTAAAATTCAATGTTTTCTTAATAAATTAAAAGCCATTAGAATTAGGGTTAGTATTAATTTCAATTAATTCTTTTCTCATATTAAAATCCTAAAAAATCATAAATGCCAAAAACAATTTTCTTTTTTTTAATTAATTAACTCCATGTAATTTTAATTTTGCAAAAAGGGTCCAACGCCCTCGTTTCGATTTAATTTTTATTCGCGTATTTACTTTATTCCGTTTAAATATTTATGTATCTCTCCCGAAGCCGTGTAACTAATTACTCGCACTTTTCTTTACTTTATTTCTTTATTTTCTGTCAAATCGGGTCTTGGACTTTAATTTTGGCGATGTGGACCCGCGCCTTTTGTAATAGCTTAGACTTTTACTTTCCCGCAATATTTTTAACTGTTAAATAAATGGCATGAAAGAATGTATGGACAAAATAAAAACAAGCGCTAGAACACCAATAACATGACAAGATAAATGCAAATGAAAACGACACACAAATCGCACACGCCACCCCTAGGGTACGCCTCACTGTTGCCTTGCCTCGAAAGGTGATCGTCGAGTAGAAGATGTTTTAGTAAGTCCTCATGATCCGGGAACCTGGCATGAGGGTAGCTTCTAAGGTGTCTTCCTATTGCTCTGGTGATCACCATGTCCCGAACCTCGAATTGACCCGAACACATCCAACGGTGGTGCTATCTACCTCTCAATGGTGGGATGGCACTACTTTAAAAGGACATTTACACAGACGAATTCCTTAGGGTAGGTAGACGACTCTAGATACTGGCTCTAAATTTCAAAACAAAACAAAATACTTTTCACACCAACACATTTTCAAAAAGCTTTCGAAAGCAACTTTCCAAACACTCTTGAGGACCGATACAAGAGTCGAACTGGAATTTTCAAAGAAACTTTTTAAAACCCACATTGAAAAGCAAACAAACCATTTTTTAAAACACAAGTGAGCAAGTATCTAAGAGCCCATGGATAACCATGGATAGAAAGGGTGCTAACACCTTCCCTTTCTATAATCTACCTCCCGAACCGAGAGCAATCTCTATAAGGAATTTTTCTGTGCTTTTGTCCTTTCCATTTGGAGAAAATAAAAGACGGTGGCGACTCTTGCTTCCGCGACATTTCGCGAACCAGCGTTAAACAGTCAGTTCCAGATCCACCGATCACACCGTACTTTCGAGAAATAAAAATGTACCAAAAAGTATCATAAGATAAGTTCTGGCTTTTACTACCCTGTCATTCTCGGAGGAATTTTCATTTAATTCCAAACTTGCATAATGACTTTTCAGCTCAGTGAGTAGTATTCCTTGCCCTCTCGCACCACCACCTTCTACCATATCCCTGCCCAACAGTTCTTCACACTGAGAGTTGGGTTGTTGAACCGACCCGTTCACGGCCTTACTGTCGACAGGGAGACCTAGTAGCATGTACACATCCTCTAGCGTGATGGTACATTCACCAATTGGTAGGTGAAATGTATGTGTCTCCAGTCTCCACCTTTCCAACATTACAAGAATGAACTTCGAGTCAATGGTGCAGTTAGAGATCTTTATGACATGTCCAAAACCTGCGTATTCCAGATATGGGACGATAAATGGGTCGGGAGCCAGGTAGTTGTGCGAACGGATTCTGAATCTTTTTGTTTCCTGAGTTCATAATGTAACATGTGTAAGATTAATTAAGATGAACAACACGTTATTTGAGGTATGAAAAATGTATAACCAATAAAGAAACTTACAAATGCGGCAATGTTTTCCCTTGTGCCTCTGTGAGTATCGCCCATTGTTAGAAGAGCCATTGTTTAAAATGTTTGAGAGTATGAAAGACTTAGGAAGAGATAGAGAGTATGATAGACTTATGAAATATTTCGTAGCAGAGAGTGAGACTTGTGTGGGTGTGAGAGATGTATCATATGGTATGTTCTTATAGGTAAATAAATTTGATATAATGGTTGCTTGTGCTTGCATGCCTGCGAAGTGTCACATTTGCAGGCTAGGTGGCAGCCTAGGGGGTTACACATATGCATGCATGCATGTACAAAAAATGAAATGTGTCACTCTTGCAGGCTAGGTGGCAGCCCATGCATGTATCAGGATTGGATAGTAAGGGAGGCGCCATTGGACTTGGCGAAAGAGTACAAAAATGAATGGTGTCTCCACCCCAATTGGCGAATAAGAGGTGTCCTTTGTTGCAGCCTAGGTTCAGGCTACGTGACAGCCTTTGGGATTCCTTGCATTAGTGCATGTAAGCCCATTGGAGTTGATGGGAGGAGACTTACAAAATACATGTGTAGGTGCAGACTTGGGGCAGGCTAGGTGGCAGCCTAGGGGGTTACACATATGCATGCATGTACAAAAAATGAAATGTGTCACTCTTGCAGGTTAGGTGGCAGCCCATGCATGTATCACGATTGGACAGTAAGGGAGGCGCCATTGGACTTGGCGAAAGAGTACAAAAATGAATGGTGTCGCCACCCCAATTGGCGAATAAGAGGTGTCCTTTGTTGCAGCCTAGGTTCAGGCTACGTGACAGCCTTTGGGATACCTTGCATTAGTGCATGTAAGCCCATTGGAGTTGATGGGAGGAGACTTACAAAATACATGTGTAGGTGCAGACATGGGGCAGGCTAGGTGGCAGCCTAGGGGGTTACACATATGCATGCATGCATGTACAAAAAATAAAATGTGTCACTCTTGCATGCTAGGTGGCAGCCCATGCATGTATCACGATTGGACAGTAAGGGAGGCGCCATTGGACTTGGCGAAAGAGTACAAAAATGAATGGTGTCGCCACCCCAATTGGCGAATAAGAGGTGTCCTTTGTTGCAGCCTAGGTTCAGGCTACGTGACAGCCTTTGGGATTCCTTGCATTAGTGCATGTAAGCCAATTGGAGTTGATGGGAGGAGACTTACAAAATCCATGTGTAGGTGCAAACTTGGGGCAGGCTAGGTGGCAGCCTAGGGGGTTACACATATGCATGCATGCATGTACAAAAAATGAAATGTGTCACTCTTGCAGGCTAGGTGGCAGCCCATGCATGTATCACGATTGGACAGTAAGGGAGGCACCATTGGACTTGGCGAAAGAGTACAAAAATGAATGGTGTCGCCACCCCAATTGGAGAATAAGAGGTGTCCTTTGTTGCAGCCTAGGCTCAGGCTACGTGACAGCCTTTGGGATTCCTTGCATGTAACACTATTGGCAGCCTTGGGGGGTTGCATCCTTACTTAATTGAAATTTTTAGCCTTACGTTTATCATAACATTGATTCACATAATCTGTCAAATCTTCCAACCTTCAAACGTTCTTACAACCAAACCTTCAAACCTGCAAACAATCAAACATTCCAACCTTCTAATCACTCATAAAATTCAAACATTCCAACCTTCAAACATTACAGCATTCAAACCTTCATACAATCAATAAACCTCAAAGATTCAAAGCTTCAAACCTTAAAACAATTCTATGCAATGGCCTCTTCACCATAATTTGTCGTCAAAGCACATTTCAACGGTGAGACATACATTTGTCCCACCGCTGGGTTTTTGTTTAGAGACACAGACAACATCCGATTTCTCTTAAACGAGAAAGCCAATTTCTCGTACTTCAAAAAAAGATTAGAGGCCAAACTTGAACGAGGCCCGGTGTCCCAGATATTTTATCAGAATCCAATTTTCTTTGGAAACAACCAAGTAATTTTTTATAAGGTTAAAGTTCAAGATGACGAGGATCTCCAGAATATGATTTCCAGCCATGTCTATTCCGGATACGACTCTATTGAGTTGTACGTTTTGCTGCGAGAGCCTTAGGTGACACAGGAGGTTGATCCTTTGGAGAATGAACAAGTTGGGGTAGATGCAGTTGATGATGAAGAAGATAACAAGTTAGAGTTTGATGAAATAGTGAATGATGATTCCGACGATGATGGCATCCCTAGTATTCCTGCAAACAAAATCTACACACCACCTCCGCACATGACAAACTTCAACATGGGCGGAGATGAACCTTCTACTGACTTATTTTTCAATCCGTATATGCAGTCGGATGAAAATTTAAAAGAGAAGGACAAGTTTCGTAACAAAGAGGAATGCATCAGGGCCATTAAAAAATTTCACATGCTCAACTCGGTTGATTTTAAGGTGGATCGTGTCAACCCGGAAAGGTACAAGATCAAGTGTGTCCACCCTGACTGTATGTTCAAGCTGACTGCATCATACATATTAAGGGGTGACTGCTGGGTCATAGGTTCCATGACTACCCACACTTGTGTAAGTTCCACTCAATCACAGGACCACCGAAAACTCAACTATGATCTAATCTGTCAAGAAATCCTACCCCTGGTCAGCAATGACCCATCTTTGAAGGTGAAAACAATCATCTCCCACATCACCACGGTTTTTAACTACACTCCGTCTTACCGTAAGGCGTGGTTAGCAAAGACTAAGGCGATTGAAAGCGTGTACGGAAATTGGGAGGAGTCATACCGAGAACTTCCCCGCTACCTGAATGCACTCAAGACGTATTCTCCAGGTAGTGTTTACGTTCTGGAAACATTTCCAGCGTACGCCCAAGATGGTAGTCTACTGAATGGCAACAGAATATTCAGTCGCGTGTTTTGGGCATTTCAACCATGCATCATAGGGTTTGCATCATGCAAACCAATTATACAAATTGATGGGACTTAGTTGTATGGGAAGTACAAAGGCACGCTATTAATGGCAGTTGCACAAGATGGCAACAACAACATTTTCCCCATTGCCTTTGCCCTTGTCGAGGGGGAGACCGGTGGTGCTTGGAGCTTTTTCCTGAAAAATCTGCGGACACACGTGGCTCCTCAACCAGATCTCTGTTTGATCTCGGACAGACATGCCTCCATTGAAAGTGCCTACATTAATCCAGCAAATGGTTGGCATGACCCTCCTTCTACGCATGTCTATTGCGTTAGGCATATCGTCCAGAATTTCTCGAGGGAGGTCAAGGAAAAAACATTGAGGAAAGCGGTTATGAATGTGGGATATGCATTGACACAACCCACATTCAAATATTACCGCAACGAGATCCGTTTGTCTAATCCGGAAGCCGGTAGGTGGATCGACAATATTCCGATGGAAAAATGGACTAGGTCATACGACAATGGCCAAAGATGGGGGCATATGACAACGAATCTTATTGAATCAATGAATGGGGTATTCAAAGGCATACGAAACCTCCCAATCACTGCCTTGGTAAAATCTACGTATTTTAGGATGGCTGTGTTATTTGCAAAAAGAGGTGAAATATGGAATGCGGTGTTGCAATCTGGACAATCGACCACAATGAAGGCCTGCCAAGACAAGAATATAGGGTCATTTTACCTTCTCAATGGTGCGATTGTGGCAGGTTTCAAGCATTTCGTATGCCTTGCTCTCATGTCATTGCCGCTTGTGCTCATACCCATCAAGACGCGCTGCAACTTCTGTCAAACGTTTACAAATCTGAAACGTTGCTCAACATTTACAACAACAACAACTTTCCTTTGGTAGCAAAACCAGATTATTGGCCTGCATACGACGGCGAAATAGTGTGGCACAATGACCAAATGCGAAGGAACAAGAAGGGTCGTCCCAAAAGTAAGCGCATCACAACAGAAATGGACGATCTTGACAGGTTGGAAAGAAAGTGTGGTTTATGCCGTCAGGTCGGACACAATCGCAAAAACTGTCCGAATCGGGCGTATGCCTCGACCACATAAATATTGTAATACATAAAATCTTTTCATAATTGTGTTGTAAACATTTGGGTTTTCCGTTAACAGATTTTGCTACAATTAATAAAACGCGTACAAGAATAATTAACGATATTCCATCTAGGAAATTACAACTGTTAACACAATTTCATCTGACCCATGCATCATCAACATTACATCGCTGTCTATTTTGACTTCCTCCAACCATACATTAGGTCTTCCTGTCGCATGTGAGGTTGTTGTTCGTTTTTGCTGGATCCTTCGAATTTTCCCCCTCCGCAATGTCTCCATCTAGCCATCGCATCAACTCCCGCTTCAGACGCTCCATGGAGTGAATGTGCCAGAATTTCATTTTCATCGCAGGTTTCGTGGCGGAGAAGATAACGTAATCATCTCTGCTAAAAATCATAGGCGACGTCATGACGCAAATAACAGAGTACAAAATAAAAATACAGTGCGAGAAAGTGTGAGAAATTTCGGAGAAACAGACGAATTATTTATAAAACAGCATTTTGCCCTAGTTTTGCCTTAGGAGCCAAGTGAGATGGCGCCTCCTCTCACTTTTAAGGAGCATGTGCCATCTCACTTGGCTAAAAGCCAAGGGAGGCGCCAAGTGAGATGGCGCCTAGGGAAAAACCCTAGGTGGAGGCGCCAAGTGAGATGGCTCCTCCTTTGGGGAGTCATCTGAAACATGGTTATTTGCGTAATTTTTTCCGAAACCCGGTTATTTGCGAAATATTATTTTAATACATGGTTATTAATAAAAAAAATTCTAAAAATGAAGCGCGTGATAAAACTGAATCGAATGCGAAACTAGGGTTTTGACCCTCTTAGTTAAAAGAAATATGTTTTTTGTTGTTTTTAATATTTTTTAAGAAAAGAAATTAAGTCCTAAAAATTAAATGCTAAGTTAATTGGTTATTAAATTAATTAATGAAAAATAAATAAATGATATATTTTTGGAGTTTTGTTAATTTAGGAAAGAAAATAAAATAATTAAAGTAATGTTAAAACCTAGTTATTCTAATTGATTTTTAATTATTTGCAAAATAAATGAAAGTTATCTAAAATTAACCTAATTAAATTAGTTGATTTTTTTTTACTAAAAATAAATATCCTAATTTTAATTTAACATAAAATATTTTTTGTGATTTTGTTGATGAAAAAGAAAATTAATTTTGGTTAGTAATTAAATAAAATAAAATAAAATAATTAAATAAAATATAGAAGATAAAATATAAAGAAAGAGATTGGGCCTGATTTTTAAGGGTGTGAATAGCAGTTTTCTGGGCCCAATTGAGGAGAGGTCCGTTTGACTTTTTCCATCCAGTGTAGTATGTTTGACTTGGTCCATGGTGTGCTTGCAATTGTGACCACCAGATCTGGCCATCTGGCTATCTGGCGCATTGATGCTGAAGGAGTATGATGGACATCCAGCTTAGGTGTTCATTGAATCACCTGAAATAGTTAGGAAAAATAACAAATGCTGGAGGCAGGGATCGAACCCCTGACCTCCAGCCTCTGAATCCTTATGCGCTGACGTGGTCACCACTAGGCTGTTTGCTTTTTATTGTTAACATAATACAAAAAAATAATAATATAAAGAAATGCAATATAGTGGAAACAAAAATAAAAAAAGTGCGCTGGAATTTGAATAAGCTGAAGGAAAATTGCGATCAAAACGCAGCGGAATATAAAATTTTCCTTTAGAGATCCTTACGAATGAGCATGGTCAGTGATAGAAAGTTTTACCTCTTGTGGCGATTCAGACCTTTGATGTCGTGATCACGAGCGTTGATGAAGAACAACGCCTCTACTCAGTCCACACGAACAGATCGCTTCCGGTCACAGTGCTAGCTGATCACGAACGGAAACCTTGAGTGAGAGAGAGAGTCAAAAACGAAAATGCATCAAGTGAAAAAACTTCATCACAAGGGATCTATTTATAGAATCACTCGTGTGGGCTACAAGCTAAAAGCCCAATTAAGGCTATAAGCTAAAAGCCCAATTAAGCTTATGGACATCATACCTTATGATGTACCATATATCACTTATCCACGTGGTACCTTACCACTTTCCGTATTACACTTAAGTGCACCGTACCTTACGGTGTTCCTTATTTATTCTATCTCTCATCAACTTGTCCTTATGTGTGTGACCCTGTAGGTTTTCGCGACGTTGGCAATTATATTAAATTACACATTTAATATAATAAACAGTGAGCGGTATCTAGCAACACATCACTGTTACCCAAGTCACGAAAATGTCATGTGATTTGACCAAACCTTTTCCGTGATAATATTTGTGTTGTACAATTACCCTTTTGCCCTCATGTCTATATTGAACACAAGGCATACACTGTGTCACCCTTGTCCAGTTCAATATTGGGCCCTTAGACATTTATCCTGTTATGCAGGATGAGCAAATTCCATCTAGGTCACTCATGTCCCTTAGCATGCTTTGTGAAGTACCCATCAACCATCTTTATAGTCATCCAGTTACGGATGACGTTTGATCAGCAATAAAGTACTTGACTCTACATCTAGGGTCCATAGTGGTTTCAGGTCGAAGGGTGGTATACACCATTATCATCATGAGAATAACTTATGACACTTTGCATAACATTCTATGTAGTATTCTCATAACGGGTCAATCCAGTATAAATATTACTCCTAATATTCATACCTATGTCAAGACTTGATAACTCCTTATCTATGATCCATGAGATGTGATCATCAATCTATCTTCATAATAATCTTAATGCTTTAATGTTATCCCACTTCACATTAAAGCTTGACTACGGATACTTTAAGAATAGTTTCTTATGTTTAATGGGATCTCATGATTAAGTTACACTTAACATTTCATTAAACCAATAAACCAATCTAGGGACTTTATTATTTTGGAAAACATAATAAAGAAATGCCTTTTATTATTAATAAATAATTCGATACAAGTACCAAAATTATTGGCCTCTAGGGCTTACACCAACAATCTCCCACTAGCACTAGAGCCAATCAGACATACCCCTAATACCCATAGATCTAGTATGTCCATCATGCTTCAGCTGCGCAAGAGGCTTTGTTAATGGGTCAGCAACATTGTCAAGTGTAGGTACTCTGCATATTTTCACATCTCCCCGATCGATTATCTCTCGAATGAGATGATAACGCCTAAGTATGTGTTTGGATCGTTGGTGAGATCTAGGCTCCTTAGCTTGTGCGATAGCACCATTGTTATCACAATAGAGATCAATGGGATCCACAATGCTATGGACTATGCCAAGTTCACTAATGAACTTCTTGATCCAAACAGCTTCCTTTGCTGCAGTTGAGGCAGCAATATACTCAGCCTCGGTTGTAGAATCAGCAACTGTATCTTGCTTTGAACTTTTCCAGCTCACAGCGCCACCATTTAAACAAAACACATAACCAGATTGCGATCTAAAGTCATCCTTATCTGTCTGGAAGCTAGCATCAGTGTATCCAATTACATCAAGCTCTTCCTGACCTCCATATATCAAGAATGAATCCTTAGTCCTTCTCAAGTACTTAAGGATATTCTTGACAGCTACCCAATGAGCATCACCGGGATTAGACTGGTACCTACTCGTTGCACTTAAAGAATATGAGACATCTGGTCGAGTACATAGCATGGAATACATGATAGATCCTATTGCAGATGCATATGGAATCTTATCCATGCGATCCCTTTCTTCCTTACTTGAAGGGGATTGCGTTTTTGACAGACACATGCCATGTTGCATAGGTATGAATCCTTTCTTGGAATCATGCATATTAAAGCGTCTCAACACTTTTTCTATGTATGTACTCTGACTTAGGCCAAGCAGTTTTTGTGACCTATCTCTATAGATCCTGATTCCTAATATATAGGCTGCTTCACCTAGGTCCTTCATTGAAAAGCATTTCCCTAACCAAGTCTTCACTTGTTGCAAGGTAGGGACATCATTTCCAATGAGTAATATGTCATCTACATATAATACCAGGAATACGATCATGCTCCCACTAACCTTCTTGTAGACACAAGGCTCATCTTCATTCTTGATGAATCCATATTGTTTTACTGTTTCATCAAAACGAAGATTCCAGCTTCTGGAAGCTTGCTTTAATCCATAAATTGATCGATGTAACTTACATATCTTTTGGGCTTCCTCTGGTATGTCAAATCCTTCAGGTTGTGTCATGTACACATCCTCAAGAAGATTCCCATTAAGGAAAGCAGTTTTGACATCCATCTGCCATATTTCATAATCATGATATGCAGCGATAGCAAGTAAAATCCGAACAGATTTAAGCATTGCAACTGGTGAAAAGGTTTCATCATAGTCCACCCCACGAATTTGTTTATAGCCTTTTGCAACCAGTCTTGCCTTATAGGTATGTACCTTACCATCCATGTCAGTCTTCTTTTTGAAGACCCACTTGCATCCTATAGGGTTAACTCCTATAGGAGGCTCTACCAAGGTCCAAACCTGGTTTGTGTACATGGAATCCATTTCAGATTTCATGGCTTCTAGCCACTTCTCAGACTCAGGACCAGTTATGGCCTCTTGGTAGGTCACAGGCTCATCTTGATCCATGAGTAATACATCACCCTGATCACTTATGAGATATCCATATCTCTCAGGTTGTTGACGTATCCTGCTTGACCTACGCTGGTCTTGTTCTACTTGAGCAGGTTGCTCTTCCACAACTACTTGTGTTTCCTGCTCTAATTCCTCCATAGGTGTATCAATGCTTTGTGGTTCTTGAATTTCTTCAAGCTCTATTTTCCTCCCACTGATTCTTTTGGAAATAAAATCCTTTTCCAGAAAAACTCCAGTTTGAGCGACAAACACTTTGCCCTCAGAAGGATTGTAGAAGTAATACCCTCTTGTTTCTTTAGGATACCCAACAAATAAGCATTTGTCAGATTTGGGCTCAAGCTTAGTTGAAATTTGTCGTTTCACATAAACTTCACAACCCCAAATCTTCATGTAAGACATATGTGGTTTCTTACCACTCCATATCTCATATGGTGTCTTCTCAACCTTTTTGGATGGAACTCGGTTAAGTGTGTAAGCTGTAGTCAATAGTGCATATCCCTAAAAGGAGTTCGGAAGATCGGCGTGACTCATCATGGACCGAACCATGTCTAACAAGGTCCGGTTTCTTCTCTCGGATACACCATTCCATTGTGGTGTGGTGTTCCAGGAGGAGTAAGTTGGGATAAAATCCCACATTCCTTTAGATGGTCATCAAACTCTAGGCTTAAATATTCACCGCCTCGATCTGATCGAAGAACTTTAATATTCTTACCTAGTTGGTTTTGTACTTCATTCTTGAATTCCTTGAATTTTTCAAAGGTTTCAGATTTGTGTTTCATTAAATACACATAACCATATCTACTGAAATCATCAGTAAATGTGATGAAGTATTGAAAACCTCCTCTGGCTGGTATGTTCAGTGGTCCACATACATCAGTATGTATGAGGGCCAAAAGATCATTAGCCCTTTCACCTTTTCCTATGAATGGGGACTTTGTCATCTTTCCAATTAAACAAGATCTGCATGTCTCATATGATTCATAATCAAAAGAGTCCAAGAGTCCATCTTTATGGAGTTTGGAAATGCGTTTCTCATTTATGTGGCCTAAGCGACAGTGCCAAAGGTAGCTTGGATTTAACTCATTAGGTTTAATCCGTTTAGTATTAATGTTATAAATTGGCATTTCAAGATCAAGGACATATAGTCCATTGTTCATTTGTGCAGAAGCATAGAATATATCATTCAAATAAATAGAGCAACAATTGTTCTTTATTATAAATGAAAAACCAAACTTGTCCAAACAAGAAACGGAAATAATATTCCTACTAATTGCAGGTACATAATAACAGTTCTCTAACTGAATTATTAAACCACTAGGTAAAGTCAAAACATAAGTTCCTACGGCTAAAGCAGCAACCTTTGCTCCATTTCCAACTCGTAGGTCAACTTCACCTTTTGCCAAATCTCTACTCCTTTTTAGCCCCTGCACATTAGTACAAATGTGAGAACCGCATCCAGTATCTAATACCCATGATGCAGAAGTAGATAAATTAATTTCAATAACAAAAATACCTGAATTTGAAGTCCCTACTCCATTGTTCTTATCTTCCAGGTACTTTGGGCAGTTTCTCTTCCAATGTCCGGTCTTACCGCAATGGAAGCAAGTGCCCTCCTTTGCTATGCCTCCACTAGGCTTCAAAGCAGGAACAGTAGGTTTAGGTTTGGCAACTTCCCTGCCTTTCCCTTTACCAACCTGCTTGGTAGGCCTCTTGTTCAGCTTCTTTCCATTACTGACCATCAGAATGGACTTCCCTTTTGTCTTCATATTCTGCTCAGCAGTTTTCAACATGCTTAGCAATTCTGGAAGACTCTTATCCATGTCATTCATGTTGAAATTCATGACAAACTGATTAAAGCTATCTGGCAACGATTGCAAGATAAAATCAGTTGCAAGTTCCTTTCCAAGCGGAAACCCTAACCTTTCAAGGTTCTCCACATACCCAATCATTTTGAGTACATGGGGACCTACAGGGTTTCCCTCAGATAACTTGCTGTTAAAAAGGGCCTTTGAAACCTGAAACCTCTCATTTCTTGCCTGCTCTTGATAGAGCATTTTCAGATGTCCGATCATATCGAACGCTGACATGTTCTCGTGTTGCTTTTGCAACTCCGAGTTCATAGTAGCTAGCATGAGACAAGCGGCTTCATTAGCATCATCAAGATGCTTCTTATAAGCTTCTCTTTCTGCCTTAGGTGCCGAACTAGGCGGTTCCTCTTCAGGAACAGGTGTCTCCAAGACATACAGCTTCTTATCGTGCTTGAGGACAATCCTCAGATTTCGGTGCCAATCCAGGAAATTTGTCCCAGACAATTTTTCCTTATCTAGGATTGATCGCAAAATATGGTTGTTTGTTGTCATGGTAATCTACAAAAAAAAAATGAAAATATAAGTATCATTAAAACAACATATTTAATTAGGCCTTTAATCAAATATGCTCCCACTATTTTACTCAAACCAAATGACCCTCATCATTTGATTCGGAAAATCCCGTTGGAAGACTTTCTAGTGGGTCGAGATCCACATTTCACTTCGTTCTAAGTCAGCGTTAGGCTGATTACACAAAACTAGGTTATTTAGGTAGGAACTCCTTCCAATTGTATCTCATACAACTCTCGAATATTTTCAGTTGGGTGAATAACTCCTTATTCTAATTCATCATATGAATCATTCCCAACTCTTGCTTCTAAACATGTATAATCTTATTATAATGTGTTTAGTTAAGTTTGACCCATTGTTTTAGCAGTTGGATATTACAATTATCCCATCGCACCTTACTAATATAGAACATGCACCTCGCGTAGGCGAAACCTACATTATTCGATACTAGTCTTGATGAGTGCTAAAACTTGGAAAGCATGAACTTAATATTTAACTTGAGGGATTTTGTTATTAGTTTGATCTCACCGGCTTAACATGCAATTCGTCTCTCTCATGCATTAACATACAAACACATACATCAATATACATAAAAGGATACAGTTATGGCCCCTAGCACAATTGTTCTCCCAAGCCAATGAGAGAACCTAAGCTAACCTAATAACGATCTAAACTTCTCCAAGCAAGATCTCCAAGGTTATCCTCCTTTGATATTGTATTCTTCTCTTTCTTCATAACATTACATTACATAAAAGAAACTCGTTTTACATACGAGGGAGTGAGATGAGAAAAGAAGTTACATCAAGAATTTTAGAGAGAGGCACGACACGCAGGCCGTATTTTACAATCCCAAAACAAAATAAAGAAAAAAAAAACTAAGGCCATAACTGATCACCACAAGACAATAATAATAAACACACTTTTATTATTAGTTTAAATTTTGTTAATTAAAAAAGGCAAATTAAATTTCGATGATTGATCACACTACGCAGAGTTAGCAGTGGAATATAAAATTTTCCTTTAGAGATCCTTACGAATGAGCATGGTCAGTGATAGAAAGTTTTACCTCTTGTGGCGATTCAGACCTTTGATGTCGTGATCACGAGCGTTGATGAAGAACAACGCCTCTACTCAATCCACACGAACAGATCGCTTCCGGTCATAGTGCTAGCTGATCACGAACGGAAACCTTGAGTGAGAGAGAGAGTCAAAAACGAAAATGCATCAAGTGAAAAAACTTCATCACAAGGGATCTATTTATATAATCACTCGTGTGGGCTACAAGCTAAAATCCCAATTAAGTCTATAAGCTAAAAGCCCAATTAAGCTTATGGACATCATACCTTATGATGTACCATATATCACTTATCCACGTGGTACCTTACCACTTTCCGTATTACACTTAAGTGCATCGTACCTTAAGGTTTTCCTTATTTATTCTATCTCTCATCAACCTGTCCTTATGTGTGTGACCCTGTAGGTTTTCGCGATGTTGGCAATTATATTAAATTACACATTTAATATAATAAACAATGAGCGGTATCTAGCAACACATCACTGTTACCCAAGTCACGAAAATGTCATGTGATCTGACCAAACCTTTTCCGTGATAATATTTGTGTTGTACAATTACCCTTTTGCCCTCATGTCTATATTGAACACAAGGCATACACTGTGTCACCCTTGTCCAGTTCAATATTGGGCCCTTAGACATTTATCCTGTTATGCAGGATGAGCAAATTCCATCTAGGTCACTCATGTCCCTTAGCATGCTTTGTGAAGTACCCATCAACCATCTTTATAGTCATCCAGTTACGGATGACGTTTGATCAGCAATAAAGTACTTGACTCTACATCTAGGGTCCATAGTGGTTTCAGGTCGAAGGGTGGTATACACCATTATCATCATGAGAATAACTTATGACACTTTGCATAACATTCTATATAGTATTCTCATAACGGGTCAATCCAGTATAAATATTACTCCTAATATTCATACCTATGTCAAGACTTGATAACTCCTTATCTATGATCCATGAGATGTGATCATCAATCTATCTTCATAACAATCTTAATGCTTTAATGTTATCCCACTTCACATTAAAGCTTGACTACGGATACTTTAAGAATAGTTTCTTATGTTTAATGGGATCTCATGATTAAGTCACACTTAACATTTCATTAAACCAATAAACCAATCTACGGACTTTATTATTTTGGAAAACATAATAAAGAAATGCCTTTTATTATTAATAAATAATTCGATACAAGTACCAAAATTATTGGCCTCTAGGGCTTACACCAACATAAGCCTATGGGGGGTGACAACTCATCGTCCCCTTCCTCCCTCCGTAGCTAAAAACCTGCAATACCTATACCCACTGACAAATGTCCGTTGCTACAAACCAAGCATTCTCAAAATCTCGTACAGGTAACAAAAACGACCACCAAGGCCATGGTTAGAACCGTCTCCTTCTTCTGAATGCAGTGGTACCCATTACTAAGGCCAATTGTCCCTGAAACTGAAAGCCCTAAAAAGAAACTTGAAAACCTAACAATGGTCATTCACGGCACATGTCATATAAATGAAATTGAGTATTGTAGAAAGTTTGCAAACATCATGGTGATCAAGAATATGCAATTATTTTACACTATGGATGCAAGAATAATGTTAATCAATTTCAAGAACATAATGATACTGTGGTGGACTTACAACGCGTGGGAGGGCTTGAAAACGCCTGCTTTTGATTGCTTTCGCTTGTGGAGACTGCCAGGAAATGATTGGGACAGATACCATGCCTTGAGGATGCTTCTAAGTGGGACTTTGATCTCACACTTTTCTTTGATTTTTTTGAATCTGATTCTTCTTCTCACGCCTGCTTCTAACCTTCGTTTTGATCTGCCTCGCCTCCTTATGTATTAGTGAAGGGATTGGGGTTGTTAAACTGATCAAAATCTTCTTCTTTCAATGCTTTGGATATTGATTTGATTCTTCTTTAACAAACTTCGAAATTTGGCTTCTTTTCAATCTTTTTATGCACTCTAAGGCTTGGCATGAATTGGAAGGATGATAGTTGTATAATGAAGCCTGAAACAACACAAAATCCTTGGTTATTAATGTTTTGGATTTTTATTTGATTTAAATAAAATTAATTCAAATAAAAATAAAAATAATTAATAAAATTTTTGATATGGACAAGTGGAAAAGGCTAGAGCACGTGGGATATAATGCCAACTTAAAACAAGTGAAAAAGAATGGGCCCATTTGGCAAATTTTGAAGTTTTGGGGATAGTTGACATTTGGCAATTTTGCAAAAAAGGTCAACTTCAACAATGCATAACTTCCTCAATTTTGACTCTTTGGAGGTGTTCTTGTACTTTTTAGAAATATTGAGATGTCCTCTAAGCAACCCCTTTGGTCTCATCTCAATTTGATATTCCATGCTCAAGTATGAAGCTTTGACAAAAAAGGTGTTTTTGTTGACTTTTCAAAATGACCTATAATGTCCAAATTCATAACTTCTTGTGAGTGTATATTTTGATCTTAGGAGCTGAATATGGGTTGTAGGAAATTTCATCCTATTCAAAATGAGCTTTGGATGGGTCATTTCTCATAAAGTATGAGAAAGTTATGCTTGGTCAAAGTTGGGTTGACTTTTCCTACAAAACCCTAATTTAGCAACTTTTGAATCTTGATGAATTATGAGCAATCCTTGACGAATCATGATAAAACCTTGATCAAATGATGAAATATACTTCAAAATGAGGATGTTGACCAAAAATATTGAAGTTTGACTGTATGTGGGTCACATTTGACTTTTGCCCTAGCACAATCGATTTTCAGGCCTTTGAGCAATTGACTGAGCAAACTTCCTCTACAAGGCTTGAAACTTGACATGGATGATCTTGAGAACATATTAGGACATTGGTGAGCACTTGGGATCACTTGGGCTTAAGTATATTGATGCAACATGAAACCCTAATTCGGGGTAGACTGCCTTAGGAGAGAGCTTGTCTGGCCAACCCTTGGACTACCTTGAGCAACTTGAGGATCTTTCTTGACATATTTTGAGAAATAAAGGAGGGAAAATTTTGGGGTACAACAAACTCTCCAACCATGTCTCTCCATTTTTGTGCATAATCTTTAAAGCCTTCACTTGCACCCATGGGCATACTCTGGAGTTGAGTACGAGTAGTAGCAAGGTCGGTGTTGTATTGATACTGCTTGTAGAAAGCAGCAGCCAGATCTTCCCAGTTTCGGACATTTGCTCCTTCTAGCTGGTAGAACCATTCAAGCTGAGTCCCTGACAGACTATCTTGAAAGAAATGAACCCACAGGTTTCTATCAGCGGTGTGGGGCTGGATCTTTCTGACATAAGAACAAAGATGGAGTTTTGGGCAGGACGCCCCATCATATTTAGCAAAAACTGGTGCTTTGAACTTCTGCGGTATGACCACTCCCGACATCAAACCCAATTCTTCGAAATCTAATCCAGGTATCCTCTGAACTTCCATGGCACTCAGATGATCTTCCAATTGCTTGTATCCATCCTCAGTAGGAGGATATTGCTTATCATTGTAATCGGTATCATTGTTAGAAACTGCGGGACTGGGATCCTTCTCTTTTTCCTGATTCTCTCCTTCCTATGATGAAGAGGTCAGATCGGCTTTTCGCTTCAACCGCTCTCTGAATCTTCTGCCCATGTTCAGAATACCGACAACCTTCTTCTTTTTCTTCTTCTTTTTCAGGATGAGGGCTTTCAGATCCTCCCGCCCTTTTGCAAGACTTATGAACATTTGTTGGAACTGGGCGTTCTGTGCCTGAAGGTCCTTGATGGTTTGTTCAGAAGACATTTGATGCTGAAATAAACAACGAAGAAGATGAGAAACCTGTAATGGTACCTGTACATGCAATGTTATGAATGGGATGCGTATGCAATGATTTCAAAGACTTCAGGAAATTTAAATTTGCAAATCAAAATAAACAAAGATTTTATTAGCTGAATTTGAAGGTTCAAAATTCCTTTTAGGCGTTAACAAATCTAAAACTAGAAAAGAAATCAAAATTCCCATGGATGCTTCCTCTTTGTGTCGAGATAATCATTGGGCCCTCTTTCTTCATGCAGTTTCTTTGTAAGCTCTAAAACCTTCCTCTCCTGAGCATGGAACTGATCCCTATAAGTATCCCGTTCCTTCATCAACTGAATCCAAGACCTCTGTAACTCTCCAAGATCAGTGGGCATATAAGGATAGAGAACCGTGTAAGGAATACCTTCTTTAGTAGTGGGTTCCACAATCACTGGTAAAACGGCCACATAGGACATTATAAGCTTCTGGGCACGAGCTCGTACCCATTAGAGGTAAGGTTCCATAGAAATGGAAGTTTTTGGCCCCAAAGCCTTGGTGCCAGATTTGTTTACCATGTCCCAAGCTCGTATAACCTCCGACGATACTCGTGAACATCATCCTCATAGTTGAATACAATACCCTCAATAAGTAACTCGTGGGGACCATCTCTTCGAGCGTAACCAAATTGTCATAGAGCTAAACAAGGATCATAGGTTATACCTCCTCTAATACCATGTAATGGGACATTAGGGTATTCCCCGCAGCGGTCAATAATAACAGTGTTTTCCATAGCCCGAGAACACCAAAAAATATCCGTATGAGCGAGTGACATTATCCTTTACGACCAACCCAAACCTTCTTCATTCTTTAGTATAGACTTAGGGAGGTGAGAAATAAACCACCTTGTCAGAAATGGCGTGCAACTCATAAGAATCCCTCTTCTCTTCATGGTACGAGTATAAAGAGTGTGCATGATATCTCCGAGTAAGGTAGGCACAGGATTGCAAGAGAGGAAAATCTTGATAGCATTCACATCTATGAATGAGTCTGGATTAGGGAAAAGAACTAACCCATAGATAAGAAGAGCCAAGACCTCCTCAAAAGCCTGAAAATCCATATCATCCCAAAACAGCTGGGCCTTGTCTATCAGAAACTTAGCTAGAAAACCTTTGACTCCGCTTCTTGTATCCCAATTGGATACCACGTCGGCCCGTTTCAGATGCAAAGCTGAGGCAATGACTTCTGGCTTAGGAACTTCTTCTAGACCTGTGAAGGGCAACTGTTCAAGTATGGGTATATCCAACAACTGAGAGAATTCTTCCAAGGTAGGCACTAACTGATAGTCTGGAAAGGTGAAGCAATGGTGCTTGGGATCAAAGAACTGAAAGAGTACACTCATCATCTTTTCATCAAAGTTTGAAGTAACCAGGTTGAGAAGTCGACCATGTCTCTTAGTGAATGCAAAAGTTTCAGAAACCCTTGATGCTAACTCTTTGAGTTGGGAAGGTATCTTTACAAAGCTGATTCGGATAGTGTTTTTGCGAATGGGAGCCATGATCTGCAAAACAGAACAAAGATAAATTCCCCTAGTCTTTGAAATGGTTAGTGAAATAAGAATGGATGTTATGTTATGATGCATGATGTCATGATAAACCACAGGTATAGCAAACACAAGTATAGCAAGCACAGTCAAATCACACAAAGCCCTTAGGTTTAAGGTAGTACCCTCTTGAAGTTTAGTTGGTTTCAAACCTGTCTTAAAAAGTAATCGGGTTCTAGAGGATCTCAATATCACTGACCATCCTTTATCGGGCATTGTCTCAGCTCAAGCAATCTTTTCTTGCGGCCGGAATATCCCGAAAGTCTGATCTCAATGAATGTAGCATCGAGTATCAACCAATCCTCAGCTCTACACCGAGGCCGACTATCTCACTACTTTCTAATGGCTAAGTTTGTTCAACTAAGGTTCTAAGGTCCGTTAGTGCTTCACGACACCATGCGGCAGCCCCGTATTCTCCTCGTTTCCCCACGAAGGATACCAGTACCAACCAAAGTGTCACACCAACACAGCCATCGCTTAAACCACATCAGTCTATGCCATACAGTCTCCACGATCTATTGCTGTTTACCTAAAGAGTGCCCCCAGATCCGGGTGTAGAATCTATAGTAACCCCAAGCAAACCCTCAAAAGTAAAGCAATCAAGACAATCAAGAGAAGCAATTTAATGACCTAGATCCTAAGGTATACCCCACTTATTTTCCCCCAGTAGAGTCGCCAGTTCTGTGATACGATGGCAGAACCGACTGTTTTTACTGGTTTGCATTTGATTTCTTGTAGCGTTGACTTGAGGGTGCATCATGGTCCCTCACTGCTGGAGCGTTAGATCTGATACTATGCTTGATCAAGCGGATGGACACAAGGATGTATGGTAGGCACCTGAGTGAGAGACATGCTGGATCTGTTGAGAGAAAATAAAATAAAGAGAACGCTGGGACCTGGGATCAAACCCAGGTCCTTATGCTTAGCACCAACGCCTTGTTGCTAGCTGTGCTACGCGTTTTATTTGTTAGTATAATGCAATTGAAATATAATATAAAGAAAACAAATAAATGAATCCCATGCGCGCGAATTTTCAAATGCTCCAATGGCTGATTGACACATAATCTTCTTCTACCTTTCTCCGTAGTCTTAGCTGCATACCTTTTACCTACAGTCATGTGTTTGTAGCTATAGCCATGTGAATTTCCAAAATTCACAAGACACATGAGAAATTACTTCCAATTATGTGGATCAATTCGTCTTAATCTCGTGAACATCATGGTGTTCTTCTTTTGGCCAAATTTAACCTGTGTGATAAACCCCTAAAACGCACACGAAAACCCTAATAATGGCAAAGGCACATATATGCATCAAAAACACAATTAAATCATCGAGTCAGGTTGCAAACACATCCATGATCACAAATATATCACTTAAATATGCTAATGATGCAAGAAATTCAATATCCGATTTGGAAAAAATAAGCAAACCGTGGGAGTGATTGTGTGCGTTTCTGGATGTTTCAGGCCTTGCAAATGCTTTCTACAGGTTCAGTGAGTACCTAGGGAGGTGACTTGATCTTTAGAAACGCTTGAAACGACCTATGGAGCAAGATTGAATCTGCACTTTTCTTTGAAAAATTCAAGCTTTGTTCTTACTTTTCACGCCTACAAAACCTTGTTTTATGCTTTCTACATGTCCAATATATATCTAGGAATGAATTAGGGTTGTGAAATTGAATTGAATCTTTGTAATTATGAGAGATTTGATTTGATTTTCATGCTACATGTAAACTTTCTATTTTGAGCCAAATCATCCCTTTCTTGTACAAATAATGCTTGATTCGTTTTGGCCTTGATAACTCAACATATTTTGATTGCCAACCTGTCCAAAAACAAAATCAAATCATATCTTTGCTATTATTCACTAATTATTTGATTTAATTCAATTTTTAATTAATAAAAAATCAAAATAAATTGAAAAATGATGCAAATAACGTGCGGGTGAATATTTGGGTCGTGGACCATATTATAAGTGAGGTGCAAGCATAAAAAGTTAGGCCCATTTGGCAAAAATGTATTTTTGAGCACATTTGACTTTTGGCAATTTTGCAAAAACGGTTAACTTTGACAAGGCATATCTCCTCCAATTTTAACCCAAGAGAGGTGTTACTTGACTTTTTAGAAAGCTTAGGATGTCCCCTAATCAACCCTTTTGGTCTCATTTCAATTTAGTCTTCCATGTTCATGTAAGAAGCTTTGACCCAAAAGGTGTTTTTGTTGACTTTTCAAAAGGACCCATAATGCAGAAATTTATATCTTTTTATGAATGCATATTTTGAACTTGTAGGATGAAGATGAATTATAGGGAATTGCATCCTCTTCAAAATGAACCTTGGATGGAAAATATATGATAAAGTATGAAGAAGTTATGCTTGGTCAAAGTTTGGTTGACTTTTCCTGAGAAACCCTAATTTAGCAACTTTTGGGTTTTATGAATTTGGAGCATTCCTTGAGGAATCATGATCAACCCTTGATCAAATGATGAAAGTCACTTCAAAATGTTAATGTTGACCAAAAATATTGAAGTTTGACTGTATGTGGGCCATGATTGACTTTTGACCTAATACAGTCGATTCGCAAGCATCTGAGTAGTTGACTGAGCAAACTTCTTGTGCAAGGCATGAAACTTGACATGTAGGGTCTTGAGAACATATTAAGACCATGGAGAGAATATGAGGCCTTTGTGGTTCACCCATCATAATGAAAATGGAAACCCTAATTTGAGGTACACTGCCTTAGGAGAGAGTTTGTCTGGTCAACTCTTGGGCAAACTTGAGCAAATTGAGGATATCTAGGAGTATGTATTGAGTAAAATGAGAGGACAAATTTTGGGGTACAACAGGGGGTAAGTTATGAAAAGGGGAGGTGTTAACACCCTTTTCATCCATAGTTATCTACGGTCTCTTAATTGCTTAGCTCACTTTTAAAAAACTTGCTTTGTGTGTGTGTGTGATTTGTTTCAAAATATTTTGAAAAGCCAATGTAAGGCTAACTTTTTAATGATTCTTGTATCAGTCGTCAAGAATGCGTACAAAGTATTTTTTGAAAATATTTGTTCGAAAGTGTAGTGTAATATATGTTTCTTTAGAAAAATTGTGAGTAAGCGATTAATAGTTCTTACCCACTCAAGGCCATTATTGTTATTTTCCTTCTCCATTAGAAATAATTCTATCCGTACCATTAGTTGGTAGGTAACCCTATCTATTGGATGTGAAGGGACATATGTAGGGTCATCGTATGGTCATCGAAGGCAACATATAGAGATACTTTAGCAATTGATCAGAGAGACTAGATCACTTTTTGTAGGCAACGTCGAAGGGTAATCGAGGGACTATGATCTTTATTCGAAGGGACTTTGCTAAAGTATCCCTATTTTCGAGGGACATGACCATGTTTCCGAAGGCTACAAGGAGGTTACTCTAGAGGTGCAAGTGTGAATAATATGTTAAAATCAGTTATTTATTTTGTATTAGGGTTTTCTAGTTTTTAGATCTTGCCATGCACGCCTAATTACTAACAACATAAAATATAGAAGAAATATAAATGTGCGGAAAGTAAAATTCCTACGCTATTACATGGCTTCGGGGTAGTCACATAATGGATGAGTAGGAGAATTTAAATCTATAACTATTACAACCTCGGAGCAGATACAAAATAGGGAAAAATGCGGGAAGTAAACCTAAGTTATTACAATACAAATAATGCGACCTATACATTTATCTAAGAATTAAAATAGCAAAAAGAAAAGAAAATAGAAAAAGTTTTGGAGAAAAGAAAATATTTTGGTATTTTAGAAAATAATTTTAATAAAACCTAAATCTCTAATTAATTTTAACATTAAAAAAAGGTTTAATTAAAACATAAAATTCAAAATTTTAACTGTTAAAAAAACCTAATCCTAAATTAATAGTATTAGAAAAAATCATTAGGTTAATTAATTATGCATAAAAAGATAATTATATTTTAATTAAAGTTAGGTTAATTGAAAGAAAGTGAAAATAAATGAAAAGTAGAGAAAATATGTGTTGTACCCCAAAATTTTCCCTCTCACTTATCAAAAATTTGCTCACAAGATCTCCTTGGGCTCAAGACTGCACTAGGGTTTGATCAGCTCAAGACACCTTCTTAGACACTGATGACCAAAATTAGGGTTTGAGTTTGCACAAGTATTTTTGAACTTTCAATGCTTCATATGACTTTCATGAATCATTATGGACCCCCAAGATTACTCATGCCAAGTTTCAAGCCTTGGATCACACTTTTGATCACTCAATTGAGTTGTTAACCTAAAAATCTGCTGTATTGGGGAAAAAGTCAACTATGGCCAATTTACAGTCAAACTTCATAATTTTTGATCCATATCAACATTATAAACTCATATGTATCATTTGATCAAGTTTGGACCACAACTCCTCAAGAAATTTGATCAAATCTCCAAAAGGGCAAAATGGTCAAAATTAGGGTTTTGATTGGGAAAAGGCAATTCCTGGTTTTTGACCTAGAAAATGGTCAATTGGTTTAAGTAATGATCTCAAGAGTCCAATTGCATCATTTTAACCTAATGAAATGGTTCAAAACATTTCAAATCCATTATATTGACAGATGAATTTTGTAGTCAACTGATCAAAAGTCAACTGTATACTGAAAAGTCAAACTTTGACTTTTTGGTCAAATTCAAGTGCCAAAGATCATAATTCATCAAAACATGTCAAAATATGAAACTTATTCATCAAGAAATCAAAAAGTCAAGATTTCATTTTGAAAAGTCAAAATTTCTAAACTTAGAAATTTTTCTAAGTGTTGAAAAATTCATGTTTTTTCATAACTTTGAGCCAAAGTTTCACCATGATGCAAGATGATTCAAGAGAAACTTCCAACATGAAAGTTGTAGATCCCATGAAATATACAACTTTTATTTACACAACTCCTTCCAAACATGCTTGGATCTCAAGTTATAATTTTATGAACATAGGGTCATAAAACTAAACACTTAGTGAAATTTTGCCCTAATTTGGCTAGGATTTTGACCTAACTTCATGACACTTTTTCATATAGTCCAAGGGGAATATTTAAAAGCAATTCAAATATGGGTTGTAGAGAACATTGCAAGCTTTAAAAAAATGTCTAAGAACTCCTTGAGATCATTCTTGAGTTGGGAGAATCGAAGAGATGAAGTTAGGGTTTTGTCACTTGAATTACAAGCCATTTTTGATGAACACATGAACCAAATCCATGCTAGGCTGCATAATATTTGCTTTGCAGGCCTCAAACTTGTTTGTCACTCCATAATTAAATGTTTACACAGCTGTTAGGGCTTTGATCCAAGCAATTGAGATATTATCCAAGTTGCATTTCCATTAATGGCACAAAGTTAACATTGCCATTCTTGTAAAGCAAGATTTTTGCATAAAGTTCACATTAAGCCTCTAACTTGTTCCCTCTGATCACACTTTATCCACAAATTCAGAAGCAAGCTTGTTTAAAGCATAACCACTCTATCTTAGCAAGTACACAATGCATGGAAACTTGTTTTGTCAAAAAATCACATGTTTAACTTAAACATGTAAATTTGAATTCTTATCAACTAGAGCACTCCAAAGTTGTTGCTTATAAATAGAGTCACTATTTGTGAGCTAGGACACGAGTTTGAGCACCCTGAAATACACCAAAACTCTCAAATCATAAATTTCCCAAAAACTCCATTGTTGCATAGTTTCTGACCTTGAACATCAAACTCACATTTCCCTCATGCGTTTCTTGGCCTTTTAGTTTCTAAAGCTTCCTTACATCAAATACAACTCATCCCTATCCTTATTCCAGAATTGTAACACCATTTACCATAACTTCTATAACCAAAAAAAGAGTCTGCAACTTGATTTCTCTAGGCCATTTCAGCCATCCATTGTTCAAGCTAATCATTGATTTAGCTTCCTAGGACCTCAAGGAAGCTAACCTGATCATCACCATCACTTGAAACAAGCTCAAACTCAAAACACGATTTCTAGTTTTGAGGTAAGTTTTCTCAACTTGGAACTCTTTATACAGGCAACATCAATGGTTTATTTGTGAATAAAACATGTAGATATCATTACCCTGAAGCTAACCATGTCCTTAGTTTCCATTAATTTTGCTTGAGCTTAGAGAATTTTGAAACTGAAATTTCTGAAATTTTTAGGGTTCAGATTAGGGCCATTAAAATTCTTGCTTATCTTTGATCTATAGTTTTTATACTTTACATTTCTAGAATCGTGAGAAAATTTGCTACAAGTTTCATGTTTACAATTTTCATTTTTGATGAGAAATGAGCAAGTTACAGTTGGTCTGGTTGAAGGTTGAAGATGAAGTCTTCAGGGCACGTTTTGCCTTACATATTTATAGTTTCATTTGTATTAACGAATGTATAGCCACCCCAGTGGTAGAAGTGCGCGCTTGTAACCTATGGGACCTGGATTCGAGCCCAAGTGGTACCCTTTTTATTTTTCATTTTTTTGATTTTTGATTGTTTTTGGCAGGCGCTGGGCCCTTTGGGCCTGACTTGTTATTATTTTTGCTTACTAACCCCCTTGCAGGCTCTTGGCACCCCCTGGCCCAAGTTTATTTATTTATTTATTTATTTCATTTTTCTTTTCTTAAATATATTTTTTAAAATACTAAAAAACATAAAATACAAAAAAATGATATATTTATATTTTGACATATTTTATTTTTTATTTTTCCATAAAAAATATTTTTATTTATTATACTTTATTTATTTTATTAAGTAAATCTTATAAACTTAATTAATATTATGATTTTATTTATTTTTCACACCATTTGAAATACATCATTTTAATACAAAAAAGACTAAAATTATTTTATAATGCTATAAATATTTTCAAGATGAAAAATACCAAAAATACTTTTCTTAAACTTATTTTCTTTTGATTAATTAATAGAACTATGTTTTCATTTAAAACCTTTTCTTAATAAATTCAAACTTAATTAACTATTTTCTTTATTTAATTAGGTTAAGGCAAAATCTTTCTTTCATGAAAACCAAACAAAATTCATTTTTCTTTACATTTTGCATCCTTGTACGTTTATTCATTTTTATACTTTGTATTTATTTAATTCCTTGTATATTCGCACCAATTCAATATGGTTGTAATAGACTAATTAGATTTAAATTCTTGCAATCCCCATCCAATTTGTACACCCCTCCCCACAAATGTTGTAATAGCGTAGTAACTTTAAATTTTACAATTTATCGCTTTTATATAACATGCTAGTAATTAGGGTTTGTATGGAAAGACTAAAACCAATGCTTAGAAAACCCTAATTCAAGACAAAAACAAGCATGAAAATGATACACTTGCACACAATCACCCCTAGGGTTACTCCACTTAGTTGCCTTATACAATATGGCCATATTATGCATGTAAGGTATCTTGGCAAAAACAAGCAAATACAAGATCATAGTCCCTCGATGACGCTATCTAAGTTGCCTTACAAATGATCTTAGTCCCTAAAAAAGAATGCTAAGATACCTTTCAACATTGCTAATCATGGTTATATGATGACCCACGCCCGTCCCGTTTACATCCAAAGATAGGGTTGCTTACCAAATTAATGGTAAGATAGCAATGTCAAAGGAAAAGAAAATGAACAAGAAAGACATTTTGAGTAGGTAGAATACTCCTAATTACTTGCTCAATTTCAAACAAACATCCTTGCTATTTTCAAAACAAGCACACACACTTTCAAACATCTTATAAACTTGGAAACATTTTCAAAAGATCAACATCTTTGTATACATTCTTACGAATGAGAATCATTACAAAGATTTCCTAAACAATGGCCTATTTACAAAATACTTTCAAAAAGCACAATTTCAAACAAAAGAAAATGATCTAGCAAGTAACTAAGAGCCCATGGAAAACCATGGATGAAAAGGGTGCTAATACCTTCCCTTTTCATAATCTACCCCCCGAACTCAAGAAACAATCTCAAAGGTCTTTTCTGTGCTTTTTCACCTTTCCTTTTGGATAAAAGAAAAGTCGGTGGCGACTCTTGCTAACCGCAACATTTGCGATCAAATGCAAAACATCCAAGTCACTTCTCCCACCGTATTACAGAACTGGCGACTCTGCTGGGGGAAATTATAAAAGTGGGGTTACCTTAGGGCTATATCATATTTATTTGCTTTCATTATTTGACTTGTATGCTTTACATTATGGGTTCTTTTGTTTGGGTTTGAATCCTCTACCCGGATTTGGGATACATTATAGGTAAGTAGCAATACATTGTGGAAACTGTGCGGGGTATATCGACATGGTCTAAGCGATAGCTATGTTAGTGCGATATATTTGTGGGTACCGGTAGCCTTTGAGTTAATCAAAGAGAATACGGGGCCGCTGAGTGATGTCACGAAGCACTAATGAAATTTTAGAACCTTTACTTGACCAACTTGGCCTTTAGGATGTAGTGAGATGACCGGCTTTGTTTCAGTTCGAAGTTGGTAGATACTCGATACTACACTCATTGAGGTTTGGTTTCTTGGGATATTTCGGTCGCCATTAAAGAGGCTTGTGCTGAAACAATGACCAAGGAAACAAACCAGTGATATTGAGCTCCTTAGAACCCGATTACTATTACTAGGACAAGTTTGAGCAAACTAAACTTCAAGAGGGCACTTACCTATAAAACTCCATGCAAGCCTAAACCTAAGGATTTGTTTGCTTTGTTTGTATATACATACTTGTACATAACATCACAAACATCATAACATCATACACATTCACTAACCATTTCAAGGATTTTAGGATTCATCTTTGTTCTTGTTTTGTAGGATATGGATTCTCTTCGCAGGAAAACTATTCAAGTCAACCTTGTAAGGATCCCTCCACAACTTAAGGAGCTAGCTTCAAGGATTCCTGAAAACTCTCTATTGTACCCCAAAATTTGCCCTCTCATTCTTCAAGGCCTTTCTCACAAGGATTCTCAAGGTTCAAGCTTGCACAAGTACTTTGGAATTTTCCAATACCAAAATTAAAAGGAAACTGTCAAAAAGGGAGAAAACAGATAAAAATATGATTTTAACAAAATTTGGAGAAATACAAGTGTTCTTCGTTTCAGCTCCTTCGATTGGCCTTTTGGCCTCTTTTGATACAGGCTTTGGTTGCATCCTTCGACTGGGCGATGGCCTCTGGCACGCTGGCTTTGATTTACAAGGTAGGAGTTTCCTACATGCCACCTTCGATTGCATCTCTGGCCTTACTGGGTTCACAATGCCATGACTGCCTATTGCACGTTTCGTTTGGATGTCTGATGCTTGCATGCCTATACAAACTTTCCCTCCATGCTTTCCTTGACTCATAAAGTAATGACTAGTTACATACAAACTTTCATTTGAGCCACAATTTGCATGCAAAAGGAATCCCCCTTGCTAGCATGCACAAGGTACAAAGCCTCCTATAACTTCCTTCGATTCCAAGGCAAAAAGCTCCCTTTTGGTGTCCTTCGATTTGCACTTTTTTGCCCCATGTATGCCTCTTTCGAATCTGGACATTTTGCCTCCTGCATGCCTCTTTCGTTTGGGCATGTGACTCCCTTCGTGCAAGTCTTTGTTTGAGCATTGACCTTTTGTATGCTGCTTGGAGTCACAAAGTTTAGACCTCCTCCATGCAGGCTTCGACAAGACATTGACTATGTTTGTACTAGCTTCGACTGGACAACATTTCTCTTTAGTATGCTGCATTTCCATCCTTGACAAACTTCAGCACATGGTTGATGGCCCCTTCAAAAGACATATAGTGGTGGACTTGAGGGGCATACATATGAGTCCCTGTCGAAGGGTACACCTTACTAGTCCATTCGAAGGACATATTTGGCCCTTTTCAAAGAAGCATACATGATCCATTCAAGGGACATGTCTCTGAATCCCATTCGAAGGACATGCTTGAGGGCCCATTCGAAGGATTTACAAAGCCCGCCTTAAGGCATGTTTTGGTTACCCATCCAAGGGGCACACATTTGGCCCCTTCAAACGATGCACAAAGGTGATCCGTTCGAAAGACACTTGTTGGAGGAAAGTCAAACAATATGTTTGGAAGAAGAATCTGGTCGAAGGAGGGTAAAAATGAAAGGACGAAATATTCAAAGATGCTTGCTTCCAAGTTCAGGCATGGTACACTGGCCAAAACTGCTGCACAGCAGTCTTGAAACACTTCCCCATTCTTGCACCAAAATAGCATACAAGAACTGTCCCTCAAAGGCTACAAAGAGCAGTTTACTCAAATTGTTCAAATTATTTTGTTTTCCCTCAAAAAGCTTCAACCAACTTTGCCTATAAATAAGAGGCCCCAACACATGTTTAGGAGAACTTTTTTTGGGCCAGGCGAACGAATCTTCAAAAAATTCTCAAACACCATAAAGCTCTCAAACACTTAAACACTCATCAAACACATACCCAAAATCCAAACACTTATCCCCTTAGAATCTGAAACATCCATATACCTTGTTACCCTTCGAATCCAGTAGGAAGAACCTCACACTCATTCTTCTCTTTCGAATCCAGTATCAAAGACATAACCCCTGGTTCCTCCCTTCGAATCCAGAAGCATTCAAGGAAACCACTTAAAGGCCCAGCACACGTTCCAGCCTCAAGCAAGGTAAGTCATTCTTAACCTTGAACCCTTCATTTCTAGCATAACATATAAATAAGCTTCCTTTTCGTTTCAAACATGTACGTAGTGTTTGTTACCTTTTCGTTTCCACCCTTTTAGTTTGTTTTTATTGCCTCTCCTTTTGGTTTTGCTCTTTGGTTTATTACAAATGCTTTAAGAACTAACCTGGCCCTGAGGTAATGATAGCATGGCCTTAGGCCATGTTGCTATTTAATATCTCAAACGAAATGAATAGGAGACAGGAGTATGAAACGAAGCCTCATGCTTCCTCACTGACTCCAGGCCCTATCGAAGGAGGCAGAAAGGCAGATTACATCTTATACTGTTTCCACTGGTCCCAATCGAAAGGCAGAAAGGAAGATTACATCTTATACTGGTTCCACTGGTCCCAATCGAAAGGCACAACATGCTGTCCCACTGGTCCCAATCGAAAGGCACAACATGCTGATCGTGAGGTCTCAGTCGAAAGTCATGCCTTCACCCTTTTCAGGCCAAATCGAAGAGAGCCAGAAAGTGCAGAATCGAAGGGTTTTCTGCCTCAATCGAAAGACCCTCATTTTATTGCTTTTATTTTATTTTTGCCTTTATATTTTCATGCAATTCAATATGGTTGTAATAGTGTAGGATTTTATCTTTCTGTGCTTTATTACTTTTATATGCTTGCTAGTAAATAGGATATGTATGGCCAGATAAAATCAACAAGTAGACAATCACTAATAAAAAAACAAAGCATGAAAATAACACACATGCACACTTGCACCCCTAGGGTTTCAATCCACTTGTTGCCTTCAAAAATGGGCCATGATATGCATGTCAAGTACTTTGGCAAAACAAAAACAAAACAAAAGATCATAGTCCCTCAATGACGCTATCTGAGTTGCCTAAACAAAATGATCAAGTCCCTCAAGAAAATTTCCAAAAATACTTGACACCATTGCTATCATGGTCTATACGATGACCCGTGCCTGTCCCGTAAAACATCCTAACACAAGGTTGTTCACAAAATACAATGGTGAAACAACACTGTTAAAAGGGTTAAAAACATAAGAAAGATCTTTGAGTAAAATAGGGTAGATAACTCTTAGTTACTTGATCAAAAACTTGCAAAAACATCCTTGCTATCTTCAAAACACACTTCTCCACACAATTTCAAAACCCTACTTTCAAACATTGAAAACTTTTCAAAAGACAAAAACACCTTTGTATACATTCAAACAAGAATCATTACAAAGGTTGCCACAACGATGACCTCTTTTCAAAACATCTTTCAAAACCACACACAAAGCACCATTTCAAACAATTGGAAAGCAAAGCAAGTGATCTAAGCAAGTAACTAAGAGCCCATGGATAACCATGGATAGAAAGGGTGCTAATACCTTCCCTGTCTATAATCTACTCCCCGAACCCAAGAAAACATCTCAAAGGTCTTTCATGTGCTTTTTGGCCTTTCCTTTGGATAAAATAAAAAGTCGGTGGTGACTCTTGCTAAACCGAAACATTTGCGAACACAAACGCAAAATCCTAAGTCAGTTCTCCCACCGTATCACAGAACTGGAGACTCTGCTGGGGAAATATTCTAAAGGTGGAGTAACCTTAGGGCTTAGATCACCCTTTTGCATGATTATTGATTGCCTTGATTGCTTTACATTCTGGTTCTCTTGCTTGGGCTTGAAATCCTCCACCCGGATTTGGGAAACATTCATAGATAGCAATACATTGTGGAAACTGTGTGGGGTATACCGACATGGTTGAAGCAATAGCTATATTAGTGCGACATATTTGTGAGTACCGGTAGCCTTTGAGTCAATCAAAGAGAATACGGGGCCGCTGAGTGATGTCATTAAGCACTAATGAACTAGAACCTTACTTGACCATCTTGGCCTTTCATTAGGGGTAGTGAGATGACCGGCTTTGGTGCAGTCCGAAGTTGGTAGATACTCAATACTACACTCATTGAGGGTTGTTTTCTTGGAATATTTTGGTCGCTAGTTAAGTGGCTAAACCAAAACAATGAACATAGAAAACAATCCAATGATATTGAGCTCCTTAGAACCCGGTTACAATTCATAGGACAGGTTTTGAGCCAACTAAACTCAAGAGGGTACTTACCTATGAAACCTCATGCAAGCCTGAAACTAGGGTTTTGTGTAACTTGCTTGTACATGTGTTTGTGCATACATCATAAACATCATAAAGCATCATATGCATCCACTAACCATTTCAAGGGTTTGGATCTTCATCTTTGTTCTTGTTTTGTAGGTCATGGAATCTCTTCGCAGGAAAACAATTCAAGTCAACCTTGTGAGAATCCCTCCTCAACTCAAGGAGCTTACATCCAGAATTCCAGAGAATTCTCTCTTCAGTGAAAGACATGGTAGACTCCTCAGCTTAGGCAACACCAACATTGAAGAAGACATGGTTAAAGTTCTCTTCCAGTTCTTTGACCCCCTACACAACTGTTTCACATTCCCTGACTACCAATTGGTGCCTACTTTGGAGGAATTTTCTCAACTCCTGAGAATTCCTATTCTTAATCAACTACCCTACAACGGTACGGAAAAAGATCCAAAGCCTGCAGATGTTGCTCAAGCATTACACTTGCAACCATATGATATCAAGGGGCATTGGGAAACCAGAAGTGGTGTCAAGGGTTTCTTGGCAAAGTTTCTGGGCTGATGCTGAAGAGTATAGTTCTTCATTTCCGCTGGGGATGATGGTTGCAAGAATAAACCGGTAAGAGAAGATGACTCCGTTGAGGAATAAACTTGTTGGAGAGATTACTCTGCGGGGAATACTCTGTGGGAAGAGATACTTCGCTGAGATTTGATGATAACTCCGCTGGGGATACCGTTGATATTTTTTGTTGAGGAATTTTGATGAACTCCACTAGGGAATAGGAAGAACTTCGCCAAGGATGATCTTTCCGTGGTAATTATCTGAGGATAACCCAGTTATAAGCTCTGGTGGGGAGTAACCTCTGAACAAAGCCGGGGAAAGATATTTGTACTCTGCAGGGGACAAGCTTCCAGAGTCTATTGGAGAGATTGATTCAACTTTCCTGGGGAAACTTTTGGACTGTACTGGGGGAATGGCTCCACTGGGGTGTCTGATATTCCGCCGGGGAACAATCTTATATTTCTGTCGAGGAATATTAAGACTGTCGGGGATGCTTGCTGAGGAATATCTTTATACTCCACTGGAGAATATTAAGATCTTCTGGGGATATCCAACTTCCTTAGGGCTGACAGTAGCCTAACTCTACTTGGGGAGAGTGTTGCTGACTTGCTAGGGATACTGTGCCCTTTTGGGGCTGACGGGAGACCCACTCTGCTTGGGGGAGAATTGTTGAATCTTGTCTTACTCTGCGGGGAGTGAAGGTATCTTAGTCATGTTCTTCAGCTGAATCTAACTCGTACCTGGTGGACAGAGCAGCTTGTGTAGTTCAGACAATTCTTATTGCCCCAGTTTCTGTGGGAGAAGGTACCTGTGGAGGTGCTTGATAACTGCCGATTGACAACTCTTCCTCTGGCAGGCAAGTGACGAGATTACGGGACATAGTCGTACGCTGTGATCCCTAATTTTTTCCTAGACCGCTGTTGTACCCCAAAATTTGCCCTCCCATATTCTCCAATAAACTGCCAAGCCAAGCTACAAAATTCCCCAAGAATTGCACAATGCAAAGGCCTCCATACAGTCAAAACTAGGGTTTGTATGTTGATCAAGAAAAGGAAGTTTTCAAAGGCTCAATCAAGTCTCATATGCTTACAAACATGGTCAAGCATCCTCATATCAAGTTTCAAGGCATTCAGCTCAAGATTGTACAGTCAAAACCCTAAATTGCACTACAGTCAACTGTAGGGGCAAAATGGTCATTTGACAGTCAAAAGTTCAAATTTTTGGTCAATATATCATTTTGAAGCCACAAACATCATTTGATCAATGCTTGATCATGATTCTCAAAATTTGGCTCAGAAATCATCAAAGATGCAAAAGTTGCTATATTTGGACAGCTGAAAAAGTCAACTGAAATTGACCAGGGCATAACTTTCACATGGATTATCAGAAAAATTCCATCCAAAGCTCATTTTGAAGAGAAAGACATTTCCTACAACTCATCTTCATACTTCAAGTCCAAGAAATGCTCTCACAAAAAGTTATCAATTTCAACATTATAGGTCATTTTCAAAAGTCAACAAAAAGGGACTTTAAGTCAAAGGCCATAACTTGAGATTGGTAAATCAAAATGACATGGGACCAAAGGCATTGGTTAAAGGACTCAAAGACCTTTCCAAAATGTCCAAGAACATGTGAAAAGCTTAAAAATTGAGCAAGTTGTGCCTTGTAGAAGTTGGGAAATTTTTGTGAAATGGCAAAAGTCAACTATCATTGAAAATCCAATTTTTGACAAAAGGGCCCCATTTTTTCCACTTGGTTCATCCTTGTCATGCCACACACGTGTCCCATGGTTAATTTCAAGACCAAATATTGATTTTTTTATTTTATTTAATTTTTAATGATTTAATTCATTTTTAATCTTTGAAAATTCAAATAAAATTTAAAAACCAATGGAATAGTGTCATGTGAACTTGGACAATTTCTATGTATCATGAACCAACTCAAGAAATCAGGCTAGGGTTCATTTGCACACTAGGTCTAGGTTTTGGCTAAAAAGGAGGAAAATGGTTAAGGATGAAAACCCTAGGACTTATTCTTTCCCAAGCATGAATTAAGGTGAGTTAGCAAGCCAATTCCATTCCATGATCATCACTGAGTCAAACCCTAGGCCTAAGACATTATAAGCTGCGCCCAAACAAGCATTGAGGGATTGAAAATTTTGGACAAAAACACAAATCTGAAATCAGTGCTAGACAATCTTTGAAGCCTTAATTCTTTTCCCATTAGCATCCTGGACAATCACTGAACACGTCCCAACCCCTAACTTCAATCAAAACGCGAAGAAACAGTTGCTACAACCCAAACTGTACAGCAAATTCTTTGAAATCGTACACCATATGCCTCCGTCCTCAAGACATACACGTGTCCCAGATGATCATCCAAGGGCTCAGAGTCAAGGTGCACCATGAACAAAAGTCAATGCACTGATACACAAGCCAAAAGGTCAATGGACTTCAAAGTCTAATGGGCCAAATTCCAGGCCTGGACCCTCCAAATTGGGGTTACCCCCCCCCCCCCCCCCCTGGTTTGCATGTTTTATATTTTTCTTCTTACCTTTATTTTTGCTATTTTATTTATTTTATTGTTTCAACATAATTAGTTTATTTTTACTATAAAATATAAAAACATTCAAAAAAAATCAGAAAAGTCAAAAATTTTAATAATTATTTTATTTTAAATATTGTTTTTTTTGTATAAATAATAACATGTAAAATGTTTAGTTTTAATTAAGTTTTCAACTTTAATTCCTTTTAATAAAAATCAAAAACAAAAACATAGAATTAGGTTAATGACTTTTTCCTTTTAACTTTCCTTGTTTTTTGCCATAGTATTAGTGTTTTTCATAATTAAACTAGGGTTGCATTTTAGGTTAGATTTTAATTCTTTTAATAACTAAAATCCAAAAAAATAGAGTTTAGGTTTAATAACTTTTTATTTTTCTTTTTTTTTTTTTTTAATAATAATATTATTTATTTATTTAATGCACATAAATTAATTTAGAATTAAATTAGGTTAAAAGTCAATATTTTCATAATAAACTTAAAAGACATTAGAATTAGGATTTTAATTTTAATTAACTTTTTTTTTTTTTTTCTTTTAAATCTAAAAAACACAAAAATACCATTTTTCATTTAATTTTAATTTTAGATAACTTAATTATTTTAATTCTTTTAAAGGGTTCAACGCCCTCGCATTTGATTATTTTCTTTTTTTCGCGCGTTTCATTTATTTCTTTTGTAAATAATTATGTATATGTACCAAAGCCATGTAATAACTATTAGAAATTTCTTTTCTGCAATTTATTTTAAAATGGGTCTGGATTAATTTGGCGTTGTAGACCCTCGCCTTTGTAATAGCGTAGGACTTTTATCTTTTCCGCACTTTAAATTCCCGCACATTTAACTGTTAAACAATAACATGAAAGAATGAATGCCCAAAAATAAAATCGAATCGTTAGATCACCAATGCATGACAAGACAAACAATAAACTGAAAATGACACACAATTCGCACACACCACCCCTAGGGTACGCCTCACTGTTGCCTTTCGAAAGGTGGTCGTCGAGTATAGGACGTTTTAGTAAGTCCTTATGTCCATGACATGATCCAGTTGCCTCGAAACGGTTGCCTCGGAAAATAAAGGATCAATGGCATAAGGGTAGCTTCTAAGGTGTCCTACTGTTGCTCTGGTGACCACCACGTCCCTAAAACTCGAATTGACCCGAACACCTCCAACGGTGGTGCTACCTACCTCTCAATGGTGGGATGGCACTACTTCAAAGGACATTTACACAGACGAATTCCTTAGGGTAGGTAGGTTCTCAAGGGTACTTGCTCTAATTTCAAACAAAACAAAAACTCTTTTCACACCAACACACTTTCAAAAACTTTCAAAACAAACTTTTCAAACACTCTGACATACGAGTTGAACTGAAACTTTTCAAAGAATATTTTTGAAACCCACATTGAAAAGCAAGCAAACAATTTTTGAAAACACATTGAGCAAGTACCTAAGAGCCCATGGATAACCATGGATAGAAAGGGTGCTAACACCTTCCCTTTCTATAACCTACCTCCCGAACCGAGAGCAATCTCTTTAAAGGAATTTTTCTGTGCTTTTGTCCTTTCCGATTGGAGAAAATAAAAGACGGTGGCGACTCTTGCTTCCGCGACATTTCGCGAACCAGCTTTAAAACAGTCAGTTCCAGATCCACCGATCACAGAACTGGCGACTCTGCTGGGGATATTACAAACTTAAAGTGAGGTGTACCTTAGGGTTAGTTCATAACTGTGTTTTCAATTGTATTGCTTTGTTTGCTTTAAATTGCGGGACTGTCTTAGGAGTTCTATAGATCCTAACCCGGATCTGGGGGATACCCTTTTAGAAAGTAGCAATAAGGCTGTGAGGGAACTGTGCGGGGTATACCGACATGGTTGAAACAGTCTGCTACGTTGATGTGGCACTTTGGTGTGTACCGGTAACCCTTGAGTTCAGTCAAGGAGAGTACGGGGCCTCCATGTGGTGTCATGAAGCATCAACAGACCTTAGGAACCTTAATTGAACCATCTTGGCCTCTTTAGGGTAGTGAGATAACTGACTTTGGTGCAGTCCGAGGTTGGTTGATACTCGATACTACACTCAATTGAGGGTTGCTTTCCTGGAATATTTCGGTCGCCAGTTCAGTGGCTAAATCGAAACGATGAACAATGAAAGCAATCCCGTGATATTGGGAACCTTAGAACCCGGTTACTTTGATTAGGACAGGTTGAACCCACCAACTTCAAGAGGGTACTACCCAGACCCCATGCTGGCCTAAACCTAAGGGCTCTCTCTTGTGTGACTTGTGTGCCTTAGTACTTGACTATCTGCATGCTTGTGATCTAACACTTGTTTCTTGCAGGTTTGTTTCAGTCCTTAATTAGGACTCATAATAGGGTTACTGACATCACCCCATGCATACCATGACATCATACCATTGCATACATCCTAACCCATTTCAAGGATCTCAAGGGCTTGTGATGCAGGTCAGGACGAATCAACTGTCCCAGCAAGGGGCAAAGAGGATTTATTTTCCTCTAGACCAGGTTGTCAGGGGCTATGACCCACTTGATATGGTGAGCTTTTGACCCTTGGAGAAGGACTCTCAACAATATGAAGTACCTTCAATCAAGCCACCAGTTTCCAATGCTAACTATTTTCTTGTTTACCCCACGAGATTCTTGAAATCATTGCATGCATGTCATACATCTCGTTGCATTACAGGTATCCCCTTGACAGGTTGCTTACTGTTCTTCGCTGTTTATTTCAGCACTATGAACCCTGAATCATCAACCGAGGCATCTATCAAGGCTCTTCAGGCGCAGAACGCCCAATTTCAGGCGCAGAACGCCCAATTTCAGGAGCTGATCAAGGGCTTGGCTCAGGGTCAACAAGAGTTGAAGACCATGCTGCTGAAGAAGACTAAGAAGAAGAGGAGGACTGTGCTATTTAACACTGGGCGCAGACTCGGGAACACTTTGGTTGAAGCTGAAAGGACTCCTCCATCTGTGACGGAAGGTAGTCACCAAGAAAGGGAGGTCCCTACTCCCGTGGGCTCTGACACTGAAACAGACTTCAACGACGAACAGTACCCTCCTGCTGAAGACCGGTACAAACAGCTGGAAGACAGATTAAAGGCTATGGAGGTTCAGCAAGTGCCTGGACTGGATTTCGGAGACTTGGGGTTATCTACTGGGGTGGTGATTCCACACAAGTTCAAGGCACCTGCCTTTGTGAAGTATGACGGGGCTTCCTGTCCCAAGATGCACCTCCGTTCTTATGTAAGGAAGATCTAGCCTTACACAGCAGACAAGAACCTTTGGATCCATTTCTTCCAGGAGAGTCTTTCAGGGACTCACCTCGATTGGTTCTATCAGCTGGATGGAATCAGCATTCGTAACTGGGAGGATCTGGCCACTGCTTTTTACAAGCAGTATCAATATAATGCCGACCTTGCCCCCACACGTACCCAACTTCAGGGTATGTCGTTAGGTGCAAGTGAAGGTTTTAAAGAGTACGCTCAGAGGTGGAGAGACCTAGCTGGCAGAGTGCAGCCACCGTTGACTGATCGGGAGTTGGTAGACACGTTCTTGGGGACCCTGTCTGGTCCATTCTTCAACCACTTGATTGGGAATTCTGCTGCTGGGTTTACAGATCTAATCTTGACCGGAGAAAGAATCGAAGCGGGCATCAAGTCAGGGAAAATACAGAATGGTGACTCCTCGAACACTGAAAAGAAACCATCCAGGAGGGAATCTAGTGCTGTCAACGCATTAGCTATCGCAAAACCGGCCGGTGCTCCTCAGTGTCACCATCAACAAAGGGAAGAGAGACCTAAGAGGCAATTTACTCCCCTCGGCATGACCTTGTCACAAATATTGCCACAGTTGCTGGAAACCAAGTTGGTAACCCTCATGGACCCTCCAAAGAATCCTAACAGGACACCCTCGAGGTACAATCCCAATGCTCGCTGCGCCTATCATTCCGACAGCCCGGGGCATGCTACAGATGACTGTTGGACTTTGAGAAACAGGGTTCAAGATCTGATTGACGCAAAGGAAGTCCAGCTCGACTCTCCAGAGGCTCCCAATATGATCACTGCTCCCTTGCCAAGACATGGCTAGGATTAGTTTTTGTTCATTCAAATATTCAAGTTGTAATTTTCTTTCAATTGTTCAAACATTTTATTTCATGTCAAACTTGGTTATTTCATTAATGCGTTACACATGTCTGTTTTGAAGTAATTATTTCATATTCACTATGTGCAAATTATTTTCATATTTTTTTTCTGATGATCAACGTTCGACTAATAATTCTAAGCCTCTTGAGGGAGGATGACGAAAACGATACCACGATTTACAGTATGCTTTTGAGCAGACCCCGCTGATGAGGTACAGGCATTGTTTCAACCCCTAAACACTGGAGTTATAAGGATGATAATCCCTCGCCAACCCATCAGAGCCAAAGAAGTAGGAGTTTTATTTTCGAAAATCAAAACCCTTAATCATAACCTGGGGCAGGGTAGTTCTCTCAGTTGATCCAAGTACATAACGAATGGCACCAAAGAGGTCCTTACAAAACAAAAGATAGTGATGATTCCAAACAATCATACAGATAGGCAGTCATTATATCTAAAAAAATAAAAACCCATTAAGTCAAAACCTATGAAGGAGACTTACAAAACTGGGGCATCCCGCTGACTGTAATCACAAAAGAAACAGTTCAGGCAAAAAATAGGGATCACAAAATCAAAAAAGGAGGTCACACAGACCCTCGACAAAAATGATGACTGCCTATTCAGAATAAATCATCAACATCCAAACCATCACCGGAAAATCAGAACGAAGACTCAAACAAGGTCTAACGCATGATCAACTGAGTTTAGGTTTGAAGAACGTCACGAAGAGTGGGTGGGTACAAATAATTTGAGCCTTTATTCTTTGTTTCTCAAACCATGAACCAGGCCACGTTATAACCCTCAAAAGTCCCAGCTGAAGCAGGGGTTAGTTCGAAAGCATACTGTCACGAAAGGTATCCTGACTCCTGAAGGCCTACGGTAAATACGGAGTTGACATCATGTTTTTACAAACATTTACTTGTTTTATGAAAAATGCATTTTCAAAATCTTTAAGACAGACATAAGCTTTGCATTTTTAACATGACTCTGTTTGCATATGACTTTTTGTGTGAACAGCAAGGAAATTCGCACGACGAATGCCTAATGAACAGAAGTACCTCCAATCAAGGGGCATGGCATGACTATTGTCCATCATCTGGGGCAGTTAAGTCAAGATCCAGAGAATCTCTCAAAAGGCCAAAAAGCCTGGGGCAAATCTCTGCCTGAGTCACTTGGGGCAATCCAGCAACGAATCTTGCACGATCAGACACCTTCTGACAATATGGCGACACCACCAGCCTGGGGCAAATCTCTGTCTAAGTCACCTGGGGCATTGGATGATCAAACGAAGATCTTCTGGGGCATGGCAAAATACTTCCAACAGGGGCAACTCCCCACATTCTGAGAAATATGGACATAGTCGAAAGAATACTACGCAAAATCAAAGACCCGCTAGGTTGACACACCTAGGCAAAAATAAGGGATTCCTGGCGAACCAAAAGGGTTCGGGCAAAAATAAGGGATGAGATGAAAAAATCTGTACACCCGGCAAGTCGAAAACCTGAAAAGGCGGCTTGGGCAAAAATGGGTATCCCGGTGGACTGAAAACCCGAAAAGGCGGTCCAGGCAAAAGTTAGGGATCAAAGCGTACGAGTATGTCCCAGCATCTCGGCACCTGCCTACCAGAAGACTCGTCAAGTACTCCCACAAGTGCCTCCTCCCACTGAAACTGGGGCAATAAGGAGTTGTCTAAAAGATCCGGTTGTTCTGTCCATCATAGGTTCGGCTAAAGAATGCGACCCAGATATTTTCACTCCCCGCAGAACACGAACGCGTCGTCCGGCTTTATTCAAAGAGTTATTTCCTTAATAAGATATAACTGGGTTATCCTCAGCCAATAGCCACGGAAAAGACCGTCCTCAGTAAAGTCTTATCATCCCCAGCGGAAGCAAAAGCTTATTCTCCAACATCAGCCCAGGAGTGACTTCCCGGCACCCATCAAGGATTTATTTTCCTAGACGAAAGCATACATTCATAAACATCACATTTTCGTACATCATGACACATGCATGTACGCATCATGTCATACAATTGCATTTATGCCGTTGCTTGATTCATATCACGTACTGCATATAACTGACCTTTACCTTTCAGGAAGGATACAGTTGAATGATCAGCTATGTCAAAATAGACAAAACACCGTCAGAAAAGACAAATCCGGTCAAAGAATACAAATCCGGTTTAAATCAATGCCTAAAGATTCCTCTGATACGACTCGTCGTTATAGACACACTCGTCGTTATAGACACTCGTCGTGATAGACACTCGTCGTTATAGACACACTCGTCGTTATAGACACTCGTCGTGATAGACACTCGTCGTGATAGACACTCGTCGTTATAGACACTCGTCGTGATAGACACTCGTCGTGATAGACACTCGTCGTGATAGACACTCGTCGTGATAGACACTCGTCGTGATAGACACTCGTCGTGATAGACACTCGTCGTGATAAACACTCGTCGTGATAGACACTCGTCGTGATAGACACTCGTCGTGATAGACACTCGTCGTGATAGACACTCGTCGTGATAGACACTCGTCGTGATAGACACTCGTCGTGATAGACACTCGTCGTGATAGACACTCGTCGTGATAGACACTCGTCGTGATAGACATTCGTCGTGATAGACACTCGTCGTGATAGACACTCGTCGTGATAGACACTCGTCGTGATAGACACTCGTCGTGATAGACACTCGTCGTGATAGACACTCGTCGTGATAGACACTCGTCGTGATAGACACTCGTCGTGATAGACACTCGTCGTGATAGACACTCGTCGTGATAGACATTCGTCGTGATAGACACTCGTCGTGATAGACACTCGTCGTGATAGACACTCGTCGTGATAGACACTCGTCGTGATAGACATTCGTCGTGATAGACACTCGTTGTGATAGACACTCGTCAGTGTCGACACTTGTCGTTATAGACATTCGTCATAGACACTAGTCGCTATAGACACCCATCGTTAAAGACCACTCGTCCTTGGAAACAACCTGTCAGTAGAGACAACTTCATCACCGTTTGAAGATCCAGACCCAGCTCCTGTAACCAGTCAGGACATATCTATACCAAGCATCTGAAAACCAGCTCCTGCGACGTGTCAGGTACTCATTTTCTTTTGCAGGTATGCAGGTTCTCGCTAAGGAATCTCTTACGCGATCAACATCCAGATGGCATCTATAAGCCCATCATCCTACCCATCAATCTCTAAATGGCATCTATAAGCCCATTCCCCCACCATACTGCTACCATGTGAGCGCAAATTTCTGGGCACTCTAGTGTCCAATCATCTTCTACCCTCGGATTACAAAAGGCACGTCAGCCAATCTCCATCCTCAGGTCTAAGAAGATTGAACAGGGGCAACTGTTGTACCCCAAAATTTGCCCTCCCATATTCTCCAATAAACTGCCAAGCCAAGCTACAAAATTCCCCAAGAATTGCACAATGCAAAGGCCTCCATACAGTCAAAACTAGGGTTTGTATGTTGATCAAGAAAAGGAAGTTTTCAAAGGCTCAATCAAGTCTCATATGCTTACAAACATGGTCAAGCATCCTCATATCAAGTTTCAAGGCATTCAGCTCAAGATTGTACAGTCAAAACCCTAAATTGCACTACAGTCAACTGTAGGGGCAAAATGGTCATTTGACAGTCAAAAGTTCAAATTTTTGGTCAATATATCATTTTGAAGCCACAAACATCATTTGATCAATGCTTGATCATGATTCTCAAAATTTGGCTCAGAAATCATCAAAGATGCAAAAGTTGCTATATTTGGACAGCTGAAAAAGTCAACTGAAATTGACCAGGGCATAACTTTCACATGGATTATCAGAAAAATTCCATCCAAAGCTCATTTTGAAGAGAAAGACATTTCCTACAACTCATCTTCATACTTCAAGTCCAAGAAATGCTCTCACAAAAAGTTATCAATTTCAACATTATAGGTCATTTTCAAAAGTCAACAAAAAGGGACTTTAAGTCAAAGGCCATAACTTGAGATTGGTAAATCAAAATGACATGGGACCAAAGGAATTGGTTAAAGGACTCAAAGACCTTTCCAAAATGTCCAAGAACATGTGATAAGCTTAAAAATTGAGCAAGTTGTGCCTTGTAGAAGTTGGGAAATTTTTGTGAAATGGCAAAAGTCAACTATCATTGAAAATCCAATTTTTGACAAAAGGGCCCCATTTTTTCCACTTGGTTCATCCTTGTCATGCCACACACGTGTCCCATGGTTAATTTCAAGACCAAATATTGATTTTTTTATTTTATTTAATTTTTGATGATTTAATTCATTTTTAATCTTTGAAAATTCAAATAAAATTTAAAAACCAATGGAATAGTGTCATGTGAACTTGGACAATTTCTATGTATCATGAACCAACTCAAGAAATCAGGCTAGGGTTCATTTGCACACTAGGTCTAGGTTTTGGCTAAAAAGGAGGAAAATGGTTAAGGATGAAAACCCTAGGACTTATTCTTTCCCAAGCATGAATTAAGGTGAGTTAGCAAGCCAATTCCATTCCATGATCATCACTGAGTCAAACCCTAGGCCTAAGACATTATAAGCTGCGCCCAAACAAGCATTGAGGGATTGAAAATTTTGGACAAAAACACAAATCTGAAATCAGTGCTAGACAATCTTTGAAGCCTTAATTCTTTTCCCATTAGCATCCTGGACAATCACTGAACACGTCCCAACCCCTAACTTCAATCAAAACGCGAAGAAACAGTTGCTACAACCCAAACTGTACAGCAAATTCTTTGAAATCGTACACCATATGCCTCCGTCCTCAAGACATACACGTGTCCCAGATGATCATCCAAGGGCTCAGAGTCAAGGTGCACCATGAACAAAAGTCAATGCACTGATACACAAGCCAAAAGGTCAATGGACTTCAAAGTCTAATGGGCCAAATTCCAGGCCTGGACCCTCCAAATTGGGGTTACCCCCCCCCCCTGGTTTGCATGTTTTATATTTTTCTTCTTACCTTTATTTTTGCTATTTTATTTATTTTATTGTTTCAACATAATTAGTTTATTTTTACTATAAAATATAAAAACATTCAAAAAAAATCAGAAAAGTCAAAAATTTTAATAATTATTTTATTTTAAATATTGTTTTTTTTGTATAAATAATAACATGTAAAATGTTTAGTTTTAATTAAGTTTTCAACTTTAATTCCTTTTAATAAAAATCAAAAACAAAAACATAGAATTAGGTTAATGACTTTTTCCTTTTAACTTTCCTTGTTTTTTGCCATAGTATTAGTGTTTTTCATAATTAAACTAGGGTTGCATTTTAGGTTAGATTTTAATTCTTTTAATAACTAAAATCCAAAAAAATAGAGTTTAGGTTTAATAACTTTTTATTTTTCTTTTTTTTTTTTTTTAATAATAATATTATTTATTTATTTAATGCACATAAATTAATTTAGAATTAAATTAGGTTAAAAGTCAATATTTTCATAATAAACTTAAAAGACATTAGAATTAGGATTTTAATTTTAATTAACTTTTTTTTTTTTTTTCTTTTAAATCTAAAAAACACAAAAATACCATTTTTCATTTAATTTTAATTTTAGATAACTTAATTATTTTAATTCTTTTAAAGGGTTCAACGCCCTCGCATTTGATTATTTTCTTTTTTTCGCGCGTTTCATTTATTTCTTTTGTAAATAATTATGTATATGTACCAAAGCCATGTAATAACTATTAGAAATTTCTTTTCTGCAATTTATTTTAAAATGGGTCTGGATTAATTTGGCGTTGTAGACCCTCGCCTTTGTAATAGCGTAGGACTTTTATCTTTTCCGCACTTTAAATTCCCGCACATTTAACTGTTAAACAATAACATGAAAGAATGAATGCCCAAAAATAAAATCGAATCGTTAGATCACCAATGCATGACAAGACAAACAATAAACTGAAAATGACACACAATTCGCACACACCACCCCTAGGGTACGCCTCACTGTTGCCTTTCGAAAGGTGGTCGTCGAGTATAGGACGTTTTAGTAAGTCCTTATGTCCATGACATGATCCAGTTGCCTCGAAACGGTTGCCTCGGAAAATAAAGGATCAATGGCATAAGGGTAGCTTCTAAGGTGTCCTACTGTTGCTCTGGTGACCACCACGTCCCTAAAACTCGAATTGACCCGAACACCTCCAACGGTGGTGCTACCTACCTCTCAATGGTGGGATGGCACTACTTCAAAGGACATTTACACAGACGAATTCCTTAGGGTAGGTAGGTTCTCAAGGGTACTTGCTCTAATTTCAAACAAAACAAAAACTCTTTTCACACCAACACACTTTCAAAAACTTTCAAAACAAACTTTTCAAACACTCTGACATACGAGTTGAACTGAAACTTTTCAAAGAATATTTTTGAAACCCACATTGAAAAGCAAGCAAACAATTTTTGAAAACACATTGAGCAAGTACCTAAGAGCCCATGGATAACCATGGATAGAAAGGGTGCTAACACCTTCCCTTTCTATAACCTACCTCCCGAACCGAGAGCAATCTCTTTAAAGGAATTTTTCTGTGCTTTTGTCCTTTCCGATTGGAGAAAATAAAAGACGGTGGCGACTCTTGCTTCCGCGACATTTCGCGAACCAGCTTTAAAACAGTCAGTTCCAGATCCACCGATCACAACCGCCCTTTCGGGTTTTCAGTCCACCGGGATACCCTTTTTTGCCTAAGCCGCCTTTTCAGGTTTTCGACTTGCCGGGTGTACAAATTTTTCATTTTCGTCCCTTATTTTTGCCCGAACCCTTTTGGTTCGCCGGGAAGCCCTTGTTTTTGCCTAGGTGTGTCAACCTAGCGGGTCTTTGATTATGCGCAATATTTTTTTCGACTATGTTCGTGCTCTCAGGATGCAGGGAGTTGTCACTGTCAGTAGTGTTGCGTCGCCATACTATCAGAAGATGTCTGATCGTGCAAGATTCGTTGCTGGAATTCCTGCCCAATGCCCCAAGTGACTCAGGCGGAGATTTTCCCCAGGCTATTGGGCATTTGAGAGATTCTCTGAATCTTGACTAGACTGCCCCAGATTATGGACAATGCTCATGGCTGCCCCTTGGTTGGGAGTGCTTTTGTTCACTAGATGTTCTTCGTGCGAATTTCTCTGCTGTTCAAACAAATAGTCATATGCAAACAATGTTATTTAAAAATGCAAAGCTTATGTCTGTCTTGAAATTTTTGAAAAATGAAGTTTTCAATAAAATAAGTAAATTTTGTAAAATGTGATGTCAACTCGTTATTTTACCGCAAGCCTTAAGGAGTCAGGATACCTTTCGTCACAGTATGCTTTCGAACTAACACATGCTTCAGCTAGGACTTTTAAGGGTTATAACGTGGCCTGGTTCATGGTTTAAGAAACAAAGGATAAAGGCTCAAAGTATTTGTACCCACCCGCTCATCGTGATGTTCTTCAAACCTAAACTCAGCTGATCATGTGTTAGACCTTGTTTGAGTCTTTGTCCCGATATACCAGTGATGGTTCGGATATTGACAGTTTATTTTGAATAGGCACTCATTTCTTTTTTGTTGTTGTTGAGGGTTTGTAGGACCTCTTTCTTTTTTGATTTCGTTATCCCTGTTTTTTGCCTGAATTGTTCCTTTTTGTGATTACAGTCAGCGGGATGCCCCAGTTTTGTAAGTCTCCTTCATAGGTTTTGATTTAATGGGCTTTTAGTTTTGAGAAATAATGACTGCCTGTCTTTATGATTATTCGGAACCATCACTGTCTTTTGTTTCGGAAGGACTTCTTTGATGCTATTCGCTGTGCACTTGGATCAACTGAGAGAACTACCCTGCCCCAGGTTATGATTAAGGGTTTTAATTTTCGAAAAGAAAAACTCCGACTTCTTTGGCTCAAAGGGGTTGACGATGGATTATCTTCCTTATAACTCCAGTGTTTAGGAATTGAAACAATGCCTGTACCTCATCAGCGGGGTCTGTTCAAAAGCATACTGTAAAAATTATGGTATCGTTTTCGTCATCCTCCCTCAAGAGGTTTAGAATTATTAATTGAGAGTTTTCACATCACAAAAAATGAAAGCAGTTTGAATATAGAGAATGCGAATATATTGATTCAAAACAGACATATGCGATGCATTGATAAAGTAATAAAGTTTGCTATGACAATAATTGTTTGAACAATCAAAGAAAAACACAACTTGAACATTCGAATGAACAAAAGTCTTCTAGTCTCAGGACTTGTCACTTCAAATGGTGAATCTCGCAGGGATAGTAGAAGAACTCGACCTGACCATCTTGGGTGAATTCCACTGCTCCTTCATCGATTAGGTTTTGGATTTTGTACCTCAACTTCCAACAGTTATCAGTATCGTGCCCCGGGCTGTTAGAATGGTATGCGCATCTGGCCCCATGATTATAGTTGGGTGAAGAAGTCTTAGGATTAGGGTGAGGTCCTATCAACGTCACCAGATTCAACTTTAACAGGTGTTGCAAAGCTTGGGACAACGACGTGTTGAGCTTGGTAAATTGCCTTCGGGGCTTACTCTGATCAACCCGTTGCTCTGGGCAAGGTTGTGGTTGGACCTGTGAAGTGGTAGCAGCTTGGAGAGGTCTATTCATCAAACCAAACCTTTGACTTCTTGGGGGCTGATTACCGGTTTGGTCCCCAACCCTGACTACTTGATTCATACTGTCTTGCTGAAGCTGGTGAGGTTGATGCTGAATTTGTGACCCTGAAGCAAGTTGAGGAGTTTTTCCCTTGTCTTCTTGTCTCAAAGGGAATTTAATGATGACTGGTTCTTCAGCTTTAGATGTTTGTCCCAGTTGGTTATCCCGAAGCAGTTGGTTGACAAGAACCTTGAGCTCTTCTTGTCTTTGAGCTAAGTCTTGAATGAGGGTCATCTGCCCCAGCATCTGGGTTCTCATTGTATCCACCTCAGCTTGCAGATGTTTCAGCCGTTCATCCTTACTGTCTTCTGGACTGTTCCTGACCAAAGTCCCCGTGAGGAGTGTTCTCAGCTCTTCCTGCCCTTTAGATAGATTTATGAGGATCTCCCTGAACCGAGTCTCTTGAGCATGAAGATCCTGGTTGTCTTGTTGGGAAGCCATTGCTGAAATAAACAGCGAAGAAGGTAAGTGACCTGTAACAAGGGTACCTGTAATGCAATGATATGTATGTATGCAAGTAATGTTTTCAAGGATCTCGCGGGGTAAACAAGAACATTGTTAGAATTTGAATTCTGTAGCTTGATGGAAGGCACTTCATGTTGATGAGAGTCCTTCTTCAAGAGTCAAGGCTCACCATATCGAGTGGGTCATAGCCCCTGACTCAAGTTATCAACCTTGGCTAGAGGAAAATAAATCCCCTTTGCCCCTTGCTAGACATTTGATTAACATGACCTGCATCACAAACCCTTGAGATCCTTGAAATGGGTTAGTCCTTATGCAGGATGTATGCAATGGTATGATGGTATGATGTTATGCTATGCGTGGAGTAATGTAGGTAAACCCTGTTATGAGTCCAGATTAAGGACTGTAAACAAAACCTGCAAGAAACTCAAGTGTCAGATAACAAGCATGCAAGTAGTCAAGTTTGAAGGTACACAAGTCACACAAGACAACCCTTAGAGTTCAGGCCAGCATGAAGTTTGGGTACTACCCTCTTGAAGTTGGTGGGCTCAAACCTGTCCTATCAAAAGTAACCGGGTTCTAAGGAGCTCAATATCATTGGGCTATTTTCTATGTTCATTGTTTCGATTTATCCACTGAACTGGCGATCAAAATATTCCAAGAAAACAACCCTCAATGAGTGTAGTATCGAGTATCTACCAACTTCGGACTGCACCAAAGTCGGTCATCTCACTACCCCTAAAGAGGCCAAGATGGTCAAGTAAGGTTCCTAAGGTCAGTTGATGCTTCAAGACACCACGCGGCGGCCTCGTACTCTCCTTGACTTGACTCAAGGGTTACCGGTACTCACCAAAGTGCCACATCAATGTAGCAAACTGCTTCAACCGTGTCAGTATACCCCACACAATTCCCTCACAGTTTGTTGCTACTTTCTAAAAGGTATCCCCCAGATCCGGGTTAGGATCTATGAAACTCTAAAACAGGCCCACAATATTAAAGCAAACAAAACAAGCAATTGAAAACATAAGAGTGGTCTAATCCTAAGGTACACCTCACTTATAAGTCTCCCCAGCAGAGTCGCCAGTTCTGTGATCGGTGGAAATAGAACTGACTGTTTTTTAAGCTGGTTCGCGAAATGTCGCGGTAAGAAAGAGTCGCCACCGTCTTTTATGTTCTCCAACATGGAAAGGACAAAAGCACAGCAAAATTCCTTCTTTGAAAATGTTTCTCGGTTCGGGAGGTAGATTTATAGAAAGGGAAGGTGTTAGCACCCTTTCTATCCGTGGTTATCCACGGGCTCTTAGGTACTTGCTCTTATGTTTTCAAAATTTGTTTGCTTTTCAAATGTGCGTGGGTTTTGAAAAAAAGTTTCGTTTAAAAAATTTCTAAGTAACTCTTGTGTCTGTCCTCAAGAGTGTATGAAAATTTTGTTTGAAAACTTTTTGAAAGTGTCAGTGTGAAAAGATGTTTTTGTTTGTTTGAGAGAGCAAGTACCTATGAGAAATCTACCTATTCTAAGGAATTAGGCTGTGTAAGAGTCCTTTAGATAGTGCTATCCCACTATTGAGAAGTAGGTAGCACCATCGTTGGAGGTGTTCGGGTCAATTCGATTATAGGGACAGTGTGGTCACCGAAGCAATAGTAGGACGCCTTAGTGGTAACCCTAATGTTCTAGATCCTTTGTATCCGAGGCAACCGTTTCGAGGCAACTGGATCTTAGACAGGAGGGCGACCTCTAAAACACTCTATACTTGACGACCACGTTCGAGGCAACCAGTGAGGCGTACCCTAGGAGTGGCATGTGCATGTGTATTGTTTTTCAGTTAAATTGTCTTTGCATGTTATTTGTGAGCTACGGAATGGTTTTATTATTCATACATTCTTGCATGCATATTAACAGTTAAATGATTTGCAGGAAATAAAGTGCGGAAAGGTAAATCTAGCTATTACAAGGCGCGGGTCTATACATCGCCAAAAAAACAAAAACCCGTTTGGAAATAAAGTGCGAGAAAAATAAAGAAAACGATAAAAGATCCTAATTAACTATTACATTTCCTGAGCAGATACAAAATAATGAATTTAAAAAATAAATACGCGCGAAAGAATGAATCGGGACGTCCTAGGGTTTTGACCCTTTTTTTTTAGAAAGAATGAGATTGTCCCTTTTTTGCAATTAATTAAAAATTAAACTAAATTACTAATTAATTAATTTATTAAAAAAATGTTTTTGTATTTTTATGTTTTTAATGAAAATAAAAATAAGGATTTAAAAGTCAAAGGAAAGAAAAACCTAGTTCTAAATTTATTTTAGTTATTAAGAAGAAGATTAAAGTTGCATATTTAAACTAATTAATTAATTATAATTTATTTACAAAAAATAATATGAAATTAATAAATAATAATAATATTAGTTTTTTTTATTTTATTGTGAAAAATGTTAATTGGTTAATTAAATAATTAATAAAACTAATAATTAATAAAAGGGAAATTATAAAAGAAAAGAAAATAAAAAGAGAAAAAGGAAAAGAAAATAAGAACCCAGGGGGTGTTGGACCCTTAGGGAGGTGAATCTGGAAATTTAGGCCCATTATCTCAAGCCTTGTTGACTTTTTGCAATTGGCTGCGTGTGCTTTGACCAAGATGTATGGTGGTCATCCTCTCTTGGCCTTTGGATCACTGCTTGAAGCCACATGGCAGGCTGGGACATGAGGCGTATGGTGAAACGCACTGGGCATCCTGCATAGAATCATGTTATGAAAATAGAAATAAATATTGGGGTGGACCTGGGAATCGAACCCAGGTCCCAATGGTTGTTGGACGCGCCTTCCACCAACTCAACCAACTGCTTGCTTTGATTTTATAATGGGCAATAAACATAAAATAGAAAAACAACGTCTATGCTGGAATTTAACAAAACGCGCGCATATTATTTGAATGCTCCAACCATAGTTCAACACGTCAGTTATCTTCTTCCTTTTCCCTGCAACATAAAATCAAATAGCGGGGGTTTTTAACCCCCACAACCTGCATTAAGAGAAAATAGCGAATAGGCGTATGATGATCAGAAATTGTTCGCGAGGGTTGGGTTGGATTCGTCTGGCCTTGACGAATTCAACCATAGGTCTAAGAAGATCCAATTTTTCCTGTGGAGCAAACCCCCAAATTCAAAGTTTGAAAACCCTAGAAAATGTTAATGGTAGTTTATGATTCAGGACGTTTCAAGGCAATTGGACCACACCATTAGCTTCCTGTGAGTTCTATGAACATGAAACAATCAACAAAACATATCAAACGCGCATGAATAATGAGATGTAATTCTAAAAAATATGTGCAAACTGTACGACTGTGTAGAGCGTTTTCTTGGGTGTTGACACTTGAATTTGATTGCAATGCGTTCCTGAGTGTGCTAGCAACGTGTTTGAATCAAGAAAAGGGTTTGAATTGGCCTGGAAGGTTGAATTCAGTTTTGACTTTTCTTGACTTTTTTTCAAAATGGCATAAGGGCTTGCAGCAGCTTTTTCACGTGAAATGTATTAGGTTTTGGTTCAGCATATGTATGGGAATAGAATTAGGTCAGCAGCTGGGCCAATGATCCATGGAATTGATGTCTTGAGATTTTTCTTTAACCACCATTGAAAGCTTTCCATATTTGGTTCAAAATCAAGATTTTGTGCACAAAAAGCCTTAGCACAAAATTGTGAGCTGGCATATCATACATAAAAGCTATTCAAACCAAAAATATGCCATTCAATTAATTTTTAGATTTATTTGAATTATTATGGATTTAAAATGAATTAAATCCATAAAAATTAAATAAAAATGAAAAAAATAAATATTTGGTCTTGAAATTAATCATGGGACACGTGGGTGGCATGACAAGGCTGAATTAAGTGGAAGAAAGTGGGCCCTTTTGTCAAAAATTGAAGTTTTAAGGATAGTTGACTTTTGCCATTTCACAAAAATTTCCCAACTTCTCCAATGCATATCTTGCTCAATTTTGATCATATGAACATGTTCTTGGACATTTTGGAAAGGTATTGAAGTCCTCTAACCAATGCCTTTGGTCCCATGTCATTTTGATTTACCAATCTCAAGTTATGGTTTTTGACTTAAAATGCCTTTTTGTTGACTTTTGAAAATGACCTATAATATTGAAATTGATAACTTTTTGTGAGAGCATTTCTTGGACTTGGAATGTGAATATGAGTTGTAGGAAATTTCATCCCCTTCAAAATGAGCATTGGATGGGATTTTTCTGATGAGCCATGAAAAAGTTATGCCTTGGTCAAGTTACAGTTGACTTTTCAGCTGTCCAAAAATGGAAACTTTTGCATCTTGATGATTTTTAAGCCATGCTTGTGGAATCATGATCAAGACTTGATCAAATGATGATTGTGGCTTCAAAATAAGATGTTGACCAAAATTTTTGACTTTTTACTGCCAAATGACCATTTTGCCCCTACAGTTGATTGTGAACCAAATGAAGCTTTTGACTGTGCAACTTGAAGCTGTGAGCTATGACACTTGACATGTAGATGCTTGAGGATATGTGTAAGCCTATGGGACTTGATTGGACCATTGAAAACCTAAAATTCACCGAGGGAATCAAAACCCTAATTTGACTGGCTTAGGAGGCATGTTTGAACTGTGCAATCCTTGAGAGATTTTGAACCATTTGAAGGTTGATCTTGACAAATCTTGAAGAATATGGGAGGGAAAATTTTGGGGTACAACAGTTGCCCCTGTTCAATCTTCTTAGACCTGAGGATGTAGATTGGCTTGCGAGCCTTTCGAGATCTGAAGGTGGAAGATGATTGAACACTAGAGTGCCCAGAAATTTGCACCCGCATAGTAGAATATCTGCAATGTGACAGCGGGAATGGGCTTACAGATGCCATTTGGAAAGATGGTGGATAGGGGGATGGGCTTATAGATGCCATCTGGATGTGTGACAGAACCTTGTTGGGAATGGGCTTATAGATGTCATTTGGAAGTGTAATGAATAGTTGCGGAGATGGGCTTAAAGATGCCATCCGGGGGTGTCGATCGCGTAAGAGTTCCTTAGAGAGAACTTGCCTACTTTGAGAAAGGAAGATGGTTTCCTGGCATGTTACAGGGATTGATCTTCAAACTCTTTATGCAGATATGCCCTGGCTGGATACAGGTATCGAATCTACGATCAAATGCTCACAGATATGCCCTGGCTAGATACAGGTATCGAATCTCTAAACTCTTCATGCAGATATGCCCTGGCTAGATACAGGTATCGAATCTACAATCAAATACTCGCAGATATGCCCTGGCTAGATACAGGAATCGAATATGGAATTAGTCGTCTACAAATATGCCCTGGATGGATACAGGAGTCGAATCTCTAAACTCTTCATGCAGATATGCCCTGGCTGGATACAGGAATCGAATCTACAATCAGTTACTCACAGATATGCCATGGCTAGATACAGGTATCAAATCTGGAATTAGTCATCTACAGATATGCCCTGGATGGATACAGAAGTCGAATCTCTAAACTCTTCATGCAGACATGCCCTGGCTAGATACAGGTGTCGAATCTATAATCAGTTACTCACAGATATGCCCTGGATAGATACAGGAATCGAATCTGGAATTAGTCGTCTACAGCTATGCCCTGGCTAGATACAGGAGTCGAATCTCTAAACTCTTCATGCAGATATGCCCTGGCTGGATACATGAATCGAATCTACAATGAGTTACTCACAGATATGCCCTGGCTAGATACAGGTATCGAATCTGGAATTAGTCGTCTACAGATATGCCCTGGCTGGATACAGGAGTCGAATCTCTAAACTCTTCATGCAGACATGCCCTGGCTAGATACAGGTGTCGAATCTACAATCAGTTACTCACAGATATGCCCTGGATAGATACAGGAATCGAATCTGGAATTAGTCGTCTACAGATATGCCCTGGCTAGATACAGGAGTCGAATCTCTAAACTCTTCATGCAGACATACCCTGGCTAGATACAGGTGTCGAATCTACAATCAGTTACTCACAGATATGCCCTGGCTAGATACAGGTATCGAATCTGGAATTAGTCGTCTACAGATATGCCCTGGCTGGATACAGGAGTCGAATCTCTAAACTCTTCATGCAGACATGCCTTGGCTAGATACAGGTGTCGAATCTACAATCAGTTACTCACAGATATGCCCTGGCTAGATATAGGTAACGAATCTAGAATTAGTCGTCTACAGATATGCCCTGGCTGGATACAGGAGTCGAATCTCTAAACTCTTCATGCAGACATGCCCTGGCTAGATACAAGTGTCGAATCTACAATCAGTTACTCACTAATATGCCCTGGCTAGATACAGGTATCGAATCTGGAATTAGTCGTCTACAGATATGCCATGGCTGGATACAGGAGTCGAATCTCTAAACTCTTCATGCAGACATGCCCTGGCTAGATACAGGTGTCGAATCTACAATCAGTTACTCACAGCTATGCCCTGGCTAGATACAGGAATCAAATCTGGAATTAGTCGTCTACAGATATGCCCTGGCTGGATACAAGATTCGAATCTCTAAACTCTTCATGCAGACATGCCCTGGCTAGATACAGGTGTCGAATCTACAATCAGTTACTCACAGATATACCCTGGCTAGATACAGGAATCGAATATGGAATTAGTCGTCTACAGATATGCCCTAGCTGGATACGGGAGTCGAATCTCTAAACTCTTCATGCAGACATGCCCTGGCTAGATACAGGTGTCGAATCTACAATCAGTTACTCAAATATATGCCCTGGCTAGATACAGGAATCGAATCTGGAATTAGTCGTCTACAGATATGCCCTGGCTGGATACATGAGTCGAATCTCTAAACTCTTCATGCAGACATGCCCTGGCTAGATACAGGTGTCGAATCTACAATCAGTTACTCACAGATATGCACTGGCTAGATACAGGAATCGAATCTGGAATTGCGACAGTTGATAGTAGTTATCTTTGGATTGACCTTTTTCCTGAAAAGGCAAAACATCAGTTGTATGCAATGTCATGATGCACGAACTGCATGATTTTAAGATGTTCTCAAAAATAAATGAGATTTGTGTTGTATGATGCGTATGCATGCTATAATGTATGAAGATGTGATGTTTATGAACGTATTTTCGTCTAGGAAAATAAATCCATGACGAATACCGGGAACTTGTTGAATCCTGGGCTGATGCTGAAGAGTAGAGTTCTTCATTTCCGCTGGGGATGATGGTTGCAAGAATAAACCGGTAGGAGAATATGACTCCGTTGAGGAATAGACTTGTTGGAGAGATTACTCTACGGGGAATACTCTGTGGGAAGAGATACTTCGCTGATATTTGATGATAACTCCGCTGGGGATACCGTTGATATTTTTTGTTGAGGAATTTTGATGAACTCCGCTGGGGAATAAGAAGAACTTCGCCGAGGACGATCTTTCTGTGGTAATTAGCTGAGGATAATCCAGTTATAAGCTCTGGTGGGGAGTAACCTCTGAACAAAGTCGGGGAAAGATATTTGTACTCTGAAGGGGACAAGCTTCCAGAGTCTACTGGGGAGATTGATTCAACTTTCCTGGGGAAACTTTTGGACTGTACTGGGGGAATGGCTCCACTGGGGTGTCTGATATTCCACCGGGGAACAATCTTATATTTCTGTCGAGGAATATTAAGACTGTCGGGGATGCTTGCTGAGGAATATCTTTATACTCCGCTGGAGAATATTAAGATCTTATGGGGATATCCAACTTCCTTAGGGCTGACAGTAGCCTAACTCTGCTTGGGGAGAGTGTTGCTGACTTGCTAGGGATACTGTGCCCTTTTGGGGCTGACGGGAGACCCACTCTGCTTGGGGGAGAATTGTTGAATCTTGTCTTACTCTGCGAGGAGTGAAGGTATCTTAGTCATGTTCTTCAGCTGAATCTAACTCGTACCTGGTGGACAGAGCAGCTTGTATAGTTCAGACAATTCTTATTGCCCCAATTTCTGTGGGAGAAGGTACCTGTGGAGGTGCTTGATAACTGCCGATTGACAACTCTTCCTCTGGCAGGCAAGTGACGAGTTGACGGGACATAGTCGTACGCTGTGATCCCTAATTTTTTCCTGGACCGCCCTTTCAGGTTTTCAGTCCACCGGGATACCTTTTTTTGCCCAAGCCGCCTTTTCAGGTTTTCGACTTGCTGGGTGTACAAATTTTTCATTTTCGTCCCTTATTTTTGCCCGAACCCTTTTGGTTCGCCGGGAAGCCCTTGTTTTTGCCTAGGTGTGTCAACCTAGCGGGTCTTTGATTATGCGCAGTATTTTTTTCGACTATGTCCGTTCTCTCAGGATGCAGGGAGTTGTCACTGTCAGTAGTGTTGCGTCGCCATACTATCAGAAGATGTCTGATCGTGCAAGATTCGTTGCTGGAATTCCTGCCCAATGCCCCAAGTGACTCAGGCGGAGATTTTCCCCAGGCTATTGGGCATTTGAGAGATTCTCTAAATCTTGACTAGACTGCCCCAGATTATGTACAATGCTCATGTCTGCCCCTTGGTTAGGAGTGCTTTTGTTCACTAGATGTTCTTCGTGCGAATTTCTCTACTGTTCAAACAAATAGTCATATGCAAACAATGTTATTTAAAAATGCAAAGCTTATGTCTGTCTTGAAATTTTTGAAAAATGAAGTTTTCAATAAAACAAGTAAATTTTGTAAAATGTGATGTCAACTCGTTATTTTACCGCAAGCCTTAAGGAGTCAGGATACCTTTCGTCACAGTATGCTTTCGAACTAACCCATGCTTCAGCTAGGACTTTTAAGGGTTATAAGGTGGCCTGGTTCATGGTTTAAGAAACAAAGGATAAAGGCTCAAAGTATTTGTACCCACCCGCTCTTCGTGATGTTCTTCAAACCTAAACTCAGCTGATCATGTGTTAGACCTTGTTTGAGTCTTTGTCCCGATATACCAGTGATGGTTCGGATATTGACAGTTTATTTTGAATAGAAAGTCATTTCTTTTTTGTTGTTGTTGAGGGTTTGTAGGACCTCTTTCTTTTTTGATTTCGTTATCCCTGTTTTTTTCCCGAACTGTTCCTTTTTGTGATTACAGTCAGCGGGATGCCCCAGTTTTGTAAGTCTCCTTCATAGGTTTTGACTTAATGGGCTTTTAGTTTTGAGAAATAATGACTGCCTGTCTTTATGATTATTCGGAACCATCACTGTCTTTTGTTTCGGAAGGACTTCTTTGATGCTATTCGCTGTGCACTTGGATCAACTGAGAGAACTACCCTGCCCCAGGTTATGATTAAGGGTTTTAATTTTCAAAAAGAAAAACTCCAAATTCTTTGGCTCAAAGGGGTTGACGAGGGATTATCTTCCTTATAACTCCAGTGTTTAGGAATTGAAACAATGCATGTACCTCATCAGCGGGGTCTGTTCAAAAGCATACTGTATAAATTGTGGTATCGTTTTCGTCATCCTCCCTCAAGAGGTTTAGAATTATTAATTGAGAGTTTGCACATCACAAAAAATGAAAGCAGTTTGAATATAGAGAATGCGAATATATTGATTCAAAACAGACATATGTGATGCATTGATAAAGTAATAAAGTTTGCTATGACAATAATTGTTTGAACAATAAAAAAAAATACAACTTGAACATTCGAATGAACAAAAGTCTTCTAGTCTCAGGACTTGTCACTTCAAATGGTGAATCTCACAGGGATAGTAGAAGAACCCGACCTGACCATCTTGGGGGAATTCCACTGCTCCTTCATCGATCAGGTTTTGGATTTTGTACCTCAACTTCCAACAGTTGTCAGTATCGTGCCCCGGGCTGTTAGAATGGTATGCGCATCTGGCCCCAGGATTATAGTTGGGTGAAGAAGTCTTAGGATTTGGGTGAGGTCCTATCAACGTCACCATATTCAACTTTAACAGGTGTTGCAAAGCTTGGGACAGCAACGTGTTGAGCTTCGTAAATTGCCTTCGGGGCTTACTCTGATCAACCCGTTGCTCTGGGCGAGGTTGTGGTTGGACCTGTGAAGTGGTAGCAGCTTGGAGAGGTCTATTCATCAAACCAAACCTTTGACTTCTTGGGGGCTGATTACCGGTTTGGTCCCCAACCCTGACTACTTGCTTCATACTGTCTTGCTGAAGCTGGTGAGGTTGATGCTGAATTTGTGACCCTGAAGCAAGTTGAGGAGTTTTTCCCTTGTCTTCTTGTCTCAAAGGGAATTTAATGATGACTGGTTCTTCAGCTTTAGATGTTTGTCCCAGTTGGTTATCCCGAAGCAGTTGGTTGACAAGAACCCTGAACTCTTCTTGTCTTTGAGCTAAGTCTTGAATGAGGGTCATCTGCCCCAGCATCTGGGTTCTCATTGTATCCACCTCAGCTTGCAGATGTTTCAGCCGTTCATCCTTACTGTCTTCTGGACTGTTCCTGACCAAAGTCCCCGTGAGGAGTGTTCTCAGCTCTTCTTGCCCTTTGGATAGATTTAGGAGGATCTCCCCGAACCGAGTCTCTTGAGCATGAAGATCCTGGTTGTCTTGTTGGGAAGCCATTGCTGAAATAAACAGCGAAGAAGGTAAGTGACTTGTAACAAGGGTACCTGTAATGCAATGATATGTATGTATGCAAGCAATGTTTTCAAGGATCTCGCGGGGTAAACAAGAACATTGTTATAATTTGAATTATGTAGCTTGATGGAAGGCACTTCATGTTGATGAGAGTCCTTCTTCAAGAGTCAAGGCTCACCATATCGAGTGGGTCATAGCCCCTAACTCAAGTTATCAACCTTGGCTAGAGGAAAATAAATCCCCTTTGCCCCTTGCTAGACATTTGATTCATCATGACCTGCATCACAAACCCTTGAGATCCTTGAAATGGGTTAGTCCTTATGCAGGATGTATGCAATGGTATGATGGTATGATGTTATGCTATGCATGGAGTAATGTAGGTAAACCCTGTTATGAGTCCAGATTAAGGACTGTAAACAAAACCTGCAAGAAACTCAAGTGTCAGATAACAAGCATGCAAGTAGTCAAGTTTGAAGGTACACAAGTCACACAAGACAGCCCTTAGAGTTCAGGCCAGCATGAAGTTTGGGTACTACCCTCTTGAAGTTGGTGGGCTCAAACCTGTCTTATCAAAAGTAACCGGGTTCTAAGGAGCTCAATATCATTGGGTTGTTTTCTATGTTCATTGTTTCGATTTAGCCACTGAACTGGCGATCAAAATATTCCAAGAAAATAACCCTCAATGAGTGTAGTATCGAGTATCTACCAACTTCGGACTGCACCAAAGTCGGTCATCTCACTACCCCTAAAGAGGCCAGGATGGTCAAGTAAGGTTCCTAAGGTCAGTTGATGCTTCACGACACCATGCGGCGGCCCGTACTCTTCTTGACTTGACTCAAGGGTTACCGGTACTCACCAAAGTGCCACATCAACGTAGCAAACTGCTTCAACCGTGTCGGTATACCCCACACAGTTCCCTCACAGTTTGTTGCTACTTTCTAAAAGGTATCCCCCAGATCCGGGTTAGGATCTATGAAACTCCAAAACAGGCCGACAATATTAAAGCAAACAAAACAAGCAATTGAAAACAAAAGAGTGGTCTAATCCTAAGGTACACCTCACTTATAAGTCTCCCCAACAGAGTCGCCAGTTCTGTAATCGGTGGAAATAGAATTGAGTGTTTTTTAAGCTGGTTCGCAAAATGTCGCGGTAAGCAAGAGTCGCCACCGTCTTTTATGTTCTCCAACATGGAAAGGACAAAAGCACAGCAAAATTCCTTCTTTGAGAATGTTTCTCGGTTCGGGAGGTAGATTTATAGAAAGGGAAGGTGTTATCACCCTTTCTATCCGTGGTTATCCACGGGCTCTTAGGTACTTGCTCTTATGTTTTCAAAATTTGTTTGCTTTTCAAGTGTGCGTGGGTTTTGAAAAAAAGTTTCGTTTAAAAAATTTCTAAGTAACTCTTGTGTCTGTCCTCAAGAGTGTATGAAAAATTTGTTTGAAAACTTTTTGAAAGTGTCAGTGTGAAAAGATGTTTTTGTTTGTTTGAGAGAGCAAGTACCTATGAGAAATATACCTACTCTAAGGAATTAGGTTGTGTAAGAGTCCTTTAGATAGTGCTATCCCACTATTGAGAAGTAGGTAGCACCATCGTTGGAGGTGTTCGGGTCAATTCGATTATAGGGACAGTGTGGTCACCGAAGCAATAGTAGGACGCCTTAGTGGTAACCCTAATGTCCTAGATCCTTTGTATCCGAGGCAACCGTTTCGAGGCAACTGGATCTTAGACAGGAGGGCGACCACTAAAACACCCTATACTTGAACGACCACGTTCGAGGCAACCAGTGAGGCGTACCCTAGGAGTGGCATGTGCATGTGTATTGTTTTTCAATTAAATTGTCTTTGCATGTTATTTGTGAGCTACGAATTGGTTTTATTATTCATACATTCTTGCAGGCATATTAACAGTTAAATGATTTGCAGGAAATAAAGTGCGGAAAGGTAAATCTAGCTATTACAAGGCGCGGGTCTATACATCGCCAAAAAAACAAAAACCCGTTTGGAAATAAAGTGCGAGAAAAATAAAGAAAACGGTAAAAGATCCTAATTAACTATTACATTTCCTGAGCAGATACAAAATAATGAATTTAAAAAATAAATACGCGCGAAAGAATGAATCGGGACGTCCTAGGGTTTTGACCCTTTTTTTTTAGAAAGAATGAGATTGTCCCTTTTTTGCAATTAATTAAAAATTAAACTAAATTACTAATTAATTAATTTATTAAAAAAATGTTTTTGTATTTTTATGTTTTTAATGAAAATAAAAATAAGGATTTAAAAGTCAAAAGAAAAAAAAAACCTAGTTCTAAATTTATTTTAGTTATTAAGAAGAAGATTAAAGTTGCCTATTTAAACTAATTAATTAATTATAATTTATTTACAAAAAATAATATGAAATTAATAAATAATAATAATATTAGTTTTTTTTGATTTTATTGTGAAAAATGTTAATTGGTTAATTAAATAATCAATAAAACTAATAATTAATAACAGGGAAATTATAAAAGAAAAGAAAATAAAAAGATAAAAAGGAAAAGAAAATAAGAACCCAGGGGGTGTTGGACCCTTAGGGAGGTGAATCTGGAAATTTAGGCCCATTATCTCAAGCCTTGTTGACTTTTTGCAATTGGCTGCGTGTGCTTTGACCAAGATGTATGGTGGTCATCCTCTCTTGGCCTTTGGATCACTGCTTGAAGCCACATGGCAGGCTGGGACATGAGGCGTATGGTGAAACGCACTGGGCATCCTGCATAGAATCATGTTATGAAAATAGAAATAAATATTAGGGTGGACCTGGGAATCAAACCCAGGTCCCAATGGTTGTTGGACGGGCCTTCCACCAACTCAACCAACTGCTTGCTTTGATTTTATAATGGGAAATAAACATAAAATAGAAAAACAACGTCTATGCTGGAATTTAACAAAACGCGCGCATATTATTTGAATGCTCCAACCATAGTTCAACACGTCAGTCATCTTCTTCCTTTTCCCTGCAACATAAAATCAAATAGTGGGGGTTTTTAACCCCCACAACCTGCATTAAGAGAAAATAGCGAATAGGCGTATGATGATCAGAAATTGTTCGCGAGGGTTGGGTTGGATTCGTCTGGCCTTGACGAATTCAACCATAGGTCTAAGAAGATCCAATTTTTCCTGTGGAGCAAACCCCCAAATTCAAAGTTTGAAAACCCTAGAAAATGTTAATGGTAGTTTATGATTCAGGACGTTTCAAGGCAATTGGACCACACCATTAGCTTCCTGTGAGTTCTATGAACATGAAACAATCAACAAAACATATCAAACGCGCATGAATAATGAGATGTAATTCTAAAAAATATGTGCAAACCGTACGACTGTGTAGAGCGTTTTCTTGGGTGTTGACACTTGAATTTGATTGTAATGTGTTCCTGAGTGTGCTAGCAACGTGTTTGAATCAAGAAAAGGGTTTGAATTGGCCTGGAAGGTTGAATTCAGTTTTGACTTTTCTTGACTTTTTTTCAAAATGGCATAAGGGTTTGCAGCAGCTTTTTCACGTGAAATGTATTAGGTTTTGGTTCAGCATATGTATGGGAAAAGAATTAGGTCAGCAGCTGGGCCAATGATCCATGGAATTGATGTCTTGAGATTTTTCTTTAACCACCATTGAAAGCTTTCCATATTTGGTTCAAAATCAAGATTTTGTGCACAAAAAGCCTTAGCACGAAATTGTGAGCTGGCATATCATACATAAAAGCTATTCAAACCAAAAATATGCCATTCAATTAATTTTTAGATTTATTTGAATTATTATGGATTTAAAATGAATTAAATCCATAAAAATTAAATAAAAATGAAAAAATAAATATTTGGTCTTGAAATTAATCATGGGACACGTGGGTGGCATGACAAGGCTGAATCAAGTGGAACAAAGTGGGCCCTTTTGTCAAAAATAGAAGTTTTAAGGATAGTTGACTTTTGCCATTGCACAAAAATTTCCCAACTTCTCCAATGCATATCTTGCTCAATTTTGATCATATGAACATGTTCTTGGACATTTTGGAAAGGTATTGAAGTCCTCTAACCAATGCCTTTGGTCCCATGTCATTTTGATTTACCAATCTCAAGTTATGGTTTTTGACTTAAAATGCCTTTTTGTTGACTTTTGAAAATGACTTAATGTTGAAATTGATAACTTTTTGTGAGAGAATTTCTTGGACTTGGAATGTGAAGATGAGTTGTAGGAAATGTCATCCCCTTCAAAATGAGCATTGGATGGGATTTTTGTGATGAGCCATGAAAAAGTTATGCCTTGGTCAAGTTACAGTTGACTTTTCAGCTGTCCAAAAATGGAAACTTTTGCATCTTGATGATTTTTGAGCCATGCTTGTTGAATCATGATCAAGACTTGATCAAATGATGATTGTGGCTTCAAAATAAGATGCTGACCAAAAATTTTGACTTTTTACTGCCAAATGACCATTTTGCCCCTACAGTTGATTGTGAACCAAATGAAGCTTTTGAGTGTGCAACTTGATGCTGTGAGCTATGACACTTGACATGTAGATGCTTTAGGATATGTGTAAGCCTATGGGACTTGATTGGACCATTGAAAACCTCAAATTAACTGAGGGAATCAAAACCCTAATTTGACTAGCTTAGGAGGCATGTTTGAACTGTGCAATCCTTGAGAGATTTTGAACCATTTGAAGGTTGATCTTGACAAATCTTGAAGAATATGGGAGGGCAAATTTTGGGGTACAACAGGAGGCATTACCTACAACCCCTGTCTAGCCTTGAGACAATTTCGATATGCTCGGAGGGATGTCCCTCATGACATGCTGATTCCTGACCTAGTTTTTGACTTCGACAACGATGCACAAAGACTTCGACAAAGGTTCATCAGAGCTTGGAGGATGCCTAACAAGGTGGATAGTAAGACATTGGGGCACAAGAATTCCATCCCCCTTGAGCCTTACCTCAAATGGGTACGAACCCGCTCTCAGAATCTTATGATGCCATATCCTCACATTCTCCCCTTGATTAAAGAGCCCGTTAAGGAAGGAGAGGTTCCATACACCATCCTACATCCTGACATGCCAACATCATGGGAAGAAATGCAAAAGAGTTGGATCCAAATCAAAGAAGAATGGGATACTTTTAAAGCCAACTTCTATGCCAGTGAGAAGAAGGTTTTAGAACTCACCCGCCAACTTCACGAGGAGGAAACTCTTAACACCTACATCGCACCAAAGAGGATGCGCAATGTCTTTTTACATTAAGAATTTTGTAATATTTCGCCCATGGGGCATTTATGTACTAACAATTTCTTCTTAATATGACGTGCGTTCTTTTTGTTTACAACGAATTTGAATTTTTGAACCCTTGAATGCATTACATGAATAACATATCATTCATCATATGCACAAACAGGTCTTCAAGCCAGGTTTCCTTATCTTTCTGCTGTTTATTTCAGCAAGATGGATTTGGAGCAAACAGTGAAGGACCTACAGGCACAAAATTCACAATTTCAACAACTCCTCATGACCTTGGCAAAGGGTCAAGAGGATCTCAAAGTTCTGCTAGAGAAAAGTAAAGAGAAGAAAAAGAAAAAGAGACTAGGGGTAGCTACTTTCGGAAGAAGATTTGAGGGTGATGCTAGAAGGACTCTTGAGTTTCCATCAACGTCCGACGAAGGGATTGGCAAGGGGAAAGGAGTTATTGTACCTTCTGAATCTGAGGTAGAAGAGGAGGAAGAGGAAGCAGACGAGGACTATTCAGAACAACAGTATCCACCAGCGGATGACAAGTATAAGAACCTTGAAGACAGATTGGCAGCTATGGAGTTGCAGAGGGTGCCCGGATTGGATTTTGAGGAGCTGGGGCTTGTAGCTGGGATTGTTATCCCTCCTAAGTTCAAGGTGGCAACATTCGCCAAGTACGACGGTATGTCTTGCCCTAAGATGCACTTGAGGTCGTATGTTAGAAAGATCCAACCACATTCATCCAACAAAGATCCAGCCACATTCATCCAACTAAGATGCACTTTTTCCAAGACAGCTTGTCTGACACTCAGTTAGATTGGTTTTATCAGCTCAAGAGATCAGAGGTCCACAATTGGGAAGACTTGGCAGCCTCTTTCTATCGTCAGTATCAGTACAACGCTGATTTGGCGCCTACCCGTACTCAGCTGCAAAATATGGGGATGGCTTCAAATGAAGGGTTTAAGGAGTACGCCCAGAAGTGGCGCGACCTGGCTGGAAGGGTGCAGCCACCGCTATCAGATAGGGAATTAGTTGACATGTTTTTGGAAACCCTGTCTGGCCCCTTCTTCAACCATCTAATCGGAAGCTCTTCTACGGGATTTACTGAGTTGATTTTGACTGGCGAGAGGGTGGAAGCCGGTATCAAAAGTGGAAAGATTCAAAAGGATGCTTCCGCATCCACAACTGTTAGAAAACCTTTCCCAGCCAAGAAAGAAGCATCCGCTGTATACACACAGAAAAATCGGGAAAGAGGGGAGCGTCGGCCAATAGTGGGGGCCGTATTAATACAGAAGTCCGCATCAGACCAGCTTAGAAACAGCCAACCAAGGAATGATCAGCCCAAAACTTATCAGCAAAGGCCGCCACGACAGTTTACCCCAGTAAATATGACACCTTCTCAGATCCTTCCACATCTCCTGAAGTTGAACCTTGCTAATTTAAAAGAGGCGCCAAAGAATGTAAATACCACCTCTCCATCCTACAACTCAAAAGCCAAGTGTGCTTACCATTCCGACAATATTGGGCACGATACCAATAATTGCTGGGCACTCAAGAACAAAATTCAGGATTTAATTAACGCCAAAGAGGTTGAATTTGACGCTCCTGGAAAGCCGAATGTTATATCTGCGCCGATGCCCAAGCACGGCCACAATGTGCATGCTTTTTTGGAAAATCTCCATGTTACTGATATTGCTGATCTGTTGACTCCATCGTTTGTGATTAAAGAAAATTTGTTGAAAGTCAGGATCTTTCCTGGTTGTGATGAAGACTACTATTTTTGTTTGAACATTCAAGGTGATTGTCCAATGTTGAAGTCGGGTGTCCAACGTCTGATGGATACTCAAGAAATACTTTTCCAAAAAACTCCTGTTAACACTTCCAATCCGATTACTCCTTATACTTGTGATACCTCAACCAACGATATTGCCATCATAACCATTTCCGACAATCCTCCCAAGGCTTGCAAAAGGCCTGTCAGGATTACACCCAACTCTGAATGTGTACCTCAAAAGATTACCATGCCGGGACCTGTCCCGTACCAATCAAGCAAAATGATACCGTGGAACTATGGGGGAGAAATCTTCTACCACGACATCAAACAAATCGAAACAGTCCAAGAAATCTCTGAAGAAGACCCTGATATAGGAAACATCGCGGGTACTAGCAAGATCACCCGTAGTGGCCGGATCTTTTCTCCGGAGATTGCTCCTCACCGAGCAGTCTTCGGACCCTTAAAAGCTTCTGCACTTGTTGGACCCTCTGTGTAAGGCCCAGTGATCGAAGATTTAAACACTCCTGAAGAAAGACCATCCACTGATAACACCGACAAAGGTAAGGGGATACTGGAAATGCCTGTCAGGACGAAGGCTCATGCTGTGGTTATCCCCGAAACCACTCTGAAGGAGATGGATGAGATCCTAAAAATAATCAGAAAAAGTGACTACGACGTTGTGGAACAATTAAGGCAGACCCCTTCTAAGATTTCAATGTTAGCTCTCCTGCTCTGTTCAGAGGCCCATGCTAAGGCTCTGATTAAATTCTTGAAGACGGCACATGTCCCCCAAGAGACCTCGACTGACCAGTTCCAAAATTGTGTGGCCAGTCTTACTGCTGACAATGGCCTGGGCTTTTCCGATGCTGACTTAACTCCCAAAGGAAGGAAACACAATGATGCGTTACATGTTTCAGTTGAGTTCCGAGGAACCACCCTCGCCCATGTCTTGGTTGATATTGGTTCTTCCCTAAATGTGCTACCAAAGAAGGCCTTAGACCGTTTGGATTGCGAAGGTTTGACCCTCAAACCTAGCAACATCGTCGTCAGAGCTTTCGATGGTTCCAAAAGAATGGTTCATGGAGAGGTTGATATTCCCATCAAGGTAGGCACCGAAGTTTTCAACTCCACCTTCTACGTAATGGACATCCGTCCGTCATACTCTTGTTTGCTGGGAAGACCGTGGATCCATTATGCCGGGGCAGTTACATCCTCTTTGCACCAGATGCTGAAGTATCCTATTAAGGGTAAAATCATAACTGTGCATGACGAGGAAGAGTACATGATTAGTCATCTTAATTCCTTTCGATATGTGGAGTTAGACGGCAAGTTCATCGAAACACCTTTTCAACATTTCGAGGAAGTTTCTCTCGAGGTAGCAGTTGCGAAGACAGCATTTGAGGTACCTATCATTCCCAAGCATGTGGCTAAGATGGCATCTCTCAAGGACGCAGAGGTTGTGATTAAGGAGGGGAAGAGCGCAGTATGGGGACAATTGCCTGACTTTCCCCATAAGACGGACAAGTTTGGTTTAGGGTTTACTGCTGCAGGACAGAAGGCTATGCGTCGCTCTAAGATTGGAAGATCACCTGTCAAGATTTCTCACCACGGAATCAATGCTGTAGAAGAGGAGGATGAGGAAAGCCACTTTGAAGATTGGATTTTTCCGACTGTCGAAGGGGGTTTAAGTAATTGGGAAGCAAAGGATTTCGTTCCTATCACCTTTATCAACCAGTAATTTTATCTTTGAACAATTTCCCATTTTTAGGGTCTGTAATAACTAAAACAATTCGCACACTATTTTCGCCTCATGCCTTTCCCGGGGCATGTAGGTCCATTTGTAAGGGTTTGATTTCCTTCATAATCATATGCCATGTTTTAATGAATCATTAGACGTTTTTCATCTATAAACTGTTGTGTTCATTTTCCTTTCCTTTTGCATTTTGTTTGTTTAAGGATGGCTATCCCTTACACACACCCACACTCACAAATGCAGGTACCCATTGTAACACCCCGTTTTCAATTAATTGAATTATTTAAATTTGGGAATTTATTTTATTAGAATTAATAAAATAAAAAGAATTATTTATTTGGAATATTCGAAGAAATAAGAAATATAGGGATTTTTATGTTTTGGGCTTAGATGCTGTTAGTAAAGAGTGGGGGTGAAAAAGAAGTAAAGTTATGTGTTGGAACTCAAGTTATTCCTCATTTTGGTTTTCACGAAAAACAGAAGTTAGAATTGGGAAAATAGAGCTCTGAAGGTACGAGGAACGAAGAACGGAGAACTTCGCTCAAGAATTCAAAGCTGCTAATTGATAAGGTAAGGGGGGGTTTATACTCGATTTACCTTTGTTTATGGGTTTATGTACGGTTGATTCGGGTAATGGTAGGAAAATCCCAATTGTTAGATGTTTCTAGGGATCGATAACCGTAGGACTGAACTTTGTTAGAAAAGGATTAGGATTCCCAATTCTCATGAATCGATTAAGAATTTAGGTCCCAAATGGTGAATTGGGCGTATGTCTAATGATCGTGAATTTACCTTGGAAATTGTAGGGACGACCTCAGTGTCGGTAGAATTCCCCAAAGTTACGGTTAATCCCCGGTTAAGGTTATTATAATGATTATTAGTAAATTGGATATTGTGGTATTGTTGTGGATTGTACAAGCTCGATGCGTTAGGTACTGAAATACGCGTTTTGGCCGACATTTTTCCGCGTTTGGACGGCTGTTGTGAGCCACTGCAGGTTCAGAAAAATCTGACCCGCGCTCATCAACACGGCCGTGTTGTTTAACACGGGCACCCGTGTTGATGCACTGTGTTGCCAAAAATTGTGTTTTCCAGACACAATTCAACACGGGCCGTGTTGTTTAACACGGGCACCCGTGTTGATCCCCTGTTTTGTTAAAAAAATGCGTTTTCTGGGCATATTTCAACACGGCCGTGTTGTTTAACACGGGCACCCGTGTTGATGCTACTGTGTTGAATTTCTGAATTTTCTGAATTTTGATTTCAGTGTTTTGATGTTGGATTTTTATTGCCATGCTTTTAGATATGTTCTCGAGCATGAGTTATGATATAATTGATGTGATTGGTTGATGTTTGAATAGTATGCTGAGTGATTACATGCTATTTGTAACTTGATATGATTGATGTTTAAATAGTATGCTGAGTGGTTACATACTATTCATATCCTGTTATGTTTGATATTGTTGATGTGCATGATATGTTGAATGATGTTCATAGTATGCTGAGTGTTACATACTTACATATCATGTTGCATTTGTTAATTCCCATTGTGTGGAATTAACATGGTGGCCAATATACGTGTCCGCGATTTAATGGAACGTTGAGGTGGTAGCCGTGTCCGCGATATAATGGAACGGTGAGTTATCCGTGACCCGCGATATAATGGGGCGGTGTAGTGGTACCACATGCATGGGTGTGTTGCATTACTCGAATATAACATGAATGGATGATTTTTCCAATGTTATATTTGATTGTTTGTATGCACGTGTGATTGATATATGGTTGATGATGTTGATGGGTATTTGTAAATATGAAAAGCAATATGTCATGGATATATGATTTGTAAAGGTTTTGTAAACTATGAAATATGTTAATTTATTGGGTGATGCTTATGATTTCGTGAATTGATTGTTATGAATGTATAACCAAATGTATATTTGAGAAGCTCACCCTTACTGTTGAATATTCCAGATTGAGGAGCTTCGCTCAGGTGCTTGGCGAAGGCTTATCGTGTCTAGTTTAGTTTTATTCTAGTATGTCCGGGTCATGCTCTGATAGTTGTAACTCCGGGAACGTTTGGTTGTCGAGCTGCTTTAGTCAGACTCGTTTATTTTCTTTTAATTGTTATAATAAGATGTTGACTTTCCAGGTGTTAATCCCTGATGATTTTGGAAAATATTATAACGTTTGATTTTATTAATTAAAATTTTCCGCTGTGTAAACATGTATGAGTTACCACTAAGATTATGCATGACAGGAATTATTTTATTAAAAGAGAATTGTAGCATTCCTCGATTATTACATGTACTCTGAGTTATAATTTTTAATATTTGCGAAAATTATATGCGGGTTTTAGAGGGTGTTACAATAGTGGTATCAGAGCATAGTCGGTCGTTGTGACCAGAGTCTTGAGTCAGTCATTCCTTTTCGTATGCGACTAGTGCAAGGTAACACTGTCGATACTGTATTCTGATGTGGAGTATGTTTTAATTCTCAGGAATATGGCTGGAAGAGGTAATGGACGAAATGATGCTGCACTAGCTGAGGCTTTGGGGATGTTAGCTGGTGTACTTGCTGGAAACCCAACTGGAGGCGTGATTGGTGCTGATAGGCAATTGGGAAATTTCCAGAGGAACAATCCTCCGTTGTTCAAAGGTACACATGACCCCGAAGGTGCTCAGAAGTGGCTGAAGGAAATCGAAAGGATTTTCCGTGTGATCGATTGTGCTGAAGATCTGAAAGTCAGATATGGTACGCACATGTTGGCAGAAGAGGCCGACGACTGGTGGGTTGCCACAAGGACTGAAATGGTTCAGGATGGAGAGGCACTGACTTGGGCTAACTTCAGAAGGGCTTTTCTGAGGAGGTACTTTCCTGAAGATGTTCGGGGAAGAAAGGAAATTGAATTTTTGGAGCTTAAGCAGGGCAATCTGACTGTTAGTGAGTATGCTACTAAGTTCACTGAGCTGGCAAAGTATTATGCACACTACAACAATGATGAGGCTGGAGAATTCTCTAAATGTATCAAATTTGAGAATGGTCTCCGAGATGAGATTAAGCAGGGAATCAGGTACCAGCGTATTCGTAGATTTTCTGATCTGGTGGATTGTAGTAGAATCTTGGAAGAAGATATTACCAAGAATCGGTCGTCTCACTCTCGTGGGGCTGTTGATAAAAGAGGGAAGCAACATATGGACCGTGGCAAGCCATATGGTAGAGATAACCAGAGATCAGGCGGTTGGAAAAGGCCTAGTGGGGGAGATTCTAAGGCTCCTATCAGATGCTACAGGTGTGGTGAGTCTGGTCATCACATTCGAGATTGCAAGAGTGATGAGAAGAAGTGCTATAAATGTGGAAAGGCTGGTCATTTGTCTATTGATTGCAAAGGGAAGTCTGTTACTTGTTACAATTGTGGCGAAGAAGGTCACATTCGTCCGCAGTGTCCTAAGCCTAGGAAGGATCAGTCAGGTGGAAAAGTGTTTGCTTTGTCTGGATCTGAGACTACCCCAGAGGATCGATTGATTAAAGGTACGTGTTTTATTCATGGCACACCTTTAGTTGCAATTATTGATACTGGTGCAACTCATTCTTTCATTTCTTTGGATTGTGCTGAGAGGTTGAAACTGGACATATCTGGTATGCGAGGTAGCATGGTTGTTGATACTCCTGCATCGGGTTCAGTGACAACTTCACTCGTATGTAGGAATTGTCCTATTGAGATTTTTGGTAGAGGTTTCGGTATGGATTTAGTGTGCCTACCGCTTGAACAAATTGATATTATCCTTGGGATGAACTGGTTGGAATTTAACCGGGTTCATCTGAACTGCTTTGCTAAGACGGTGATTTTCCCAGAAGCAGTTGGTGTCGAGAATTTGACTATGACTGCTAGGCAGGTGCAAGAAGCAATGGAAGATGGTGCTAATGTGTTTATGTTACTTGCTTCGTTAGATGCAACAGGAAAGGTCAGGAGTAGTGAATTGCCAGTGGTGTGTGATTTTCCAGAAGTCTTTCCTGATGATGTTGGCGAGTTACCTCCTGAGAGAGAAGTGGAATTTTCTATAGATTTAATTCCTGGTACGAGACCGGTGTCGATGGCGCCATATCGTATGTCTGCGTCTGAATTGGCTGAATTGAAGAGTCAGTTGGAAGATTTACTGGAGAAGAAGTTTATTCGTCCAAGTGTTTCGCCTTGGGGTGCTCCGGTATTGTTGGTTAAGAAGAAAGAAGGTTCTATGAGACTGTGTGTTGATTACAGGCAATTGAACAAGGTAACCATTAAGAATCGGTACCCGTTACCGAGGATTGATGATTTAATGGATCAGTTAATTGGAGCCAGTGTATTCAGTAAGATTGATTTGAGATCTGGATATCATCAGATTCGTGTGAAAGCGGAAGATATTCAAAAGACTGCTTTTCGAACGAGGTATGGGCATTATGAATATTCTGTTATGCCGTTCGGAGTTACTAATGCACCTGGTGTTTTCATGGAATATATGAATAGGATTTTTCACCCATATCTGGATAAGTTTGTTGTGGTTTTTATTGATGACATTCTGATTTATTCCGAGAATGACGAAGAACATGCGGAACATCTCAGAATTGTGTTAGAGTTGTTGAAAGATAAGAAGTTGTATGCAAAGTTGTCCAAATGTGAGTTCTGGCTGAATGAAGTTAGTTTTCTTGGACATGTGATTTCTAAGAATGGTATTGCAGTGGATCCTACGAAAGTAGAAGCGGTATCTCAGTGGGAAGCGCCGAAGACTGTTTCGGAAATCAGAAGTTTTCTTGGTCTTGCAGGTTATTACAGAAAGTTTATCGAAGGATTCTCAAAGTTAGCATTTCCGTTGACGAAGTTGACTCGTAAAGGACAAGCGTTTATTTGGGATTCTGATTGTGAGAAAGGTTTCCAAGAATTGAAGCGGAGATTGACTAGTGCTCCTATTCTGATTTTGCCGAATCCGGTGGAATCTTTTGTGGTCTATTGTGATGCATCTCTGTTGGGTTTAGGTGGTGTTTTAATGCAGAATCAGCAGGTAGTTGCGTATGCTTCGAGACAGTTGAAGGTTCATGAAAGGAACTATCCTACTCATGACTTAGAGTTGGCAGCAGTTGTGTTTGTCTTGAAATTGTGGAGACATTATCTGTATGGTTCGAGGTTTGAAGTGTATAGTGATCATAAGAGTTTGAAGTATCTTTTCGATCAGAAAGAGCTCAATATGAGGCAAAGAAGGTGGTTAGAATTCCTCAAAGATTATGATTTTGGTTTGAATTACCATCCTGGTAAGGCAAATGTAGTTGCAGATGCTTTGAGCAGGAAGTCCTTGCATATGTCTATGATGATGGTTCGTGAATTGGATTTAATTGAGCAATTCCGAGATTTGAGTTTGGTTTGTGAAAGTACTCCGAAGTGTGTTCGTTTGGGTATGTTGAAACTTACTAGTGGTATTCTAGAAGAGATCAGGATCGGGCAGAAATCCGATGTTAATTTAGTTGATAAATTGACATTGATCAACCAAGGTCAAGGTGGTGAGTTTAGAATTGATGAAAATGATGTTATGAGATTTGGCGATAGAGTTTGTGTTCCTGATGTCGCAGAAATCAAGAAAAGTATATTAGAAGAAGGACATCGCAGTGGAATGAGCATTCATCCGGGTGCCACGAAAATGTATCATGATTTGAAGAAATTGTTTTGGTGGCCGGGAATGAAAAAGGAAATAGCTGAATTTGTGTATGCATGTTTAATCTGTCAGAAATCGAAGATTGAGCATCAGAAGCCGTCTGGGTTTATGCAACCGATGTTTATTCCAGAATGGAAGTGGGATAGCATTTCTATGGATTTCGTATCTGGGTTGCCGAGGACTCCTATGAATTGTGAAGCGATATGGGTCGTTGTGGATAGGTTGACTAAGTCTGCTCATTTTATACCGGTGCGAATGGATTACTCGATGGAGAGATTGGCACAGTTGTATATTGAGAAAATAGTGAGTTTGCATGGAGTTCCTTCTAGTATTGTGTCAGATAGAGATCCGAGGTTCACTTCGAAATTTTGGGAAGGATTGCAGAAGGCTTTGGGTACTAAGTTGAGATTGAGTTCAGCTTACCATCCTCAGACTGATGGACAGACGGAGAGGACGATCCAATCGTTGGAAGATTTATTGCGTGCTTGTGTTTTAGAGAAAGGTGGAACTTGGGATAGCTATTTGCCATTGATTGAATTTACTTATAACAATAGTTACCATTCGAGTATTGGTATGGCTCCGTTTGAGGCATTGTATGGTAGACGGTGTAGAACGCCTTTGTGTTGGTATGAATCTGGAGAGAGTTCAGTAATTGGGCCAGAGATTGTTCAGCAGACTACCGAAAAGATCAAATTGATTCAAGAGAAGATGAGAGCTTCTCAGAGTCGTCAGAAAAGTTATCATGATAAGAGGAGAAAGAATTTAGAATTCAGTGCTGGAGATCATGTGTTTATGAGAGTTACTCCGATGACGGGTATTGGTCGGGCGTTGAAGTCTAAGAAGTTGACTCCGCGTTTTATTGGTCCGTTTCAGATTACGGAAAGAGTTGGAGAAGTTGCTTATCGCATTGCTTTACCTCCGAGACTTGCGAATTTGCACGATGTTTTTCATGTTTCTCAGTTGAGGAGATATATTCCAGACCCATCTCATGTAATCCAAATAGATGATGTACAGATAAGAGATAACCTGACAGTAGAAACATTGCCTATGAGGATAGAAGATCGGGAAGTGAAACAGTTAAGAGGTAAAGAGATAGCATTAGTGAAGGTTGCTTGGGGAGGTCCAGCAGATGGAAATATCACTTGGGAGCTGGAGAGCCAGATGAAAGAGGCTTATCCGGAGCTGTTCGTCTAAGGTATGTTTTCGAGGACGAAAACTCTTTTAGTGGGGGAGAGTTGTAACACCCCGTTTTCAATTAATTGAATTATTTAAATTTGGGAATTTATTTTATTAGAATTAATAAAATAAAAAGAATTATTTATTTGGAATATTCGAAGAAATAAGAAATATAGGGATTTTTATGTTTTGGGCTTAGATGCTGTTAGTAAAGAGTGGGGGTGAAAAAGAAGTAAAGTTATGTGTTGGAACTCAAGTTATTCCTCATTTTGGTTTTCACGAAAAACAGAAGTTAGAATTGGGAAAATAGAGCTCTGAAGGTACGAGGAACGAAGAACGGAGAACTTCGCTCAAGAATTCAAAGCTGCTAATTGATAAGGTAAGGGGGGGTTTATACTCGATTTACCTTTGTTTATGGGTTTATGTACGGTTGATTCGGGTAATGGTAGGAAAATCCCAATTGTTAGATGTTTCTAGGGATCGATAACCGTAGGACTGAACTTTGTTAGAAAAGGATTAGGATTCCCAATTCTCATGAATCGATTAAGAATTTAGGTCCCAAATGGTGAATTGGGCGTATGTCTAATGATCGTGAATTTACCTTGGAAATTGTAGGGACGACCTCAGTGTCGGTAGAATTCCCCAAAGTTACGGTTAATCCCCGGTTAAGGTTATTATAATGATTATTAGTAAATTGGATATTGTGGTATTGTTGTGGATTGTACAAGCTCGATGCGTTAGGTACTGAAATACGCGTTTTGGCCGACATTTTTCCGCGTTTGGACGGCTGTTGTGAGCCACTGCAGGTTCAGAAAAATCTGACCCGCGCTCATCAACACGGCCGTGTTGTTTAACACGGGCACCCGTGTTGATGCACTGTGTTGCCAAAAATTGTGTTTTCCAGACACAATTCAACACGGGCCGTGTTGTTTAACACGGGCACCCGTGTTGATCCCCTGTTTTGTTAAAAAAATGCGTTTTCTGGGCATATTTCAACACGGCCGTGTTGTTTAACACGGGCACCCGTGTTGATGCTACTGTGTTGAATTTCTGAATTTTCTGAATTTTGATTTCAGTGTTTTGATGTTGGATTTTTATTGCCATGCTTTTAGATATGTTCTCGAGCATGAGTTATGATATAATTGATGTGATTGGTTGATGTTTGAATAGTATGCTGAGTGATTACATGCTATTTGTAACTTGATATGATTGATGTTTAAATAGTATGCTGAGTGGTTACATACTATTCATATCCTGTTATGTTTGATATTGTTGATGTGCATGATATGTTGAATGATGTTCATAGTATGCTGAGTGTTACATACTTACATATCATGTTGCATTTGTTAATTCCCATTGTGTGGAATTAACATGGTGGCCAATATACGTGTCCGCGATTTAATGGAACGTTGAGGTGGTAGCCGTGTCCGCGATATAATGGAACGGTGAGTTATCCGTGACCCGCGATATAATGGGGCGGTGTAGTGGTACCACATGCATGGGTGTGTTGCATTACTCGAATATAACATGAATGGATGATTTTTCCAATGTTATATTTGATTGTTTGTATGCACGTGTGATTGATATATGGTTGATGATGTTGATGGGTATTTGTAAATATGAAAAGCAATATGTCATGGATATATGATTTGTAAAGGTTTTGTAAACTATGAAATATGTTAATTTATTGGGTGATGCTTATGATTTCGTGAATTGATTGTTATGAATGTATAACCAAATGTATATTTGAGAAGCTCACCCTTACTGTTGAATATTCCAGATTGAGGAGCTTCGCTCAGGTGCTTGGCGAAGGCTTATCGTGTCTAGTTTAGTTTTATTCTAGTATGTCCGGGTCATGCTCTGATAGTTGTAACTCCGGGAACGTTTGGTTGTCGAGCTGCTTTAGTCAGACTCGTTTATTTTCTTTTAATTGTTATAATAAGATGTTGACTTTCCAGGTGTTAATCCCTGATGATTTTGGAAAATATTATAACGTTTGATTTTATTAATTAAAATTTTCCGCTGTGTAAACATGTATGAGTTACCACTAAGATTATGCATGACAGGAATTATTTTATTAAAAGAGAATTGTAGCATTCCTCGATTATTACATGTACTCTGAGTTATAATTTTTAATATTTGCGAAAATTATATGCGGGTTTTAGAGGGTGTTACACCCATCCACTCCGGATTCCATGGGTGACTATTCTGTTTTAGCCTTCGATAACTCTGAAGATTTAGTCAAACACGCTGAGTACGAAGTTGACGAAGATTGTGAAGTGTCGGGAGAGTTAGCCAGACTTCTACAACAAGAAGAGAGGGCCATTCTGCCTCATGAAGAGTTGTTAGAAACCATCAACTTAGGGATAGAGGAGGACAGGAGAGAAGTAAAAGTGGGTGCCAACCTAGAACCGAGTGTCAAGGAGCGCTTAGTGCAGTTGTTAAATGAATACGTTGAAATCCTCGCTTGGTCTTATGAAGACATGCCAGGGTTAGACTCAGATATCGTGGTTCACCATCTCCCTACAAGAGAAGATTGTCCACCGATCAAGCAAAAGGTTCGCCGAATGAGGCCTGACATGTCTGAGAAGATTAAGGCTGAAGTAATGAAGCAATTCAACGCCGACTTTCTGGCTATTACAACCTATCCACAATGGGTTGCTAACATTGTGCCCGTACCCAAAAAGGACGGCAAGGTCAGAATGTGCGTGGACTATCGGGATTTGAACAGGGCTAGCCCTAAAGATAATTTTCCGCTGCCACATATCGACATTTTGGTTGACAACACAGCTCAGCACAAAGTATTTTCTTTCATGGACGGATTCTCGGGCTACAACCAGATCAAAATGGCCCCCGAGGACATGGAGAAAACAACCTTTGTTACACAATGGGGTACCTTCTGCTACAAGGTGATGCCGTTCGGACTGAAGAACGCAGGGGCAACCTATCAACGCACCATGGTAGCTTTGTTTCATGATATGATACATCATGAGATCGAAGTTTACGTAGACGACATGATAGCTCGATCAAAAACAGAAGAATAACACCTTGAACACTTGCAAAAGCTGTTTGCCAGGTTGAAGGAGTATAAACTCAGACTGAATCCAAGCAAGTGCACTTTTGGAGTTAGATCTGGTAAACTTCTGGGATTTATTGCCAGCAACAAGGGCATTAAGGTTGATCCAGCTAAAGCAAAAGCTATACAAGAAATGCCTGCTCCTCGTACTGAAAAGGAGGTTAGAGGATTCTTGGGACGCTTGAACTATATCGCTAGATTCATCTCTCACCTGACATCTACCTGTGAGCCAATTTTCAAACTGTTGAAGAAAGATCAGGTAGTTGAATGGAACAATGATTGTCAGTTGGATTTTGACAAAATCAAGGAGTATTTACTAGAACCTCCTATTCTGATGCCACCCGTCGAAGGAAGGCCGTTGATCATGTATCTAACTATTTTGGACAACTCAATGGGGTGCGTACTGGGCCAACATGACGAGTCTGGTCGAAAAGAGCATGCCATTTATTACCTTAGCAAAAAGTTTACCGACTGTGAGACTCGCTACTCACTGCTCGAGAAAACTTGCTGCGCTTTGGTATGGGTTGCTCGCCGGCTAAGGCAGTATATGTTGACTCATACCACTTTGCTGATTTCCAAAATGGATCCAATCAAGTATATCTTCGAGAAGCCTGCTTTATCTGGAAGAATCGCTAAATGGCAGATGATCCTGACTGAGTATGACATCCAGTATACTACTCAAAAAGATATAAAAGGGAGTGTACTAGCTGACCATCTAGCTCATCAAGCCGTCGAAGATTACCAATCTATGAGATTCGACTTCCCTGACGAAGACATCATGACTCTGGACAACGTCGAAGGTAACGGACTGTATGATGGACCTGAACAAGGATCCCGATGGACCATGTACTTTGATGGTGCTTCAAATGCACTTGGCAACGGTATCAGCGCGGTACTCATTTCCCCAGAAGGTTGTCATACACCTTTCACTGCTCGACTTTGTTTCAGCTGTACCAACAACATGGCCGAATATGAAGCTTGCATCTTTGGTCTCAAGGCTGCTATAGACCTAGGGATCAAATCTTTGGTCGTATTTGGGGACTCGGCTTTGGTTATCAGTCAAGTCAAAGGAGAGTGGGACACCAAACGTCCTAATCTTATCCCATACAAGGAACATGTCCTGACTTTGTTTCCTCATTTCGAGCAGATTACTTTCGAGCATTTCCCGCGAGAAGAGAATCAGCTAGCAGATGCTCTGGCTACAATGTCTTCCATGTTTAAACTCAACTGGGATAACGAGACTCCCCAAATTACCATCGAGCGAATGGACGAACCTGCGCACTGTCATGAGATTAATACCGAAGAAGTAGTGGAACAACCCTGGTTTCATGAAATCAAAAGGTATCTCCAGACTAGAGAATATCCCGAAGGAGCTTCCGTCAATGACAAAAAGTTCTTAAGGAGATTTGCTGCCAAGTTCTTCCTAAGCAATGGCATCCTTTATAAGCGCAGCCATGATTGTGTTCTACTTCGATGTGTGGACAAAGCTGAAGCAGAGTTGATCATGACTGAGATACACAGCGGCACATTTGGCACCCATTTGAGCGAACATATGATGGCAAAGAAGATTCTAAGGGCAGGCTACTACTGGTCTACCATGGAAGCTGATTGTCATCAACATTCCCGTACTTGCCATAAATGCCAAGTCTACGCCGACAAGGTACATATTCCTCCTGTTCCTCTCAACGTTCTGACAGCTCCTTGGCCATTTGCAATGTGGGGCATTGACATGATTGGAGAGATCAAGCCCACAACGTCCAATGGACATCGCTTCATCTTGGTCGCTATTGATTACTTCACCAAATGGGTCGAGGCAACTTCCTATGCTTCAGTTACAAATAATGTGGTTGCCCGCTTCATCAAGCAGAACCTCATATGCCGGTATGGTGTCCCCGATAGGATCATCACAGACAACGGTACAAATCTGAACAATACTATAATCACCGCTCTATGCGAACAGTTCAAGATTTATCATCACAATTCATCTCCCTATCGGCCAAAGATGAACAATGTTGTTGAAGCCGCGAACAAAAATATCAAGAAGATCATTCAAAAAATGACAGTTACCTACAAAGACTGGCATGAGATGTTACCGTTTTCTCTGCATGGATATCGTACCACGACACGTACTTCAACAGGGGCAACCCCATTCTCTTTGGTGTATGGCATGGAAGTTGTCCTACCTATGGAAGTTCAGATTCCTTCTTTAAGGATTATGAAGGACGCTGGTTTGAGTGAAGACGATTGGATTCAGACCCGGCTTGATCAACTCAATTTGATCGACGAGAAGCGCCTTACCGTTGTTTGTCATGGTCATACGTACCAAAAACGGAAGATCAAGGCTTTCAACAAGAAAGTCAGGCGTCAGGTATATCAAGTCGGAGATCTTGTAATCAAGCGGATCATCTTGCCGCAAAGTGATCCCAGGAGCAAATGGACTCCTACTTACGAAGGACCATTTGTGATCAAGAGCATCTTTTATGGTGGGGCAATGATTCTGACCACCATGGACGGCGATGACTTGCCACACCCTGTGAACGCAGATATAGTCAAAAGATACTACGCATGAAACGACCCGGCAAGTTGAAAACCCGGAAGGGCGACTTGGGAAAAAAAAGGGCATCCCGGTGAACCCAAAACCCGAAAGGGCGGTTCAGGCAAAAATTAGGGATAAAAACAAAAAAATCTGTACACCCGACAAGTTGAAAACCCGAAAAGGCGACTTGGGCAAAAAAGGGTTTCCCGGTGGATCGAAAACCCGAAAGGGAAATTCAGGCAAAAGTTAGGGAATTAAAGCATATGACTGTGTCTCGTCAGATCACTTTAAGAACAATCTCTTCATCAACAAGCTCCGAGCTTCTGAGCAACTTAGTCATCGGCGGACAAAGCAACAAATGGACAAGATATTCAGAGTTGTGAAGGCCATAACAGAATGGGAATCCCATGGAATTGTAACACATAGCCATCTTTCTTTTGTATAAATTCTTTTCAATTTTTACGACAACATTCTCTTACTAGGATGTCTGTCTCCTTTGTACAAAGATACTCACAAAAGTTAATACAAATACACTTCCAAGTGTTGAAATTTACTTGGCTTTCTTTTCTTTTTACACTTATGTTTATTTTGAAAACGTCCAATGTTTTGTTAAATAGGCATATGCATTTGAATATAATCATTGCTTACAAATAAAACGAATGGAGAAAGGATAGTTACTAATAGGTGGGAGGAATAGGAAGATATCTTTATGCCATTTCAGAAGAAATCCCCTGCGATACATCATTCTGACCCTCAACAAGGCTAAATTTGGAGTATATTTCCCCAGCGGAGTTAAGCTTCAAAATCCTTAGCAGAGCCAGTGTATTCCAAAACTTAATTCCCCTCAGAGTCAAGTTTCAAGATTTCCAGTGGAGCCCAAAAACCCTGAAAACCCTGTCTCCAGCGGAACCAGAATAGTGAACATTCTCCCCACAAAGATGCTTCCCCAGCAAATGGGAAAATTCTCAGTCTCATTTCTCCAGCAGAAGTCTCCTAGGTTTTTCTTCCCAGTAGAGATTTCCTAAGTTTTCCTTATTCCCCAAGCAGTCAGCAAGGATTTCTCATCTTCAGTAATCAAAGATTTCTGGAATCCCCAGCTTCGATCATGGATTTATTTTCCCCGGCAGCAGTCAAAGATTCTGTTATCTCCAGCTACCAGGATTTATCTTCCTCAGCAAGACGGCTACTCAGCTTACATGCATAATCATTACATTTATATATCATAAACATTGATGAAACACAATTCATTGTATGATCGGTGGATCTGGAACTGACTGTTTAATGCTGGTTCGCGAAATGTCGCGGAAGCAAGAGTCGCCACCGTCTTTTATTTTCTCCAATATGGAAAGGACAAAAGCACAGAAAAATTCCTTATTGAGATTAGTTCTCGGTTCGGGAGGTAGATTTATAGAAAGGGAAGGTGTTAGCACCCTTTCTATCCATGGTTATCCATGGGCTCTTAGATACTTGCTCATTTGTGTTTTCAAAATGTTTGTTTGCCTTTCAAGGTGAGTGGGTTTGAAAAAGTTTCGTTTAAAATTTCAGTTCGACTCTTGTATCAGTCCTCAAGAGTGTTTGAAAAGTTGTTTTTTTGAAATCTTTTTGCAAAGTGTCGGTGTGAAAAGAAGTTTTTGATTTGTTTTGAATTAGAGCAAGTATCTACGAGTCATCTACCTACCCTAAGGAATTAGGCTGTGTAAATGTCCTTTAGGTAGTGCCATCCCGCCATTGAGAGGTAGGTAGCACCACCGTTGGGGGTGTTCGGGTCAAATCGAGTTTAGGGACAGTGTGGTCACCAGAGCAATAGTAGAACACCTTAGAAGCTACCCTTATGCCATGTTCATGGACATAAGGACTTACTAAAACGTCCTATACCCGACGACCACATTTCGAGGGGCAAGGCAACAGTGAGGCGTACCCTAGGAGTGGTGTGTGAATTGTGTGTCATTTTTAGTTATTATTTGTCTTGTCATGCATTTGATGAGCTACGTTTCGATTTTATTTGGGCATACATTCTTTCATGTGATTATTAGCAGTTAAGGGTGCGGGAATTAAAGTGCGGAAAATAAAGGTCCTACGCTATTACAAGGCGCGGGTCTACATCGCCAAATTAAACAAAGACCCGATTTGAATAAATAAAATGCGGAAAATAAATGTCCTAATTATCTATTACAAGGCTTTGGGGCAATTACATAAAAAAAGAAAAATAAAAGTAAACGTGCGAAAAGAAATAAAAATCGAGAGTGCGAGGGCGTTGGACCCTTTAAGGAATTGAATTGAAATTGAAAGTAATTAATGATTAAATAAAGAAAAGAACTTGTTTTTATGTTTTTTTGGTATTTATGAAATTAAAGAGAATTAATTGGAATTAAAAGTTAAATAAAACCCTAGTTCTAAATTGTTTTTAATTTATTAAAGAAAAATGTTTAAGTTTGACCTAATTTAACCTAATTATTTAATGACAAGTTTATTTACAAATTAATTAAGAATTAATAATAATGATGATGAGGTAATTTAATTATTTTGGAAAAAAAGTAAAATGCTACAAAACCTAATTTTTATGTGTTTTAATTTATTTAAGAAAAATGTTAAAGTTAAAACCCTAATTTAAAACTAAATTAATTATCAAATTTATTTACAACAAAAACATTAATGCATTAAATAATAAATAAATATATTTTTATTTTTGACTTTTCTGATTTTTTTGTATTTTTGTGTTATAAAATTTATTTTATGAATTAAAAGAAAATCATTAAATTAAAACAAATAAAAAAAGAGAAAAAGAATGAGAGAAAGAAATACAAACATAGGGGGTGTTGACCCAATTATGGAGGTTTGTTTAGAGCATTCTTGGCCCACTAAATCAGGCCTGGTTGACTTTTCTGGTGCGTGTGAGGAACAGCTGACTGATGCATATGGTAGACTCCAGATCCTGACCTTTGGATTGACCCCTGGTGACATGTGGCGTGCCAAGGTGTTGGGTATATGATGGACCCTGGGCAGGGAATTGTACCTGAACGCATTATGAACAAAATTATGAAGAATATGGGGGACCTGGGAATCGAACCCAGGTCCCATTACTTGCATGACACCACATCAACCAACCCAACCAACGCTTGTCTTTGTTTATTAAATGGAATAGAAATAAAATATATGATAAGCAAGCACTATACTGAAGCCAAGTAAAAACGCGCTAACTTTCAAATCTGCCAATCACATGCCTACAGCTCAGCGTCTTCCTCATGGATTCTTTGTTTTACCTGAAAATACAAGCTAGATAGCGGGGGTTTTAAACCCCCACTAAGTGCAGAACATAAAAATAGCGATTAGGTCATACGTAAATATAAAAAAGGCGTGATGGGGGGAATTGCTTCGTTTGGACATTCTGAATCCAGTGGTATAGGTCTTGTGGCTTAATTTTTCCACATGAAAGAAGCCCTAATTTCCAACCTCTGAAACCCTAAAGAGCTTTCATGGTAACTTTGCATACAGGCTTTATTAGTTCAATTGAAAGACACCAAAAGCTTCAGTGAGTCCATGTTAGTACAAATTAAACATTAAAATGCATTGATATGGCATGTAAATTCAAATACGATTAAGAAAAAATTCATGAACAGGGCGACTGTGTTCTACCAGTTCTGGATGTATGGAGACTTGAAAATTATTGAAACACGTTCACCAAAGTCCCAACAAGCCTTTGGAATGGATTGTAGACTTTGAATCACTCTGGAACTATGTTTTCAGTTTTCACTTTTTTTGAAAAAATGCAAAATTTGTTTTCTGAGTTTGGGCGCAGCTTCCTTCGTGTTTTTTCTTGTGTTAGCTTGTATACATATTATGCAATGTGTTTTGATAATAATTATGGCCCATAATGCCCTGCATTCATGCTTAAGATTTTCCATAAACCTCCATTAACACACCTTCCATTTTTGAGCCAATTTTGAATTCTTGCTTGATTAGGCCTTGGTACGAATTTGGGATGTTGTATAATGGTGATTCAAAGCTAATCAAAGCCAAATATGTCCCTTAATTAACCTTTTTGATTTTTATTTGATTTTAAAGGATTTAAAATGAATTAAATCCAATAAAATCAAATAAAAATGAAAAAATTAATTTTAAATTTTGAAATAAAATGTGGGACACGTGGGAAGCATGGCCAAGCTGATTCAAGTGGAAAAAGTGGGCCCCTTTTGTCAAAAAATGAAATTTCAAGGATAAATGATTTTGGCCATTTCACAAAAATTTCCCAACTTCTCCAATGCATATCTTGCTCAATTTTTAAGATTTGATCATGTTCTTGGACATTTTAGAAAGGTCTTGAAGTCCTCTAACCAATATCTTTGGTCCCATGTCATTTTGAGTTACCAATCTCAAGTTATGGTCTTTGACTTAAAGTCCCTTTTTGTTGACTTTTGAAAATGACCTATAATGTTGAAATTGATCTTTTTGTGAGAGCATTTCTTGGACTTGGAATGTGAAGATGAGTTGTATTAAATGTCTTCCCCTTCAAGATGAGAATTGGATGGAATTTTTCTGATGAACCATGAAAAAGTTATGCCTTGGTCAAGTTACAGTTGACTTTTCAACTGTCCAAAAATAGAAACTTTTGCATCTTGAGACTTTTTTGAGCCATACTTTGAGAATCATGATCAAGCATTGATCAAATGATGTTTGTGGCTTCAAAATAAGATGTTGACCAAAAATTTTGACTTTTGACTGCCAAATGACCATTTTGCCCCTACAGTTGACTGTTGAGCAATTAGGGTTTTTGACTGTGCAACTTGACCTTGTGAGCCTTGAAACTTGACATGTAGGTGCTTGACAATGTTTATGAGCATAGGAGACTTGATTGAGCCCTTGAAAACTTCAACTTCCTTGCAAGAACCAAAAACCCTAGTTTGACTGACCTTAGGAGAGTGGTTGACTGTGTAGCCTTTGAGTAGACTTTGAGCCATTTGAGGTGATGCTTGGAAAAACCTTGAAGATTATGGGAGGGAAAATTTTGGGGTACAACAATTGCCCCTGTTCAATCTTCTTAGACTTGAGGATGTAGATTGGCTTGTGTGCCTTTCGTGATCCGAAGGTGGAAGATGATTGAACACTAGAGTGCCCAGAAATTTGCACTCACATAGTTGAGTATCAGCAGTGTGATAGCGGGAATGGGCTTACAGATGCCATTTGGAGAGATGGTGGATAGGAGGATGGGCTTATAGATGCCATCTGGAGGTGTGACAGAACCTTGTCGGGAATGGGCTTATAGATGCCATTTGGAAACTGTCGGATAACTGAATCTGAATAAGAAATAGAATAGCTTTCGTGCCTGGAGCATATCTAGTCTATATCTAGTTGTTGACGTCTGAATAAACATTAGAATGACCTCCGTGTCTGGGGTATATCCATACTGTATCTGTATGAGCGACAGAATGTCATCTGAATCGGGATCGGATCCGGAATGTCTTTTGAATGAATCTGGACTACACAATAGAATAGCCTCCGGGTCTGGGGCATCTCTAAGCTGTCTTTAGAAACTGAAATTTGAATGAGCAGTAGAATAACATCCATATCTGGAGCATTTCCAAGCCATCTCTGAAAGGAAATCTGGACCAAGTATCAGAACATCGCCATGCCTGGGTCACATCTGAACCATATCTAAAAAAGGTAATCTCTGAATAAACAATAGAACAGCCTCCGTGTCCGGAGCATCTCTAAGTTATATCTGAGAAGAGATCTGGAATAAGTATCAGAACGTCGCCATGCCTGGGTCACATCTGAACCATATCTAGAAAGAGTCTTGAATAAGCAAAAGAACAGCATCCGTATTTGGAGCATTTCCAAGCTATCTCTGAAAGGAAATCTAGAAGAAGTATCAGAACATCGCCATGCCTGGGTCACATCTGAACTATATCTAGAAGGAGTCTTGAATAAGCAAAAGAACAGCATCCATATCTGGAGCATTTCCAAGCTATCTCTGAAAGGAAATCTGGAATAAGTATCAGAATGTCGCCATGCCTGGGTCACATCTGAACCATATCTAGAAGGAGTCTTGAATAAGCAAAAGAACAGCATCCATATCTGGAGCATTTCCAAGCTATCTCTGAGAGGAAATAAGTATCAGAACGTCGCCATGCCTGGGTCACATATGAACTATATCTAGAAGGAGTCTTGAATAAGCAAAAGAACAGCATCCATATCTGGAGCATTTCCAAGCTATCTCTGAAAGGAAATCTGGAATAAGTATCAGAACGTCGCCATGCCTGGGTCACATCTGAACCATACCTAGAAAGGTGATCTCTAAATAAACAATAGAACAGCCTCCGTGTCCGGAGCATCTCTAAGTTATATCTGAGAAGAAATCTGGAATAAGTATCAGAACGTCGCCATGCCTGGGTCACATCTGAACCATATCTAGAAAGGAATTTTGAATAAGCAAAAGAACAGCATCCATATCTGGAGCATTTCCAAGCTATCTCTTTAATCTTTTTAACGTAGACATGCCCTGGCCGGATGCAGGTATCGAATCCACAATCAATCGCTCACAGACATGCCCTGGCTAGATACAGGAATCGAATATGGGATTGCGATAGTTGATAGTAATCATCTTTGTATTGACCTTTCCTGAAAAAAGGCAAAACATTAGTTATATGCAATGTCATGGTGCATGGAATGCGCGGTGTCATGACGTTTATAACCAATGGGATTGTAGAATGTGATGTTTATATCATGTATGAAAATGTGATGTTTGCGAATGTATTTTTGTCTAGGAAAATAAATCCTTGACGAATGCCGGGAGCTTATCCTGGGCTGATGTTGCAAGAATACCGGTAGGAGAAGATAACTCCGTTGGGGAATAAACTTGGCGAATAGATTACTTTGCGGGGAAAATTACTCTAGCGATCTTGCTGGGGAAAATACTCTGTGGGAAGAGAGGTACTTCGCTGAGATGTTGTATGAGAACTCCGCTGGGGATACCATTGTTGAGTTACGTTTGAGAGGTTTGAGGAACTCTGCTGGGGATAGGAATACTTCGCCGAGGACGATCTTTCCGTGGCAATTAGCTGAGGATAACCCAGTTATAAGCTCTGGCGAGGAATAACCTTCTGAATAAAGACGGGGAGAGATATGCTTTGCAAAGGATAAGCTTCCAGAATCTACTGGGGATAAGCTTCCTACTGGGGAGATGATTTAACTCTCCTGGGGAGACTTTGGACTGTACTGGGAAGGGCTCCGCTGGATGTCTAGATTCCGCCGAGGAACAATCTTAGATCAAGACTGTCGGGGGTGCTTGTTGAGGGTGTTTGTAGACTCCGTTGAGGAATGTTGAGTTCTGCTGGGGATACTCAACTTCCTTAAGGCTGGCAGTATGTTAACTCTGCTTGGGGAGAGTGTTGCCGACTTGCTGGAGATACTATGCCTTCTCTACTCGGGGGGAGTATGGCTGAACCTTGGCTCACTCTCTGGGGAATTAAGGTATCTTGATTACATTCTTCAGCCGAACTCACCTTGGTACCTTGGTGGACAGAGCAATTAGATTGCCTAGACAACTCATTATTGCCCCTGTTTCTGCGGGAGAAGGTACCCGTAGAGGTGCTTGATGACTGCCGATTGACAAATCTTCTTCTGGTAGGCGAGTGATGAAATAACGAGACATAGTCGTACGCTTTGATCCCTAATTTTTGCCTGGACCGCCCTTTCGGGTTTTCAGTCCACCGGGATACCCATTTTTGCCCAAGCCGCCTCTTCAGGTTTTCGACTTGCCGGGTGTACATATTTTTTCATTTTCATCCCTTATTTTTGCCCGAACCCTTTTGGTTCGCCGGGAAGCCCTTATTTTTGCCTAGGTGTGTCAACCTAGCGGGTCTTTGATTATACATAGTATCTTTTTGACTATGTCCATATTCTCGGGACGAGGGAGTTGCCCCTGTCAGTAGGGTTGTGTTGTCATGCTACCAGAAGTTCTACGTTTGATCGTCCAATGCCCCAAGTGATCCAGGTGGAGATTTGCCCCAGGCTGTTTGGCATCTTGAGAAATTCTCCGAATCTTGACTTAACTGCCCCAGATGATGGACAATGATCAGGCCACGCCCCTTGATTGAAGGTGCTTTTGTTCATTAGACATTCGCCGTGCGAACTTCTATGTTGTTCCAACAAATAGTCATATGCAAGCAATGTTATATTAAAAATGCACAGCTTATGTCTGTCTTGAAGTTTTTGAAAATGCATATTTTTTCATAAAAACAAGTGAATTTTGTAAACTGTGATGTCAACTCGTCATTTTACCGCAAGCCTTAAGGAGTCAGGATACCTTTCGTAACAGTATGCTTTCGAACTAACCCATGCTTCAGCTAGGACTTTTGAGGGTTATAACGTGGCCTGGTTCACGGTTTAAGAAACAAAGGATAAAGGCTCAAATTTATTTGTACCCACCCGTTCTTCGTGATGTTCTTCCAACCTAAACTCAACTAATCGTGCGTTAGACCTTATTGAGTCTTTGCTTTGATATAGTGATGGTTCGGATACTGACAGTTTATTTTGACCAGGAAGTCATTTCTTTGTTGAGGGTTTGTATGACCTCTTTCTTTTTTGATTTTATGATCCCTATTTTTTGCCTGTACTGTTTCTTTTGTGGAATTACAGTCAGCGGGATGCCCCAGTTTTGCAAGTCTCCTTCATAGGTTTTGATTTAATGGGCGTTCATTTTGATGGGTAATGACTGCCTGTCTTTATGATTATTCGGAACCATCATTGTCTTTTGTTTTGTGAGGACCTCTTTGGTGCTATTCATTGTGCACTTGGATCAACTGAGAGAACTACCCTGCCCCAGGTTATGATTAAGGGTTTTATTTTTCGAAAAGAAAAACTCCTACTTCTTTGGCTCGAAGGGGTTGACGAGGGATTATCTTCCTTATAACTCCAGTGTTTAGGAATTGAAATAATGTTTGTACCTCATCAGCGGGGTTCGTTCAAAAGCATACTGTAAATCGTGGTATCATTTTCGTCATCCTCCCTCAAGAGGCTTAGAATTATTAACCGAGAGTTGAACATCACAAAAAAATATGAAGGCAATGTGAATATAGTGAAAATGATTGGATTAATTCAAAAACAGACATATGCCGTGCATTAATGAAATAAAAGAGTTTGCGGTGACATTTAATTGTTCGTATAAGCAAAAAAAATTACAACTCGGAAATTCAAATAAACAAAAGTCTTCAATGATTGGGCAAAGGAGCATGGATTATGTTTGGAGTCTCTGACGCTTCAAACTGAATCTCTCCGGCGTCGATCATGTCTTGAATCTTGTTCTTCAAAGGCCAGCAGTTGTCCGTAGTATGACCCGGGCTATCGGAGTGGTATGCGCACCTCTCATTAGGATGGTAGTTGGGAGCAGAGGTGTTTGGATTCCGGAGAGGAGCCCTCAAGGTAATCAGCCCTGCCTTCAACATTTGCTGTAGCGCTTGATCCAGTGACATGTTGATTTTAGTGAATTGTCTCTTGGGTGCGACCTCCTTACGTTGATGCCCCTGTCCTTGTTGAGCAGGCCTAGGATTAGAGAGTTGGACTGCCCCTACATGTTGATCGTGGCGACCCTTTTGGCTGTACGCAGCATTGGCCTCTTTCTTCCCAGTGTAAGGCTTTTTGTGAGTATCAGAAGGTGCAGCTTCTTGGATCTTTCCAGCCTTAATGCCAGCTTCGATCCTCTCCCCGGTCAAGATCAAATCGGTAAACCCAGCAGAAGAATTCCCAATCAGATGGTTGAAGAAGGGACCAGACAGGGTCCCCAAGAACATGTCAACGAGCTCACGGTCAGTCAAAGGCGGCTGCACCCTTCCAGCCAGATCTCTCCACCTTTGTGCATATTCCTTAAAACCTTCACCCGTCCCAAGTGACATACCCTGGAGTTGGGTACGCGTAGGAGCGAGGTTGGTATTATACTGATACTGCTTATAAAAAGCAGTTGCCAAGTCCTCCCAATTACGAATAGTGGTTCCATCCACCTGATAGAACCATTCGAGTTGAGTCCCTGAAAGACTCTCCTGGAAGAAATGGATCCATAGATTTTTGTCTTCCGTGTAGGGCTGGATCTTCCTTGCGTAGGAACGGAGGTGCAGCTTAGGACAGGAAATCCCGTCATACTTTACAAAGGCAGGTGCCTTGAACTTGTGAGGGATCACCACCCCAGAAGATAAACCTAGGTCCCCAAAGTCCAACCCAGGCACACGTTGGATATCCATAGCATTTAACCGGTCCTCCAGCTGTTTGTACCTGTCTTCAGCAGGAGGGTACTGCTCATCATTGAAGTCTGTCTCAGTGTCAGAGGCCACGGTACTAGGAACCCTTACCTCTTGGTGACTGCCTTCCCCAACAGACGGAGTAGTCCGCTCAGCTTCATTCTGCAGTGTGTTCCCAGATCTGCGTCTAAGGTTGAACAAAACAATCCTCTTCTTCTTCTTCTTCAAGAGCAGAGTCTTCAATTCCTGTTGTCCTTGTGCTAAGCTCATGACCAGCTCCTGGAACTGGGCGTTCTGGGCCTGGAGGGCCTTGATAGCTTGTGCATTGGATGACTCATGATTCATGATGACTGCTGAAATAAACAGCGAAGAAGGTAAGCAACCTGTAGAGAAAGGGTACCTGTTATGCAATGATATGTATGATATGCATGCGATGTTTTCAAGGATCTCGCGGGGTAAACAGAGAAATTGGTTAGAATTTTGAATTTGTAGCTTGATGAAAGGAACTGCATGTTGTTGAGAGTCCTTCTTCAAGGGTCAAGGCTCACCATATCGAGTGGGTCATAGCCCCTGACAACCTTGTCTAGAGGAAAATAAATCCCCTTTGCCCCTTGCTGGACAGTTCGTTCATCATGACCTGCATCACAAGCCCTTGAGATCCTTGAAATGGGTTAGTCCTTATGTAGGATGTATGCAATGGTATGATGTCATGCTATGCATGGGATGATATAGGTAAACCCTGTTATGAGTCCCTATTAGGGACTGTAAACAAAACCTGCAAGAAGCTTAAGTGTCAGATAACAAGCATGCAAATAGTCAAGTTGGAAGGCACACAAGTCACACAAGAGAAGCCCTTAGAGTTTAGGCCAGCATGGGGTCTAGGTATTACCCTCTTTCAGTTTGTGGGTTAAGACCTGTCCTATCAGAAGTAACCGGGTTCTAAGGGTCCCAATATCACTGGATTGCTTTCATTGTTCATCGTTTCGATTTAGCCACTGAACTGGCGACCGAAATATTCCAAGAAAACAACCCTCAATTGAGTGTAGTATCGAGTATCAACCAACCTCGGACTGCACCAAAGTCAGTTATCTCACTACCCTAAAGAGGCCAAGATGGTTCAATTAAGGTTCCTAAGGTCAGTTGATGCTTCACGACACCACGCGGCGGCCCCGTACTCTCCTTGACTGAACTCAAGGGTTACCGGTACACACCAAAGTGCCACATCAACGTAGCAGACTGCTTCAACCATGTCAGTATACCCCGCATAGTTCCCTCACAGTCTTGTTGCTACTTTCTAAGAAGGTATCCCCAGATCCGGGTTAGGATCTATAGAACTCCCAAGACAGTCCCACAATAATAAAGCAAACAAGTCAAAAGCAATTGAAAACACAAGTGATCTTAGTCCTAAGGTACACCTCACTTTAAAATAATTCCCCAGCAGAGTCGCAAGTTCTGTGATCGGTGGATCTGGAACTGACTGTTTAACGCTGGTTCGCGAAATGTCGCGGACGCAAGAGTCGCCACCGTCTTTTATTTTCTCCAATATGGAAAGGACAAAAGCACAGAAAAATTCCTTATTGAGATTAGTTCTCGGTTCGGGAGGTAGATTTATAGAAAGGGAAGGTGTTAACACCCTTTCTATCCATGGTTATCCATGGGCTCTTAGATACTTGCTCATTTGTGTTTTCAAAATGTTTGTTTGCTTTTCAAGGTGAGTGGGTTTGAAAAAGTTTCGTTTAAAATTTCAGTTCGACTCTTGTATCAGTCCTCAAGAGTGTTTGAAAAGTTGTTTTTTTGAAATCTTTTTGCAAAGTGTCGGTGTGAAAAGAAGTTTTTGATTTGTTTTGAATTAGAGCAAGTATATACGAGTCATCTACCTACCCTAAGGAATTAGGCTGTGTAAATGTCCTTTAGGTAGTGCCATCCCACCATTGAGAGGTAGGTAGCACCACCGTTGGAGGTGTTCGGGTCAATTCGAGTTTAGGGACAGTGTGGTCACCAGAGCAATAGTAGGACACCTTAGAAGCTACCTGTTGTACCCCAAAATTTGCCCTCCCCTTTCTTCAGGAAACCATCTTGAATTTTCAAGGTCCCTCTGAAACAAATCCAAGTCCTGAGTTATCCCTTTGCCCAAACAAGCCACTTATAAGAGCAAGATGATCTCACGAACTCCAGAAACAACGCTTTTATCTTGAGAAAAATCAAATTCTAAGTACTTAGAATGCTTCTCTAAAATAAGTGTTTTTAGAAAAATCAGCGCTTCAGAACTTCTGGACCCATTCCAGATGAAGACAGTCAGAAGTTGCAAGCTTGGCTCAGCGTGGTCAGAAGTTGGCTCTTCAGCAGCTACATCAGTTCAATCAGAAGTTGTAAACGTGGTTTAATATGTAAGCCTCAAACAGAACATGCCCCTTCAGCAGTTACACAAGCTCAGTCAGAATTTGCTAAAGGAATGCAAGAGAAGCAGGGAAGTCTGAAAGCTCCTTCAGAACAGGTTGAAATCAGAAGATGAAAGATCAGAAGAGTGGATGTTACACTGATAAAGAATCTCCAGAGCTTACTAAGACAACAGGAAGCCAAGGCCAGAGCATGGTTTACGCTGCTGATTCAACACTGGTTTCCATTACTAGAATGTTGATGTTGATAGGTCTTGTCACCATTTAATGCCCATTAATGCTTCCAACCACTCCTGAGCATTCACGTGTGGCTTGGAAAACGCTTTTTCACAGATTCTGGCATGGGTATTCACGCCACCGCCCACTTCAGAGGTCACTTCTCCCCAATCTACGCCTGCTGCTGCAACCTAGGCTGAAAGCTAGCTGTTATCACAACTTCCCAGGAATTTCTGTCAAAGAACAAATTCAAACTCTGTTGGCGCTTTAAATGTTCAAGGCATCCACAAGAACTTTGCCTATAAATAGAGAGTCTTCACCACTGCCAAAGACGTTCAAGAAAAGAAGTAGAAATTGCTAAGTGAGAAACAGAACTCCTAGCAACACAGCATTCTGAAACTCTGCCAAAATCTCCAGTTTTGTTTCATAACTTTGAGTTTCTTACCTTCAAACTTCATCAAATATCCAGTTTTTTCTGTAAACCAAAGACACCCTTTCCAAACTTCTGACCCTGCATACGTATACACCTTTACTTCCCCTTTTCAAAGAAAATCTGTCCAGAACACCACCAGAACCAAAAGCTAAACTTTCACCCACAACTTTCCCAACAGTCAGGTAAGCACCTGCTGACCCTCATCACGCTGTTAAGCATCATCAGTTGTGCATATTCAAATAACATAATGTAAATATCATATTGTTGCTGTTTATGTTCTGAGGATTTTCATACCTCAGAACGTTCTGAGCCAGTATAGGACTTACCTATGACCTTGGTGATTCTGACCTCTGAAACATTTTTGCTATTTGCTGGATCTGTTCCAAATATGTTTCCTGTTTTGTGGAGTAACAACAGAATTGCAGATGTTCTGATTAGTACAGGGAAAAGCCAAGTGCTGACTTTGACGTTAGCACATCTGAAGCCTGTTTTGTTGTCAATGATATCAGAACCTCTGAGAGTTATTGCCTTTTCAGCAGAATCAGAACTTCTGGTTTCTCCACTAACAAACTTATGTCTTGCAGCGCAGGGAAATCAGAACTTCTGATTTCCCCACTAACAAGGTTCTGTTTTGCAGGTACCAGAGTCAGAAGTTCTGACTCATCCAGTTTCACTAACAGGTTGATCATCTGGCAGCGGATCTGAGTCAGAACTTCTGATGACCTCCCAGCAGTGCGCGGGCTCCCTCTCTCTCTCTCTCTATATCTTGTTTTTTGCTATTTTTTTTGGTCTATTTTTCTCGTTGAACCCCCCATGTACAAATGTGTATCCCCCTCCCCTAATTGTTGTAATAGCGTAGGATTTTACATTTCCGCTTCTTATTGCTAGTAATTAGGACGTGTATGGCAAGATAAAATCAATGAAATAGAAAAACCTAATTCAAAGAAAAAAAAACTCTTGTATGCAATAAAACACACTTGCACACTAACACCCCTAGGGTTACATCCACTTGTTGCCTTTCAAAAAAATTGGGCCATATTGCATGTTAGGTCTCTTTGGGCAAAACAAACAATCAAATGATCATAGTCCCTCGATGACATTTTCAAAATATTGCCTAAACAAATGATCAAGTCCCTTTCAAAAAATTGCCCAAGGATACTTAGCACTATTGCAATTATGGTCTAAACGACGACCCGCGCCCGTCCCTTTCACATCCTAACACAAGATTGTCCACCAAATACAATGGTGGAACAAAATTGTTAAAAGGGTTAAAAATATAGCAAAGATCTTTGAGAAATTTAGGATAAATAGCTCTTGGGTACTCGCCAACTTGCAAAACAAAAGCGCTTGCCTACTTTTTTTCAAAACCATACATCACAAACACTTTCAAAACAAATTTCAAAAACATGGAAAACTTTTCAAAAGACATACACCTTTGTATACATCCCAACATGGATCATTACAAAGGTTGCCACCATATTAGCCTCTTTTCAAAACATTTTTCAAAACCCACACACAAAGCATCATTTCAAACAATTGAAAACCAAGGCAAGTTGATCTAAGCAAGTACCTAAGAGCCCATGGATAACCATGGATAGAAAGGGTGCTAATACCTTCCCTTTCTATAATCTACTCCCCGAACCCAAGAAAAATCTCAAAGGTTTTTGCTGTGCTTTTTAAACCTTTCCTTAGGATAAAATAAAAAGTCGGTGGCGACTCTTGCTCAACCGAAACATTTGCAAATACAAACGCAAAACCACAGTCAGTTCTCCCACCGTATCACAGAACTGGCGACTCTGCTGGGGAGAATTTTAAAAGTGGAGTAACCTTAGGGCTTAGATCACCCTCTTGCATGACAAATTGTTTGAATTGTTTGCTTTACATTTTGACTCTCTTGTTTGGGTTTGCAATCCTACACCCGGATTTTGGGAAACATTCATAGATAGCAATACGTTGTGGAAACTGTGCGGGGTATACTGACACGGTCGAAGCAATAGCTATATTAGTGCGACATATTTGTGAGTACCGGTAACCCTTGAGTTCAATCAAGGAGAGTACGGGGCCGCTGAGTGATGTCACTAAGCACTAATGACCTAGAACCTTACTTGACCATCTTGGCCTTTTATTAGGGGTAGTGAGATGACCGGCTTTGGTGCAGTCCGAAGTTGGTAGATACTCGATACTACACTCATTGAGGGTTGTTTTCTTGGAATATTTTGGTCGCTAGTTAAGTGGCTAAACCAAAACAATGAACATTGAAAACAATCCAATGATATTGAGCTCCTTAGAACCCGGTTACTATTTATAGGACAGGTTTTTAAGCCAACTACACTCAAGAGGGTACTTACCTATGAAACCCCATGCAAGCCTGAAACTAGGGTTTGGTGTGATTTGCTTGTACATATGTTTTGTGCATACATCATGGACATCATAAAACATCATATGCATTCACTAACCATTTCAAGGGTTTTGGATCTTCATCTTTGTTCCTGTTTTGTAGGTCATGGAAGTTCCTCGCAGAAAAACCATTCAAGTCAACCTTGTGAGAATCTCTCCTCAACTCAAGGAGCTCACCTCAAGAATTCCGGAAAGCTCATCCTTCAGTGAAAGACATGGTAGACTGCTCAGCCTAGTCAACACCAACATTGAAGAAGACATGGTGAAAGTGCTATTCCAATTCTTCAACCCTCTTCACCATTGTTTCACTTTCCCCGATTACCAGTTGGTGCCCACTTTGGAGGAGTTTTCTCAACTCCTGAGAATTCCTATCCTTAATCAACTACCCTTCAACGGTACGGAAAAGGAACCAAAGCCAGAAGAGGTTGCTCGAGCATTACATCTACAACCATCCGACATCAAGGGGCATTGGGAAACCAGAAGCGGCATCAAGGGATTCTTAGCAAAATTCTTGTTTGAGAAGGCACAAGAATGTTGGAACTCATTGGACCTACAAGCCTTTGAAGAAATTGTGGCACTCCTTATCTATGGGTTGGTCTTGTTCCCAAATCCTGACCAATTGATAGATGTCAACGCCGTCAAAATCTTCTTATCCAGAAATCCAATACCAACATTGCTTGGGGACATTCTTCACTCATTTTACACACGAACAATGAGAAAGAGGGGTGTTCTCATGTGCTGTACTCCTCTCCTTGCAAGGTGGTTTATTTCGCATCTTCCACAATCTGTCTTGAAGAACGACCAAGGCTCAAGGTGGTCCCAACGGTTGATGACTCTTACTCACTATGATGTACATTGGTGTTCTCGGTCCAGAGAAAATGTCATCATCGTCGATCGTTACGGAGAATTTCCTAATGTTCCTTTACTTGGAATTAGAGGAGGTATCACCTACAACCCTTGCCTAGCTTTGAGACAATTTGGATATGCACGGAGGGACGGTCCTCATGACATGTTGATTCCTGACCTAGTTTTTGACTTCGACAACGATGCGCAAGGACTTCGCCAAAGATTCATCAGAGCTTGGGGAAAGCTCAACAAGGTTGATAGCAAGACTCTGGGACACAAGAACTCCATCCCTCTTGAGCCTTATCTCAAGTCGGTACGAGCCCGAGCCCAAAGTCTGATGATGCCTTATCCTCATGTTCTCCATGTGATTAAAGAGCCCGTCAAGGAAGGAGAGGTTCCCTACACCATCCTACATCCAGACATGCCTACATCGTGGGAGGAAATGCAGAAAAGTTGGATTCAGCTCAAGGAGGAACAAAATACTTTTGAAGCTAGCTTCTACGCCAGTGAGAAGAAGGTTCTAGAGCTTACCCGCCGACTCCATGAGCAAGAGGCCCTCAACACCTACATCGCACCAAAGAGGATGCGCAATGTCTTTTTACCTTGAGAAGTTATTTTGTAATATTTGGCCCATGGGGCATTTATGTACTAACAAATTTCTTCTTATTAATATGACATGCGTTCTTCTTTGTCTGAAACAATTTTGAATGTTCTAAATCCTTGAATGCATTGCATACATAAGCATACCATTCATCATGTGCATAAGCAGGTCTCACTCCAGGTTTCCTTATCTGTCTGCTGTTTATGTCAGTCAGGATGGATCTCGAGCAAACAGTCAAAGACCTACAAGCTCAGAATGCACAGTTCCAGCAACTCCTGATGACCTTGGCTAAGGGTCAGGAGGATATCAAGACTCAATTGGGGAACAAAGACCCAGTGAAAAAGAGGAAAAAGAGACTCGGGATGGCCACTTTGGGGAGAAGATTTGACGGAGAAGCTCGGAGAGTGCTTGAATTTCCTCCTATCTCTGATGAAGGAACCAGCAAAGGAGGTGGAGCTGCGGTACCTTCCGAGTCTGATGCGGAAGAGGAGGAGGTCGAAGAGGATGAAGATTATACCGACCAGCAATACCCTCCAGCTGATGATAAATACAAAGGGCTAGAAGACAGGTTGGCCGCCATGGAGCTACAAAGAGTACCGGGTTTGGATTTTGAAGACTTGGGTTTGGTTGCCGGGATTGTGATTCCCCCAAAATTCAAAGTGCCAGCGTTTGTGAGGTATGATGGGCTGTCCTGTCCCAAAATGCATCTCAGGTCCTACGTGAGAAAAATTCAACCCTATACGGCAGATAAAAACCTTTGGATTCATTTCTTTCAAGACATTCTTTCTGGAGCTCAGTTGGAGTGGTTTTATCAGCTAGAAGGAACCAGCGTTCGAAATTGGGAAGATTTGGCCACCGCTTTCTACAAACAATACCAATACAATTCTGACCTTGCCCCTACTCGTACCCAACTTCAGGGTATGTCGTTAGGAACAGGCGAAGGATTCAAAGAGTACGCACAAAAATGGAGGGATTTGGCTGGCAGGGTGCATCCTCCTTTAACCGATCGTGAACTTGTTGATATGTTTCTAGGGACCCTATCTGGGCCATTTTTCAATCATCTGATTGGTAACTCTTCTGCAGGGTTTACCGATTTGATCTTAACGGGCGAAAGAATAGAGGCTGGCATCAAGTCAGGAAAGATTCAGAAGGGTGTTGCTGCAAGTACTGAGAGGAGGCCTTTTAAGAAAGAAGCAAGTGCCGTCTATGGTCCTAGAAGACAAGTCAAGCCGGAAAGTCGCCAAGCCGTCAATGCTCTGGTCATTTCAAAACCTGTTACTGCTCCTCAGCAGTACAATCAACAAAGAGGCGAAAGGCCCAAGAGGCAGTATACTCAGTTGAGTATGACCTTGTCACAATTTTTACCCCAACTATTATCAACCAACTTGGTGACCACCAAAGAAGCTCCTAAAGTCGTGAATACTGCATCTCCTAAGTATAACCAAAATGCCCGTTGTGCTTATCATTCTGATAGTCCCGGGCATACTACTGATGATTGCTGGGCCTTGAGAAACAGAGTGCAAGATCTTATTGATGCAAAGGAAATTCAGTTTGAAGCGCCTGAAAGACCGAATGTTGTAACTGCTCCTATGCCCCAGCATAGAGTAAATGCCATTGAAGAAGAGTTGTATGCTGTTCCAGTAAATGATGTTGCTACCCCTCTGTTGACTGTTAAGAGGGACTTGCTACTAGCCGGTTTATTTTCGGGTTGTAGTAAGGGTTGCCTCCTGTGTGCTGCTATCCCTACCGGTTGTCCACTGCTGAAATCAGGCATCCAAAGCCTGATGGATAGCAAAGAAATTTTGTTCAAGAAAACTGCTGTTCCGTTTGTTTCTGTTGAAGAAATATCTGTTGTCACGATTTACAATCCTGCTAAAGCTCCCATGAAGGAACCAGTCCAAATTATGTCTGTTGCACCCATTACTATTACTGTTCCAGGGCCTCTCCCCTATGAGTCTGATAAAGCAGTCCCATGGCATTATGGAGCCGACGTGTATGTGCTTGGAGTGAAGCGAGAATTCAACACCAATACTAGTATCAGTAACATCACTGGTCCCGCCAAGATTACCCGCAGTGGAAGGCTCTTCTCGCCTGACATTGCACCGCCAGTTATCCGCAAACCTCTCACCATCACACCCGCAAGTGTGCATGTTCCAAATCAAGTTCCTGTGTCTACTACTGCCGCCGAGTCCTCTGATACTCGGGGCAAAGAAGTTGCTACCGATTTGCCTGCTAGGACAGAGGCACCAAAAAAGACTGCTGTAGAAGCCTCCCAACAAGAAATGGAGGAAATTCTTAAAATCATCAAAAAGAGTGACTTTAACGTTGTTGAACAATTGGGGCATACTCCCTCCAAAATCTCTATGCTATCATTACTGCTATGCTCAGAGGCCCATGCAAAAGCCCTGATTTCATTTCTGAAAACGGCCCATGTGCTGCAAGAGACCTCCGCGGATCAATTCACTGACTGTGTGGCTAATTTGACAGTTGACAATGGCTTGGGGTTCTCGGATGCTGACCTCACCCCCAAAGGGAAAAATCACAATGATGCCCTGCATGTTTCCATAGAATGCAGGGGAACTACTCTCGCACACGTGTTAGTGGATACCGGCTCTTCCCTGAATGTTTTACCCAAGAAGGCATTGGACCGCTTGGATTGTGAAGGTTTGGAATTAAAGCCTAGTAACATCATTGTTAGAGCCTTCGACGGTTCTAAGAGGATGGTGCACGGTGAAGTAAACATTCCCATTCGGGTGGGTTCCCAAGTCTTCGACTCAACGTTCTATGTAATGGATATTCGTCCATCTTACTCCTGCTTGTTAGGTCGGCCCTGGATTCACAAAGCTGGGGCAGTAACCTCCACTCTACACCAAAAGCTCAAATATCCTGTCAAAGGGAAGATTATTACTGTGCAGGGTGAAGAGGAATACATGGTTAGTCACTTGAATTCATTCCGATATATCGAGATGGACGGGGAGTTTATTGAAACCCCCTTTCAGCATTTTGAGGAGGTACCTCCAATTTTGGCATCAGCTGAAGCAGTGGCTGAAGCAGTGGCTGAAGAAAACTTTCCATTGAAGATGGCATCCTTGAAGGACGCCCGGACTGTAATCGAGAAAGGCAATCATGCAAACTGGGGTCAGCTTCCTGACTTCACTCAAAAGAACGACAAGTTTGGGCTAGGCTTTACTGCAGAGGCTCAGAGGGTTGTGCGCAAGGAAAAGATCAGAAAGACTCCAGTATTTATCACCAGTCCAAGGGTGAATGCTATTGAGGAGGATGTAGAGGAAGAAGAGTTTGACAGTTGGATCTACCCGACTACCAGCAACGGACCAAGCAACTGGACGGCAAAGGATTTTACACCTATCACATTTGTCACGCAGTAATTAACTCTTTTGATTTTCAATTTGTAACAAACAATGTGTTAAAACTTTTATTGGCTCGGTGTCCTACCCGGGGCATCGTAGCTCCATTTGTGAGGGCTTTTTGTATGACATTTCCATATATCATCAATCAAAACATTGGACGTTTGTTACATTTCAAATCTTGTGCTCTTTTTCTCTCTGTGTTATATATTGCAAAACAGCTATATTTACACACACTCACTTATACAGGTTTCAATCCACACTGGATCTCACTGGTAACAGCTCTGCTACCGCCAGTTATGACTTCGAGAATCTGATCAACTTGGCCGAAAACGAAGGTGAAGATGATTGTGAAGTGCCTGGTGAACTCGCAAGACTGCTACTCCAAGAAGAGAGGGCTATTCAACCACATGAAGAGCCGGTGGAAACAATTAACCTGGGTACGGAGACAGATAGGAAAGAGGTCAAGATTAGGGCTAATCTAGAGCTCAGCGTGAAGCAACGATTGATCCAGATGCTACATGATTACATGGAGGTCTTTGCTTGGTCATACGAAGATATGCCTGGTTTGGATGCTGACATTGTAGTTCATCACCTGCCGACTAAGGAAGACTGCCCTCCGGTAAAGCAAAAGGTTCGCCGCATGCGCCCAGAGACGTCTGAAAGGATCAAGACCGAGGTTATGAAGCAATTCGATGCCGGATTTCTAGCAGTAACTTCTTACCCTCAGTGGGTTGCCAATGTGGTGCCAGTGCCGAAGAAGGACGGTAAAGTCAGAATGTGTGTTGACTACAGGGATTTAAACAGGGCAAGCCCCAAGGATGACTTCCCCTTACCTCACATCGACGTTCTTGTTGACAATACTTCCCAACACAAGGTTTTCTCCTTCATGGATGGTTTTTCAGGGTATAATCAGATCAAGATGGCCCCGGAAGATATGGAAAAGACTACCTTTGTGACTCAGTGGGGCACCTTCTGTTACAAGGTCATGCCATTCGGATTGAAAAATGTTGGGGCAACCTATCAACGTGCCATGGTTGCTTTATTTCATGATATGATCCATCACGAGATTGAGGTATACGTTGATGACATGATTGCAAGGTCTCAAACTGAGGAGGAGCACCTTGATCATCTGAGGAAGCTATTTGACCGACTGAAGTTATATAAGCTGAGGTTGAATCCCAACAAATGCACCTTTGGGGTGAGGTCCGGAAAATTGCTAGGTTTCATTGTGAGTGATAAAGGTATTCAGGTGGACCCTGCCAAGGTAAAAGCCATACAAGAGATGCCAACTCCAAAGACAGAGAAAGAAGTCAGAGGCTTCCTAGGACGACTGAATTACATTGCCCGATTCATCTCACATCTGACTGCTACTTGTGAGCCCATCTTCAAATTACTGAAGAAAGATCAAGTAGTACGTTGGAACGATGAATGTCAGGCTGCCTTTGAAAAGATAAAGGAATATCTCCAAGAGCCACCCATTCTTATGCCACCAGTGGAAGGAAGACCTCTGATACTATATTTGACAGTACTTGACAATTCAATGGGGTGTGTGCTGGGACAGCATGACGAGTCCGGCCGAAAAGAGCATGCTATTTATTACTTGAGCAAAAAGTTTACCGACTGCGAGTCTCGTTACTCACTGCTTGAGAAAACTTGCTGCGCTCTAGTATGGGCTGCTCGCCGGCTGAGACAGTATATGCTGACTCACACTACTCTATTGATTTCAAAGATGGATCCCATCAAGTATATATTTGAAAAGCCTGCTCTGTCTGGGAGAATAGAAAGATGGCAAATGATCTTAACAGAATATGATATCCAGTATACAACTCAGAAAGCAATTAAAGGAAGTGTACTGGCAGATCATTTGGCACACCAATCTGTGGACGATTACCAATCATTGAACTTTGATTTTCCGGACGAAGACATCATGGTGGCAACTGACTGTGAAGCACCTGGACCGGATGAAGGACCTGAGGAAGGATCCCGATGGTCTATGCATTTTGACGGAGCCTCCAATGCTTTGGGTAACAGCGTCGGCGCTGTAATCATATCTCCCAAAGGAACTCATACTCCACTCACCGCCCGATTGTGTTTCAACTGCACCAACAACATGGCAGAATATGAGGCATGTATCATGGGTCTACAAGCTGCAATCGACTTAAGGATCAAATTTCTGAGTGTCTTCGGAGATTCCGCTCTCGTGATCAATCAGATCAAAGGCGAGTGGGATACGAAACACCCAAATCTTATTCCTTACAAGGAGTATGTGTCAACCTTGCTTCCCCACTTTGAAGAGATAACTTTTGAGCATTTCCCAAGAGAGGAGAATCAGCTAGCGGACACACTAGCTACGATGTCTTCAATTTTTAAGGTTAAATGGGACAATGAGGCTCCCCGGATCATTATCTGGAAGTTGGATGAACCGGCATACTGCTGCGACCTCGAGGCCGAGAAGGCAACTAAAAAACCCTGGTATCATGAGGTGAAGAGGTACTTGGAAGCTCAGGAATACCCTGAAGGTGCATCTGTCAATGACAAGAAGTTCATGAGGAGGTTTGCGGCAAAATTCTTCCTCAGTAACGGCATCCTCTACAAACGGAATCATGATTCAACTCTACTACGTTGTGTGGATAAGGCTGAGGCAGAGAAAATCATGATAGAACTGCATGAAGGTACATTCGGAACACACTCCAGTGGACACACCATGGCAAAGAAAATCCTTAGGGCAGGATATTTCTGGTCCACCATGGAAGCCGATTGTTACCAACACTCTCGAACTTGTCACAAATGCCAGATCTATGCTGACAAGGTGCATATTCCTCCAGTTCCTCTGAACGTCCTGACGGCACCTTGGCCTTTTGCAATATGGGGCATTGATATGATCGGTGAGATCCGACCGACGGCATCCAATGGGCATCGCCTCATCTTGGTGGCGATCGATTACTTCACGAAGTGGGTTGAGGCTGCTTCCTACGCAACGGTAACCAAGAGCATCGTGGCACGTTTTATCCGGCATAATCTGATCTGTCGGTACGGTGTCCCGGAAAGAATCATTACGGACAATGGCACCAATCTCAATAACAAAATGATCACTGAACTCTGCAAACAATTCAAGATACAGCACCACAATTCTTCTCCCTACCGGCCGAAGATGAATGGGGCTATAGAGGCAGCTAATAAGAATATTAAGAAAATTGTGCAAAAGATGACAGTGACCTATAAAGATTGGCACGAGATGTTACCGTTCACTCTTCACGGGTACCGTACCTCAGCAAGAACGTCAACCGGGGCAACTCCTTTCTCCTTGGTCTATGGCATGGAGGCAGTCCTGCCAATTGAAGTCCAGATACCCTCTCTCCGGATAATGAAGGATGCAGACTTGAGTGAAGATGACTGGATCCAGACTCGACTTGACCAATTAAACCTAATTGACGAAAAGAGGCTCACCGCTATCTGTCATGGTCAGACGTATCAAAAACGAATGATCAGGGCATTTAACAAAAAGGTCAGACCACAAGAGTATCAGGTTGGGGACCTGGTAATCAAGCGCATCATCCTTCCTCAAAGTGATCCCCGGGGCAAATGGACCCCTACTTACGAAGGGCCGTTTGTGGTTAAACATGTGTTCTCAGGAGGAGCCATGATCCTAACCACCATGGATGGTGACGACCTTCCTCACCCCGCCAATGCAGAGATAGTGAAAAGATACTACACATGAATAAAAGACCCGCTAGGTTGACATACCTAGGCAAAAATAAGGGCTTCCCGGCGAACCAAAAGGGTTCGGGCAAAAATAAGGGATGAAATAAAAAAATCTGTATACCCGGCAAGTCGAAAACCTGAAAGGGTGGCTTGGGCAAAAATGGGTATCCCGGTGGACTGAAAACCCGAAAGGGCGGTCCAGGCAAAAATTAGGGATAAAGCGTAACACTATGTCTCATGGGATCGCTTCGCATCCGGAATTCAGTATCAACTATCTGGCTCAGATTTCGGCATCGACCAATCAGCTTCATCTTCAACTAGGCAGCAAAGCGATGAGACGCTTGGAGACATAAAGGCAATAGCAGAGTTGGAACCCAGTGGGATTGTTCACATAGCTGTTTTGTTTTCTTTTCAAAAATTGTAAATTCTGTGATTATTCGGCGGCATCCTCTTACTAGGATATCAGCTTCTTGTACAGAAACGCCTATTCACAGGCAAAGTTCAAATCAATACAAATTCACTTGTCCATACAAGTTGCCATTGTTTTTTCCTTTTTCTGTTTTGTCTTGCGAAGAACGTCCGAAGTTCATTTTTGATATATGCATTTGACATTAAATTGCTAATTTATAAATGTTTGCAAAAGATCAATTACAGGTGACATCAGAAACAAGGGCAATGTAAGGTTGTCTGATGCAGTCTGGTTGCTTTGTCCGCCAAGGTACCAAGGTAGATTCGACTGAGGAATATGACCAAATCATCTCAACGCCCCGCAGAGTAAGACAAGATTCAGCAATACTCTCCCCAAGCGAAGTTGACTCCCTGTCAATCCTGAAAAGGCACAACTTTCCCCGGCAGGTCTTAAAGCTTATCCCCAGTAGATTCTGGAAGCTTGTTCCCTGCAGAATACGGACGTCTCTCCCGAGCTTTATTCAGAGCTATTCCTCACAAGGGCTTATAACTGGGTTATCCTCAGCTAATCGCCACAGAAGATCGCCCTCGACAAAGTTCTTTCCATCCCCAGCGGAGTTTATCTTTGGTATCCCCAATGGAGTTTATCATCATTATCCCCAGCGGAATTCATCATTGAAGTCGTCCTCAGCAGGCCTCTCATCAAAAACTTCAGCAGAATATCTTTTCCACAAAACAATTCCCCGGCCGATCGTCAAGGATTTATTTTCCTAAGACGAAAATACATTCATAAACATTTCACTTACATATATGATAAAGTATATACAACGCTGTCTCATATTAAAACATCATGCATATCATACATCATGACATTGCATACAACTTATGTTTTGCCTTTTCAGGGAAAAAGACAATCCCAAAGACAACTACCTTCAACTGTCACAAATTCCAGACTCGATTCCTGTATCTAGCCAGGGCACGTCTGAAGAGTTCGAAGATTCGATTCCTGTATCCAGCCAAGGCACATCTATCAACTACAACATTTCCAGACTCGATTCCTGTATCTAGCCAGGGCACGTCTGAAGAGTTCGAAGAATCGATTCCTGTATCCAGCCAGGGCACATCTATCAACTACAACATTTCCAGACTCGATTCCTGTATCTAGCCAGGGCACGTCTAAAGAGTTCGAAGATTCGATTCCTGTATCCAGCCAGGGCACATCTATCAACTACAACATTTCCAGACTCGATTCCTGTATCTAGCCAGGGCACGTCTGAAGAGTTTGAAGATTTGATTCCTGTATCCAGCCAGGGCACATCTATCAACTACAACATTTCCAGATTCGATTCCTGTATCCAGCCAGGGCATATCTGTTGACCATATTTCCAGACTCGATTCCTGTATCTAGCCAGGGCATGTCTGAAGAGTTCGAAGATTCGATTCCTGTATCCAGCCAGGGCATATCTATTGACGACCATTTCCAGATTCGACTCCTGTATCCAGCCAGGGCACATCTGTGAGCCACCGGTTGTAGATTCGATACCTGTATCCAGCCAGGGCATATCTGCATAAGGAGATTGAAGATCAAACACCTGTAACAAGCCAGGAAAACATCTACCTTTCTCAGATACATAAAGTTCTCGCCAAGGAATCTCTTGTGCGATCATCACTTCCAAATGGCATCCATAAGCCCATTCCCGACGAAGTTCTGTCACATCTCCAGATGGCATCTATAAGCCCATCTCCCTATCCACCACCTCTCTAAATGGCATCTATAAGCCCATTCCCGACATCACATTCGCTGATACTCCAACATGCGAGTGCAAATTTCCGGGCACTCTAATGTCCAATCTCCTTTTACCTTCGAGTCGCGAAAGGCAAGATTGCCAATCTAACTCTTCAGGTTCAAGAAGATTGAACAGGGGCAACTGTTGTACCCCAAAATTTGCCCTCCCCTTTCTTCAGGAAACCATCTTGAATTTTCAAGGTCCCTCTGAAACAAATCCAAGTCCTGAGTTATCCCTTTGCCCAAACAAGCCACTTATAAGAGCAAGATGATCTCACGAACTCCAGAAACAACGCTTTTATCTTGAGAAAAATCAAATTCTAAGTACTTAGAATGCTTCTCTAAAATAAGTGTTTTTAGAAAAATCAGCGCTTCAGAACTTCTGGACCCATTCCAGATGAAGACGGTCAGAAGTTGCAAGCTTGGCTCAGCGTGGTCAGAAGTTGGCTCTTCAGCAGCTACATCAGTTCAATCAGAAGTTGTAAACGTCGTTTAATATGTAAGCCTCAAACAGAACATACCCCTTCAGCAGTTACACAAGCTCAGTCAGAATTTGCTAAAGGAATGCAAGAGAAGCAGGGAAGTCTGAAAGCTCCTTCAGAACAGGTTGAAATCAGAAGATGAAAGATCAGAAGAGTGGATGTTACACTGATAAAGAATCTCCAGAGCTTACTAAGACAACAGGAAGCCAAGGCCAGAGCATGGTTTACGCTGCTGATTCAACGCTGGTTTCCATTACCAGAATGTTGATGTTGATAGGTCTTGTCACCATTTAATGCCCATTAATGCTTCCAACCACTCCTGAGCATTCACGTGTGGCTTGGAAAACGCTTTTGCACAGATTCTGGCATGGGTCTTCACGCCACCGCCCACTTCAGAGGTCACTTCTCCCCAATCTACGCCTGCTGCTGCAACCTAGGCTGAAAGCTAGCTGTTATCACAACTTCCCAGGAATTTCTGTCAAAGAACAAATTCAAACTCTGTTGGCGCTTTAAATGTTCAAGGCATCCACAAGAACTTTGCCTATAAATAGAGAGTCTTCACCACTGCCAAAGACGTTCAAGAAAAGAAGTAGAAATTGCTAAGTGAGAAACAGAACTCCTAGCAACACAGCATTCTGAAACTCTGCCAAAATCTCCAGTTTTGTTTCATAACTTTGAGTTTCTTACCTTCAAACTTCATCAAATATCCAGTTTTTTCTGTAAACCAAAGACACCCTTTCCAAACTTCTGACCCTGCATACGTATACACCTTTACTTCCCCTTTTCAAAGAAAATCTGTCCAGAACACCACCAGAACCAAAAGCTAAACATTCACCCACAACTTTCCCAACAGTCAGGTAAGCACCTGCTGACCCTCATCACGCTGTTAAGCATCATCAGCTGTGCATATTCAAATAACATAATGTAAATATCATATTGTTGCTGTTTATGTTCTGAGGATTTTCATACCTCAGAACGTTCTGAGCCAGTATAGGACTTACCTGTGACCTTGGTGATTCTGACCTCTGAAACATTTTTGCTATTTGCTGGATCTGTTCCAAATATGTTTCCTGTTTTGTGGAGTAACAACAGAATTGCAGATGTTCTGATTAGTACAGGGAAAAGCCAAGTGCTGACTTTGACGTTAGCACATCTGAAGCCTGTTTTGCTGTCAATGATATCAGAACCTCTGAGAGTTATTACCTTTTCAGCAGAATCAGAACCTCTGAGAGTTATTGCCTTTTCAGCAGAATCAGAACTTCTGGTTTCTCCACTAACAAACTTATGTCTTGCAGCGCAGGGAAATCAGAACTTCTGATTTCCCCACTAACAAGGTTCTGTTTTGCAGGTACCAGAGTCAGAAGTTCTGACTCATCCAGTTTCACTAACAGGTTGATCATCTGGCAGCGGATCTGAGTCAGAACTTCTGATGACCTCCCAGCAGTGCGCGGGCTCCCTCTCTCTCTCTCTCTATATCTTGTTTTTTGCTATTTTTTTTGGTCTATTTTTCTCGTTGAACCCCCCATGTACAAATGTGTATCCCCCTCCCCTAATTGTTGTAATAGCGTAGGATTTTACATTTCCGCTTCTTATTGCTAGTAATTAGGACGTGTATGGCAAGATAAAATCAATGAAATAGAAAAACCTAATTCAAAGAAAAAAAACTCTTGTATGCAATAAAACACACTTGCACACTAACACCCCTAGGGTTACATCCACTTGTTGCCTTTCAAAAAAATTGGGCCATATTGCATGTTAGGTCTCTTTGGGCAAAACAAACAATCAAATGATCATAGTCCCTCGATGACATTTTCAAAATATTGCCTAAACATTTTCAAATACTTAGCACTATTGCAATTATGGTCTAAACGAAGACCCGCGCCCGTCCCTTTCACATCCTAATACAAGATTGTCCACCAAATACAATGGTGGAACAAAATTGTTAAAAGGGTTAAAAATATAGCAAAGATCTTTGAGAAATTTAGGATAAATAGCTCTTGGGTACTCGCCAACTTGCAAAAAAAAAGCGCTTGCCTACTTTTTTTCAAAACCATACATCACAAACACTTTCAAAACAACTTTCAAAAACATGGAAAACTTTTCAAAAGACATACACCTTTGTATACATCCCAACATGGATCATTACAAAGGTTGCCACCACATTGGCCTCTTTTCAAAACATTTTTCAAAACCCACACACAAAGCATCATTTCAAACAATTGAAAACCAAGGCAAGTTGATCTAAGCAAGTACCTAAGAGCCCATGGATAACCATGGATAGAAAGGGTGCTAATACCTTCCCTTTCTATAATCTACTCCCCGAACCAAAGAAAAATCTCAAAGGTTTTTGCTGTGCTTTTTAAACCTTTCCTTAGGATAAAATAAAAAGTCGGTGGCGACTCTTGCTCAACCGAAACATTTGCAAATACAAACGCAAAACCACAGTCAGTTCTCCCACCGTATCACACTACCCTTATGCCATGTTCATGGACATAAGGACTTACTAAAACGTCTTATACCCGACGACCACGTTTCGAGGGGCAAGGCAACAGTGAGGCGTACCCTAGGAGTGGTGTGTGAATTGTGTGTCATTTTCAGTTATTATTTGTCTTGTCATGCATTTGATGAGCTACGTTTCGATTTTATTTGGACATACATTCTTTCATGTGATTATTAGCAGTTAAGGGTGCGGGAATTAAAGTGCGGAAAATAAAGGTCCTACGCTATTACAAGGCGCGGGTCTACATCGCCAAATTAAACAAAGACCCGATTTGAATAAATAAAATGCGGAAAATAAATGTCCTAATTATCTATTACAAGGCTTTGGGGCAATTACATAAAAAAAGAAAAATAAAAGTAAACGTGCGAAAAGAAATAAAAATCGAGAGTGCGAGGGCGTTGGACCCTTTAAGGAATTGAATTGAAATTGAAAGTAATTAATGATTAAATAAAGAAAAGAACTTGTTTTTATGTTTTTTTGGTATTTATGAAATTAAAGAGAATTAATTGGAATTAAAAGTTAAATAAAACCCTAGTTCTAAATTGTTTTTAATTTATTAAAGAAAAATGTTTAAGTTTGACCTAATTTAACCTAATTATTTAATGACAAGTTTATTTACAAATTAATTAAGAATTAATAATAATGATGATGAGGTAATTTAATTATTTTGGAAAAAAAGTAAAATGCTACAAAACCTATTTTTTATGTGTTTTAATTTATTTAAGAAAAATGTTAAAGTTAAAACCCTAATTTAAAACTAAATTAATTATCAAATTTATTTACAACAAAAACATTAATGCATTAAATAATAAATAAATATATTTTTATTTTTGACTTTTCTGATTTTTTTTGTATTTTTGTGTTATAAAATTTATTTTATGAATTAAAAGAAAATCATTAAATTAAAACAAATAAAAAAAGAGAAAAAGAATGAGAGAAAGAAATACAAACATAGGGGGTGTTGACCCAATTATGGAGGTTTGTTTAGAGCATTCTTGGCCCACTGAATCAGGCCTGGTTGACTTTTCTGGTGCGTGTGAGGAACAGCTGACTGATGCATATGGTAGACTCCAGATCCTGACCTTTGGATTGACCCCCTGGTGACATGTGGCGTGCCAAGGTGTTGGGTATATGATGGACCCTGGGCAGGGAATTGTACCTGAAAGCATTATGAACAAAATTATGAAGAATATGGGGGACCTGGGAATCGAACCCAGGTCCCATTGCTTGCATGACACCACATCAACCAACCCAACCAACACTTGTCTTTGTTTATTAAATGGAATAGAAATAAAATATATGATAAGCAAGCACTATACTGAAGCCAAGTAAAAACGCGCTAACTTTCAAATCTGCCAATCACATGCCTACAGCTCAGCGTCTTCCTCATGGATTCTTTGTTTTACCTGAAAATACAAGCTAGATAGCGGGGGTTTTAAACCCCCACTAAGTGCAGAACATAAAAATAGCGATTAGGTCATACGTAAATATAAAAAAGGCGCGATGGGGGGAATTGCTTCGTTTGGACATTCTGAATCCAGTGGTATAGGTCTTGTGGCTTAATTTTTCCACATGAAAGAAGCCCTAATTTCCAACCTCTGAAACCCTAAAGAGCTTCCATGGTAACTTTGCATACAGGCTATATTAGTTCAATTGAAAGACACCAAAAGCTTCAGTGAGTCCATGTTAGTACAAATTAAACATTAAAATGCATTGATATGGCATGTAAATTCAAATACGATTAAGAAAAAATTCATGAACAGGGCGACTGTGTTCTACCAGTTCTGGATGTATGGAGACTTGAAAAGTATTGAAACACGTTCAACAAAGTCCCAGCAAGCATTTGGAATGGATTGTAGACTTTGAATCACACTGGAACTATGTTTTCAGTTTTCACTTTTTTTGAAAAAATGCAAAGTTTGTTTTCTGAGTTTGGGTGCAGCTTCCTTCGTTTTTTTGCTTGTGTTAGCTTGTATACATATTATGCAATGTGTTTTGATAAGAATTATGGCCCATAATGCCCTGCATTCATGCTTAAGATTTTCCATAAACCTCCATTAACACACCTTCCATTTTTGAGCCAATTTTGAATTCTTGCTTGATTAGGCCTTGGTACGAATTTGGGATGTTGTATAATGGTGATTCAAAGCTAATCAAATCCAAATATGTCCCTTAATTAACCTTTTTGATTTTTATTTGATTTTAAAGGATTTAAAATGAATTAAATCCAATAAAATCAAATAAAAATGAAAAAATTAATTTTAAATTTTGAAATAAAATGTGGGACACGTGGGAAGCATGGCCAAGCTGATTCAAGTGGAAAAAGTGGGCCCCTTTTGTCAAAAAATGAAATTTCAAGGATAAATGATTTTGGCCATTTCACAAAAATTTCCCAACTTCTCCAATGCATATCTTGCTCAATGTTTAAGCTTTGATCATGTTCTTGGACATTTTAGAAAGGTCTTGAAGTCCTCTAACCAATGCCTTTGGTCCCATGTCATTTTGATTTACCAATCTCAAGTTATGGTCTTTGACTTAAAGTCCCTTTTTGTTGACTTTTGAAAATGACCTATAATGTTGAAATTGATAACTTTTTGTGAGAGCATTTATTGGACTTGGAATGTGAAGATGAGTTGTAGGAAATGTCTTCCCCTTCAAGATGAGCATTGGATGGAATTTTTTTGATGAACCATCAAAAAGTTATGCCTTGGTCAAGTTACAGTTGACTTTTCAGCTGTCCAAAAATAGAAACTTTTGCATCTTGAGACTTTTTTGAGCCATACTTTGAGAATCATGATCAAGCATTGATCAAATGATGTTTGTGGCTTCAAAATAAGATGTTGACCAAAAATTTTGACTTTTGACTGCCAAATGACCATTTTGCCCCTACAGTTGACTGTTGAGCAATTAGGGTTTTTGACTGTGCAACTTGACCTTGTGAGCCTTGAAACTTGACATGTAGGTGCTTGACAATGTTTATGAGCATAGGAGACTTGATTGAGCCCTTGAAAACTTCAACTTCCTTGCAAGAACCAAAAACCCTAGTTTGACTGACCTTAGGAGAGTGGTTGACTGTGTAGCCTTTGAGTAGACTTTTAGCCATTTGAGGTGATGCTTGGCAAAACCTTGAAGATTATGGGAGGGCAAATTTTTGGGTACAACACATTGCATCATACATATCATGCAACATAACTTTGTGTTTAGCTAACATTTTATCCTTTTCAGGATGAGATCGAAAGGCTATCATTAACAATTATTCAAATACAGTATGGATACACCCCAAACACGGCGGTCATTCTATTACTCATTCAGAATTTCAAGTCAGATACAGTATGGATACACCCCAAACACGGCGGTCATTCTATTACTTATTCAGAATTCCAAGTCAGATACAGTATGGATACACCCCAAACACGGCGGTCATTCTATTACTCATTCAGAATTTCAAGTCAAAATACAGTACAGATACACCCCAGACACGACGGTCATTCTACTATTCATTCAAACTTCGGCAATCCGATACCGACTAGATACACTCCAAAAACGGCAGCCATTCTATCTCTCATTCAGATTCAATTATCAAAACTCAATTTCAAACGCATTCCAGACACGGATACCATTCTGACTCTTACATCAGCAGTTTGATTCCCTCAGTGCAGTCGCCACGAAAGTCATTCTGTCACTTATTCAAATCCCAGTTACAGTTTCAGATACACTCCAGACACATAAGTCATTCTGCTACTCATATAGATCTCAACTTCAGATACAGTCCAGATACGCTCCAGACATGGTTGCCATTTTGTCACTCATTCAGAACTTATCCTCAGCGCACAGTTGCTCCATACACATATTTTTCTCTGTTACCCATTCCGAATACATATACACTCCAAACACGGCAGTCATTCTGATATTCATTCAAAGAATTAAATACAATTACAACCCAGTTACGCTCCAGACACGGACGCCATTCTTTGGCTCATATAGACTCAGTCTCCAGATACAGTTCAAATGCATTCCAGACACAGATACCATTTTGATTCTCATTCTTCTGACCTACAACATTGCAATTCAACAAACATTCTTGGATGGCATCTTTAAGTCCATCTCTAGCAAGATTCCACCATCTCCAAATGGCATATTTAAGCCCATTTCCTCAACTATATTTTGACGAGTGCAAACTTACGGGCACTCTAGTGTCCAATCCTCTTTTACCTTCGAGTCGCGAAAGGCAAACTTGCCAATCTAACTCTTCAAGTTCAAGAAGATTGAACAGGGGCAACTGTTGTACCCCAAAATTTGCCCTCTCATTCTTCAAGGCCTTTCTCACAAGGATTCTCAAGGTTCAAGCTTGCACAAGTACTTTGGAATTTTCCAGTACCAAAATTAAAAGGAAACTGTCAAAAAGGGAGAAAACAAATAAAAATATGATTTTGACAAAATTTGGAGAAATACAAGTGTTCTTCGTTTCAGCTCCTTCGATTGGCCTTTTGGCCTCTTTTGATACAGGCTTTGGTTGCATCCTTCGACTGGGCGATGGCCTCTGGCACGCTGGCTTTGATTTACAAGGCAGGAGTTTCCTACATGCCACCTTCGATTGCATCTCTAGCCTTACTGGGTTCACAATGCCATAACTGCCTATTGCATGTTTCGTTTGGATGTCTGATGCTTGCATGCCTATAAAAACTTTCCCTCCATGCTTTCCTTGACTCATAAAGTAATGACTAGTTACATACAAACTTTCATTTGAGCCACAATTTGCACGCAAAAGGCATCCCCTTTACTAGCATGCACAAGGTACAAAGCCTCCTATAACTTCCTTCGTTTCCAAGGCAAAAAGCTCCCTTTTGGTGTCCATCGATTTGCAATTTTTTGCCCCATGTATGCCTCTTTCGAATCTGGACATTTTGCCTCCTGCACGCCTCTTTCGTTTGGGCATGTGGCTCCCTTCGTGAAAGTATTTGTTTGAGCATTGACCTTTTGTGTGCTTTCTTGGAGTCACAAAGTTTAGACCTCCTCCATGCAGGCTTAGACAAGACATTGACTATGTTTGTACTAGCTTCGACTGGACAACATTTCTCTTTAGTATGCTGCATTTCCATCCTTGACAAACTTCAGCACATGGTTGATGGCCCCTTCAAAAGACATATAATGGTGGACTTGAGGGGCATACATATGAGTCCCTGTCGAAGGGTACACCTTACTAGTCCATTCGAAGGACACATTTGGCCCTTTTCAAAGAAGCATACATGATCCATTCAAGGGACATGTCTCGGAATCCCATTCAAAGGACATACTTGAGGGCCCATTCGAAGGATTTACAAAGCCCACCTTAAGGCATGTTTTGGTTACCCATCCAAGGGGCACACATTTGTACCCTTTAAACGATGCACAAAGGTGATTCGTTCGAAAGACACTTATTGGAGGAAAGTCAAACAATATGTTTGGAAGAAGAATCTGGTCGAAGGAGGGTCAAAATGAAAGGACGAAATATTCAAAGATGCTTGCTGCCAAGTTCAGGCATGGTACACTGGCCAAAACTGCTGCACAACAGTCTTGAAACACTGCCCCATTCTTGCACCGAAATAGCATACAAGCACTGTCCCTCGAAGGCTACAAAGAGAAGTTTACTCAAATTATTCAAATTATTTTGTTTTCCCTCCAAAAGCTTCAGCCAACTTTGCCTATAAATAAGAGGCCCCAACACATGTTTAGGAGGACTTTTTTTGGGCCAGGCGAACGAATCTTCAAAAAATTCTCAAACACCATAAAGCTCTCAAACACTTAAACACTCATCAAACACATACCCAGAATCCAAACACTTATCCCCTTAGAATCTGAAACATCCCTATACCTTGTTACCCTTCGAATCCAGTAGGAAGAACCTCACACTCGTTCTTCTCTTTCGAATCCAGTATCAAAGACATAACCCCTGGTTCCTCCCTTCGAATCCGGAAGCATTCAAGGAAACCACTTAAAGGCCCAGCACACGTTCCAGCCTCAAGCAAGGTAAGTCATTCTTAACCTTGAACCCTTCATTTCTAGCATAACATGTAAATAAGCTTCCTTTTCGTTTCAAACATGTACGTAGTGTTTGTTACCTTTTTGTTTCCACCCTTTTAGTTTGTTTTTATTGCCTCTCCTTTTGGTTTTGCTCTTTGGTTTATTACAAATGCTTTAAGAACTAACCTGGCCCTGAGGTAATGATAGCATGGCCTTAGGCCATGTTGCTATTTAATATCTCAAACGAAACGAACAGGAGACAGGAGTATGAAACAAAGCCTCAGGCTTCCTCACTGACTCCAGGCCCTATCGAAGGAGGCAGAAAGGAAGATTACATCTTATACTGTTTCCACTGGTCCCAATCAAAAGGCAGAAAGGCAGATTACATCTTATACTGGTTCCACTGGTCCCAATCGAAAGGCACAACATGCTGTTCCACTGGTCCCAATCGAAAGGCACAACATGCTGACCGTGAGGTCTCAGTCAAAAGTCATGCCATCACCCTTTTCAGGCCAAATCAAAGAGAGCCAGAAAGTGCAGAATCGAAGGGTTTTCTGCCTCAATCAAAAGACCCTCATTTTTCTTGCTTTTATTTTATTTTTGCCTTTATATTTTCATGCAATTCAATATGGTTGTAATAGTGTAGGATTTTATCTTTCTGCACTTTATTACTTTTATATGCTTGCTAGTAAATAGGATATGTATGGCTAGATAAAATCAACAAGTAGACAATCACTAATAAAAAAACAAAGCATGAAAATAACACACATGCACACTTGCACCCCTAGGGTTTCAATCCACTTGTTGCCTTCAAAAATGGGCCATGATATGCATGTCAAGTACTTTGGCAAAATAAAAACAAAACAAAAGATCATAGTCCCTCAATGACGCTATCTGAGTTGCCTAAACAAAATGATCAAGTCCCTCAAGAAAATTGCCAAAAATACTTGACACCATTGCTATCATGGTCTATACGATGACCCGCGCCTGTCCCGTAAAACATCCTAACACAAGGTTGTTCACCAAATACAATGGTGAAACGACACTGTTAAAAGGGTTAAAAACATAAGAAAGATCTTTGAGTAAAATAGGGTAGATAACTCTTAGTTACTTGATCAAAAACTTGCAAAAACATCCTTGCTATCTTCAAAACACACTTCTCCACACAATTTCAAAAACCTACTTTCAAACATTAAAAACTTTTCAAAAGACAAAAACACCTTTGTATACATTCAAACAAGAATCATTACAAAGGTTGCCACAACGATGGCCTCTTTTCAAAACATCTTTCAAAACCACACACAAAGCACCATTTCAAACAATTGAAAAGCAAAGCAAGTGATCTAAGCAAGTAACTAAGAGCCCATGGATAACCATGGATAAAAAGGGTGCTAATACCTTCCCTTTATATAATCTACTCCCCGAACCCAAGAAAACATCTCAAAGGTCTTTCCTGTGCTTTTTGGCCTTTCCTTAGGATAAAATAAAAAGTCGGTGGCGACTCTTGCTAAACCGAAACATTTGCGAACACAAAACGCAAAATCCCAAGTCAGTTCTCCCACCGTATCACACTCTCCATTCACCGAGAAACATGGTCGCCTACTCAACTTGGTCACCTCCAACACATATGAGGACATGATAAAGGTGCTCTTTTAGTTCTTTGATCCTTTACACCATTGCTTCACATTTCCCAACTATCAACTTGTGCCTACTTTGGAAGAATTCTCCCGACTCTTGAGGATTCCAATTCTCAATCAACTACCTTTCAACAGTACGGAAAGAGACCCAAAGCCAGAAGAGATTGCTCAAGCCCTACACTTGCACTCATCTGATGTCACAACTCATTGGGAAACAATGAGTGGTGTCAATGGTTTCCTAGCAAAGTTCCTATTTGAAAAGGCCCAAATTTGTTGGAACTCCTTGGATTTGCAAGCCTTTGAGGAAATTGTGGCTCTCCTCATCTATGGGATGGTCTTGTTTCCAAATCCTGACCAACTCATAGATGTGAACGCCGTTAAAATCATCATATCCCGCATCCCGGTGCCTACTTTGCTAGGAGATATCTTACACTCTTTTCACACTCGCACAATGAGGAAAAAAGGTGTCCTTATGTGTTGCACTCCTCTCTTGGCAAGATGGTTTATTTCTCATCTTCCCCAATCTGTATTAAAGAATGAGCAAGGTGCAAGGTGGTGACAAAGGTTGATGACGCTCAAACATTTAGACATTCATTAGTGCTCCCGATCCATAGAGAATGTTACTATTGTCGACCGTTGTGGAGAATTTCCTAATGTTCCTTTGCTTGGAATTAGGGGAGGTATCACCTACAACCCCTGCTTAGCCTTAAGCAGTTAGGTTACGCCTGAAGGGATGGCCCGCACGAGATGCTGATTCAAGGTTTGGTATTTGACTACGACAACGACGATCAAGGTCTTTGCCAGAGATTTATCCGAGCTTGGAGGATGTTAAACAAGGTAGATAGCAAGACTTTGGGGCATAAAAATTCCATCCCTCTTGAGCCTTACCTCAAATGGGTACAAACTCATGCTCAGAATCTTATGATGCCTTATCCCTACATTCTCCCGGTAATCATAGAGCCTGTCATGGAAGGAGATGTTCCATACACTATCCTACATACTGACATGCCCACCTCTCTTGAAGACCTACAAAGGGATTGGATACAACTCAAGGGGGAGAGAGATACTTTTGAAACCCAATTCTACGCAAGCGAGAAGAAGGTCTTGGAACTCACTAGGCTACTTCATGAGGAGCAGACTCTGAATGCCTATATTGCACCAAAAAGGATGTGTACTACCTTTTTATCTTAGAGTTTTTGTATTATTTTGCCCAAGGAGGCACTGATGTACTCAAAACTTTAACTTATTAATATAACGTGTGTTTCCTTTTTGTCTAAAACAAATTTGAATCTTAAAAATCCTTGAAAACATTGCATATCCATTTACCATTCATCATAACATAAGAAGGTTTCTTGCAACAAGCCTCCTCATCTCTCTACTGTTTATTTCGGTAAGATGGATCTCGAGAAAACGGTGAAGGACCTCCAAGCTCAAAATGCACAGTTTCAACAGTTGTTCTTGACCGTAGCCAAATGACAAGAAGAGTTGAAGACTTTGCTGGCTGAGGAGAAGAAAAAGAAGACGAAGAAGATAACCGGAGTTCTAAACATGGGAAGAAGATTCCGAGGGTAGACAAGAAGGGCCTTAGACTTTGCAATGACATCTGGTGAGAAAGACAATCAAGATGGGAAAGGGAAAGAAACAGTTTTCCAGTCAGAATCAGAAGACGGAGAGGAAGAAGAAGACTATTCTTAAGAACAATACCCTCCAGCTGATGACAAGTATAAACATCTCGAAGAACGGTTGAGTTCAATGCAAATCCAAAAAGTGCATGGCTTAGACTTTGAGGAGTTGGGGTTAGTATCAGGAATTGTCATTCCTCCCATATTCAAAGCACATGTGTTCGCCAAATATGACGGAGTTTCATGCCCTAAAATGCATCTCCGGTCCTATGTGAGGAAAATCTAGCCCCATACCGCTGACAAAGATTTATGGGTACACTTCTTCCAAGACAGTCTGTCTGGAACTCAACTAGATTGGTTTTATCAGTTAGAAAGAGCCAATGTTCATAACTGGGAAGATCTTGCTGCAGCCTTTTACAAACAATACCAATACAATGCTAATCTTGCGCCTACCCGTACTCAGCTCCAGAGTATGGCCATGACTTCAAGTGAAGGCTTTAAGGACTATGCACAAAATGGAGAGACTTGGCCGGAAGAGTTCAACCTGCCCTATCTGAAAGAGAATTAGTAGACATGTTTTTGGGCACCCTGTCTGGTCCCTTATTAATCACCTAATTAGGAGTTCATCGGCAGGTTTTACTGAACTGATACTAACTGGAGAGAGGGTAGAAGCCGGGATAAAGAGTGGAAAGATTCAAAAAGATGCATCCTCTACTGCTGTAAGAAAGCCATTTATCAGAAAGAGAGAAGTGATTGCTATTTATTCCCAGAGAAATCAAGATAGGGCTGAACGCCGTCCGATGGTGGGGGTTGTTATGATTCCTAAACCTGTGTCTAATAAACAAAGAAACAACCAACCAAGGATGGAAAGACCAGTTAGACAATTCACCAGAATTAACATGACCTTATCTCAAGTATTACCACACTTGCTAAGATTCAACCTAGTGACCTTGAAAGAAGCTCCAAAGAACCCTAACACAACCTCTCCTCACTATCATCCTAATGCCCGCTGTGCATACCACTCTGAGAGTCCCGACCATGACACTAACAACTATTGGGCTCTAAAGAACAAAGTACAAGATCTCATTGAAGCCAAAGAGATTGAATTCGATGTGCCTGAAAAGCCAAATGTCATTTCTACCCATATGCCCAAACACGGTCATAATACCAACGCCATTGAGGAAGATATGTTTGTTACTTCAGTTGATGAACTTATGACCCCACTCCTGACTATCAAAAAGAACTTATTAAATGCCAGTGTATTCCCAGGCTGTGATGAAAGCTGCCATTTCTGTTTGTCCTTATCAACCAGCTGTCCTTTGTTGAAAGCAGGTGTTTAGTGCCTAATAGATAACAAGGAAATTTTGTTTGAAAAGACTTATGTTCCATCTGTTCCTTATAATGATGTTTCTATCATTACCATTTCCACCAATTCTTCCAGGGTCTCCACCAAAAGGCCCGTTAGAATTACATATGTTCCAAAAGTAACCCTTTTGATAATTACAGTGCCTGGACCAGTCCCGTATTTGTCAGACAAAACCATACCATGGAATTATGGAGGGGGTGTCTACTACCACGGTATCAAGCAAGATTTGCCAGCTGCTGAAGATTCAAGTTCCGAGAAAGTTAACTCCGATATCAGTAATATTGCAGGGACTAGTAAGATTACCCGAAGCGAAAGGATATTCTCTCCAGAAATTGCTCCCCTAAAAGCAGTTCCTGGACCCGTAATCATTCCTGTTATTGTTGCTCCTCCGAAGGCTGTTCCCAGTCCTACAATCATCTCCACCAATACTCCAACTGACAAAGCTGTTACAATCCCTGCTATCACTCCTACTGACATTCCTGCTGCCGAGTTAACCGAGACTCGAGGTAAAAGTATTCTGATTGAGCCTGTCCGGATGAAGGCATAATCATTAGCTATCCCTGAGACCTCCCGGAAAGAGATGGAGGAAATTCTAAAGATCATAAAAAGAAGCGACTATGATGTAGTTGAGCAACTGGGGAAAACTCCATCTAAAATTTCCATCTTGGCTGGCGCATGCAAAGGCCTTGGTAAAATTCCTGAAAACTGCCCATGTACCCCAAGAAACATCTGCCGATCAGTTCCAAGACTACGTAGCCAGCTTGACCGCAGATAATGGTCTAGGTTTTTTGGATGCTGATTTAACGACAAGAGGAAGGAAGCATAACGAGGCATTGCATGTCTCAGTTGAATGTAGGGGCACAACCTTGGCTCATGTTTTGGTGGAGACTGGCTCGTCTCTGAATGTATTGCCTAAAAAAGCTCTTGATAGGCTTGACTGCAAGGGATTGACATTGAAGCCAAGCAACATAGTAGTGAGGGCTTTTGACGACTCGAAAAGGATGGTACATGGGGAAGTGGATATCCCCATAAAAGTTGGGACCCAAACGTTTGATTCAACTTTTTATGTAATGGATATCCTCCCTTCATATTCCTGCTTGCTAGGCCGACCATGGATTCACAATGCTGACGCTGTTACTTCTACGTTGCACCAAATGCTGAAGTATCCAATTCAAGGGAAGATTATCACCATTCATGGAGAAGAAGAGTATATGATCATCCATCTCAATTCCTTCAGATATGTGGAATTAGATGGTGAATTTATTGAAACTCCATTCCAACACTTTGAAGAAGTCCCGCAAGACGTGGCAGTGACCTAGGATGTTCCCAAGATCACAAGGCCTCCACTCAGGATGTCATCTTTGAAGGATGCAAAAGTAGTGATAGAAGAAGGTGGGTGCACTATTTAGGGACAACTCCCAGATATCCCATACAAATTTGACAAGTTTGGCCTAGGTTTCACTTCAAGTGCTCAGAAGGCTGTACGCCGCGCTCGTGCTGGAGGACCACCCCGGAAGATCAGCAACCGTTAAGTCAATACGGTAGAGGATTATGAAGATGGATATAACCTGGAGGATTGGATCTTTCCAACTGTTAGTGGAGGGCTCAACAATTGGGAGGCTAGAGATTTTATCCCGATCACTTTTATCCCACAATAATTTTTCTTTACATTTTATTGGATCTGTAATATTAAAACAATTCAAACTCTAAAAACCTTGTGTCTTACCCGAGGCACAATGATCCATTTGTAAGGGTTATCATCTCATTTCCATATGACATCAATGAATCATGGACGTTTTGCATACAAACTTTGTGCTCATTATTTTTATTTTTTACATTTTCATTTATTTCAAAGATAGCTATACCCTTACTCACACTCACACTCATAATGCAGGTCTACATCCATTGGGGATCCCATGGATAAAGGTTTAGTTATGGCTTTTTGTGACTCTGAAAATCTAATCTACCAAGCCGATGACGAAGGTGAGGAAGATTGTGAAGTACCAAGGGAACTTTCCAGATTACTACAACAAGAAGAAAGGACCATTCAGCCCCACGAGGAACCCGTGGATACAATCAACCTACGTACCGAGGAAGACAAAAGAAAAGTCAAGGTGGGTGCCAATCTGGAACCCAGTGTCAAAGAGCGTCTAATTCAGTTGCTACACGAATATGTTGAGGTCTTTTCCTGGTCGTATGAAGACATGCCAAGACTTGATGCAGATATTGTGGTACATCGTATACCTACAAAAGAGGATTGCCCACCAGTAAAACAAAAGGTCCGTCGCATGCTGTTATACCCCAAAATTTTCCCTATCATTTCTTAAAGAATCACCCTGGATCCTCAAGTTTGCTTCCATCCATTTCCAAGCCTTGAACTGCAATTTTTCAAGAAAATCATCCACAAGGGAAAAATGGTCAAAAGGACACTGAAAAAGTCAAACTTTGACTTTTAAATCAAAAAAATCAAGTTTCAACAATTATATTTCATCAAGACATGAAACTAGTTCATCAAAATCAGAAGTCAGAAATTACTCTGAAAAAAATCAAATTTCTAAACATTTGGAAAATTTTCTAAGTGTTAAGAGAATGTGATACTTCAAAACTTGAGTCAGCCCCCATACAAACGCAGTCAGAAGTTGCAAGCATGGTCCAGAACATAGTCTTTAATCAGAACATGACTCTTCAGCGCATGGAGGTTACGTTTCTGATCTTCTGACCATAACACTCAGCAAATTCTGGATATTCGTAAGACAGAGTTTGGTCAGAACTTCTGGGCAAGTTTTCACAAAAGCTCAGTCAGAGTTTGCCAGAGTAATTCAAAGAAGGTTAAGAAGCATGTTACAAGCTCTCTAGAAAGTCTGAAGGCTCCTTCAGAACATGCTGGAGCTAGAAGATAAGAGGATCAGAAGATTGGATGCTACTCAAGCTCAGAACTTCTGATCCAGAACTAAGCCTTGGTGTAGAATCTCACGTTGCAGGATTTCTATTTGTGATAAGTCGCATCATCATTTAATGCTCATTTAATGCTCACAACCACTTTCTGAGTCTTTATCTAAAGGATTTTCACCACGTGTACCTCTACTGTCTTGGGATAGCAACTTTGATACTAAGCACATGCTTTGCTTTTTGCTTTTCCTTAATTCCTGCTGACAAACACCATGCTTGCTTCAAGAACAAGGCAACGCTTCAGCATATGAAGGTTATATTCAACACTTTGGTCAGAACTTGACCAAATCCTAAAACCTTGTTTATACAACCTGCTGCAGACCTATAACCAACAGCTAGTTCAGCCTACGCTTGTATCCCATAATTGCACCAAACTAGCATACGAAAACAGTGATGAAAAAACAAAGGAGAAGTATGCCAAAAGTGTTTAAAACTCATTTTTTCCCCCCCAAAACCATAGAAAATTCATCTATAAATACTTTGCTCCATCACACGTTCAAGGGGCTGGCTTTTGGAGAGAGGTTGGCAAAAAGGAGAGAAAACAAAGTTGTGAAAACTTCATAAAAAATCCAGAAATCCCAAACAGAAAGCCAAACCTTTGTTCTTCCCTTTGGATCAAAGAGCTTGACGCTTCCTCTTCCGTTGCTCTTACTGGCTCAGAACATCCAAAGGCAGCCACTCAAAGCTCCAAGCCCATGCTCCAGATTCAAGGTAAGTCTTTTTGACCTTTGCATATTTTATTTAGAACATCATTAAACATGTAAATACCATAATATTAATGTTGTTTATATCATTGCATGAATAAAAAAACTGTGGATCAGAACTTCTTGACTAAGGCTAGGCTCAGGATCAAGATTAGAACTTCTGTAAACTATTGTGCTTTTTTATCCCTCTGATTTGCTATTTGTTGAAAACTGAATGGATTACTGATGTGTTGATTGAGAATTGAAATATGACACAAAACTTCTGTTTTTCACTCACCATTTTAACACACAGAACTTCTAGGATTTTCTCACTATTTAAGCACGTAGAACTTCTGAGTTCTCTTCACTGTTTTAACACACAAAACTTCTATGATTTTTCTCACTGTTAACACACACTGAACTTCTGATGTTCACCCACTGGCTCAGCATAACACTGAACTTCTGATGACTCACTCACTGTTCTAACACAACATAGAACTTCTGAGTTCTCCTTACATGTCAAATACACTGAACTTATGATGTTTCCATCAGCTGTTTTCAAACACTCAGAGTTGCTGATTTTCACATGCTGAAAATATAGAACTTCTGACTTTTGGTTCACTGGCCGACCACCACCCAGAACCTCTGTGTTTTCCTTCTAACGTTTTTTGAAGGACTTCAGAATGTACCAATCCAGAACCTCTGTTCCCTTTCCCTCTGACGTTTCTTGCAGGGCCTCAGGGTGTACGAATCCAGAACTTCTGATACCCACTGACGTTTCCTGCTGAGTCATCACGCGTCTGGCTTCAGAACTTCTGATCCTTGTTGTTTTTCTTGCAGCAGCACACTGTTTTCTATCTTTCATTTATTTTCTTTTTCATCATTTTTAATATTAACTCCTTTTTTTTATTAACATAAAAAGACATAAAAATATTTTCTTTTATTAATTAATTAATTCATTTCTTTTTCATTAAGATAAAAAACCATTTTCTAACAAGTCAATTTCTTTCTTATATTGTACATTTCAATATGGTTGTAATAGATAATTAGGACTTAAATTCCTTGCAACCCCCATTCATAAATATGTACCCCCATCCCTCTAATATTGTAATAGCGTAGGACTTTACATTTCTGCACTTTTATTGCTTTCATATGTTGTTAGTAATTAGGGTGTGTATGGCAAGATTAAAACTATTGTTTAGATCACCCTAATCAAGACAAAATGCATGCAAACAAACACGCTTGCACACGGGCACCCCTAGGGTAATCTCACTTGTTGCCTATCGGAAAATAGTCATGTCCCTCGAACATGGGCGTTTTAGCAAAAGACCCTCGATAAAAGATCGTAGTCCCTCGATGACCCTTAATGTTGCCTTCGATAAACGATCTAGTCCCTAAAACGACATTGCTAAAACATCCCATATGTTGCCTTCTATGACTATACAAACGTCCCAATGCCCGTCCCTTCACATCCAACGATGGGGCTTCTTACCAAAACAATGGTAAGATAGAAACATCTAAAGGAGGAGGAAAAGCATATTTAAGACCTTTTGAGTAGGTAGATTCGCTCCTAGTGACTCGCTTGCTCACAACAAAAACATTTTTTATACACCCACACTCTCATCTTTGAACTATATTTCGAAACAAACACTTTGTATGCGTTCTTATAAAAACGAGAATCATTACAAAGTTACATTTTTAAAATACTTTCAAAAACACATCTCACAAACACATCTTTGAACTATTTTTGAAACAAACACTTTGTATGCGTTCTTATAGAAACGAGAATCATTACAAATTCACATTTTCAAAATACTTTCAAAAACCACACCACAAGCACAATTTCAAACAAAAAGCAAGTGATCTACCAAGTAACTAAGATCCCATGGAAAACCATGGATGAAAAGGGTGCTAATACCTTCCCTTTTCATAATCTACCCCCGAACCCGATAAAACATCTCTAAAGGTCTTTCCTGTGCTTTTTCACCTTTCCTTTTTGGATAAAAGAAAAGTCAGTGGCGACTCTTGCTAAACCACAACATTTGCAAACACAAACACAAAACCTTCAAGTCAGTTCTCCCACCGTATCACAGAACTGGCGACTCTGCTGGGGAAATTCTAAAAGTGGGGTTACCTTAGGGTTAGATCACATTTACTTGCTTACATTGTTTGATTTGTTTGCTTTACATTTTGGTTCCTTGTTTGGGTTTATTTTAAATCCTACACCCGGATTTGGGGACACCTTTTAGGTAAGTAGCAATAGACTGTGAGGGAACTGTGCAGGGTATACCGACACGGTTGAAGTAGTAGCTACATTGATGTGGCACTTTGGTTGGTACCGGTAACCCTTGAGTTGAATCAAGGAGAGTATGGGGCCGCCGCGTGGTGTCGTGAATCATCAACTGACCTTAGAACCTTACTTGACCAACTTGTCCATTGGGAAGTAGTGAGATAGCCGGTTTCAGTGTAAAGCTGAAAATTGGTTGATACTCGATGCTACACTCATTGAGACTTGACTCCTGAGTTTTGTTCGGTTGCGAGTCAATTGCTTATTGAATGAAGCTTGTGGGAGAGGTATGTGATATTGAGATCCCTTAGAACCCGATTACTATTAACTAGGACAGGTTGAGCCAACTAAACTTCAAGAGGGTACTTACCTACAAACTCCATGCAAGCCTAAACCTAAGGACTTGTCTGCTTTGCGTGTATATGATTATTTTTATAAGCTTGTTTACCTCACATATCTGTACATAACATCATAACATCATACCATAGCATTTTCAATAACCATTTTAAGGATCTCGAGGGTCTTTGATGCAGGATCACGTTGAAACAGACGTCTACCAAAGGGTAAGAGGATTTATTTTCCTCTAAACAAACACCGTCAAAGATCAAGTACAAACAACTTGAGTCAAGGGCTATAACCCACTTGACATGGTGTGATACGGTGGCAGAACCGGACTGGTTTTAGGAAAATGCTGGTTTGCATTTTGCGTTTGTGTTCACAAAATGTCGCGGTAAGCAAGAGTCGCCACCGAATTTTATTTTACCCAACTGGAAAGGAAAAAAGCACAAAAAAATTCCTTTTTTTCGAGATTTTGAGTACGGGGGGTAGATTATAAAAAGGGAAGGTATTAGCACCCTTTCTATCTGTGGTTTTCAACGGGCTCTTAGGTACTTGCTCATCATTTTCAAAATTGCTTGTGTGTGTTTAATTTGAAAAAAAGTTTTTTTTGTTTTACTTCGATTTAACCCTTGCTTCTGTCTTTAAGAGTGTTACGAAGTGTTTTTGAAAACTTTAGTTTGAAAAAGTGTAAGTGTGGAAAAGTTTATTTTGAGCAAGTACCTACTAGCATCTACCTTCTCGAAAAAAGAAAGAATGTTTCTGTTCTTATTTCCTTTAGACAGCACTATCCCATAATTAGTGAGTAGGTAGCACCGTCGTTGAAATTTTAAGGGTCAATTCTAAAGGGACGTACGATTACTAAAGCAATGTTAGGACGTCTTAGTAATAACCCTAATGTCTTAAGATCATTTTTGAGGCAACATTTTCGAGGCAACATTTCCAAACGGGACATTTGATCTTTGTTTAGACAAGAGGGTGACCACTAAAATACCCTATACTTAATGGTCATTTACCGAAGGAAACCGAAGTTGGAGTATACCCTAGGAGTGCGCATGTGCGGGTGATTCAATTTCAAGTTATTATCTTTGCACATTTAGGGTTTGCTAACTGTTTTAAAATTAACATACATTCTTTTCATGCAACCCTATTATCATACATCTAACAGTTAATATTTTACGGAAATTAAAGTGCGAGAAAATAAAGCTACACTATTGTTGTACCCCAAAATTTGCCCTCTCATTTTATCAACATTTCTCATCACAAGGCTCTTTGAACTCAAGATCAAGCTAGGGTTTGCTCTGCTCAAGACATCTCCTTGCACTGTTGACCTAAATTAGGGTTTGAGTTTGCACAAAGAATTTTGGACTTCTAATGCTCAAAGTGACTCTCATACTTCATGTTGGACTCATAAGTTTGACCATACCAAGTTTCAAGCCTTGAATCAAATTTTTGCCCAGTCAATTGGATAGTTGACCTAGAAATCAGCTGTATTGGGGAAAAAGTCAACTGTGGCCAATTTACAGTGAAACCTCATGAATTTTGACCCACATCAACATTATGAACTCATATGAACCATTTGATCAAGTTTGGACCACAAATCCACAAGAAATTTGATCAGATCACCAAAAGGGCAAAATGGTTATTTTTAGGATTTTGACTGTACAAAGGCAATTTCTGATTTTTGACCTAGCCAATGGCAAATTGGGTTCAACCATGGATTCAAGGACTCAATGGAATCATCTTGACCTACTCAACAAGTTCAAAAGATCTCAATTGCATTGGATTGACAGATGAATTTTTCAGTCAACTGATCAAAATTTGATTAAAGATTATAGATTAGTCAGAAAGATGAATTTTTTTAGTCAGAAAGATGAATTTTTTTAGTCCCATCTTTCTGACTAACAGCTTTACATGATTTTTGATTAAAGATTATATCATAACCGTTATCACTTAATTGACTTATGGATAACAGATTATGCATTAATCCATCTACTAACAGAACATTGTTTATAGAGGGAAGATTTCCATTACCTACAGTTCCAGAGCCAATGATCTTTCCCCTCTGATTGCCTCCAAAGCCTACGTGGCCTCCAGGCTTAAGTTCCAGGCTTTGGAACATATTCCTTCTTCCCGTCATGTGTCACGAGCAGCCAGAGTCCAGGTACCATGACTGGTGTTTCTGATTTGCTGCTAAAGATATCTGCAACATGTATTATTTTATCCTTAGGTACCCATATTTTCTTGGGTCCTGATTTGTTAGCTTTACCAAAACTCTGGTTGAATTTTGGTTTCACATAATAATTGCTACTAGTATATTTAATGTCATGTGTGTGACCATACACAAAGTGTGAATTCAGAGGAGTGTGTTTAATAATTAAATCCATGGCATTCTTTGGTGTAGGAACCTTACCTTGGTATCCTATTCCCTTTCTGCCATTTCTGCTAACTCCATAGATCATTGAAGCCATTTTGCTTCTATCTATGCTTTTAGTAAGGAACTTCTGAAAGCTATGATCATACTCCTTGATGATCTCATCAGCGCTGCTGGGAGTTTCAGAAATTGTTTCCTTCTGAGAGTTTTGTAAAACATTTTCTAATTTTGAAATTTTATTTTTCAACTCAGAATTTTCCAATTTGAGACTCTCAGTTTTGTCAGAGTCAGAATCAAGATTCCTTTTCAGGTTTCTGAATTTAACTCTGATCTGCTGGTACCTTTCCATAATTTCGTTAAGGCTTTCAGCAAGTTCAACCTTAGTAAAATTAATTGCAAAGTCAGGAATAACCTCTTCGGTGTCTGATTCTGAGTCTGATTTAGAAGCTTCATTGTCTTCTGATATGTTGGCCATGAGAGCTATGTTTGCTCTCTCATCATCTGATTTTGAGTCAGCTTCAGACGAGTCAGAGTCATCCCATGTAGCCATGAGACTTTTCTTCTTTTCTCTTCCAAACTTCTTTTTGGGCTTTTCCCTCTAAAGCTTTGGACAATCACTCTTATAGTGTCCTTGCTCGTTTCATTCATAGCAAGTGATGTCCTTGGTGTTTGGCTTTCTGCTTCCTGAAGAGCCTTCAGATCTTCTGTATCCAGAGGAAGAGTCTGACCTTCTGTATCTGGAAGATGACTCATTCTGATCAGATCTTCTGGGATTCCTGAACTTCCTTTGCCTCTGATTCCATAGTTGGTTCACTCTTCTGGAGAGGAGGGAAAGTTCGTCTTCTTTTGATGGGGACCCATCAGATGTTTCTTCAATTGCCTGCAAAACTTTAGAGTCAGATTTTCTGTTAGATTTTAATGCTAAAGGCTTACCTTGCTTCTGAGGTTCATCAGCTTCTAGCTCTATCTTGTGACTTCTGAGGGAGCTGATAAGTTCCTCCAGAGAAATTTTGTTGAGATCTTTAGCTAGCTTCAGCGCTGTAACCATTGGCCTCCACTGTTTTGGCAAGCTTCTGATGATCTTCTTGACATGATCAGCAGTAGAGTATCCTTTGTCCAGAACCTTGAGACCAGCCACCAGAATTTGGAATCTTGAGAACATTGTTTCAATGGATTCACTTTCTTCCATTTTGAATGCCTCATACTTCTGAATGAGCGCAAGAGCTTTAGTTTCTTTGACCTGAATGTTGCCTTCATGCGTCATTCTGAGTGAGTCAAACATGTTCTTTGCTGTGTCTCTGTTAGATATCTTTTCATATTCAGCGTAAGAGATGGCGCTGAGAAGAATGGTTCTGGCCTTGTGGTGATTTTTGAAGTCACGCTTTTGTTGATCAGACATTGCTTTCCTGTCAATCTTCTGACCACTTGCATTCACTGGGTGTGTGTAACCATCTGTCACCATGTCCCACATATCAGCATCATGTGCCAGAAAGAAGCTTTCAATTCTGTCTTTCCAGTAATCAAAATTCTCTCCATCAAAGGCTGGAGGTTTGCCGCTGAATCTGTCTCTGTCTTCATTGTTGTCATTGCTGGTGTGTTGATATGTTCCTGCCATTGTGTTTTTCTGACGCTGGATCTTGTACTGACACGGTTAAGTGTTTTAGCTCAGAACCAGGCGCTCTGATGCCAATTGAAGAAGTGAAAAACACAAGAAGGGGGGTTGAATTGTAAAACTTGAAATCAAATGCAGACAACACGTTATTTTTATCCTGGTTCGTTTGATCTCAAACTACTCCAGTCCACCCGTCAAGGTGATTTCGCCTCTCTCCAACGAGGTCTTAATCCACTATATTCAACTGATTTCTCAAGGAAATACTTTCTTACAGATAAATGAAATCTAAGTGTGTTGAATGTTTTCTACAAAACTGTTTATCACAACTGTGATACTACACAAATTAAGCTTATGAGAACTGGAATGCTAAAACAATAGAGTAAGTAATTTGAGAGCTTTAGAAAACTGTGAATGAGGGTGAAGATGAATCGCTTTAGGCGTGTAGAGAGTTGTAGAGCATTAGCCAATCCGTTCCTCACTTGCTTGTTTATATAGCATTGGAAATGATATGTTGGAGTCAGTTATTCCGTTTCAATGCCAATTACATTCTTTCCATATTGGGGATATCTTTGTCTGGAATAATGCCATTGATAATAAAGTATCTTGAATGCACAGTACCGTTGCCAATTAAGCGTGTTCTGGCTTTGGCTTATTCTGACGCTGCTAGGTGATGATGAATTGTTGTGGTCTTGATCAGAGTTTAGATTGTTACGTGCAGATCTGTTCATCAAGCTTCAGCGTAAGCACATGCTTTGATCTTCTGATTCTGGCATCTGATATAACATCCTCTGATGCTGATGTTGATGTTTCATCTTCTGATGCTGATGATGATATTCTTATGCTGATACTCATCAGAGTTTCTGTAAAACACAATATAATTTTTAGGTAGCATATATGTCTTACATGAATCATACAATTTATATAATCTTGCATTTTGTTATCATCAAAACTTTAACTTAGGGTAGTAGATTCAAACTTTGTTCTAACAATCTCCCCCTTTTTGATGATGACAAAAACTAGATTTTTTCAATTGAAAATTAACGAGAAAAGTATCAGAGATAACCAAATAATAAATTGTATCAGAATTAAATAGGAAGTTATCAAAGATAAGAGGATAAGGGATAAAGAGGTATCAGAGTTTAGATCGGAAAGACTCCCCCTGAATTTATTACTTCCCTTTAATTCCATGAGTTCTTTAGGATCAGATCTTTATTGACTTTCTTTGAACATCAGAACATCAGAGCTTCAGTGTATTAGAGTTCATCGGATTCTTGTACCTGTAAGCTATACAGAACAAAAACATTCAAGTATATCAGAGTGTTAGAATGTTTGAGACTTTTGTCTCAGTAAACTGTTATTGAAAAATATCAGTCTTTCTCCCCCTTTTTGTTAGGAATCAAAAAGTGCACATAATTGAGGAAGTAAAGAAATAATTGAAGTAAGAGAATCAGTGCAAAAAAACGATTGTATTCAGTTCAGAGCCAGAAAAATAGTACAAATGATATGCAAAGAAAACAATGAAAATATCAAGAGAAAAAAAAAACTAAGGGGCATGTGGAAGGCGTGTGAACAGAGCCTCAAGCATGTTCTTAATCTGATCAGTGGTTTCCTTCTGCTGATGCACCATGCTGGCTACTGAGTCAATCTTGCTGTCCTGAACATCCATCCTTGCTTTCATCCTTTGATCACTTTCATCCATTCTCTCCTGCAGACGAAGATCATTTTGCTTCAGCTCTTCAAGAGTCTGCCTGTCCAAGGCAGTTTGAGAGATGTCAGAGTCAGGGTTCTTCTGAGAGCTTTCTGCAATGTCTTCTTCTTGACACACATCTTCTGCTGGTTGAACTGTTGATGCTGGACGCTTTTCAGACCAAGGCTCCCTGTCCAGAAGAAGCACTTCCTCCTTCAGCAGCTGACTCATGACTGGACCTTCAACTTCTTTCAGCAGATTGCTGAAGTTCTGTTGAGCCTGTTCATAGTTTATGTCTTGTAGCTTAAAGGTTTCAGCGCGTACCCACTTTCTGAATTGTGTCCAGAGTTGGTCTGAAGCAGCAGGATCAATCACTCTCGGACAAGCCTGCTTTAGAGAAGCAATCCAATTCTGCATGCCTGTTTCAAAATTCAAGATGCTAGAACAAACATCTAGTTGTTTGGGTTTAGGAATGGCGGTTTTATATTTAAGGGCAGCAAGGCGGTCAAGGACTGTTAGATCAATGAAGGTCTGGCTGTGGTCATCTGTATTTTGCTTGGGAGAGGGAGTGGGAGAATCAGAAATGATTATTGGACTGTGTGGGGTGTTAGGTGGAGTAGTTTTTGGTGAGGATGGTAGTTGAGGTATGTTTACAGTTGTACCACAAGGCAGTTGAATGGCCAAGGGTTGTGGTTCAGAGGATTCATGTGATTGAGGTTCAGGGGTTTGAGGTTCAGGTGATGGAGTTTCAGAGTGTTGAGACTCAGGTTGTGGAGATGATGGTTGAGGTGAAGGTGGATTAAGTTCTGGTTGTGGAGAGGGAGGTGGAGAAGTTTCTGGTTCTGGTGATTGTGGATTTTCTGGTATTGGTGAGAGTGTATATTCTGGTTGAGGTGAATGGGCAATATCTGGTTGAGAGTTTGGATTTTCTGAGAGGGGAGCGGAAGAACGTTGATCAATTTCAGAAAGAACTTTATCAAGTTCTGATTCTGTTGATGTTGTGGGTTTTGGATTTTGAGGTTTGGTACGGGATCTCCTGAGAGTTAGTGACTCAGAAGGGTTAAACTCTGGTTCGGTATCATCAATGGTTGGTTTGGGAATTGGGAGTTCATATGAAGCTGGGGTTGGAATCAATGTTGGAACAGCAGATGAATTTAAAACATTAACAGCAGATATATTACCTCTCTTCTTTGGGGTCTGCTGAGACGGTCCTTCTGAAGCAGCCTTTCTCTTCTTAGTCTTATTCAAAGTAACCTCTGGTGCTTGCTGGTGCAGATCTTTGATGTTCAGATCAGGATTTGTGCCATCAGCTTTACACGCGTCCAAGTATCTGAGAACAGTGACTGGTTTAGAGTCAATCTCAGAGAATATGGGAAAGTCGCTCAGAGGGACTCTTCTGCTGGTGATGTCAGCAAGAGGAGTGACGCTGGGCTCCTTTATGATATTCTCTATCAGTTTCATCTTCTTCAGATTCTTGGCGTTCAGCTTCTTGCCAACAGCCGATTCCAGAGAGCTTATTTCCTGTGCCTCTGTCAGGTGTTCTATCAGCCTATTCTCAGTTAGAATATCTGATATTAATCTGCCGAAGGGCATCCAATTCCTTTTAGTCTTTTCTTCTTCTCTCGTCTCCTTGACGCTGGTCTTCAGATGATTGAACAGAAGATGAGAAAGGTTGATCTTGGTATTCTTTGCAATAAAATAGAGCAGAAATTGCTGATCTATGTTGATGTAGTCAGGAGAGCTTGGGGGCTTCCTGTGGTCGAAGCAGCCCAAGATGATCTTTGCCCAGATTCTGTGCTGATCCATCAAATCTCTGATCTTGCTGGATGGAACCCCATGCGTGAAAATCTGTCTAGCAATTATGGCAGTGTTTCCAGCTCTTTCTTCCATGTCAATACAGCGAATGCCACCACCGTTGTATCCAATCAGTCTAGCAATGTGATCTTCAGTAATCACAATCTTCTTGCCCATGACATATGAAGTAACCTGATGTGTTGATGAAGACGCATGTATCCAGAATTCTTTGACCAATACAAGGAACGTTGGACCCACCAACCTATCAAAGTACCTTTCCCATCCTTGTGCCCTAATTTCTTCAGTCAAATCGAAGCCATTTTCTTTCAAACTGTTGAAATCAACGATCAGTTTAGACAGAACTTCCAAGTTCTTCACCGGTGTGAGTAGAGTTTTGAAGGGAATTTGGTACTGATCAGAAGAAGCATCTTGCTGGGAACCTGCAGAAACAGTGCTAGAGGACGCCATGTTCACACTAGGGTTTTTGAGAAAAAGCTTGAAAAAGGGTTTTCTTGAAAAAGATGAACACACAGTAAGAACACAGAAATATTTTGATGATTGTAAGAGACGGTAAAAAATTAATGAATGATGTTAAGGCGTTTAAATAGGTTTCAAAAGATGTTTTGAAAACGTAAACGATTTTAAGAGAGAGAATTAACTCATGATTACACACATTTAATGTTTGCTGATTTTGGGGGATTTGAGAAAGATATTTGGAACGGTTACCAGTGACATGTGTCTCAATGCATCCAATCAGCGCTTTGCCTTCTCAGAAACGTGCACGCGTGTTCTGCCTCAGGAATAAGCTGATGACTGGATGACACCTGTTTGATTTAGTGAACAACACATCTATCCTTGAACTGAAACGCTCAGATCTTTAAGAATAGAATCTGATACAATCTGCATGTCTAAATTTCTGAAAGAAGATTGATCAGAAATTCATGCTGAGATGTTTCAGAATGAAGTTGAACCTATCTTCAGAAAGTGGTTTAGTGAAGATATCAGCCCATTGATGGTCTGTATCAATAAATTTTAAGTTCAAAATTCCTTTCTGAATATAGTCCCTAATGAAATGGTGTTTTAATTCTATATGCTTAGCCCTAGAATGCAAAATTGGATTTTTAATTAAGCAAATGGCAGAAGTATTGTCACAGAGTATAGGGATGTTACTCTCAAAAATCTGGAAGTCTTCAAGCTGACTTTTCATCCAGAGCATTTGTGTGCTGCATCATGCTGCTGCTATGTACTCAGCTTCTGTTGTTGATAGCGCAATTGTGGATTGCCTTTTGCTGGACCAAGAGATAAGATTTTCTCCCAGAAACTGGCAGCTTCCAGAAGTACTTTTACGCTCTACTCTGTCTCCAGCAAAGTCAGCATCGCAGTAACCTACTAAGCTGTAATCACTAGATTTTCTATAACATAAACCCAGATTAGTAGTACCTTTCAGATACTTGAAAATTCACTTAACAACTGTTAAGTGAGATTCTCTAGGATCTGATTTGAATCTTGCACAAATACATACGCTGAATAAAATATCAGGCCTTGAAGCCGTCAGATAAAGAAGAGAACCAATCATACCTCTGTAGACCTTCTGTTCTACCTTTTTGCTTACCTCTTCTCTTTCCAGAATGCACGTGGGATGCATTGGAATCTTTGATGACTTACATTCTGAGAGATCAAATTTCTTCAGAAGTTCTCTGACATATTTGCTCTGATGAATGTAAGATCCCTCTGGAGTTTGATTGATCTGAATTCCCAGAAAGAATTTTAGTTCTCCCATGAGGCTCATATCAAATTCTGCCTGCATACACTTAGCAAATTTTCTTCCAAGAGAAGGATTAGTAGATCCAAAAATAATATCGTCAACATAAATTTGACAAACTAAGATGTCATTCTTAACTGACTTACAGAATAAGGTAGTGTCCACCTCCCCTCTGGTGAATTCTTTTTCTAACAGAAAGTTACTTAGTCTTTCATACCAAGCTCTGGGAGCTTGTTTCAGACCATATAGTGACTTCTTTAGTTTGAAAACATATTCTGGATTTTTTGTACTTTCAAAACCAGGGGGTTGGTGCACATAAACCTCTTCTTCTATATATCCATTTAAGAATGCACTCTTGACATCCATCTGATACAGAGTGATGCCTTTATTAACAGCAAACGAAATTAAGTCTGATAGATTCTAACCTGGCGACTGGGGCAAAGGTTTCTGTATAATCTATCCCCTCTTGCTGACTATAACCTTGTGCTACCAGTCGTGCTTTGTTTCTGATAACTTCACCTTGTTCGTTCAGCTTGTTTCTGAACACCCATTTTGTTCCAATGACGTTGAATCCTTTTGGTCTGGGAACAAGATCCCATACGTCATTTCTGGTGAATTGATTCAGCTCTTCTTGCATTGCTAGAATCCAGTCGTTGTCCAGAAGTGCTTCATCAATTGAGGAAGGTTCAATCAGAGAAACAAGTCCCATGAGGGATTCTTCAGAGTTTCTGAAGCTGGCTCTTGTTTTGATTGGATCTTCCTTTCTTCCTAAGATAGTTTCTTCTGGGTGATCCAAGCTGCTTCTGGGTAGTCTTTTCTGAGGTTGGTCAACAGATGTTGCTGGATTGCTAGTAGTGCCTCTTTCTGATGTGGAAGGAGTGTCTTTATTTAGAGCTTCTGATGACTTGTCTTCAGAACCTGTAAATTCAACTTCCATACCTGCAAAAACTTCATTATGCTTTGACTTTTCAGAGTCAAGCTTATCATCAAAACAAACACTGATTGATTCTTCCACAATCTGTGTTTCTGTATTGTATACTCTGTACCCTCTTGAGCGTTCAGAGTATCCTAACATAATACACTTATGTGCTTTAGAGTCAAACTTGTTCAAATAATTTTTTGTATTTAACATAAAGCAAGTACATCCAAATGGATGAAAATATGAAATGTTGGGCTTTCTGTTCTTCCACAATTCATATGGAGTCTTTTCCAGAATAGGTCTTATGGAGATTCTATTCTGAATGTAGCACGCTGTGTTTATTGCTTCTGCCCAGAAGATCTTAGCAACGTTTGTCTCATTGATCATGGTTCTGGCCATTTCTTGCAATATTCTGTTCTTTCGTTCTACAACTCCATTTTGCTGGGGAGTTCTAGGACAAGAGAAATCATGCAGAATGCCTCTGTCATTAAAGAATGACTCAAAATCTTTGTTTTCAAATTCTCCACCATGATCACTTCTGACTTTAACGATTCTAAGATCCTTTTCATTCTGAACTTGGTTACAGAAGGTGACAAACACAGAGTGTGACTCGTCCTTGTGTCTTAAGAACTTTACCCATGTCCATCTGCTATAGTCATCTACGATTACTAACCCATACTTCTTGCCACTGACTGAAGCAGTTTTAACTGGTCCAAATAAGTCAATGTGCAGAAGTTCTAATGGCTTAGAGGTAGAAACAACATTTTTAGATTTGAAAGAAGGTTTTGCAAACTTGCCTTTCTGACATGCTTCACACAGAGCATCTGAATTGAACTTCAGATTAGGAAGTCCTCTGAATTAAACTTTAGTGAAAGACATGGTAGACTTCTCCACTTGGTCAACTTCAACATTGAAGAAGACATGGTGAAAGTTCTCTTCCAGTCCTTTGACCCCCTACACCACTGTTTCACATTCCCTGATTACCAACTAGTACCTACTTTGGAGGAATTTTCTCAACTCCTGAGGATTCCTATTCTCCATCAACTACCCTACAACGGTACGGAAAGAGAAACAAAGCCTGAAGATGTTGCTCAAGCCTTACACTTGCAACCATCTGATATCAAAGGTCATTGGGAAACCAGAAGTGGTGTCAAGGGTTTCTTGGCAAAGTTTCTGTTTGAGAAGGCACAAGACTGCTGGAATTCTTTAGATCTACAAGCTTTTGAGAAGATTGTAGCACTCCTCATCTATGGGTTGGTCTTGTTCCCAAACCCTGATCAACTTATAGATGTGAATGCTGTCAAGATTTTCATATCTCGGAATCCTGTGCCTACATTGCTTGGGGACATCCTACACTCATTTCACACACGAACAATGAGGAAAAGAGGTGTTCTCATGTGTTGTACTCCTCTTCTAGCAAGGTGGTTTATTTCTCACCTTCCCCAGTCAGTTTTGAAGAATGAGCAGGGTTTAAGGTGGTCACAACGGTTGATGACCCTCACACATTCTGATGTTCATTGGTGTTCTCGGTCCAGAGAAAATGTCATCATCATTGATCGTTGCGGAGAATTCCCCAATGTCTCACTACTTGGCATTAGGGGAGGCATTACCTACAACCCCTGCTTAGCTCTGAGACAATTTGGGTACGCCCGGAGAGATGGCCCTCATGATATGCTGATTCCTGACTTGGTTTTTGACTTCGACAATGACGCTCAAGGACTTCGACAGAGGTTTATCCGAGCTTGGAGGATGCCCAACAAGGTGGATAGTAAGACATTGGGGCACAAGAATTCCACCCCCCTTGAGCCTTACCTCAAGTGGGTACGAATCTGCGCCCAGAGTCTTATGATGCCTTACCCTCACATTCTGCCTATGATCAAAGAGCCTGTTATGGAAGGAGAGGTTCCATACACCCTCCTACATCCTGACATGCCAACATCATTGGAAGAATTGCAAAAGAGTTGGATATAACTCAAGGAAGAACATAATACTTTTGAAGCCAGCTTCTATGCCAGCGAGAAGAAGGTTTTGGAACTTACCCGCTGACTTCACGAGGAGGAGACTCTCAACACTTACATCACGCCAAAGAGGATGTGCAACATATTTTTAAATTAAGAAGCTTTGTAATATTTTGCCCATGGGGCATTTATGTACTAACAAATTTCTTCTTATTAATATGACGTGTGTTCTTTTTGTTTGCAACAAATTTGAATTTCTGAATCCTTGAATGCATTACATGAATAACATATCATTCATCATATGCATAAACAGGTCTTCACACCAGGTTTCCTTATCTTTCTGCTGTTTATTTTAGCAAGATGGATATAGAGCAGACGGTTAAAGATCTGCAAGCACAGAATTCGCAATTCCAACAACTCCTCATGACCTTAGCAAAGGGTCAGGAGGACCTTAAAGCACTGTTAGAGAAAGAGAAGGAAAAAGACAAATAGAAAAAGAAGAAAAGAACTGGTGTGGCCACTATGGGAAGAAGATTTGAGCATCAGGCTAGGAGAGTTCTGGAGTTCCCCTCGACATCTGACGAAGGGATTGGTAAAGGTAAGGGAATTGCAATTCCCTCTGAATCTGAAGCTGAAGAGGAAGAAGAAGAAGAAGAAGAGGAAGATTACTCTGAGCAGCAATATCCTCCTGCGGATGATAAGTATAAGAATCTTGAAGAACAGTTGGCAGCCATGGAAGTGCAAAGGGTTCCTGGATTGGATTTCGAAGAACTGGGGTTGGTTGCTGGGATTGTCATTCCTCCCAAGTTCAAAGTACCTACATTTGCTAAATATGACGATTTGTCCTGTCCAAAGATGCATCTGAGGTCCTACGTCAGAAAGATCCAACCTCACTCTTCTGATAAGGATCTGTGGGTCCACTTTTTTCAAGATAGTTTGTCGGGTACGCAATTGAACTAGTTCTATCAACTTGAGAGATCTGATGTTCATAAATGGGAAGATTTAGCTGCTGCTTTCTACTGACAATACCAATACAACGCGGATTTAGCGCCTACTCGTACTCAACTACAGAGCATGGGTATGGCCTCTAATGAGGGATTTAAGGAGTATGCCCAGAAGTGGAGAGATTTGGCTGGAAGGGTGCAGCCACCGTTGTCGGATAGAGAGTTGGTTGATATGTTTTTAGGGACTCTGTCAGGTCCATTCTTCAATCACTTGATCAGGAGTTCATCTGCGGGGTTCACCGAATTAATTCTGACCGGTGAAAGGGTCGAAGCTGGCATTAAGAGTGGTAAAATTCAGAAGGATGCCTCCGCTTCCACTGCTATCAAAAAGACCTTCCCATCCAAGAAGGAAGTTTCTGCTATTCATACCCAGAGAAATCAAGGGAGAATGGAGCGCCAACCCGCGGTGGGGGTTGTGATGATCTAGAATTCCTCAACCGATCAACCTCGAAGCAATCAACCAAGAGCTAACCAGCAAAGGGTAGAAAGGCCATAACGATAATTCACCTGGATCAATATGACACCAACTCAGGTCCTCCCTCATCTGTTAAAGTTAAACCTTACCAACTTGAAGGAAGCGCCGAAAAACCCAAATACCTCTTCTCCCTATTATCATTCAAATGCAAAATGTGCATACCACTCGGACATTGTAGGGCATGATACCAACAATTGTTGGGCTCTTAAAAACAAGATCCAAGATTTGATAGACACCAAGGAGGTAGAGTTTGATGCCCCCGAAAAACCTAATGTGATCTCCGCTCCTATGCCAAAACATGGTCATAATGTCCATGCAATTATGGAAGATCTTCATGTTACCGTTGTTGATGAATTAATGACTCCGTTACCAATGATTAAAATGAATCTGTTGAAAGCCGGGATTTTCCCGGGCTGTGAAAAAGATTGTTACTTCTGTTCAACCTTGCAATCCGACTGTCCGCTGTTGAAGTCAGGCATCCAACGCTTGATGGATACGCAAGAGATCCTCTTTCAGAAAACTCCTGTTGCTACTATCACTCATGTTACTCCTGTTACCTTTGTTACTCCAATCAATGACATCACTATAATCACCATTTTCGACAATCTTTCTGAGACCTGCAAAAGGCCTGTTAAGATTACGCCTGATCTAAAGCTTGTACCGCTGAAGATTACCATGCCGGGGCCTATCCCATATAAGTCCAACAAGACGATGCCATGAAATTACGGAGGAGAGATCTTCTACCATGGTGTCAAGCAGATCGAATCATCCAAAGAGAATTTCGATGAAGAAACTCCTGATATAGGGAATATTGCAGGGACAAGTAAGATAACTCGTAATGGAAGAATCTTCTCTCCGGAGATTGCTCCTCCACGGGCAGTCTTCGGACCCTCAAGTGCTTCTGTGCCTGTCAAGGTATCTGTGTGAAGTCCAGTAATTGAAGAAATTGTAACTCCCGAAGTTGAACCCTCTGCTGTTACTGCTGATAAAGGTAAGGGGATCCAAGAGGCGCCTGTCAGGACGAAGGCTCAGAATTTGATTATCCCCAAGACCACCCAAAAGGAGATGGAGGAAATCTTAAAGATAATTAAGAAGAGCGACTATGATGTCGTAGAGCAGCTGGGGAAAACCCCTTCAAAAATCTCTATGCTGGCTCTATTACTCTGCTCTGAGGCTCATGCCAAAGCCTTGATCAAATTTCTAAAGACGGCACACGTGCCTCAAGAAACTTCTACGAATCAGTTTCAAGAGTGCGTGGCTAGCCTTACAGCCGATAATGGTCTTGGCTTTTCTGATGCTGATTTGACGTCTAAGGGAAGAAAGCATAATGATGCACTGCATGTCTCGGTAGAGTGCAGAGGAACTACACTTGCTCATGTTCTGGTCGACACCAGTTCATCTCTAAATGTTCTACCAAAGAAAGCATTGGACAAATTGGACTGTGAAGGTTTTACCCTAAAACCCACTAATATTATTGTTAAAGCCTTCGACGGTTCTAAGCGGATGGTTCACGGAGAGGTGGACATTCCAATCAAAGTGGGTAAAGAAATTTTTAACTCTACTTTTTATGTGATGGACATCCGTCCTTCATATTCATGCTTGTTGGGAAGGCCATGGATCCACAACGCTGGGGCAGTCACTTCTTCTCTACACCAGATGCTAAAGTACCCAGTCCAGGGTAAGATCATAACAGTTCATGGTGAGGAGGAGTATATGATAAGCCACCTTAACTCTTTCCGCTACGTGGAGTTAGATGGGGAATGCATAGAAACACCTTTCCAACACTTTGAAGAGGTTTCTTCTGAGGTTGCGGTAGCCAAAATAATGACTGATGTGCCCATCATTACCAAGCCTGTGTCCCGGATGTCATCCCTTAAAGATGCGGAAGCTGTATTCAAGGAGGGAGGAAGTACAGTGTGGGGTCAACTGCCAGATTTTCCTAACAAGACATACAAGTTCGGATTGGGTTTCACTGCTGATAGCCAGAAAGCTGTGCATCACTCCCGGGCTGGAGGACCACCCTTAAAAATCACTCACCATGGAGTTCATGCCTTAGAAGATGACGATGAAGAAGGAAAATTTGAAGATTGGATCTTTCCAACCATTGAAGGAGGACTGAACAACTGGCAGGCGAAAGACTTCGTTCCCATTACTTTCATCAATCAGTAATTTATCTTTTGAACATTTCTGTTGGTCTGTAATAACTTTTAAACAATTCGTACACTCTTTTCGCCTTAGGCCTTACAGGGTATATAGGCCCATTTGTAAGGGTTTTTATTCTTCATTTTCATATGCCATTTTTAATGAATCATGGACGTTTTCATCTATAAACTTTTGTGTTCATTTTCTTTCCTTTTACATTTTATTTTGTTTAAGGATGGCTATCCCTTACACACACCCACACTCACAAAATGCAGGTACCCATCCACTTCGGATTCCATGGGTGACTATTCTGCTTTCGCCTTCAGTGACTCTGAAGATTTGGTCAATCATGTCGAGTACGAAGGTGATGAAGACTGTGAAGTGCCTGGAGAGTTAGCTAGACTTTTGCAACAAGAAGAAAGGGCTATTCTGCCCCATGAAGAGTTGTTAGAGACTATCAATTTGGGAATAGAGGAAGACAGAAAAGAGGTTAAAGTGGGTTCCAACCTGGAGCCAAGTGTCAAAGAGCGCTTAGTTCGGCTGTTGAATGAATATGTTGAGATGTTTTCCTAGTCCTATGAAGACATGCCGGGACTAGATACAGATATTATGGTTCACCGTCTCCCTACAAGAGAAGATTGTCCACCAATCAAACAGAAAGTCCTCCGAATGAGGCCTAACATGTCCGAAAAGATCAAAGCTGAGGTGATGAAACAGTTCAATGTTGGTTTTCTGGCTGTTACTTTCTATCCGCAATGGGTTGCTAACATTGTTCCCGTGCCTAAGAAGGACGGAAAAGTCAGAATGTGTGTGGACTACAGAGACCTAAACAGGGATAGCCCTAAAGATGATTTTCCACTACCACACATTGACATCTTGGTTGACAACACAGCTCAACACAAGGTATTTTCCTTCATGGACGGATTCTCGGGATACAACCAGATCAAAATGGCCCCCGAAGACATGGAGAAGACTACTTTTGTTACGCTGTGGGGTACCTTCTGCTATAAAGTGATGCCATTCGGACTGAAGAATGCCGGGGCAACCTATCAGCGAGCCATGGTAGCTTTGTTTCATGACATGATACATCATGAGATTGAAGTCTACGTAGACAACATGATAGCCCGTTCACAGACAAAAGAAGAACACCTCGACCATATGCAAAAGCTGTTTGTCAGATTGAAGGAATATAAGCTCAGACTGAACCCTAGCAAGTGCACTTTCGGAGTCAGGTCTGGTAAACTTTTAGGATTCATCGTCAGCAACAAAGGCATTAAGGTTGATCCTGCTAAAGTCAAAGCCATACAAGAAATGCCTGCCCCCCGTACTGAAAAGGAGGTTAGAGGTTTCTTGGGACGCTTAAACTATATTGCAAGGTTCATCTTTCACCTAACATCTACCTGTGAGCCAATCTTGAAGCTGTAGAAGAAAGATCAGGTGGTTGAATGGAATAATGATTGTCAAGTTGCTTTTGATAAGATCAAGGAGTATTTGCTGGAACCTCCTATCTTGATGCCACCCGTCGAAGGAAGACCTTTAATCATGTATCTGACTGTTTTGGATAACTCAATGGGGTGCGTACTGGGCCAACATGACGAGTCTGGCCGAAAAGAGCATGCCATTTATTACCTTAGCAAAAAGTTTACCGACTGTGAGACTCACTACTCACTGCTCGAGAAAACTTGATGCGCTTTGGTATGGGCTGCTCGCCGGCTGAGGCAGTATATGTTGACACATACCACTTTGCTGATTTCCAAGATGGATCCGATCAAGTACATCTTCGAGAAGCCTGATTTATCCGGAAGGATCGCTAGATGGCAGATGATCCTGACTGAGTATTATATCCAGTACACAACCCAAAAAGGTATAAAGGGGAGTGTACTAGCGGACCATCTAGCTCATCAAGCCGTCGAAGATTACCAATCTATGAGGTTCGACTTCCCTGACGAGGACATTATGACATTGGAGAACATTAAAGGTAACGAACCGTATGACGGACCTGAACAAGGATCCCGATGGACCCTGTACTTGATGGTGCTTCAAATGCACTTGGCAAAGGTATCGGCGCGATGCTTATCTCTCCAGAAGGTTGCCATACACCTTTCACTGCTAGACTCTGCTTCAGCTGTACCAACAACATGGCCGAGTATGAAGCTTGTATCTTTGGTCTCAAGGCTGCTATTGACTTGGGAATCAAATCTCTGATTGTGTTTGGGGACTCAACTTTGGTTATCAGTCAAATCAAAGGAGAGTGGGACATTAAACATCCTAATCTTATCCCATACAAAGAACATGTCCTGACATTTTTACCACATTTCGAGCAGATTACCTTTGAGCACTTCCCGCGAGAAGAAAATCAGCTGGCAGATGCTCTGGCTACAATGTCTTCCATGTTTAAACTCAACTGGGATAATGAGGCTCCCCAAATCACCATCGAGTGAATGGATGAACCTGCGCACTGTCATGAGATTAATACCGAAGAAGTAGTGGAAAAACCTTGGTTTCATGAAATCAAAAGGTATCTCAAGACTCGAGAATACCCTGAAGGAGCTTCAGTCAATGACAAAAAGTTCTTAAAGAGATTTGCTGCCAAGTTCTTCCTGAGCAATGGTATCTTATATAAGCGCAGCCATGATTGTGTTCTACTTTGTTGTGTGGACAAAGTTGAAGCTGAGTTGATCATGACTGAAATACATAGCGACACATTTGGCACCCACTTAAGCGGACATACGATGGCTAAGAAGATTCTAAGGGCAGGCTACTACTGGTCTACCATGGAAGCTGACTGTCATCAATATTCCAGTACTTGTCACAAATGCCAAGTCTATGCTGAAAAGGTACATATTCCTCCAGTTCCTCTCAACATTCTAACAGCTCCTTGGCCATTCGTGATGTGGGGAATCGACATGATTGGAGAGATCAAGCCTACGACATCCAATGGACATCGCTTCATCTTGGTGGCTATTGATTATTTTACCAAGTGGGTTGAAGCGGCTTCCTTCGCCTCCGTTACAAAGAATGTGGTTGCCCGCTTCATTAAGCAGAACCTCATATGCCGGTATGGTATCCCCGGCAGGATCATCACGGACAACGGTACAAACCTGAATAATACTGTGATCACCGCTCTGTGTGAGCAGTTCAAGATTCAACATCACAATTCATCTCCCTACCAGCCAAAGATGAACGGTGCTGTTGAAGCTGCGAACAAAAATATCAAGAAGATCATTCAAAAGATGACAGTCACATACAAGGACTGGCATGAGATGTTACCGTTTGCTCTGCATGGATATCGTACCACGGTGCATACTTCCACTGGGGAAACCCCCTTTTCTTTTGTATATGGCATTGAGGCTGTTTTACCTATGGAAGTTCAGATTCCTTCCTTGAGGATTATGAAGGATGTTGGTTTAAGTGAAGACGATTGGATTCAGACCCGGCTTGATCAGCTTAATTTGATCGACGAGAAGCGACTTACTGCTGTTTGTCATGGTCAGACGTATCAAAAACGTATGATCAAGGCTTTCAACAAGAAAGTCAGACGTCAGGTATATCAAGTCGGAGATCTTGTAATCAAGCAGATCATCTTGCCGCAAAGTGATCCCAGGGGAAAATGGACTCCTACTTACGAAGGACCATTTGTGATCAAAAACATCTTTTCTGGTGGGGCTATGATTCTAACCACCATGGACGGCGACGACCTGCCGCATCCTGCAAACGCAGACATAGTCAAAAGATACTACGCATAAACAACCCGACAAGTCGAAAACCTGAAAAGGCGACTTGGGCAAAAATAGGCATCCCGGTGAATCGAAAACCCGAAAGGGCGATTCAGGCAAAAATTAGGGATAAATAATAAAAAATTAGTACACCCGGCAAGTTGAAAACCCGAAAGGGTGACTTAGGCAAAAGAGGGTTTCCCGGTGGATCGAAAACCCGAAAGCGCGGTCCAGGCAAAAGTTAGGGAATTAAAGCGTATGACTATGTCTCGTCGGATCACTTTAAGGACAATCTCTTCACGGACAAGCTCCAAGATTCTGATCTATCCAATCATCTGCGGACGAAGCAACGAATGGACAAGATACTCAGAGTTGTGAAGGCTATAGAAGAATGGGAACCCCATGGAATTATTACACATAGCCATCTTTCTTTGTATATATTTTTTCAATTTTATGACAACATTCTCTTACTAGGATGACTCTCTCCCTTGTACAAAAATATTTACAAAATTAATACAAAGATACTTCAAAGTGCAGAAATTTGCTTGCCTTTTCTTTCTTTTTTACACTTATGTTTTATTTGAAAACGTCCAATGATTTGTTAAATGAGCATATGCATTTGAATGTAATCACTGCCTACAAATAAAATGAAAGGAGAGAGGGTAATTACTGATAGTTTGAAGGTATGGGAAAATGTCTTTAGGCTATTCCAGAAGAAATCCCCTACAGTATGTCATTCAGATCCTCAACAAAGTTAAAACCTTGAATTACATATCCCCAGCAGAGTCAAATTTCAAGATCGCCATCAGAGCTAAGTTTCTAAACTCCTGATCCCCAACGGAGTTTCTCCTCAAACAACAAAACAGGAATCCCCAGTAGATTGGCATACAACCCAAACTCCTGATCTCCCCAACAGGATAAACATTCTCCCTACAGAGTTATTTCCCAGCAGAATGAAGATTCTTATTCCCATTTCTCCGATTGAAGCCTCCCAGGTTTTAATTCCCCAATAGAGATCGTCAGAGTTATCCTTATTTTCTGTGGAAAGTCATAAAGGATTCTCAATTCCCCACAAGTTACGAAGGATTTTCAATCCTCAGCAGTAGTCCAAAGGACATTCTCAGTCTCAACAATCAAAGGTTTTGAATCTACAACAGCAGTCAAGGGTTTATTTTCCTCGGCAGCAGTCAAAGATTTCATTATCTCCAGTTATCAAGGATTTATTTTCCTCAGCAAGATGGCGGTCATTCTACTACTCATTCAGACTTCAGCGATCAGATACAGACTAGATGCGCTCCAGACACGGAAGCCTTTCTATCTCTCATTCAGATTCAACTATCAACTTCAAGTTCATATACACTCCAAACACGGAAGTCTTTCTGTCACTTATTCAAACTTCAAATTTCAGATACAATAAAGATACACTCCAGACACGGCAGTCATTCTGGTATTCATTCAAGAATCAAATACAAGTTACAATACGGATACGCTCCAGACATGGACGCCATTCCTTTGCTCATACGAATCCAATCTCCAGATACAACTCAGATACGTTCCAGATACGAATACCATTATGATGTTCATTCTACTGATATTCAACAAATTTTTTTGATGGAATCTCTAAGCCCATCTCCAGTAAGATTCTATCATCTCCAAATGGAATCTTTAAGCCCATTCCCTCATCAATATTTTGACGAGTGCAAATTTACGGGCACTCTAGTGTCCAATCCTCTTTTACCTTCGAGTCACGAAAGGCAAACTTGACAATATAAGTCTTCAGGTTCAAGAAGATTGAACAGGGTAAACTGTTGTACCCCAAAATATTCCCTCTCATTTTATCAACATTTCTCATCACAAGGCTCTTTGAACTCAAGATCAAGCTAGGGTTTGCTCTGCTCAAGACATCTCCTTGCACTGTTGACCTAAATTAGGGTTTGAGTTTGCACAGAGAATTTTGGACTTCTTATGCTCAAATTGACTCTCATACTTCATGTTGGACTCATAAGTTTGACCATACCAAGTTTCAAGCCTTGAATCAAATTTTTGCCCAGTCAATTGGACAGTTGACCTAGAAATCAACTGTATTGGGGAAAAAGTCAATTGTGGCCAATTTACAATCAAACCTCATGAATTTTGACCCACATCAACATTATGAACTCATATGAACCATTTTCTCAAGTTCGGACCACAAATCCACAAGAAATTTGATCAGATCACCAAAAGGGCAAAATGGTCATTTTTAGGGTTTTGACTGTACAAAGGCAATTTCTGATTTTTGACCTAGCCAATGGCAAATTGGGTTCAACCATGGATTCAAGGACTCAATGGCATCATCTTGACCTACTCAACACATTCAAAAGATCTTAATTGCATTGGATTGACAAATGAATTTTTCAGTCAACTAATCAAAATTTGATTGTACACTGAAAAGTCAAACTTTGACTTTTTGGTCAAAATCAAGTGCCAAGGGTCATTTTTCTTCAAGATGTGTCAAAAAAAGAAACTTGTTCATCAAGAAATCCATTTTTGCAAATTAGGGTTTAAAGTTGAAAAATTTCATAACTTAGTATTTTTCTAAGTTATGAAATTTTCTTAATTTTTCCTAACTTTGCCCCACATTTTCACCATGATGCAAATGGATTCAAACAAAACCTCAAACATTAAAGTTGTAGTCCTCCACAAAGTATACAACTTTTATTCACAAAGTTTTCTCAAAAGAAGCTTGGATATCAATTTATGATTTTTGGAACAAGGGTCCCTAAAACTTTTAACTTAGTGAAATTTTGCCCTAGTTTAGGCAGGATTTTGACCTATCTTCATGGCCATTTTTCACATAGTTACACTTGGAATCTCAAGTTACATTTCAAAGATGTATTATAGAGCATGTTGCAAGCTTTCCAAAATGTCAAAGAACTCCTCAAACACATTTATGGTTAGGGAGAATCGAAGGCTTGAAGTTGGCAAAAACTCATTTTTCATCCATGGCATATTCATGTTCATCCAAGTTGCAATTTCAAGTCAGCATGCTTTGCACTAGTTTACAGGCCTCTAAACCACTTCACACTCAATAATTTAATGCAAATCCATTGGTCTAAGACTTTGTTTTGGTCATTAGGGCATTGTACACAAAATTAAGCCCTAAGTAGAAAAAGGTACATTTCCATTTTTGCTTAAATGTGCTTTATGTCAAACCATAATCTTTGAGCATTGGTCCAGATCTTTTGCAGCTAATCAAATCCATAAATTAGAGGGTCCAAGAGCAGAGGTTACAAGGTGTTGGATAGCCTGTACAGGCCTGTTACATATCACTTCCCACTTTTGCTTCATATACAAGAAATATGCAAAAGACATGAGAACTTGAACATCAGCAAAAAGAAACTTGTGCAAACATTTTGAACATCTTTCTCACACCCCTTTGAGCCAGAAACACGATTGCTTGAGCCTCTAAACATCCCCTAGCTAGAAATCACCTTTCATTGGCAAAACAGGGCAAAACCTGCAACTTGACTTCCATAGCTCAATTGGCTTGTGCGTTTTGGCCAAAACCTGTTCAAACACATTCCATTCCATCCATCCAAGCTATCCCAAACCTCAAGCACCAATTGTAACTCCATTTACAGGGTTTGCCATTTTCATTTTGAGCTTGTGCAGGTTGAGTTCTATAGGCTGATTCAAGTACATTCAAGGCAAGCAGGCTATTGGAGAAGGTCAGGTAAAGTTTAAGCAAGCTCCCAGACATCTCAAGCCTTGTTGAAAAGCTCTACATTGCCCTACACGAAGTCAGCTGAAACAGGTTTTTGTCCACTTCCTATCTCTCTATTTAGGAACATTTAGCCTTAGGTTTGTGAATAAGAAATGTAGTATTCATTGCCATGAAGCTGTACATATGCTCAATTTTCATTTATATTAAAAATGCTAAGAGAATTTCATCCATGAACATACTGAAAAAACTAGGTTAGATTTTAGGGCCAGAGAAATTCTCTCTGGTCTTTGAGAGTTAAGACAAGTTGTTTATATGGTTGGAATCGTCTTGAAATTCTCTACAAGTTTGATGTTATGTGTTTTTGCAATAGAGCTCGTATACAGGATCTGGCAGTTGTACAGGGCGCGCGTGCGTTTTCAAAAGCCAGAGGTTAAAGATGAAGTGGTGGGCTGGGCTTGGCCTAGCTCACTATTGACACCTCCCTTTTTTCCTTTTTGCACCCCTGGCCCAATTTCTTGTTATTTTATATTTTTGTATTTTTATTTTCATTTCTAATTTTGTTTATTTATTTCCAAATATAAAAAAATACTCAAAAATATTTTTATAATTTTTTCACATTTATTTTGCATTTTATTTTTATTTTTCCAACATAAAAAGCAATTTAATTACTTTTATCTTATTTATTAAAACTTGAAAAAATATATAAATTATACTTTTATTTTTTATTTTTTATTTTTATTCACACTGAAAATATTATTCTAAATATAATTTATTTATTATATATATATATATATATATATATATATATATATATATATATATATATATATATATATATATATATATATATATATATATATATATATATATATATATATATATATATATATATATATATATATATATATATATATATATATATATATATATATATATATATATATATATATATATATATATATATATATATATATATATATATATATATATATATATATATATATATATATATATATATATATATACACTCTTATTTTATTATATATTTAGAATAAAAAAATAAAAAAATATTTTACTTATACTTTTTATACTTAAAAAATACTTTTATTCTAATTATATTTTATTTTGTATATATTATTTTAATTTTATTGTATATAAATAAAATAATTAATATATTTACTTTCTTAAAGAAAATTAGGGTTTTACCCTTAGCCAAACAAATTAATATTTTTATTTATTTCTTTATTTTTTACATTAAATATTTTTACATACATAAATAAACAAAAACCTTTTTTTGCATAATCCATATTATTTGATATATTTATTTATTTTGTTTATTTAAATATTGTCCATTTATTATTTATGCATTTAAATTCAATTTGGATGTAATAGTAAATTAGGGTTTATATTTCTTGTCAAATACCCCCATTCAAAGATTGTACCCCCATCCCCATAATCATGTTGTAATAGCTTAGACTTTTAATTCTCGCACTTTATGCTTTCAATTATGACATGATTAGAGAATTAGGGTTTGTATGCAAAAATCCAAAATCAACAAGTTGCTTGAACTAATCAAAGACGAATATGCATGAAAATCAATACACAATCCACACTTGCACCCCTAGGGTTACAATCCACTTGTTGCCTTAAAAATGGGCCATGTTATGCATGTTGGGTACTGTTGTACCCCAAAATTTGCCCTCCCATTTCCCCAACATTTTCTCATCACAAGACCCTTGAAGATCAAGATCCAGTTAGGGTTTCCTCTGCTCAAGATTTCTCCTTGTACTGTGGACTCAAATTAGGGTTTGTGTTTGCCCAAGGATGTTTTGACCTAAAATGCCTAAGATGACTTTCATGTTTCATGTTGGACTCCCAAGTTTATCCATACCAAGTTTCAAGTCCTGATTCCAAGTTTTGCCCATTCAATTGGACAGTTGACCTAGAAATCAGCTGTATTGGGGAAAAAAGTCAACTGTGGTCAATTGACAGTCAAAACTCATGATTTTTGACCCACATCAACATTATGAACTCATATGGACCATTTGATCAAGTTTGGATCACAATTCCACAAGAAATTTGACCAGATCACCAAAAGGGCAAAATGGTCATTTTTAGGGTTTTGACTGCACAAAGGCAATTTTTTGACTGTTTGACCTAGCCAATGGCAAACCAAGCTCACATATGGACTCAAGGACCCCATGGAATGATCTTGACACATTCATCAAGCTCAAAAGATCCCAAGTACACAAGGTTGACAGTTGAATTTCCCAGTCAATTGATCAATTTTGACTGTATACTGAAAAGTCAAACTTTGACTTTTTGGTCAAAATCAAGAGTCAAGATTCATTTTTCATCAAAAATATGCCAAATCATGAAACTTGTTCACCAAGAAATCACAAAATGCAAATTAGGGTTAGAAAATGGAATTTTTCATAACTTAGAATTTTTCTAAGTTATGAAAAACCCTAATTTTTTCCCAACTTTGCCCCATCTTTTCACCAAGATCCATTTGGATTCAAACAAAAGTCAAAACATGAAAGTTGTAGCTTGTTGCATAATCTACAACTTTGATTCACAAAGTTTTCTCATTTGAAGCTTGTATCTCAAGTTACAATTTTTTGAATAAGGGCACTAAACCATTTTTAACTTAGTGAAATTTTAACCTATTTTGACAAGGCTTTCTACCCCACTTCAAGGCCATTTTCCATACCCTTCCAATAGGAATTTCAATTTTCATTTCAAAGATGGATTGTAGTACACATTCCAAGCTTGTGCTCTTTTCCTTTCTGTGTTCTATATATTGCAAAATAGCTATATTTACACAGACTCACTTATACAGGTTTCAATCCACTCTGGATCTCACTGGTAACAGCTCTGCTACCGCCAGTTATGACTTCGAAAATCCGATCAACTTGGCCGAAGACGAAGGTGAAGATGATTGCGAAGTGCCTGGTGAACTCGCAAGACTGCTACTCCAGGAAGAGAGAGCTATTCAACCACATGAAGAGCCGGTGGAGACACTTAATCTGGGTACTGAGACAGATAGGAAAGAGGTCAAGATTGGTGCCAATCTAGAGCTCAGCGTGAAGCAACGATTGATCCAGATGCTACAAGACTACATGGAGATTTTTTCTTGGTCCTATGAAGATATGCCAGGTTTGGATGCCGACATTGTAGTTCACCACCTACCAACCAAGGAAGATTGCCCTCCGGTAAAGCAAAAAGTCCGACGGATGCGTCCAGAGATGTCCGAAAAGATCAAGGCCGAGGTTATGAAACAGTTTGATGTCGGGTTCCTTGCAGTGACTTCTTACCCTCAGTGGGTTGCCAATGTGGTGCCAGTACCAAAGAAGGACGGTAAAGTCAGAATGTGTGTTGATTACAGGGATCTGAACAGGGCCAGCCCCAAGGATGACTTCCCCTACCTCACATTGATGTCCTTGTTGACAATACAGCTCAACACAAGGTGTTCTCCTTCATGGATGGTTTTTCAGGGTATAATCAGATCAAGATGGCTCCAGAGGATATGGAGAAGACTACATTTGTGACTCAGTGGGGCACCTTCTGTTATAAGGTCATGCCATTCGGATTGAAAAATGCTGGGGCAACCTATCAACGTGCCATGGTTGCCTTATTTCATGATATGATCCATCATGAGATTGAGGTATACGTTGATGACATGATTGCAAGGTCTCAAACTGAGGAGGATCACCTTGACCATCTGAGGAAGTTATTTGACCGACTCAAGTTGTACAAGCTGAGATTGAATCCCAACAAATGCACCTTTGGGGTGAGGTCCGGAAAATTGCTAGGTTTCATTGTGAGTGATAAGGGTATTCAGGTGGACCCTGCCAAGGTAAAAGCCATACAAGAGATGCCGACTCCAAAAACAGAGAAAGAAGTCAGAGGCTTCCTGGGACGACTGAATTACATTGCCCGATTCATCTCACATCTGACTGCTACTTGTGAGCCAATCTTCAAATTACTGAAGAAAGATCAAGTAGTACGCTGGAATGATGAATGTCAGGCTGCCTTTGAAAAGATAAAGGAATATCTCCAAGAGCCACCCATTCTTATGCCACCGGTGGAAGGAAGACCTCTGATACTATACTTGACAGTGCTTGACAATTCAATGGGGTGTGTGCTGGGGCAGCATGACGAGTCTGGCCGAAAAGAGCACGCTATTTATTACTTGAGCAAAATGTTTACCGACTGTGAGTCTCGTTACTCACTGCTTAAGAGAACTTGTTGCGCTCTTGTATGGGCTGCTCGCCGGCTGAGACAGTATATGCTGACTCACACTACTTTATTGATTTCAAAGATGGATCCCATCAAGTACATATTTGAAAAGCCCGCTCTGTCTGGAAGAATAGCGAGATGGAAAATGATCTTAACAGAATATGATATCCAGTATACAACTCAGAAAGCAATTAAAGGAAGTGTACTGGCCGATCATTTGGCACACCAACCTGTGGACGATTACCAATCATTGAATTTTGATTTTCCGGACGAAGACATCATGGTGGTAACTGACTGTGAAGTACCTGGACCGGATGAAGGACCTGAGGAAGGATCCCGATGGTCTATGCATTTTGACGGAGCCTCCAATGCTTTGGGTAACAGCGTCGGCGCTGTAATCATATCTCCCAAAGGAACTCATACTCCACTCACCGCCCGATTATGTTTCAGCTGCACCAACAACATGGCAGAATACGAGGCATGTATCATGGGTTTACAAGCTGCAATCGACCTGAGGATCAAGTTTCTGAGTGTCTTCGGAGATTCCGCTCTCGTGATCAATCAGATCAAAGGCGAGTGGGATACGAAACACCCGAATCTTATTCCTTACAAGGAGTATGTGTCGACCTTGCTTCCCCACTTTGAAGAAATAACTTTCGAACACTTCCCTAGAGAGGAGAATCAGCTAGCGGACGCCCTGGCTACGATGTCTTCAATGTTCAAAGTTAAATGGGACAATGAGGCTCCTCGAATCATTATCTGGAAGTTGGATGAACCGGCATACTGCTGCGAGCTCGAGGCTGAGAAGGTTATTGAAAAACCCTGGTATCATGAGGTGAAGAGGTACTTGGAAGCTCAGGAATACCCTGAAGGTGCGTCTATCAACGATAAGAAGTTCATGAGGAGGTTTGCTGCAAAATTCTTCCTCAGCAACGGCATTCTCTACAAACGGAATCATGATTCAACTCTGCTACGTTGTGTGGATAAGGCTGAAGCATAGAAAATTATGATAGAACTGCATGAAGGCACATTTGGGACACATTCCAGTGGACACACCATGGCTAAGAAAATCCTTCGGGCAGGATATTTCTGGTCCACAATGGAAGCCGATTGTTACCAACACTCCCGAACTTGTCATAAATGCCAGATCTATGCTGACAAGGTGCATATCCCTCCAGTTCCTTTGAATGTCCTGACGGCACCTTGGCCTTTTGCAATGTGGGGCATCGATTTGATCGGTGAGATCCAACCGACGGCATCCAATGGGCATCGCTTCATCTTGGTAGCAATCGACTACTTCACGAAGTGGGTTGAGGCAGCTTCCTACGCCACGGTAACCAAGAGCGTCGTGGCACGTTTCATCCGGCATAATCTGATCTGTCGGTACGGCGTCCCGGAAAGAATCATTACGGACAATGGTACCAATCTCAATAACAAAATGATCACTGAACTCTGTGAACAATTCAAGATACAGCACCACAATTCTTCTCCCTACCGGCCGAAGATGAATGGGGCTGTAGAGGCGGCCAATAAGAATATCAAGAAAATTGTGCAGAAGATGACAATGACGTATAAAGATTGGCACGAGATGTTACCGTTCGCTCTTCATGGGTACCGCACCTCAGCAAGGACGTCAACTGGGGCAACTCCCTTCTCCTTAGTCTATGGCATGGAGGCAGTCCTGCCAATTGAAATCCAGATACCCTCTCTCCGGATAATGAAGGATGCAGACTTGAATGAAGATGACTAGATCCAGACTCGACTTGATCAATTAAATCTGATTGACGAAAAGAGGCTCACTGCTATCTGTCATGGTCAAACATATCAAAAACGGATGATCAGGGCATTTAACAAGAAAGTCAGACCGCAAGAGTATCAAGTTAGGGACCTGGTAATCAAACGCATCATCCTTCCTCAAAGTGATCTCCGGGGCAAATGGACCCCTACATACGAAGGGCCATTTGTGGTTAAACGTGTGTTCTCAGGAGGAGCCATGATCCTGACCACCATGGATGGTGACGACCTTCCTCACCCCGCCAATGCAGACATAGTGAAAAAATACTACGCATGAATAAAAGACCCGCTAGGTTGACATACCTAGGCAAAAATAAGGGCTTCCCGGCGAACCAAAAGGGTTCGGGAAAAAATAAGGGATGAAATGAATAAAAATCTGTACACCCGGCAAGTCGAAAACCTGAAAAGGCGGCTTGGGCAAAAATGGGTATCCCGGTGGACTGAAAACCCGAAAGGGCGGTCCAGGCAAAAGTTAGGGATAAAAGCGTAAACACTATCTCTCATTGGATCACTTCGCATCCGGAATTCGGCATCAACTATCTGGCTCAGATTGCGGCATTGACCAATCAGCTTCATCTTCAAATTGGGCAGCAAAGCGACGAGACGTTCGAAGACATAAAGGCAATAGCAGAGTTGGAACCCAGTGGGATTGTTCACATAGCTGTTTTGTTTCCTTTTTCAAATTGTAAACTCTATGTTATTTGGCGGCATCCTCTTACTAGGATGTCAGCCTCTTGTACAAAAACACCTATTCACAGGCAAAGTTTAAATCAATACAAATTCACTTGTCCATACAAACTACCATTGTTTTCCTTTTTTCTGTTTTGTCTTGTGAAGAACGTCCAATGTTCATTTTTGATATATGCATTTGACATTAAATTGCTGATTCATAAATGTTTACATATAAAACAAGAGATTGATTACAGGTGACATCAGAGACAGGGGCAATGTGAAGTTGTCTAATGCAGTCTGGTTGTTTTGTCCGCCAAGGTACCAAGGTAGATTCAACTGAAGAATGTGGCCAAATCATCTCAAACTCCCCGCAGAGTAAAACAAGATTCAGTAGTACTTTCCCCAAGCGGAGATGACTCCCCGACGATCCTGAAAAGGCACAACATTCCCCAGTAGGTCTTAAAGCTCATCCCCAGTAGATTCTGGAATCTTATCCCCTGCAGAGTACGGACGTCTCTCCCGAGTTTTATTTAGAGTTATTTCCTCACAAGGACTTATAACTGGGTTATCCTCAGCTAAAAACCACGGAAGACCGCCCTCGGCAAAGTTCCTTCAATCCCCAGCGGAGTTTATCATCATTATCCCCAGCGGAATCCATCATCAAAGTCCTCAGCAGGCCTCTCATAAACTTCGGTCAAGTACCTCTTCCACGGAGCAACTCCCCGGCCGTTCGTCAAGGATTTATTTTCCCCAAGACGAAATTACATTCATAAACATTTCACATTTTCATACATCTTGCTTACATACATGATGAAACGCATACAACACTATCTCATGTTGAACATCATGATATCATGCATATCATACATCATGACATTGCATACAACTTATGTTTTTTGCCTTTTCAGGAAAAAGACAATCCCAAAAATAACTACCTTCAACTGTCACAATTCCAGATCCGATACCTGTATCTAGCCAGGGCACATCTGAGAGTGATCAGTTTCCAGACTCGATTCTTGTATCTAGCTAGGGCATGTCTGAAGAGTTCAAAGATTCGGTACCTGTATCCAGCCAGGGCACATCTATCAACTACAACATCTCCAGATTCGATTCCTGCATCCAGCCAGGGCATATCTGTTGACCACGTTTCCAGACTCGATTCCTGTATCTAGCCAGGGCACGTCTGAAGAGTTCAAAGATTCGATTCCTGTATCCAGCCAGGGCACATCTCTCAACGACTATTTCCAGATTCGACTCCTGTATCCGGCCAGGGCACATTTGTGAACAACCAATTGTAGATTCGATACCTGTACCTAGCCAGGGCATATCTACATAAGGAGACTGAAGATCAAACACCTGTAACAAGCCAGGAAAACATCCGTCTTTCTCAAATACACAAGTTCTCGCTAAGGAATCTCTTATGCGATTGACACTTCCAAATGGCATCTATAAGCCCATTCCCGACAAGGTTCTGTCACATCTCCAGATGGCATCTATAAGCCCATTTCCCTATCCACCATCTCTCCAAATGGCATCTATAAGCCCATTCCCGACACCACATTGTGGAGACTCCAGCATGCGAGTGCAAATTTCCGGGCACTCTAGTGTCCAATCTCCTTTTACCCTCGAGTCACGAAAGGCAAACTTGCCAATCTAACTCTTCAGGTCCAAGAAGATTGAACAGGGGCAACTGTTGTACCCCAAAATTTGCCCTCCCATTTCCCCAACATTTTCTCATCACAAGACCCTTGAAGATCAAGATCCAGTTAGGGTTTCCTCTGCTCAAGATTTCTCCTTGTACTGTGGACTCAAATTAGGGTTTGTGTTTTCCCAAGGATGTTTTGACCTAAAATGCCTAAGATGACTTTCATGTTTCATGTTGGACTCCCAAGTTTATCCATACCAAGTTTCAAATCCTGATTCCAAGTTTTGCCCATTCAATTGGACAGTTGACCTAGAAATCAGCTGTATTAGGGAAAAAAGTCAACTGTGGTCAATTGACAGTCAAAACTCATGATTTTTGACCCACATCAACATTATGAACTCATATGGACCATTTGATCAAGTTTGGATCACAATTCCACAAGAAATTTGACCAGATCACCAAAAGGGCAAAATGGTCATTTTTAGGGTTTTGACTGCACAAAGGCAATTTTTTGACTGTTTGACCTAGCCAATGGCAAACCAAGCTCACATATGGACTCAAGGACCCCATGGAATGATCTTGACACATTCATCAAGCTCAAAAGATCCCAAGTACACAAGGTTGACAGTTGAATTTCCCAGTCAATTGATCAATTTTGACTGTATACTGAAAAGTCAAACTTTGACTTTTTGGTCAAAATCAAGAGTCAAGATTCATTTTTCATCAAAATATGCCAAATCATGAAACTTGTTCACCAAGAAATCACAAAATGCAAATTAGGGTTAGAAAATGGAATTTTTCATAACTTAGAATTTTTCTAAGTTATGAAAAACCCTAATTTTTTCCCAACTTTGCCCCATCTTTTCACCAAGATCCATTTGGATTCAAACAAAAGTCAAAACATGAAAGTTGTAGCTTGTTGCATAATATACAACTTTGATTCACAAAGTTTTCTCATTTGAAGCTTGTATCTCAAGTTACAATTTTTTGAATAAGGGCACTAAACCATTTTTAACTTAGTGAAATTTTAACCTATTTTGACAAGGCTTTCTACCCCACTTCAAGGCCATTTTCCATACCCTTCCAATAGGAATTTCAATTTGCATTTCAAAGATGGATTGTAGTACACATTCCAAGCTTTCCAAAATGTCCAAGAACTCATCAAACAACCTCATAACTTGAGAGATTCGAATTTCACAAGTTGGCAAAAATTCACTTTTGTTCTTCATCAAAACATGTCCATAATTTTGCAAATTTGAACTCAGCATGCTTTAGGCTTGATTACAGGTCCTTGAACCATTCCATACTCAATAATTTAATGCATATTCAATGTGTTAAGGTGTTGTTCTTTGAGTGCAAGCATTGTATGCAAGATTAATCCTAAACTAGATAAAGTGCTTTATCCATTTTTGTAAAAAGCTAGCTTTATGTCAAATTGAAATCCAAGCAAGTACAAGCTAAATCCTTTTGGCACAAGATTATGGACAAGTTGCTCTGATCAAGAGAAGATTATGCAGCAGGATTAGAGGCCCCCTACTGACCTAAAACACCAAGTGACCATTGCTTGCTTAAAATTCAAGTAACATTGCATAACTTGTGCCAACTTTGATCTCAGCTTACAAACACAAGAAAGAAGTTATCAAACACATTACACATATCATATCCAAGCTAATACACGAGCCCTTGGCCTCTAAAACACTCCCATTGCCATAATCACCTTGAAACTGCTCAAACAGGGGAACCCCTGCAGATTGAGTGCTATCTCTCAATCCCTTCAAGCATTCTTGCCCAAACCTGTTCCTCTACCTTCCTTACAACCTGTGCAAGCTAACCATGACTTGAAACCTGACCTGTAACACCTCCAAGCCACTTCACCATTTTTAATTTTCTGTTTTGCAGTTGGAGTTCATTAGCACGATTCAGGGAGTTTCAAGACAAAATAGGACTTGGAAAAGCATCCTTACACTTCAAGGAAGCTATACAAGTCATCATTTCACTCTGAAACATCCTCCATTGCAAAGCTCGATTCCAACTGAACAGGTAAGTTCATGAAGTTCTATCTCTCTTATTAGGCATTGTTAGCTTTAGGTTTGTGAAGAAAATATGTCACAATCATAGCCCTGAACATGCTCATATGATTAGATTTCATTTATATTTCGTGTGCTTAGAGAATTTTATGTCTGAACATGGTTAAAAATTTAGGTCAGGATTTGGGAGAGAAGAAATTCTCTCTCATTTCTGAGAGTTAGCTTGACTTCTTTATATGTCTAGAACCGTGGTTTCAAGCTCTACATGTTTCATGTTGGAAGATTTGGCAAAAGATCAGGGAATGAGAAGTTAGAAAACGCGTGTTTTTTGAACAAGGAAGTGTTCTGAGGTTGAAGATGAAGCTACATGGGCTGGGCCTGTGTGGTTTCTTCTTTTTGCACCCCATTTCCATTTTCTCACCCCCCAAGCCCATTTGTCTTATTTTTAATTCCTTTTGACTTTTTCTTTTTTTGTTTGACTTGTTTATTTTTTTTCAGCATATTAAAATTTTGAAAATATTTTTCTCATCATTTTTTGATTTTATTTGGTTTTTATTTGATTTTCCTTTTGATTTGTATATAAATAGATATATATATTTATTTAGAATAAAATAGAAAAATATGTAAAAAAATATTTCTATTTTTATTTTTATGTTATATAACCTTCTGAAAATATTTCACATAAAAAATACCTTTTTATTTATTTATTTATTTTATTAAAATATTAAATTATTATTATTATTTGTATATAAGGCATATTTAGAACTTAATATATATATATATATATATATATATATATATATATATATATATATATATATATATATATATATATATATATATATATATATATATATATATATATATATATATATATATATATATATATATATATATATATATATATATATATATATATATATATATATATATATATATATATATATATATATATATATATATATATATATATATATATATATATATATATATATATATATATATATATATATATATATATATATATATATATATATATATATATATATATATATATATATATATATATATATATATATATATATATATATATATATATATATATATGTTTATTAATATATTTAAGTTAAAATATAATAATACTTGAATTTTTCATTTTTATTAATATTTGATACAAAAATACTTTTTTCATAATATACTTCATTTTATTTTATTTTTTATAAATAATAAATAAATATTTGCATTAAATTAGATAATAATATTTTTTCATACATATACAAAATATTTCTTTTGCATCTTGCATTCTTATTTAATTTTTGTACATTGATTATATTGCAAATATTCAAAATTGATGTAATAGTTTAGGGTTTACAATTACTTGTCAATACCCCCATTTGAACATTTGTACCCCCCTTCCCATATTTGGTTTTGTAATAGCTTAGTAAATTTATTTTCGCACTTTATTGTTTTCTAATGATAACATGTTAGAATTAGGGTTTGTATGCGAAAAACGACAAAAATAGTTATGACCTAATCTCAAGATAAACAAGCATGAAAATGGACACACAAATCACACTTGCACCCCCTAGGGTATTCCACTTGTTGCCTTTCAAAATTGGGCCATATTGTATGTTGAACTTCTTTGGGCAAAGCAAACAATTTGAAAGATCATAGTCCCTCGATAAAACTTTTCAAAACAAACAAAAACAAATGATCAAGTCCCTTAAAGAAAATTGCCCAAAGACATTTAACGCCGTTGCAATTATGGTCTAAACGATGACCCGCGCCTGTCCCTTTCACATCCTAACATAAGGTTGTCCACCAAATTCAATGGTGGAACAAACTTGTTAAAAGGGTTAAAACATAGCAATAATCTTTTGAGAAATTTAGGAGTAGATAACCTCTTAGTTACTTGAATCAAACTTGCAAAAACAAAACGCTTGCCCTTTTTTTTCAAAACCACACCTCACAACACTTCCAAAACAAACTTTCAAAAACAAATGAAAACCTTTTTCAAAAGACATACACCTTTGTATACATCCCCACATGGATCATTACAAAGGTTGCCACCACATTGGCTTCTTTTCCAAAATATTTTCAAACCCACACACAAAGCACCATTTAAAACAATTGAAAACAAAAGGCAAGTGATCTAAGCAAGTAACTAAGAGCCCATGGATAACCATGGATAGAAAGGGTGCTAATACCTTCCCTTTCTATAATCTACTCCCCGAACCCAAGAAAACATCTCAAAAGGTTTTTGCTGTGCTTTTTAACCTTTCCTTAGGATAAAATAAAAAGTCGGTGGCGACTCTTGCTCAACCGAAACATTTGCGAATACGAACGCAAAACTTCAAGTCAGTTCTCCCACCGTATCACAGAACTGGCGACTCTGCTGGGGACCTAACTTAAAAGTGGAGTAACCTTAGGGTTTAGATCACCTTTGTTTTCAATTGTTTGCTTTGTTTTCTTTTATATTTGTGGGCTTTGCATCGGAGTTTTATAGATCCTAACCCGGATCTGGGAAATACCCTTTTAGGTAGCATAATCTGTGAGGGACCTGTCCGGCGTAGACCGACATGGGTGAAGCAGTGGCTACATTGGTGTGGCATCTTAGTCTGTACCTATATCCCTTGTGTTGCAACGGGGAGAATATAGGTCTTCTAAGGGGTCATTAAACACCAACCAACCTTAGAACCCTAAATTGACCAACTTGGCTATTAGGACAGTAGCAGTATGCTACACTCATTGAGGCTAAACTCTCGAGATGGTTCTGGTCGCGAGAAAAGATTGCGATGCCGGAGTTATGACCGATTGAGGGTAGCCAATGATTTGAGATCCTCTAGAACCCGGTTACTTTTGATAGGACAGGTTTTAACCAACAAAACCAAAAGAGGGTAATACCTGAAACTCATGCATGCCTGAAACCTAAGGGTGTCTTGTGTGACTTGTATGTCTTATTTGCCTATGTGAATACTTGTGGTGTGCTTCATCATAGCATCATGCCATCATACCATTGCATGCATCCTGTATAAAGGACTAACCCATTTCAAATACAAAAAAGGTTTCATCTTTGCTCTGTTTTGTAGGACATCATGATGCCCGTGCGTAGGAATACTGTCCGACTCAACTTTGTTCAACCACCAGTTTTACTCAAGGATTTGGTTGGTGGATTCCAAACACTTCTTCCTTCATCAACAGACATGGTTCTCTCCTTGGCTTGGTCACTGCAAAATGGGACCAACAACTGATAAGTGTTCTGACCCAGTTTTATGACCCTCTGTATCACTGTTTCACCTTTCAAGACTTCCAGCTGGTTCCTACCCTGGAAGAATTTTCTTACCTGCTTGGGATCCCTGTCTTGGAACAAACTCCATTCACTGGTTTGGAAAAGACTCCTAGGCCTGAAGAGATTGCTGCAATTCTCCCCTTGACCAAAGAAGAGGTATTGTCCAACTGGGAAACTAGAAATGGGATCAAGGGATTTTTGGTCAAATTTCTGGTTGGCAAGGCTAATGATTTCTGGAATGACTTGGACTTCAAGGCATATGAGGATATTCTGGCTCTTTTGATCTATGGTCTGGTACTGTTTCCCAACCCTGACACCTTTATCAGTATCCATGTCATAAGGATCTTCATGTCTCGGAATCCGGTACCCACTCTTTTGGGTGACATTCTACAACAACTCTATGCTCGTACTGCTCGAAAACGGGGAACTCCGTGGTGTTGTGCTCCTTTGCTAGTAAGGTGGTTTATTTCGCACCTTCCTAAGATCGTGCTGAAGAATGAAGAAGGAAAAGGTTGGGCTCGGAGGTTAATGTCTCTCACTGATAATGACATCACCTGGACTCTCAGAGGTTTGGATGAAGTAGCTGTTATTGACCGTTGCGGAGAATACCCTAATGTTCTGTTGATTGGTATCCAAGGAGGAATCTCTTACAATCCGTGTTTAGCCCTCCGTCAGTTTGGAAGAGCCAGAGGAGATGGGCCTCATGAAATGCTGGTTCCTCACTTCCATTTTGAGTTTCAGGCAGACAGTGACAAACTACGCCAGGGATTCATTAGAGCTTGGGACAGAATCCACAAAGCCAACCCACATGAGTTGGGACCAAAGACTTCTCTTCCATTGAAGCCCTATTGCAAATGGGTCCGCATCCGTGCTCAAAGGTTAGGTATGCCCTACGAAGCTGTTAGACCTCTCATTCTTGAGTCTCCTGTTGAAGATGGGGTTCCTCCAACTGTCCTCCCTCCTCAGATACCTACTGATTTTGACACCATGAAGAGATCTTGGGCGCAGCTAAAGGAAGAACGGGATTTCTATCGGGAGAAATTCAACGAGCAGGAACGGAAGATCCAGAGGCTGACTAAGCAATTGGAGGAAGAACGGGTCCTGAACAACTACATCAGCACTGAAAAGAGGAGGCCATGGGAGCATTGATGAGCTTTGGATGTTTCCTTTTATAGCTTATTTCCTTTCAGTATTTTTCATTCCTGTAAAGCCTAAGGGCAGATTTGTTGAACAATTGAAAATTTTAATCTAATGAAGTGTGTTTCCCTTTTTGTCTACAAAGTTGAATCTTGTTTGTCTTTGAAAACATAAAACATACGCATTCCATTGCACCATATGCATAGCAGGTACTCTATTTCACAGGTTGCTTAATCTCCTTCGCTGTTTATTTTGAACAGTCATCATGAATCCAGACTCATCCAGTGAGCAAGCAATCAAGGCCCTTCAGGCCCAAAATGCACAGTTTCAAGAGATGGTCCTAAGCCTAGCTCAAGGTCAGCAAGAGTTGAAGACTCTACTCCTGAAGAAGAAGAAGAAAAAGAGGACTGCGTTGTTCAACACCGGACGCAGATTTGGGAACACACTCCATAATGAAGCTGATCCAACTACTTCTTCTGCTGAGAAAAATAGTCCCCAAGGGGGAGGAGCTCCTAGTCCCGCAGTCTCCGACAACGAGACGGACTATAACGACGAACAATACCCACCTGCTGCTGACAGATACAAGCAATTGGAGGACCGCTTAAGCGCCATGGAAATTCAGAATGTGCCAGGACTGGATTTCGGAGATTTGGGGTTATCTTCTGGGGTAGTAATTCCACACAAGTTTAAGGCGCCCGCCTTCGCCAAGTATGATGGGGTCTCCTGCCCAAAGCTGCATCTGAGGTCGTACGTAAGGAAAATCCAACCTTACACGGCAGATAAGAACCTCTGGATTCACTTCTTCCAAGATAGCCTCTCGGGGTCACAGCTTGAATGGTTCTACCAACTAGATGGAACTAGCATCCGACACTGAGAAGATTTGGCAACCGCATTCTACAGACAATACCAATACAATTCTGATCTCGCTCCTACGCGTACCCAACTTCAGGGTATGTCTCTAGGAACGGGTGAAGGTTTCAAAGAGTACGCTCAAAAATTGAGAGATTTGGCTGGCAGGGTGCAGCCTCCATTGACTGATCGTGAGCTGGTTGACATGTTTCTAGGGACGTTATCTGGTCCGTTTTTCAATCATTTGGTTGGTAACTCCTCCGCTGGGTTTACAGATCTGATATTGACAGGAGAAATAATTGAAGCCAGCATCAGGTCAGGCAAGATACAAAAGGCTGCCTCCACCAGCACTGAGAAGAGGCCGTTTAAGAAAGAAGCAAGTGCCGTCTATGGTCCTAGAAGACAAGTCAAGCCCGAAAGTCGCCAAGCCGTCAATGCTTTGGTCATCTCAAAACCTGTTGCTGCTCCTCAGCAGTACAATCAACAAAGAAGCGAAAGGCCCAAGAGGCAGTATACTCGGCTGAGTATGACCTTATCTCAAATTTTACCCCAACTGTTATCCACCAACCTGGTGACCCTCAAAGAAGCTCCTAAGGTCGTCAACACTGCGTCTCCTAAGTATAACCCAAATGCCCGGTGTGCTTATCATTCTGATAGTCCCGGGCACACTACTGATGATTGCTGGGCCTTGAGAAACAAAGTGCAAGATCTGATCGACGCAAAGGAAATTCAGTTTGAAGCGCCGGAGAGACCAAATGTTGTAACTGCTCCTATGCCCCAGCATAGAGTAAATGCCATTGAGGAAGAATTGTATGCTGTTTCGGTAAATGAAGTTGTTACTCCTATGAAGACTGTCAAGAAGAACCTACTGCAGGCCGGTTTATTTCCGGGTTGCAGCGAAGGTTGCCTATTCTGTGCTGTTTCCCTATCTGGTTGCCCCTTGCTGAAGTTAGGTGTCCAAGGCCTAATGGATAGTAAGGAGATTTTGTTTAAGAAGTCTGCTGTTCAGTTGGTTCCGGTAAAAGAAGTTTCTGTGGTTACCATCTTCAATAATCCAATCAAGGCTCTCCCGAAGAAGCCTGTTCAAATCATGACTGTTGCACCTGTGATTATTACTGTTCCGGGGCCTCTCCCCTACGTGTCTGATAAAGCTGTCCCCTGGCATTATGGGGCAGACGTATATGTGAATGGAATCAAACAAGAATTCAACGCTGGCGCCAGTATCTGCGATATCACTGGTCCAGCCAAGGTCACCCGCAGTGGCAGGCTCTTCTCGCCTGACATTGCACCGCCCGCTATTCGAAGACCCCTCCTTATAACACCTACAAGTTTACCTGTTCCTGCTACTGATCAAGTTGTTTCCCCTGCTGCCGAGTCATCTAATGCTCGGGGCAAAGGGATTGAAGAAGAGCCTGCCCGGATGGAGGCACCGTTACCTATAAATGTTGAGGCCTCCCAACAAGAAGTGGAGGAGATCCTGAAAATAATAAAGAAAAGTGATTTCAATGTTGTCGAGCAGTTGGGGCATACGCCCTCCAAGATCTCCATGCTCTCTTTATTGCTATGCTCCGAGGCCCATGCTAAAGCCTTAATCTCATTTCTCAAGACGGCCCATGTGCCGCAAGAGACATCTGCAGTCCAGTTCACTGATTACGTAGCAAATCTGACAGCAGACAATGGCTTGGGTTTTTCAGATGCTGACCTGACTGCGAAGGGAAGAGACCACAATGATGCCCTGCATGTCTCTATCGAATGCAGGGGCACTACTCTGGCGCATGTATTGGTGGATACAGGTTCCTCCTTGAATGTTCTACCAAAGAAGGCTTTAGACCGTTTGGATTATGAAGGCCTGGAGCTGAAGCCCAGCAATATCATCGTCAGGGCCTTTGACGGTTCAAAAAGGATGGTTCATGGAGAGGTTGACATCCCTATTCGTGTGGGCTCTCAAGTGTTTGACTCTACTTTTTATGTGATGGATATACGTCCATCGTACTCTTGTCTACTGGGTCGACCTTGGATCCATAAAGCTGGGGCAGTGACCTCCACCTTGCACCAGAAGCTGAAGTACCCTGTCAGGGGGAAGATTGTCATTGTGCAAGGAGAAGAGGAGTATATGGTGAGCCATTTGAATTCCTTCAGATACATTGAGATGGACGGGGAGTTTATTGAAACCCCCTTTCAGCATTTCGAGGAGGTGCATCCAATTTCAGCAGCAGCAGAAACAGCAGTCGAAGAGAATGTTTCCTTGAAGATGGCTTCCCTAAGGGATGCCCGGGCTGTGGTTCAGAAAGGCAATTGTGCAAACTGGGGTCAGCTTCCTGACTTCACTCAGAAGAACGACAAGTTTGGGCTGGGCTTTACTGCAGAGGCTCAGAGGGCTGTGCGCAAGGAGAAGATCAGAAAGGCTCCGGTGTTTATCTCCAGCTCAAGGGTGAATGCTATTGAGGAGGATGTAGAGGAAGCAGAGTTTGACAGTTTGATCTACCCGACTACCAGCGACGGACCAAGCAACTGGACGGCAAAGGATTTTACCCCTATCACATTTGTCACGCAGTAATTAATTTCTTTTGATTTCCAATTTGTAACAAACAATATGTTAAAACTTTGTTGGCTCGGTGTCCTACCCGGGGCATCGTAGCTCCATTTGTGAGGGCTTTTTGTATGACATTTTCATATATCATCAATCAAAACATTGGACGTTTGTTGCATTTCAAATCTTGTGCTCTTTTCCTTTCTGTGTTCTATATATTGCAAAATAGCTATATTTACACACACTCACTTATACAGGTTTCAATCCACTCTGGATCTCACTGGTAACAGCTCTGCTACCGCCAGTTATGACTTCGAAAATCCGATCAACTTGGCCGAAGACAAAGGTGAAGATGATTGCGAAGTGCCTGGTGAACTCGCAAGACTGCTACTCCAGGAAGAGAGAGCTATTCAACCACATGAAGAGCCGGTGGAGACAATTAATCTGGGTACTGAGACATATAGGAAAGAGGTCAAGATTGGTGCCAATCTAGAGCTCAGCGTGAAGCAACGATTGATCCAGATGCTACAAGACTACATGGAGATTTTTGCTTGGTCCTATGAAGATATGCCAGGTTTGGATGCCGACATTGTAGTTCACCACCTACCAACCAAGGAAGATTGCCCTCCGGTAAAGCAAAAAGTCCGACGGATGCGTCCAGAGATGTCCGAAAAGATCAAGGCCGAGGTTATGAAACAGTTTGATGCCGGGTTCCTTGCAGTGACTTCTTACCCTCAGTGGGTTGCCAATGTGGTGCCAGTACCAAAGAAGGACGGTAAAGTCAGAATGTGTGTTGATTACAGGGATCTGAACAGGGCCAGCCCCAAGGATGACTTCCCCCTACCTCACATTGATGTCCTTGTTGACAATATAGCTCAACACAAGGTGTTCTCCTTCATGGATGGTTTTTCAGGGTATAATCAGATCAAGATGGCTCCAGAGGATATGGAGAAGACTACATTTGTGACTCAGTGGGGAACCTTCTGTTATAAGGTCATGCCATTCGGATTGAAAAATGCTGGGGCAACCTATCAACGTGCCATGGTTGCCTTATTTCATGATATGATCCATCATGAGATTGAGGTATACGTTGATGACATGATTGCAAGGTCTCAAACTGAGGAGGATCACCTTGACCATCTGAGGAAGTTATTTGACCGACTCAAGTTGTACAAGCTGAGATTGAATCCCAACAAATGCACCTTTGGGGTGAGGTCCGGAAAATTGCTAGGTTTCATTGTGAGTGATAAGGGTATTCAGGTGGACCCTGCCAAGGTAAAAGCCATACAAGAGATGCCGACTCCAAAAACAGAGAAAGAAGTCAGAGGCTTCCTGGGACGACTGAATTACATTGCCCGATTCATCTCACATCTGACTGCTACTTGTGAGCCAATCTTCAAATTACTGAAGAAAGATCAAGTAGTACGCTGGAATGATGAATGTCAGGCTGCCTTTGAAAAGATAAAGGAATATCTCCAAGAGCCACCCATTCTTATGCCACCGGTGGAAGGAAGACCTCTGATACTATACTTGACAGTGCTTGACAATTCAATGGGGTGTGTGCTGGGGCAGCATGACGAGTCTGGCCGAAAAGAGCACGCTATTTATTACTTGAGCAAAAAGTTTACCGACTGTGAGTCTCGTTACTCACTGCTTGAGAAAACTTGCTGCGCTCTTGTATGGGCTGCTCGCCGGCTGAGACAGTATATGCTGACTCACACTACTTTATTGATTTCAAAGATGGATCCCATCAAGTACATATTTGAAAAGCCCGCTCTGTCTGGAAGAATAGCGAGATGGCAAATGATCTTAACAGAATATGATATCCAGTATACAACTCAGAAAGCAATTAAAGGAAGTGTACTGGCCGATCATTTGGCACACCAACCTGTGGACGATTACCAATCATTGAATTTTGATTTTCCGGACGAAGACATCATGGTGGTAACTGACTGTGAAGTACCTGGACCGGATGAAGGACCTGAGGAAGGATCCCGATGGTCTATGCATTTTGACGGAGCCTCCAATGCTTTGGGTAACAGCGTCGGCGCTGTAATCATATCTCCCAAAGGAACTCATACTCCACTCACCGCCCGATTATGTTTCAGCTGCACCAACAACATGGCAGAATACGAGGCATGTATCATGGGTTTACAAGCTGCAATCGACCTGAGGATCAAGTTTCTAAGTGTCTTCGGAGATTCCGCTCTCGTGATCAATCAGATCAAAGGCGAGTGGGATACGAAACACCCGAATCTTATTCCTTACAAGGAGTATGTGTCGACCTTGCTTCCCCACTTTGAAGAAATAACTTTCGAACACTTCCCTAGAGAGGAGAATAAGCTAGCGGACGCCCTGGCTACGATGTCTTCAATGTTCAAAGTTAAATGGGACAATGAGGCTCCTCGAATCATTATCTGGAAGTTGGATGAACCGGCATACTGCTGCGAGCTCGAGGCTGAGAAGGTTATTGAAAAACCCTGGTATCATGAGGTGAAGAGGTACTTGGAAGCTCAGGAATACCCTGAAGGTGCGTCTGTCAACGATAAGAAGTTCATGAGGAGGTTTGCTGCAAAATTCTTCCTCAGCAACGACATTCTCTACAAACGGAATCATGATTCAACTCTGCTACGTTGTGTGGATAAGGCTGAAGCAGAGAAAATTATGATAGAACTGCATGAAGGCACATTTGGGACACATTCCAGTGGACACACCATGGCTAAGAAAATCCTTCGGGCAGGATATTTCTGGTCCACAATGGAAGCCGATTGTTACCAACACTCCCGAACTTGTCATAAATGCCAGATCTATGCTGACAAGGTGCATATCCCTCCAGTTCCTTTGAATGTCCTGACGGCACCTTGGCCTTTTGCAATGTGGGGCATCGATTTGATCGGTGAGATCCGACCGACGGCATCCAATGGGCATCGCTTCATCTTGGTAGCAATCGACTACTTCACGAAGTGGGTTGAGGCAGCTTCCTACGCCACGGTAACCAAGAGCGTCGTGGCACGTTTCATCCGGCATAATCTGATCTGTCGGTACGGCGTCCCGGAAAGAATCATTACGGACAATGGTACCAATCTCAATAACAAAAGGATCACTGAGCTCTGTGAACAATTCAAGATACAGCACCACAATTCTTCTCCCTACCGGCCGAAGATGAATGGGGCTGTAGAGGCGGCCAATAAGAATATCAAGAAAATTGTGCAGAAGATGACAGTGACGTGTAAAGATTGGCACGAGATGTTACCGTTCGCTCTTCATGGGTACCGCACCTCAGCAAGGACGTCAACTGGGGCAACTCCCTTCTCCTTAGTCTATGGCATGGAGGCAGTCCTGCCAATTGAAATCCAGATACCCTCTCTCCGGATAATGAAGGATGCAGACTTGAATGAAGATGACTGGATCCAGACTCGACTTGATCAATTAAATCTGATTGACGAAAAGAGGCTCACTGCTATCTGTCATGGTCAAACATATCAAAAACGGATGATCAGGGCATTTAACAAGAAAGTCAGACCGCAAGAGTATCAAGTTGGGGACCTGGTAATCAAACGCATCATCCTTCCTCAAAGTGATCCCCGGGGCAAATGGACCCCTACATACGAAGGGCCATTTGTGGTTAAACGTGTGTTCTCAGGAGGAGCCATGATCCTGACCACCATGGATGGTGACGACCTTCCTCACCCCGCCAATGCAGACATAGTGAAAAAATACTACGCATGAATAAAAGACCCGCTAGGTTGACATACCTAGGCAAAAATAAGGGCTTCCCGGCGAACCAAAAGGGTTCGGGAAAAAATAAGGGATGAAATGAATAAAAATCTGTACACCCGGCAAGTCGAAAACCTGAAAAGGCGGCTTGGGCAAAAATGGGTATCCCGGTGGACTGAAAACCCGAAAGGGCGGTCCAGGCAAAAGTTAGGGATAAAAGCGTAAACACTATGTCTCATTGGATCACTTCGCATCCGGAATTCAGCATCAACTATCTGGCTCAGATTGCGGCATTGACCAATCAGCTTCATCTTCAAATTGGGCAGCAAAGCGACGAGACGTTCGAAGATATAAAGGCAATAGCAGAGTTGGAACCCAGTGGGATTGTTCACATAGCTGTTTTGTTTCCTTTTTCAAATTGTAAACTCTATGTTATTTGGCGGCATCCTCTTACTAGGATGTCAGCCTCTTGTACAAAAACACCTATTCACAGGCAAAGTTTAAATCAATACAAATTCACTTGTCCATACAAACTACCATTGTTTTCCTTTTTTCTGTTTTGTCTTGTGAAGAACGTCCAATGTTCATTTTTGATATATGCATTTGACATTAAATTGCTGATTCATAAATGTTTACATATAAAACAAGAGATTGATTACAGGTGACATCAGAGACAGGGGCAATGTGAAGTTGTCTAATGCAGTCTGGTTGTTTTGTCCGCGAAGGTACCAAGGTAGATTCAACTGAAGAATGTGGCCAAATCATCTCAAACTCCCCGCAGAGTAAAACAAGATTCAGTAGTACTTTCCCCAAGCGGAGATGACTCCCCGACGATCCTGAAAAGGCACAACATTCCCCAGTAGGTCTTAAAGCTCATCCCCAGTAGATTCTGGAATCTTATCCCCTGCAGAGTACGGACGTCTCTCCCGAGTTTTATTTAGAGTTATTTCCTCACAAGGACTTATAACTGGGTTATCCTCAGCTAAAAACCACGGAAGACCGCCCTCGGCAAAGTTCCTTCAATCCCCAGCGGAGTTTATCATCATTATCCCCAGCGGAATCCATCATCAAAGTCCTCAGCAGGCCTCTCATAAACTTCGGTCAAGTACCTCTTCCACGGAGCAACTCCCCGGCCGTTCGTCAAGGATTTATTTTCCCCAAGACGAAATTACATTCATAAACATTTCACATTTTCATACATCTTGCTTACATACATGATGAAACGCATACAACACTATCTCATGTTGAACATCATGATATCATGCATATCATACATCATGACATTGCATACAACTTATGTTTTTTGCCTTTTCAGGAAAAAGACAATCCCAAAAATAACTACCTTCAACTGTCACAATTCCAGATCCGATACCTGTATCTAGCCAGGGCACATCTGAGAGTGATCAGTTTCCAGACTCGATTCTTGTATCTAGCCAGGGCATGTCTGAAGAGTTCAAAGATTCGGTACCTGTATCCAGCCAGGGCACATCTATCAACTACAACATCTCCAGATTCGATTCTTGCATCCAGCCAGGGCATATCTGTTGACCACGTTTCCAGACTCGATTCCTGTATCTAGCCAGGGCACGTCTGAAGAGTTCAAAGATTCGATTCCTGTATCCAGCCAGGGCACATCTCTCAACGACTATTTCCAGATTCGACTCCTGTATCCGGCCAGGGCACATTTGTGAACAACCAATTGTAGATTCGATACCTGTACCTAGCCAGGGCATATCTACATAAGGAGACTGAAGATCAAACACCTGTAACAAGCCAGGAAAACATCCGTCTTTCTCAAATACACAAGTTCTCGCTAAGGAATCTCTTATGCGATTGACACTTCCAAATGGCATCTATAAGCCCATTCCCGACAAGGTTCTGTCACATCTCCAGATGGCATCTATAAGCCCATTTCCCTATCCACCATCTCTCCAAATGGCATCTATAAGCCCATTCCCGACACCACATTGTGGAGACTCCAGCATGCGAGTGCAAATTTCCGGGCACTCTAGTGTCCAATCTCCTTTTACCCTCGAGTCACGAAAGGCAAACTTGCCAATCTAACTCTTCAGGTCCAAGAAGATTGAACAGGGGCAACTGTTGTACCCCAAAATTTGCCCTCCCATTTCCCCAACATTTTCTCATCACAAGACCCTTGAAGATCAAGATCCAGTTAGGGTTTCCTCTGCTCAAGATTTCTCCTTGTACTGTGGACTCAAATTAGGGTTTGTGTTTTCCCAAGGATGTTTTGACCTAAAATGCCTAAGATGACTTTCATGTTTCATGTTGGACTCCCAAGTTTATCCATACCAAGTTTCAAGTCCTGATTCCAAGTTTTGCCCATTCAATTGGACAGTTGACCTAGAAATCAGCTGTATTAGGGAAAAAAGTCAACTGTGGTCAATTGACAGTCAAAACTCATGATTTTTGACCCACATCAACATTATGAACTCATATGGACCATTTGATCAAGTTTGGATCACAATTCCACAAGAAATTTGACCAGATCACCAAAAGGGCAAAATGGTCATTTTTAGGGTTTTGACTGCACAAAGGCAATTTTTTGACTGTTTGACCTAGCCAATGGCAAACCAAGCTCACATATGGACTCAAGGACCCCATGGAATGATCTTGACACATTCATCAAGCTCAAAAGATCCCAAGTACACAAGGTTGACAGTTGAATTTCCCAGTCAATTGATCAATTTTGACTGTATACTGAAAAGTCAAACTTTGACTTTTTGGTCAAAATCAAGAGTCAAGATTCATTTTTCATCAAAATATGCCAAATCATGAAACTTGTTCACCAAGAAATCACAAAATGCAAATTAGGGTTAGAAAATGGAATTTTTCATAACTTAGAATTTTTCTAAGTTATGAAAAACCCTAATTTTTCCCCAACTTTGCCCCATCTTTTCACCAAGATCCATTTGGATTCAAACAAAAGTCAAAACATGAAAGTTGTAGCTTGTTGCATAATCTACAACTTTGATTCACAAAGTTTTCTCATTTGAAGCTTGTATCTCAAGTTACAATTTTTTGAATAAGGGCACTAAACCATTTTTAACTTAGTGAAATTTTAACCTATTTTGACAAGGCTTTCTACCCCACTTCAAGGCCATTTTCCATACCCTTCCAATAGGAATTTCAATTTGCATTTCAAAGATGGATTGTAGTACACATTCCAAGCTTTCCAAAATGTCCAAGAACTCATCAAACAACCTCATAACTTGAGAGATTCGAATTTCACAAGTTGGCAAAAATTCACTTTTGTTCTTCATCAAAACATGTCCATAATTTTGCAAATTTGAACTCAGCATGCTTTAGGCTTGATTACAGGTCCTTGAACCATTCCATACTCAATAATTTAATGCATATTCAATGTGTTAAGGTGTTGTTCTTTGAGTGCAAGCATTGTATGCAAGATTAATCCTAAACTAGATAAAGTGCTTTATCCATTTTTGTAAAAAGCTAGCTTTATGTCAAATTGAAATCCAAGCAAGTACAAGCTAAATCCTTTTGGCACAAGATTATGGACAAGTTGCTCTGATCAAGAGAAGATTATGCAGCAGGATTAGAGGCCCCCTACTGACCTAAAACACCAAGTGACCATTGCTTGCTTAAAATTCAAGTAACATTGCATAACTTGTGCCAACTTTGATCTCAGCTTACAAACACAAGAAAGAAGTTATCAAACACATTACACATATCATATCCAAGCTAATACACGAGCCCTTGGCCTCTAAAACACTCCCATTGCCATAATCACCTTGAAACTGCTCAAACAGGGGAACCCCTGCAGATTGAGTGCTATCTCTCAATCCCTTCAAGCATTCTTGCCCAAACCTGTTCCTCTACCTTCCTTACAACCTGTGCAAGCTAACCATGACTTGAAACCTGACCTGTAACACCTCCAAGCCACTTCACCATTTTTAATTTTCTGTTTTGCAGTTGGAGTTCATTAGCACGATTCAGGGAGTTTCAAGACAAAATAGGACTTGGAAAAGCATCCTTACACTTCAAGGAAGCTATACAAGTCATCATTTCACTCTGAAACATCCTCCATTGCAAAGCTCGATTCCAACTGAACAGGTAAGTTCATGAAGTTCTATCTCTCTTATTAGGCATTGTTAGCTTTAGGTTTGTGAAGAAAATATGTCACAATCATAGCCCTGAACATGCTCATATGATTAGATTTCATTTATATTTCGTGTGCTTAGAGAATTTTATGTCTGAACATGGTTAAAAATTTAGGTCAGGATTTGGGAGAGAAGAAATTCTCTCTCATTTCTGAGAGTTAGCTTGACTTCTTTATATGTCTAGAACCGTGGTTTCAAGCTCTACAGGTTTCATGTTGGAAGATTTGGCAAAAGATCAGGGAATGAGAAGTTAGAAAACGCGTGTTTTTTGAACAAGGAAGTGTTCTGAGGTTGAAGATGAAGCTACATGGGCTGGGCCTGTGTGGTTTCTTCTTTTTGCACCCCATTTCCATTTTCTCACCCCCCAAGCCCATTTGTCTTATTTTTAATTCCTTTTGACTTTTTCTTTTTTTGTTTGACTTGTTTATTTTTTTTCAGCATATTAAAATTTTGAAAATATTTTTCTCATCATTTTTTGATTTTATTTGGTTTTTATTTGATTTTCCTTTTGATTTGTATATAAATAGATATATATATATTTATTTAGAATAAAATAGAAAAATATGTAAAAAAATATTTCTATTTTTATTTTTATGTTATATAACCTTCTGAAAATATTTCACATAAAAAATACCTTTTTATTTATTTATTTATTTTATTAAAATATTAAATTATTATTATTATTTGTATATAAGGCATATTTAGAACTTAATATATATATATATATATATATATATATATATATATATATATATATATATATATATATATATATATATATATATATATATATATATATATATATATATATATATATATATATATATATATATATATATATATATATATATATATGTTTATTAATATATTTAAGTTAAAATATAATAATACTTGAATTTTTCATTTTTATTAATATTTGATACAAAAATACTTTTTTCATAATATACTTCATTTTATTTTATTTTTTATAAATAATAAATAAATATTTGTATTAAATTAGATAATAATATTTTTTCATACATATACAAAACATTTCTTTTGCATCTTGCATTCTTATTTAATTTTTGTACATTGATTATATTGCAAATATTCAAAATTGATGTAATAGTTTAGGGTTTACAATTACTTGTCAATACCCCCATTTGAACATTTGTACCCCCCTTCCCATATTTGGTTTTGTAATAGCTTAGTAAATTTATTTTCGCACTTTATTGCTTTCTAATGATAACATGTTAGAATTAGGGTTTGTATGCGAAAAACGACAAAAATAGTTATGACCTAATCTCAAGATAAACAAGCATGAAAATGGACACACAAATCACACTTGCACCCCCCTAGGGTATTCCACTTGTTGCCTTTCAAAATTGGGCCATATTGTATGTTGAACTTCTTTGGGCAAAGCAAACAATTTGAAAGATCATAGTCCCTCGATAAAACTTTTCAAAACAAACAAAAACAAATGATCAAGTCCCTTAAAGAAAATTGCCCAAAGACATTTAACGCCGTTGCAATTATGGTCTAAACGATGACCCGCGCCTGTCCCTTTCACATCCTAACATAAGGTTGTCCACCAAATTCAATGGTGGAACAAACTTGTTAAAAGGGTTAAAACATAGCAATAATCTTTTGAGAAATTTAGGAGTAGATAACCTCTTAGTTACTTGAATCAAACTTGCAAAAACAAAACGCTTGCCCTTTTTTTTCAAAACCACACCTCACAACACTTCCAAAACAAACTTTCAAAAACAAATGAAAACCTTTTTCAAAAGACATACACCTTTGTATACATCCCCACATGGATCATTACAAAGGTTGCCACCACATTGGCTTCTTTTCCAAAATATTTTCAAACCCACACACAAAGCACCATTTAAAACAATTGAAAACAAAAGGCAAGTGATCTAAGCAAGTAACTAAGATCCCATGGATAACCATGGATAGAAAGGGTGCTAATACCTTCCCTTTCTATAATCTACTCCCCGAACCCAAGAAAACATCTCAAAAGGTTTTTGCTGTGCTTTTTAACCTTTCCTTAGGATAAAATAAAAAGTCGGTGGCGACTCTTGCTCAACCGAAACATTTGCGAATACGAACGCAAAACTTCAAGTCAGTTCTCCCACCGTATCACAGAACTGGCGACTCTGCTGGGGACCTAACTTAAAAGTGGAGTAACCTTAGGGTTTAGATCACCTTTGTTTTCAATTGTTTGCTTTGTTTTCTTTTATATTTGTGGGCTTTGCATCGGAGTTTCATAGATCCTAACCCGGATCTGGGAAATACCCTTTTAGGTAGCATAATCTGTGAGGGACCTGTCCGGCGTAGACCGACATGGGTGAAGCAGTGGCTACGTTGGTGTGGCATCTTAGTCTGTACCTATATCCCTTGTGTTGCAACGGGGAGAATATAGGTCTTCTAAGGGGTCATTAAACACCAACTAACCTTAGAACCCTAAATTGACCAACTTGGCTATTAGGACAGTAGCAGTATGCTACACTCATTGAGGCTAAACTCTCGAGATGGTTCTGGCCGCGAGAAAAGATTGCGATGCCGGAGTTATGACCGATTGAGGGTAGCCAATGATTTGAGATCCTCTAGAACCCGGTTACTTTTGATAGGACAGGTTTTAACCAACAAAACCAAAAGAGGGTAATACCTGAAACTCATGCTGGCCTGAAACCTAAGGGTGTCTTGTGTGACTTGTATGTCTTATTTGCCTATGTGAATACTTGTGGTGTGCTTCATCATAGCATCATGCCATCATACCATTGCATGCATCCTGTATAAAGGACTAACCCATTTCAAAGACAAAAAAGGTTTCATCTTTGCTCTGTTTTGTAGGACATCATGATGCCCGTGCGTAGGAATACTGTCCGACTCAACTTTGTTCAACCACCAGTTTTACTCAAGGATTTGGTTGGTAGGATTCCAAACACTTCTTCCTTCATCAACAGACATGGTTCTCTCCTTGGCTTGGTCACTGCAAAATGGGACCAACAACTGATAAGTGTTCTGACCCAGTTTTATGACCCTCTGTATCACTGTTTCACCTTTCAAAACTTCCAACTGGTTCCTACCCTGGAAGAATTTTCTTACCTGCTTGGGATCCCTGTCTTGGAACAAACTCCATTCACTGGTTTGGAAAAGACTCCTAGGCCTGAAGAGATTGCTGCAATTCTCCCCTTGACCAAAGAAGAGGTATTGTCCAACTGGGAAACTAGAAATGGGATCAAGGGCTTTTTGGTCAAATTTCTGGTTGGCAAGGCTAATGATTTCTGGAATAACTTGGACTTCAAGGCATATGAGGATATTCTGGCTCTTTTGATCTATGGCCTGGTACTGTTTCCCAACCCTGACACCTTTATCAGTATCCATGTCATAAGGATCTTCATGTCTCGGAATCCGGTACCCACTCTTTTGGGTGACATTCTACAACAACTCTATGCTCGTACTGCTCGAAAACGGGGAACTCCGTGGTGTTGTGCTCCTTTGCTAGTAAGGTGGTTTATTTCGCACCTTCCTAAGATCGTGCTGAAGAATGAAGAAGGAAAAGGTTGGGCTCGGAGGTTAATGTCTCTCACTGATAATGACATCACCTGGACTCTCAGAGGTTTGGATGAAGTAGTTGTTATTGACCGTTGCGGAGAATACCCTAATGTTCCGTTGATTGGTATCCAAGGAGGAATCTCTTACAATCCGTGTTTAGCCCTCCGTCAGTTTGGAAGAGCCAGAGGAGATGGGCCTCATGAAATGCTGGTTCCTCACTTCCATTTTGAGTTTCAGGCAGACAGTGACAAACTACGCCAGGGATTCATTAGAGCTTGGGACAGAATCCACAAAGTCAACCCACATGAGTTGGGACCAAAGACTTCTCTTCCATTGAAGCCCTATTGAAAATGGGTCCGCATCCGTGCTCAAAGGTTAGGTATGCCCTACGAAGCTGTTAGACCTCTCATTCTTGAGTCTCCTGTTGAAGATGGGGTTCCTCCAACTGTCCTCCCTCCTCAGATACCTACTGATTTTGACACCATGAAGAGATCTTGGGCGCAGCTAAAGGAAGAACGGGATTTCTATCGGGAGAAATTCAACGAGCAGGAACGGAAGATCCAGAGGCTGACTAAGCAATTGGAGGAAGAACGGGTCCTGAACAACTACATCAGCACTGAAAAGAGGAGGCCATGGGAGCATTGATGAGCTTTGGATGTTTCCTTTTATAGCTTATTTCCTTTCAGTATTTTTCATTCCTGTAAAGCCTAAGGGCAGATTTGTTGAACAATTGAAAATTTTAATCTAATGAAGTGTGTTTCCCTTCTTGTCTACAAAGTTGAATCTTGTTTGTCTTTGAAAACATAAAACATACGCATTCCATTGCACCATATGCATAGCAGGTACCCTATTTCACAGGTTGCTTAATCTCCTTCGCTGTTTATTTTGAACAGTCATCATGAATCCAGACTCATCCAGTGAGCAAGCAATCAAGGCCCTTCAGGCCCAAAATGCACAGTTTCAAGAGATGGTCCTAAGCCTAGCTCAAGGTCAGCAAGAGTTGAAGACTCTACTCCTGAAGAAGAAGAAGAAAAAGAGGACTGCGCTGTTCAACACCGGACGCAGATTTGGGAACACACTCCATAATGAAGCTGATCCAACTACTTCTTCTGCTGAGAAAAATAGTCCCCAAGGGGGAGGAGCTCCTAGTCCCGCAGTCTCCGACAACGAGACGGACTATAACGACGAACAATACCCACCTGTTGCTGACAAATACAAGCAATTGGAGGACCGCTTAAGCGCCATGGAAATTCAGAATGTGCCAGGACTGGATTTCGGAGATTTGGGGTTATCTTCTGGGGTAGTAATTCCACACAAGTTTAAGGCGCCCGCCTTCGCCAAGTATGATGGGGTCTCCTGCCCAAAGCTGCATCTGAGGTCGTACGTAAGGAAAATCCAACCTTACACGGCAGATAAGAACCTCTGGATTCACTTCTTCCAAGATAGCCTCTCGGGGTCACAGCTTGAATGGTTCTACCAACTAGATGGAACTAACATCCGACACTGGGAAGATTTGGCAACCGCATTCTACAGACAATACCAATACAATTCTGATCTCGCTCCTACGCGTACCCAACTTCAGGGTATGTCTCTAGGAACGGGTGAAGGTTTCAAAGAGTACGCTCAAAAATGGAGAGATTTGGCTGGCAGGGTGCAGCCTCCATTGACTGATCGTGAGCTGGTTGACATGTTTCTAGGGACGTTGTCTGGTCCGTTTTTCAATCATTTGGTTGGTAACTCCTCCGCTGGGTTTACAGATCTGATATTGACAGGAGAAAGAATTGAAGCCGGCATCAGGTCAGGCAAGATACAAAAGGCTGCCTCCACCAGCACTGAGAAGAGGCCGTTTAAGAAAGAAGCAAGTGCCGTCTATGGTCCTAGAAGACAAGTCAAGCCCGAAAGTCGCCAAGCCGTCAATGCTTTGGTCATCTCAAAACCTGTTGCTGCTCCTCAGCAGTACAATCAACAAAGAAGCGAAAGGCCCAAGAGGCAGTATACTCGGCTGAGTATGACCTTATCTCAAATTTTACCCCAACTGTTATCCACCAACCTGGTGACCCTCAAAGAAGCTCCTAAGGTCGTCAACACTGCGTCTCCTAAGTATAACCCAAATGCCCGGTGTGCTTATCATTCTGATAGTCCCGGGCACACTACTGATGATTGCTGGGCCTTGAGAAACAAAGTGCAAGATCTGATCGACGCAAAGGAAATTCAGTTTGAAGCGCCGGAGAGACCAAATGTTGTAACTGCTCCTATGCCCCAGCATAGAGTAAATGCCATTGAGGAAGAATTGTATGCTGTTTCGGTAAATGAAGTTGTTACTCCTATGAAGACTGTCAAGAAGAACCTACTGCAGGCCGGTTTATTTCCGGGTTGCAGCGAAGGTTGCCTATTCTGTGCTGTTTCCCTATCTGGTTGCCCCTTGCTGAAGTTAGGTGTCCAAGGCCTAATGGATAGTAAGGAGATTTTGTTTAAGAAGTCTGCTGTTCAGTTGGTTCCGGTAAAAGAAGTTTCTGTGGTTACCATCTTCAATAATCCAATCAAGGCTCTCCCGAAGAAGCCTGTTCAAATCATGACTGTTGCACCTGTGATTATTACTGTTCCGGGGCCTCTCCCCTACGTGTCTGATAAAGCTGTCCCCTGGCATTATGGGGCAGACGTATATGTGAATGGAATCAAACAAGAATTCAACGCTGGCGCCAGTATCTGCGATATCACTGGTCCAGCCAAGGTCACCCGCAGTGGCAGGCTCTTCTCGCCTGACATTGCACCGCCCGCTATTCGAAGACCCCTCCTTATAACACCTACAAGTTTACCTGTTCCTGCTACTGATCAAGTTGTTTCCCCTGCTGCCGAGTCATCTAATGCTCGGGGCAAAGGGATTGAAGAAGAGCCTGCCCGGATGGAGGCACCGTTACCTATAAATGCTGAGGCCTCCCAACAAGAAGTGGAGGAGATCCTGAAAATAATAAAGAAAAGTGATTTCAATGTTGTCGAGCAGTTGGGGCATACGCCCTCCAAGATCTCCATGCTCTCTTTATTGCTATGCTCCGAGGCCCATGCTAAAGCCTTAATCTCATTTCTCAAGACGGCCCATGTGCCGCAAGAGACATCTGCAGTCCAGTTCACTGATTGCGTAGCAAATCTGACAGCAGACAATGGCTTGGGTTTTTCAGATGCTGACCTGACTGCGAAGGGAAGAGACCACAATGATGCCTTGCATGTCTCTATCGAATGCAGGGGCACTACTCTGGCGCATGTATTGGTGGATACAGGTTCCTCCTTGAATGTTCTACCAAAGAAGGCTTTAGACCGTTTGGATTATGAAGGCCTGGAGCTGAAGCCCAGCAATATCATCGTCAGGGCCTTTGACGGTTCAAAAAGGATGGTTCATGGAGAGGTTGACATCCCTATTCGTGTGGGCTCTCAAGTGTTTGACTCTACTTTTTATGTGATGGATATACGTCCATCGTACTCTTGTCTACTGGGTCGACCTTGGATCCATAAAGCTGGGGCAGTGACCTCCACCTTGCACCAGAAGCTGAAGTACCCTGTCAGGGGGAAGATTGTCATTGTGCAAGGAGAAGAGGAGTATATGGTGAGCCATTTGAATTCCTTCAGATACATTGAGATGGACGGGGAGTTTATTGAAACCCCCTTTCAGCATTTCGAGGAGGTGCATCCAATTTCAGCAGCAGCAGAAACAGCAGTCGAAGAGAATGTTTCCTTGAAGATGGCTTCCCTAAGGGATGCCCGGGCTGTGGTTCAGAAAGGCAATTGTGCAAACTGGGGTCAGCTTCCTGACTTCACTCAGAAGAACGACAAGTTTGGGCTGGGCTTTACTGCAGAGGCTCAGAGGGCTGTGCGCAAGGAGAAGATCAGAAAGGCTCCAGTGTTTATCTCCAGCTCAAGGGTGAATGCTATTGAGGAGGATGTAGAGGAAGCAGAGTTTGACAGTTTGATCTACCCGACTACCAGCGACGGACCAAGCAACTGGACGGCAAAGGATTTTACCCCTATCACATTTGTCACGCAGTAATTAATTTCTTTTGATTTCCAATTTGTAACAAACAATATGTTAAAACTTTGTTGGCTCGGTGTCCTACCCGGGGCATCGTAGCTCCATTTGTGAGGGCTTTTTGTATGACATTTTCATATATCATCAATCAAAACATTGGACGTTTGTTGCATTTCAAATCTTGTGCTCTTTTCCTTTCTGTGTTCTATATATTGCAAAATAGCTATATTTACACACACTCACTTATACAGGTTTCAATCCACTCTGGATCTCACTGGTAACAGCTCTGCTACCGCCAGTTATGACTTCGAAAATCCGATCAACTTGGCCGAAGACGAAGGTGAAGATGATTGCGAAGTGCCTGGTGAACTCGCAAGACTGCTACTCTAGGAAGAGAGAGCTATTCAACCACATGAAGAGCCGGTGGAGACAATTAATCTGGGTACTGAGACATATAGGAAAGAGGTCAAGATTGGTGCCAATCTAGAGCTCAGCGTGAAGCAACGATTGATCCAGATGCTACAAGACTACATGGAGATTTTTGCTTGGTCCTATGAAGATATGCCAGGTTTGGATGCCGACATTGTAGTTCACCACCTACCAACCAAGGAAGATTGCCCTCCGGTAAAGCAAAAAGTCCGACGGATGCGTCCAGAGATGTCCGAAAAGATCAAGGCCGAGGTTATGAAACAGTTTGATGCCGGGTTCCTTGCAGTGACTTCTTACCCTCAGTGGGTTGCCAATGTGGTGCCAGTACCAAAGAAGGACGGTAAAGTCAGAATGTGTGTTGATTACAGGGATCTGAACAGGGCCAGCCCCAAGGATGACTTCCCCCTACCTCACATTGATGTCCTTGTTGACAATACAGCTCAACACAAGGTGTTCTCCTTCATGGATGGTTTTTCAGGGTATAATCAGATCAAGATGGCTCCAGAGGATATGGAGAAGACTACATTTGTGACTCAGTGGGGAACCTTCTGTTATAAGGTCATGCCATTCAGATTGAAAAATGCTGGGGCAACCTATCAACGTGCCATGGTTGCCTTATTTCATGATATGATCCATCATGAGATTGAGGTATACGTTGATGACATGATTGCAAGGTCTCAAACTGAGGAGGATCACCTTGACCATCTGAGGAAGTTATTTGACCGACTCAAGTTGTACAAGCTGAGATTGAATCCCAACAAATGCACCTTTGGGGTGAGGTCCGGAAAATTGCTAGGTTTCATTGTGAGTGATAAGGGTATTCAGGTGGACCCTGCCAAGGTAAAAGCCATACAAGAGATGCCGACTCCAAAAACAGAGAAAGAAGTCAGAGGCTTCCTGGGACGACTGAATTACATTGCCCGATTCATCTCACATCTGACTGCTACTTGTGAGCCAATCTTCAAATTACTGAAGAAAGATCAAGTAGTACGCTGGAATGATGAATGTCAGGCTGCCTTTGAAAAGATAAAGGAATATCTCCAAGAGCCACCCATTCTTATGCCACCGGTGGAAGGAAGACCTCTGATACTATACTTGACAGTGCTTGACAATTCAATGGGGTGTGTGCTGGGGCAGCATGACGAGTCTGGCCGAAAAGAGCACGCTATTTATTACTTGAGCAAAAAGTTTACCGACTGTGAGTCTCGTTACTCACTGCTTGAGAAAACTTGCTGCGCTCTTGTATGGGCTGCTCGCCGGCTGAGACAGTATATGCTGACTCACACTACTTTATTGATTTCAAAGATGGATCCCATCAAGTACATATTTGAAAAGCCCGCTCTGTCTGGAAGAATAGCGAGATGGCAAATGATCTTAACAGAATATGATATCCAGTATACAACTCAGAAAGCAATTAAAGGAAGTGTACTGGCCGATCATTTGGCACACCAACCTGTGGACGATTACCAATCATTGAATTTTGATTTTCCGGATGAAGACATCATGGTGGTAACTGACTGTGAAGTACCTGGACCGGATGAAGGACCTGAGGAAGGATCCCGATGGTCTATGCATTTTGACGGAGCCTCCAATGCTTTGGGTAACAGCGTCGGCGCTGTAATCATATCTCCCAAAGGAACTCATACTCCACTCACCGCCCGATTATGTTTCAGCTGCACCAACAACATGGCAGAATACGAGGCATGTATCATGGGTTTACAAGCTGCAATCGACCTGAGGATCAAGTTTCTAAGTGTCTTCGGAGATTCCGCTCTCGTGATCAATCAGATCAAAGGCGAGTGGGATACGAAACACCCGAATCTTATTCCTTACAAGGAGTATGTGTCGACCTTGCTTCCCCACTTTGAAGAAATAACTTTCGAACACTTCCCTAGAGAGGAGAATCAGCTAGCGGACGCCCTGGCTACGATGTCTTCAATGTTCAAAGTTAAATGGGACAATGAGGCTCCTCGAATCATTATCTGGAAGTTGGATGAACCGGCATACTGCTGCGAGCTCGAGGCTGAGAAGGTTATTGAAAAACCCTGGTATCATGAGGTGAAGAGGTACTTGGAAGCTCAGGAATACCCTGAAGGTGCGTCTGTCAACGATAAGAAGTTCATGAGGAGGTTTGCTGCAAAATTCTTCCTCAGCAACGACATTCTCTACAAACGGAATCATGATTCAACTCTGCTACGTTGTGTGGATAAGGCTGAAGCAGAGAAAATTATGATAGAACTGCATGAAGGCACATTTGGGACACATTCCAGTGGACACACCATGGCTAAGAAAATCCTTCGGGCAGGATATTTCTGGTCCACAATGGAAGCCGATTGTTACCAACACTCCCGAACTTGTCATAAATGCCAGATCTATGCTGACAAGGTGCATATCCCTCCAGTTCCTTTGAATGTCCTGACGGCACCTTGGCCTTTTGCAATGTGGGGCATCGATTTAATCGGTGAGATCCGACCGACGGCATCCAATGGGCATCGCTTCATCTTGGTAGCAATCGACTACTTCACGAAGTGGGTTGAGGCAGCTTCCTACGCCACGGTAACCAAGAGCGTCGTGGCACGTTTCATCCGGCATAATCTGATCTGTCGGTACAGCGTCCCGGAAAGAATCATTACGGACAATGGTACCAATCTCAATAACAAAAGGATCACTGAACTCTGTGAACAATTCAAGATACAGCACCACAATTCTTCTCCCTACCGGCCGAAGATGAATGGGGCTGTAGAGGCGGCCAATAAGAATATCAAGAAAATTGTGCAGAAGATGACAGTGACGTGTAAAGATTGGCACGAGATGTTACCGTTCGCTCTTCATGGGTACCGCACCTCAGCAAGGACGTCAACTGGGGCAACTCCCTTCTCCTTAGTCTATGGCATGGAGGCAGTCCTGCCAATTGAAATCCAGATACCCTCTCTCCGGATAATGAAGGATGCAGACTTGAATGAAGATGACTGGATCCAGACTCGACTTGATCAATTAAATCTGATTGACGAAAAGAGGCTCACTGCTATCTGTCATGGTCAAACATATCAAAAACGGATGATCAGGGCATTTAACAAGAAAGTCAGACCGCAAGAGTATCAAGTTGGGGACCTGGTAATCAAACGCATCATCCTTCCTCAAAGTGATCCCCGGGGCAAATGGACCCCTACATACGAAGGGCCATTTGTGGTTAAACGTGTGTTCTCAGGAGGAGCCATGATCCTGACCACCATGGATGGTGACGACCTTCCTCACCCCGCCAATGCAGACATAGTGAAAAAATACTACGCATGAATAAAAGACCCGCTAGGTTGACATACCTAGGCAAAAATAAGGGCTTCCCGGCGAACCAAAAGGGTTCGGGAAAAAATAAGGGATGAAATGAATAAAAATCTGTACACCCGGCAAGTCGAAAACCTGAAAAGGCGGCTTGGGCAAAAATGGGTATCCCGGTGGACTGAAAACCCGAAAGGGCGGTCCAGGCAAAAGTTAGGGATAAAAGCGTAAACACTATGTCTCATTGGATCACTTCGCATCCGGAATTCAGCATCAACTATCTGGCTCAGATTGCGGCATTGACCAATCAGCTTCATCTTCAAATTGGGCAGCAAAGCGACGAGACGTTCGAAGACATAAAGGCAATAGCAGAGTTGGAACCCAGTGGGATTGTTCACATAGCTGTTTTGTTTCCTTTTTCAAATTGTAAACTCTATGTTATTTGGGGGCATCCTCTTACTAGGATGTCAGCCTCTTGTACAAAAACACCTATTCACAGGCAAAGTTTAAATCAATACAAATTCACTTGTCCATACAAACTACCATTGTTTTCCTTTTTTCTGTTTTGTCTTGTGAAGAACGTCCAATGTTCATTTTTGATATATGCATTTGACATTAAATTGATGATTCATAAATGTTTACATATAAAACAAGAGATTGATTACAGGTGACATCAGAGACAGGGGCAATGTGAAGTTGTCTAATGCAGTCTGGTTGTTTTGTCCGCCAAGGTACCAAGGTAGATTCAACTGAAGAATGTGGCCAAATCATCTCAAACTCCCCGCAGAGTAAAACAAGATTCAGTAGTACTTTCCCCAAGCGGAGATGACTCCCCGACGATCCTGAAAAGGCACAACATTCCCCAGTAGGTCTTAAAGCTCATCCCCAGTAGATTCTGGAATCTTATCCCCTGCAGAGTACGGACGTCTCTCCCGAGTTTTATTTAGAGTTATTTCCTCACAAGGACTTATAACTGGGTTATCCTCAGCTAAAAACCACGGAAGACCGCCCTCGGCAAAGTTCCTTCAATCCCCAGCGGAGTTTATCATCATTATCCCCAGCGGAATCCATCATCAAAGTCCTCAGCAGGCCTCTCATAAACTTCGGTCAAGTACCTCTTCCACGGAGCAACTCCCCGGCCGTTCGTCAAGGATTTATTTTCCCCAAGACGAAATTACATTCATAAACATTTCACATTTTCATACATCTTGCTTACATACATGATGAAACGCATACAACACTATCTCATGTTGAACATCATGATATCATGCATATCATACATCATGACATTGCATACAACTTATGTTTTTTGCCTTTTCAGGAAAAAGACAATCCCAAAAATAACTACCTTCAACTGTCACAATTCCAGATCCGATACCTGTATCTAGCCAGGGCACATCTGAGAGTGATCAGTTTCCAGACTCGATTCTTGTATCTAGCCAGGGCATGTCTGAAGAGTTCAAAGATTCGGTACCTGTATCCAGCCAGGGCACATCTATCAACTACAACATCTCCAGATTCGATTCTTGCATCCAGCCAGGGCATATCTGTTGACCACGTTTCCAGACTCGATTCCTGTATCTAGCCAGGGCACGTCTGAAGAGTTCAAAGATTCGATTCCTGTATCCAGCCAGGGCACATCTCTCAACGACTATTTCCAGATTCGACTCCTGTATCCGGCCAGGGCACATTTGTGAACAACCAATTGTAGATTCGATACCTGTACCTAGCCAGGGCATATCTACATAAGGAGACTGAAGATCAAACACCTGTAACAAGCCAGGAAAACATCCGTCTTTCTCAAATACACAAGTTCTCGCTAAGGAATCTCTTATGCGATTGACACTTCCAAATGGCATCTATAAGCCCATTCCCGACAAGGTTCTGTCACATCTCCAGATGGCATCTATAAGCCCATTTCCCTATCCACCATCTCTCCAAATGGCATCTATAAGCCCATTCCCGACACCACATTGTGGAGACTCCAGCATGCGAGTGCAAATTTCCGGGCACTCTAGTGTCCAATCTCCTTTTACCCTCGAGTCACGAAAGGCAAACTTGCCAATCTAACTCTTCAGGTCCAAGAAGATTGAACAGGGGCAACTGTTGTACCCCAAAATTTGCCCTCCCATTTCCCCAACATTTTCTCATCACAAGACCCTTGAAGATCAAGATCCAGTTAGGGTTTCCTCTGCTCAAGATTTCTCCTTGTACTGTGGACTCAAATTAGGGTTTGTGTTTTCCCAAGGATGTTTTGACCTAAAATGCCTAAGATGACTTTCATGTTTCATGTTGGACTCCCAAGTTTATCCATACCAAGTTTCAAGTCCTGATTCCAAGTTTTGCCCATTCAATTGGACAGTTGACCTAGAAATCAGCTGTATTAGGGAAAAAAGTCAACTGTGGTCAATTGACAGTCAAAACTCATGATTTTTGACCCACATCAACATTATGAACTCATATGGACCATTTGATCAAGTTTGGATCACAATTCCACAAGAAATTTGACCAGATCACCAAAAGGGCAAAATGGTCATTTTTAGGGTTTTGACTGCACAAAGGCAATTTTTTGACTGTTTGACCTAGCCAATGGCAAACCAAGCTCACATATGGACTCAAGGACCCCATGGAATGATCTTGACACATTCATCAAGCTCAAAAGATCCCAAGTACACAAGGTTGACAGTTGAATTTCCCAGTCAATTGATCAATTTTGACTGTATACTGAAAAGTCAAACTTTGACTTTTTGGTCAAAATCAAGAGTCAAGATTCATTTTTCATCAAAATATGCCAAATCATGAAACTTGTTCACCAAGAAATCACAAAATGCAAATTAGGGTTAGAAAATGGAATTTTTCATAACTTAGAATTTTTCTAAGTTATGAAAAACCCTAATTTTTTCCCAACTTTGCCCCATCTTTTCACCAAGATCCATTTGGATTCAAACAAAAGTCAAAACATGAAAGTTGTAGCTTGTTGCATAATCTACAACTTTGATTCACAAAGTTTTCTCATTTGAAGCTTGTATCTCAAGTTACAATTTTTTGAATAAGGGCACTAAACCATTTTTAACTTAGTGAAATTTTAACCTATTTTGACAAGGCTTTCTACCCCACTTCAAGGCCATTTTCCATACCCTTCCAATAGGAATTTCAATTTGCATTTCAAAGATGGATTGTAGTACACATTCCAAGCTTTCCAAAATGTCCAAGAACTCATCAAACAACCTCATAACTTGAGAGATTCGAATTTCACAAGTTGGCAAAAATTCACTTTTGTTCTTCATCAAAACATGTCCATAATTTTGCAAATTTGAACTCAGCATGCTTTAGGCTTGATTACAGGTCCTTGAACCATTCCACACTCAATAATTTAATGCATATTCAATGTGTTAAGGTGTTGTTCTTTGAGTGCAAGCATTGTATGCAAGATTAATCCTAAACTAGATAAAGTGCTTTATCCATTTTTGTAAAAAGCTAGCTTTATGTCAAATTGAAATCCAAGCAAGTACAAGCTAAATCCTTTTGGCACAAGATTATGGACAAGTTGCTCTGATCAAGAGAAGATTATGCAGCAGGATTAGAGGCCCCCTACTGACCTAAAACACCAAGTGACCATTGCTTGCTTAAAATTCAAGTAACATTGCATAACTTGTGCCAACTTTGATCTCAGCTTACAAACACAAGAAAGAAGTTATCAAACACATTACACATATCATATCCAAGCTAATACACGAGCCCTTGGCCTCTAAAACACTCCCATTGCCATAATCACCTTGAAACTGCTCAAACAGGGGAACCCCTGCAGATTGAGTGCTATCTCTCAATCCCTTCAAGCATTCTTGCCCAAACCTGTTCCTCTACCTTCCTTACAACCTGTGCAAGCTAACCATGACTTGAAACCTGACCTGTAACACCTCCAAGCCACTTCACCATTTTTAATTTTCTGTTTTGCAGTTGGAGTTCATTAGCACGATTCAGGGAGTTTCAAGACAAAATAGGACTTGGAAAAGCATCCTTACACTTCAAGGAAGCTATACAAGTCATCATTTCACTCTGAAACATCCTCCATTGCAAAGCTCGATTCCAACTGAACAGGTAAGTTCATGAAGTTCTATCTCTCTTATTAGGCATTGTTAGCTTTAGGTTTGTGAAGAAAATATGTCACAATCATAGCCCTGAACATGCTCATATGATTAGATTTCATTTATATTTCGTGTGCTTAGAGAATTTTATGTCTGAACATGGTTAAAAATTTAGGTCAGGATTTGGGAGAGAAGAAATTCTCTCTCATTTCTGAGAGTTAGCTTGACTTCTTTATATGTCTAGAACCGTGGTTTCAAGCTCTACAGGTTTCATGTTGGAAGATTTGGCAAAAGATCAGGGAATGAGAAGTTAGAAAACGCGTGTTTTTTGAACAAGGAAGTGTTCTGAGGTTGAAGATGAAGCTACATGGGCTGGGCCTGTGTGGTTTCTTCTTTTTGCACCCCATTTCCATTTTCTCACCCCCCAAGCCCATTTGTCTTATTTTTAATTCCTTTTGACTTTTTCTTTTTTTGTTTGACTTGTTTATTTTTTTTCAGCATATTAAAATTTTGAAAATATTTTTCTCATCATTTTTTGATTTTATTTGGTTTTTATTTGATTTTCCTTTTGATTTGTATATAAATAGATATATATATTTATTTAGAATAAAATAGAAAAATATGTAAAAAAATATTTCTATTTTTATTTTTATGTTATATAACCTTCTGAAAATATTTCACATAAAAAATACCTTTTTATTTATTTATTTATTTTATTAAAATATTAAATTATTATTATTATTTGTATATAAGGCATATTTAGAACTTAATATATATATATATATATAAATATATATATATATATATATATATATATATATATATATATATATATATATATATATATATATATATATATATATATATATATATATATATATATATATATATATATATATATATATATATATATATATATATATATATATATATATATATATATATATATATATATATATATATATATATATATATATATATATATATGTTTATTAATATATTTAAGTTAAAATATAATAATACTTGAATTTTTCATTTTTATTAATATTTGATACAAAAATACTTTTTTCATAATATACTTCATTTTATTTTATTTTTTATAAATAATAAATAAATATTTGTATTAAATTAGATAATAATATTTTTTCATACATATACAAAACATTTCTTTTGCATCTTGCATTCTTATTTAATTTTTGTACATTGATTATATTGCAAATATTCAAAATTGATGTAATAGTTTAGGGTTTACAATTACTTGTCAATACCCCCATTTGAACATTTGTACCCCCCTTCCCATATTTGGTTTTGTAATAGCTTAGTAAATTTATTTTCGCACTTTATTGCTTTCTAATGATAACATGTTAGAATTAGGGTTTGTATGCGAAAAACGACAAAAATAGTTATGACCTAATCTCAAGATAAACAAGCATGAAAATGGACACACAAATCACACTTGCACCCCCCTAGGGTATTCCACTTGTTGCCTTTCAAAATTGGGCCATATTGTATGTTGAACTTCTTTGGGCAAAGCAAACAATTTGAAAGATCATAGTCCCTCGATAAAACTTTTCAAAACAAACAAAAACAAATGATCAAGTCCCTTAAAGAAAATTGCCCAAAGACATTTAACGCCGTTGCAATTATGGTCTAAACGATGACCCGCGCCTGTCCCTTTCACATCCTAACATAAGGTTGTCCACCAAATTCAATGGTGGAACAAACTTGTTAAAAGGGTTAAAACATAGCAATAATCTTTTGAGAAATTTAGGAGTAGATAACCTCTTAGTTACTTGAATCAAACTTGCAAAAACAAAACGCTTGCCCTTTTTTTTCAAAACCACACCTCACAACACTTCCAAAACAAACTTTCAAAAACAAATGAAAACCTTTTTCAAAATACATACACCTTTGTATACATCCCCACATGGATCATTACAAAGGTTGCCACCACATTGGCTTCTTTTCCAAAATATTTTCAAACCCACACACAAAGCACCATTTAAAACAATTGAAAACAAAAGGCAAGTGATCTAAGCAAGTAACTAAGATCCCATGGATAACCATGGATAGAAAGGGTGCTAATACCTTCCCTTTCTATAATCTACTCCCCGAACCCAAGAAAACATCTCAAAAGGTTTTTGCTGTGCTTTTTAACCTTTCCTTAGGATAAAATGAAAAGTCGGTGGCGACTCTTGCTCAACCGAAACATTTGCGAATACGAACGCAAAACTTCAAGTCAGTTCTCCCACCGTATCACAGAACTGGCGACTCTGCTGGGGACCTAACTTAAAAGTGGAGTAACCTTAGGGTTTAGATCACCTTTGTTTTCAATTGTTTGCTTTGTTTTCTTTTATATTTGTGGGCTTTGCATCGGAGTTTCATAGATCCTAACCCGGATCTGGGAAATACCCTTTTAGGTAGCATAATCTGTGAGGGACCTGTCCGGCGTAGACCGACATGGGTGAAGCAGTGGCTACGTTGGTGTGGCATCTTAGTCTGTACCTATATCCCTTGTGTTGCAACGGGGAGAATATAGGTCTTCTAAGGGGTCATTAAACACCAACTAACCTTAGAACCCTAAATTGACCAACTTGGCTATTAGGACAGTAGCAGTATGCTACACTCATTGAGGCTAAACTCTCGAGATGGTTCTGGCCGCGAGAAAAGATTGCGATGCCGGAGTTATGACCGATTGAGGGTAGCCAATGATTTGAGATCCTCTAGAACCCGGTTACTTTTGATAGGACAGGTTTTAACCAACAAAACCAAAAGAGGGTAATACCTGAAACTCATGCTGGCCTGAAACCTAAGGGTGTCTTGTGTGACTTGTATGTCTTATTTGCCTATGTGAATACTTGTGGTGTGCTTCATCATAGCATCATGCCATCATACCATTGCATGCATCCTGTATAAAGGACTAACCCATTTCAAAGACAAAAAAGGTTTCATCTTTGCTCTGTTTTGTAGGACATCATGATGCCCGTGCGTAGGAATACTGTCCGACTCAACTTTGTTCAACCACCAGTTTTACTCAAGGATTTGGTTGGTAGGATTCCAAACACTTCTTCCTTCATCAACAGACATGGTTCTCTCCTTGGCTTGGTCACTGCAAAATGGGACCAACAACTGATAAGTGTTCTGACCCAGTTTTATGACCCTCTGTATCACTGTTTCACCTTTCAAAACTTCCAACTGGTTCCTACCCTGGAAGAATTTTCTTACCTGCTTGGGATCCCTGTCTTGGAACAAACTCCATTCACTGGTTTGGAAAAGACTCCTAGGCCTGAAGAGATTGCTGCAATTCTCCCCTTGACCAAAGAAGAGGTATTGTCCAACTGGGAAACTAGAAATGGGATCAAGGGCTTTTTGGTCAAATTTCTGGTTGGCAAGGCTAATGATTTCTGGAATAACTTGGACTTCAAGGCATATGAGGATATTCTGGCTCTTTTGATCTATGGCCTGGTACTGTTTCCCAACCCTGACACCTTTATCAGTATCCATGTCATAAGGATCTTCATGTCTCGGAATCCGGTACCCACTCTTTTGGGTGACATTCTACAACAACTCTATGCTCGTACTGCTCGAAAACGGGGAACTCCGTGGTGTTGTGCTCCTTTGCTAGTAAGGTGGTTTATTTCGCACCTTCCTAAGATCGTGCTGAAGAATGAAGAAGGAAAAGGTTGGGCTCGGAGGTTAATGTCTCTCACTGATAATGACATCACCTGGACTCTCAGAGGTTTGGATGAAGTAGCTGTTATTGACCGTTGCGGAGAATACCCTAATGTTCCGTTGATTGGTATCCAAGGAGGAATCTCTTACAATCCGTGTTTAGCCCTCCGTCAGTTTGGAAGAGCCAGAGGAGATGGGCCTCATGAAATGCTGGTTCCTCACTTCCATTTTGAGTTTCAGGCAGACAGTGACAAACTACGCCAGGGATTCATTAGAGCTTGGGACAGAATCCACAAAGTCAACCCACATGAGTTGGGACCAAAGACTTCTCTTCCATTGAAGCCCTATTGAAAATGGGTCCGCATCCGTGCTCAAAGGTTAGGTATGCCCTACGAAGCTGTTAGACCTCTCATTCTTGAGTCTCCTGTTGAAGATGGGGTTCCTCCAACTGTCCTCCCTCCTCAGATACCTACTGATTTTGACACCATGAAGAGATCTTGGGCGCAGCTAAAGGAAGAACGGGATTTCTATCGGGAGAAATTCAACGAGCAGGAACGGAAGATCCAGAGGCTGACTAAGCAATTGGAGGAAGAACGGGTCCTGAACAACTACATCAGCACTGAAAAGAGGAGGCCATGGGAGCATTGATGAGCTTTGGATGTTTCCTTTTATAGCTTATTTCCTTTCAGTATTTTTCATTCCTGTAAAGCCTAAGGGCAGATTTGTTGAACAATTGAAAATTTTAATCTAATGAAGTGTGTTTCCCTTCTTGTCTACAAAGTTGAATCTTGTTTGTCTTTGAAAACATAAAACATACGCATTCCATTGCACCATATGCATAGCAGGTACCCTATTTCACAGGTTGCTTAATCTCCTTCGCTGTTTATTTTGAACAGTCATCATGAATCCAGACTCATCCAGTGAGCAAGCAATCAAGGCCCTTCAGGCCCAAAATGCACAGTTTCAAGAGATGGTCCTAAGCCTAGCTCAAGGTCAGCAAGAGTTGAAGACTCTACTCCTGAAGAAGAAGAAGAAAAAGAGGACTGCGCTGTTCAACACCGGACGCAGATTTGGGAACACACTCCATAATGAAGCTGATCCAACTACTTCTTCTGCTGAGAAAAATAGTCCCCAAGGGGGAGGAGCTCCTAGTCCCGCAGTCTCCGACAACGAGACGGACTATAACGACGAACAATACCCACCTGTTGCTGACAAATACAAGCAATTGGAGGACCGCTTAAGCGCCATGGAAATTCAGAATGTGCCAGGACTGGATTTCGGAGATTTGGGGTTATCTTCTGGGGTAGTAATTCCACACAAGTTTAAGGCGCCCGCCTTCGCCAAGTATGATGGGGTCTCCTGCCCAAAGCTGCATCTGAGGTCGTACGTAAGGAAAATCCAACCTTACACGGCAGATAAGAACCTCTGGATTCACTTCTTCCAAGATAGCCTCTCGGGGTCACAGCTTGAATGGTTCTACCAACTAGATGGAACTAACATCCGACACTGGGAAGATTTGGCAACCGCATTCTACAGACAATACCAATACAATTCTGATCTCGCTCCTACGCGTACCCAACTTCAGGGTATGTCTCTAGGAACGGGTGAAGGTTTCAAAGAGTACGCTAAAAAATGGAGAGATTTGGCTGGCAGGGTGCAGCCTCCATTGACTGATCGTGAGCTGGTTGACATGTTTCTAGGGACGTTGTCTGGTCCGTTTTTCAATCATTTGGTTGGTAACTCCTCCGTTGGGTTTACAGATCTGATATTGACAGGAGAAAGAATTGAAGCCGGCATCAGGTCAGGCAAGATACAAAAGGCTGCCTCCACCAGCACTGAGAAGAGGTCGTTTAAGAAAGAAGCAAGTGCCGTCTATGGTCCTAGAAGACAAGTCAAGCCCGAAAGTCGCCAAGCCGTCAATGCTTTGGTCATCTCAAAACCTGTTGCTGCTCCTCAGCAGTACAATCAACAAAGAAGCGAAAGGCCCAAGAGGCAGTATACTCGGCTGAGTATGACCTTATCTCAAATTTTACCCCAACTGTTATCCACCAACCTGGTGACCCTCAAAGAAGCTCCTAAGGTCGTCAACACTGCGTCTCCTAAGTATAACCCAAATGCCCGGTGTGCTTATCATTCTGATAGTCCCGGGCACACTACTGATGATTGCTGGGCCTTGAGAAACAAAGTGCAAGATCTGATCGACGCAAAGGAAATTCAGTTTGAAGCGCCGGAGAGACCAAATGTTGTAACTGCTCCTATGCCCCAGCATAGAGTAAATGCCATTGAGGAAGAATTGTATGCTGTTTCGGTAAATGAAGTTGTTACTCCTATGAAGACTGTCAAGAAGAACCTACTGCAGGCCGGTTTATTTCCGGGTTGCAGCGAAGGTTGCCTATTCTGTGCTGTTTCCCTATCTGGTTGCCCCTTGCTGAAGTTAGGTGTCCAAGGCCTAATGGATAGTAAGGAGATTTTGTTTAAGAAGTCTGCTGTTCAGTTGGTTCCGGTAAAAGAAGTTTCTGTGGTTACCATCTTCAATAATCCAATCAAGGCTCTCCCGAAGAAGCCTGTTCAAATCATGACTGTTGCACCTGTGATTATTACTGTTCCGGGGCCTCTCCCCTACGTGTCTGATAAAGCTGTCCCCTGGCATTATGGGGCAGACGTATATGTGAATGGAATCAAACAAGAATTCAACGCTGGCGCCAGTATCTGCGATATCACTGGTCCAGCCAAGGTCACCCGCAGTGGCAGGCTCTTCTCGCCTGACATTGCACCGCCCGCTATTCGAAGACCCCTCCTTATAACACCTACAAGTTTACCTGTTCCTGCTACTGATCAAGTTGTTTCCCCTGCTGCCGAGTCATCTAATGCTCGGGGCAAAGGGATTGAAGAAGAGCCTGCCCGGATGGAGGCACCGTTACCTATAAATGCTGAGGCCTCCCAACAAGAAGTGGAGGAGATCCTGAAAATAATAAAGAAAAGTGATTTCAATGTTGTCGAGCAGTTGGGGCATACGCCCTCCAAGATCTCCATGCTCTCTTTATTGCTATGCTCCGAGGCCCATGCTAAAGCCTTAATCTCATTTCTCAAGACGGCCCATGTGCCGCAAGAGACATCTGCAGTCCAGTTCACTGATTGCGTAGCAAATCTGACAGCAGACAATGGCTTGGGTTTTTCAGATGCTGACCTGACTGCGAAGGGAAGAGACCACAATGATGCCCTGCATGTCTCTATCGAATGCAGGGGCACTACTCTGGCGCATGTATTGGTGGATACAGGTTCCTCCTTGAATGTTCTACCAAAGAAGGCTTTAGACCGTTTGGATTATGAAGGCCTGGAGCTGAAGCCCAGCAATATCATCGTCAGGGCCTTTGACGGTTCAAAAAGGATGGTTCATGGAGAGGTTGACATCCCTATTCGTGTGGGCTCTCAAGTGTTTGACTCTACTTTTTATGTGATGGATATACGTCCATTGTACTCTTGTCTACTGGGTCGACCTTGGATCCATAAAGCTGGGGCAGTGACCTCCACCTTGCACCAGAAGCTGAAGTACCCTGTCAGGGGGAAGATTGTCACTGTGCAAGGAGAAGAGGAGTATATGGTGAGCCATTTGAATTCCTTCGGATACATTGAGATGGACGGGGAGTTTATTGAAACCCCCTTTCAGCATTTCGAGGAGGTGCATCCAATTTCAGCAGCAGCAGAAACAGCAGTCGAAGAGAATGTTTCCTTGAAGATGGCTTCCCTAAGGGATGCCCGGGCTGTGGTTCAGAAAGGCAATTGTGCAAACTGGGGTCAGCTTCCTGACTTCACTCAGAAGAACGACAAGTTTGGGCTGGGCTTTACTGCAGAGGCTCAGAGGGCTGTGCGCAAGGAGAAGATCAGAAAGGCTCCGGTGTTTATCTCCAGCTCAAGGGTGAATGCTATTGAGGAGGATGTAGAGGAAGCAGAGTTTGACAGTTTGATCTACCCGACTACCAGCGACGGACCAAGCAACTGGACGGCAAAGGATTTTACCCCTATCACATTTGTCACGCAGTAATTAATTTCTTTTGATTTCCAATTTGTAACAAACAATATGTTAAAACTTTGTTGGCTCGGTGTCCTACCCGGGGCATCGTAGCTCCATTTGTGAGGGCTTTTTGTATGACATTTTCATATATCATCAATCAAAACATTGGACGTTTGTTGCATTTCAAATCTTGTGCTCTTTTCCTTTCTGTGTTCTATATATTGCAAAATAGCTATATTTACACACACTCACTTATACAGGTTTCAATCCACTCTGGATCTCACTGGTAACAGCTCTGCTACCGCCAGTTATGACTTCGAAAATCCGATCAACTTGGCCGAAGACGAAGGTGAAGATGATTGCGAAGTGCCTGGTGAACTCGCAAGACTGCTACTCCAGGAAGAGAGAGCTATTCAACCACATGAAGAGCCGGTGGAGACAATTAATCTGGGTACTGAGACAGATAGGAAAGAGGTCAAGATTGGTGCCAATCTAGAGCTCAGCGTGAAGCAACGATTGATCCAGATGCTACAAGACTACATGGAGATTTTTGCTTGGTCCTATGAAGATATGCCAGGTTTGGATGCCGACATTGTAGTTCACCACCTACCAACCAAGGAAGATTGCCCTCCGGTAAAGCAAAAAGTCCGACGGATGCGTCCAGAGATGTCCGAAAAGATCAAGGCCGAGGTTATGAAACAGTTTGATGCCGGGTTCCTTGCAGTGACTTCTTACCCTCAGTGGGTTGCCAATGTGGTGCCAGTACCAAAGAAGGACGGTAAAGTCAGAATGTGTGTTGATTACAGGGATCTGAACAGGGCCAGCCCCAAGGATGACTTCCCCCTACCTCACATTGATGTCCTTGTTGACAATACAGCTCAACACAAGGTGTTCTCCTTCATGGATGGTTTTTCAGGGTATAATCAGATCAAGATGGCTCCAGAGGATATGGAGAAGACTACATTTGTGACTCAGTGGGGCACCTTCTGTTATAAGGTCATGCCATTCGGATTGAAAAATGCTGGGGCAACCTATCAACGTGCCATGGTTGCCTTATTTCATGATATGATCCATCATGAGATTGAGGTATACGTTGATGACATGATTGCAAGGTCTCAAACTGAGGAGGATCACCTTGACCATCTGAGGAAGTTATTTGACCGACTCAAGTTGTACAAGCTGAGATTGAATCCCAACAAATGCACCTTTGGGGTGAGGTCCGGAAAATTGCTAGGTTTCATTGTGAGTGATAAGGGTATTCAGGTGGACCCTGCCAAGGTAAAAGCCATACAAGAGATGCCGACTCCAAAAACAGAGAAAGAAGTTAGAGGCTTCCTGGGACGACTGAATTACATTGCCCGATTCATCTCACATCTGACTGCTACTTGTGAGCCAATCTTCAAATTACTGAAGAAAGATCAAGTAGTACGCTGGAATGATGAATGTCAGGCTGCCTTTGAAAAGATAAAGGAATATCTCCAAGAGCCACCCATTCTTATGCCACCGGTGGAAGGAAGACCTCTGATACTATACTTGACAGTGCTTGACAATTCAATGGGGTGTGTGCTGGGGCAGCATGACGAGTCTGGCCGAAAAGAGCACGCTATTTATTACTTGAGCAAAAAGTTTACCGACTGTGAGTCTCGTTACTCACTGCTTGAGAAAACTTGCTGCGCTCTTGTATGGGCTGCTCGCCGGCTGAGACAGTATATGCTGACTCACACTACTTTATTGATTTCAAAGATGGATCCCATCAAGTACATATTTGAAAAGCCCGCTCTGTCTGGAAGAATAGCGAGATGGCAAATGATCTTAACAGAATATGATATCCAGTATACAACTCAGAAAGCAATTAAAGGAAGTGTACTGGCCGATCATTTGGCACACCAACCTGTGGACGATTACCAATCATTGAATTTTGATTTTCCGGACGAAGACATCATGGTGGTAACTGACTGTGAAGTACCTGGACCGGATGAAGGACCTGAGGAAGGATCCCGATGGTCTATGCATTTTGACGGAGCCTCCAATGCTTTGGGTAACAGCGTCGGCGCTGTAATCATATCTCCCAAAGGAACTCATACTCCACTCACCGCCCGATTATGTTTCAGCTGCACCAACAACATGGCAGAATACGAGGCATGTATCATGGGTTTACAAGCTGCAATCGACCTGAGGATCAAGTTTCTAAGTGTCTTCGGAGATTCCGCTCTCGTGATCAATCAGATCAAAGGCGAGTGGGATACGAAACACCCGAATCTTATTCCTTACAAGGAGTATGTGTCGACCTTGCTTCCCCACTTTGAAGAAATAACTTTCGAACACTTCCCTAGAGAGGAGAATCAGCTAGCGGACGCCCTGGCTACGATGTCTTCAATGTTCAAAGTTAAATGGGACAATGAGGCTCCTCGAATCATTATCTGGAAGTTGGATGAACCGGCATACTGCTGCGAGCTCGAGGCTGAGAAGGTTATTGAAAAACCCTGGTATCATGAGGTGAAGAGGTACTTGGAAGCTCAGGAATACCCTGAAGGTGCGTCTATCAACGATAAGAAGTTCATGAGGAGGTTTGCTGCAAAATTCTTCCTCAGCAACGACATTCTCTACAAACGGAATCATGATTCAACTCTGCTACGTTGTGTGGATAAGGCTGAAGCAGAGAAAATTATGATAGAACTGCATGAAGGCACATTTGGGACACATTCCAGTGGACACACCATGGCTAAGAAAATCCTTCGGGCAGGATATTTCTGGTCCACAATGGAAGCTGATTGTTACCAACACTCCCGAACTTGTCATAAATGCCAGATCTATGCTGACAAGGTGCATATCCCTCCAGTTCCTTTGAATGTCCTGACGGCACCTTGGCCTTTTGCAATGTGGGGCATCGATTTGATCGGTGAGATCCGACCAACGGCATCCAATGGGCATCGCTTCATCTTGGTAGCAATCGACTACTTCACGAAGTGGGTTGAGGCAGCTTCCTACGCCACGGTAACCAAGAGCGTCGTGGCACGTTTCATCCGGCATAATCTGATCTGTCGGTACGGCGTCCCGGAAAGAATCATTACGGACAATGGTACCAATCTCAATAACAAAATGATCACTGAACTCTGTGAACAATTCAAGATACAGCACCACAATTCTTCTCCCTACCGGCCGAAGATGAATGGGGCTGTAGAGGCGGCCAATAAGAATATCAAGAAAATTGTGCAGAAGATGACAATGACGTATAAAGATTGGCACGAGATGTTACCGTTCGCTCTTCATGGGTACCGCACCTCAGCAAGGACGTCAACTGGGGCAACTCCCTTCTCCTTAGTCTATGGCATGGAGGCAGTCCTACCAATTGAAATCCAGATACCCTCTCTCCGGATAATGAAGGATGCAGACTTGAATGAAGATGACTAGATCCAGACTCGACTTGATCAATTAAATCTGATTGACGAAAAGAGGCTCACTGCTATCTGTCATGGTCAAACATATCAAAAACGGATGATCAGGGCATTTAACAAGAAAGTCAGACCGCAAGAGTATCAAGTTAGGGACCTGGTAATCAAACGCATCATCCTTCCTCAAAGTGATCTCCGGGGCAAATGGACCCCTACATACGAAGGGCCATTTGTGGTTAAACGTGTGTTCTCAGGAGGAGCCATGATCCTGACCACCATGGATGGTGACGACCTTCCTCACCCCGCCAATGCAGACATAGTGAAAAAATACTACGCATGAATAAAAGACCCGCTAGGTTGACATACCTAGGCAAAAATAAGGGCTTCCCGGCGAACCAAAAGGGTTCGGGAAAAAATAAGGGATGAAATGAATAAAAATCTGTACACCCGGCAAGTCGAAAACCTGAAAAGGCGGCTTGGGCAAAAATGGGTATCCCGGTGGACTGAAAACCCGAAAGGGCGGTCCAGGCAAAAGTTAGGGATAAAAGCGTAAACACTATCTCTCATTGGATCACTTCGCATCCGGAATTCGGCATCAACTATCTGGCTCAGATTGCGGCATTGACCAATCAGCTTCATCTTCAAATTGGGCAGCAAAGCGACGAGACGTTCGAAGACATAAAGGCAATAGCAGAGTTGGAACCCAGTGGGATTGTTCACATAGCTGTTTTGTTTCCTTTTTCAAATTGTAAACTCTATGTTATTTGGCGGCATCCTCTTACTAGGATGTCAGCCTCTTGTACAAAAACACCTATTCACAGGCAAAGTTTAAATCAATACAAATTCACTTGTCCATACAAACTACCATTGTTTTCCTTTTTTCTGTTTTGTCTTGTGAAGAACGTCCAATGTTCATTTTTGATATATGCATTTGACATTAAATTGCTGATTCATAAATGTTTACATATAAAACAAGAGATTGATTACAGGTGACATCAGAGACAGGGGCAATGTGAAGTTGTCTAATGCAGTCTGGTTGTTTTGTCCGCCAAGGTACCAAGGTAGATTCAACTGAAGAATGTGGCCAAATCATCTCAAACTCCCCGCAGAGTAAAACAAGATTCAGTAGTACTTTCCCCAAGCGGAGATGACTCCCCGACGATCCTGAAAAGGCACAACATTCCCCAGTAGGTCTTAAAGCTCATCCCCAGTAGATTCTGGAATCTTATCCCCTGCAGAGTACGGACGTCTCTCCCGAGTTTTATTTAGAGTTATTTCCTCACAAGGACTTATAACTGGGTTATCCTCAGCTAAAAACCACGGAAGACCGCCCTCGGCAAAGTTCCTTCAATCCCCAGCGGAGTTTATCATCATTATCCCCAGCGGAATCCATCATCAAAGTCCTCAGCAGGCCTCTCATAAACTTCGGTCAAGTACCTCTTCCACGGAGCAACTCCCCGGCCGTTCGTCAAGGATTTATTTTCCCCAAGACGAAATTACATTCATAAACATTTCACATTTTCATACATCTTGCTTACATACATGATGAAACGCATACAACATTATCTCATGTTGAACATCATGATATCATGCATATCATACATCATGACATTGCATACAACTTATGTTTTTTGCCTTTTCAGGAAAAAGACAATCCCAAAAATAACTACCTTCAACTGTCACAATTCCAGATCCGATACCTGTATCTAGCCAGGGCACATCTGAGAGTGATCAGTTTCCAGACTCGATTCTTGTATCTAGCTAGGGCATGTCTGAAGAGTTCAAAGATTCGGTACCTGTATCCAGCCAGGGCACATCTATCAACTACAACATCTCCAGATTCGATTCCTGCATCCAGCCAGGGCATATCTGTTGACCACGTTTCCAGACTCGATTCCTGTATCTAGCCAGGGCACGTCTGAAGAGTTCAAAGATTCGATTCCTGTATCCAGCCAGGGCACATCTCTCAACGACTATTTCCAGATTCGACTCCTGTATCCGGCCAGGGCACATTTGTGAACAACCAATTGTAGATTCGATACCTGTACCTAGCCAGGGCATATCTACATAAGGAGACTGAAGATCAAACACCTGTAACAAGCCAGGAAAACATCCGTCTTTCTCAAATACACAAGTTCTCGCTAAGGAATCTCTTATGCGATTGACACTTCCAAATGGCATCTATAAGCCCATTCCCGACAAGGTTCTGTCACATCTCCAGATGGCATCTATAAGCCCATTTCCCTATCCACCATCTCTCCAAATGGCATCTATAAGCCCATTCCCGACACCACATTGTGGAGACTCCAGCATGCGAGTGCAAATTTCCGGGCACTCTAGTGTCCAATCTCCTTTTACCCTCGAGTCACGAAAGGCAAACTTGCCAATCTAACTCTTCAGGTCCAAGAAGATTGAACAGGGGCAACTGTTGTACCCCAAAATTTTCCCTCCCATTTCCCCAACATTTTCTCATCACAAGACCCTTGAAGATCAAGATCCAGTTAGGGTTTCCTCTGCTCAAGATTTCTCCTTGTACTGTGGACTCAAATTAGGGTTTGTGTTTTCCCAAGGATGTTTTGACCTAAAATGCCTAAGATGACTTTCATGTTTCATGTTGGACTCCCAAGTTTATCCATACCAAGTTTCAAATCCTGATTCCAAGTTTTGCCCATTCAATTGGACAGTTGACCTAGAAATCAGCTGTATTAGGGAAAAAAGTCAACTGTGGTCAATTGACAGTCAAAACTCATGATTTTTGACCCACATCAACATTATGAACTCATATGGACCATTTGATCAAGTTTGGATCACAATTCCACAAGAAATTTGACCAGATCACCAAAAGGGCAAAATGGTCATTTTTAGGGTTTTGACTGCACAAAGGCAATTTTTTGACTGTTTGACCTAGCCAATGGCAAACCAAGCTCACATATGGACTCAAGGACCCCATGGAATGATCTTGACACATTCATCAAGCTCAAAAGATCCCAAGTACACAAGGTTGACAGTTGAATTTCCCAGTCAATTGATCAATTTTGACTGTATACTGAAAAGTCAAACTTTGACTTTTTGGTCAAAATCAAGAGTCAAGATTCATTTTTCATCAAAATATGCCAAATCATGAAACTTGTTCACCAAGAAATCACAAAATGCAAATTAGGGTTAGAAAATGGAATTTTTCATAACTTAGAATTTTTCTAAGTTATGAAAAACCCTAATTTTTTCCCAACTTTGCCCCATCTTTTCACCAAGATCCATTTGGATTCAAACAAAAGTCAAAACATGAAAGTTGTAGCTTGTTGCATAATCTACAACTTTGATTCACAAAGTTTTCTCATTTGAAGCTTGTATCTCAAGTTACAATTTTTTGAATAAGGGCACTAAACCATTTTTAACTTAGTGAAATTTTAACCTATTTTGACAAGACTTTCTACCCCACTTCAAGGCCATTTTCCATACCCTTCCAATAGGAATTTCAATTTGCATTTCAAAGATGGATTGTAGTACACATTCCAAGCTTTCCAAAATGTCCAAGAACTCATCAAACAACCTCATAACTTGAGAGATTCGAATTTCACAAGTTGGCGAAAATTCACTTTTGTTCTTCATCAAAATATGTCCATAATTTTGCAAATTTGAACTCAGCATGCTTTAGGCTTGATTACAGGTCCTTGAACCATTCCATACTCAATAATTTAATGCATATTCAATGTGTTAAGGTGTTGTTCTTTGAGTGCAAGCATTGTATGCAAGATTAATCCTAAACTAGATAAAGTGCTTTATCCATTTTTGTAAAAAGCTAGCTTTATGTCAAATTGAAATCCAAGCAAGTACAAGCTAAATCCTTTTGGCACAAGATTATGGACAAGTTGCTCTGATCAAGAGAAGATTATGCAGCAGGATTAGAGGCCCCCTACTGACCTAAAACACCAAGTGACCATTGCTTGCTTAAAATTCAAGTAACATTGCATAACTTGTGCCAACTTTGATCTCAGCTTACAAACACAAGAAAGAAGTTATCAAACACATTACACATATCATATCCAAGCTAATACACGAGCCCTTGGCCTCTAAAACACTCCCATTGCCATAATCACCTTGAAACTGCTCAAACAGGGGAACCCCTGCAGATTGAGTGCTATCTCTCAATCCCTTCAAGCATTCTTGCCCAAACCTGTTCCTCTACCTTCCTTACAACCTGTGCAAGCTAACCATGACTTGAAACCTGACCTGTAACACCTCCAAGCCACTTCACCATTTTTAATTTTCTGTTTTGCAGTTGGAGTTCATTAGCACGATTCAGGGAGTTTCAAGATAAAATAGGACTTGGAAAAGCATCCTTACACTTCAAGGAAGCTATACAAGTCATCATTTCACTCTGAAACATCCTCCATTGCAAAGCTCGATTCCAACTGAACAGGTAAGTTCATGAAGTTCTATCTCTCTTATTAGGCATTGTTAGCTTTAGGTTTGTGAAGAAAATATGTCACAATCATAGCCCTGAACATGCTCATATGATTAGATTTCATTTATATTTCGTGTGCTTAGAGAATTTTATGTCTGAACATGGTTAAAAATTTAGGTCAGGATTTGGGAGAGAAGAAATTCTCTCTCATTTCTGAGAGTTAGCTTGACTTCTTTATATGTCTAGAACCGTGGTTTCAAGCTCTACAGGTTTCATGTTGGATGATTTGGCAAAAGATCAGGGAATGAGAAGTTAGAAAACGCGTGTTTTTTGAACAAGGAAGTGTTCTGAGGTTGAAGATGAAGCTACATGGGTTGGGCCTGTGTGGTTTCTTCTTTTTGCACCCCATTTCCATTTTCTCACCCCCAAGCCCATTTGTCTTATTTTTAATTCCTTTTGACTTTTTCTTTTTTTGTTTGACTTGTTTATTTTTTTTCAGCATATTAAAATTTTGAAAATATTTTTCTCATCATTTTTTGATTTTATTTGGTTTTTATTTGATTTTCCTTTTGATTTGTATATAAATAGATATATATATTTATTTAGAATAAAATAGAAAAATATGTAAAAAAATATTTCTATTTTTATTTTTATGTTATATAACCTTCTGAAAATATTTCACATAAAAAATACCTTTTTATTTATTTATTTATTTTATTAAAATATTAAATTATTATTATTATTTGTATATAAGGCATATTTAGAACTTAATATATATATATATATATATATATATATATATATATATATATATATATATATATATATATATATATATATATATATATATATATATATATATATATATATATATATATATATATATATATATATATATATATATATATATATATATATATATATATATATATATATATATATATATATATATATATATATATATATATGTTTATTAATATATTTAAGTTAAAATATAATAATACTTGAATTTTTCATTTTTATTAATATTTGATACAAAAATACTTTTTTCATAATATACTTCATTTTATTTTATTTTTTATAAATAATAAATAAATATTTGTATTAAATTAGATAATAATACATTTTCTTTAAAATTAGGGTTTTTGCCCTAAATTCAAAATACTCCAAAAACTAATATATTTTTATTTTCTTTTCTCTTTTACATAAATAATATTTTTTCATACATATACAAAACATTTCTTTTGCATCTTGCATTCTTATTTAATTTTTGTACATTGATTATATTGCAAATATTCAAAATTGATGTAATAGTTTAGGGTTTACAATTACTTGTCAATACCCCCATTTGAACATTTATACCCCCCTTCCCATATTTGGTTTTGTAATAGCTTAGTAAATTTATTTTCGCACTTTATTGCTTTCTAATGATAACATGTTAGAATTAGGGTTTGTATGCGAAAAACGACAAAAATAGTTATGACCTAATCTCAAGATAAACAAGCATGAAAATGGACACACAAATCACACTTGCACCCCCCTAGGGTATTCCACTTGTTGCCTTTCAAAATTGGGCCATATTGTATGTTGAACTTCTTTGGGCAAAGCAAACAATTTGAAAGATCATAGTCCCTCGATAAAACTTTTCAAAACAAACAAAAACAAATGATCAAGTCCCTTAAAGAAAATTGCCCAAAGACATTTAACGCCGTTGCAATTATGGTCTAAACGATGACCCGCGCCTGTCCCTTTCACATCCTAACATAAGGTTGTCCACCAAATTCAATGGTGGAACAAACTTGTTAAAAGGGTTAAAACATAGCAATAATCTTTTGAGAAATTTAGGAGTAGATAACCTCTTAGTTACTTGAATCAAACTTGCAAAAACAAAACGCTTGCCCTTTTTTTTCAAAACCACACCTCACAACACTTCCAAAACAAACTTTCAAAAACAAATGAAAACCTTTTTCAAAAGACATACACCTTTGTATACATCCCCACATGGATCATTACAAAGGTTGCCACCACATTGGCTTCTTTTCCAAAATATTTTCAAACCCACACACAAAGCACCATTTAAAACAATTGAAAACAAAAGGCAAGTGATCTAAGCAAGTAACTAAGAGCCCATGGATAACCATGGATAGAAAGGGTGCTAATACCTTCCCTTTCTATAATCTACTCCCCGAACCCAAGAAAACATCTCAAAAGGTTTTTGCTGTGCTTTTTAACCTTTCCTTAGGATAAAATAAAAAGTCGGTGGCGACTCTTGCTCAACCGAAACATTTGCGAATACGAACGCAAAACTTCAAGTCAGTTCTCCCACCGTATCACAGGTACTTTGGCAAAACAAAAACAAAACAAAAGATCATAGTCCCTCGATGACACTATCTTGGTTGCCTAAACAAAATGATCAAGTCCCTCAAAAATTTGCCAAAGATACTTGACACAATTGTTATCATGGTCTATACGATGACCCGCACCCGTCCCGTTTAACATCCTAATACAAGGTTGTTTACCAAATGCAATGGTAAAACAACACTGTCAAAAGGGTTAAAAACATTAGGAAAGATCTTTGAGTAAATTAGGGTAGATAGCCCTTAGTTACTTGATCAAAAGCTTGCAAAACATCCTTGTTATTTTCAAACACACTTCACAACACAATTTCAAAACATTTCCCAAATCAAAGTTTCAAACATTGAAATCTTTTCAAAAGACAAAAACCCTTTGTATACATTCAAACAAGGATCATTACAAAGGTTGCCACAACGATGGCCTCTTTTCAAAACATCTTTCAAAACCACACACAAAGCACCATTTCAAATAATTGAAAAGTAAAAGCAAGTGATCTAAACAAGTAACTAAGAGTCCATGGATAACCATGGATGAAAAGGGTACTTGCACCTTCCCTTTTCATAATCTACTCCCCGAACCCAAGAAAACATCTCAAAGGTCTTTCCTGTGCTTTTTGACCTTTCCTTAGGATAAAATAAGAAGTCGGTGGCGACTCTTGCTAAACCGAAACATTTGCGAACACAAACGCAAAACCTCAAGTCAGTTCTCCCACCGTATCACAACTATTATAAGGCTTCAGTTATTAATTACATAGCCAAAAAAAACTCGCAAAAATGATAAATAAACGAAAAAAAGTCCTAATTAATCTATTACATCCTGTGAGCAGTTACATCAATATGGTAAAACTAAGTAAACGCGCGATGAATCGAGAAAGAAAGGAAATTAGGGTTTTGACCCCGTATAACCTAATTAAAGGAAAACTTTTGTTGTTTTTGATTATTTTAGGAAAATAAGGGCTTAAATTAAATATGCATAAATCTAATTACTAATTAAATTAATTTAAATAAAATAATTAATTTTGACCTATTTTTGTATTTTGTGATTTTTTAAGAAAAGAGAAATAAAAATTAAATTAGACAAAAACCCTAATTCTTCTAATTGATTTTAATTTATTTGTAAAAATAATTAAAGTTACCTAATAAATTAAATTAACTAACTAAATTAATTTTTATAAAAATAAAACCTAAATCTACTTTTGATGAAAAATTGATTTTATGATTTTATTAAAAAAAGGAATTAATTTTTGTTAGTAAAAATAATTTAAATAAATTAAATAAAGGAAAAATAAAAAAGCAAAGAAAAGAGTATTGGGCCTGTAATCAGCAATTGGAGGGGTGTGTCAATAGAAATTCTGGGCTCAAACAATTTTGATCCACATTGACTTCCTGGATCCAGCGCTGTGCATTGACCATGGCTTTTGGTGGATCATCACATGATGGCCTTCAGATCTGGCTTCCTGGAGATCCAATGATTGAGCCTTGAGGGCGTATAGTGGACCTCACGCCTTGTATGCACGCCTGATCGTCTAAATAAAAATAACATGAAACATGGGGGGACCTGGGACTCGAACCCAAGTCCTATGGCCTTTTCCACTACCTCAATACCAATTGAGCTGGCAAGCTTTGTTGTATATGAAATAATAATAATTAATAATATGGAAAACAATCAAAGCAAACATTATCAGCGCGCAAATTCAAACGAAGCAATCAGGGGCTGCCACGCCATCGTCCCTGTCCTCTCTCCGTTGCTAAAAGGTTCAGTGACTTTTACCTACGGACAAATGCTCGTAGCTATAACCCATGCATATCTCAAAATCAAATACAGGCACGATAAATGGATTCTAATGCTGTGGATCAAATCGCCTTGGCCTGCTGAGCATCATGGTGCCCTTCTTGTGGACCAATTTTGCCTGTACAAAAAGATCCCAAAATGCACAAAGAAACCCTAGCAATGGTGGATTCCAATATGGCTAACGAAAATGCAATTAAATGGTACTGTTAGCCTGCAAACATGTTAGGGATTCAGAATATGCTATTGAAACATGATGAAGATGCAAGAATAAAGGAATACGATTTTAAAAAAAGAACCAAACCGTGAGGGTCGTGGAGATGAATTTTGGGCACGAGGATGCTTGTTTTTGATTGGTATAGCTTCCTTGTATGCCCAGGAAGAGAATGAGATGGCTTGGGAGTCTTGTAAACGCCTGGAAGTATGAAATCAAGTCAGCAATTTTTGGTAATTTTTTCAAGTTTTGTTCTTCCTCTCCACGCCTCAAAACCTTGCATTTTTTATCTGCCTTTGTCCACTATATACCACTGATGGAATTAGGTTTATAAATATGCCTTCAATCTTTGTCAATTATGGCTTTTGATCTTGATTTGATTTCCATGAAAATATTTCCAAAAATAGGCCAAAACTAATCTTTTCATGCACACATAGGCCTTGTACGATTTGATTTTGTTGCTAGTTGTATAAGGAACCTGAAACATGCACCAAATCTCAAGACTTAAATGGTTTGGATATTTTCATGATTTATTTTGATTTAAATTGATTTAATTGAAATAAAAAACCAAAATAAATGGTAAAAATAAAATAAAGGCAATTGGAAAAATCTAGGGCTCGTGGACCATGCTACCAACTCAAAACAAGTGCAAAAAGTTAGGCCCACTTGACAAAAGTTGCAATTTGAGGCATATTTGACTTTTGACAATTTTGCAAAAAAGGTCAACTTCACCAATGCATAACTTCCTCAATTTTGACTATTTGAAGGTGTTATTGGACTTTTTAGAAAGCTCCAGATGTCCTCTAAGCAACCCTTTTGGTCTCATCTCAATTGGGTCTTCCATGTTCATGTATGATGCTTTGACAAAAAAGGTGTTTTTGTTGATTTTTCAAAATGACCTATAATGTCCAAATTCATAACTTCTTGTGAGTGCATATTTTGAACTTGGGACCTGAAGATTAATTGTAGGGAATTGAATCCTATTCAAAATGAGCTTTGGATGGGTCATTTCTCATAAAGTATGAGAAAGTTATGCTTGGTCAAAGTTGAGTTGACTTTTCCTACAAAAACCCTAATTTAGCAACTTTTGGGTTTTGATGAATTGTGAGCAATCCTTGAGGAATCATGATCAACCCTTGATCATATGATGAATAATACTTCAAAATGAGTATGTTGACCAAAAATATTGAAGTTTGACTATATGTGGGCCACAGTTGACTTTTGCCCTAGCACAGCCGATTTTCAGGCCTTTGAGCAATTGACTGAGCAAACTTCCTCTGCAAGGCTTGAAACTTGACATGGATGATCTTGAGAACATATTAGGACAATGGTGAGAATTTTGGATCGCTTGGACTCAAGTATCTTGATGCCACATGAAACCCTAATTTGAGGTAGACTGCCTTAGGAGAGAGTTTGTCTGGTCAACCCTTGATCTTCCTTGAGCAATTTGAGGATATTTCTTGAAATGTTTTGAGAAATATGGGAGGGAAAATTTTGGGGTACAACAGCTGCCCCTGTTCAATATTCTTAAACCTGAGGAGGTAGATTGGCTTGCTTGCCTTTCGTGATCCGAAGGTGGAAGATGGTTGAACACTAGAGTGCCCAGAAATTTGCACTCGCATGAAGTGGTACTTGTCTTGTGATGTCGGGAATGGGCTTATAGATGCCATTTGGAAATGAATGACAGGAGATGGGCTTAAATATTCCATCCAAATGAGTGTTGATCACATAAGAGATTCCTTTGCGAGAGTTTGTATACCTGTTGTCGAGGAGAACTACGCTGGGGAATGTTGATCTCTGTCTTGGGAGAAATAGAATTTTAGGAGATTCAGTCGTCCGTTATTCTACTGGGGAATAGTCTCTTGGTCGAAGAGGTGAAAATGAACTACTATCTGGTCGTGATCCAGGCTTCATAGTGATAAGATCGACTGCTATCTGGTCGTAATCCAGGCTTTACAGTGATTTACTGGGGAGATAAGATCAAACTTGCTATCCGGTTGTAATCCAGGCTTCGAAATTTCTCGATTCTTATCTGGTCGTAATCTAGGCTTCAGAAGGAATTCAGTTGTTATCCGGTCGCATCCGGGCTTTAACTTGAATTTAGGGCACACTAATATCCGGTCGACTCCGGGCTTCTTAGTAATTGTCCAAGTAAACTTCTATTTGGTCGAAATCCAAGCTTCGCAGTGTCCTTTACTGTTATCTGGTCATAATCCAGGCTTCACGATGCTTTATACCATTATCTGGTCGAATCCAGGCCTCATGGTGTCCTGTACTGCTATCTGGTCGTAATCCAGGCTTCACAATACCTTGCTTCTTATCTGGTCGTAATCCAGGCTTCAAAAGAAATCAAGTGGTTATCCGGTCGCCTCCGGGCTTCCCTTTGATTTTTTAGGCCTACTAATATCCGGTCAAATCCGAGATTCATAGTAATTGGCCAAGTAAACTGCTATTTGGTCGCGTAATCCAAGCTTCACAGTGTCCCTCACTGTTATCTGGTCGTAATCCAGGCTTCAGTGTCTTTTACCGCTATCTAGTCGTAATCCAGGCTTCGCGACGTCTCATACCATTATCTGGTCGAATCTAGGCTTCATGGTGTTCGGAGAAATTAAGATACTATCCGGTCGAATCCGGGCTTCATAACTTGTATTAAAGATATACCATTATCTGGTCATAATCCAGGCTTCGCGGTGTCTTTGGTTGCTATCTGGTCGTAATCCAGGCTTCACAGAAACTTGTATTGCTATCTGGTCGTAATCCAGGCTTCACAATAACTTGCTGAGCTGTTATCTGGTCGTAATCCAGGCTTCACGGCTCGTGTTTATGATATACCATTATCTAGTCGAATCCAGGCTTCATGGTACTTGCTGAGCTGTTATCCGGTCGTAATCCGGGCTTCACGGCTTGCTGGGGATTAAACTATTATCCGGTCGAGTCCAGGCTTCATAGCTTAAAGATAAACCACTATTTGGTCGAATCCAGGCTTCACGGTGTTTGATACTGTTATCCAGTTGTTCTACGGGCTTCACAATATGATGTAGAAATCAAGATATTATCCGGTCGAATTCGGGCTTCATAGCTTGAACTTGGTGAGAATTTGATTGTATCTTTTTCCTAAAAGGTAAAGGGTTAGTCGTATGTAATGCATGACATGTATCAAGCAATGATGTTCTCAAAATAAATGAGATTGTGCTGTATGATGCGTATGCGCATGTCATGATGTATGGACATGCAATGTTTTTTATGATATTCTCTAGCTGGGGAAAATAAATCTCGGATTACTGCTGGAGAATGAAAAAGTTTCGCTCGCTGAGGATAACGACCGAAGGTGATTGGGCGGATGATCCTGCTGGAGAATAAACCGACGAGAGAATGACTCTGTGGGGAAGGGACATTTTGCTAGAAGATCTGCTGATTTGGAGAAATAACCTTGGCTGGGGATGAATTACCGTTGTTGGCGATGATGAACCCTGTTGGGGATTGAGTTTTTGCTTGTGGAAGAAATAAACTCCACTGGGGATAATCTTCTAGCGCTGGTGATAGATGAACTCTTCTTGGGGAGAATCACTGTTTTTTAGATACCTTTTGCTCTGCGGGGAGTGAATGTACCTTTAGTCATATTCTCCAGCAAGGTCTATCCCTATACCTGGTGGACAGAGCAACTGTAAGGTTTGGACATTTCTTGTTTTCCCCTGTTTCTGATATTACGAGTAATCGTCTTTTGTTTCGCATGTAAATATTTATGAGCAACAATTATTGTCAAATGCATATATAAAAAATTAACCATTGGACGTTCTTGTAAAACAAAACAGAAAAAGAAAACACAAATTTGAAATTTCTTTGTGAAAATGAATTTTATTGATTTTTGAAGTTGGCCTGTAATAGTTGTTTTTGTACAAGAGGCTGACGTCCTAGTAAGAGAACGCCGCCGAAAGATGAATTATACAATTTGTGAAAAACAAAGAAAAACAGCTATGTGAACAATCCCACTGGGTTCCAACTCTGTTATTGCCTTTATATCTTTGAGTGTCTCATCACTTTGCTACTTGGTTGAAGGTAGATCATATTGATTGGCGCCGTCCGAGCTTGATAGTCGATATCGAATTTTGGTTGCAAGATGATTCAATGAGACATAGTGTTACGCTTTAATCCCTAATTTTTGCCTGGACCGCCCTTTCGGGTTTTCAGTCCACCAGGATACCCTTTTTTGCCCAAGCTGCCTTTTCAGGTTTTCGACTTGCCGGGTGTACAGTTTTTTCATTTTCATCCTTATTTTTGCCCGAACCCTTTTGGTTCGTCGGGAAGCCCTTATTTTTCCCTAGGCCAGTCGACCTAGCGGGTCTTGATTATGCATAGTATTTTTTCACTATGTCTGCATTGACGGGGTGAGGAAGGTCGTCACCATCCATGGTGGTTAGAATCATAGCTCCTCCTGAGAAAATTTTCTTAACCACAAATGGCCCTTCGTACGTAGGGGTCCATTTGCCCCTAGGATCACCTTGAGGTAATATGATGCGTTTGATCACCAGATCCCCAACTTGATACTCTTGTTGTCTAACTTTCTTGTTAAATGCCTTGATCATTCGCTTTTGATACGTCTGACCATGACAAATAACAATAAGTCTCTTTTCATCGATTAAGTTCAGCTGATCAAGTCGAGTCTGGATCCAGTCGTCCTCACTCAAACCTGCATCCTTCATAATCTGAAGAGAGGGTATCTGAACTTCAATGGGCAGGACTGCCTCCATGCCATATACCAAAGAGTAAGGTGTTTCCCCTGTTGACGTCCGCGGTGAGGTACGGTACCCATGAAGAGCGAATGGTAACATCTTGTGCCAATCTTTGTATGTCACCGTCATCTTCTGCACAATCTTCTTGATGTTCTTATTAGCCGCTTCAACAACCCCATTCATCTTCAGCCGGTAGGGAGAAGAGTTATGATGCTGTATCTTGAACTGTTTGCAGAGCTCAGTGATCATTGTATTGTTGAGATTTGTACCATTGTCCGTAATGATCCTCTCCGGTACATCATATCGACATATCAAATTGTGTCGGATAAACCGCGCCATGACGTTCTTGGTTACTGTAGCAAAGGAAGTTGCTTCAACCCACTTTGTAAAGTAATCAATGGCTACCAAGATGAAACGACGCCCATTGGACGCAGTAGGTATGATCTCGCCAATCATATCGATGCCCCACATTGCAAAATTCCAAGGAGCTATCAAGACGTTCAAAGGAACTGGAGGTACATGCACCTTATCAGCATAGACTTGGCACTTGTGACAGGTTCGAGAATGCTGATAACAATCGGCTTCCATGGTGGACCAATAATATCCTACCCGTAGGATCTTCTTTGCCATGGTATGTCCACTGGAATGAGTGCCGAAAGTACCTTCATGTAACTCTGCCATAATCCTTTCTGCCTCGTTCTTGTCCATACATCGCAGTAAGATTGAATCATTATTATGCTTGTACAGGACACCGTTGCTGATGAAGAACTTTGCAGTGAATCTCCTCAGAAACTTCTTATCATTAACAGATGCACCCTCGGGGTACTCTTGAGCCTTAAGATACCTCTTTACCTCATGGAACCAGGGTTTATCTGCTACCTCTTCAGTCTCAATATCACAACAATGTGCGGGTACGTCCAGCCTCTCGATGGTAATCCGGGGAGCTTCATTTTCCCACCTGACCTTGAACATGGAAGACATGGTAGCTAGCGCGTCCGCCAACTGATTCTCCTCTCTCTAGAAGTGCTCAAAGGTTATCTCCTCAAAATGTGGAAGCAACGTTAATACACACTCTTTGTAAGGAATAAGATTTGGGTGCTTCGTATCCCACTCGCCTTTGATCTGACTGATCACTAGAGCAGAATCTCCGAACACACTCAAGAACTTAATCCTTAAGTCAATAGCTGCTCGAAGGCCCATGATGCACGCTTCATACTCCGCCATATTGTTGGTGTAGTTAAAACATAATCGGGCGGTGAATGGAGTATGACAGCCCTCATGAGATATGATCATGGCGCCAATGCCATTACCTAACGCGTTTGAAGCTCCATCAAAATACATAGACCATCGGGATCCCTCCTCAGGTCCTTCATCCGGTCCAGGTGTTTCACAGTCAGTCACCAACATGATATTCTCATCCAGAAACTCGAAATTCATGGATTGGTAATCATCCACGGCCTGATGCGCTAAATGATCTGCCAACACACTCCCTTTGATTGCTTTTTGGGTTGTGTATTGGATTTCATACTCAATTAAGATCATCTGCCATCTTGCTATTCTTCCGGACAAGGCATGCTTTTCGAAGATATACTTGATTGGATCCATCTTTGATATCAAAAGGGTAGTGTGAGTCAGCATATACTATCTCAGCCGGCGAGCAGCCCATGCCAAAGCGCAACAAGTTTTCTCAAGCAGTGAGTATCGGGTCTCACAGTCGGTAATATTTTTGCTAAGGTAGTAAATAGCATGCTCTTTTCGGCCAGACTCGTCATGCTGCCCCATCACACACCCCATTGAATTGTCGAGTACTGTCAAGTATAAGATCAAAGGCCTTCCCTCAACTGGAGGCATCAAAATAGGGGGATCTTGGAGATATTCTTTGATCCTTTCGAAAGTGGCCTGACATTCATCATTCCACTTTACCACTTGATCTTTCTTCAATAGCTTGAAGATTGGTTCACAAGTAGCAGTCAGGTGCGAAATGAATCGGGCAATGTAGTTCAGACGTCCCAAAAAGCCTCTGACTTCCTTTTCTGTTCGGGGAACTGGCATTTCCTGTATAGCATTTACCTTGGCAGGATCCACTTGAATACCCTTATCACTAACAACGAAACCCAGCAGCTTACCAGACCTTACCCCGAAGGTGCACTTGTTCGGGTTTAACCTCAGCTTGTACATCTTCAACCTGTCAAATAGCTTCTGGAGATGGTCAAGGTGCTCTTCCTCGGTTTGGGACCTTGCAATCATGTCATCAACGTACACCTCAATCTCATGGTGAATCATGTCATGGAACAAAGCGACCATGGCGCGCTGATACGTTGCCCCATCATTCTTCAACCCGAAAGGCATGACCTTGTAATAGAAGGTGCCCCACTGCGTAACAAAGGTTTTCGTCTCCATGTCCTTGGGAGCCATCTTAATCTGATTGTAACCAGAAAAACCATCCATAATGGAGAAGACCTTATGTTGTATGGTGTTGTTGACTAGAACATCAATGTGAGGCAGTGGGAAATCGTCTTTAGGGCTCGCCCTATTCAGATCCCTATAGTCCACACACATTCGTACCTTACCATCCTTCTTCGGCATCGGAACCACATTGGCAACCCACTGCGGGTAAGAAGTAACAACTAGAAACCCTACGTCAAACTGTTTCATGACCTCAGCTTTGATTTTCTCAGACATCTCGGGGCGTATATGGCGAACCTTCTGCTTTACCAGAGGATAATCTTCTTTGGTTGGCAGGCGGTGTACCACAATGTCAGTGTCTAAACCAGGCATATCTTTATAAGACCAAGCAAAGATCTCAACATAGTCGCGTAACATCTGTATCAGCCGTTGCTTGACACTAGTCTCCTGATTTGCACCTATCTTGACTTCTTTCTTGTCTTCCTCTGTACCCAAATTTACTGATTCCACTGGCTCTTCATGAGGTTGTATGGCCCTCTCTTCCTGTAGTAACAGTCTAGCAAGTTCCCCAGGCACTTCACAATCATCCTCACCTTCGTCCTCAGCTTGGTTGATCGGATTTTTGAAGTCATAACTGGCAGTAGCAGAGTCGTTATCAATGGGATCCAGAGTGGATGTGGATCTGCATTACGATATGTGAGTGTGTGTAAGACCATAGCTGTTTTGATAAAGTGCGAGATAGAAAGGAAAAACAAGGAGCACAAAATTTGTAATGCAAGAAAACGTCCAATGCTTTATTAATGATATATGAAAATGACAAATAATAAGCCCTCACAAACAAATCCAAGGTGCCCCGGGCAAGGCACCAGGCCGTAAAGTTTCAAACTGTCTGTTACAAATCTCAAAACAAAAGTCAATTACTGTGTAATAAAAGAAACGGGCACGAAGTCCTTCGCCATCCAGTTGTTCAATCCACCGTTGGTAGTCGGGTAAATCCAGCTGTCGATATCTGACTCTTCTTCATCATCACCAATTGCATTCACTCCCGAGTCATGCTTGGGCATGGGTGCAGTTATGACGTTGGTTTCTCTGGAGCGTCAAACTCAATTTATTTAGCTTCAATCAAATCTTGCACCTTATTCTTCAAGGCCCAACATTTGTTTTTATCATGACCTGGGCTATCGGAGTGATAGGCCAGCGGGAATTCAGATTATATAGCGGAGATGTGGTGCTGGGATTCTTCGGAGCTTCCCTTAGAGTTACCAGGTTGGTCTTCAACAATTGTGGTAGAATTTGAGACAAGGTCATATCAAGCCGAGTGTATTGTCTCTGCGGTCTCTCTGTTCTTTGTTGATTGTTGCGGTGTAGGGCAACGGTGGGTCTTGATATTACTACCGCATTAACTGCTTGGCGGTGTTCAGGTCGATTTTGGCTCCTCGAGTTGTAAACTGCACTAGCTTCTTTCCTGAAAGGCTTCTTTTCTGTACTTGATGAAGTATCTTTCTGTATCTTGCCACTTCTGATACCAGCTTCTACTCTCTCCCCGGTCAAAATCAGTTCGGTAAACCCAGATGATGAACTACCGATCAAATGATTGAAAAATGGACCAGACAAAGTCCCAAGAAACATATCAACCAACTCCCTATCAGACAGGTGGGGTTGGACTCTTCCAGCCAGATCTCTCCACTTCTGAGCATAGTCCTTAAAGCCTTCACCTGCACCCATAGACATACCCTGAAGCTGAGTACGCGTGGGAGCAAGGTCGGCGTTATACTGGTATTGCTTGTAAAAAGTAGCAGCAAGGTCCTCCCAGTTGCAGACATTAGCTCCTTCCAATTGATAAAACCATTCAAGCTGAGTCCCTGACAAAATATCTTGAAAGAAATGGACCCACAGATTCCTATCAGCAGTGTAGGGTTGGATTTTTCTGACGTACGATCGGAGATGGAGTTTTGGACAGGATACTCCATCGTACTTAGCAAAAACCAGAGCTTCAAACTTGTGAGGGATCACCACCCCAGATGCTAGTCCCAAGTCCCCGAAATCCAAACCAGAGACCTTCTAAATCTCCATATCACTTAGACGGTCTTCAAGCTGTTTGTACCTATCCTCAGCAGGAGGGTACTGTTCATCATCAAAATCAGTATCATTATCAGAGACTACAGGACTAGGACCCTTTCCTTCCTCTTGATTCTCTCCTCCTCTAGATGAATGAGACAGATCAGCTTCCTGTTGCAACCTATTCCCAAATCTGTGACCCATATTCAGCAGAACCACCTTCTTCTTCTTCTCCTTCAGGATGAGAGTCTTCAAATCCTCCTGCCCTTTAGCCAGGTTCAAGAACATCTCTTTGAATTGAGCATTCTGTGCTTGAAGAGCTTTGATGGCTTGATCGGTAGGTGTTTCAGAAGACATTATGTGCTGAAATCAACAGCGAAGAAGATGAGAAACCTGCAATGGTACCTGTAATGAGGTGCATGATAATGGAATGCGTATGAAATGATTTCAAAGACTTTGGGAGATTTAAATTTTCAAACCAAGAAATAAACAAACTTTATTAGATTCAAACTTGTAAAAATGTTTAACAATGCCCTTAAGGCATTACAAAAGAAATAATTGAAAAACAAATCTAAACTTAAAGAAAGAAAAAATCAGAAATCCCATTGACGCTTCCCCTTAGTGCTGACGTAGTCATTGATTGTCCTTTCATTCTCAAGTTGCCTCATGAGCTTCAAGATCTTCCTTTCCTGCTCGTGATACTTCTCTCGGTAGGCATCCCTCTCCTCCTTTAACTGAATCCAGGATCTCTTTAATGCCCCAAGATCAGTAGGCATGTAAGGATAAAGGACTGTATAAGGAACGCCCCCTTCATTGGTATGCTCCACAATCACTGGCAACACAACTTCATAAGGCATCCCAAGCTTCTGAGCCCGAGCTCGGACCCACTGGAGGTAAGTTTGCATAGGGAGAGAAGTCCTTGGTCCTAGCTCGTGAGGGTCAGACCTGTTCGCCATGCCCTAAGCTCATATAAACCTGCGATGATGCTCATCAACGTCCTCCTTATAGTCAAATGCAATATCTGTAAGAAGCAGCTCATGAGGATTGTCTCTCCGAGCGCGACTAAACTGTCGTAAAGCCAAACAAGGATTGTAGGTTATTCCCCCTCTAATTCCAAGCAACGGGACATTAGGGTATTCCCCACATCGATCGATGACAACAACACTTTCCATATCCTTATGTGATCGGTGGAAATAGAACTGACTATTTTTTAGCTGGTTTCGCGAAATGTCGCGGTAAGCAAGAGTCGCCACCGTCTTTTATGTTCTCCAACATGGAAAGGACAAAAGCACAGCAAAATTCCTTATTCGAGAATGCTTCTCGGTTCGGGAGGTAGATTTATAGAAAGGGAAGGTGTTAGCACCCTTTCTATCCGTGGTTATCCACGGGCTCTTAGGTACTTGCTCTTATGTTTTCAAAAGATGTTTGCTTTTCAACTGTGTGTGGGTTTTGAAAAAGTTTTGTTTGAAAAATTTCTAAGTAACTCTTGTATCAGTCCTCAAGAGTGTATGAAAAATTTGTTTGAAAACTTTTAGAAAGTGTGAGTGCGAAAAGTTGTTTTGTTTGTTTGAAAAGAGCAAGTACCCAGGAGAATCTACCTACTCTAAGAAATTAGGTTGTGCAAGAGTCCTTTAGATAGTGCTATCCCACCATTGAGAGGTAGGTAGCACCATCGTTGGAGGTGTTCAGGTCAATTCGATTATCGGGACAGTGTGGTCACCAAAGCAATGGTATGACACCTTAGAAGTAACCCTAATGTCCTAGATCCTTTGTATCCGAGGCAACCGTTTCGAGGCAACTGGATCTTTTGGACAGAAGGGCGACCTCTAAGACACCCTATACTTGATGACCATGTTCGAGGCAACCAGTGAGGCGTACCCTAGAAGTGGCATGTGCTTTGTGTATTGTTTTTCAGTTAATGTTTGTCTTGTACATGTTATTTGTGAGCTACGAATTAATTTTATTTACATACATTCTTTCATGCATTTAACAGTTAGGGGTGCGGAAAGTAAATTGCAGAAATGTAAATTCTAACTATTACAAGGCGCGGGTCTATACATCGCCAAAAACAAAAACCCGTTTTGGTAAATAAATGCGAGAAATTAAATAAAGCGGTAAAATTCCTATTTAACTATTACATATCTGGAGACAGTTACATAAATAATCAAAATAAATAGATGCGCGCGAGAAGAAATTTAATCGGGAACGTCCTAAGGGTTTTGACCCTTTTTAAGAAAGAAATGAATTTTTTTTGTCCTTTTTTGTAATTAAATGAAATTAGAATTAATGACTAATTAATTAATTTATTAAAAGAAAAAATGTCTTTGTATTTTTATGTTTTTAATGAAATAAAATAAAAGGAATTAAAATTAAAAGTTAATAAAAACCTAATTCTAAATTTATTTTAGTTATTAAGAAAAAAAGGTTAAAGTTGCCTAATTAAAACTAATTCAATTTATTAGTATTTATTTACAAAATAATTACATAAATGAAATTAATAAAGTATTTACATTTTTTGGTTTTTTTGAATTTTTATTATGAAAAATTTTGATTAATTAAATGGTTAGTAATTAAAACAATAAAATAAATAAAGCAAATGAAAAAAGAAAAAAAAGAAATGCAAACCCAAAAGGGGGGGTATGGGCCAGAATGAGGTGTGTTGTAAGCAATCTGAAGCCCATTACTCATCCAGCCACGTTGACTCCTTGGATCAAGTGTTTGTTGGTTGACTGAGTGCATGGTGAGGATCACTTCCTGGCCTTTGGATGCATGCCTGTAGCCACCTGGCGCTTTGGATTTGTGAGGCGCATGATAAGCCTTCTTTGAAGCCTGCACACAAGTACGTAAGAAAAAATAATATGGGATTTTGAGGGGACCTGGGAATCGAACCCAGGCCCCAGTGATTCACAGCCAACACCTGTACCACTAGACCACTCATGCGTGTTTGTAAGCATAATGAGAACTAAATATTATATAAAATGAACACATTATATGTTGGACCAAAGGAAAAGCGCGCGCCTATTTGAATCAGCCAGCCATACATGGACACCTCATCATCGTCTTCATTTATCTGCAAAACAAAAACAAGATAGCAGGGGTTTTTAACCCCCACAAACCAAAACTGCCAAGAATAGCGATTAGAGTTACAGATAACATAAAAAAGGCGCGATGGTATCAATGAATTCGTCTTGTCCTGACGAGTTTAACCATATATATCTTGAGGTCTAATTTTATAGTATGAGAAAAGCCCTAATATGAAAGCTCTGAAACCCTAGCATTCGTTCATGGTAGTTTTCGATTCAAGATGTTTCAACACAATTAATCCATACCAAAAGCTTCAGGATGATGTTAGTAATGCAAATCAGTAATCAAAACATGTCAATGATGCACAAAAATTGAATTTCGATTATGGAAAAGTTTGTTCAAACTGTGGTTCTGTTTGGCCATTTCCTTGAGTGCTAGGGCTTGTTCTTGATGGCAATAGGTTCCTGGCAATGTCAGTAACGTGATGGAACCAAGAAAAGGGTGTGAATTATCCTGCAAGTGAGAATTCGGTTTGCCAATTTTCTTGAACTTTTTGGAATTTTGTTAGGCCGTTTCAGAGGTTTCTAGGTCGTGCTTGAGGTATGAGAGGCTTGCATATATGTGTATGAATGAGAATCAATCACATTTAGGAGCCTTTAACCATTGCAATTAAGCTTTGGATTTCCTCTTTACCACCATTAAAGGTCTTGCCATGTTTTGTCCAAATTTGAATTTTTATGCTTAATTCAGCTTGGCACGAATTTGGTATGTGAAATATGCTTCATCAAGGTTATTCAAACCACAAGATATCACTTAATTAATTTTTTTGATTTTTATTTGAATTATTATGAATTAAAATGAATTAAATCCATAAAAATTAAATAAAAATGGAAAAATAATTATTTGGTCTTGAAATTGATCATGGGACACGTGGGTGGCATGACAAGGATGAATCAAGTGGAAAAACATGGGCCCTTTTGTCAAAAATTGAAGTTTCATGGATAGTTGACTTTGGCCATCTCACAAAAATTTCCCAACTTCTCCAATGCATATCTTGCTCAATATTTATCATATGAACATGTTCTTGGACATTTTGGAAAGGTCTTGAAGTCCTCTAACCAATGCCTTTGGTCCCATGTCATTTGGATTTACCAATCTCAAGTTATGGTCTTTGACTTAAAATGCCTTTTTGTTGACTTTTGAAAATGACCTATAATGTTGAAATTGATAACTTTTTGTGAGAGCATTTCTTGGACTTGGAATGTGAAGATGAATTGTAGGAAATGTCATCCTCTTCAAAATTAGCATTGGATGGGATTTTTCTGATGAACCATGAAAAAGTTATGCCTTGGTCAAGTTACAGTTGACTTTTCAGCTGTCCAAAAATAGAAACTTTTGCATCTTGATGATTTTTGAGCCATTCTTGTGAAATCATGGTCAATATTTGACCAAATGATGATTGTGGCTCCAAAATAAGATGTTGACCAAAAATTTTGACTTTTGACTGCCAAATGACCATTTTGCCCCTACAGTTGATTGTGAAGCAATTAGGGTTTTTGACTGTGCAACTTGACCTTGTGAGCCTTGAAACTTGGCATGTAGATGCTTGACAATGTATATGAGCATATGGGACTTGATTGAGCCCTTGAAAAACTCAACTTCTTTGCAAGAACCAAAACTCTAATTTGACTGGCTTAGGAGGGTGGTTGACTGTGCAACCCTTGAGTAGACTTTGAGCAAATTGAGATGATGCTTGTCAAAACTTTGAAGAATATGGGAGGGCAAATTTTGGGGTACAACACCTTAGAACTCCAAAGAATTTTTGTATGGGAAAGTGACATGATTCTGTAAGACCATCCTAACCCTTCCTCATTCTTCAATACAGACTTGGGGAGGTGCGAAATAAACCACCTCTCCAGCAGCGGAGTGCAACACATGAGGGTCCCTCTTCTTCGCACAGTACGAGTATAGAGAGCATGCAAAACATCACCCAGAAGAGTAGGCATAGGATTGCGAGACAAGAAGATCTTAACCATGCTCACATCTATGAAGGAATCTAGATTTGGGAAAAGAACCAAGTCGTAGATGAGGAGAGCCAAGATATCTTCAAAAGCCTGAAAGTCCAAACTGTCCCAGAATAGTTGAGCTTTGTCCATCAGAAACTTGGCTAAGAAACCTTTAACCCCGCTTCGTCTCTCCCAGTTGAATACTACATCAGCCCTTTTCAAATGTAAAGCTGAAGCAATGTCCTCTGGTCTAGGAGCCTCTTCCAAACCTGTGAAAGGCATCTGCTCGACGATGGATATACCCAATAAGTCAGAAAACTCTTCCAAAGTGGGAACCAGCTGATAATCCGGGAAGGTAAAACAATGATGCGCCGGATCGAAGAGCTGGAAAAGCACACTCAACATCTGCTTATCAACCTTGGAGGTAACCAAGCTAAGAAGCTGACCATGCCTTCTAATGAATGAAGAAGTATCGGAAACTCTCGAGGCTAAATCTTTGAGTTAAGCAGGTATTTGCACGAAGTTAACTTGGATGGTGTTTCTGCGCATGGAAGCCATAATCTGCAAAACAGAACAAAGATAAATCCCCTCGGTCTTTGAAATGGTTAGTAAATGGAGTATGCATGTTATGATGCATGATGTTATGGTAAAAACACACCACAAGTATCGCAGATAACAAACATGGTAAAGGCAAACAAGTCACACAATAGCCCTTAAGTTTCAGGCTTGCATGGGGTCTATGAACTACCTTCTTGAAGTTCAGTTCGTTTCAACCTGTCCTAATAATAGTAACCGGGTTCTAGAGGTTCTCAATATCACTGACCATCCTCCATCGGTCATGGTTTCAGCTCACGCAATCTTTTCTTGCAGCCGGAACTATCTCGAGAGTATGGTCTCAATGAGTGTAGTATCGAGTATCAACCAGTTCCCAGCTCTACACCAAGACCGGCTATCTCACTACTTCCTATGGACAAGTAGGTCAATTATAGGTTCTAAGGTCAGTTGATGCTTAACGACACACATAACAGCCCCGTATTCTCCTCGTTTCTCCATAAGGGATACCGATACCAACCAATGTGCCATATCAACGTAGCTACTGCTTCAACCGTATTGGTCTAAGATGTACAGTTCCCTCACAGTTTATTGCTACTTACCTAAAAGGTGTCCCCCAGATCCGGGCTAAGATCTATAGTAACTCCCAATACAAAGCCCTCAAAGATATAACAATCAAATCAAACAATAGAAGCAAATATGATGAACTAATCCTAAGGTATACCCCACTTATCCGTCCCTAGTGAAGTCGTCAGTTCAACAAAAATGCAATTAATTGCCACCATGAGCTTGCAAACATGTTAGGGATTCATAATATGCTATTGAAACATGATGAAGATGCAAGAATAAAGGAATACGATTTTAAAAAAAGAACCAAACCGTGAGGGTCGTGGAGATGAATTTTAGGCACGAGGATGCTTGTTTTTGATTGGTATAGCTTCCTTGTATGCCCAGGAAGCGAATGAGATGGCTTGGGAGACTTGTAAATGCCTGGAAGTATGAAATCAAGTCAGCAATTTTTGGTGATTTTTTCAAGTTTTGTTCTTCCTCTCCACGCCTCAAAACCTTGCATTTTTTATCTGCCTTTGTCCACTATATACCACTGATGGAATTAGGTTTACAAAGATGCCTTCAATCTTTGTCAATTATGGCTTTTGATCTTGATTTGATTTCCAAGAAAATATTTCCAAAAATAGGCCAAAACCAATCTTTTCATGCACACATAGGCCTTGTACGATTTGATTTTGTTGCTAGTTGTATAAGGAACCTGAAACATGCACCAAATCTCAAGACTTCAATGGTTTGGATATTTTCATGATTTATTTTGATTTAATTGAAATAAAAAACCAAAATAAATGGTAAAAATAAAATAAAGGAAATTGGAAAAATCTAGGGCTCGTGGACCATGCTACCAACTCAAAACAAGTGCAAAAAGTTAGACCCACTTGACAAAAATTGCAATTTGAGGCATATTTGACTTTTGACAATTTTGCAAAAAAGGTCAACTTCACCAATGCATAACTTCCTCAATTTTGACTCTTTGAAGGTGTTCTTGGACTTTTTAGAAATCTTGAGATGTACTCTAAGCAACCCTTTTGGTATCATCTCAATTGGGTCTTCCATGTTCATGTATGAAGCTTTGACAAAAAAGGTGTTTTTGTTGATTTTTCAAAATGACCTATAATGTCCAAATTCATAACTTCTTGTGAGTGCATATTTTGAACTTGGGAGATGAATATTAATTGTAGGGAATTGCATCCTATTCAAAATGAGCTTTGGATGGTGTAAGTGCCCTGGCTGGAGAGTTGGCTTCATTTGTAAAACAAATAAGAAAGCAAGTTTACCCAGATTCCCTCTGTTGTTTTAATATGTGGGGTTGAAGAAGTTCAACATCTGGACCAACATGTTATGTAAGATGTCACAACATCAGCATATGACATCGCGCCTGAAATTAAGTACTGATTAAGTAACTATGTGATATGTTGAACGTTTGTAACAACTGTGACTTGTAACCTAACTATTCTAAGTGATCTAAATTATGAAAGAGGTTATTTGTTGAGTTGAAGAAGTTCAACATCTAGGAAAACATGTTAGATGTAATGTCATGACATCTGACTTGACATCACGTCAACAGAATTGATAATTCAGTTACAATTCTGGTGCTTAAATACTCTAAGAATATATGTGGCGTTTCTTATGGAGAATCTGAAGATCAATCAAGAATCAATCAGAATATTTGAAGAAAATACTGTTTCTAAATATGGAGATATTTTAGGAACTAGAAGATTGAAGACCTTGATTATAGGAGAAGTTTGCTGCTGAGTTGTAACAGCAAGGAGAAAAGCTTGCTGAGATTTTTGAAGGCCCAAATCCAGTTGGGTAATAGGTTATAAATAACAGATTGTAACCTAGGGTTTAGGGAGCTCACATAATGTAACATTGGGGGTGTTTTGTTAGGTAAACCTGTCGGTCTGTGGCAAGGTTACCATGTATGTAACTCGAAACCTGTAGGTAAGAGTTTGAGTGTTCTTGGATGAAGCTGTGAAGCAAGTCTAAGTAATTTTTGCATTACTTCATATTTATGGTAATGTAGGAAACCAAGTGGGAGGGCACTGCTTCTTGAGTAGGAGTAAGACTTCTGTTGTTGCGACAATAGGAATGGAAACTGGTAGGTTTCTATCTAGGAGTTCCTAGGTATAGGTTGCACTGGGTAGATGATTAAGTGAAGGATGGGAACTTGTGAAGTTTAGTCCTGAATTAATATTGCTGATAGTGGATCTTCTTCCTGGCTTGGTATGCCCCCAGAGTAGGTGTGTTTCACCGAACTGGGTCAACAACTGATTTGTGTTTTTACCTTCAACACTTTATAATTCTGTCTGTTATATATCAAGGTAAAACTGTAATGTTGTAACAGATGATGTCTCAGAACATGTTAAGACATCATGCTGATATCTGTGCAGAAGAAACAGAACTGCAAAGACTGTTTGCTCTCTGCTGATCATGTGCAACAGATGAACAGAACTAGGCACATCGGTGTTCTATCCTCTGCACCTTCAAAGTAGATATGGCACAGCTTGGTTAAACTGTGCTTCTGTTACCCTTCAGTACTGAATCATGAAAAATTAGGTATCTACCTTGCAGTGTATTTATTATGTCATATCAGATATCTAGACATTGAGTATAACATCTGAAGACTGGCATACACCAGAATTTCAATTGGTATCAGAGCAGGCATCCTGTTCTGTTTCTGGATGAGATCCATGGGTGATACTTTCTGGTATCTGCAAGGTCAATTTTAGTACTGAAGATTGTAACCTGGAATGGTTTGTTATTTCCCTGAATGGTCCCTTGAAGTGGGAGGATGGACTATTCTTGACAGGAACTGTGTGTATCTGTCTTTGGTGATTGGCTTTTGGCCTGGTTGTGTGGTAGCTGCTCTAGGTTTGATTTATTTTCAAACCTAGGATGTGTGTACGCCTGAAGTTGTGTGTAGTAGTCATGCTAGGTTTGAACCATAGTCAAACTTGGTCTATTCTTGAAGGCTAGTCTGGTGGAGTGTGTGTGCAAAGATTGGGTTGTATTATGTTCTTCCGCTGTGTAATACCTGGCAAAACTCAAGCTCTGATTGAAGGCTACTGTATTCAAGAATTCAACATAAACTATTGAAGATGTCACAGATACTTGAGTCCTCTCAAGTCCACTCATGAAGACGTTCTTCGTTCAGGATGGTAAGAATCACATAATCACGGATTAGTGTTACACGAAGACCTTGAAGAATTTCAAGGAGGGCCTTGTTCCAAGGTGATGGAACTGATGTTCTATGTGATGGTGGAACAAGGATGCAGCTACTAGTTGAAGAGCATATGTTTTGGGTGTCAAACAAAGGGATACCTTTGTTTGGAACCTACTCCTGACCTGGAAGAGGAGACATCTGTGTGTGCAAAGTTGACAATGGTAAAGTCAACTATGTCTGTGTACTCTAGAAGTAAAGCTGGTTGAGATATGACATTGATCAGGGCTGAGCAATTGTTCCCTGGAAGTACTATAATGTGAAGAAAGACAAGTTCATTGGTTAATAAAAGCCAATGATGGTGCAGCACTATTGCTCCTTCATAGAAGTAGATTGGGATCATGAGTCTTGTCATTTAAACATCGTGATTAGAGGTGGAAGATCTTTCAAGAATATGAAGACTCAGAGTTTGGTTAAGGTATAGCTCTTGGAGTTACGTAAATCTGGTAGGGATGTCATATGTCATGTCGAGACATTTGTGCACAATGCATGGATATTTTGTGTGGAGCTTCCATGACTGATAGTTTGTGGGGGAGATTTGGTTAACCTCCTCACATTAGTTCAGCCCGGTGTTTAGCTGGCTGTTGACCTATGTCACATGGGTTCTGGTTGTTGTGTGACATATTTGCAAGGAAGGATTCATCTCTCTCATTCCTAAGGATGAATCTGATCTGGTAGGAGTCTCAAATCGGTTGAAGTAAGTAGAGTTTGTTCAGAGAAAAATTCTATTTACTTGAGTCAAGGGTGGCAACCTAGATATCTCAACTCTTTGGTCTCTCAAAGAAAGAGCTTGCAAGAAGAAGATATTAACACACGAAGAGTATGTCAAAGTATTCAAATGGTGAAAGTATCTTACTGGATAATGGGAAGGATTTATGATCAATTGCTATTTGTGACAAGTACAAGTATTTAATTGATTATCCTTGGAGTTCAAGATAACTGATGTTCTTAAAGATGTGGGAACATTCCTTCTTCTAGACCCTGTGAAGAATCACAGGAAGAGTGATACCTTAGAGCTATCTCCTTGGTGACAGCAAAATCATTTGATCCTTGAAAAGGTTTCCTGGAAACATGTTCATACTTAAAGCCACAAGAAGAAGAAGACATCATAATCTTGATGATGGTCACTTGGATCAGTCTGGAGCTGAATTCAACAACTAGATGTTATAACATAATGTTGTGACATTTGGTTCAACATCAGATTCTTAGTTGGTGAAGTGGCACATCAACTTAAGATAGGATGATCTACGAAGTTGAAGATTGGATACTTCAAAAAGATTGTCTCTTTGCAGTTGTTGGGTGGAGAAGATGTTACATGTCCCTGTCTTAGTATATCTAAGCCTTTTGTGATAAACATGGAAGATCAAATTTCAATTGGAAGATCAGAATATCTTTGGGAAAAGTCTGATAAACATGGAGAAGTCAAAAGTAAATTCAGAGAATCAATACAATCAACATGTGGTAGCTGATTATTATCAAGAAAGTTTGATTCAGAGTATGAATGCGTTCAACCAATATTGTTGAACAGAGGGTGCGCTCTTGAAGACATGAAGATGCGTCTTATGTTTTCCATTCATCAAGGAGTCTTATTTACTTTGAATCAGAAGTTGTCTTGAAGATCCAACTGAGTATTGAATGTGATCTACTTGTTTCCATGAGGAGAAGTGATTGTCCCTAACAGGGGGAGTATTGGTTTGTACGAAAAGTCTTCATCAAACTCGTAAGATATAAAGTGTGGCACTTTATTAACTATTGGGATGATGTGTTCAAGACTGAAGAGGACTATGTCTGACCGAATGTCATTACATTGCCTAATAACATTGTTCCTAATTTCCTCTAAAACTACAGACAGGAGGAAAATTGGATGAAGTGTGGATTATTATTAATAAATCCATGTGTGTACAGTTGTATGACTCAGAGGGAGTAACCATCCTCTTTGTGAAAATGGAATGGCTTCAAGCTGCTAATCTGAAAATAGCAGAATGTATGACGACATAGGATTTGAGCATGTTTTCATCTGCTAAGAAAACAGGGCTGTTGTGTCTCATTATGAAGCAGTTTAGTGAGCTGGAATGTTTAGGTGATAACTTGTCATCTAATAAAGGTATTATATAACTGATGCAGAGTGTAATATGCCAACGATGTTTCTTGGAAAGGGGATCCTAAGACAAGGGAGTAGTCTGTTCTAAAAGACAAATGTCTGTTTTAAAAGGGCATCCTGACATGGTCAAAGGGTCAAACCCAAGGGTAGGTACCTGCATTAAAACCAGTCCTAGGGTACTGAAACTGTCAGAGTAAAGTACCAAGGTCGTTACTATCTATGCCAAAGTAGCATTATTTATGAAGACTCTCTCCATTCTTTCTCTTCATCAGAGGGTTTCAGCAATATGAAGTTTGTTAGCATCTGGGAAAATTGTGCATGGGTATGGATCTGTATGGGCAGTCTTTGTCAAATTCTGGCCAAAAAGGGGGAGAAAGATAGGGACCCAGTCTCAGGCGAGACTCAGGTGAAAGCAACACACGGCAATGTCCAGCGAGACTCAGGTGAAAGCAACATGATCCCTAAGTAAGTGACTTTGTTTGTGTCTTGTGTTCTGAGTTAAGAGGATAGTTGTGACTTGTGATCTGAGTTACATGATCACAAGTAATAAGTATCAAGATTATCAACAATAATCTTGAGAAAAGAAATCCTCTTGGGGCATCGATGGTTTGGAGTTGCTCACAGTTGAGGGATAGAGGTTTGTTGTTTGCTCAAAGGACATCAGCCTCTACAAAGAAGATGTTGGACAAGATGTTGTAACATCTCAACTGTGTTGTGGCTTGGTCCCAAAATACAACTTGCACTTATTTGTTTTAGCCAAAATTTGCCAAAGGGGGAGATTGTAAGTGCCCTGGCTGGAGAGTTGGCTTCATTTGTAAAACAAATAAGAAAGCAAGTTTACCCAGATTCCCTCTGTTGTTTTAATATGTGGGGTTGAAGAAGTTCAACATCTGGACCAACATGTTATGTAAGATGTCACAACATCAGCATATGACATCGCGCCTGAAATTAAGTACTGATTAAGTAACTATGTGATATGTTGAACGTTTGTAACAACTGTGACTTGTAACCTAACTATTCTAAGTGATCTAAATTATGAAAGAGGTTATTTGTTGAGTTGAAGAAGTTCAACATCTAGGAAAACATGTTAGATGTAATGTCATGACATCTGACTTGACATCACGTCAACAGAATTGATAATTCAGTTACAATTCTGGTGCTTAAATACTCTAAGAATATATGTGGCGTTTCTTATGGAGAATCTGAAGATCAATCAAGAATCAATCAGAATATTTGAAGAAAATACTGTTTCTAAATATGGAGATATTTTAGGAACTAGAAGATTGAAGACCTTGATTATAGGAGAAGTTTACTGCTGAGTTGTAACAGCAAGGAGAAAAGCTTGCTGAGATTTTTGAAGGCCCAAATCCAGTTGGGTAATAGGTTATAAATAGCAGATTGTAACCTAGGGTTTAGGGAGCTCACATAATGTAACATTGGGGGTGTTTTGTTAGGTAAACCTGTCGGTCTGTGGCAAGGTTACCATGTATGTAACTCGAAACCTGTAGGTAAGAGTTTGAGTGTTCTTGGATGAAGCTGTGAAGCAAGTCTAAGTAATTTTTGCATTACTTCATATTTATTGTAATGTAGGAAACCAAGTGGGAGGGCACTGCTTCTTGAGTAGGAGTAAGACTTTTGTTGTTGCGACAATAGGAATGGAAACTGGTAGGTTTCTATCTAGGAGTTCCTAGGTATAGGTTGCACTGGGTAAATGATTAAGTGAAGGATGGGAACTTGTGAAGTTTAGTCCTGAATTAATATTGCTGATAGTGGATCTTCTTCCTGGCTTGGTATGCCCCCAGAGTAGGTGTGTTTCACCGAACTGGGTCAACAACTGATTTGTGTTTTTACCTTCAACACTTTATAATTCTGTCTGTTATATATCAAGGTAAAACTGTAATGTTGTAACAGATGATGTCTCAGAACATGTTAAGACATCATGCTGATATCTGTGCAGAAGAAACAGAACTGCAAAGACTGTTTGCTCTCTGCTGATCATGTGCAACAGATGAACAGAACTAGGCACATCGGTGTTCTATCCTCTGCACCTTCAAAGTAGATCTGGCACAGCTTGGTTAAACTGTGCTTCTGTTACCCTTCAGTACTGAATCATGAAAAATTAGGTATCTACCTTGCAGTGTATTTATTATGTCATATCAGATGTCTAGACATTGAGTATAACATCTGAAGACTGGCATACACCAGAATTTCAGATGGGTCATTTATCATAAAGTATGAGAAAGTTATGCTTGGTCAAAGTTGAGTTGACTTTTCCTACAAAAACCCTAATTTAGCAACTTTTGGGTTTTGATGAATTGTGAGAAATCTTTGAGGAATCATGATCAACCCTTGATCAAATGATGAATAATACTTCAAAATGAGTATGTTGACCAAAAATATTTAAGTTTGACTGTATGTGGGCCACAGTTGACTTTTGCCCTAGCACAGTCGATTTTCAGGCCTTTAAGCAATTGATTGAGCAAACTTCCTCTGTAAGGCTTGAAACTTGACATGGATGATCTTGAGAACATATTAGGACAATGGTGAGCATTTGGGATCCCTTGGAATCAAGTATCTTGATGCCACATGAAACCCTAATTTGAGGTAGACTGCCTTAGGAGAAAGTTTGTCTAGTCAACCCTTGATCTTCCTTGAGCAATTTGAGGATATTTCTTGAAATGTTTTGAGAAATATGGGAGGTAAAATTTTGGGGTACAACACATGGTGAGCTTAATTCTCGTGGAAAGACATCCACCGATACAAAGTTTTCCAATCCAAAACTGTAAGTGACTACTTACCCTGCGAGATCCTTGAAAACATGCATCCACATATCATGCATCATATCATGACAGGTTTCTTCCACACATGTCTCCTTATCTTCCTACTGTTTATTTAAGTAAGATGGATATGGAACATACGGTAAAAGATCTCCAAGCTCAAAATGTTCAATTCCAACAAATGTTCCTGGCTATGGCTAAGGAGTGAGAGGACCTGAAAACTCTCATTCTCAAATATAAGAGGAAGAAGTCCAAGAAATCAGTAGGTATCCTGAACTCGAGAAGAAGACCTGGAGGACCAGTCAAGAGAAATCTAGATCTTTCAACTCCGTCCAACATGGGGGATAGTCTTGAAGAAGAACACAGTCTGGAGATTGGTGAAGCTGAAGCTGACTGCTCTGAGGAACAATATCCTCCCACTGATGACAAGTACAAACAGTTGGAGGATCGCCTCAGTGCTATGGAGATTCAACAGATACCTAGCTTGGATTTAGGAGACATGGGTTTGGTTTCTGGAGTGGTCATCCCGTCAAAGTTCAAAATCCCTACCTTTGCTATGGAGATTCAACAGATACCTAGCTTGGATTTAGTTGACTTTGGCCATCTCACAAAAATTTCCCAACTTCTCCAATGCATATCTTGCTCAATTTTGATCATATGAACATGTTCTTGGACATTTTGGAAAGGTCTTGAAGTCCTCTAACCAATGCCTTTGGTCCCATGTCATTTGAATTTACCAATCTCAAGTTATGGTCTTTGACTTAAAATGCCTTTTTGTTGACTTTTGAAAATGACCTATAATGTTGAAATTGATAACTTTTTGTGAGAGCATTTCTTGGACTTGGAATGTGAAGATGAATTGTAGGAAATGTCATCCTCTTCAAAATGAGCATTGGATGGGATTTTTATGATGAACCATGAAAAAGTTATGCCTTGGTCAAGTTACAGTTGACTTTTCAGCTGTCCAAAAATAGAAACTTTTGCATCTTGATGATTTTTGAGCCATTCTTGTGAAATCATGGTCAAGATTTGACCAAATGATGATTGTGGCTCCAAAATAAGATGTTGACCAAAAATTTTTACTTTTGACTGCCAAATGACCATTTTGCCCCTACAGTTGATTGTGAAGCAATTAGGGTTTTTGACTGTGCAACTTGACCTTGTGAGCCTTGAAACTTGGCATGTAGATGCTTGACAATGTATATGAGCATATGGGACTTGATTGAGCCCTTGAAAACCTCAACTTCTTTGCAAGAACCAAAACCCTAATTTGACTGGCTTAGGAGGGTGGTTGACTGTGCAACCCTTGAGTAGACTTTGAGCAAATTGAGATGATGCTTGTCAAAACTTTGAAGAATATGGGAGGGCAAATTTTGGGGTACAACAGTTGCCCCTGTTCAATATTCTTAGACCTGAGGATGTAGATTGGCTTGTGTGCCTTTCGTGATCCGAGGGTGGAAGATGATTGAACACTAGAGTGCCGAGAAATTTGCACTCACATAGTAGAGTATCAGCAGTGTGATGTCGGGAATGGGCTTATAGATGCCATTTGGAAAGATGGTGGATAGGAGGATGGGCTTATAGATGCCATCTGAAGGTGTGACAGAACTTTTTCGGGAATGGGCTTATAGATGCCATTAGGAAATGTAATGAATAGTTGTGAAGATGGTCTTATAGATGCCATCGGAAGGTGTCGATCGCGTAAGAGATTCCTTAGTGAGAACTTGCGTACTTGAGAAAGATAATTTCCTGGCCTGTTACAGGTGTTGATCTTCACTCAGTCGCTCACAGACATGCCCTGGCTAGATACAGGTATCGAATCTGGAACTTCAAAAGGTTGCTTACAGACGTGCCCTGGCTGGATACAGGAGTCGAATCTCTAAACTCTTCATGCAGACATGCCCTGGCTGGATACAGGCGTCGAATCTACAATCTCTTCAAACGTGCCCTGGCTGGATACAGGAATCGAATCTGGAATTAGTCGTCAACAGATATGCCCTGGCTAGATACAGGAATTGAATCTTCAAACTCTTCAGACGTGCCCTGGCTGGATACAGGAATCGAATCTGTAATTAGTCATCTACAGATATGCCCTGGATGGATACAGGAATCGAATCTTAAAACTCTTCAGACGTGCCCTGGCTGGATACAGGATTCGAATCTGGAATTAGTCGTCAACAGATATGCCCTGGCTAGATACAGGAATCGAATCTTCAAACTCTTCAGACGTGCCCTGGCTGGATACAGGAATCGAATCTGGAATTAGTCGTCAACAGATATGCCCTGGATGGATACAGGAATCGAATCTTCAAACTCTTCAGACGTGCCCTGGCTGGATACAGGAATCGAATCTGGAATTAGTCGTCAACAGATATGCCCTGACTGGATATAGGAATCGAATCTTCAAACTCTTCAGACGTGCCCTGGCTGGATACAGGAATCGAATCTGGAATTAGTCGTCAACAGATATGCCCTGGCTGGATACAGGAATCGAATCTTTAAACTCTTCAGACGTGCCCTGGCTGGATACAGGAATCGAATCTGGAATTAGTCGTCAACAGATATGCCCTGGCTGGATACAGGAATCGAATCTTCAAACTCTTCAGACGTGCCCTGGCTGGATACAGGAATCGAATCTGGAATTAGTCGTCAACAGATATGCCCTGGCTGGATACAGGAATCGAATCTTCAAACTCTTCAGACGTGCCCTGGCTGGATACAGGAATCGAATATGGAATTAGTCGTCAACAGATATGCCCTGGCTAGATACAGGAATCAAATCTTCAAACTCTTCAAACGTGCCCTGGCTGGATACAGGAATCGAATCTGGAATTAGTCGTCAACAGATATGCCCTGGATGGATACAAGAATCGAATCTTCAAACTCTTCAGACGTGCCCTTGCTGGATACAGGAATCGAATCTGGAATTAGTCGTCAACAGATATGCCTTGGCTGGATACAGGAATCGAATCTCCAAACTCTTCAGACGTGCCCTGGCTGGATACAGGAATCAAATCTGGAATTAGTCGTCAATAGATATGCCCTGGCTGGATACAGGAATCAAATCTTCAAACTCTTCAGACGTGCCCTGGCTGGATACAGGAATCGAATCTGGAATTAGTCGTCAACAGATATGCCCTGGCTAGATACAAGTATCGAATCTGGAATTGCGACAGTTGATAGTAATCATCTTTGGGTTAAACCTTTTTCCTGAAAAGGCAAAACATCAGTTGTATGCAATGTCATGATGTATGAAATGCATGATGTCAAGATGTTCAAAAACAAATGAGATAGTGTGTTATGATGCGTATATGCATGCGTCGTGGTGTATGATAATGTAATGTTTATGAATGTATTTTCGTCTAGGAAAATAAATCCTTGACGAATGCCGGGAAGTTGAATCCTGGGCTGATGTTTGAAGAATAGAGTTCTTCGTTTCCGCTGGGGATGATGAGTGTAAGAATAAACCGGTAGGAGAAGATGACTCCGTTGGGGAATAAACTTGTTGGAGAGATTACTCTGCGGGGAATACTCTGTGGGAAGAGATACTTCGCTAAGGATTTGATGATAACTCCGCTGGGAACTCCGTTGATATGTTATGGTGAGGATTTGATGAACTCCGCTGGGGGATAGGAAGAACTTTGCCGGGGATGATCCTTCTGTGGTAATTAGCTGAGGATAACCCAGTTATAAGCTCTGGTGGAGAATAACCTTTGAATAAAACCGGGGAGAGACGTGTGTACTCTGCAGGGGATAAGCTTCCAGAATCTACTGGGGATAAGCTTCCTACTGGGGAGATTAATTCAACTCTCTTGGGGAGACTTTTTGAGACTGCACTGGGGAGTGGCTCCACTAGGGTGTCTTGTATTCCGCTGGGGAACAATCTTATATTAAGACTGCCGGGGATGCTTTGCTTAGGAACGTCTGTTACTCCGCTGGGGAATATTGAGATCTCTGGGGATACCCATCTTCCTTAAGGCTGACAGTAGGCTAACTCTACTTGGGGAGAGTATTGCTGACTTGCTGGAGATACTGTGCCTTGTAGGGATTATGGGAGACCAACTCTGCTTGAGGAGAGTATTGCTGAAATCTGGTCTTACTCTGCGTGGAATGGAGGTATCTTGGTCACGTTCTTCAGCTGAACTTACCTTGGTACCTCGGTGGACAGAGCAACTAGACCACTTTAGACAATTCATTATTGCCCCTGTTTCTAATGTCACCTGTAATTAATCCTTTGTTTCGCATGCAAATATTTATGAATTAGCAATTAGTGTCAAATGCATATATCACAATTGAACATTGGACGTTCTTTGCAAAACAAAACAGATAAAGGAAAAACAGTTGGCGATTTGTCTGGAAAAGTGAATTTGTATTGATTTTTGAATTTTCCTGTAAATAGGCGTTTGTGTACAAGAGGCTGACGTCCTAGCAAGAGAACGCCGCTGAACAACATAGAGTTTATACAATTTTGAAAAGGAAAACAAAACAGCTATGTGCAAAATCCCACTGGGTTCCAACTCTGCTATCGCCTTTATGTCTTCAAGCGTCTCATCACTTGGCTGCTTAGTTGAAGATGAAGCTGATTGATCGATGCCGTCCGAACCTGATAGTTGATACCGAATTCTGGATGCAAAGGTGATCCAATGAGACATAGTATTACGCTTATCCCTAACTTTTTCCTGGACCGCCCTTTCGGGTTTTCAGTCCACCAGGATACCCATTTTTGCCCAAGCCGCCTTTTCAGGTTTTTGACTTGCCGGGTGTACAGATTTTTTTATTTATTTCATCCCTTATTTTTGCCCGAACCCTTTTGGTCCGCCGGGAAGCCCTTACTTTTGCCTAGGTGTGTCAACCTAGCGGGTCTTTAATTCATGCATAGTATCTTTTTATTATGTCTGCATTGGCAGGGTGAGGAAGGTCGTCACCATCCATGGTGGTTAGAATCATGGCTCCTCTTGAGAAGACATGTTTAACCACAAATGGCCCTTCGTACGTAGGGGTCCATTTGCCCCTGGGATCACTCTGAGGAAGGATGATGCGTTTGATTACCAGGTCTCCGACTTGATACTCTTGTCGTCTGACTTTCTTGTTAAATGCCCTGATCATCCGTTTTTGGTACGTCTGACCATGACACATAGCAGTGAGTCTCTTTTCGTCAATTAGGTTTAATTGATCAAGTCGAGTCTGGATCCAGTCATCTTCGCTCAAACCTACATCCTTCATTATCCGGAGAGAGGGTATCTAGACTTCAATAGGCAAGACTGCCTCCATGCCGTAGACCAAGGAAAAGGGAGTTGCCCCGGTTGACGTCCGTGCTGAGGTACGGTACCCATGAAGAGCAAACGGTAACATCTTGTGCCAATCTTTGTAGGTCACTATCATCTTCTGCACAATTTTCTTGATATTCTTATTTGCTGCTTCTACAGCCCCATTCATCTTCGGCCGGTAGGGAGAAGAGTTGTGGTGCTGTATCTTGAATTGTTCGCAGAGCTCGGTGATCATCTTGTTATTAAGATTGGTACCATTGTCCATAATGATCCTTTCTGGGACACCGTATCGACAGATCAGGTTATGCCGAATGAACTGTGCCACGACGTTCTTGGTCACCGTAGCATAGGAAGCTGCTTCAACCCACTTTATGAAGTAATCAATCGCTACCAGGATGAAGCGATGCTCGTTGGATGCCGTAGGTCTGATCTCACCGATCATATCAATGCCCCACATTGCAAAAGGCCAAGGTGCTGTCAAGACGTTCAGAGGAACTGGAGGAACGTGCACCTTATCAGCATAGATCTGGCATTTATGACATGTCCGAGAATGTTGGTAACAGTCAGCTTCCATTGTGGACCAGAAATATCCTGCCCGAAGGATTTTCTTTGCCATAATATGTCCACTGGAATATGTTCCGAAGGTACCTTCATGTAGCTCTGCCATGATCTTTTCTGCTTCAGTCTTATCCACACAACGCAGTAAGGTTGAATCATGGTTTCGCTTGTAGAGAATGCCATTGCCGAGGAAGAACTTTGCAGCGAATCTTCTCAGAAATTTCTTGTCATTAACGGATGCACCCTCGGGGTATTCTTGAGCTTCCAAGTACCTCTTCACTTCATGATACCAAGGTTTTTCAGTTACCTCTTCAGCCTCAAGATCACAGCAATGTGCTGGTTCGTCCAACTTCCAGATAATGATCCGGGGAGCCTCGTTGTCCCATTTGACTTTGAACATGGAAGACATCGTAGCTAACGCGTCCGCCAACTGATTCTCCTCTCTTGGGAAGTGTTCAAAAGTTATCTCCTCGAAGTGGGGAATCAATGTCAACACATACTCTTTGTAAGGAATAAGATTTGGGTGTTTCGTATCCCACTCGCCTTTGATCTGATTGATCACGAGAGTGGAATCTCCGAAGACACTCAGAAACTTGATCCTTAAGTCAATTGCAACTTGAAGACCCATAATGCATGCCTCATACTCTGCCATGTTGTTGGTGCAATTGAAACATAGTCGGGCAGTGAGGGGAGTATGAGTGCCTTTAGGGGATATGATCACAGCACCAATACCGTTACCCAAAGCGTTTGAGGCTCCGTTAAAGTGCATAGACCATCGAGATCCTTCCTCAGGTCCTTCATCCGGTCCAGGTACTTCACAATCAGTCACTACCATGATGTCCTCGTCTGGAAATTCAAAGTTCATTGACTGGTAATCGTCCACTGCCTGGTGTGCCAAATGGTCTGCCAATACACTTCCCTTGATTGCTTTCTGAGTCGTGTATTGGATGTCATATTCCGTCAAGATCATCTGCCATCTTGCTATTCTTCCAGACAGAGCAGGCTTTTCGAATATGTACTTGATCGGATCCATTTTTGAAATCAACAAAGTAGTGTGAGTCAACATATACTGTCTCAGCCGGCGAGCAGCCCATACCAAAGCGCAGCAAGTTTTCTCGAGCAGTGAGTATCGGGTCTCACAGTCGGTAAACTTTTTGCTAAGGTAATAAATAGCGTGCTCTTTTCGGCCAGACTCGTCATGTTGCCCCAACACGCACCCCATTGAGCTGTCCAGTACTGTCAAGTATAAGATTAGAGGTCTCCCTTCAACCGGTGGCATAAGAATGGGTGGTTCTTGGAGATACTCTTTGATTCTGTCGAAAGCAGCCTGACATTCATCGTTCCAACGTACTACTTGATCTTTCTTCAGCAGCTTGAAGATTGGTTCACAGGTAGCAGTTAAATGCGAGATGAATCGGGCGATGTAGCTCAGCCGTCCTAGAAAGCCTCTGACTTCTTTCTCTGTCTTAGGAGCCGGCATTTCTTGTATGGCTTTCACCTTGGCAGGGTCCACTTGAATACCTTTGTCGCTCACGATGAAGCCTAGCAGTTTTCCAGATCTTACCCCAAAGGTGCACTTGTTCGGGTTCAACCTTAGCTTATACAACTTCAGACGGTCAAACAGCTTCTGTAGATGGTCAAGGTGTTCCTCCTCAGTTTGGGACCTTGCAATCATGTCGTCGACGTATACTTCGATCTCATGATGGATCATGTCATGAAACAAAGCAACCATGGCACGTTGGTAGGTTGCCCCAGCATTTTTCAACCCAAAAGGCATGACCTTGTAGCAAAAGGTGCCCCACTGAGTAACAAAAGTGGTCTTCTCCATGTCTTCAGGAGACATCTTGATCTAATTATAACCGGAGAACCCGTCCATGAAGGAGAATACCTTATGTTGAGCGGTGTTGTCAACCAGAACGTCGATATGTGGTAGGGGAAGTCATCCTTTGGGCTTGCCCTGTTCAAATCCCTGTAATCAACACACATTCGGACCTTACCATCTTTCTTCGGAACTGGAACCACGTTGGCAACCCACTGAGGGTAAGAAGTCACTGCCAGAAACCCGGCATCAAATTGTTTCATAACCTCAGCTTTGATTTTCTCGGACATCTCTGGACGCATAGGCGGACCTTCTGTTTAACCGGAAGGCAGTCTTCCTTGGTAGGTAGGTGATGAACCACAATCTCGGTATCCAACCCAGGCATGTCTTCGTAGGACCAGGCAAATATTTCCACATAGTCATGCAGCATCTGGATCAATCGTTGTTTCACACCGAGCTCTAGATTGGCACCAATCTTGACTTCCTTTCTGTCTGTCTCAGTACCCAGATTTACCGTTTCCACTGGCTCTTCATGTGGCTGAATGGCCCTCTCTTCCTGAAGTAACAGTCTTGCAAGCTCACCAGGAACTTCGCAATCATCTTCACCTTCGTCTTCGGCTAAGTTGATCGGATTTTCGAAGTCATAACTGGCAGTAGCAGAGTCGTTACTAGTGAGATCCAGAGTGGATTGGAACCTGTATAAGTGAGTGTGTGTAAATATAGCTGTTTTGCAATATATAAAGAAAGAAAAGGAGCGCAAGATTTGAAATGTGAAAAATGTCCAATGCTTTTATTCATGATATATGAAAGTGACATATAACAAGAGCCCTCACAAATGAAGCCACGGTGCCCTGGGTAAGACACCGGGCCATAAAGTTTCAAATTATTGTTTGTTACAAATTCAAAACAAAGGAGTTCATTACTGAGTGACAAAAGTAATAGGTGTAAAGTCTTTTGCAGTCCAGTTGCTTGGTCCACCATTGGTCGTTGGGTAGATCCAGCTGTCAAATTCGGATTCTTCCACTTCATCATCCATCCTGATAGCATTTACTCCATGATTGGGCATGGGAGCAGTCACAACATTGGGCCTTTCGGGTGCCTCGAACTGAACCTCTTTAGCATCAATAAGGTCTTGAACCTTATTGCTTAGAGCCCAACAATCATCTGTGTTATGCCCCGGGCTATCAGAGTGATAAGCGCAGCGGGCGTTGGGGTTGTACTTCGGAGATGCTGTTTTTACCACCTTCGGAGCTTCCTTGACAGTTACCAGGCTGGTTGACAGCAGTTGCGGAAGGATCTGAGACAGGGTCATGCTGAGCCGAGTGTACTGCCTTTTGGGCCTCTCAACTCTTGGATGGTTGTACTGTTGAGGAGGAGCAGCAGGCTTAGAAATAACCACCGCGTTGACAGCTTGGCGGCGTTCCAGTTTGTTTTGTCTTCTGGGACCATACACAACACTAGCTTCCTTCTTGAAGGGCTTCTTTTCAGTACTCGAGGAGGCACCCTTCTGTATCTTTCCCGATTTGATACCAGCTTCGATCCTCTCACCAGTCAGGATCAAGTCTGTAAACCCAGCAGAGGAATTACCAATCAAGTGATTAAAGAACGGACCAGACAAGGTCCCCAAGAACATGTCTACGAGTTCACGATCCGTCAACGGTGGCTGCACCCTGCCGGCCAGGTCTCTCCATTTCTGTGCGTACTCCTTAAAACCTTCACCCGTTCCCAGTGACATACCCTGGAGTTGGGTACGCGTGGGAGCGAGGTCGGAATTATACTGATACTGCTTATAAAAAGCAGTAGCCAAGTCCTCCCAATTACGAATGTTGGTTCCATCCATCTGATAGAACCATTCGAGATGAGTCCCTGAAAGACTCTCATGGAAGAAATGGATCCATAAGTTCTTGTCTGCAGTGTAAGGCTGGATCTTCCTTACATAAGAACGGAGGTGCATTTTAGGACAGGAAGCCCCGTCGTACTTCACAAAGGCCGGCGCCTTGAACTTCTGTGGGATCACCACCCCAGAAGATAAACCTAGGTCTCCAAAGTCCAACCCAGGCACACGTTGAATCTCCATAGCATTTAACCGGTCCTCCAGCTGTTTGTACTTTTCCTCAGCAGGAGGGTACTGTTCATCATTGAAATCTGTCTCTGTGTCAGAGACCACGGGAGTAGGAACCCTTCCCTCTTGGTGACTGCCTTCCCCAACAGATGGAGTAGTCCTCTCAGCTTCATTCTGCAGTGTATTCCCGAGTCTGCATCCAGTGTTGAACAGCACAATCCTCCTCCTCTTCTTCTTCTTCTTCTTCAGGAGCAAAGCCTTCAACTCCTGTTGTCCCTGGGCCAAGTTCATGACCATCTCTTGAAACTGAGCGTTCTGGGCCTGGAGGGCCTTGATAGCTTGTTCAGTAGTTGGTTCAGGATTCATGATGATTGAGTGTTGAAATAAACAGCGAAGAAGATTAAGCAACTTGTAGAAAAAGGGTACTTGTGATGCATATGATGAATGAAATGCGTATGAATTATGTTTTCAAAGACAATCGGGAATCAACTTTGTAGACAAAAGGAACACACTTTATTAGATTTAAACTTTGGAATTTAAATTGTTCAACAAATTGCCCTTAGGCGTTACAGGAATGAAAATACTGAAAAGGAAAAAAAGCTGTAAAGGAAACATCCAAAGCCCATCAGTGCTTCCATGGCCTCTTCTTCTCAGTACGGATGTAGTCATTCATGATCCGCTCGTTCTCCAGTTGCTTGGTCAGCTTCTGGATCTTCTGTTCCTGTTCGTTGAACTTTTCCCGATAATAATCCCGCTCTTCCTGTAGTTGCGCCCAAGACCTCTTTAGTGTATCAACATCAGTGGGTATCTGAGGAGGGAGTATGGTTGGAGGAACCCCGTCTCTATCAGGAATTTCAAGAATGATAGGCCTGACAGCTTCATATGGCATACCTAACTTCTGAGCACGGATGCGGACCCATTTGTAATAGGGTTCCATTGGTAGAGAAGTCTTCGGTCCCAACTCATGTGGGTCAGCTTTGTGAATTCTGTCCCAAGCTTTGATGAATCTACGGTGCAGTTCGTCACTATCTACCTGAAACTCAAAACTGATGTGAGGCACCAACATCTCATGAGGCCCTGCTCTTCTGGCTCTTCCAAACTGACGGAGAGCTAAACATGGATTATAAGAGATTCTGCCCTGAGTACCAATCAATGGAACGTTAGGATATTCTCCGCAATGATCAATAACGGCCACCTCATCTAAACCTCTGAGAGTCCAAATGATGTCATTATCAGTGAGAGACATTAACCTATGAGCCCAACCTCTTCCTTCTTGGTTCTTCAGCACGAACTTGGGGAGGTGCGAAATAAACCACCTCACTAACAAAGGAGTACAACACCACAGAGTTCCTCGTCTTCGGGCAGTACGAGCATAGAGTTGTTGCAGGATATCACCCAAGAGGGTGGGTACAGGGTTCCGAGACATGAAGATCCTTATGGCATTGATATTGACAAAGTTATCAGGATTTGGGAACAAAACTAGACCATAGATTAAGAGAGCCAGAATGTCCTCGTACGCCCTGAAGTCTAAGTCATTCCAGAAACTGTTAGCTTTACCAATCAAAAACTTAGCCAAGAAGCCCTTAACTCCGCTTCTAGTCACCCAGTTGTCCATTACCTCCTTGTTGGTCAAAGGAAGGGCTGCTGCAATCTCCTCAAGTCTAAGAGCCTTTTCCCAGCCAGTGAAGGGAGTCTGATCCAAGATAGGGATACCAAGCAAATCAGAGAATTCTTCCAGGGTAGGGACCAACTGGAAGTCTTGAAAGGTGAAGCAATTGTACAAGGGATCATAAAACTGGGTCAAGACACTCATCAGTTGTTGGTCCCACTTTGAAGTGACTAAACCGAGAAGAGAACCATGCCTCTGGATGAAGGAAGCAGTGTTTGGAATTCTGTCAACCAACTCTTTAAGCAAATCAGGTGGGTGAACAAAGTTGAGCCGGATAGTGTTCCTTCGCACATGCATCATGATGTCGTACAAAACAGAGCAAAGGTGAAACCCTCTTGTCTTTGAAATAGGTCAGTCCTTATGCAGGATTCATGCAATGGTATGATGGTATGATGTCATGGTAAAGCACACCACAAGTATTCACAAAGGCAAACATGATAAGGCACACAAGTCACACCAGGAAGCCCTTAGAGTTTAGGCCAGCATGAAGTTCAGGTACTACCCTCTTTCAGTTTCGTTGGTTAAGACCTGTCCTATCAAAAGTAATCGGGTTCTAGAGGATCCCAATATCACTGACTACCCTCAATCGGTCATAACTCCACCGTCGCAATCTTTTCTTGCGGCCAGAACCATCGCGAGAGTTTAGCCTCAATGGGTGTAGCATACTGCTATTGTTCTATGGCCAAGTTGGGTCACATTAGGGTTCTAAGGTCGGTTGGTGCTTAATGACTCCTCAGAAGACCCATATTCTCCTTGTTGCAACACAAGGGATATCGGTACAGACCAAGACGCCACACCAATGTAGCCACTGCTTCACCCGTGTCGGTCTACGCCGGACAGGTCCCTCACAGCTTATGCTACCTAAAAGGGTATCCCCAGATCCGGATTAGGATCTATGAAACTCTGATGCAAAGCCCACAAATATAAAGCAATCAAAGCAAAGCAATTGAAAACATAAGTATGATCTAATCCTAAGGTACACCTCACTTTTATAGTCCCCAGCAGAGTCGCCAGTTCTGTGATCGGTGGAAATAGAACTGACTATTTTTTAGCTGGTTTCGCGAAATGTCACGGTAAGCAAGAGTCGCCACCGTCTTTTATGTTCTCCAACATGGAAAGGACAAAAGCACAGCAAAATTCCTTATTCGAGAATGCTTCTCGATTCGGGAGGTAGATTTATAGAAAGGGAAGGTGTTAGCACCCTTTCTATCCGTGGTTATCCACGGGCTCTTAGGTACTTGCTCTTATGTTTTCAAAAGATGTTTGCTTTTCAACTGTGTGTGGGTTTTGAAAAAGTTTTGTTTGAAAAATTTCTAAGTAACTCTTGTATCAGTCCTCAAGAGTGTATGAAAAATTTGTTTGAAAACTTTTAGAAAGTGTGAGTGCGAAAAGTTGTTTTGTTTGTTTGAAAAGAGCAAGTACCCAGGAGAATCTACCTACTCTAAGGAATTAGGCTGTGCAAGAGTCCTTTAGATAGTGCTATCCCACCATTGAGAGGTAGGTAGCACCATCGTTGGAGGTGTTTGGGTCAATTCGATTATCGGGACAGTGTGGTCACCAAAGCAATGGTAGGACACCTTAGAAGTAACCCTAATGTCCTAGATCCTTTGTATCCGAGGCAACCGTTTCGAGGCAACTGGATCTTTTGGACAGAAGGGCGACCTCTAAGACACCCTATACTTGATGACCACGTTCGAGGCAACCAGTGAGGCGTACCCTAGAAGTGGCATGTGCTTTGTGTGTTGTTTTTCAGTTAATGTTTGTCTTGTACATGTTATTTGTGAGCTACGGATTAATTTTATTTACATACATTCTTTCATGCATTTAACAGTTAGGGGTGCGGAAAGTAAATTGCAGAAATGTAAATTCTAACTATTACAAGGCGCGGGTCTATACATCGCCAAAAACAAAAACCCGTTTTGGTAAATAAATACGAGAAATTAAATAAAGCGGTAAAATTCCTATTTAACTATTACATATCTGGAGACAGTTACATAAATAATCAAAATAAATAGATGCGCGCGAGAAGAAATTTAATCGGGAACGTCCTAAGGGTTTTGACCCTTTTTAAGAAAGAAATGAATTTTTTTTGTCCTTTTTTGTAATTAAATGAAATTAGAATTAATGACTAATTAATTAATTTATTAAAAGAAAAAATGTCTTTGTATTTTTATGTTTTTAATGAAATAAAATAAAAGGAATTAAAATTAAAAGTTAATAAAAACCTAATTCTAAATTTATTTTAGTTATTAAGAAAAAAAGGTTAAAGTTGCCTAATTAAAACTAATTCAATTTATTAGTATTTATTTACAAAATAATTACTTAAATGAAATTAATAAAGTATTTACATTTTTTGGTTTTTTTGAATTTTTATTATGAAAAATGTTGATTAATTAAATGGTTAGTAATTAAAACAATAAAATAAATAAAGCAAATGAAAAAAGAAAAAAAAGAAATGCAAACCCAAAAGGGGGGGGTATGGGCCAGAATGAGGTGTGTTGTAAGCAATCTGAAGCCCATTACTCATCCAGCCACGTTGACTCCTTGGATCAAGTGTTTGTTGGTTGACTGAGTGCATGGTTAGGATCACTTCCTGGCCTTTGGATGCATGCCTGTAGCCACCTGGCGCTTTGGATTTGTGAGGCGCATGATAAGCCTTCTTTGAAGCCTGCACACAAGTACGTAAGAAAAAATAATATGGGATTTTGAGGGGACCTGGGAATCGAACCCAGGCCCCAGTGATTCACAGCCAACACCTGTACCACTAGACCACTCATGCGTGTTTGTAAGCATAATGAGAACTAAAAATTATATAAAATGAACACATTATATGTTGGACCAAAGGAAAAGCGCGCGCCTATTTGAATCAGCCAGCCATACATGGACACCTCATCATCGTCTTCATTTATCTGCAAAACAAAAACAAGATAGCGGGGGTTTTTAACCCCCACAAACCAAAACTGCCAAGAATAGCGATTAGAGTTACAGATAACATAAAAAAGACACGATGGTATCAATGAATTCGTCTTGTCCTGACGAGTTTAACCATATATGTCTTGAGGTCTAATTTTATAGTATGAGAAAAGCCCTAATATGAAAGCTCTGAAACCCTAGCATTCGTCCATGGTAGTTTTCGATTCAAGATGTTTCAACACAATTAATCCATACCAAAAGCTTCAGGATGATGTTAGTAATGCAAATCAATAATCAAAACATGTCAATGATGCACAAAAATTGAATTTCGATTATGGAAAAGTTTTTTCAAACCGTGGTTCTGTTTGGCTGTTTCCTTGAGTGCTAGGGCTTATTCTTGATGGCAATAGGTTCCTGGCAATGTCAGTAACGTGATGGAACCAAGAAAAGGGTGTGAATTATCCTGCAAGTGAGAATTCAGTTTGCCAATTTTCTTGAACTTTTTGGAATTTTGTTAGGCCGTTTCAGAGGTTTCTAGGTCGTGCTTGAGGTATGAGAGGCTTGCATATATGTGTATGAATGAGAATCAATCACATTTAGGAGCCTTTAACCATTGCAATTAAGCTTTGGATTTCCTCTTTACCACCATTAAAGGTCTTGCCATGTTTTGTCCAAATTTGAATTTTTATGCTTAATTCAGCTTGGCACGAATTTGGTATGTGAAATATGCTTCATCAAGGTTATTCAAACCACAAGATATAACTTAATTAATTTTTTTGATTTTTATTTGAATTATTATGAATTAAAATGAATTAAATCCATAAAAATTAAATAAAAATGGAAAAATAATTATTTGGTCTTGAAATTGATCATGGGACACGTGGGTGGCATGACAAGGATGAATCAAGTGGAAAAAAGTGGGCCCTTTTGTCAAAAATTGAAGTTTCAAGGATAGTTGACTTTGGCCATCTCACAAACATTTCCCAACTTCTCCAATGCATATCTTGCTCAATTTTGATCATATGAACATGTTCTTGGACATTTTGGAAAGGTCTTGAAGTCCTCTAACCAATGCATTTGGTCCCATGTCATTTGTATTTACCAATCTCAAGTTATGGTCTTTGACTTAAAATGCCTTTTTGTTGACTTTTGAAAATGACCTATAATGTTGAAATTGATAACTTTTTGTGAGAGAATTTCTTGGACTTGGAATGTGAAGATGAATTGTAGGAAATGTCATCCTCTTCAAAATGAGCATTGGATGGGATTTTTCTGATGAACCATGAAAAAGTTATGCCTTGGTCAAGTTACAGTTGACTTTTCAGCTATCCAAAAATAGAAACTTTTGCATCTTGATGATTTTTGAGCCATTCTTGTGAAATCATGGTCAATATTTGACCAAATGATGATTGTGGCTCCAAAATAAGATGTTGACCAAATATTTTGACTTTTGACTGCCAAATGACCATTTTGCCCCTACAGTTGATTGTGAAGCAATTAGGGTTTTTGATTGTGCAACTTGACCTTGTGAGCCTTGAAACTTGGCATGTAGATGCTTGACAATGTATATGAGCATATGGGACTTGATTGAGCCCTTGAAAACCTTAACTTCTTTGCAAGAACCAAAACCCTAATTTGACTGGCTTAGGAGGGTGGTTGACTGTGCAACCCTTGAGTAGACTTTGAGCAAATTGAGATGATGCTTGTCAAAACTTTGAAGAATATGGGACGGCAAATTTTGGGGTACAACACCTTAGAACTCCAAAGAATTTTTGTATGGGCAAGTGACATGATTCTGTAAGACCATCCTAACCCTTCCTCATTCTTCAATACAGACTTGGGGAGGTGCGAAATAAACCACCTCTCCAGCAGCGGAGTGCAACACATGAGGGTCCCTCTTCTTCGCACAGTACGAGTATAGAGAGCATGCAAAACATCACCCAGAAGAGTAGGCATAGGATTGCGAGACAAGAAGATCTTAACCATGCTCACATCTATGAAGGAATCTAGATTTGGGAAAAGAACCAAGTCGTAGATGAGGAGAGCCAAGATATCTTCAAAAGCCTGAAAGTCCAAACTGTCCCAGAATAGTTGAGTTTTGTCCATCAGAAACTTGGCTAAGAAACCTTTAACCCCGCTTCGTGTCTCCCAGTTGAATACTACATCAGCCCTTTTCAAATGTAAAGCTGAAGCAATGTCCTCTGGTCTAGGAGCCTCTTCCAAACCTGTGAAAGGCATCTGCTCGACGATGGATATACCCAATAAGTCAGAAAACTCTTCCAAATTGGGAACCAGCTGATAATCCGGGAAGGTGAAACAATGATACGCCGGATCGAAGAGCTGGAAAAGCACACTCAACATCTGCTCATCAACCTTGGAGGTAACCAAGCTAAGAAGCTGACCATGCCTTCTAATGAATGAAGAAGTATCGGAAACTCTCGAGGCTAAATCTTTGAGTTAAGCAGGTATTTGCACGAAGTTAACTTGGATGGTGTTTCTGCGCATGGAAGCCATAATCTGCAAAACAGAACAAAGATAAATCCCCTCGGTCTTTGAAATGGTTAGTAAATGGAGTATGCATGCTATGTTATGACGCATGATGTCATGGTAAAAACACACCACAAGTATCGCAGATAACAGACATGGTAAAGGCAAACAAGTCACACAATAGCCCTTAAGTTTCAGGCTTGCATGGGGTCTATGAACTACCTTCTTGAAGTTCAGTTCGTTTCAACCTATCCTAATAATAGTAACCGGGTTCTAGAGGTTCTCAATATCACTGACCATCCTCCATCGGTCATGGTTTCAGCTCACGCAATCTTTTCTTGCGGCCGGAACTATCTCGAGAGTATGGTCTCAATGAGTGTAGTATCGAGTATCAACCAGTTCCCAGCTCTACACCAAGACCGGCTATCTCACTACTTCCTATGGCCAAGTTGGTCAATTATAGGTTCTAAGGTCAGTTGATGCTTAACGACACACATAACAGCCCCGTATTCTCCTCGTTTCTCCACAAGGGATACCGATACCAACCAATGTGCCATATCAACGTAGCTACTGCTTCAACCGTATCGGTCTACGCTGTACAGTTCCCTCACAGTTTATTGCTACTTACCTAAAAGGTGTCCCCCAGATCCGGGCTAAGATCTATAGTAACTCCCAATACAAAGCCCTCAAAGATATAGCAATCAAATCAAACAATAGAAGCAAATATGATGAACTAATCCTAAGGTATACCCCACTTATCCGTCGCCAGTGAAGTCGCCAGTTCAACAAAAATGCAATTAATTGCCACCATGAGCTTGCAAACATGTTAGGGATTCAGAATATGCTATTGAAACATGATGAAGATGCAAGAATAAAGGAATACGATTTTAAAAAAAGAACCAAACCGTGAGGGTCGTGGAGATGAATTTTGGGTACGAGGATGCTTTTTTTTTATTGGTATAGCTTCCTTGTATGCCCAGGAAGCGAATGAGATGGCTTGGGAGTCTTGTAAATGCCTGGAAGTATGAAATCAAGTCAGCAATTTTTGGTGATTTTTTCAAGTTTTGTTCTTCCTCTCCACACCTCAAAACCTTGCATTTTTTATCTGCCTTTGTCCACTATATACCACTGATGGAATTAGGTTTACAAATATGCCTTCAATCTTTGTCAATTATGGCTTTTGATCTTGATTTGATTTCCAAGAAAATATTTCCAAAAATAGGCCAAAACCAATCTTTTCATGCACACATAGGCCTTGTACGATTTGATTTTGTTGCTAGTTGTATAAGGAACCTGAAACATGCACCAAATCTCAAGACTTAAATGGTTTGGATATTTTCATGATTTATTTTGATTTAATTGAAATAAAAAACCAAAATAAATGGTAAAAATAAAATAAAGGCAATTGGAAAAGTCTAGGGCTCATGGACCATGCTACCAACTCAAAACAAGTGCAAAAAGTTAGACCCACTTGACAAAAATTGCAATTTGAGGCATATTTGACTTTTGACAATTTTGCAAAAAAGGTCAACTTCACCAATGCATAACTTCCTCAATTTTGACTCTTTGAAGGTGTTCTTGGACTTTTTAGAAAGCTAGAGATGTCCTCTAAGCAACCCTTTTGGTATCATCTCAATTGGGTCTTCCATGTTCATGTATGAAGCTTTGACAAAAAAAGTGTATTTGTTGATTTTTCAAAATGACCTATAATGTCCAAATTCATAACTTCTTGTGAGTGCATAGTTTGAACTTGGGAGATGAATATTAATTGTAGGGAATTGCATCCTATTCAAAATGAGCTTTGGATGGGTCATTTATCATAAAGTATGAGAAAGTTATGCTTGGTCAAAGTTGAGTTGACTTTTCCTACAAAAACCCTAATTTAGCAACTTTTGGGTTTTGATGAATTGTGAGAAATCTTTGAGGAATCATGATCAACCCTTGATCAAATGATGAATAATACTTCAAAATGAGTATGTTGACCAAAAATCTTTAAGTTTGACTGTATATGGGCCACAGTTGACTTTTGCCCTAGCACAGTCGATTTTCAGGCCTTTGAGCAATTGACTGAGCAAACTTCCTCTGTCAGGCTTGAAACTTGACATGGATGATCTTGAGAACATATTAGGACAATGGTGAGCATTTGGGATCCCTTGGACTCAAGTATCTTGATGCCACATGAAACCCTAATTTGAGGTAGACTGCCTTAGGAGAAAGTTTGTCTGGTCAACCCTTGATCTTCCTTGAGCAATTTGAGGATCTTTCTTGAAATGTTTTGAGAAATATGGGAGGTAAAATTTTGGGGTACAACACATGGTGAGCTTAATTCTCGTGGAAAGACATCCACCGATACAAAGTTTTCCAATCCAAAACTATAAGTGACTACTTACCCCGCGAGATCCTTGAAAACATGCATCCACATATCATGCATCATATCATGACAGGTTTCTTCCACACAGGTCTCCTTATCTTCCTACTGTTTATTTAAGTAAGATGGATATGGAACATACGGTAAAAGATCTCCAAGCTCAAAATGTTCAATTCCAACAAATGTTCCTGGCTATGGCTAAGGAGTGAGAGGACCTGAAAACTCTCATTCTCAAAGATAAGAGGAAGAAGTCCAAGAAATCAGTAGGTATCCTGAACTCGAGAAGAAGACATGGAGGACCAGTCAAGAGAACTCTAGATCTTTCAACTCCGTCCAACATGGGGGATAGTCTTGAAGAAGACCACAGTCTGGAGATTGGTGAAGCCGAAGCTGACTGCTCTGAGGAACAATATCCTCCCACTGATGACAAGTACAAACAGTTGGAGGATCGCCTCATTGCTATGGAGATTCAACAGATACCTAGCTTGGATTTAGGAGACATGGGTTTGGTTTCTGGAGTGGTCATCCCGTCAAAGTTCAAAATCCCTACCTTTGCCATGTACGATGGAGTCTCTTGCCCTAAGATGCACTTAAATTCTTATGTCCGCAAGATTCAACCATACACAACTGATCCGAAGCTTTGGATCCATTTCTTCAAAGAAAGCCTAGTAGGGACTCAACTCGAATGGTTCTATCAATTGGAGAGTTCTCGCATCCACCTGGGAGGATTTAGTTGCTGCTTTCTACAAACAATATCAGTATAATGCTGATCTTGCACCAACTCGTGTGCAATTGCAGAATATGACCATGGGTTCCAACGAGAGCTTCAAAGGGTATGCCCAAAAGTGGAGAGATCTGGCTAGTAGGGTGCAACACCCTTTAACTGACAGGGAGTTGATTGACATCTTTATGGGAACTTTGACAGGGCCTTTCTTCAAACACTCGATCAGAAGCTCCTCAGTCGGGTTCACCGAGCTAATACTGACCAGCGAAAGGGTCGAAGTTGGCATCAAAAAGTGGAAATATCCAAGGAGCTACACCTTCTGATGCTCAGAAAAAGCCAAACAATGGGAAGAAAGAGTCCAATGTTGTGTATGGTCAAAAGAGTCATCATGACCAACACGTAGGAGCAATCTTGATCTCTAATCTTACGCCTGCTCAACAAAGACAGGGGTATCAGCATAAGGAGGTCGCGCCTAAAATACAATTCACTAAGATCAACATGTCACTGGCTCAAGCGCTACAACACATGTTGAAGGCAGAGCTGATTACGTTAAAGGCTCCTCTCCGGAACCCAAATACTTCCGCTCATACCTATCATCCCAATGAAAGGTGTGTATACCACTCTGATAGTCCGGGACATGAAACAAACAACTGTTGGGCTTTGAAGAACAAGGTCCAAGACATGATTGATTCCAAGGAGATCGAGTTTGACCCTCCGGAGACTCCAAACATAATCACTGCTCCTATGACGAATCATTGAAAGCTTTTGTTCATTTGAATTTTCAAGTTGTAATCTCTTTTGTTATTCAAACAATTATCTATTAATGTCAAACTTTGTTTCATTAATGCATTGCATATGTTTGTCTTGAATTCATCCGTTCGTTTTCTCTATATTTAAACTATGCCTTTTACTCTCTTTATGACATTCAACTCTTGCTAAAATATACAAGCCTTTAGAGGGAGAATGACGAAAACAATGCCATAATCTCATACAGTATGCTTTTGAACAGACCTTGCTGACGATGTACATGCGTTTTTTTTTTCAAATCCTAAACACTGGAGTTATAAGGAAGATAATCCCTAGTCAACCCCTGCGAGCAAAAGAAGTAGAAGTTTTTCTTTTTCACAAAATTAAAACCTTTAAACAAAACCTGGGGCAGGGTAGTCTCTCAGTTAATTCAAACGCGCGTTAAGCCGCAAACTCTCATCTCGTAATACAACGAATGACGTCAAGAAACATTCCTCTGGAATCAAAAGACGATGATGGTTCCCTATCACATAGGCAGTCATTATCTCTCAAAAAAAAGAAAATCCCACTAAGTCAAAACCTACGAAGGAGACTTAAAGAAAACTGGGGCATCCCGCTGACTGTAATCTCAAAACAAGAACAATCAGGCAAAAATCAAGGATAACAAATCAAAAAGAGGTCACTACAAATCCTCAACAACATGAAAAAAAATGTTGCAAAGATGATTGCCTTCCAACAAACTTAACTTGTTTGAACCATCACTAAAATGTCATTCCAAGATTCAATTGGAACTCAAACGTACAATTAATTGAGTTTATGACTGAAGAACATCACGAAGAACGGGTGGGTACAAATACACTTTGAGCGTTTATCCTTTGTTTCTTAAACCGTGAACCAAGCCACGTTACAACCCTTCAAAAGTCCTAATTGAAGCATGGGTTAGTTCGAAAGCATACTGTTACAAAAGGTATCCTGACTCCTGTAAGGCTTTACTAAAAATCCAGAGTTGAATTACAAAATTATTTACTTGCTAAAAATGTATTTTCAAAAATTTCAAGACAAGCATAAACTTTGGATTACTTGAATATCACTATTTGCATATGGTTATTTGTTTGACCGTAGAGAAATTCACACAACGAATATCCAGTGAACGAAAGCTCTCTCAGTGAACAAAATCAATTCAAGTAGGATGACACTCCCATTGACAAATCTCCTATTAACAAGGGGACATGATATGTCATTATCCAGCACACCTGGGGAAGTCCGGTCAAGATTCCAAGAAATCTCTCAAAGTGCAGAGTAACCAGGGGCAAGTCTCCATCTCCATCACTTGGGGCATTGAACGTCAATCTCAGCGAAGGGTTACATACAATCAAACATTTTCTGGCAATGCCATAAACACTTGCTGCTAGGGGCAATGACAAGTCTCCCCAAAGTCCTTCTCATAGGATGATTCCCCAGTAAAAGTTTAATCTCTGAACACCTTTCCCCAGCTGAGACAACCTCAAGAGTCCTCGAGGACTTTCCCCAACAAAGTCGTCACCTCTCTAGCAGACCGGCAACAAGGTTTATTTCCCCAACAAACTACAGATTCCACATCTTGAGTTTGCCTCTCCGACTACTTCAAATCAAAGGACCACAACTCCTCTTCCCCAGTAGAGTACTCTACAGTCCCTAGCAAGTTACTGTGAAGCCTGGACCCAACCAAACATTAGTTCAACTTCGACTCCCTAGTAGAGCAACGGACAACCGAGACTCCTGAACTTTTTCCCCCAAGCAGGAATCAATACTCTCCACAGAGTTCTCAACTTTCCCCGACGGAGTTCTCCTCAACAAAACAGGAATCCCCGGTGGAAATATTCTAAGCAAAGTTTTAAGACACACCAACTATTCAACAACAGTCTAAGATTTAACAATTCCCCAACATTTGTCAAGGATTTATTTTCCAGACAAAGATACACTTTAATAAACATGTCACATTTCATACATCCTATTTGCATACATGATAAGTGCATACGACACAATCTCATTTATTTTGAGAACATCGTGACATCATGCATTTCATACATCATGACATTACACACAACTAACGTTCCACCTTTTTCAGGAAAGATCGATCAACAGATGGTTACCATCAACCATTTTCAAGTTCCAGATTAATACCTGTAACAAGCCAGGAAAACTATCTGTGGACGACTGATTCCAGATTAATACCTGTAACAAGCCAGGAAAACTATCTGTGGACGACTGATTGTAGATTAATACCTAAAACCAGACAAGACAACTATCTACTTGACCAGATGAGGCAACCCACATAGGTTCCTTCTCAGGAAATTTCAGATGCAGTTTTACACGAACTTATCATGAAGCAACCCTACACAGGTTCCTTCTCAGGAAATTTCCGAGATGCAATTTTACACGGACTCATCATGAAGTAACCCTACACCGGTTCCTTCTTTTTCCAAGATGCAGTTTTACACGGACTCATCATAAAGCAACCCCACACAGATTCCTTCTTAGGAAATTTCAGATGCAGTTTTACGCGGACTCATCATCAAGAAACCCTACACAGGTTCCGTCTCTTTCCAAGATAAAGTTTTACACTGACTCATCATGAAGTAATTGTCCAAAATTCCTTCATCATCTGTTTGGAGTAGAAATCGTCTCAGACTCCTTCATCACACATCATTATCAAAAAAGACCTTCTCTGATTAGATTTATTTCTTCCAGTTAAAACAGGCGACCAAAGACCTTCTCTGGTTAGATTTATTTCTTCCAGTTAAAACAGGCGACCAAAGACCTTCTCTGGTTAGATTTAATTCTTTCAGTTAAAACAGGCGACCAAAGACCTTCACTGGATTAGATTTATTTCTTCCAGTTAAAACAGGCGACTAAAGACCTTCTCTGGTTAGATTTATTTCTTCTAGTTAAAACAGGCGACCAAAGACCTTCTCTGGATTGGATTTATTTCTCCAGTTAAAACGTACGACCAAAGACCTTCTCTGGTTAGATTTATTTCTTCCAGTTAAAACAGGCGACCAAAGACCTCCTCTGGTTAGATTTATTTCTTCCAGTTAATGACAGGCAACCATAGACCTTTTCTGGAAACAATGCATATGCGATCCAGATATGGATGACATTCTGATACTTATTCCAGATTCCTTCCAGAAACAGTATAGATGCGATCCAGATATGCCTGACATTCTAATACTTATTCCAGATTCCTTCCGGAAACAATGCAAATGCGATCCATATATGGTTGACATTCTGATACTTATTCTAGATTCCTTCTGGAAACAGTGCAAATGCGATCCAGACATGGCTGAGATTCTGATACTTATTCCAGACTCCTTCTAGAGACAGTTCAGATGTGATTGAGATATGGCTGACATTCTGATACTTATTCCAGATTCCTTCTAGAGACAGTCCAGATACGATCTAGATTCGGATGACATTCTCTAACTCATTCAAATACAGTCCAGATATGATCCAGATTCGGATGTCATTCTGTCACTCATTCAAATACAGTCCAAATACGATCCAGATTCAGATGTTATTCTGTCACTCATTCAAATACAGTGCAGATACGGTCTAGATTCAGATGTCATTCTGTTACTCATTCAAATATAGTCCAGATACGATCCAGATTCGGATGTCATTTTGTCACTCATTCAAATACAGTCCAGATACGATCCAGATTCAAATGTCATTCTGTCACTCATTCAAATACAGTCCAGATATGATCCAGATTTGGATGTCATTCTGTTACTCATTCAAATACAGTCCAGATACGATCCAGATTCGGATGTCATTCTATCACTCATTCAAATACAGTCCAGATACGATCCAGATTCAGATGTCATTTTGTCACTCATTCAAATACAATCCAGATATGATCCAGATTCGGATGTCATTCTGTCACTCATTCAAATACAGTCATGATATGATCCAGATTCGGATGTAATTCTGTCACTCATTCAAATAGATTCCAGATATAATCACCTTTGTATGGCATCTTGAAGCCCATCTCCAACAACTTTCCCTCAACCTTCTAAATGGCATCTTTAAGCCCATTCCCTTTACCATCAACCATCTTCGAGTGCAAATTTTCTGGGCACTCTAGTGTTCAATCATCTTCCACCTTCAAGTCACGAATGGTAGAATTACCAATCTAACTCTTAAGGCGTATGAAGATTGAACAGGGGCAGCTGTTGTACCCCAAAATTTGTCCTCTCATTTCTTAAAGAATCACCCTGGATCCTCAAGTTTGCTTCCATCCATTTCCAAGCCTTGAACTACAATTTTTCAAGAAAATCATCCACAAGGGCAAAATGGTCAAAACACACTGAAAAAGTCAAACTTTGACTTTTAAATCAAAAAAATCAAGTTTCAAAAATTATATTTCATCAAGACATGAAACTAGTTCATCAAAATCAGAAGTCAGAAATTACTCTGAAAAAATCAAATTTCTAAACATTTGGAAATTTTTCTAAGTATTAAGAGAATGTGATACTTCAGAACTTCTGAGTTAGCCCCCACACAAGCGCAGTCAAAAGTTGCAAGCATGGTCCAGAACATAGTCTTCAATAAGAACATGACTCTTCAGCGTATGGAGGTTACGTTTCTGATCTTATATGATCAGAACATCACCATAACACTCAGCAAATTCTGGATATTCTCAAGACAGAGTTTGGTCAGAACTCTGGGCAAGTTTTCACAAAAGCTCAGTCAGAGTTTTCTAGGGTAATTCAAAGAAGGTTAAGAAGCGTGTTGCAAGATCTCTAGAAAGTCTGAAAGCTCCTTCAGAACATGTTGGAGCCAGAAGATAAGAGGATCAGAAGATTAGATGCTACTCAAACTCAGAACTTCTGATCCAGAACTAAGCCTTGGTGTAGAATCTCACGTTGCAGGATTTCTGTTTGTGATAAGTTTCATCATCATTTAATGCTCATTTAATGCTCACAACCACTTTCTGAGTCTTTATCCAAAGGATTTTCACCACGTGTACCTCTATTGTCTTGGGATAGCAACTTTGATACTAAGCCCATGCTTTGCTTTTTGCTTTTCCTTAATTCCTGCTAACAACCACCATGCTTGCTTCAAGAACAAGGAAGTGCTTCAGCATATGAAGGTTATATTCAACGCTTTAGTCAGAACTTGACCAAATCCGAAAACCTTGTTTATACAACCTGCTGCAGTAACCAACAGCTAGTTCAGCCTACGCCTGTATCCCATAATTGCACCAAACTAGCATATGAAAACAGTGATGAAAAAGCAAAGGAGTAGTATGCCAAAAGTGTTTAAAACTCATTTGTTTTTCCCCCCAAAACCACAAAAAAATCATCTATAAATGCTTTTCTCCATCACATGTTCAATGGGTTGGATTTTGGAGAGAGGTTGGCAAAAAGGAGAGAAAACAAAGCTGTGAAACCTTCATAAAAAATCCAGAAATCCCAAACAAAAAGCTAAAACTTTTTTCTTCCCTTTGGATAAAAGAGCTTGACGCTTCCTCTTTCGTTGCTCTTGCTGACTCAAAACATCCAAAGGCAGCCACTCAAAGCTCCAAGCCCACGCTCCAGATTCAAGGTAAGTCTTTCTGACCTTTTCATTTTTTATTCAGAACATCCTTAAACATGTAAATACCATAGTATTAATGTTGTTTATATCATTGCATGAATAAAAAAACTATGGATCAAAACTTCTTGACTAAGGCTAGGCTCAGGATCAGGATTAGAACTTCTGTAAACCGTTGTGCTTTTTTATCCCTCTGATTTGCTATTTGTTAAAAACTGAATGGATTACTGATGTGCTGATTGAGAATTGAAATATGAAACAGAACTTCTGTTTTTCACTCACCATTTTAACACACAGAACTTCTAGGATTTTCTCACTGTTTAAGCACGCAGAACTTCTGAGTTCTCTTCACTGTTTTAACACACAGAACTTCTATGATTTTTCTCACTGTTAACACACACTGAACTTCTGATGTTCACCCACTGGCTCAGCACAACACTGAACTTCTGATGACTCACTCACTGTTCTAACACATCACAGAACTTCTGAGTTCTCCTTACATGTCAAATACACTGAACTTCTGATGTTTCCATCAGCTGTTTTCAAACACTCAGAGTTGCTGATTTTCACATGCTGACAATACAGAACTTCTGACTTTTGGTTCACTGGATGAACACCACCCAGAAGCTCTGTGTTTTCCTTCTAACGTTTTTTGTAGGACTTTAGAATGTACCAATCCAGAACCTCTGTTCCCTTTCCCTCTGAAGTTTCTTGTATGGCCTCAGAGTGCATGAATCCAGAACTTCTGATACCCACTGACGTTTCCTGCTGAGTCATCACGCGACTGGCTTCAGAACTTCTGATCCTTGTTGTTTTTCTTGCAGCAGCACACTGTTTTCTATCTTTCATTTATTTTCTTTTTCATCATTTTTAATATTAACTCCTTTTTTTTATTAACATAAAAAGACATAAAAATATTTTATTTTATTAATTAATTAATTCATTTCTTTTTCATTAAGATAAAAAACCATTTTCTAACAAGTCAATTTCTTTCTTATATTGTACATTTCAATATGATTGTAATAGATAATTAGGACTTAAATTCCTTGCAACCCCCATTCATAAATATGTACCCCCATCCCTCTAATATTGTAATAGCGTAGGACTTTATATTTCTGCACTTTTATTGCTTTCATATGTTGTTAGTAATTAGGGTGTGTATGGCAAGATTAAAACTAATCTTTAGATCACCCTAATCAAGACAAAATGCATGCAAACAAACACACTTGCACACGAGCACCCCTAGGGTAATCTCACTTGTTGCCTATCGGAAAATAGTCATGTCCCTCGAACATGGGAGTTTTAGCAAAAGACCCTCGATAAAAGATCGTAGTCCCTCGATGACCCTCGATGTTGCCTTCGGTAAATGATCTAGTCCCTAAAACGACATTGCTAAAACATCCCATATGTTGCCTTTTATGACTATACAAACGTCCCAATGCCCGTCCCTTCACATCTAATGATGGGGCTTCTTACCAAAACAATGGTAAGATAGCAACATCTAAAGGAGGAGGAAAAGCACATTTAAGACCTTTTGAGTAGGTAGATTCGCTCCTAGTTACTCGCTTGCTTACAACAAAAACATTTTTTATACACCCACACTCTCATCTTTGAACTATTTTTCGAAACAAACACTTTGTATGCGTTTTTATAAAAATGAGAATCATTACAAAGTTACATTTTCAAAATACTTTCAAAAACACATCTCACAAACACATCTTTGAACTATTTTCGAAACAAACACTTTGTATGCGTTCTTATAGAAACGAGAATCATTACAAAGTCACATTTTCAAAATAATTTCAAAAACCACACCACAAGCACAATTTCAAACAAAAAGCAAGTGATCTAGCAAGTAACTAAGAGCCCATGGAAAACTATGGATGAAAAGGGTGCTAATACCTTCACTTTTCATAATCTACCCCCCGAACCCGAGAAAACATCTCTAAAGGTCTTTCCTGTGCTTTTTCACCTTTCCTTTTTGGATAAAAGAAAAGTCGGTGGCGACTCTTGCTAAACCACAATATTTGCGAACACAAATGCAAAACCTTCAAGTCAGTTCTCCCACCGTATCACACATGTGACCATATATGTCGGAAAAGATTAAAGCAGATGTCATGAAACAATTCAATGCTGGATTCTTGGCCGTCACCTCTTATCCGCAATGGGTTACCAATGTTGTTCCCATGCCCAAAAAGGAAGGCAAGGTACGAATGTGCATGGACTATAGAGATTTGAATTGGGCAAGCCCTAAGGATGATTTCCCACTTCCCCATATCGACATCCTAGTTGACAATACAGCACAACACAAAGTGTTTTCTTTCATGGACGGTTTCTCAGGTTACAACCAAATCAAAATGGCGCTCGAGGACATGGAGAAGACAACCTTTGTCACACAATGGGGCACATTCTTCTACAAGGTTATGCCATTCGGACTGAATAATGCCGGGGCAACCTATCAGCGTGCCATGGTAGCTCTATTTCATGACATGATACACCATGAAATAGAGGTCTATATGGACGACATGATAGCTAGATCTCAAACAGAAGAAGATAATCTTGACCATCTACAGAAACTCTTTGAGAGACTAAAGAAGTACAAGCTGAGGTTGAACCCAAATTAATGCATATTTGGGGTGAGGTCTGGTAAACTCCTAGGCTTTGTTGTCAGCAATAAGGGTATTGAAGTAGATCCTGCAAAGGTGAAAGCGATACAAGAGATGCCTGCTTCTCGTACTGAAAAGGAAGTCAGAGGATTCTTGGGACGTTTAAAATACATTGCCAGATTCATTTCTCACATGACAGCTACTTGTGAACCAATCTTCAAACTATTGAAGAAATATCAAGTGGTCAAATGGAATGATGAGTGCCAAACTGATTTCGACAAGATCAAAGAGTACTTACAAAAGCCTCATGTTCTGATGCCACCAATCGAGGGAAGACCATTGATCATGTATCTGACTGTTTTGGAAAATTCAATGGGGTGTGTTCTGGGGCAGCATGACAAGTCTGGACGAAAAGAGCACGCTATTTATTACCTGAGCAAAAAGTTTACCGACTGTGAAACAAGATATTCACTGCTCGAGAAAACTTGTTGCGCTCTAGCATGGGCTGCTCGCCGGATAAGAGAGTATATGTTGACCCATACTACCTTGTTGATATCTAAAATGGATCTGATAAAATACATCTTCGAGAAACCTGCTCTCTCTGGGAGAATAACGAGATGGCAGATTATCCTGACGGAATATGACATATAGTATACTACCCAGAAAGTAATAAAGGGCAGTGTACTAGCTGATCACCTTGCTCACCAAGCTATGGAAGACTACCAGTCCATGAAGTTCGAATTCCCAGATGAAGACATCATGATGGTAAACAACTGTGAAGAATTCAGACCATATGACAGACCTGAACAAGGATCCTGATGGACCCTGGTTTTTGACGGGGCATCCAACGCACTCGGCAATGGTATTGGTGTTGTACTCATATATCCTGAAGGATGTCATACTCCTTTTACGGCAAGACTCTGCTTCAATTGTACAAATAACATGGCGGAATACGAAGCGTGCATCTTTGGTCTTAAAGCTTCCATAGACTTGGGGATCAAATCCTTAAGTGTGTTCGGAGATTCAACTTTGGTTATCAGCCAGATCAAAGGGGAATGGGACACCAAACACCCTAACCTTATCCCCTACAAAGAACATGTGTTAACATTGCTCCCAATTTTGAGAAGATTACCTTCGAGCATTTCCCGCGAGAAGAAAAGAAGCTAGCAGACACACTAGCCACAATGTCATCCATGTTTAAACTTGGGACAACGAGGCTCCCCAGGTCACCATTGAGCGAATGGAGGAACCAGCTCACTGTCACGAGATTAATACTAAAGAAGTAGTGGACCAGCCTTGGTTTCACGAAGTCAAGAGGTATCTCGAGGCTCAAGAATATCCAGAAGGAGCTTCAGTCAATGATAAGAAGTTCTTAAGGAGATTATCCGCTAAGTTCTTCCTTAGTAATGGAATTCTTTACAAACACAATCATGACTCTGTGTTTCTTCGGTGCGTAGACAAGGTTGAAGCGGAAAAGATCATGGCCAATCTACATGAGGGCACTTTTGGCACCCATTCCAATGGATATACGATGGCAAAGAAAATCCTACGGGCAGGTTATTACTGGTCTACCATGGAAGAAGATTTCTATCAACACTCTCGAACCTGCCATAAGTGTCAGATCTAGGATGACAAGGTGCACGTACCTCCGGTTCCTCTGAATGTCTTGACGGCTCCTTGGCCCTTTGCTATGTGGGGCATCAATATGATTGGGGAAATCAAGCCAACAGCCTCCAATGGACACCGCTTCATCCTAGTGGCCAGTGACTATTTTACAAAGTGGGTGGAGGCAACTTCTTTTGCTTCTGTTACCAAGAATGTTGTCGCCCGGTTCATCAAGCAGAATCTCATCTGTCGGTACGGTATCCCAGAGAGGATCATTACAGACAATGGTACGAACTTGAACAGTACTATGATCACTGCCTTGTGCGAGAAATTTAAGATCCAACATCATAATTCTTCCCCTTACCGACCAAAGATGAATGGTGATGTCAAAGCCGCAAATAAGAACATTAAAAAGATCATACAGAAAATGACAGTCACATACAAATATTGGCATGAGATGCTACCATTCGCTCTCCACAGATATCGTACCACAACTCGCACATCAACCGGGGCAACACCCTACTCTCTGGTATACGACATGAAGGTTGTCATGCCTATTGAGGTTCAAATACCCTCTTTGATAATTATGAAGGATGCAGGGTTGAATGAAGAGGATTGGATCCAGACTCGACTTGATCAACTAAACTTGATTGATGAGAAAAGGATTATTGCTGCCTGTCATGGTCAAATGTATAAAAAACGGATGATCAAGGCTTTCAACAAAAAGGTCAGACGACAAGTGTATCAAGTTTGGGATCTGGTGATCAAACGTATCATATTGCCGCAAGGTGATCCCAGGGGCAAATGGACTTCTACATACGAAGGACCATTTGTAATCAAAAACATATTCTTTAGTGGAGCAATGATCTTGACCACCATGGATGGCGACGACTTTCCGCATCCTGTAAACGCAGACATAGTCAAACGATACTACGCACAAGAGACCCGCTAGGTTGATGCACCTAGGCAAAACAAGGGCATCCTGACGAACCAAAAAGGTTCGGGCAAAAATTAGGGATAAAACAAAAAAATATGTACACCCGGCAAGCTGAAAACCTGAAAGGGCGGCTTGGACAAAAAAGGGTATCCCGGTGGAATGAAAACCCGAAAGGAAGGTCCAGGAAAAACTTAGGGAATTAAAGCGTATGACTATGTCCTGTTGGATCACCGTACGGACAACCTTTGGCTTCCACTGACAAACTCAGAGGTTCTGATCAATTCAATCATCCTTAGACAAGGCAACAAATAGACAAGATGCTCAGAGACACGAAGGCTATAGCAGAATGGGAACCCCATGGGATTATTGCACATAGCTATCTTTTCTTTGTATAAAAATTTTCATTTTTTTACGACGACATTCTCTTACTAGAATGTTTGTCTCGTTGTACAAAAATACTTACTCAAAATCAATACAAAGATATCCCTTTTTAAAGTGCAAAAACTATATGTTTTTCTTTTCGCTGGTGTTTTGTTTATAAAAACGTCCAATGATTCATTGTTGAACATATGCATTTGGACATAATTACAGTTTACAAATAAACAAAATAAAAGACAATTGCTGATGGCTTTAAGGGATATGGAAATCTCTCTAATTTTATCTCCATAAAATTCTCCACAGTGTGTAGTTTAATCCCCAGCGGAACAAAGCGCCCAGTTTATCAATTCCCTGTAGAAGTTGCCAAATTTCTCAGAATTCCCCAACCAGGATTTTTCAAACAGTACACGACATTCCCCTTACAACAAAGTTTATTTCTCTAAAGGGAAATTCGTCAACACTTCTACTTCACAACATGAAGACTTATGCTTCATATCCTCAGCAACAGACATGGATTTATTTTCCCCAGTCCAATAGCAGTACATCAGAATTAGCTCATATGCGCATACATCGCATCCATATATCATAAACATTGATAACACGACTGCATTACACTATGCATTTCATACAACATGACTTTGCATTTTAGCTAACATTTTACCCTTTTTAGGATAAGGTTAACAACTACCATTAACAACCTTCAAAGTTTTTAGATATAGTTCAGATATGCTCTAGACACGGATGCCATCCTGACACTCATTCAGATTCAAATCTCAGATACAGTTCAGATGCGCTCCAGACACTGATGCCATTCTGATACTCATTCAGATTCAACTCTCAGATATAGTTCAAATACGCTCCAGACACGGATGCCATTCTGATACTCATTCAGATTCAACTCTCAGATACAGTTCAGATATGCTCTAGACACGGATGCCATCCTGACACTCATTCAAATTCAACTTTCAGATACAGTACAGATACACTCCAGACACGGACGCTATTCTGATACTCATTCTTTCAGCTTACAAATTACTATTCAACAATCACTCTTGGATGGCATCTACAAGCCCATATTTAACAATTTTCTATCACCTCTGCAAATGGCATCTTTAAGCCTATTCCTTCTACCATCACATCACCGAGTGCAAATTTCTGGGCACTCTAGTGTCTAATCATCTTACACCTTTGAGTCACGAATGGCAAAACATGCCAATCTAACTCTTCAGGCTTAAGAAGATTGAACAAGGGAAGCTGTTGTACCTCAAAATTTTCCCTCTCACTTATCAAAAATTTGCTCACAAGATCTCCTTGGGCTCAAGACTGCACTAGGGTTTGATCAACTCAAGACACCTCCTTAGGCACTAATGACCAAAATTAGGGTTTGAGTTTGCACAAGGATTTTTGAACTTTCAATGCTTCATATGACTTTCATGGATCATTATGGACCCCCAAGATTACTCATGCTAAGTTTCAAGCCTTGGATCACACTTTTGATCAGTCAATTGAGCAGTTGACCTAAAAATCAACTATATTGGGGAAAAAGTCAACTATGGCCAATTTACAGTCAAACTTCATAATTTTTGATCCATATCAACATTATAAACTCATATGTATCATTTGATCAAGTTTTGACCACAACTCCTCAAGAAATTTGATCAAATCTCCAAAAGGGCAAAATGGTCAAAATTAGGGTTTTGATTGGGAAAAGGCAATTCCTGGTTTTTGACCTAGCAAATGGTCAATTGGTTTAAGGCATGATCTAAAGATCCCAATTGCATCATTTTAACCTAATGACATGGTTCAAAACATTGCAAATCCATTGGATTGACAGATGAATTTTGCAGTAAACTTATCAAAAGTAAACTGTATACTGAAAAGTCAAATTTGACTTTTTGGTCAAATTCAAGTGCCAAAGATCATAATTCGTCAAAACATGTCAAAATATGAAACTTATTCATCAAGAAATCAAAAAGTCAAGATTTCATTTTGAAAAGTCAAAATTTCTAAAAGAAATTTTTCTAAGTGTTGAAAAATTCATGTTTTTTCATAACTTTGAGCCAAATTTCACCATGATGCAAGATGATTCAAGAGAAACTTCCAACATGAAAGTTGTAGATCTCCATGAAATCTACAAATTTTATTTAAACAACTCCTTCCAAAAATGCTTGGATCTAAAGTTATAATTTTATGAACATAGGGTCATGAAACTAAACACTTAGTGAGATTTTGCCCTAATTTGGCCAGGATTTTGACCTAACTTCATGACACTTTTTCATATAGTTTAAAGGGGAATATTTAAAAGCAATTCAAAGATGGGTTGTAGAGCACATTGCAAGCTTTCCAAAATGTCCAAGAACTCCTTGAGATCATTCTTGAGTAGGGAGAATCGAAGAGATGAAGTTAGGGTTTTGTCACTTGAATTACAAGCCATTTTTGATGAACACATGAACCAAATCCATGCTAGGCTGCATAATATTTGCTTTGCAGGCCTCAAAATTTTTTGTCACTCCATAATTAAATGTTTACACAGCTGTTAGGCCTTTGATCCAAGCAATTGAGCTATTATCCAAGTTGCATTTCCATTAATGGCACAGAGTTAACATTGCCATTCTTGTAAAGCAAGCTTTTTGCATAAAGTTCACATTGAGCCTCTAACTTGTTCCCTCTGATCACACTCCATCCACAAAGTCAAAAGCAAGCTTATTTAAAGCATAACCACTCTATCTTAGCAAGTACACAAGGCATGGAAACTTGTTTTGTCAAAAAATCACATGTTTAACTTAAACATGTAAATTTGAATTCTGATCAACTAGAGCACTCCAAACTTGTTGCTTATAAATAGAGTCACTATTTGTGAGCCAGGACACGAGTTTGAGCATCCTGAAATACACCAAAACTCTCTCAAATCATAAATTGCCCAAAAACTCCATTGTTGCATAGTTTCTGACCCTGAACATCAAACTCACATTTCCCTCGTGCGTTTATTGGCCTTTTAGTTTCTAAAGCTTCCTTACATCAAATACAACTCATCCCTATCCTTATTCCAGAACTGTAACACCATTTACCATAACTTCCATAACCAAAAAACAGAGGCCGCAACTTGACTTCTCCAGGCCATTTCAGCCATCTATTGTTCAAGCTAATCATTGCTTTAGCTTCCTAGGACCTCAAGGAAGCTAACCTGATCATCACCATCACTTGAAACAAGCTCAAACTCAAAACACGATTTCCAGTTTTGAGGTAAGTTTTCTCAACTTGGAACTCTTCATACAGGCATCATCAATGGTTTATTTGTGAATAAAACATGTATATATCATTGCCCTGGAGCTAACCATGTCCTTAGTTTCCATTAATTTTGCTTGAGCTTAGAGAATTTTGAAACTGAAATTTCTGAAATTTTTAGGGTTTAGATTAGGGACATTAAAATTCTTACTTATCTTTGATTTATAGTTTTAATAATTTACATTTATGGAATCGTGAGAAAATTTGCTACAAGTTTCATCTTTACATTTTTCATTTTTGATGAGAAATGAGCAAGTTACAGTTGGTCTGGCTGGAGGTTGAAGATGAAGTCTTCAGGGCGCGTTTTGCCTTACATATTTATTGTTTCATTTGTATTAACGAATGTATAGCCACCCCAGTGGTAGAAGCGCGCGCCTGTAACCTATGGGACCTGGGTTCGAGCCTCAGTGGTACCCTTTTCATTTTTCACATTTTTCATTTTTCTGATTTTTGATTGTTTTTGGCAAGCGCTGGGCCCTTTGGGCATGGCTTGTTATTATTTTTGCTTACTAACCCCCTTGCAGGCTCTTGGCACCCCCTGGTCCAAGTTTATTTATTTATTTATTTATTTATTTCATTTTTCTTTTCTTAAATATATTTTTCTAAATACTAAAAAACATAAAATACAAAAAAATGATATATTTATATTTTGACTTATTTTATTTTTTATTTTTCCATAAAAAATATTTTTATTTATTATACTTTATTTATTTTATGAAATAAATCTTATAAACTTAATTAATATTATGATTTTATTTATTTATTTTTCACACCATTTGAAATAAGTTATTTTAATATAAAAAAGACTAAAATTATTTTATAATGCTATAAATATTTTCAGATAAAAAATACCAAAAATACTTTTCTTAAAATTATTTTCTTTTGATTAATTAATAGAACTAGGTTTTCATTTAAAACCTTTTCTTAGTAAATTCAAACTTAATTAACTATTTTCTTTATTTAATTAGGTTAAGACAAAATCTTTGTTTCATAAAAAACCAAACAAAATTCATTTTTCTTTACATTTTGCATCCTTGTACATTTATTCATTTTTATACTTGTATTTATTTAATTCCTTGTATATTTATACCAATTCAATATGGTTGTAATAGACTAATTAGGTTTAAATTCTTGCAATCCCCATTTAATTTGTACACCCCTCCCCATAAATATTGTAATAGCATAGTAACTTTAAATTTTGCAATTTATCGCTTTTATATAACATGCTAGTAATTAGGGTTTGTATGAAAAAGACTAAAACCAATGCTTAGAAAACCCTAATTCAAGACAAAAATAAGCATGAAAATGATACACTTGCACACAAGCACCCCTAGGGTTACTCCACTTAGTTGCCTTATACAAAATGGCCATATTACGCATGTAAGGTATCTTGGCAAAAACAAGCAAATACAAGATCATAATTCCTCAATGACGTTATCTAAGTTGCCTTACAAATGATCTTAGTCCCTCAAAAAGAATGCTAAGATTCCTTACAACATTGCTAATCATGGTTATACGATGACCCACGTCCGTCTCGTTTACATCCAAAGATAGGGTTGCTTACCAAATCAATGGTAAGATAATAATGTCAAAGGAAAAGAAAATGAACAAGAAATACATTTTGAGTAGGTAGAATTCTCCTAATTACTTGCTCAATTTCAAACAAACATCATTGTTATTTTCAAAACAAGCACACACACTTTCAAACATCTTATAAACTTGAAAACATTTTCAAAAGATCAACATCTTTATATACATTCTTACGAATGAGAATTATTACAAAGATTGCCTAAACAATGGCCTCTTTACAAAATACTTTCAAAAACCACACAAAGCACAATTTCAAACAAAAGCAAGTGATCTAGCAAGTAACTAAGAGCCCATGGAAAACCATGGATGAAAAGGGTGCTAATACCTTCCCTTTTCATAATCTACCCCCCGAACTCAAGAAATAATCTCAAAGGTCTTTCCTGTGCTTTTTCACCTTTCCTTTTGGATAAAAGAAAAGTCGGTGGCGACTCTTGCTAACCGCAACATTTGCGATCAAACGCAAAACACCCAAGTCAGTTCTCCCACTGTATCACAATATGGTTAGTTAAAAATAGAGAAAAAATAGTTGTATGGGGTGGGTGTTGAACCCTCGCCCTTTAGCACTTTCCATGCATAGCTCACCACCAAGCCAAGTGCTGGTTTGTGTTAGAAATACAGGCGTGTTGCATAATATATAAAACCTGCAGAAATTGGAAAATAACAAGAAAAATTAGCAAAAGGCAGGGATCGAACACACGCCCTTGTGTACCAATGCCTTATCACGCATATCCTTGCCAATAGGGTGGCTGTTTCATCCATGAACATAATCAAACAAAATAAGCATAACATAAGCCAAATCAGAGGGATCGGAGAAGCGCCGGAGCCCTAGCTCCGGTCGTCTTCTCCGGTGAGACTTTTTCTTAAACAGGCAAAACAACGTGCATTAGTGAATAAATAGAACCCTACCCCCCTTAATTTGAGGGATGTGAATTCAATGGTGGCCTTAGTTTTGGCTAATTCTCCCCGCATAATGAAATACAAAGAAAATATTGTAAATTGGTTCAAGAATGGCAACACATGATTCTGGCATCATGGGATTCATGTGATGGTTCATATATGCATATTTACACCTCAGGAATACATTAATATCATTAAGATGAAGCAAAACACGATAGAAACTAAAATACAAAAATCAATAAATCATGTAAATCGGTGATGCATGGATAGATTTGGATGGCTAGATTTCTTTGAGAAAGGTTGTAGATAAGGGGTTTGATTTGCCCTAGTTTGACAAAAATTTGAGATTTGGAGGGTATTTTTTCTTGTAAGGTTTTTGTGTCCTCTCTTGTCTGAAGATGAAGTGTATATATAGGAGAAGAAATTAGGTCAACACATGGGCTTGGACCTCTTGCAAATAACCTTTTGATTTTGTTTAGAAATAGGTTGGAATAAGACAAAAGCATGGAGATTTGATACAAAAATAAGTTCACACGGTTAACACTGAGATCTTGGGCTTCCAAAGTATTTGAAACAAAAGCCTTTTAAGCCTTGCACATCCCTTTGATATTTATTTGATTTAATTTGCATTTAAATGAATAAAAATTAAAATAAAAGAAATAAAAATCATAAAAATTAAAAGGATGCATGAATGGACTTAGAGGCATCCCTTTTAAGACTTTTATGCCTTATACATTTATTTAATATTTATTTTATTTAATTTAAATTTAAATTAATAAAAATGAAAATAAATGAAATAAAAATTAAAAGTATGCATGAATGGACTTAGAGATCCATTATGTGGTCAGGAACACGTATGGATTTTAAAAGATAGGCCCATTAGCCCAAAAATTCAAATTCGCTTAATTTGGATTTCATGCATTTTCTCAAAATTGCCCAACTTGTAGCAATCATAACTCACTCAATTTTTGTCATATTAAGGTGAAATTTCCTTTATTTTTCTTTTTCTAACCCTAATTATTTTATTTAATCAATGATTAAACTAACTTAATTTTTTCTAATAATAATAAATTAGGTTTAGATTTTTTAACTAATAATTAATTTTCTTGATATTAATTAATCAACCTTTTTTTTTCTTAAACATTAAAATCGATTAAAATTTAGGGTATTAATTATCACTTAAAATTATTTTCTAAAATGATAATTTTCTTTTTTCAAAACCCTTTTTCTCATATTTTCTTTTCTTTTCTATTTAAATTCTTAGATAAATGTATAGGTCGCACTATTCTATTGTAATAACTTAGGTTTACTTTCCGCATTTTTTTCTAATTTTGTAACTGATCCGAGGTTGTAATAGTTATAGGTTTAAATTATCGCATTCTTCTATTATGTAACTGTCCCAAAGCCATGTAATAACGTAGGAATTTTACTTTTTGCATTCTTATATTTTATAACTGGTAGTAATTAGGATTGACAAGACTAAAAACGAACATAGAAAAAGCCTAATATAAAGATAATATAACTAAAATCAATACACTATTCACACTTGCACCCCTAGAGTAGCCTCTCTTATTGCCTTACGATTAATGGTCATGTTCCTCGAAAGTGGGGATGCTTTAGCAAAAGACCCTTACGAATAAAGATCATAGTCTCTCGATGACCCTTTGACGTTGCCTATGAAAAATGATCTAGTCCCTCCGATACAAATTGCTAAAGCATCCTTACATGTTGCCTTCAATGACCATTCGATGACCCTACGCCCGTCCCTTCACATCCAATAGATGGGGCTACCTACCAACTAATGGTATGGATGACACTATCTCTAAAGGAGAAGGAAAAGAATAAGAACGACCTTTAGTGGGTAAGGAACTTTTAATAGCTTGGTCACAACCTTTTTCATAAACAAAACATTTTTACACATCACACTTTTCAAACAAAATATTTTTAAACACTTTGTACGCATTCTTGAGGACTGATGCAAGAATCATTACAAAGTTAGCTTTTCAAAATATTTTCAAATAAATCACACATACAAAGCAAATTTTCAAACGTGAGCTAGCGATAAGAGCCTATAGATAACTACGGATGAAAATGGTGCTAACACCTTCCCTTTTCATAACTTACCTCCCGAACTCAAAATCTATCAAGGTCTTTCTTGTTCTTTTCATCTTTCCTAAATATTTGATAAAAGAAAAGTCAATGGTGACTCTAGCTATCCGCATATTTTGGATAAAACCAAAAAAGTCAGTTCTCCCATCGTATTACAATCTTCCTTCACAAACACCTTCCTCGAGTCGCATTCCCATTTTCACCATTTCAATGAAATAATTCGGCGTACTCGTAATGATTTTTTCATATTAAAACTGTCCCAAGGTATTTAGAAGGATTTTTGTCATTTCTTTCTCCTCCAGAGGAGTCCAGATTTGGGCGACAACCTTACGCCATATTTGTGCATATTCCTTGAAGCTTTCTTTGTCTTTCGAGGATACAGCTCACAGTTGATATATGTATGGAGCCATGTCAACATTATATTTATACTGGCAGACGAAAGCTTCACTAAGGTCTATAAAAGTATGGATCTGTGCGCTATCCAAACTCATGTACCACCTGAGAGCGGCACCTGCCAGACTATCTTGAAAGTAGCGGATTAACAATCGTCGTTATCAGTTTGTGTTGACATTTTTCTAGCATTCATGGTCAAGTGACTTTCTGGACAAGAATTCCCTCTGTACTTTCCAAAGTCAAGAACTTTAAATTTTTCCAGTATCTTCACATTCGGCACTAGACATAAGTTACAAGCGTTCTTCCTAAATAGATCCTTCCCACGAAGGGCCTTAAGTTTTTTCTGCATTTCTTGAAACTGGTTTTGAAAGTTATCTATCCTTTCTTCAACACCTAAGCATTCAGATGGCTCGGCATGGTAGACTTGTTCATTTCCAAAGGGGACATTGTGCACCACTGGAGGAGGAATAAACATTACATAAGGTGGGATATCCATCCCATGAGGAGGAACATACATCATATGTTGCATTGCGGGAACTTCAACAACTGGTTGGTATCCTTTAGACATAAAGTTAAATGGCATGCCCCAAGAATATCATGTGGCATCTAATACTGTGGATCATTGACTGGAGCTATAGAAACAGGAGCAGTAACAACTTTAGAGATCATTGTAGTATGGATTTGTTCTTGAGTTGAACGAGGAGACGGGGGAGTCAGTGACTGATTCTGAACAGTCACCAAGTTTTCCCCCATAGTTGTCAATCTTTCCATTCCGGCCCGAAGGGTAGTTATCTCTTCACGAAGCTCATAATTCTTTTGCTCTAGTGTGATATCAATTCTTTCAGTGATTAACCTGAGTGCAACTTGACTCTACTGGAAGGAAAAGGAACGAGTAATACTCTAGAATGCGGAGACTGAATGATGAATGATGCATGATATGTGACACAAAAATGATTTATTTTTTTGATAGTTTTCAAGGAACTAATTAATCATAAACTTACAAACATTACAAAGGAAGCAATACTCTTTGAAAATAGCTAAAAAAATCTCATTTCATTAATCATAGCAGGATTACATTCGAAGTACAATTTCAAAAGATTCTAAAACATAAGAGGAAAATAACTTAGGTGATATGGGTCCTAAGGAGCCTCATCTGATGAAGAACAAAATGCTCCTTTCAGCTTGAGCTTCTTAATCTTCTCTTCATACAAATCTTCCATCTCGGTCTTCTCGGCCACCAACAGATCAACAACTTTCTTCCATGCATCGGGAGAAGAAGTGATGTTTATCATACCTTCCTGCTTTCTCTTTATTTCCCTAGCATATTTCTTAAGCATGGTATCCTTTTGACGAAGCTTCTCATATTTCTAAACGAGCCAACCATCTTGAAGAGAGAGTACATCCTCCTTATCCTTTAACTGTCTTTCCAAATCTCTCTTTTCATACTCTGAGATATGATACTTTTCTTCCCAAGTCTCTCTCTTCGACTTCATCCTAGCCAATGTTTCTTGATACTCATCCATGGTATCAATGAGAATGGTGGAAGATGATGATGTGTCAACTGGTAAAAAGAGGCTTCAAAGTAAGTAAGGCATCTTGAGCTTGCAGGCTCTATCATGTACCCATTGCAGTGTTTCTTTCTAAAAGATGTTTACCTTTCCTTTGAATATTGCACAAAGCATCCATAATCTCATCCTTCAAGTATAGATTATCCTCCTCATCAAGGTAAAAGAAACCTGTTAGAAGAATTTTATCAGGGTTTTCCTTCATCGGGTACCCAAACAGATTCTTGGTAAGAATAAGGTTGTAGCTGATTCCTCCTTTTATACCAAGAAGAGGTAAATTAGGAAAACCACCTCAACTGTCAATGATCAGTCCAATGTCATAATATGGGATATACCAAGTTAAACCCGATTGAGTAATGGACATGAGCCATTAGGACCACCTAAGCTTATTTGTATTATATTTGAAGAGATGAGACTGCGGCAAGTGCAAACTAAACCACGTGTACAACAAAGGTGCACTGCATGTGATGGTTCCATATCCTTTTCGAGTCCTATGATGAATGGAGTGATTGGCTTCCCCAAGAAAAGTAGGCATCAGGTTACCAATAAAAAATAACTGAATAACATCAACATCATCAAAGTGGTTAACATTTGGGAATATCACAAGACCATAAATAAATAGGGCAAGAATTTTCTCAAAAGCATCCCTACTACTTTCTTTGGACAAAATAATATCTTTTTCTATCAAGAACTTGAAAGTCAGACCTTGAAAACCTCTTATGAAGGTAAGATTTGCCTTTACCTCAGACACTTCTAAATGGAGAACTTTAGCAATAAAAGGGGGTTTGGGGACCTCTTCAAAGCCACTGAAAGGCAGATCATCTGAAACTGGTAAATTAATCCAAAGAGAGTACTCTTTTAAGGTAGGAACCAACTAGTAATCGGGGAATGTGAAGCAATGGTATAGGGACCATAGAACTCGACAAGAGTTTCAAGAGTCCATTTTAGAACCTTGACCTGGAGAATAGCCAAAAGCATCCTATAATGTTTTCTGAAGTCTTCATGATTAGATACCAAAGACTCTAACTTTCTCAACTCTTGCAAATTCGGCCTCTTGAAATCACACTTCTTAGTGTTCCTCTTTCCAATATCCATGATTACAAAACCTATTGATGTTTAAAATGAAAATCTATAAGTTCCTTGAAAACCAAGTAAAATTATTTTTATGAATGCATGAATGCATGTTTATGCAATGACCTCAAACATGGTTTAAGGGTTTAACATCTCGAGCGTGGAGCCAAAGGTAAGAGCCACCCTATAAGGTATGTACCATGGGTTCATTGTACCTATAGAACAAGGTTCTAAGTTCTCAGAGTCGTGATTCCTCTGTCAGATACATCTACTTGTGAGTACCAATAATATTCTCATGAAAAACTCGTCTGAGCATAGTATCGTGTAACGACTAATTCAAGACTACTTTTGAATTGTCACTGTACTACATACTATAGGCCAAGATGTATTAAAGGGTTCTATGGTCCTCAGCTTCGCGGGCTCTCAGGTTGAAAGTGATAATGTTTAAGCAATCTTGTTTTAACATTACCACCCTTAAAGAGGCCTCCACGGAGTGGGGTTATTATATGCTACTTATGTCAGGATTACTCTAGTTATGTAACTTTTGATTATACCACCATCCTAATCTTAAGTGTTACTTAGTCTGGGTGCAGGACTTGTCTTTTGCAAAAAGATCTCCAAAACACCCCCAAGGAAACATAAAACATCACACATATATATATATATATATATATAAGTAAAAAAAAATATAAATAAATAATACAAATTAGTCTATAACCCTCTTGAGGATATTCCCCAGTTAAGTCGCCATTTCTGTCGCGGTGAAAAATCAAGGAGACTAAGCTATTGAGAAAATTGACTCATAAAGACTTAAGAAGTCACCACCAAACTTTATTGTTTCCAAGAAAAAGGGAAAAGATCGAAACCCAATTGTTTAATATGAAATGCAAGAAGTAAAGAACGAAGAAGAGATCTAAGGTACGTGGGTTAGTTTATACAAAGGGAAGATATTAGCACCCTATGTATCTATAGTACTCTACATTAACCTTTTATAATATCTATTTTTGGATAAAAATTGTTTGTTTTCTAAATGAGTGTGGTTACGGGGAAGTATATTTTAGGATATTTTTGTTTGGAAAGACACAGTCTTATACCTACATACCAATGAAGGATCAAAACGTCGTAATTCATGGTAAAAAATAACAAAAGAGTTTGTTGTGGTTGATGTGGAAAAGATATATTTAATAATCTTAAGGAGAATGCTCAACTAATACCACCACAAGTATGAGAAGATGAATCTTGGATCATAATAAAAGAACAACTACTAACTTGGATAAGATTAATAAGTTGCCACTAACTTCCTTATGTGGAATGAATCAACATTTGCTTCAATCATTACTATGGAGATAGGAGAATCATATCACAACTATAAAGAGGATTTACATCTAGTATCTTTGAGAAAAGGTTTTAAATTGAAAAGCCAAGTGACAAAAAGATTTGAGTGAGGTTGAATCACTTTTAGTCTTTTGAATTATTTTTTTGAGATGCTTAAGTATATTGAAGCATTTTTTTAAAGAAATGACATTTTTTTTGAAAATATAATGACACAAAGTCAAGGTTTTTATATGAAAGATGTTAAAGTTTGAAATTTTATTTTGAGGGTTAAGTGAAAAAGGTCTTTAGAGTGCATAAGAATACATAGGATAAATGTCAACCATTACAAGGATAACACATAAGGGTAAACCTAAAAAACAATGCATATGCATATGATTATAAAGTCAACAATACTGTCATTTTCCTTGGATTTTGACACAAAAATATAAATATAAATTACTAACATAAGAGAAAACACACACATCACAAGTGTTAAGTACAAATGTCACAAAGTAACATGGCTTTTAAGAGAGTCATTTAAGAAAAAGTTAAATCAAAGATGAATAAGTATTAAAAGGGGGAAGTAAGCATGCTTATCAAGTAAAAGTTGTTACAAAAGATAGAAAATGGAAACATACTTGGAAAAATCAATAAATAATGGATCATATGTATATGAAAACAAACACATAAGGTACATGGCAAAGCAAACAACCACATTATATGTCAAACATTAACTATAAACACCAAGAGAATTCAAACAAAGTAGTCATCAAAGTAGTAAAAGTCATGGCATAAAAGTTAGGAGAATACATGTATGTGTAATAGAAATAGGCTTTAACTCATGGTAACCACATCAAGACATTTATCATGGTAGAAACAAGTGAGTATCAACAAGACATTGCATCAAACACGAAGGGAAAGCACCAAAATCAAATTAGGGTTTTTTTGAAATGACCAAACATAAAGTTCACTTTATTAAACATTCTGAAACCCTATGTTAAACTAAATTAAACATATCATCAACATCAAAGGAAATTCAAACAAAGCATATTATAGTTACATAAGCACAAATGATCAATTAAACAAGAGAATCAATCAAAAGAACACCACAAAAGCTTTTAAAACATCTAAAAAGGACTAGTTTTGAATTAAAGAAAAATAGGTAAAATAAATATAATTTTTGGGATTTTTTCATGTATTCACAAAACAGAATAGATAAATAAGGAGTGTACAAAAAATCAGCAAAAAATATGTTGATTTGACCATAGAATCGATTGAGAGAAAAATGGTAAAACAAACTAAAAAAATCAAGTAATAAAAATTAAGCAAAAGGACTGCCAAGGCTTGAACTTAGGACTTGGGGGTTACCACTCAAAATACTATCCACCGAGCCACGTGTCAGTGATGATAACAAACATGCACACAAAACTATATTTGAAATAAATCACAGGATGTATAACAGAACAAAAAAAATGGAAAAAATGTAAAAGGGGGGGGGGGGGGGGTTACCTTGGTTCGAACCCTCACCCTCTCCCTTGCAACACAAACTTCTGACTAGCGGTGTTACACCCTCACCCGTTCACTAACATACATCGCACTATTATATTATAAACACATTTTCAAAAATGAAAAACGCGCGCCATCTGAATATCATCTTCAACCTTAAGAAACATCCATGGCCCTTTTTCAAACTTAATCATTTCTCAACCATTTCCAAAGATGTAAACATCAAAGTTATTTATAATTTAACAAGGACTTCATACATATCAATCATTTAAATCAACACTCAAATATTAACACGAATTTACTCAAAAACCACTAAACTATAAAAATATTCAAAACAAAATCAAATGACCATGATCAATAATCAATTCCCAAATTGTTAGGGCTTTCAATCCTCACATTGAAACTAACACAGTGGTATAAGGAATCATTCAGAATGATGTATGTATGAGTGAATACAATAAAGTGTAGAAATGGTACCTATTTGAGAAAGTCCAATGCTTTTTTAATGCCTCTATATGAGAATTAATGATGTGAATAGCTTCCTGGGACCTTGGTGAAGCTAATGGAATGCTTCACTTGCCTTGAGATAACCTCGCATCTTCTGCCCAAGTCAACTTTGAAACTTGAAATGTGAGAGATGAAGGATAATGATGAATGTGTTACAATCGTGCAATGAGGGTTTGGATAAGTTCTATATGAGTTATAGAAGCTTTGTAAATGATTTAGAGTGAAAACACATGAGTGGATTGAGTGTTTGGTGTTTAAGGTCAAAAGTTACAACAATGGAGTTTTGTGTGTAGCTTCTGAGTTTGAGAGGTTTTGAGACTGTGAATTCGCGTCCTTTGAAGTGAAAATGAGCCTCCTAATTATAGGGAAAGCTCGAAGGAAGTGAATTGATTTCAAATGTAAGATGTTGAGTTATGGTTTGGTTGGAATGGAAATGGCAAGTTACATGAAGATGATGGTTCCAAGGCATGGTACACTTGCTTCTGAAGTTGTTGGATGGCTCAGGCATGTTTCTTCTTGATTTTTGTGCTTGAGTGTGACCAGAGGGAACCACTAAAAACCTCAATGCATTGACATTATGCAAACAACATGCTTTTCCAAAATGGCAATGGTTCCTTTCTCCTCTAAATGGCAAAATGGTTTAGATAATGCTTCAAACACTTGGATAATGGATTAATCAGTTTCGTAAACACTCAATTATGGTGAGATTTATAATCCAAATGACCTAAAAAGTGTGATCTCCTTGCTTAGGCTCGTGTGCAAACAAGTTGGTCATGGCAAAATGACTTGAAATTCAATTTGTGAAAGACTATGTTCATCTCTTCAATTCTCCTAGCTCAAGCATCCTATTTTCATACTCTTGGACATTTTGGAAAGCTTGAAACATCCTATACATGCTTCATGTTGACCACTTTCCTTTAATAAGATGGGATCTTGGTGATAAATGCCTTATAGCTTTGGTATTTTGGACTGAAAAAACACTTTAGAATTTTTTTAAGTGTTGAGGTTTTGTCAATTTTGAGGTACTAACTTCATCAATTCATATCTTCAAATCTATACATTTTTGGAGATCAACCCTCATTGACAAAGTTGTAGTATGAAACATTCTCTTCAATTTGAGCATTGGAGAAAGAAAAATGGTTACTTGGTGAGGAAGTTACAAGCTTTGCAATGTAGCATACTTGAACGTGATTTTTTTAAAAGACTTAGTAAATTTTCTAAAACCCTAATCTTTGATCTTTGATTCTATCTCTTGATTTCCTTCATTAAACTGGATCAAATGACTTCATTAATCATATTTTCATGATCCTTAATTTGAGAAGTCCATGGTTGACCAAAAAATTCAAAAAGTCAAAGTTTGACTTTGCAGTTGACTTTGTACCAAATGAATCCAAACTGTCCAATTTCAATGGAAACCCTTGATTATGGTACAACCCTTAGCAAGTTGATACATCTTTGAAGTTCATAAGATGTTTGAGTGATACACAATTAGAAACCTCCAACCCTAAATCCTTGATTTTTCATCTCAGGCACCAAAACCCTAATTCACTTGATGAATCCAAATAAACCCTAATATGATGAAGTTATGGTGAATATGATGATTACTTGATCACCATGAATCTTTGAGAAAAAAATTCCCTTTGATTAACTAATTATTGGATCTTCTAGCATTCCTTGCACAAGCAACAAACAAAGCATATCTTTGCATTCTCATAAGGTTAGTGGTTGCAAATATGAATGAGATGATCTTTTAATATTATGTAAATGATACAAAAGAAGGTGGGATCTTACGTCAAAAATGAGGTTACAATATCTATCCTATAAATAGAGGTCCCTTTACACTCTTTTTCACATCCATAAACATGATTTCATTTTTCACTTCTCACTCTCTCTAATTATTTGGGTTCGAAGTTAAACCCGTAAAAAACTTTGATTTGGGATTTGTGTGATCAAGTCTCCGTTTAGGTTTGAGATCAGACTGTGGTAAAATCTCATAGGCTCTTGGTTATCCTATGATAAAACCAAGATTAGGCTAGTGAGTAAAGCCCGATATTAAAAGCTCTACAAGGTTCAAGATTAGACAGTGGTAAAATATTTGTTTAGAAGCTTGAAGACTAACAACTCCAAGATTCTTATGGAATTAAGACTAACAACTTCTATCCATAATTTGGAAGGAAGTATTGTCAATTCACTTATTAGGGTATTGTTTGTTTGGAAGTTCGACATAAACTTCATTTTCCTTGTATACGGGGGTTCGTGAGTATTACCTACTAAAAGCTTTCAAGTTTAGTTAGATATTCTCAAGATCAATTCTTGGGAACATAACTAAGTCATTTTTTGATTGAACTTATATAATTCTTGATGTGATTCTCTTTCCCTTAAACTTTTATTTTTGCACTTTATATTCTAAAAATTTTATTTTTCCGCTGCTTATTTGTAAACCTTTTTCAAAAATGTTTTCCAACTATAATTTTGATCCAATTTTTTCCTTCAAAACCATGTTTTTATAAAACAAACAATTCACCCCCCCCCCCCCCCCCTCATTTTGTGTGTGGAATCATATGTCCAACAAGCACATACATACTGCGAAATTGGATTCTATTGCAAAGCATAAAAAGTAGGATGGTTTGGGAATAAGGAAATTTGTGGACATGAATAAGGAATTTTTACTCAACTTGGATGGAAAATAAATAGTGAGGACAACTCCTAATGGTTATTCTTCCTCCTAATAAAGATAATGGAACATATGTTTTTGGGTGGAATGGCACAAACAATGGGATTTTATTATTGCTAGTGCTTTTGAGATAAATAGTAATTTACGCAACATCACAAATATTGATAGTTGGAGTAGAACTCAGAAGCTTTAGGTTACATATATAGTTGGAGTGCAACATGACAGTCTCAAAACTAACCAGTTGTTACATCATTTTCATTTAAAAGAACCTTACTATTCAGACTACCCTAGAGCTATAGAGTTTGCTATAAATTCTTTATGTGATTGTAGTATTTCTAAACTTGTTTTATTTTCATTAGTGAATGAGAATCATAAGAAAACCTTTTTTAATACTAATTTGCAGAACTGCATTGTCCATAATTTGCATCATGATTTAGGGATTGGAGAAAAATATGATTGGACAACTATATGGACAACATCCTGCCATAATATTTGGGATTTGAGAAACTAAATGAAGCATGTGTAAGAGTGTGTTGATTCAACTCAATTGTCAACAAATAATGGTTTAAAATCCAAAAATTATTATATGAACATAGGTTTACAGGAGAAAGACATGAATATGCAAATCTATATTCAACAAATCAAATGCATGCCACTAGAGAACAAGTGAGTTAGGCTCAATACAGACAGAGAAGTTCAAAGACAAGGAAAAGCAGGTTTTTAAGGTGTTATTAGGGATAAATATGGAGCTTTGAGAGGCGGTTTCTGTTAGAAGTTGTAATCATTGCTTTGTAGAAAGTATGTATTTGACATAGGTGTGTTCAACCTAGTCGAAGTAGTAGAAGTTAATTGTATTTGACAGAGTAGAATACAACATATATTTGTCATGTCAAAATAACTTTATATGTTTTGGGCTTGGGTTATATGTTTTGGGCTTGGGCCTTGATCGTCTATAAATACGCATGACATTGTATAGTTTAAAAATAATTTTAACAGCTTCCTCATCTTTCTTGAAAACCCTAATTGTTCCAAAAAAATTGGTATCAACGAGCCCGATTGCGATTTAAAGAAAATATTTAATGGAAAATAGAACAACAACATCAACATAATTTCCAAAGAATCTACCGGTTTTCAAAAGGGAGAACTACGAGATATGGGTTACGCAAATGAAGGTCATCTTCAGAAGATATGTCTAAAATCATGAATGATGGAGTACCAGAATTGGAAGAGAATATAGATGATGTTCAGAAATCTATGCATAAGGATCAAAGGAAGAAATATGGAAAAGTTTTGTTCTTGATTCACCAGCGTGTGGATTCTTGAAAAGGAAACAACCAAAAGAGTATGGGAAAGGTTAAAGAACTTATACGGTGGAGATAAAGAACTGAAGAGGGCAAAATCCCAGACACTCAGAAAGAAATTCGAGATGACTCAGATGAAGGAAAATGAATCAATATCATAATTATTTTCACGTGTGGTGCTGCTAACGAACCAGATGAAGAAGTATAATGAGTTAATAAATGATTTGCAGAAGAATGAAAAGTATTGAGATCTATGATAGTAAAGTTTGAGTACATTGTAGTGTCTATTGAAAGTTTAAGAACCTATATGAGATGAAGTTAGAATAAATTTAAGCTTCATTAGTGGCTCATGAGATAAGACTACAGCAGGGGAACACAGAAAGGGAGAAGGTAGCTGAACAAGCTCTACAAGTAAGACTCATCAAGAAATTTGGAAAAGAGAATGCAAAACAGGGAAATAATCTTCTTAGTGATGAGAAGTCAAGTAAGAATTCAAAGAATCACTCCGATTTAACCAAGAAAGGCAAGAGCAATAAGTATTATGGGAAGAAAGTAGACATGAAGGAGGTTCAATGTTACAACTATAAAGGATTTGTTCATTATGCCTGAGACTATTGGAGAAAGAAAGAAGCAAGAGAAAAATATAATGATGAATCACAATATGCACATGTTAGGAATAGTGATTCTAATGATGTTCTACTACTGGAAAATACTTAATCGAATAAAGAACACACCAATATATGGTACCTGGATTCGGTGTGCAGTAACCACATGACTGGTAATAAAAATTGGTTCACCAAGTTTGATGAATCAGTTAACAAAGTGATCAAGTTTGCAGATGGAAAGCATGTCACATCAGGTGGAATATAAGACATATATTGTCAGAAAGGATGGTCGAAAAGCCATCATCACTGATGTGCTATATGTACCTTTAATGACAAGTAATTTGATAAGCATAGACCAATTACTTGCCAAAGGGTATGACATGAAGCTATAAAGGAATCATATGAAGTGTATGATGGTTATGGAAGATTAATTATGAAAGCCTTATTGGCATACAAAATACATTCAAATTACAGATCAAACAGTTGATCACAAGTGTCTTTCTTTGACTGTAGAAGAAAACAAGAATTGGTTATGGCATCATATGTATGGACATCTAAACTTCATAAGTTTATGTGTGCTTAATTAGAAGAAGATGGTGTATGGCTTACCTTAAGTGAAGGAACTAAGCTAGGTGTGTGAGGAATGTTGTAAAGTAAAGCATGCTTGGAAAGCATTCAAACATGACTTGCCCATGAGGTCAAAGGAAAAGCTAGAGCTAGTTCATTATAATGTGTGTAGTCCTTTTGAAGTAAAGTTGAATGGAGGTAATTGTTATTTTCTAACCTTCATAGATGAATTCACCAAATATATGTGGATTTACATTATCGAAAGGAAGAGTGAGGTATTCATACAATTCAAGAAGTTTAAATTATATGTCGAGAAAAAAAGTGGATGCAAGTTAGAGAAATTAAGAACTGATGGCGGTGGTGAATACACTTCTATAGAATTTGCTAAGTTCTACAATAAGGAAGGTATAAAGCATGATGCCATTGCACCCTATACTCCTCATCATAATGGTATAGCTAAGAGAAAGAGTTGTAGTATATTGAACATGGCCAAAAGTATGTTTAAAGCTAAATAAATACCAAAGATATTTTAGGGAGAAGCGGTTTCGACAGCAATGTACATACTAAATAGATGTCCAACCAAGAAGATGGTCGACAAGACACCATATGAGGCTTGAACATGACATAAGCCAATTGTTAGTCATCTTAGAGTGTTTGGATCAACATGCTTTAAACATCTACTAGAGAAATTTAGGAAGAAACTAGATGATCTAATTTAGGTCATGGTGCGCATTGGTTATCATTAGACAGGTGCATACAAGTTGTATTCACAAAACAATGATAAACTAGTGATCATTAGAGATGTTCTAGTGATCATTCTATATGAAACAAATATAATCATAATTATGTTTGAAGAAGATCAACAAATTGAAGTCACAACCAATCGAAATAAAGAACCACATGAGTAGAATGGCAAAATATTGATTAGAGCCAGAACAGAGTCGATAAGGCTATATTGATATGAGAGATTCCTAGATCAAACAGACAATGTGGATGGTGACTTAATAGAAGAAGTGATGATGATGACTGAAGAAAAACAAATTAATTTGGATCAATCCATGAAAGATTTGAATTGGTTGGAAGCAATGAAAGAAGAAATCATGGGAATCGAGAAGAACAAGACCTGAGAGCTTGTCAAAAGATCTAGAAAAAGCCAATTAATGTGAAATGGGTTTACAAGTTGAAACAAAGGCCAAATGGTGAAATTTCTAAGCATAAGGCAAGAGTAGTGGCAAAAAGTTTTATGCAAAAACCTGGTATTAATTTTGACGAGGTCTACACACTTGTTGCAAGGTAGGAGACAATCAGGATTATTGTGTCAACAATAGCCTACAGAAGGTGGAAAATACATTAGTTAGATGTAAAATCAGCATTTCTAAATTAACCTTTTGAAGAAGAAGTCTATGTCAGGTAACCACAAGGATCCAAAGTCAAATGGCAGGATTCGAAGGCGTGCAGATTGAGGAAGGCCCTATATGGATTGAAACAAGCCCCAAGGACTGGGAATAAGAGAATAGATAGCTTCCTGATCGAAGCAGGTTTCATAAAGTGTGTCTTTAACTATGTAGTGTATGTCAATCATTCCGACAGGGTCAGTTGAATCATTTTATGCTTGTATGTATGTGTTGTACCCCAAAATTTGCCCTCCCATATTCTTCAAGATTTGTCAAGATCAAGCTTCAAAATCCCTCAAGGATTGCACAGTCCAATTACCTCCTAACACAGTCAAAATTAGGGTTTTGGTTCTTGCAAAGAAATTGAGATTTTCAAGGGTCCAATCAAGTCCCATATGCCTATATACATTGTCAAGCATCTATATGTCAAGTTTCAAGACTCACAGCATCAAGTTGCACAGTCAAAAACTCTAAATGCTTCATAGTCAACTGCAGGGGCAAAATGGTCATTTGACAATCAAAAGTCAAAATTTTTGGTCAACATCTTATTTTGAAGCCACGATCATCATTTTATCAATTCTTGATCATGATTCCACAAGCATGGCTCAAAAAGTCTCAAGATGCAAAAGTTTCTATTTTTGGACTGTTGAAAAGTCAACTGCAAATTGACCAAGGCATAACTTCTTCATGGTTTATCAGAAAAATCCCATCCAAATCTCATTTTGAAGGGGATGAAATTTCCTACAACTCATCTTCACACTCCAAGTCCAAGAAATGCTCTCACAAAAGTTATCAATTTCAACATTATAGGTCATTTTCAAAAGTCAACAAAAAGGCACTTTAAGTCAAAGACCATAACTTGAGATTGGTAAATCAAAATGACATGGTACCAAAGGCATTGGTTAGAGGACTTCAAGACCTTTCCAAAATGTCCAAGAACATGTTCATACCTTCAAAATTGAGCAAGATATGCATTGGAGAAGTTGGGAAAGTTTTGGGAACTTTCAAAAGTCAACTTTGCCTAAAACACTTCAAATTTGCTAATGGGCCTCAAATTCTTTCTTGAATCATTACCCAAAGCCTATGCACGACCCATTGAGCTTAAAAGGATTTATTTTCTTATTTTTAATTAATTAATTGAATTTTTATTCTTATTAATTCATTTAATTAGTTTTAATTGTAGAAAATATCAAATAATGGTTGTCAAATCTTTTTATGCAGCAAATATACTCCACACATGCTAAGGATTTCGTGCATCAATCAACACGACAAGATCTTCCATAATTGGCATAGTTTCCATGGAAAAAGATTGAAAAAAGATATGATTAGCGATCAAAGATTCAAGTCATCAATTCATGGATTCATGGGCTTTATTTTGACCTAATTCCATTCATATACAAAGGCATAAGCTAACCCTGAAGCCACAGACACGAAAAAAAGCTGCTGAAAACTCATAACCAATTTGCAAAAAATAGAGAAAAAGCTTGAAACTGATTTCATAGTTGCAGGATAATTCAAGGCCTAAAGTCTATTCCAACACGTTGCTGGACCTTCCAGGAGTCTATTGGCATCAAGAATCAATCCTAACACGTGAAGAATCCAAGAACATAGACCACACGGTTCGCTTTATTTTCCAGATTTGCACATCACGATTCATGCATTGTTAATACATTTGGTTGATTGTTTTGTGTTCACAGATTTCAGGCAAAGCTTTTGGTATGATTTAATTCCATTAATATGCCTTGAAACGAAATTCACCATGGGTGAAACCTAGGGTTTCTGAAGCTCCAAATTAGGGCTTTCTTGTTGGGGAAAAATTGAACCTTGAGACCTATGCAGTTGAATTCAGGAGCTCAACACGAGTTGAATGGAAACCTCGCGCTCAATTTATATTAACGCCTCTTCTATTCGCTATTTTTCGTGGCTATGGTTAGTGGGGGTTTAAAACCCCCGCTATCTCATTCGTGTTACAGGTACAAACGAAGAAGAAAGCTGAGTTGTCCAAGCGTGGTTGGGTGAATCAAACTGCGCGCGTATTTTTTTTGTTTATATCATTAACATGTGTTTTTTTATATAATTATTGTTTTCCATTTACACTACAAGCGCGTTTGGCAGCTCAGTTGGTGGATGACATGCTTGGTGAGTGCTGGGACCTGGGTTCGATTCCCAGGTCCCCCATATAATTTGTTCTATTTTTTCATAAAACGTTCGCATGCAGCGCTTCTCCAACGCCTCACCATACAGCCTCACGCATAGCTTGCCAAGTGGCCTGGATGAGCAATTTGAAGGCCACAGAATGAAATCCAGGGTGTACCCCAGTCAACCATCATGCATACAATCAGAAAGTCAACGAGGCTTGCTTTGTCAAAGGGCCTGAATTGCTGCAGTTTTACCTCCATTTGGGCCAGACACCCCCCCTTGTTTGTATATTTAATTTCATTTTCTTTTCTTTTTAATTCTTTTAATTGCTTTAATTATGTTTATTAATTCACTAAAATAATTTTTTCCATAATAAAAACAGAAAGTCAAAATTGTAAAATATATTTAATTATTATTAATTTCACCATTAACATATTTTTTGTAAATAAATAACTAACAATTAATTTAGTTAATTTAGGTTTAAATTTCAATCTTTTCCTAACAAATAAAAAATACATAGAATTAGGTTTTGACATTTTCACCTTTTTTTCTTAATTAATTATTATTATCATCATTATTCATTATTCATTATTATTATTAATTATCATTATTTTTGTAAATAAACATGTAAATTAATTAATTAAGTCTAAATTAGGTCAATTTTGACATTTTCTTTAATAATTAAAATAATCTAGATTTAGGGTTTCCTTTTAATTCTTTTTTTCTTTATTTCCATAATAAATGCAAAAAACATAAAAAGCACTTTATTTTCTTTAATTAAATAATTAATTAGGCTTTAATTTAATTTAATTTCAAGCAAAGGGTCAAAACCCTCGGACGTTCAATTTATTCTTTTCGCGCATTATTTTCTTTTGAATATTATGTAACTGCTCAAGGATGTAATAGTAATTAGGTTTACCGCATTTTTTACTTTCCGCATCTTTTATCAAAAACGGGTCTTTGTATTTTGGCGATGTATAAACCCGCGCCTTGTAATAGCGTAACTTTTATATTTTCGTCTTTTAATTTTCCGCACTCCTAAATTCTAAATTGCATGAAAGAATGTATGGTTAATTAAAAATAACTCGTAGCTCACAATGCCATGATAAAAGATAACTGTTAACATGAAAACAACACACAAGTACACACACCACTTCTAGGGTACGCCTCACTTGTTGCCTTCGAAACGTGGTCGTCAAGTATAGGACGTTTTAGCGGTCCTTATGTCCATGATCCAGTTGCCTCGAAATAGTTGCCTCGAAACAGTTGCCTCGAAACAGTTGCCTCGAAACAGTTGCCTCAGATTAAAAAAGGATCAAGGACATAAGGGTAGCTTCTAAGGTGTCCTACTGTTGCTTCAGTGACCACACTGTCCCTACAATCGAATTGACCCGAACACCTCCGACGGTGGTGCTACCTACCTCTCAATGGTGGGATGGAACTACCTTAAGGACAAATACACAGCCTAATTCCTTAGGGTAGGTAGATGACTCATGGATACTTGCTCTCTTCTAAAAAACAAAACAAAAACCTTTTCACACTGACACTTTCAAAAAGCTTTCAAAACAAATTTCTCAAACACTCTTGAGGACAGATACAAGAGTCATTCAGAAATCTTTCAATGAAACTTTTTCAAACCCACTCACATTTTGAAAAGCAAACAACATTTTGAAAACATAAGAGCGAGTATCTAAGAGCCCATGGATAACCATGGATAGAAAGGGTGCTAACACCTTCCCTTTCTATAATCTACCTCCCGAACCGAGAAACATCTCGAAAAAGAATTTTGCTGTGCTTTTGTCCTTTCCATGTTGGAGAACATAAAAGACGGTGGCGACTCTTGCTTACCGCGACATTTCGCGAACCAGCATTACAAAAACAGTCAGTTCTATTTCCACCGATCACAGAACTGGCGACTCTGCTGGGGATACTTAAAGTGAGGTGTACCTTAGGATAGCTCATACTTGTGTTTTCAATTGCTTTGTTTTGTTTGCTTTATTATTGTGGGCACTGTCTTGGGAGTTCTATAGATCCTAACCCGGATCTGAGGGATACCTTCTTAGAAAGTAGCAACAAGACTGTGAGGGAACTGTGCGGGGTATACCGACACGGTTGAAGCAGTCTGCTACGTTGATGTGGCACTTTGGTGAGTACCGGTAACCCTTGAGTCAAGTCAAGGAGAGTACGGGGCCACCGCGTGGTGTCGTGAAGCATCAACTGACCTTAGGAACCTTAATTGAACCATCTTGGCCTCTTTAGGGTAGTGAGATAACTGACTTTGGTGCAGTCCGAAGTTGGTTGATACTCGATACTACACTCAGTTGAGGGCTGTTTTCTTGGAATATTTCGGTCGCTAGTTCAGTGGCTAAATCGAAACGATGAACACAGAAAACAATCCAATGATATTGAGATCCTTAGAACCCGGTTACTTCTGATAGGACAGGTTTTGAGCCCACCAACTTCAAGAGGGTAGTACCCCAAACTCCATGCTGGCCTGAACTCTAAGGGCTCTTTGTGTGACTTGTGTGCCTTCAAACTTGACTACTTGCATGCTTGTTATCTGACACTTGAGTTTCTTGCAGGTTTTGTTTACAGTCCTTAACTGGGACTCATTACAGGGCCTACTTACATCACTCCATGCATAGCATCATACCATCATACCATTGCATACATCCTGCATAAGGACTAACCCATTTCAAGGATCTCAAGGGCTTGTGATGCAGGTCATGATGAACCAGAATGTCTAGCAAGGGGCAAAGAGGATTTATTTTCCTCTAGCCAAGGTTGTCAGGGGCTATGACCCACTCGATATGGTGAGCTTTGACTCTTGAAGAAGGACTCTCTACAATATGCAGTTCCTTCAATCAAGCTACCGGATCCCAACTCTAACAATTTTCTTGTTTACCCCGCAAGATCCTTGAAAACATTGCATGCATATCATACATATCATTGCATTACCGGTACTCTTTTTTTAACAGGTCACTTATCTTCTTCGCTGTTTATTTCAGCAATCATCATGAATCCTGAATCATCCAATGAACAAGCTATCAAGGACCTCCAGGCCCAGAACGCCCAGTTCCAAGAGTTGGTGATGAGCCTAGCCCAGGGTCAACAGGAGTTGAAGACTCTGATACAGAGGAAGAAGAAGAAGAGGACTGTTGTGTTCAATCCTAGACGCAGATCTGGGGAGGGATCACAAAATGAAGCTGAGCGGACCACCCCATCTGTTGGGAAAGGCAGTCCCCGAGAAAGAGAGGTTCCCAGTCCTGTGGTCTCCGACAACGAGACTTATTTTAATGAGGAGCAATATCCTCCCGCTGAAGACAAGTACAAGCAGTTAGAGGATCGCCTGAATGCCATGGAAATTCAACAAGTGCCTGGGTTGGATTTCGGAGACCTGGGTCTATCTTCTGGTGTGGTGATCCCACACAAGTTCAAAGCACCATCTTTCGCAAAGTATGACGGGGCATCCTGCCCTAAGCTACATCTCAGATCTTATGTGCGGAAGATCCAACCATACACTGTGGACAAGAACTTATGGATCCATTTCTTCCAGGAGAGTCTTTCAGGGACTCATCTCGAATGGTTCTATCAGCTGGATGGAACCAAGGTTTGTAACTGGGAGGACTTGGCTACTGCTTTTTACAAGCAGTATCAGTACAATACCGACCTCGCTCCTACACGTACCCAACTCCAGGGTATGTCGCTAGGATCGGGAGAAGGTTTTAAAGAGTATGCGCAAAAGTGGAGAGACCTTGCTGGAAGGGTGCAACCACCTCTGACCGACCGTGAGCTCGTTGATATGTTCTTGGGGACCCTGTCTGGTCCTTTCTTCAACCATCTGATTGGGAATTCTTCTGTTGGGTTTACAGACCTCATTCTGACTGGGGAGAGAATCGAAGCGGGCATCAAAAGTGGGAAGATTCAAGAGGCTACACCTCCTGATACTCATAAAAAACCTTACGCGGGGAAGAAAGAATCTAATGCTGCATACAGCCAAAAGAGTCGTCGTGACCAACATGCAGGGGCAGTCATGATCTCTGGTTCTGCACCACACCGACAACCACAAAAGGGAAATCAGCGCAGGCCAGACGAGCCTAAGAGACAGTTCACCAACATCAATATGCCGTTGTCACAAGCACTGCAACACATGTTGAAAATGAATCTGATTACGGTGATCAACCCTCCTGCAAATCCTAAGACTTCTTCTCCAAATTACAACCCAGAAGCGAGGTGTGCTTATCATTCTGGTAGCCCGGGGCACAATACTGAGGATTGTTGGGCGCTGAAATACAAGATCCAGAATATGATCGACGCTAAGGAGATCGAATTCGAGCCTGCTGAGACTCCCAATGTGACCACTGCTCCTTTGCCAAAACATGGCTAGGATTGAAAAACTTTTGTTCATTCGAATGTTCAAATTGTAATTTTCTTTGATTGTTCAAACATTTTATTTCATGTCGAACTTGGTTATTTCATTAATGCATTACACGTGTCTGTTTTGAAGTAATTATGTTTACTATATTCAAAATTGCTTTTATGTTTGATGTTCAACTCTCGATTTTAAAATTCTAAGCCTCTTGAGGGAGGATGACAAAAATGATACCGCAATCTACAGTATGCTTTTGAACAGACCCCGCTGATGAGGTACAGGCATTGTTTCAATTCCTAAACACTGGAGTTATAAGGAAGATAATCCCTTGTCAACCCCTTTTGAGCCAAAGAAGTAGGAGTTTTTTCTTTTCGAAAATTAAAACCCTTAATCATAACCTGGGGCAGGGTAGTTCTCTCAGTTGATCCAAGTGCACCACGAATGGCATCAAAGGAGTCCTCCTAAAACAAGAGACAATGATGGTTCCGAATAATCATAAAGACAGGCAGTCATTACCCAAAAAAAAACAAAAGCCCATTAAGTCGAAACCTATGAAGGAGACTTACAAAACTGGGGCATCCCGCTGACTGTAATCACAAAAGAAACAGTTCAGGAAAAAAACAGGGATAACAAAATCAAAAAAAAGAAAGAGTTCCTACAGACCCTCAACAAAAAAAGGAATGACTGCCTATTCCAAATAAATTTTCAATATCCGAACCATCACTGGTATATCAAAGCAAAGACTCAAACAAGGTCTAACGCACGATCAGCTGAGTTTAGGTTTGAAGAACATCACGAAGAACGGGTGGGTACAAATAATTTGAGCCTTTATCCTTTGTTTCTTAAACCGTGAACCAGGCCACGTTATAACCCCTAAAAGTCCTAGCTGAAGCATGGGTTAGTTCGAAATCATACTGTTACAAAGGTATCCTGACTCCTTAAGGCTAGCGGTAAAATAATGAGTTGACGTCACAGTTTACAAAAAATTCACTTGTTTTATGAAAAAATGCATTTTCGAAAAAAACTTCAAGACAGACATAAGCTTTGCATTTTTAATATAACATTGCTTGCATATGACTATTTGTTTGAACATCATAGAAGTTCGCACGATGAATGTCTAATGAACAAAAGCACCTCCAATCAAGGGGCATGGCATGATCATTGTCCATCATCTGGGGCAGTTAAGTCAAGATTCAAGGAATCTCTCAAATGCCAAATAGCCAGGGGCAAATCTCCGCCTGAGTCACTTGGGGCATTGGATATGAATTCCGACGACAAATCTGGCATGATCAAACGAAGATCTTCTGGTGGTATGGCAACACAACACTACTGACAGTGACAACTCCCTACATTCTGAGAGCGTGGACATAGTCGAAAAAATACTACGCACAATCAAAGACCCGCTAGGTTGACACACCTAGGCAAAACTAAGGGCTTCCCGGCGAACCAAAAGGGTTCGGGCAAAAATAAGGGATGAAAATGAAAAATACGTACACCCGGCAAGTCAAAAACCTGAAAAGGCGGCTTGGGCAAAAATGGCTATCCCGGTGGACTGAAAACCCGAAAGGGCGGTCCAGGCAAAAATTAGGGATCAAAGCGTACGAATATGTCCCGACATCTTGTCACTTGCCTACCAGAAGAAGATTTGTCAATCGGCAGTCATCAAGCACCTCCACAAGGTATCTTCTTCTCTCACCTCAGAAACAGGGGCAATAATGAGTTGTCCAGGCGATCCAGTTGCTCTGTCAACCAAGGTACCAAGGTAAGTTCGGCTGAAGAACGTAACCAGGATACCTCCACTCCCCGCAGAGTAAGACAGGGTTCAACAACACTCTCCCCCGAGCAGAGTTGATCTCCCAGCAGCCCTGAAAAGGCACAATATCTTCAGCAAGTCAGTGATACTCTCCCCAAGCAGAGTTAGCCTACAATCAGCCTTAAGGAAGTTGGGTATCCCCATAAGATCTCAATATTCCCCCAGTGGAGTATACAAATATTCCTCTACAAGTATCCCCGGCAGTCTTAATCTAAGATTGTTCCCCGGTGGAATACCGAACATCCAGTGGAGCCACTTCCCCAGTGCAATCTCAAAAGTCTCCCCAGGAGAATTCAATCAATCTCCCCAGGAGATTCAGGAAGCTTATCCCCAGTAGATTCTGGAAGCTTATCACCTGCAGAGTATGAACGCATCTCCCCGGCTTTATTCAAAGGATATGCTCCACCAGAGCTTATAACTGGGTTATCCTCAGCCATTTTCCACGGAAAGATCGTCCCCGGCGAAGTTCTTCCTATCCCCAGCGGAGTTCATCAAATCTTCCATAACATATCAACAATGGTATCCCCAGCGGAGTTATCATCAACCTCAACAAAGTACTTCTCTTTCCCCACAGAGTTCACTCCCTGCAGAGTAATCTATTCGCTAAGTTTATTCCCCAACAGAGTCATCTTCTCCTACCGGTATTCTTGCAACCATCATCCCCAGCGGAAACAAGGAACTCTACTCTTCAACATCAGCTCAGGAGTTAACTTCCCGGCACCCGTCAAGGATTTACTTTCCTAGATAAAAATACATTCATGAACATCATACCTTCATACATTATAGCATGCACATACGCATCATACACCACAAATCTCATTTAGTCTCGAGAACATCTTAATATCATGCAATTCATGCATCATGACGTGGCATATAGCTAACGTTTTTGCCTTTTCAGGAAAAGGGTCAATCAAAAGATGATTACCATCTACCTTTGCAGTTCCAGATCAACATCGGTAACAAGCCAGGACAATTCTGTGGACGACTGATCGTGGGTTAATACCTAAAAACCAGACAGGACAATTATCTACTTGACAATCATGAAGCAACCCTACACCGGTTCCTTCTCAACTTCAGATGTAGTTTTACACGGACTCATCCTCAGGCAACCCTACACCGGTTCCTCCTCAGTTCCAAGATGAAGTTTTACACGAACTCGTCGTCAAGGTAACCCTACACCGGTTCCTCCAGAAGTCTTACACGGACTTATCTCAAGGTAACCCTACACCGGTTCCTCCCAAAGTCTTACACGGACTTATCTCAAAATAACCTTACCCCGGTTCCTCCAGAAGTCTTACACGGACTTATCTCAAGATGACCTTACCCCGGTTCATCCAGAAGTTTTACACGAACTTATCCTGCAGTAACCTTACCCCGGTTCCTCCAGAAGTCTTACACGGACTTATCTCAAGATGACCTTACCCCGGTTCATCCAGAAGTTTTACACGAACTTATCCCGAAGAAACCCTACACAGGTTCTCTCTCTCCAGGCGCAGTTTTACACGGACTCGTCACCAAGAAACCCTACACAGGTTCTCTCTTCCCAAAGATGCAGTGTTACATGGACTCGTCATCAGTAAAGCCTACACAGGTTTCCTTCTCAGCTCTAGATGCGGTTTTACACGGACTCGTCATCAAAGTAACCCTACACAGGTTCCTTCTCCATTTCAGATGCAGTCTTATACGGACTCATTATCAGTAAACCCTACACAGGTTTCCTTCCTCCAAAGGTGCAGTTTTACACGAGCTCAACATCAGGCAACCCCACACAGGTTCCCTCTTTCAACTTACAAATATTACACCCTCCGATGGCATCTATAAGCCCATCTCCACAACTATCCATTACACTTCCAAATGGCATCTATAAGCCCATTCCCGACAAGGTTCTGTCACACTTCCAGATGGCATCTATAAGCCCATCATCCTATCCACCACCTTTCCAAATGGCATCTATAAGCCCATTCCCACCATCACACTGTTAACATGTGAGCGCAAATTTTTGGGCACTTTAGTGTTCAATCATCTTCCACCTTCGGATCACGAAAGGCACGCCAGCCAATCTACATCCTCAGGTCTAAGAAGATTGAACAGGGGCAACTGTTGTACCCCAAAATTTGCCCTCCCATATTCTTCAAGATTTGTCAAGATCAAGCTTCAAAATCCCTCAAGGATTGCACAGTCCAATTACCTCCTAACACAGTCAAAATTAGGGTTTTGGTTCTTACAAAGAAATTGAGATTTTCAAGGGTCCAATCAAGTCCCATATGCCTATATACATCGTCAAGCATCTATATGTCAAGTTTCAAGACTCACAGCATCAAGTTGCACAGTCAAAAACCTTAAATGCTTCATAGTCAACTGCAGGGGCAAAATGGTCATTTGACAGTCAAAAGTCAAAATTTTGGTCAACATCTTATTTTGAAGCCACAATCATCATTTGATCAATTCTTGATCATGATTCCACAAGCATGGCTCAAAAAGTCTCAAGATGCAAAAGTTTCTATTTTTGGACTGCTGAAAAATCAACTGCAAATTGACCAAGGCATAACTTCTTCATGGTTTATCAGAAAAATCCCATCCAAAGCTCATTTTGAAGGGGATGACATTTCCTACAACTCATCTTCACACTCCAAGTCCAATAAATTCTCTCACAAAAAGTTATCAATTTCAACATTATAGGTCATTTTCAAAAGTCAACAAAAAGGCACTTTAAGTCAAAGACCATAACTTGAGATTGGTAAACCAAATGACATGGGACCAAAGGCATTGGTTAGAGGACTTCATGGCCTTTCCAAAATGTCCAAGAACATATTCATAGCTTCAAAATTGAGCAAGATATGCATTGGAGAAGTTGGGAAATATTTGGGAACTTTCAAAAGTCAACTTTGCCTAAAACACTACAAATTTGCTAATGGGCCTCAAATTCTTTCTTGAATCATTACCCAAAGCCTATGCACGATCCATTGAGCTTAAAAGGATTTATTTTATTATTTTTAATTAATTAATTGAATTTTTATTCTTATTAATTCATTTAATTAGTTTTAATTGTAGAAAAATATCAAATAATGGTTGTCAAATCTTTTTATGCAGCAAATATACTCCACACATGCTAAGGATTTCGTGCATCAATCAACAAGACAAGATCTTCCATAATTGGCATAGTTTCCATGGAAAAAGATTGAAAAAAGATATGATTAGCAATCAAAGATTCAAGTCATCAATTCGTGGATTCATGGGCTTTATTTTGACCTAATTCCATTCATATACAAAGGCATAAGCTAACCCTGAAGCCACAGACACGAAAAAAAGCTGCTGAAAACTCATAACCAATTTGCAAAAAATAGAGAAAAAGCTTGAAACTGATTTCATAGTTGCAGGATAATTCAAGGCCTAAAGTCTATTCCAACACGTTGCTGGACCTTCCAGGAGTCTATTGGCATCAAGAATCAATCCTAACACGTGAAGAATCCAAGAACATAGACCACACGGTTCGCTTTATTTTCCAGATTTGCACATCACGATTCATGCATTGTTAATACATTTGGTTGATTGTTTTGTGTTCACAGCATTCAGGCAAAGCTTTTGGTATGATTTAATTCCATTAATATGCCTTGAAACGAAATTCACCATGGGTGAAACCTAGGGTTTCTGAAGCTCCAAATTAGGGCTTTCTTGTTGGGGAAAAATTGAACCTTGAGACCTATGCAGTTGAACTCCGGAGCTCAACACGAGTTGAATGGAAACCTCGCGCTCAATTTATATTAACGCCTCTTCTATTCGCTATTTTTCGTGGCTATGGTTAGTGGGGGTTTAAAACCCCCGCTATCTCATTCGTGTTACAGGTACAAACGAAGAAGAAAGCTGAGCTGTCCAAGCGTGGTTGGGTGATTCAAACTGCACACATATTTTTTTTGTTTATATCATTAACATGTGTTTTTTTTATATAATTATTGTTTTCCATTTACACTACAAGCGCGTTTGGAAGCTCAGTTGGTGGATGACACGCTTGGTGAGTGCTGGGACCTGGGTTCGATTCCCAGGTCCCCCATATAATCTAGATTTAGGGTTTCCTTTTAATTCTTTTTTTCTTTATTTCCATAATAAATGCAAAAAACATAAAAAGCACTTTATTTTCTTTAATTAAATAATTAATTAGGCTTTAATTTAATTTAATTTCAAGCAAAGGGTCAAAACCCTCGGACGTTCAATTTATTCTTTTCGCGCATTATTTTCTTTTGAATATTATGTAACTGCTCAAGGATGTAATAGTAATTAGGTTTACCGCATTTTTTACTTTCCGCATCTTTTATCAAAAACGGGTCTTTGTATTTTGGCGATGTATAAACCCGCGCCTTGTAATAGCGTAGCTTTTATATTTCCGTCTTTTAATTTTCCGCACTCCTAAATTCTAAATTGCATGAAAGAATGTATGGTTAATTAAAAATAACTCGTAGCTCACAATGCCATGATAAAAGATAACTGTTAACATGAAAACAACACACAAGTACACACACCACATCTAGGGTACGCCTCACTTGTTGCCTTCGAAACGTGGTCGTCAAGTATAGGACGTTTTAGCGGTCCTTATGTCCATGATCCAGTTGCCTCGAAATAGTTGCCTCGAAACAGGTGCCTCGAAACAGTTTCCTCGAAACAGTTGCCTCGGATTAAAAAAGGATCAAGGACATAAGGGTAGCTTCTAAGGTGTCCCACTATTGCTTCGGTGACCACACTGTCCCTACAATCGAATTGACCCGAACACCTCCGACGGTGGTGCTACCTACCTCTCAATGGTGGGATGGCACTACCTTAAGGACAAATACACAGCCTAATTCCTTAGGGTAGGTAGATGACTCATGGATACTTGCTCTCTTCTAAAAAACAAAACAAAAACCTTTTCACACTGACACTTTCAAAAAGCTTTCAAAACAAATTTCTCAAACACTCTTGAGGACAGATACAAGAGTCATTCAGAAATCTTTCAATGAAACTTTTTCAAACCCACTCACATTTTGAAAAGAAAACAACATTTTGAAAACATAAGAGCGAGTATCTAAGAGCCCATGGATAACCATGGATAGAAAGGGTGCTAACACCTTCCCTTTCTATAATCTACCTCCCGAACCGAGAAACATCTCGAAAAGGAATTTTGCTGTGCTTTTGTCCTTTCCATGTTGGAGAACATAAAAGACGGTGGCGACTCTTGCTTACCGCGACATTTCACGAACCAGTATTACAAAAACAGTCAGTTCTATTTCCACCGATCACAGTATGTGACTTATTGATTACAAGTGCATATGAAGCAAAGATAAGAATAGTCAAGTCAAAGTTGTTGCATGAGTTTGAAATGTCCGGCCCAGGGAACTTGTCATATTTCTTAGGGATTAAGTTCAAAGACACGGGTGAAGAAGTATTCTTGCACCAGAAGAAGTATGTTCAAGATATCTTGAAGAGGTTCAATATGCGCAACTGTAATGCAACTTACACGTGATTAGAAACTGGAGCAAAGTTGAGGAAAGAGACATATGATGACTTTGCAAGTGCAACACCATACAAGTTGTTGTACCCCAAAATTTTCCCTCCCATTTTCAAGACAAACTAATTCAAGACACCTCCTCATGCTCATAGGAGTCTCAAGTACTCAAGACTTATCAAAGATTGATCAGATGGATTCTCCTTGACCTACAACTAGGGTTTTGATTTTCTCAAAGGAAATTGAGTTTCTAATGCCTCAAGTGGATTTAATGGTTTCTCATATGCTTTAAAAAATCTTCATACCAAATTTCAAGCCTTACATCACAAGTTTGCTCAGTCAATATAGTTAGATGAATGAAAATTAACTGTATTGGACAAAAAGTCAACTTTGACCAATCTACAGTCAAACTTCAATATTTTTGGTCAACATCAACATTTTGAAGTTAAATTCATCATTTGATCAAGGGTTGATCATGATTCATCAAGAAAACTCAAGATTCATCAAAAGTCAAAAGTTACTAAATTAGGGTTTTCTTAAGGAGAAGTCAACTGAACTTTGACCAAGCATAACTTTCACATACTTCATCAGAAATTTCTCAACCAAAGCTCATCTTTAAGGAAATTCAATTCTCTACAACTCTGTATCTATAAGCTCTAGGCCAAAAATGCTTCATTTAAGAGATATGAGCCAAAACATTATAGGTCATTTTAAAAGTCAACAAAAACACATCTTTTGTCAAAGCAATTTACATAAAGATAAATCCTTCAAGTGAAAAAATGACCAACATGAAAGTTGTAGGAGACATCCTGAGGTTTCCAAAAAGTCCAAGATCATCTTCATATGACACAAATTGAGAGAGTTATGATTGGTGCAAGTTGAGCAATTTTGAGAAAATGCATGAAACCTAAATTGAGCAAAGTTGAATTTTTGGGCTAATGGGCCTAAGTTTTCAGGTTCAAATGTGTTCATGACTTCATAATAGACCTCTAAATGCATTCACATGTTCTTTATAATTTTTATTTCTTATATTTGGATTTTATTCATTTAAACGCAAATTAAATCAAATAAAATATGAAAGTATTGGACTTAGGCGTATGGACTCTTGTTTTAATCATGTTGGAGGCCCAAAAATCTAACTTGAAGCTGAAGAAATCATGTGGCCTTATTTGAAACAAGTCTTCATTGGTTTTGGAAGATTTCAACTTATTTTCATACAAAATCAAATATATAATTTCATGAGATGTCCAAGCCCACCACTTGACCTAATCTTCTCCTCTATATATACATAACATCTTCAGACATAAAAAAAACACGCAAGGCTGTCTCAAGAAGAACCCTAAAATCTTCAAAATTTTCAAGAACTAGGGAAAACTCAAACCCTTATCTCCAGCCGTTTTCAGTCCATTCCAATCATCAAGCAATCTTCCTGAAGGCTCTAGGAACTCATTCCAATCATTCCTGAAGCTCGTAGCATCCCATATCATTGCAACCAAGCATCACCGGTTTGGTAAACTTCTTGAATTTGAAAATTTTAATATATGCATTGTTGGATGATTTAATGCATACATTCATGTTCATAATGATGTTTGAAACTGTTTTGACGTATTACTTGTGAGGTTTGACGCATGAATAAAGATATGTCATTGTTAGGGAAGTTTGAAATATTTTCTTCGAAACTTACTCTACAAGTATTTTCAGGTCAAACCAATGCTACCATTGGATTCACAAGGGTAAAATTAGAGGGATAGGGTCCTTGTTATGATCCAAATCACACGTTTTTGCAGGTTTTTAAAAATCTCTTCATCAGAGAAGATGATCGGAGCTAGGGCTCTGGCGCTTCTCTGATCCAGTGTTTTATTATATAATTATTGATTTATGTTTGAATAACACAAAACCTACGTAGCTCAGATGGTTGGAGACGGAGGCCTGTGACATGAGAGGCATGGGTTCGATCCCTATGTTTTGCAAATTATTTTGTTTTTTTTTATAGATTTACCAAGCAATCTTATCATATGTTGATTCCTTCCTATTCTATAACACAAACAACATTGTGGCATAGTGGACAGGAGGGCAGACCTCTAACCTCAAGGGCATGGATTCAAGTCCCACCCTAAAAATTTTGGTTCTTTTATTTTACTAACCCTAATTTTTATTCTATTTTCTTAATTAACTATTTTCTAATTAACCATTAACCTTAAACTTTTTTTTCTTTCAAAAAAACATAACAAATTAGGATTAGGGGTTTTGACATTTAATTAATTAAGTTAATTAGCCTTTTTAGTAATATTAAAATTAATTAGAAATAATTAGATTTTTATAATTATTTAACCTAAATTATTTTATCTAAAAACACAAAAACATTTTAACATTTTCCTAACATCTTTTCTTATTTCTTACTACTATTTAATTTCCTAGAAAAACTGTATAGGTCGCACTCCTCAATTGTAATAGCGTAGATTTCTTTTCTCGCATCTTTTTCTAATTATGTAACTTCTCACAAGATGTAATAGCTTAGGTTTAATTTTCCCCACTTTAATTTCCTGTACATATTTGACTGTTAGTAATTAGGGTTTGTATGGAAAGACTAAAAGCAGACATAGAAAACCTAATTTTCGAGATAAGATAACTGAAACTAACACACTTTACACACTTGCACCTCTAGGGTAACCTCTCTTGTTGCCTTACGAATATTGGTCATGTCCCTCAAAAGTAGGGATACTTCAGCAAAAGACCCTCAATTCAACAATATCATCATGGTCCCTTTCGAATAAAGATCATAGTCCCTCGATGACCCTCCAAGTTGCCTAAAAAATGATGATAGTCCCTCCGATACAATTGTTATAGTATCCTTACATGTTGCCTTTGATGATCATACGATGATCTTATGCCTGTCCCTTCACATCCAATAGATACGATTAATACTATCTCCAAAGGAGAAGGAAATAAGAAGAAAGACCTTAGTGTGTAAGAACTCTTGAAGGCTTGCTCGTAACCTTTTTCATAAAACAAATACATTTTTACACATCACTTTTAAACAAATATTTTTTTTAAAAAAACTTTGATACATTCTTGAGAATTGATACAAGAATTATTACAAATTTAGCCTTACATTGACATTTCAAAAATATTTTCAATCAAATAACACACACACAAAGCAATTTTTAAAAGTGAACTAAGCAATTAAGAGCCCGTAGATAACTATGGATGAAAAGGGTGCTAACACCTTCCCTTTTTGGAACTTACCCCCCGAACTCAAAATCTATCAAGGGTCTTTCCTGTTCTTTTCACCTTTCCTAAATATTGGATAAAAGTAAAGTAGGTGGCGACTCTTGCTAACCGCAACATTTGCAATAAAACCAAAAAGTCAGTTCTCCTACCGTATTACAGGACTGGAGACTCTGCTGGGGAAAAATATAAAGGAGGGGCTACCTTAGAGTTTAGATCACTTTTACTTTCTTTAATTGTTTGCTTTGTTTGCTTTACTTTAAGGGTTCATGCTTGGGTATTATTTCTTGTAAGATCCTACACCTAGATATAGTGTTTTCTTAGGTAAGTAACAATAAATCATAAATATTGTATGGCATATACCAATATGGTTAACATGATAGCTACAACTAGTGTGACACTTTGATTTGTACTGATGTTCCTTGAGTCAGTAAAGGATAACATTAGGCTTCTGCGTGGTGTTGTTAACACTAACTTGCTTTTAGAACTTTAATTGACCCATCTTGGCTGTTAGAAAGTATTGAGATAATCGGCTTTCGTGCAGTCCATAACTGGTTGATGCTCGAGGCTACACTCATTGAAATTCTACTTTAGGGATGTTTTGGTGGCAAGCTGGTTGCCGTGTAAAATAAAGCCTGCGAGAAAGAACTGCGATATAAGACTCCTAGAACCCGGTAACTATTTTAGGATAGGTTGAGCCAACTTTATTCAGTGGGAAGGGTATTTACCTATGGACTTCATGCAAGCCTTAAACCTAAGGCTCTTGTATGACTTGTTTGTGTTTGCTACTTATTTAACATGAACATAACATCATGACATCATATCATCATAACATAACATTTTCACTAACCATTTCAAGGACCTAGGGATTTATCTTTGTTCTTTGTTGCAGGTTATGGCCTCCGCTCGCAGAAATACTATCCGAATCAACTTTGTAGGGTACCTTCCAAGCTTAAGGAGTTAGTCTCAAAGGTTCCCAAAAACTCTCAATTCACCAAGAGGCATGGTTATCTACTTAATTTGGTCACCTCAGGTTTTGAAGAAGACATGATGAGTGTTCTGTTCCAGTTCTTTGATCCTAAGCATCACTATTTTACATTCCCAGATTATCAGTTGGTACCCTGTTACCTTAAAAAAATATTTTAAGTTATATATTACGTAATTAATGAGGGTACTCCCACGAGATAAGAAGAAGGTATCCTACAAATAAAGGTTGTAAGGAAATTAAGCTCGAGAATGAGAAATAGTTAGAAAAACTTATTAGTCAACAGTGGAAATTCGACACAATTGACAAACAAGCTAGTCGAAATATAAGACTTACAGAAGTTTGGATCATCTATCTACGCTAAAGGATGGTGTTGAAGTGAGTGCTGGAGCAGGATAGTTTTGAAATTTGAAAATACCAGCAGTTGCAAGATAGTTTTCCAAATTAAGCGCTAAGTACATGGTGAAAATATAGATAAGTAGTTATCTTAAGGCCAAATAGGTGTCAAGTATATAGTGTGTTCTAGTACGTAGGGAGTTAGATTTGTAACTACTATAAATAAAAGGATCTAGTGTAGGATTCTGGGTGTTCACTTTGTACTAGAATCACTTAACAAACCCAACATTCCAAGCGTAAGGAAGCAGAGGGTTTCAAAGGTGTTAATGTACGTGAATCACCATAAATGTTAATGCAAATTCCTTTCTTTTCAGTTGTTCCTTTTGAATCTTTTGCTTTAATTTTATTTACTTTTGAACGATCCTTTTATATTATCATCTATGATTTTGAAACTCGTTTTATCTATATACTAGAATTTACTAAAGAGTCACTCAACATTTATTTCATTTAAACAAGTCGTAACCTATTGTCGATCATGAGTCACCTTTAGTAGGTCAAAACATTACATTATGGAAACTCATGCTCGTTCTATCCTTCAGAGAAAACTGTTTCTCAAAAAGCAAAGTCTTACATCGGTTGAACAAAGTTATACTTAGATACATTAGCACATGTCTTAGGATCAACTAGTCGATCCTGCAAGTAACCCTTAGTTTTTAGGCTTTGGGAAGACTAGCAGTTGTTTACCTTTTTCCACAGTAAACAAATTGGCACACCTGGTGAGACCCGTGCTAGTGTAGTGATTTTCAAGTTTTATTTTTGGGTATATGTATGAAACTTAGAAGTGGGAATCTAACCAAAAAGTACGATAGACCACAAGTTAAGCAACGTACACCAAGGATGACTAATCCTACCAACCCTAATGTGGATGTAGTTCCACAAAGAACAATAACTACCATAGACACGGTAGTGTCTCAAGTTGTGTCTTTTCCCCTGTTGGCAAACACAACTGCAACAATTTCAATTATAGGCGCAATTCCAATGTCAATTCCTCAGGCTCCGCCGGTGAGTCCAGGACCAGTGATGGCCACAATCGTTAGGCCTAATGTACCTCGTTTCGGCACTGAAGATCCTCTTTATGGAAAGTTGTATTCCTTAATGCCAGGATATCAGTTGACATCAAACCCAACACTATTGGCTGATAACGCTCAAAATATTAATTCCCTATTGCAAGGGTCTGTACTAGGAGGAAATTCCTTAAATTGGAATAACCAAAATAGAGTGGGGCCTCCACCAGTTCCGCCTTTAACTAATACATCGGTAACGGTTTTGAGGCAGAAAATGGATGATAGTAACCATGAGTTGGTAAATTTATTAACCAATCAAATGGGTTATGTGATTAACCCTGTAATGCAGGAGTCAGTTGAAACTAATAGACAGTTCGCTGAAACAAATAGGCAGGTAGTCACTCAATTGACATGCTTGTATAATTTTTTGGGGGCACCCCAAGTGCCTGTTCGACAGGTACCACCTTTTGTTAGACCATTTGTCCTTGCCCAAGTGGAAATGGGCGCAGTGGAAGATGAAACAGTCTACCAGGGGCAAGTGCCTAGACCATAAGTACAACAAAATCAAGTTGCCGAACCAATAGTGGTAGAATGCGATGATATTGGTTAACCGACAACAAGATGCTGATCAAATTATTGATCAATATCGACAAGAGGATTTAGCGGTAGAAAATGACCTAAAAACTATTGTTGAAAGAATTATGGCTAGGAATTGTATGAATACCACACTACAGAGACCAACATATTCTTCCCCTTCGTCTGAATACATTTTGCAGACTGAATTACCTAGAGGATAGAAAATCCCTAAATACACAAAGTTTGAGGGTGAATCAGGTGAGTCGACAGTGGAACATATTGCTAGATATCTAACTGAGTCAGGGGATATGGCAAATAATGAAAACCTAAGGGTAAAGAACTTTCCTTCATCCCTTACGAAGGCAACATTCACATGGTTTACTACCTTACCCCTAAATTCGATTGAGTCATGGACTAAATTGGAAAAACTTTTTCGTGAACAATTTTATGAGTGACCTTCAAAAATTAGTTTGGTAGAATTATCAAACATAAAAAGAAGGTTTTCTGAAAGTAATGATGATTATTTAAATAGGTTTCGCTCGTTGAAGGAAAGGTGCTTGACGCAGGTGCCTGAACATGAACTTGTTCAAATGGCAGTTGCGGGTTTGGACTATTCCATTAGGAAGAAAATAGACCCAATCTTTGTGAAAAGTATGTCGCAGTTAGCTGATAGAGTTCAACATCTTAAACGTATGAGATTAGAATAATTCAGACATACCAAGGCTAAAAAAGAAAAAGTGGCCTTTGTAAACTTTGATGATACATATACTATTTATGAAGCTAATTATATCTCACCGACTGAGGTAGAGGTCGATGTGGCTGAGATGAAGCCAGGACCTTCTTATGAATGTAAATTATTATTCCCCTCTAAAGTAAAAAATCCTGTCGAGAAAAATCCAAAATTTCCGGCGAAAACTTATACTTTTGATGTCACTAAATGTGAAGAAATTTTTGATTTGCTGGTCAAAGATGGTCAAATTTTAGTACCTCCAGGTGCTAAGTTACCATCATTAGAACAACGACAAAAAAAGGTTTTTGAAAGTATCATAATTATATTGGTTATACAACCTCTCAATGTTTTCTTTTCAGGGATCTTGTGCAGAAATTACTGTTGGAGGAAAGATTGAAGTTTGCTAGCTGAAAAATGAAAATTGATGTTGATCTTCTCCAACAAGAAGAAGCGTTATTCATAGACCCTCTCGATATCCATATGGTAGAAATCACTGAATTTGCGGATGCAGATATGGTCGAAGAAACAGATGAAAGTCCTGACACAGGCTTGGCTGAAGTGTACCCCAAGCTTGAAGAAGATCTGCTAGATTTTTTGTACCGATGCAAGAACAAGGGCTCATAAGCTTGTTTATGCCCTAGATGTGGTTCTCTTACATACAAAATTGTAGCTGAAAACTTTCAGAGGCTACAGCTAGAGAAAACCAAAGACAAATTCTCTAACAAAAGGTTCCATCGGAAGAAATAGGGGACTTCAAGAAATGTTGTGAGAAACTTCCAATCTAAACTAAGGAGTTTCATTCCATCTGCCAGTGCCCCTAGAGGCACATGGATTAAGCCTCAAGGAAAAATGGAAACACAAAAAAGTGTTGCCACTGCTAGAGATAAGGAAAGTCGGTTGTCCATTATACGCGCGAGTTTAGGTTTGAGAAAAAGAGTCATGTCTCTGAGAACTACATGGGCAAGAATCCCATGACTAGGTCTCAATAGATGCTTTTCCAGCGTCGAAGGCAGGCCGAAAGGCAAGCTGCTGAGGAAGCTGTTAAGCAGAATGCTACAAACAAAGCAGGTGTTGGAAATAAATATACGGTGAAAGTTGCTACCACTGCAAAGGAACGGGTAAGAGAGTTCATCAGCCGACCAAATCTCAAATGCTCTGAGGAAGTCACTGATGACTTCAAGTCAGATTATGAGGAGAGTCTGAACATCTTGGTTAATATGGTGTCAATCTTGTCGGCTGAATATGATTGTCTCACTGAAGTAGAAGATTCCGCAGATGCCGACGCTGAGGAAATGGCTTTACATAAGCCTAGGGTTTAGGGTTTAGGCTATGACAATCCATCTAAAACCTCTTTTAATCCGAGCTAAAGGTGAAGGGATAGCTATCAACAAAGTGTTGATAGATTGTGGTGCTACGGTAAATATTATGCGATACCACCTGCTGAAGAAAATTGGAAAGTATGACACCGATATAAGATCTCACAACATGGTCTTATCAGACTAGGGGGTAAAATTGGAGGCACCATGGGTGTAATCCAAGTAGACATAATTTTCGTTACCATTACCAGGCCGATTATATTTAAGGTAATAAATGCTAAACCAAGCTACAACCTTCTGGTGGGAAGAGAATGGCTACATGGCATAGGGGTTGTGCCATATTTTATGCACCAGCGTCTGGTAATCTGGAGAGAAATGGAATAGTTGAAAATATTGAAGCAAATCAAGGGTATTTCATGGCCGATGTGAATAATGTTAGCAAAAGGCAATTTGAGAGAAAGTTAGATAACATCTCTCCTTGTAACCCAACTGAAGATGCCTATCCTAATTTGGATGAGGCATTTGTTTCTTTGAAGTTACATGAGACTCACGGTTTCATTTGGGATGTAGAGCCCTTAGAAGAAACATACTATGGAGGAATCCGGCCGACAGGCTGGGGAGACATCACATATAATGATGTCTGAGCTAAAAGCTCTAAATAATATTTCAGCATATATTGCCGAAAACAAGTTGAATTCGGCTTTAAAAGCTAAAGAAGATATGGCTATCGAAGCCAATAAATCTAAGATACCAAGAGAGGGAATCATTTTGGCTATTGAGCCAAAACAACCAGACAAGCCAAAAATGGATGAGGAAAGTGTCGACAAGCAGTGTCTAGACTACATTTATGACGACAAACCCCTAAGTTTCGAGAAGGATCCAATGGCACCAGAAAAGATATAGCAACAAGACCCTTTAGAAGAAGTGAATCTTGGCGAAGATGGGGATAAAAGACCAACATATTTCAGCGCCAATATCGACAAAGAGCTGAAATATGAAGTAATATCTTTACTTAAATAATTTAAAGATTGTTTTGCTTGGGACTATAATGAAATTTCTGGTTTAAGTAGGGACTTGGTAGAGTTGAAACTGCCAATAAAAACTGGAAAAAAGCTAGTAAAGCAAACTCCTAGGCGTTTCGCCCCAACCATAATGTCAAAAATCAAAGAGGAGATAAAAAGACTCCTCAAAAGAAAGTTCATAAGAACTGCAAGGTATGTCGACTGGTTAGCAAATATAGTGCCCGTAATTAAAAAAATGGAACTTTAAGAGTATGCATTAATTTTAGAGATTTAAATGTTGCTACTCCTAAAGATGAATATGCCATGCCTGTAGCAGAAATGTTAGTCGACTGTGCTGCTGGTTTTGAATATTTGAGTATGCTTGATTGTTATTCTGGGTATAATTAAATTTTTATTGCAGACTAAGATGTGCCCAAAATGGCATTTCGCTGTCCAGGAGCCTTGGGTACCTATCAATGTCTTGTCATGCCATTCGGCCTGAATAATTCTGGAGCGACGTACCAAAGGGCAATGAATTCAATGTTTCATGATTTTATTGAAGATTTTATGCAAGTATACATTGCTGACATTGTGATAAAATGGAATAGTAGGCTAACTTATGTAAAACATCTTCGAAAGGCCTTTGAGAGAATGATAAAATATGGGTTAAAAATGAATCCATTAAAATGTGCTTTTTGTGTGCAAGCAGGTGACTTCCTTGGATTTGTAGTGCATAAAAAAGGAATTGAAGTAAATCAAAGTAAAACCAAAGCCATTATGGACGTAAAGCCTCCATCGACCAAAAAGGAGCTTCAGTCATTGTTGGGCAAAATAAATTTCCTTAGAAGATTCATATCCAACTTAAGTGGTAAAATTAAAGCATCTTCACCATTACTTCGACTGAAAAATGAGGAGTTTGCCTGGCAGGAAGAACATCGAGATGCTTTCGATAAAATTAAAGAGTACTTGATGAAGCCTCCAATATTAGCACCTCATGCTAGAGATAGGCCAATGAGGTTATATATCTTAGCGTTAGAATCAACTATAGGAAGCATGTTAGTCAAAGAGGACGAAAGAAGTGTCGAAAGACCTATATATTATCTTAGTTGGATGCTTAATGACCCTGAAACTAGGTATAGTGATATAGAAAAACTATGCATATGCTTGTACTTCTCTTGTATCAAATTAAAGCAATATATCAAACCAGTAGATGTGTATGTGTCTTCTTATTTTAACATTATTAAACATATGTTGTCCGAACCAATTCTGCATAGTCGAATTGGTAAATAGGCTCTAGCATTGACTGAGTATTCTCTGACATATATGCCTTTGAAAGCAATGAAAGGGAAAATAGTGGCCAATTTCTTTGTCGACCATTCAATGGTTGGAATGCCCCAAAATTATTTAGAAATAAGGCCATGGAAGTTATATTTCAATGGTTCTAGCCATAAAAGTGAAGTTGGCATAGGAGTGTGATACGGTGGGAAGAACTGACTATTTTTTGGAATTTTGGTTTGTATTTTGCATTTGTTTTTGCAAAATGTCGCGGTAAGCAAGAGTCGCCACCGACTTTTATTTTATCCAACAAGGAAAGGAAAAAAGCACAAAAAAATTCCTTTTTCGAGATATTTCTCGGGTTCGGGGGATAGATTATAGAAAGGGAAGGTATTAGCACCCTTTCTATCCGTGGTTATCCACGGGCTCTTAGGTACTTGCTTAATTGTTTTCAAAATTGTTTTCTTTGTACTTGTGGGTTTGAAAAAGTTTTTGTTTGAAACTTCGATTTAACTCTTGCTTCTGTCCTCAAGAGTGTAATGAAGTGTTTTTGAAAACTTTGTTCGAAAAGGAGTGTAAGTGTGAAAAAAAGTTTTGTTTTTTAAAAGAGAAAGTATCTAAGAACCATCTACCTACTCGAAAAGGGAATCGTTCTATGCTAATTTCCTTTAGACAATGCTATCCCACTATTAATGAGTAGTTAGCATCGTCGTTGGAGTGTAAGGGTCAATTCGAATAAGGGACTTACAATCACTAAAGCAATGTTAGGACACCTTAGCGGTAACCCTAATGTCTTAGATCATTTGTATGAGGCAACAATATCCGAGGCAACCATTTGGAGGCGACTATGATCTTTTAGACAAGAGGACGACCTCTAAAACCACCCATACTCAATGACCGTGTATGAAGGCAACCAAGTGGGGGTGTACCCAGAGTGCGCATGTGCGAGTGTGTCGTTTTCAGTTATTTTTATCTTTTCACATTGTGATACGGTGGGAGAGAATTGACTGTTTTTGGAATGTTGGTTCACGTTTTGCGTTTGTTTTCGCAAAATGTCGCGGTAAGCAAGAGTCGCCACCGTCTTTTATTTTATCCAACAAGGAAAGGAAAAAAGCATAGAAAAATTCCTTTTTCGAGATGTTTCTCGGGTCCGGGGGGTAGATTATAGAAAGGGAAGGTGTTAGCACCCTTTCTATCTGTGGTTATCTACGGGCTCTTAGGTACTTGCTCAAAGTTTTTTCAAAAATTACTTTTCTTTGTGTTTGTGGGTTTGAAAGAAGTTTTTGTTTGAAAGGTGTAAGTGCGAAAAGTTTTATTTTGTTTTGAGAGAGCAAGTACTTAAGAACCATATACCTACTCGAAAAAAGAATCAATTTGTGCTAATGTCCTTTAGACAATGCTAGCCCGCTATTGATGAGTAGGTAGCATCGTCGTTGGAGTTTAAGGGTCAATCCGATTAAGGGACGTGCGGTCATTAAAGCAATGTTAGGACGCCTTAGCGGTAACCCTAATGTCTTAGATCATTTTTTCGAGGCAACCGTTTCGAGGCAACTATGATCTTTGGACAAGAGGGTGACCTCTAAAACTTCCTATACTCAATGACCGCGTTCGAAGGCAACCAAGTGAGGTGTACCCTAAGAGTGCGCATGTGCGAGTGTGTTGTTTTCAGTTAATTTGTCTTTGTACATGTCATGGGTGATCTATGTTGATTTTAGGTTTTAAACGATTAATCTTGTCATGCATTCCCTATTATCAAACATCTAACAGTTTATAAGTTGCGGAAATCAAATTGCGGAAATTAAGCTAACTATTACAAGGTGTCGGGTATTTACATCGCCAAAAGCAACCCTTGAAATTAAAATGCGGTAAATAAATAAAGCGGTAAAAATATGTAAAGTCCTATTAAACTATTACATTCCAGGAAACAGATACAATATTGAAATAAATATGGATCACGTGCGAGAAATTAAATCGAGCGAGTTCTAGGGTTTTGACCCTTTAATTATTAAAGAAAGATTTTTTTGGTTTTTTTGAATTAAAAAGAAATTAGATCTAAGTTAATTATTAAATTAATTAATTAATTAATAAAAATGATATTTTTTTGGATTTTTGCTATTTAAAGAAATAAAAATAAATTAATCAAGATTAATAAAAAAACCTAATTGTCTAAGTTGATTTTAATTATTGCAAAAGATATTAAAGTTATTTCCTAATTAAAACTAAATTAATTCAATTAATATTTATTAACAAAAATAAAAATTCTGAAATTTAATTTTAATAAATAAAATATTTTTGGTTTTTAATTTTATTAAGAAAAAAAAGTTTGATTGGTTAGTCAAATAATAAAAATAATAAATAAATAAAAGAAAATAATAAAAGAAAAGAGAGAGTTTAGGAGGTTATGGGCCTGAAAGGAGGGTGAGAATGGCAATTTGATGGCCCAATAACATGCAGGCCTGGCTGACTTTTGGAATCCATCGTGGAACTTTGACTAGGGCATATAGTGGACATCACATCTGGACCACCAGATCTGGCCTGGGGCCATCTGGCGCTTTGAGATTTGAGGGAGTATGATGCATCACATGCTTGAGTTGTACCTGATTACATGATAAAATAGAAGAAAATGCAAAGCGCTGGAGGCAGGGATCGAACCCCTGACAGGGATCGAACCCCTGACCTCCAGCCAACAATGCCTTGAGAGCGCTCCCCTTGACCACTGGACCATTATGCTTCATTTGTCAATAGATTAATAAAAAATAATAATATGGGAAAACAAACAAAATGCCAGAAAATATAAAAATAAACACGCACCAAGTTTGAACCAGCCAATAGGAGGGGGGCACGTCTTCACCTTCTTCGTTCAAACCTGGATATTTACCTGCGGATTTATATCCGCAGCTAAATTCGCATGTGCGTTCTAAATTCTATTCTAGGCCATGAAAATCAAATCCAGGACCATGGTCATGCTCGTCTTCCTCCACTGATCACATCCATGTCCATCAATGGCTCCAATTTTTCCTGTAAATAAAATACCCAAAAAGCAATCTACGAAACCCTAGGTTCGGTTACAGGGCTATGGTTCATATAAATGCAATCAAATAATGCCAAAAGTTTAAAAATTGAATGAACATCATGAATATACCAAAGATTTGTCAAAAAAGTGCAAGAACATGGGGTTATGATTTCGAACGAAAGGTGGTTTTTTGAGAGACTTATAGAGCTTTAGGGCGTGTATGAAGATTTATTCTGGGTTGGTTCTGCTTCAAGGATGGTCCAGCAATTGATTCACGTTGAGTTTTGCCTTTGAATTTGCCTCTAAGAATGATTTCAGTTTCACACTTTTTGGCAATTTTTTCAAGTTTGCTTTTGATGGTTCTACAGCCTCCAGCCCCTGAATTCGTGCCTTTTTCCTTGTATATGTATACTGCAACGTATTAGGTTAACTTTTGGGTCTTGAATCTTTGCACATTGATGTCTTGAGATTTGATTTGATTCACCATTGATAACCTTCCAATTTTGTCCAAAATCCCATCTTTTGCACATGGAATGATTGATACGAATTTGATTCACTTGATGATGATGATTAGGTCCTGAAATAGCCAAAAAGAGATCAAATAATCAATGCTTGGATTTTATTTGATTTAAATTGATTTAAAATGAAATAATTCATTAAAAAATCAAATTAAATAATAAAATTGACAAATGGTCATAAGGCTAAAGCTAGGACACGTGTGTAGTGTGAAAAGATCAAATCAAGTGGAAAAGAATGGGCCCCTTCGACAAAATTTGAAGTTTTGGGGATAGTTGACTTTTGGCAATTTTGCAAAAATGCCCAACTTCAACAATGCATAACTTCTTCAATTTTGAACTTTTGGAAGTGTTCTTGGACTTTTTAGAAAGCTTGAGATGTATTCTAACCAACCCTTATGGTGTCATCTCATTTTTATATTCCATGCTAAAGTTATAAGCTTTGGAAAAAAGGTGTTTTTGTTGACTTTCAAAAATGACCTATAATGTCCAAATTTGTAACTTCTTGTGAGTGCATTTTCTGATCTTGGGGTATGAAGATGGATTGTATGAAATTGCATCCGCTTCAAAATGAGCTTTGGATGGGTCATTTCTCATAAAGTATGAGAAAGTTATGCTTGGTCAAAGTTGAGTTGACCATTCCTGCAAAACCCTAATTTAGCAACTTTTGAGTCTTGATGAATTTTGAGCAATCCTTGATGAATCATTATCAACCCTTGATCAAATGATGAAATATCCTTCAAAATGAGAATGTTGACAAAATATCTTGAAGTTTGACTGTTTATAGGCCACAGTTGACTTTTGCCCTAGCACAGTCGATTTTTGGACCCTTTGCGCAATTGACTGAGCAAACTTCCTCTGCAAGGCTTGAAATTTGACATGGATGAACTTGAGAACATATTAGGACATTGGGGAGTACTTGAGGTCATTTGGATGCAAGGACCTTGATGCAACACAAAACCCTAATTTGAGGTTGACTGCCTTAGGAGATAGTTTGACTGTCCAACTCTTGAGCAGTCTTGAGCCACTTGGAGATTTTTCTTGCAATGTTTTGAGAAATATGAGAGGGCAAATTTTGGGGTGCAACACACATGTTAAGGGTGGTCTAATTTGATTTTAAGATTAACATTCAGTCTTGTCATGCAAACCCTATTATCAAACATCTAACAGTTATAATTTTGCAGAAATAAAAATGCGGAAATTAAAATTACAAGGCGTCGGGTATTTACATCGCCAAAAACAACCCTTTGAAAATAAAATAAAGCGATAAAATAATTAAATTTCCTATTTAACTATTACAATCCGTAAGCAGATACATAATTGGATAAAAATAAAAAAGGCGCGCGGGAAATTAAATCGGATCTAAGATTAGGGTTTTGACCCTTTTGGTTAAAGAAAATGTCTTTTTTGTTGTTTTTTATTTAAGAAAAGAAATTAAATCCTAAATTTAATAACTAAATTAAATTAATAAGTTAATTAATGAAAAATAATTTATGACATATTTTTGGTTTTTGTATTTTAAGAAAGAAAATAAAATAATTAAATTAGTAGCTAAAACCTAATTAAATCTAATTAATTTTATTTATTTACAAAAATAAGTTAGAATTTTCTAGAATTAAAAACCTAAATTAATTAACAAGTTTATTAATAAAAAATGAAAGTTTTAAAATTTGATTGGATAAAAAATATTTTTATGATTTTATTTGATAAAAAAAGAATTTTGTTATTGGTTAGAAAATTAGTTAAATGAAATAAAACAATTAAATTAAATTAAAAAAAGGTAAGAATTGGGCCTGATTGAAAGGTGTTAATAGCAATTCCTTGGCCCATTATAAGCTAGCTCGTTTGACTTTTTGGATCTGGTACACACACGTTGACTGGCACCTTGGTGGACCTCCAATCACTGACCATCAGATCTGGCCATTGGCCATCTGGCGCTTGGATTAGTGAGAGAGTATGGTGATCCCTTGGCATGCGCGCATACTGGATTAGCTGAAAACAAATAATATTGAGAAAGAGGGGGACCTGGGATTCGAACCCAGGTCCTGAAGGTATATCAAATGCTTGCTTGCCACTATGCCATGCTGTTTTAGTTGTTAGTATAATACAAAGAATTAATAATATAATAAAAGCAAACACGTTAGTGGAATTTGGCGCGAAATTCAAACAAACCAACAGAAGGGTGACAACGCATCATCCTCTTCATCAAAACCCTGTAAATTTTACCTGCGGATTTTTATCTGCAGCTAAAACCATAGCTCCGTTCCAAAATCGTCCTCAGGCCATGAAAATGATTTTCAAAGGCATGGTTATGTTCGTCTCGATCTCATGGATGCAACCATATCCATCATGTAAACCAATTTTACCTGAAACGAAAAATCCCAAAACCATGAACCAAACCCTAGCAATGGTGGTTCTTCATACAGAGCATATAAATGAAATTGGCTATTACAAACAGTTTGCAAATGATGTGAGGGTTAAGGATATGCAATTATTTCATGAAAACAAGGTCTAATTTCAGAGATACAAAATCAAGAACAGGGGTGATTTGCGTGAGACTTACAGTGCGTATAAGGGCCTGATAATGCTTGGTTTGGATCCAGTTAGCTTGTGTGTGTTGCCAGGAATCGATTGGGACCAATATCCAGCTCTGAAAATGCCTCTAGCTTTGATTTTGATCTCCAACTTTTTAGTGATTTTTTGCAAAGTTGTTCTGCCTCCATAAGTGTTCTCCAACCCTGATTTTCGTGTGCTTAGCTTCCTTATGTATTGTGTATTGCATTAGGTTAAAGAACTTGGTCCAAATCCTTCCCAATCAATGCTCATGAATTTGATTTGATCCTCCCATTAAAACCTTCCAAATTTGATTTGATTTGGATCTTTTTGTGCATACAAGCCTTGATTCGAGTTTGATTGTAATGCTAGCTGTGATCAAAGCCTAAAACAACCCGAAAATCATGAGTTATCAATGCCTTGGATTTTATATGATTTTATTTGATTTAAAATGAATAAATTCAACTAAAAATCAAATTAAATAATAAAAATGAGATATGGACACATGGCTGAAGCTAGGGCACGTGGGCAATAATGCAAACTCAAATCAAGTGAAAAAGAATGGGCCCATTTGGCAAAATTTGAAGTTTTGGGGATAGTTGACTTTTGGCATTTTTGTAAAAAAGTCCAACTTCAATAATGCATAACTTCTTAAATTTTGAACTTTTGGAGGTGTTCTTGGAATTTATAGAAAGCTTGAGATGTTCTCTAACCAACTCTTTTGGTCTCATCCCATTTTGATATTCCATGCTCAAGTTAGAAGCTTTGGAAAAAAAGGTATTTTTGTTGACTTTTCAAAATGACCTATAATGTCCAAATTCATAACTTCTTGTGAGTGCATTTTTTGAACTTGGGTTATGAAAATGGATTTTATTAAATTTCATCCTCTTAAAAATGAGCTTTTAATGGGTCATTTATCATAGAGTATGAGAAATTTATGCTTGGTCAAATTTGGGTTGACTTTTCCTTCAAATTTGGCAACTTTTGGATCTTGATGAATTTTGAGCAATCCTTGATGAATCATGATCAACCCTTGATCAAATAATGAAATAACCTTCAAAATGAGAATGTTTACAAAAAATCTTGAAGTTTGACTGTATTTAGGTCACAATTGACTTTTGCCCTAGCACAGTCGATTTTTGGACCTTTGAGCAATTGACTGAGCAAACTTCCTCTGCAAGGCTTGAAATTTGACATGGATGATCTTGACAACATATTAGGACATTAGGGAGAACTTGAGGTCATTTGGACTCAAGGATCTTGATGCAATGTGAAACCCTAATTTGGAATAGACTGCCTTAGGAGATAGCTTGTCTGGTCAATCCCCGAGCAACCTTGAGCAATTTGGAGATTTTCTTGCAATGTTTTGAGAAATATGGGAGGGCAAATTTTGGGGTACAACAGCTGCCCCTGTTCAATCTTCTTAAACCTTAGGATGTAGATTGGCTATCATGCCTTTCGTGATCCGAAGGTGGAAGATGATTGGACACTAGATTGCCCAGAAATTTGCACTCGCATGAAGTGGTATCAGCCTTGTGATGTCGGGAATGGGCTTACATATGCCATTTGGGGAGGTGTCGATCGCATAAGAGATTCCTTAGAGAGAGCTTGTATACTTGTTGTTGTGGAAGATTCCGCTGGGGAAGTCTGATCTTTGTTGAGATTTAGGAACTTGCTTGTAATTCAACTGAGAAAACATCTCTGCTGAGTTTTAAGAACTTGTCCGTAATTCAACTGAGGGGGAAACATCTTCATCTAGATTTAAGAATTCGCCCGTAATTCAATTGAGAAAACTCTGCTGAGATTTAGGAACTCGTCTGTAATTTAATGGAGGAACTTGTCGAGATTTAGGACCTTGTCTGTAATTCAACTGAGGATAATTCTATTGAGATTTAAGAACTGGTCAGTAATTCGAATGAGGGAAACATCTTCATCGAGATTTAAGAACTCGCCCATAATTCAACTGAGAAAATTCTGCTGAGATTTAGGAACTCGTCTGTAATTCGACGGAGGAACTTGTCGAAATTTAGGACCTTGTTTGTAATTTAACTGAGGATAATTCTGTTGAGATTTAAGAACTGGTCAGTAGTTCGACTTTTAGGGAAACATCTTCATCGAGATTTAAGAACTTGCCTGTAATTCAATTGAGAAAACTCTGCTGAGATTTAGGAACTCGTCTGTAATTCGACGGAGGAACTTTGTCGAGATTTAGGACCTTGTCTGTAATTCAACCGAGGATAATTCTGTTAAGATTTAAGAACTGGTCAGTAATTCGACTGAGGGAAACATCTTCATCAAGATTTAAGAACTCGCCCGTAATTCAACTGAGGATAACTCTGCTGAGATTTAGGAACTCGTCTGTAAGTCGACGGAGGAATTTATCGAGATTTAGGACCTTGTCTGTAATTCAACTGGGGATAATTCTGTTGAGATTTAAGAACTGGTCAGTAGTTCGACTTTGGGGAAACATCTTCATCGAGATTTAGGAACTCGCTCGTAATTCAACTGAGAAAACTCTGCTGAGATTTAGGAACTCGTCTGTAATTCGACGGAGGAACTTTGTCGAGATTTAGGACCTTGTCTGTAATTCAACTGAGGATAACTCCGTTGAGATTTAAGAACTTGTCAGTAATTCGACTTTAGTAAAAGCTTCGTAGCTGAGAACTTAACTGCATCCTTCCTGAAAGGTAAAGGTTAGCTGTATATAATGCATGACATGTATCAAACAATGATGTTCACAAAATAAATGAGATTGTGTTGTATGATGCGTATATGCATGTGTTATGATGTGTGGAAATGTAATGTTTTTAGATGGGGAACATAAATCCCGGATAGCTGCTGGAGAAAAGAGTTGAATTCTTCGTTTCCGCTGGGGACGGTGAATGAAAATGATTGTGAGAATAAACCTGCAGGAGAGGATAACTTCGCTGGGGAATAAACTAATGAGGAGTTTACTCTGTGGGGAAGAGATGCTCTGCTGAGGATTCCACCGATAAATTCCGCTGGGGATGAATTACCGTTGCTGGCGATATTGAATCCTGTTGGGGATTGAATTCCTGTTTGTGAAAGGAATGAACTCCGCTGAGGATGATCTTTCAGTTACGACTTCACTGGGGATAACCTTTTAGACTCTAATGGGGATAATCCTTTGAGTTCCGCTGGGGACAATCTTCCAAAGTCTACCGAGGATGATTCTCCCAACTCCACTGGGGAAGCTTTTTCAGACTGCGTTGGGAAAAATTTTCATGCTCCGCTGGGGATATTTTGTATTCTGCCGGGGAATATTCTTATACTCCGATGGGGAATACTAAGACCTTTTAGTGCTGATGGTGAATAAACTTTGCTTGGGGAGAATATTACCGATTTATTCACAGTTGCGAGCCTCAGCTGGAGAGAGCTAATCATTACTGTCTTTTCTTATTCTGCGGAGAGTGAAAGCACCTGAACCTACCTTTGTACCTGGTGGATAAAGCAACTGTACATTTTGGAAAGTTCTTATTGCCCTTGTGTCTGATATTTACGAGTAATCGTCTTTTGTTTCGCATGTAAATATTTATGAGCAGCGATTAATGTTAAATGCATATATAAAAAAATGAACATTGGACGTTCTTTGCAAAACAAAACAGAAAAAGGAAAAACAGTTTGAAATTTCTCTGAAAATGAATTGTATTGATTTTGAAGTTTTGGCCTGTAAATAGGCGTTTTTTGTACAAGAGGCTGACGTCCTAGTAAGAGAACGCCGCCGAATAATAGAATTTACACAATTTGTGAAAAACTAAACAAAACAGCTATGTGAATAATCCCACTGGGTTCCAACTCTGCTATTGCCTTTATGTCCTCGAGCATCTCATCACTTTGTTACTTGGTTGAAGGTATATCAGATTGATTAGTGTTGTCCGAGCTTGATAGTTGATACTGAAGTCTAGTTGCAAGGTGATCCAATGAGACATCGCGTTACGCTTTAATCCATAATTTTTGCCTGGACCGCCCTTTCGGGTTTTTGGTCCACCAGGGTACCCTTTTTTACCCAAGCCGCCTTTTCAGGTTTTCGACTTGTCGGGTGTACAGATTTTTTTTATTTTCATCCCTTATTTTTTCCCGAATCCTTTTGGTTCGCCGAGAAGCCCTTATTTTTGCCTAGGCCAGTCGACCTAGCTGGTCTTTGATTATGCGTAGTATCTTTTCACTATGTCTGCATTGACGGGGTGAGGAAGGTCGTCACCATCCATGGTGGTTAGAATCATAGCTCCTCCTGAGAAAATGTTCTTAACCACAAATGGACCTTCTTAAGTAGGGGTCCATTTGCCCCTGGGATCACCTGAGGTAACATAATGCGCTTGATTACCAGATCCCCAACTTGATACTCTTGTCGTCTAACTTTCTTGTTAAATGCCTTGATCATCCGCTTCTGATATGTTTGACCATGACAAATAGCAGTAAGTCTCTTTTCGTCGATTAAATTCAGCTGATCAAGTCGGGTCTGAATCCAGTCATCTTCACTCAAACCTGCATCCTTCATAATCCGAAGAGAGGGTATCTGAACTTCAATGGGCAAGACTGCCTCCATGCCATATACCAAGGAATAGGGTGTTGCCCCTGTTGACGTCCGCGCTGAGGTACGGTACCCATGAAGAGCAAATGGTAACATCTCGTGCCAGTCTTTGTATGTCACTGTCATCTTCTGTACAATCTTCTTGATGTTCTTATTAGCCGCTTCAACAGCCTCGTTCATCTTCAGCCGGTAAGGAGAAGAGTTGTGATGCTGTATCTTGAACTGTTTGCAGAGTTCGGCGATCATTTTATTGTTGAGATTGGTACCATTGTCTGTAATGATCCTCTCTGGTACACCATATCGACAAATCAGATTATGCCGAATGAACCGTGCCACGACGTTCTTGGTTACAGTAGCAAAGGAAGCTGCTTTAACCCACTTTGTGAAGTAATCAATCGCTACCAGGATGAAACGATGCCTGTTAGATATTGTAGGTCTAATCTTGCTGATCATATCAATGCCCCACATTGCGAAAGGCCACAGAGCTGTTAAGACATTCAAAGGTATTGGAGGTATGTGCACCTTATCCGCATAGACTTGGCACTTGTGACACGTCCGAGAATGCTGATAACAGTCGGCTTCCATTGTGGACCAAATATATTCTGCCCGAAGGATTTTCTTTGCCATGGTATGTTCACTGGAATGGGTCCCAAAGGTACCTTCATGTAACTCTGCCATGATCCTTTCTGCCTCGTTCTTATCCATACATCGTAGTAAGGTTGAATCATGGTTGCGCTTGTAAAGAATACCATTGCTGATGAATAAATTTTCCGCGAACCTCCTCAGAAACTTCTTATCATTAACAGATGCACCCTCGGGGTATTCCTGAGCCTCAAGATACCTCTTCCCCTCATGAAACCAGGGTTTATCTGCTACCTCTTCAGTCTCAATATCACAGCAATGTGCAGGTTTGTCCAATCTTTCAATGATAATCTGGGGAGCCTCATTGTCCCAATTGACTTTTGTTGTACCCCAAAATTTTCCCTCTCATTTTATCAACATTTCTCATCATAAGGCTCTTGGAACTCAAGATCAAGCTAGGCTTTGCTCTGCTCAAGACATTTCCTTGCACTGTTAACCTGAAATTAGGGTTTGAGTTTGCACAGGGATTTTTGGACCTTCAATGCCCAAGTTGACTTTCATACTTCATATTGGACTCATAAGTTTGCCCATACCAAGTTTCAAGCCTTGTGTCAAATTTTTGCCCAGTCAATTAGACAGTTGACCTAGAAATCAACTGTATTGGGGAAAAAGTCAACTGTGGCCAACTTACAGTCAAACCTTATGAATTTTGACCCACATCAACATTATGAACTCATATGAACCATTTGATCATGTTTGGAACACAATTCCACAAGAAATTTGATCAGATCACCAAAAGGGCAAAATGGTCATTTTTAGGGTTTTGATTGTACAAAGGCAATTTTTGACTGTTTGACCTAGACAATGGCAAATAAATCTCAACCATGGGCTCAAGGACTCAATGACATTATCTTGACCTATTCAACAAGTTCAAAAGATCTCAAATGCATAGGATTGACAGATGAATTTTTCAATCAACTGATCAAAATTTGATTGTACATTGAAAAGTCAAACTTTGACTTTTTGGTCAAAATCAAGTTCCAAGGGTCATTTTTCATCAAGATGTGTCAAATTATGAAACTTGTTCATCAAGAAACCCAAAATTACAAATTAGGGTTTGAAATTGAAAAATTTCATAACTTAGAAACTTTCTAAGTTATGAAATTTTCTTAATTTTTCCTAACTTTGACCCACATTTTCACCATGATGCAAATGGATTCAAACAAAACTTAAAACATTAAAGTTGTAGTCCTACACAAAATCTACAACTTTGATTCACAAAGTTTTCTCAAAAGAAGCTTGGATCTCAAGTTATGAGTTTTGGAACAAGGGTCCCTAAAACTTTTAACTTAGAGAAATTTTGCCCTAATTTAGGCAGGATTTTGACCCATCTTCTTGGCCATTTTTCACATAGTTACACTTGGATTCTCAAGTTTCATTTCAAAGATGTATTATATTACTTGTTGCAAGATTTACAAATTGTCCAAGAACTCCTCAAACACATTTGTGGTTAGGGAGGATCGAATGCTTGAAGTTGGCAAAAACTCACTTTGAAACCATGGCCAATACATGTTCATACAAGTTGCAAAATCTGACCAAACTAGATTTGTACTTAATTACAGGTCTCTAAACCCTTCAACACTCAAAAATTGAATACAAACACATTGGTTAGAGGCATTGTTCTGATCAAGGGAGCATTATACAATGAATAATTCCATTTTGGGCATAAAGATAACACTTCCATTTTCATAAAGCATAACTTTTGCAAAGTTGTTTCTCTTGAGCCTTGGACCTCTTTCTTTGAAACAAACAAGTTCCACAAAATTAGGCAAAGGTACAAGAAACTTGTGCATGCTTGGAGATAGCCTGTACAGGCCTATCTCATTTCACTTCACACTTTTCTTTCAAAACAAGTCATTGTGCCAAAAGTCCATATCTTGTGAATTTGATATAACCAAGTCAAGCCAGCATTTCAAACAAGTTTTGCACATCCCTTGGAGCCAGAAACACGAGCTAGCAACCTCTCAAACACCCTTGTACACAAAACCACATTTTCTTGCAAAACAGGGCAAGCCCTGCAGAATCACCTCCATCTTCACATTGCCTCGTGCGTTTTGCCCCAAACTTGTTCCAATACCTTCCATTCAACTCACTCAAGCTATCCCAAACCTCCATTGCCAACTGTAACTCCATTTACAGTGTTCACCATTTTTCTTTCAAGCTTATGCAGGTTGACTTCTAGGGGTTGATTCAGGGACATTCAAGGAAAACTAAGCATTGGGAAAGGTTCAGGGAACATCAAGCAAGCTCAAAAGAACCTCATGCCTCACTGAAAGTTGCTGCATTGTCCAACTCGAATCCAACTGAAACAAGTTTTTTCATCAACTTCTATCTCTCTATTTAGGATCATTTAGCCTTAGGTTTGTGAATAAAAGATGTAGTACTCATTACCCTGAAACCATACACATGCTTAGTTTTCATTTATATTAAGTGTGCTAGGAGAATTTCATCCATGAACATGCTGAAAAAGTTAGGTTAGATTTTAGGGCCAGAGAAATTCTCTCTGGTATTTGAGAGTTAGATTCAATGCTTTATATGGTTAGATTCGTATTTAAATTCTCTACAAGTTTCATGTTTTGTGTTTTGGCAAAAGATCACGTTACCAGGATGTTCAAGTTTGTATAACAGGCGCGTGTTTTCAAAAGTCTGGAGGAAGAAGATGAAGCTGATGGGCTGGGCTTGGCTTTCTTGCTTCTTACACCTTCCTTTTACTAAATGCACCCCCTGGCCCATTTCCTTTATATTTTGTCATTTTTGTATTTTAATTTCATTTCTGACTTTGTTTATTTATTTCCAACCATAAAAAATGCTTAAAAATATTTTTATAATTTTTTACATTTATTTGGTATTTATTTTAATTATTACTAGCATTAAAACATTTTATATACTTTTATATTATTTTGTTTAAATTTAAAAATAATGTAAATAATACTTTTATTTTATATTTCTTAATTTTATTCACATTAAAAATATTTTCTTGAATATATTTTATTTTTGTAAATTTTTATTTTATTTTATACATACTTAATATATTTAATATATATATATATATATATATATATATATATATATATATATATATATATATATATATATATATATATATATATATATATATATATATATATATATATATATATATATATATATATATATATATATATATATATATATACACACACACACACACACACACATATATACACATATATACTTTATTTTATTAAAAACATAGAATAAAAATACAAAAAATAGTACATTTTTAATTTTATTGTTATTTTGTATTAAAAAAAACTTTTTTTTCAATATATTTTTATTTTTTGTACATATTAATATATTTTTGTATATAAATAATATATAGTATTATTTTCTTAAAAGAATTAGGGTTTACCCTAAAATAAATAAAATTGACCTTTTTTTTGTTTATTTATTTCTTTATATTTCTTTACATTGAAAATATTTTTACATACATAAAAAACTTCTTTTTTGCATAATACATTTTTATTCTATATATATTTATTATGTTTATTTAAATATTGTACATTTAAATATTATGCATTGTAAATTCAATTTGGTTGTAATAACTTTAGGATTTAAATTTCTTGCAAAATAATCCCCTACTCAAAATTGTACCCCCCTCCCTTATCAAAGTTGTAATAGCTTAGATTTATTCTTACGCACTTAATTGCTTTCAATTATGCCATGATTAGAGAATTAGGATTTGTATGCCAAAATCAAAACCAACAGATAGTTTGACCTAATCAAAGATAAAAAATGCATGAAAAACAAACACAATGCACACTTGCACCCCTAGGGTTACAATCCACTTGTTGCCTTCAATAATGGGCCATGGTATGCATGTTAAGTACTTTGGCAAAATAAAAACAAACAAAAGATCATAGTCCCTCGATGACACTATGTGAGTTGCCTAAACAAAAATGATCAAGTCCCTTAAGAAAATTGCCAAAAATACTTGACACAATTGCTATCATGGTCTATACGATGACCCGCGCCTGTCCCGTTTAACATCCTAACACAAGGTTGTTCACCAAATACAATGGTGAAACAACACTGTTAAAAGGGTTAAAAACATAATAAAGATCTTTGAGTAAAATAGGGTAGATAACTCTTAGTTACTTGATAAAAAGCTTGCAAAAATATCCTTGCTATTCTCAAACACACTTCACAACACAATTTCAAAACCCTACTTCCAAACATTGAAAACTTTTCAAAAGACAAAAACACCTTTGTATACATTCAAACAAGAATCATTACAAAGGTTGCCACAACGATGGCCTCTTTTCAAAACATCTTTCAAAACCACACACAAAGCACCATTTCAAACAATTGAAGAGCACCATTTCAAACAATTGAAAAGCAAAGCAAGTGATCTAAAAAAGTAACTAAGAGCCCATGGATAACCATGAATAGAAAGGGTGCTAATACCTTCCCTTTCTATAATCTACTCCCCGAACCCAAGAAAACATCTCAAAGGTCTTTCCTGTGCTTTTTGACCTTTCCTTTGGATAAAATAAAAATTCGGTGGCGACTCTTGCTAAACCGAAACATTTGAAAACACAAACGCAAAACCTCAAGTCAGTTCTCCCACCGTATCACAGAACTGGCGACTCTGTTGGGGATTCCTGTTTTTAGGGGAACTTTAAAAGTGGAGTAACCTTAGGTCTTAGATCACCTTTGCATGCTTATCTTGATTGCTTTGATTGCTTTACATTTGGTTCTCTTATTTGGGCTTGAAATCCTCTACCCGGATTTGGGAAACATTCATAGGTAAATAGCAATACGTTGTGGAAACTGCGCGGGGTATATCGACATGGTTGAAGCAATAGCTATATTAGTGTGACATATTTGTGAGTACCGGTAGCCTTTGAGTCAATCAAAGAGAATACGGGGCCACTGACCATCTTGGCCTTTGAGCAATAGCTTAGAACCTTACTTGACCATCTTGGCCTTTTTTTAGGGGTAGTGAGATGACCGGCTTTCGTGCAGTCCGAAGTTTGTAGATACTCGATACTACACTCATTGAGGGTTATTTTATTGGAATATTTTGGTCGCCAGTAAAGTGGATAAACCAAAACAATGAACATAGAAAATAATCTAGTGATATTGAGCTCCTTATAACCCGGTTACTATTTATAGGACAGGTTTGAGCCAACTAAACTCAAGAGGGTACTTATCTATGAAACCTCATGCAAGCCTGAAACTAGGATCTGGTGTGACTTGCTTGTACATATGTTTGTGCATACATCATGAACATCATAAAGCATCATATGCATACACTAACCATTTCAAGGGTTTGGATCTTCATCTTTGTTCTTGTTTTGTAGGTCATGGAATCTCTTCGCAGGAAAACAATACAAGTCAATCTTGTGAGAATCCCTCCTTAACTCAAGGAGCTTACTTCCAGGATTCTAGAGAATTCTCTCTTCAGTGAAAGACATGGTAGACTTCTCAACTTGGTCAACTCCAACATTGAAGAAGACATGGTGAAAGTTCTCTTCCAATTCTTTGACCCCCTACACCACTGTTTCACATTCCCTGATTACCAACTAGTACCTACTTTGGAGGAATTTTCTCAACTCCTGAGAATTCCTATTCTTCATCAACTACCCTACAACGGTACGAAAAACGAACCAAAGCCTGAAGATGTTGCTCAAGCATTACACTTGCAACCATCTGATATCAAGGGTCATTGGGAAACCAGGAGTGGTGTCAAGGGTTTCTTGGCAAAGTTTATGTTTGAGAAGGCACAAGACTGCTGGAACTCTCTAGATCTACAAGCTTTTGAAGAGATTTTAGTACTTCTCATCTATGGGTTAGTCTTGTTCCCAAACCATGATCAACTTATAGATGTGAATGCTGTCAAGATTTTCATATCACGGAATCATGTGCCTACATTGCTTGGGGACATCCTACACTCATTTTACACACGAACAATGAGGAAAAGAGGTGTTCTCATGTGCTGTACTCCTCTCCTAGCAAGGTGGTTTATTTCTCACCTTTCACAATCAGTTTTGAAGAATGAGCAGGGTTTAAGGTGGTCACAACGGTTGATGACCCTCACACATTCTGATGTTCATTGGTGTTCTCGGTCCAGTGAAAATGTCATCATCATTGATCGTTGTGGGGAATTCCCTAATGTCCCACTACTTGGCATTAGGGGACGCATTACCTACAACCCCTGTTTAGCACTAAGACAGTTTGGATATGCTAGAAGGGATGGCCCTCATGACATGTTGATTCCTGACTTGGTTTTTGACTTCGACAACGATGCGCAAGGACTTCGACAAAGGTTCATCAGAGCTTGGAGATGCCCAACAAAGTGGATAATAAGACACTAGGGCACAAGAAATCCATCCCCCTTGAGCCTTATCTCAAGTGGGTACGAACCCGCGCCCATAATCTTATGATGCCATATCCTCACATTCTCCCCATGATCAAAGAGCTTGTTATGGAAGGAGAGGTTCCATACACCCTCCTACATCCAGACATGCCAACATCATTGGAAGAATTACAAAAGAGTTGGATCCAACTCAAAGAAGAGCGAAATACTTTTGAAGCCAGCTTCTATGCAAGTGAGAAGAAGGTTTTGGAGCTTACCCGTCGACTTCATGAGGAGGAAACTCTCAACACTTACATCGCACCAAAAAGGATGCGCAATGTCTTTTTACATTAAGAATTTTGTAATATTTTGCCCATGGGGCACTTATGTACAAACAAATTTCTTCTTAATATGACGTGTGTTCTTTTTGTTTGCAACAAATTTGAATTTCTGAATCCTTGAATGCATTACATGAATAACATATCATTCATCATATGCATAAACAGGTATTCACACCAGGTTTCCTTATCTTTCTGCTGTTTATTTCAGCAAGATGGATTTGGAGCAGACGGTTAAGGATCTGCAAGCGCAAAACTCTCAATTCCAGCAACTTCTCATGACCTTAGCAAAAGGTCAGGAGGACCTTAAAGCACTGTTGGAGAAAGATAAAGAGAAAAAGAAGAAAAGGCCCGGTGTGGTCATTATGGGAAGAAGGTTTGAAAGCAATGCTAGAAAGGTTCTCGAGTTCCCCTCGACGTCTGATGAAGGGGATGGTAAAGGAAAAGGAACTGCAATGCCTTCTGAATCTGAAGTTGAAGGAGAAGAAGAGGAAGAGGAAGAAGACGAAGATTACTCCGAACAGCAATATCCCCCGGCGGATGTTAAGTTTAAAAATCTTGAGGATCGGTTGGCAGCCATGGAGTTGCAAAGGGTACCTGGTTTAGATTTCGAAGAACTAGGATTTGGTCGCTGGGATCGTCATTCCTCCCAAGTTCTAAGTTCCTACATTTGTTAAGTATGACGGTCTGTCGTGTCCAAAGATGCATTTAAGATCCTATGTCCGAAAGATCCAACCCCACTCATCTGATAAGGATCTTTGGGCCCATTGTTTCCAAGATAGTTTGTCAAGCACATAATTGGACTGGTTCTATCAACTCGAGAGATTGGAGGTTTATAACTGGGAAGACTTAGCTGCTGCTTTCTACCGGCAATACCAATACAATGCTGATTTAGCGCCCACTCGTACTCAACTACAGAGTATGGGTATGGCTTCTAATGAGGGATTTAAGAAGTATGCCCAAAAGTGGCGTGATCTGGCTGGAAGGGTGTAGCCACCACTATCGGATACAGAGCTGGTGGACATGTTTTTAGGGACCCTGTCTGGCCCTTTCTTCAATCATTTAATTGGGAGTTCCTCCGCGGGATTCACCAAATTAATTTTGACCGGTGAAAGGGTCGAGGCCGGCATTAAAAGTGGTAAGATTCAGAAAGATGCCTCCGCGTCCACTGCTATTAAGAAGACCTTCCCAGCTAAGAAGGAAGCTTCTGCTGTTTATTCTCAGAAAAGCCAAGGAAGAACCGAGCGTCGGCCAACTGTAGGGACTGTGATGATCCAAAACTCTTCAAATGATCAACCTCGCAGCAATCAGCCAAGATCTAATCAGCAAAGGGTAGAAAGGCCACAACGGCAGTTCACCCGAATCAACATGACACCGGCTCAAGTACTCCCTCATTTGCTAAAGCTGAATCTTACCAATTTGAAGGAAGCGCCAAAGAACCCTAATACCTCTTCCCCTTATTACCATTCCAATGCAAAATGTGCTTACCACTCTGACAGTATAGGGCATGATACCAACAACTGTTGGGCTCTTAAGAACAAAATCCAAGACCTGATCGACGCCAAGGAGGTAGAATTCGATGCACCCGAAAAGCCAAATGTGATTTCTTTGCCAATGCCCAAGCACGATCATAATGTTCATGCCGTTATGGAAGACCTTCATGTTACCAATATTGCCGACGTTTTGACTCCGTTACCAGTGATTAAAGTGAATTTGATGAGAGTCGGGATATTCCCAGGTTGTGGAAAAGACTGTTACTTTTGTTTAAACATACGAGTTGACTGCCCACTGTTGAAATCAGGCATCCAACGCCTGATGGATGCCCAAGAGATACTCTTCCAAAAGACTCATGTTGATACCTTCACTCCTGTTACTCCTGTTACCTTTGTTACTTCAACCAATGACATTGCAATAATAACCATCTCCGACAATCTTCCCAAGGCTTTCAAAAGTCCTGTCAAGATTACGCCTGATCCTAAGTTTGTGCCGTTAAAAATCACCATGTCGGGGCTTGTCCCGTATGAATCTAACAAGTCGATACCATGGAACTACGGAGGAGAAATCTTCTATCATGGTATCAAACAGATTGAATCAGTCCAAGAGAACTCCAATGATGAAACCCCTGATATAGGGAACATTGCGGGAACAAGCAAGATAACTCGCAGCAGACGGATTTTCTCTCCGGAGATTGCTCCCCCCCGAGCAGTCTTCGGACCCTCGAAAGCTTCTGTGCCTGTTAAGCCATCTGTACAAGGCCCGATAATTGAAGAAATTGATGTACCTGAAGTTAGACCCTCTGTTGATACTACCGATAAGGGTAAGGGGATACTAGAAGCGCTTGTCAGGATGAAGGCTCAGACTGTGGTAATCCCCGAAACCACCCAGAAAGAAATGGAAGAAATCTTAAAGATAATCAAAAAGAGCGACTACAACGTCGTGGAGCAGCTTGGGCAGACCCCTTCCAAAATCTCCATGTTGGCTCTCCTACTCTGCTCTGAGGCCCATCCTAAGGCCTTAGTCAAATTTTTAAAGACGGCACACGTGCCTCAAGAAACTTCGGCTGACCAGTTTCAAGAGTGCGTGGCTAGCCTCACTGCAGATAATGGTCTTGGTTTTTCCGATGCTGATTTGACCCTTAAGGGAAGGAAACACAACGACGCGCTGCATGTCTCAGTAGAATGCAGAGGAACCACCCTTGCCCATGTCCTAGTTGATACTGGTTCATCCTTGAATGTGATGCCGAAGAAAGCGTTAGACCGATTGGACTGCGAAGGATTGACCCTCAAACCTAGTAATATCGTGGTTAGGGCCTTTGACGGGTCCAAGAGAATGGTTCATAGAGAAGTGGATATTGCTATCAAAGTGGGCACAGAATTTTTCAACTCCACCTTTTATGTGATGCACATCCGTCCTTCATATTCTTGCTTGTTGGGAAGGCCGTGGATCCACTATGCTGGGGCAGTTACCTCCTCTTTACACCAAATGCTAAAGTATCCTGTTCAGGGTAAGATTATAACGGTGCACGGCGAGGAAGAGTACATGATAAGTCACCTCAACTCCTTCCGCTATGTGGAGTTGGATGGCGAATTCATAGAAATGCCTTTCCAACATTTTGAGGAAGTTTCTCCTGAAGTCGCAGTTGCAAAGACAATGGTTGATGTGCCTATTATTTCCAAGCATGTGTCTAGGATGGCATGCCTCAAAGATGCAGAGGTTGTAATCAAAGAAGGAAGGAGTACAGTGTGGGGGCAACTACCTGATTTTCCTCACAAGATGGACAAGTTCGGACTAGGTTTTACTGCTGCTGGCCAAAAAGCTATGCGTCGCTCCAAGGCTAGAGGACCACCCGTAAAAATCACTCACCATGGAATTAATGCCTTATAAGATGATGATGAAGAAGACAACTTTGAAGATTGGATCTTTCCAACTGTCGAAGGAGGATTAAGCAACTGGGAAGCAAAGGACTTTATTCCCATCACTTTCATCAACCAGTAATTTATCTTTGAACAATTCCCTATTTTGGTCTGTAATAACTAAGCAATTCGTACACTATTTTCACCTTATGCCTTGCCCGGGGCATATAGGTCCATTTGTAAGGGCTTGATTTTCTTCATTATCATATGCCATGTTTTAATGAATCATTGGACGTTTTCATCTATAAACTGTTGTGTTCATTTTCTTTCCCTTTGCATCTTGTTTTGTTTAAGGATCGCTATCCCTTACACACACCCACACTCATAAAATGCAGGTACCCATCCACTCCGGATTCCATGGGTGACTATTCTGCTTTAGCCTTCGGTGACTCTGAAGATTTGGTCAATCATGCTGAGTACGAAGTTGACGAAGACTGTGAAGTGCCGGGAGAGTTAGCCAGACTTTTGCAACAAGAAGAGAGGGCTATTCTGCCTCATGAAGAGTTGCTAGAAACCATCAACTTGGGAACAGAGGGAGACAAGAAAGAGGTTAAGGTGGGTGCCAACCTGGAACCAGGTGTCAAAGAGCGCTTAGTGCAGTTGTTGAACGAATATGTTGAGATCTTTGCCTGGTCCTATGAAGACATGCCGGGACTAGATACAGATATCGTGGTTCACCGTCTCCCTACAAGACAAGACTGTCCACCGATCAAACAAAAGGTCCGCCGAATGAGGCACGACATGTCTGAGAAGATCAAAGCTGAGGTAATGAAGCAATTCAATGTTGGCTTTCTGGTTGTTACTTCCTATCCACAATGGGTTGCTAACATTGTGCCCGTGCCTAAAAAGGACGGCAAAGTCAGAATGTGTATGGACTATCGGGATTTAAACAGGGCTAGCCCTAAAGATGATTTTCCACTACCACACATTGACATCTTGGTTGACAACACAGCTCAACACAAGGTATTTTCCTTCATGGATGGATTCTCGGGATATAACCAGATCAAAATGGCCCCCGAAGACATGGAGAAAACTACTTTTGTCACGCAATGGGGTACCTTCTGCTACAAAGTGATGCCATTCAGACTGAAGAATGCCGGGGCAACCTATCAGCGCGCCATGGTAGCTTTGTTTCATGATATGATACATCATGAGATCGAAGTCTACGTAGACGACATGATAGCCCGATCACAGACAGAAGAAGAACACCTTGATCGTCTGCAAAAGCTATTTATCAGGTTGAAGGAGTATAAGCTCAGACTGAACCCAAGCAAGTGCACTTTTGGAGTCAGGTCTGGTAAACTTTTGGGATTTATTGTCAGTAATAAAGGCATTGAGGTTGATCTAGCTAAGGTCAAAGCTATACAAGAAATGCCTGCCCCTCGCACTAAAAAGGAGGTTAGAGGTTTCTTGGGACGCTTAAACTATATTGCAAGGTTCATCTCTCACCTAACATCTACCTGTGAGCCAATCTTCAAACTGTTAAAGAAAAATCAGGTAGTTGAATGGAACAATGATTGTCAAGTTGCTTTTGATAAGATCAAGGACTATTTACTGGAACCTCCTATCTTGATGCCACCCGTCGAAGGAAGGCCGTTAATCATGTATCTGACTGTTTTGGATAACTCAATGGGGTGTGTACTGGGCCAACATGACGAGTCTGGCCGAAAAGAGCATGCCATTTATTACCTTAGCAAAAAGTTTACCGACTGTGAGACCCGCTACTCACTGCTCGAGAAAACTTGCTGCGCTTTGGTATGGGCTGCTCGTCGGCTAAGGCAGTACATGTTGACTCATACCACTTTGCTGATTTCTAAAATGGATCCGATTAAGTACATCTTCGAGAAGCCTGCTTTATCTGGAAGAATCGCTAGATGGCAAATGATCCTGACTGAGTATGATATCCAGTATACTACCCAAAAATCTATAAAGGGGAGTGTACTAGCTGACCATCTAGCTCATCAAGCCGTCGAAGATTACCAATCTATGAGATTTGACTTCCCTGACGAGGACATCATGACATTGGATAACATTGAAGGTAACGGACCGTATGACGGACCTGAACAAGGATCCCGATCGACCCTGTACTTTGATGGTGCTTCAAATGCACTTGGCAACGGTAACGGTGCGGTACTCATTTCTCCTGAAGGTTTCCATACACCCTTCACTGCCCGACTTTGCTTCAGCTGTACCAATAACATGGCTGAGTATGAAGCTTGCATCTTTGGTCTCAAGGCCGCTATAGACTTGGGAATCAAATCTTTGGTCGTATTTGGGGACTCGGCTTTGGTCATCAGTCAAGTCAAAGGAGAGTGGGATACTAAACATCCTAATCTTATCCCATACAAAGAACATGTCCTGACATTGTTGCCTCATTTCGAGCAGATTACTTTCGAGCACTTCCCGCGAGAAGAAAATCATCTAGCAGATGCTCTGGCTACAATGTCTTCCATGTTTAAACTCAATTGGGATAACGAGGCTCCCCAAATCACCATCGAGCGAATGGATGAACCTGCACACTGTCATGAGATTAATACCGAAGAAGTAGTGGAACAACCCTGGTTTCATGAAATCAAAAGGTATCTCCAGACTCGAGAATACCCTGAAGGAGCTTCAGTCAATGACAAAAAGTTCTTAAGGAGATTTGCTTCCAAGTTCTTCCTGAGCAATGGTATCCTTTATAAGCGCAGCCATGATTGTGTTCTACTTCGTTGTGTGGACAAGGATGAAGCACAGTTGATCATAACCGAGATACATAGCGGCACATTTGGCACCCACTTAAGCGGACATACGATGGCTAAGAAGATTCTAAGGGCAGACTACTACTGGTCTACCATAGAAGCTGATTGTCATCAACATTCCCGTACTTGCAACAAGTGCCAAGTCTATGCTGACAAGGTATATATTCCTCTTGTTCCTCTCAACGTTCTAACGGCTCCTTGGCCATTCGCAATGTGGGGCATCGACATGATTGGAGAGATCAAGCCTACAGCATCCAATGGACATCGCTTCATACTGGTGGCTATTGATTACTTCACCAAATGGGTCGAAGCAGCTTCCTACGCCTCCGTTACAAAGAATGTGGTTGCCCGCTTCATCAAGAAAAATCTCATATGCCGGTATGGTATCCTCGACAGGATCATCACGAACAACGGTACAAATTTGAACAACACTATGATCACCGCTCTGTGCGAGCAGTTCAAGGTTTATCATCACAATTCATCTCCCTATCGGCCGAAGATGAACGGTGTTGTTGAAGCCGTGAACAAAAATATCAAGAAGATCATTCAAAAAATGACAGTCACCTACAAGGACTGGCATGAGATGTTACCGTTTGCTCTGCACGGGTATCATACCATGGTACGTACTTCAACCGGGGCAACCCCCTTTTCTTTGGTATATGGCATGGAAGTTGTTTTACCTATGGAAGTTCAGATTCCTTCGATTCAGACCCGGCTTGATCAACTTAACTTGATCGACGAGAAGCGACTTACTGTTGTTTGTCATGGTCAGACGTATCAAAAACAGATGATCAAGGCTTTCAACAAGAAAGTCAGGCGTCAGGTATATCGAGTCGGAGATCTTGTAATTAAGCGGATCATCTTGCCGCAAAGTAATCCCAGGGGCAAGTGGACTCCTACCTACGAAGGTCCATTTGCGATCAAGAGCATCTTTTCTGGTGGGGCAATGATTCTGACCACCATGGACGGCGCCGACTTGCTGCACCCTGCGAACGCAGATATAGTCAAAAGATACTATGCATAAAACGACCCGACAAGTTGAAAACCCGAAAGGACGACTTGGGCAAAAAATGGGCATCCCGGTGAATCCAAAACCTGAAAGGGCGGTTCAGGAAGAAATTAGGGATAAACAAAAAAAATTATACACCCGGAAAGTTGAAAACCCGAAAGGGCGACTTGGGAAAAAAAGGGTTTCCCGGTGGATCGAAAACCCGAAAGGGCGGTCCAGGCAAAAGTTAGGGAAATAAAGCGTATGACTATGTCTCATCGGATCACTTTAAGAACAATCTCTTCACCAACAAGCTCCAGGCTTCTGATCAATCCAATCATCAGCGGACGAAGCAACGAATGGACAAGATACTCATAGTTGTGAAGGCTATAGCAGAATGGGAACCCCATGGAATTGTTACACATAGCCATCTTTCTTTTGTATAAATTTTTTCTCAATTTTACGACAACATTCTCTTACTAGGATGTCTGTCTCCTTTGTACAAAGATACTTACAAAAGTTAATACAAAGATATTTCAAAGTGCAGAAATTTGCTTGCCTTTCCTTGCTTTTTACACTTGTGTTTTATTTGAAAATGCCCAAAGTTTTGTTAAATAGGCATATGCATTTGAATATGATCACTGCTTACAAATGAAACGAAATTGAGAAAGGATAATTACTGATAGGTTGAAGGTGTAGGAAGATATCTTTGTGCTATTCCAGAAGAAATCCCCTACAGTACACCATTCAAATCCTCAAAAAAGCTAAAACCTTGGAGTATGTATCCCCAGCGGAGTTAAAGTTCAAGATCCCCAGTGGAGCCCGAAAACCCTGAAATACATATCCCTAGCGAAGCTAGATTGTTCTAAACTTTCTTCCCCAGCGAAGTCAAAATTCCCACTATCAATCCCTAGTGGGAACCATTCAGTATTCCCCAACTTCCCCAGTAGACTGGCATACAAACCAAGCTCCTGATTTCACCGGCCGAGTAAAACATTCTACCTACAGATTTATTTCCCAGCAGATCGAAGATTCTCGGTCTCATTTCTCCAAGCCTCCCAAGTTTTAACTCCTCAGTAGAGATTTTCAAAGTTTTCCTTATTTCCCAGGAAAGTCATGAAGGATTCTCATTCCCCGCAGAAGTTGTCAAAGATCTTGTTAATCCCCACAAGTCACCGAGGATTTTCAATCCCCAGCAGTGGTCCCAGGAATTCCCATTTTCAACAATCAAAGATCTTTAATCCCCAAGCAGTCAGCAAGGATTTCTCATCTTCAACAATCAAAGATTTTTGAATCCTCAGCATCTGTCAGGAATTTATTTTCTCCGGCAACAGTCAAAGATTTCTTTATCTCCAGTTATCAGGGATTTATTTTCCTCAGCAAGATAGCTACTCAGCTTACATGCACATCCATTACATTCATATATCATAAACATTGATGAAACACCGTTCATTGCATCATACATATCATGCAACATAACTTTGTGTTTTAGCTAACATTTTACCCTTTTCAGGATAAGATTAAAAGGCTATCGTTAACAACTATTCAGATACAATATGGATACACCCCAGACACGGCGGTCATTCTATTACTCATTTGGAATTTCAAGTCAAAATACAGTGTGGATATAACCCAGACATGGCGGTCATTCTATTACTCATTCAGACTCCTGCAATCCGATACAGACTAGATACGCTCCAGACACGGCGTCCATTCTATCTCTCATTCAGATTCAACTATCAACTTCAAAGTTCAGATACGCTCCAAACTCGGATGCCTTTCTGGCCCTTACACCAGAATTTTGATTCTCCCCAGTACAGGCGCCACGGAAGTCATTCTGTCACTTATTCAGATCCCAGTTACAATACGGATACACTCCAGATACGAAAGTCATTCTGCTACTCATACAAATCTCAACTTCAGATACAGTCCAGATACGCTCCAGACACGGTTGGCATTTTGTCACTCATTTAGAACTTATCCCCAGCACACAGTTGCTCCATACACAGATGTTTCTTTGTTACCCATTCACAATACAGATACACTCCAGACACGGCAGCCATTCTGATATTCATTCAAAGTTCAAATACAGTTACAGATCGGATACGCTCCAGACACGGTCGCCATTCCTTTGCTCATACAGACTCAGTCTCCAGATACAGTTCAAATGCATTCCAGACACGGATACCATCTTGATGCTCATTCTTCTGACATACAACACTGCATTTCAACAAACATATTGGATGGCATCTTTACGCCCATCTCCAGCAAGATTCTACCATCTCCAAATGGCATCTTTAAGCCCATTCCCTCAACATTATTTTGACGAGTGCAAATTTACGGGCACTCTAGTGTCCAATCCTCTTTTACCTTCAAGTCGCGAAAGGCAAAACTTGCCAATCTAACTCTCCAGGTTCAAGAAGACTGAACAGGGGCAACTGTTGTACCCCAAAATTTTCCCTCTCATTTTATCAACATTTCTCATCACAAGGCTCTTGGAACTCAAGATCAAGCTAGGGTTTGCTCTGCTCAAGACATCTCCTTGCACTGTTAACCTGAAATTAGGGTTTGAGTTTGCACAGGGATTTTTGGACCTTCAATGCCCAAGTTGACTTTCATACTTCATATGGGACTCATAAGTTTTCCCATACCAAGTTTCAAGCCTTGTGTCAAATTTTTGCCCAGTCAATTAGACAGTTGACCTAGAAATCAACTGTATTGGGGAAAAAGTCAAATGTGGCCAACTTACAGTCAAACCTCATGAATTTTGACCCACATAAATATTATGAACTCATATGAACCATTTTATCAAGTTTGGACCATAATTCCACAAGAAATTTGATCAGATCACCAAAAGGGCAAAATGGTCATTTTTAGGGTTTTGACTGTACAAAGGCAATTTTTGACTGTTTGACCTAGACAATGGCAAATCAAGCTCAACCATGGACTCAAGGACTCAATGAAATTATCTTTACCTATTCAACAAGTTCAAAAGATCTCAAATACATAGGATTGACAGATGAATTTTTCAGTCAACTGATCAAATTTGATTGTACACTAAAAAGTCAAACTTTGACTTTTTGGTCAAAATCAAGTGCCAAGGGTCATTTTTCATCAAGATGTGTCAAATTATGAAACTTGTTCATCAAGAAACCCAAAATTACAAATTAGGGTTTGAAATTGAAAATTTTCATAACTTAGAAACTTTCTAAGTTATGAAATTTTCTTAATTTTTCCTAACTTTGCCCCACATTTTCACAATGATGCAAATGGATTCATACAAAACTTACAACATAAAAGTTGTAGTCCTCCACAAAGTCTACAACTTTTATTCACAAAGTTTTCTCAAAAGAAGCTTGGATCTCAAGTTATGATTTTTGGAACAAGGGTCCCTAAAACTTTTAACTTAGAGAAATTTTGCCCTAGTTTAGGCAGGATTTTGACCCATCTTCTTGGCCATTTTTCACATTGTTCCACTTGGATTCTAAAGTTTCATTTCAAATATGTATTATATTACTTGTTTCAAGCTTTCCAAATTGTCCAATAACTCCTCAAACACATTTGTGGTTAGGGAGAATCGAATGCTTGAAGTTGGCAAAAACTCACTTTGTAACCATGGTCAATACATGTTCATACAAGTTGCAAAATCTGACCAAAATAGCTTTGTACTAAATTACAGGTCTCTAAACCCTTCAACACTCAAAAATTTAATGCAAACACATTGTTTAGAGGCATTGTTCTGATCAAGGGAGCATTATACAATGAATAATTCCATTTTGGGCATAAAGATAACACTTCCATTTTCATAAAGCATAACTTTTGCAAAGTTGTTTCTCTTGAGCCTTGGACCTCTTTCTTTGCAACAAAAAAGTTCCACAAACTTAGGCAAAGGTACAAGAAACTTGTGCATGCTTGGAGATAGCCTGTACAGGCCTATCTCATTTCACTTCACACTTTTCTTTCAAAATAAGTCATTGTGCCAAAAGTCCATATCTTGTGAATATGATATAACCAAGTCAAGCCAACATTTCAAACAAGTTTTGCACATCCCTTGGAGCCAGAAACACGAGCTAGCAACCTCTCAAACACCCTTGTACACAAAAACCACATTTTCTTGCAAAATAGGGCAGGCCCTGCAGAATCACTTCCATCTTCACATTGCCTCGTGCATTTTGCCCCAAACTTGTTCCAATATCTTCCATTCAACTCACTCAAGCTATCCCAAACCTCCATTTCCAACTGTAACTCCATTTACAGTGTTCACCATTTTCGTTTCAAGCTTATGCAGGTTGACTTCTAGGGGTTGATTCAGGGACGTTCAAGGCAAACTAAGCATTGGGAAAGGTTCAGGGAACATCAAGCAAGCTCAAAAGAACCTCAGGCCTCACTGAAAGTTACTGCATTGTCCAACTCGAATCCAACTGAAACAGGTTTTTTCATCAACTTCTATCTCTCTATTTAGGATCATTTAGCCTTAGGTTTGTGAATAAAAGATGTAGTACTCATTGCCTTGAAACCATACATATGCTCAGTTTTCATTTATATTAAGTGTGCTAGGAGAATTTCATCCATGAACATGCTGAAAAAGTTAGGTTAGATTTTAGGGCCAGAGAAATTCTCTCTGGTCTTTGAGAGTTAGATTCAATGCTTTATATGGTTAGATTTGTATTTAAATTCTCTACAAGTTTCATGTTTTGAGTTTTGGCAAAAGATCACGTTTCCAGGATGTTCAAGTTTGTATAACAGGCGCGTGTTTTCAAAAGTCTGGAGGAAGAAGATGAAGTTGATGGACTGGGCTTGGCTTTCTTGCTTCTTACACCCTCCTTTTGCTAAATGCACGCCATGGCCCATTTCCTTTATATTTTGTCATTTTTGTATTTTAATTTCATTTCTGACTTTGTTTATTTATTTCCAACCATAAAAAATGCTTAAAAAATATTTTCATAATTTTTTACATTTATTTGGTATTTATTTTAATTATTACTAGCATTAAAACATTTTATATACTTTTATATTATTTTGTTTAAATTTAAAAATAATATAAATAATACTTTTATTTTTTATTTCTTAATTTTATTCACATTAAAAATATTTTCTTGAATATATTTTATTATATATATATATATATATATATATATATATATATATATATATATATATATATATATATATATATATATATATATATATATATATATATATATATATATATATATATATATATATATATATATATATATATATATATATATATATATATATATATATATATATATATATATATATATATATATATATATATATATATATATATATATATATATATATATATATATATATATATATATATATATATATATATATATATATATATATATATATATATATATATATATATATATATATATATATATATATATATATATATATATATATATATATATATATATATATATATATATATATATATATATATATAATATACTTTATTTTATTAAAAACATAGAATAAAAATACAAAAAATAGTACATTTTTATTTTTATTGTTATTTTGTATTAAAAAACACTTTTTTTTTCAATATATTTTTATTTTTTGTACATATTAATATATTTTTGTATATAAATAATATATATAGTATTATTTTCTTAAAAGAATTAGGGTTTACCCTAAAATAAATAAAATTAACCTTTTTTTTGTTTATTTATTTCTTTATATTTCTTTACATTGAAAATATTTTTACATACATAAAAAAACTTCTTTTTTGCATAATACATTTTTATTCTATATATATTTATTGTGTTTATTTAAATATTGTAAATTTAAATATTATGCATTGTAAATTCAATTTGGTTGTAATAACTTAGGATTTAAATTTCTTGCAAAATAATCTCCTATTCAAAATTGTACCCCCCCTCCCTATATCAAAGTTGTAATAGCTTAGATTTATTCTTACGCACTTAATTGCTTTCAATTATGCCATGATTAGAGAATTAGGGTTTGTATGCCAAAATCAAAACCAACAAATAGTTTGACCTAATCAAAGACAAAAAATGCATGAAAAACAAACACAATGCACACTTGCACCCCTAGGGTTACAATCCACTTGTTGTCTTCAATAATGGGCCATGGTATGCATGTTAAGTACTTTGGCAAAACAAAAACAAATAAAAGATCATAGTCCCTCGATAACGCTAACTGAGTTGCCTAAACAAAAATGATCAAGTCCCTTAAGAAAATTGCCAAAAATACTTGACACAATTGCTATCATGGTCTATACGATGACCCGCGCCTGTCCCGTTTAACATCCTAACACAAGGTTGTTCATCAAATACAATGGTGAAACAACACTGTTAAAAGGGTTAAAAATATAAGAAAGATCTTTGAGTAAAATAGGGTAGATAACTCTTAGTTACTTGATCAAAAGCTTGCAAAAATATCCTTGCTATTCTCAAACACACTTCATAACACAATTTCAAAACCCTACTTCCAAACATTGAAAACTTTTCAAAAGACAAAAACACCTTTGTATACATTCAAACAAGAATCATTACAAAGGTTTCCAAAACGATGACCTCTTTTCAAAACATCTTTCAAAACCACACACAAAGCACCATTTCAAACAATTGAAGAGCACCATTTCAAACAATTGAAAAGCAAATCAAGTGATCTAAACAAGTAACTAAGAGCCCATGGATAACCATGGATAGAAAGGGTGCTAATACCTTCCCTTTCTATAATCTACTCCCCGAACCCAAGAAAACATCTCAAAGGTCTTTCCTGTGCTTTTTTACCTTTCCTTTGGATAAAATAAAAATTCGGTGGCGACTCTTGCTAAACCGAAACATTTGCGAACACAAACGCAAAACCTCAAGTCAGTTCTCCCACCGTATCACAACTTTGAACATAAAAGACATCGTAGCCAGTGCGTCCGCTAACTGATTCTCCTCTCTAGGGAAGTGTTCAAAAGTTATCTCCTTGAAATGTGGAAGCAACATCAATACATACTCCTTGTAAGGAATAAGATTAGGGTGTTTTGTATCCCACTCGCCTTTGATCTGACTGATCACGAGAGCGGAATCTCCGAAGACACTCAGAAACTTAATCCTTAAGTCAATTGTTGTTCGAAGACCCACGATGAACGCTTCATACTCCGCCATATTGTTAGTGCAGTTAAAACATAGTCGGGCAGTAAACGGAGTATGAGAGCCTTTAGGATATATGATCACGGCGCCAATGCAATTACCTAAAGCGTTCGAAGCTCCATCAAAGTACATAGACCATCGGGATCCTTCCTCAGGTCCTTCATCCGGTCCAGGTTCTTCACAGTCGGTCACCAACATGATACTCTCATCCAGAAATTCAAAGTTCATAGATTGGTAATCATCCACTGCTTGATGTGCCAAATGGTCTGCCAACACACTTCCCTTGATTGCCTTTTGGGTCGTATATTGGATGTCATACTTAGTCAAGATCATCTTCCATCTTGATATTCTTCTGGACAAGGCAGGCTTCTCGAAGATATACTTGATTGGATCCGTCTTTGATATCAATAGAGTAGTGTGAGTCTGCATATACTGTCTCGGCCGGAGAGCAGCCCATGCCAAAGCGCATCAAGTTTTCTCAAGCAACCAGTATCGGGTCTCGCAGTCGGTAAACTTTTTTCTAAGGTAATAAATAGCATGCTCTTTTCGGCCAGACTCGTCATGCTGACCCAACACACACCCCATTGAGTTGTCGAGTACTGTCAAGTATAAGATCAAAGGTCTCCCTTCAGCTGGAGGCATCAGAATAGATGGCTCTTGGAGATACTCTTTAATCCTTTCGAAAGCAGCCTGACATTCATCGTTCCATCTTACCACTTGATCTTTCTTCAGTAGCTTGAAGATTGGCTCACAAGTAGCAGTCAGGTGTAAGATGAATCGGGCAATGTAATTCAAACGTCCCAGAAAACCTCTGACTTCTTTCTCTGTTCGGGGAGCTGGCATTTCCTGGATAGCCTTCACCTTTGCAGGATCCACTTGAATACCTTTATCACTTACGACGAAACCCAGCAGCTTACCAGACCTCACTCCGAAGGTGCACTTGTTCGGGTTTAACCTCAGCTTGTACAACTTCAACCTGTCAAATAACTTCCGAAGGTGGTCAAGATGCTCCTCTTCAGTTTAGGATCTTGCAATCATGTCGTCAACGTATACCTCAATCTCATGATGGATCATGTCATGAAACAAATCAACCATGGCGCGCTGATACGTTGCCCCAGCATTTTTCAATCCAAAATGCATGACTTTGTAGCAAAAGGTACCCCATTGAGTAACAAAAGTTGTCTTCTCCATGTCTTCGGGAGCCATTTTAATCTGATTATAACCGGAGAAACCATCCATAAAGGAGAAGACCTTATGATGTGCGGTGTTGTCAACCAGAACGTCGATATGAGGCAGAGGGAAATCATCCTTGGGGCTCGCCCTGTTCAGATCCCTATAGTCAACACACATTCGAACCTTACCATCTTTCTTCGGCACTGGAACCACGTTGGCCACCAACTGTAGGTAAGAAGTAACTGCTAGAAAATTGGCGTCAAACTGTTTCATAACCTCAGCCTTGATTTTCTAAGAATCTTCGGGAGCATTCGGCGAACCTTCTGTTTCACTAGAGGACATTCTTCCTTGGTAGGCAGGCGGTGAACCATAATATCGGTATCCAACCCAGACATATCTTCATAAGACCAGGCAAAGATCTCAACATAGTCTCGCAGCATCTGAATCAACCGTTGCTTAATATCAGATTCCAGATTTGCACCGATTTTGACCTCTTTCTTGTCTACTTCTGTACCCAGATTCACTGTTTCCACTGGCTCTTCATGTGGCTGAATAACCCTCTCTTCTTGAAGTAGCAGTCTAGCAAGTTCACCAAGCACTTCACAATCATCTTCACCTTCATCTTCGGCTTAGTTGATCGGACTTTCGAAGTCATAACCGGCAGTAGCAGAGTCGTTATCAGTAGGATCCAGAGTGGATGTAGACCTGTATATGTGAGTGTGTGTAAAATAGCTGTTTTGCAATATTTAATAAAAGAAAAACAAGGAGCGCAAAATTTGAAATGCAAGAAACGTCCAATGCTTTTATTAATGATATATGTAGATGACACACATAAAGCCCTCACAAACAAAACCACGGTGCCCCGGGCCGCAAAGTTTAAAACATTATCTATTACAAATTCAAACAAAAAGTATCATTACTGGGTAATAAAAGAAATTGGGATGAAGTCCTTGGCCGTCCAATTGCTTAGTCCACCATCGGCAGTCGGGTAGATCCAACTGTCAAACTCAGACTCTTCAACATCGTCTTCAATGGCATTCACTCCTGAATTGCTGATAAATAGGGGAGGTCTTCCAGTCTGCGCACTCCGAACAACCCTTTGAGCTTCTGCAGTGAAACCCAAACCAAACCTGTTAGTTTTATGTGCAAAATCAGGGAGTTGGCCCCAATTCGCACACCCACCTTTCTCAACAACAGCCCGAGCATCCTTGAAAGAAGCCATCTTCATTTGAGGATCTTCAGTAACAATTTTAGTTGATGCCAACGTCTGGGGAACCTCTTCAAAATGTTGGAACGGGGTTTCAATGAACTCCCCATCCATCTCTACATACCAGAATGAGTTGAGGTGGCTCACCATGTACTCCTCCTCTCCTCGTACCGTAAAAATTTTCCCCTTGACTGGGTATTTCAGCATCTGGTGAAGCGTAGACATCACTTCCCCAGCTTTATGGATTCACGGGCGACCCAGCAAACAAGAATAAGATGGCCGAATGTCCATCACATAGAATGTAGACGCGAAAATCTGAGAACCAACCTTAACCGGAATATCCACTTAACCGTGCACCATCCTCTTGGACCCATCAAAGGCCCTGACCACAATGTTGCTTGGTTTCAGCTCCAACCCTTCATAGTCTAACCGGTCTAAAGCCTTCTTAGGTAAAACATTCAACGAAGACCCAATATCCACCAACACGTGAGCCAGAGTAGTGCCCCTGCACTCAATTGAAACATGTAGAGCGTCATTATGATTCTTCCCTTTGGCAGTCAAGTCGGCATCGGAGAAACCCAACCTGTTATCAGCAGTTAAACTAGCCACGCAATCTTTAAACTGATCAACAGATGTTTCTTGTGGTACGTGTGTATTCTTCAGGAAAGCAATCAGAGCCTTAGCATGGGCTTCTGAGCATAGAAACAGAGACAACATAAAGATTTTGGACGGGGTTTGCCCCAGCTGTTCGACTACATTGTAGTCGCTCTTTTTGATGATCTTCAAAATTTCTTCCATCTTTTGTCTAGAGGCTTCAACAGTAATCCTCTTCAGTGCCTCCGTCTGGGCAGGCTCATCAGTGGTCCCTTTGCCCCGAGTGTCAGATGACTTGGCAACAGGGGTAAGAATTGGAACTTGAACAGGAACAATAGCAGGTGCACTGGCAGGTGTAATAACAACAGGCTTCCGAATAGCTGGTGGAGAGATCTCAGGGGAGAAAAGTCTTCCGCTGCGGGTGACTTTACTAGATCCAACAATATTGCTGACGTCAGTATCAGCATTCAAATCTTGTTTAACTCCGTGATAGTATACGTCAGCCCCGTAGTGCCAAGGGACAACTTTATCTGACGTATAGGGGATAGGCCCAGGAAAGGTGATGATCAACGGTGCAATTCTTGGAACAGATGTAATTCTAACAGGCTTTCTCGAGGAACCCTTGGAAGAATTATCGAAAATGGTGATTATAGCAACTTCTTCAATAGGAATTAAAGGAACAAAAGTTTTCTCAAACAAAATTTCTTTATTATCCATCAGGCGTTAGACACCTGACTTCAAAAGAGGGAAACCGGTAGGTAGGGCAAAACACATACGGCAACCTTCGTCACAGCCTGGAAATAAATCGTCTAACAGAAGGTTCTTCTTCACAGTCATCAATGGAGTAACAATGTCTTTCACAGAAACCACAAACGAGTCTTCATCTACAGCATTCACTCCATGCTTGGGCATAGTAGCAATCACAACATTAGGCCTTTCAGGCACTTCGAACTCAATCTCCTTAGAATCAATCAAGTCCTGTACCTTATTCTTTAAAACCCAACAATCATTTGTATCATGCCCCAGGCTATCAGAGTGAAAAGCACAACGGGCGTTTGGATTGTACATCGGTGATGTTGTGTTAGGATTCTTCGGGGCCTCCTTCGGAATCACCAAGTTGGTCTTCAATAACTGCGGCAGAATCTGAGACAGGGTCATGTTGAGCTGAGTGAATTGTCTTCGCGGCCTCTCGGCCCTTGGCTGATTGTTGCGCTGAGGAGCAACAGCAGGTCTTGATATAACAACCGCATTAACAGCTTGGCGGCGTTCAGGTCTATTATGGCTCTTTGTGCTGTAAACTGCGCTTGACTCCTTCTTAAAAGGATTCTTTTTGGTGCTAGACGAAGCACCCTTCTGTATTTTACTGGATTTGATACCGACCTTAATTCTTTCCCCGGTCATAATCAGCTCTATAAACCTGGACGATGAACTTCCAATCAGATGGTTGAAATACGGACCAGACAAGGTCCCCAGAAACATATCCACTAGCTCCCTATCATCCAAGGGTGGTTGCACTCTACCAGCAAGGTCCCTCCACTTCTAAGCATAGTCTTTGAAACCTTCTCTCGCACCCATAGACATACCCTGAAGTTGGGTACGCGTGGGAGCGAGGTCGGAATTGTATTGGTACTGCTTGTAAAAAGCAGCAGCAAGGTCTTCCCAATTATAGATACTAGCTCCTTCCAGTTGGTAAAACCATTCAAGTTGAGTCCCTGAGAGACTATCTTGAAAGAAGTGGATCCAGAGATTCTTATCAGCGGTGTATGGTTGGATCTTTCTAACATACGAGCAAAGATGCAGTTTTGGGCAAGAAATCCCGTCGTATTTAGCAAATACTGGTGCTTTAAACTTATGGGGAATCACCACCCCAGATGACAAACCCAAGTCTCCAAAGTCCAGACCAGGCACTTTCTGGACCTCCATTGCGCTCAACCGGTCTTCGAGTTGCTTATACCTATCCTCAACCGGAGGATACTGGTCTTCGTCAAAGTCAGTCTCATTGTCAGAAACCACAGGGCTAGGTGCCCTCCTTTCTTCCTGATTTTCTCCCCCTCCAGATGAGTGAGTCAAATCAACCTCTTCTCGCAAATTGTTTCCAAATCTACGACCCATATTCAGTAGGAACGTCTTCTTCTTCTTCTTCTTCTTCTTCTTCTTATCTTTCAGGATAAGGGTCTTCAGATCTTGCTGACCCTTGGCCAAACTCATGAACAATTCCTGGAACTGGGCGTTTTGAGCTTGCAGAGCCTTGATGGCTTGTTCAGTTGATGTTTCAGAAGACATGATGTGCTGAAATAAACAGCGAAGAAGATGAGAAAACCTGTAAGGGTACCTGTTATGAGGTGCATGGGAATGATATGCACAAGATATGATTTCAAAGACTTTAGGGATTCAAATTCGTAAACCAAAATGAAACACACTTTTATTAGATAAACTTTGAATCCAATTGTTCACCAAATGCCTTTAAGGAGTTACAAGAAAGAAAAAATGAAAAGTAAATCAAAACTAGAAATAATCAAAAGACAATCAGCGCTCCCATGGTCGTTTCCCGTCGGTGCGAACATAGTCGTTGAGGATCTGCTCGTTCTCCAGCTGCCTTGTCAACTTCTGGATCTTCCACTCTTGCTCGTGATACTTTTCTCTGTAAGTATCCCGCTCTTCTCTCAGATGCATCCAAGATCTCTTTAATGCCCCAATGTCAGTAGGCATGTATGGATGGATGATGGTAGGAGGAACCTCTTCTTCATCAGCAACCTCAACAATTACAGGCAAGACAACTTCGTAGGGCATTCCCAGCTTTTGGGCACGAATTCGAACCCGTTGGAGATACGGCTCCATCAGAAGAGAGGTCTTCACACCTAGCTCGTGCGGATCAGACCTGTGTACTCTATCCCAAGCTCGTATGAACCTGCGGTGTTGCTCGTCACTATCCCCTTGGAAGTCAAAGACAATACTCGGTATCAGCAACTCATGAGGTCCTTCTCTCCTAGCTCGCCCAAACTGACATAAGGCCAAACAAGGGTTATAGGTGATCCCTCCATTGATTCCTAGCAGTGGAACATTGGGGTATTCCCCATAGTGATCAATAATAGCCACGTCTTCCATGCCTTTAGTAGTCCAAATGATGTCATTATGAGAGAGAGACATAATCCTGTAGGCCCAACCCATGCCTTCCTTGTTCTTCAAAACTGATTTGGGGAGGTGAGAAATAAACCACCTCACCAGCAATGGTGCACAACACATAAGGGTTCCCCATTTCCGAGCAGTACGGGCATAAAGAGAGTGCAGGATGTCACCCAAGAGAGTGGGCACAGGATTACCAGGCATGAAAATCTTCACTGCATTCACGTCGATGAAAGAATCTGAGTTTGGAAATAGAACCAGATCATAAATAAGAAGAGCCAGGGTGTCCTCGAACGCCTGAAGGTCTAAACTGTCCCAGAACTGATTAGCTTTACCAACCAAAAACTTAGTCAAGAAGCCTTTTGTTCCACTATGAGTTTCCCAATTAGACATTACCTCAGCCTTTGTCAGATGGAGGGCTGAAGCAATCTCTTCCGGCCTAAGGACCTTCTCCCAACCTGTAAACGGGGTTTGCTCTAGAATGGAGATACCAAGTAGATCAGAGAACTCTTCCAAGGTGGGGATCAACTGGTAGTCCGGAAAAGTAAAGCAATGGTACAGTGGATCAAAGAACTGGACTAAGACACTCATCATCTGTTCATCCATCTTGGAGGTGACCAAACCAAGTAGGTGCCCATGTCTTCTGATAAAGGAGGAAGTATCTGGAACCTTTGCAACCAATTCCTTAAGTTGAGTGGGAATCTGGACAAAGTTGATCCGAATAGTGTTTATACGCATGGGTGCCATGACCTACAAAACAGAACAAAGATGAATCCCCTCTGTCTTTGAAATGGGTTAGTCTAATGCAAGATGCATGCAATGTCATGATGCATTATGTCATGATAGAAACACATCACAAGTATTCACAGATATCAAACATGGTAAGGGCACACAAGTCACACAGATAGCCCTTGGATTTTCAGGCTGGCAAAGAGTCTAGGTACTACCCTCTTTCAGTTCAGTTGGTTCAAACATGTCCTAGAAATAGTAACCGGGTTCTAGAGGATCTCAATATCACTGACCACCCTCGATCGGTCATAGTTCTAGTTTAGCAACCTTTTCTTGCAGCCGAAATCATCGCGAGAGTTTGGTATCAATGAGTGTAGCATACTGCTACTATTCTATGGCCAAGTTGGTCAATTATAGGTGCTAAGGTCAGTTGGTGCTTAATGACCCCTTAGAAGACCCATATTCTCCTCGTTGCGCCACAAGGGATATCTGTACAAACTAAAGTGCCACACCAACGTAGCTACTGCTTCAACTGTATCGATCTACGCCGTACAGTTCCCTCACAGTTTATTGCTACTTACCTAAAGGGTGTCCCCTAGATCCGGGTTAGGATCTATAGTAACTCCGATTCAAACCCACAAAGATAAAGCATACAAGTCAAGCAATTGAAAACAATATGAACTATTCCTCAGGTACACCCCACTTATAATATTCCCCAACAGAGTCGCCAGTTCTGTGATACGGTGGGAAGAACTGACTATTTTTTGGAATGTTGGTTTGTGTTTTGCGTTTATTTCGCAAAATGTCGCGGTAAGCAAGAGTCACCACCGACTTTTATTTTATCCAACAAGGAAAGGAAAAAAGCACAGAAAAATTCCTTTTTCGAGATATTTCTCGGGTTCGGGGGGTAGATTATAGAAAGGGAAGGTATTAGCACTCTTTCTATCCGTGGTTATCCACGGGCTCTTAGGTACTTGCTCAATTGTTTTCAAAATTGTTTTCTTTGTACTTGTGGGTTTGAAAAAGTTTTTGTTTGAAACTTCGATTTAACTCTTGCTTCTGTCCTCAAGAGTGTAATGAAGTGTTTTTGAAAACTTTGTTCGAAAAGGAGTGTAAGTGTGAAAAAAAGTTTTGTTTTTTAAAAGAGCAAGTATCTAAGAACCATCTACCTACTCGAAAAAGGAATCGTTCTATGCTAATTTCCTTTAGACAATGCTATCCCACTATTAATGAGTAGGTAGCATCGTCGTTGGAGTTTAAGGGTCAATTCGTATGAGAGACTTACGGTCACTAAAGCAATGTTAGGACGCCTTAGCGGTAACCCTAATGTCTTAGATCATTTGTATGAGGCAACAATATCCGAGGCAACCACTTCGAGGCGACTATAATCTTTTAGACAAGAGGACGACCTCTAAAATGACCTATACTCAATGACCGTGTACGAAGACAACCAAGTGGGGGTGTACCCTAAGAGTGCGCATGTGTGAGTGTGTTGTTTTCAGTTATTTTTATCTTTGCACATGTTAAGGGTGGTCTAATTTGATTTTAAGATTAACATTCAGTCTTTTCATGCAAACCCTATTATCAAACATCTAACAGTTATAATTTTGCAGAAATAAAAATGCGGAAATTAAAATTACAAGGCGTCGGGTATTTACATCGCCAAAAACAACCCTTTGAAAATAAAATAAAGCGATAAAAATAATTAAATATCCTATTTAACTATTACAATCCGTAAGCAGATACATAATTGGATAAAAATGAATAAGGCGCGCGGCAAATTAAATTGGATCTAAGATTAGGGTTTTGACCCTTTTGGTTAAAGAAAATGTCTTTTTTGTTGTTTTTTATTTAAGAAAAGAAATTAAATCCTAAATTAAATAACTAAATTAAATTAATAAGTTAATTAATGAAAAATAATTTATGACATATTTTTGGTTTTTTTATTTTAAGAAAGAAAATAAAATAATTAAATTAGTAGCTAAAACCTAATTAAATCTAATTAATTTTATTTATTTACAAAAATAAGTTAGAATTTTCTAGAATTAAAAACCTAAATTAATTAACAAGTTTATTAATAAAAAATGAAAGTTTTAAAATTTGATTGGATAAAAAATATTTTTGTGATTTTATTTGATAAAAAAGAATTTTGTTATTGGTTAGAAAATTAGTTAAATGAAATAAAACAATTAAATTAAATAAAAAAAGGTAAGAATTGGGCCTGATTGAAGGGTGTTAATAGCAATTCCTTGGCCCATTAGAAGCTGGCTCGTTTGACTTTTTGGATCTGGTACACACACGTTGACTGGCACCTTGGTGGACCTCCAATCACTGACCATCAGATCTGGCCATTGGCCATCTGGCGCTTGGATTAGTGAGGGGGTATGGTGATCCCTTGGCATGCGCGCATACTGGATTAGCTGAAAACAAATAATATTGAGAAAGAGGGGGACCTGGGATTCGAACCCAGGTCCTGAAGGTATATCAAATGCTTGCTTGCCACTACGCCATGCTGTTTTAGTTGTTAGTATAATACAAAGAATTAATAATATAATAAAAGCAAACACGTTAGTGGAATTTGGCGCGAAATTCAAACGAACCAACAGAAGGGTGACAACGCATCATCCTCTTCATCAAAACCCTGTAAATTTTACCTGCGGATTTTTATCCGCAGCTAAAACCATAACTTTGTTCCAAAATCGTCCTCAGGCCATGAAAATGATTTTCAAAGGCATGGTTATGTTCGTCTCGATCTCCTGGATGCAACCATATCCATCATGTAAACCAATTTTACCTGAAACGAAAAATCCTAAAACCACGAACCAAACCCTAGCAATGGTGGTTCTTCATACAGAGAATATAAATGAAATTGGCTATTACAAACAGTTTGAAAATGATGTGAGGGTTAAGGATATGCAATTATTTCGTGAAAACAAGGTCTAAAATCAGAGATACGAAATTAAGAACAAGGGTGATTCACGTGAGACTTACAGTGCGTATAAGGGCCTGATAATGCTTGGTTTGGATCCAGTTAGCTTGTGTGTGTTGCCAGGAATCGATTGGGACCAATATCCAGCTCTGAAAACACCTCTAGCTTTGATTTCAATCTCCAACTTTTTTGTGATTTTTTGCAAAGTTGTTCTGCCTCCACAAGTGTTCTCCAACCCTGATTTTCGTGTGCTTAGCCTCCTTATGTATTGTGCATTGCATTAGGTTAAAGAACTTGGTCCAAATCCTGCCCTATCAATGCTCATGAATTTGATTTGATCCTCCCATTAAAACCTTCCAAATTTGATTTGATTTGGATCTTTTTGTGCATATAATCCTTGATTCGAGTTTGATTATAATGCTAGCTGTGATCAAAGCCTAAAACAACCAGAAAATCATGAGTTATCAATGCCTTGGATTTTATATGATTTTATTTGATTTAAAATGAATAAATTCAACTAAAAATCAAATTAAATAATAAAAATTAGATATTGGCACATGGCTGAAGCTAGGGCACGTGGGCAATAATGCAAACTCAAATCAAGTGAAAAAGAATCAGCCCATTTGGCTAAATTTGAAGTTTTGGGGATAGTTCACTTTTGGCAATTTTGCAAAAAAGTCCAACTTCAACAATGCATAACTTCTTCAATTTTGAAATTTTGGATGTGTTCTTGGACTTTTTAGAAAGCTTGAGATGTCCTATAACCAACCCTTTTGGTATCATCTCATTTTGATATTCCATGCTCATGTTAGAAGCTTTGGCAAAAAATGTGTTTTTGTTGACTTTTCAAAATGACCTATAACGTCCAAATTCATAACTTCTTGTGAGTGCATTTTTTGAATTTGGGGTATGAAGATGTATTGTAGGTAATTTCATCCTATTAAAAATGAGATTTTAATGGGTCATTTATCATAAAGTATGAGAAAGTTATGATTGGTCAAAGTTGGGTTGACTTTTCCTACAAAACCCTAATTTGGCAACTTTTGAATCTTGATGAATTTTGAGCAATCCTTGATGAATCATGATAAACCCTTGATAAAATGATGAAATAATCTTCAAAATGAGAATGTTGACAAAAAATATTGAAGTTTGACTGTATTTAGGTCACAGTTGACTTTTGCCCTAGAACAGTCGATTTTTGGACCTTTGAGCAATTGACTGAGCAAACTTCCTCTGCAAGGCTTGAAATTTGACATGGATGATCTTGACAACATATTAGGACATTAGGGAGAACTTGAGGTCATTTGGAATCAAGGATCTTTATGCAATGTGAAACCCTAATTTGGAATAGACTGCCTTATGAGATAGCTTGTTTGGTCAATCCCTGAGCAACCTTGAGCAATTTGGAGATTTTCTTGCAATGTTTTGAGAAATATGGGAGGGAAAATTTTGGGGTACAACAAGGAGGAATTATAATTTCTCCAAATGGAATTCCAGCAGAATTCAAGTATAGAGTCGAGGACGTGTGTACAAATAATGAAGCAAAATATGAGTCTTTGATAACAGGACTTGAACTTTTGCTAGAATTGGGAGCAAGGAATGTCTAAATTATGGGAGATTCTGAACTGGTAATTAAACAAGTATCGGAAGAATATAAATTTTTTAAGGAAAACTTAATCATGTATTTCGTGATCACCGTCAGATTTCTTAAACAGTTTGAATAAGTGATTATTCAACACATACCCCGACGGGAGAATCAAGAAGCTAATGATCTAGGGCAAGATGCTTCAGGATATAAGGTTTTAAAAGACCATAAGGAAGAACCAATTCAAGTAAAGGAGAAGGTGAGAGCAACTTTGTTGTCGCCTTCAGACTTGTCGATTATAAAATTAGGGGCCGTGGATGCCAAAAATTTTGAGATCCTGACCATTGATAATTTGTCAGGAAATGATTGGCGAAAGCCACTAGTCGACTATCTACGATCCCCAACGAGTTCGAAAAATCGTAAAATCAAATATCATGCTCTCAGTTACGTCTTGATAGAGAATGAGTTATTCAAAAAGACAGCTGAAGGAGTGTTTCTTAAATGCCTTGGAGAAAGTGAGGCATATATAGCTGTGTCGAATGTGCATAATGGAGCTTGTGGTGCGCATCAGGCTGGACAAAAAATGAAGTGGCTCTTGGTGGTATGGGAGTCTATTAACCATCAATGTTGAAAGATTGCATTGAGTTCGCTAAAGGTTACAAAGAATGCCAATTGCATGGGGGCATACAACATGTTCCTGCAAGTGAATTGTATGCAGTGATAAAACCTTGGCCTCTTAGAGGATGGGCATTGGATGTGATTGGAGAAATAAGACCAACTTCATTAAAACAAAAAAAGTATATTTTAGTCGGCACTGATTATTTTACAAAATGGGTCGAAGCCATAACTTTGGTGAATGTCGACCAAGAAGCTGTTATAAACTTCATCCAAAATCATATCATGTGTCAGTTTTGGACTCCAGAGACAATTACAACCGACCAAGGGTCAGTCTTTACTAGACGAAAAATGCAAGATTTCACAAAAGAAGTTGGGATTAAACTTTAACGTCTACTCCTTACTATGCCCAAGCAAATGGTCAGGTCGGATCAGCCAATAAAGTCATAAATAGCCTGATCAAGAAGTATGTGGGAAAGAAACCAAAAAATTGGCACAAAACGCTAGATCAAGTTTTATGGGCATGTAAGACGTCGCCAAAGGAGGCAACAGGGACTACGCCATTTCGATTAACTTATGGACATGATGCAGTGCTACTAGTAGAGATCCATGTTCAGTCAGCGAGGATTCAAAGACAACACAAAATACCATCTGAAGGCTATTGGAGTATGATGGCAGATGAACTTGTTGACTTAGACGAAGAAAGAATGTTGGCCCTGGACTCGTTAAGAAGACAGAAGGAAAGAGTTGCCAAAGCTTACAATAAAAAGGTAAAGGACAAGGTATTTTTTTGTTGATGAATTAGTTTGGAAAATCATATTGCCTATGGATAGAAATGATAGGGTTTTCGGAAAATGGTCCCCAAATTTGGAAGGACCTTTTAAGGTAGTGCACATTTTTTCCAACAATGCTTATTAAATTGAAGAGTTGGCCTTAGATCTAAGGATCTTAAGGGTGAACAGGAAGTACTTGAAGAAGTATAGGCCTAATCTTCAAGAGTTCAAAATTTCGACAGAAAAAACATATGTCAAGTAAATAAATTGGAGAAAAATGCGTTTGAAACCAACTAAAAGGCATATATAGTGCGTGCAATAAGTTATAAAAAGAGTGTTACAGTAAAAGGTGGCTCAAGGCCATTATTCAAATATTATGTAAAAAAATCCTAAAACTGATACAATGATTAGAAGTGCCGAAATTTAGTCTGGAATGCTTGCAGTTTGGCATCAAAGTATTCCGCCTGGAATTCAAAATCTTCTGCTTGAGCTTTAAGTCTCTTTATCTCTGTCTCGGCAGAAGTGATTTCTTCACCTATGGCCATATCATCTAGTGCAGTCTGGTCGACTTGTTCTTGAGTCGGGTTGATAATCTTGTCAATTATTTATCCCTCCTGCTTAGCAATAGATTCCAATTCTTTATGTAAAGCAGCAATTTGAAGGCGTATTTCAGCAGCCCTTTGCTGTTTGGGATCAACTCTGCTTTTTTCTCCTCAATCATTGCCAACATCTTGGTGACCTCTTTGTTGGCTTTTACCACCACCTCCCAACTCTCCTTTACAAAAGTCTCCTTCGACTAGACCAATTGCTTGTTTTTTCTGATATTCTCAATATTTCGGAGCATATGGGAAAACAATTTCTCAAACGCAATCATCATGGTTCGAGCAACTTCAGAAATATTGAGCTCTTTCAACTGAGCAAGCGCATCCAAAATCTCTGGACCAATAATTGGCTCAGTAAGAAGCAAATGAGATAAATCTGGATTCAATGCATAAGTACGAATCTTATCTGTCAAAATCTTGGCTTTTGTTGCCTCAGGTACCATTTGCCATTGTGAAGTTGAGATTGGACGAAGCCAGAAGAGAGCTCACGAGAGCTTATTAAGCTACGTAGTCTAGCCATTGCCTCCAGAGCAGCAGTAGGTTTTATCACAACTTTCTTCGAAGATGTAGGGGAATCAGAATTTTCTCACTCATTAGATTTTGGGAGCGCAGTTTCAGAGGTGGTGGTATTTTTTTTTTTGCCCCTGAACCCTGCAAAGGATCTGAAAGACTAGAGTCATAACTAGTCGATCTAGAATCCTTATGCGTGGCAGGACTAATGATTGAGTCATAATCACTATGAGTAGCCTGAATAGTCAGATCAACAAGGAGAAGACAAGAGTTCCTTGATTATGAGGAGAAGAACCCATTGACAGTGGGCTGTATTCGGCCATACTTTGGGGCTTTCGATCAGAAGTCTCAGCCTAAAAAGATAAAATACATAAATGAGATGAATCCAATAAGTTGAATGAGAGTGGAATAGGTGACTACCTGTGCCGACAAGTCAAGATTGGCATTTAGATTCTCTTCAACAGGGACAACAACGATGGTCCCAGTTGGCCCTGAAGCTCCACCAATCTTGGGGGGAGGAGGTGGGTCGACAATTGTTGTGTCCACCATTATGGCACCAGTAGCTGAATCAGGGTTAGCCTTAAAGTCTTTGGCTAAAGGCACCTTGGTTTTCTTTTTCCTCTTTGCTACTCCACTCTTGGCAGGAGAATCTTTCTTCCTTTTGTGGCCTTTGGATTTTTGGGAATGTTGAGGGGACTAAGTATCGGGAGATGACTAAAGACAATAGAAGGACCAGTAAAGTTCAAACATGAACCTTTTCTATCGAAGGACCAGTCTGGTCGACAGGAACGCCCCCTTGGTATGTTTGGATGGCTTTAAGGAAAGAACAATCAAATAAGTAATGAGAGCTAAAAGAGTAAAGGGGCAAGATTTTCAAAAAAACTGTTACCAGCTTGCATGGTAGAGCGTACTCTAACATGTTGAGGATCAATGTGAAGAGGCCCCAAGTAGTTGGGTAGATAATGCTTCGCCGGTACCACTCTCCCGGCCTTTTTCTTATAAGAGTTTTCAATATCTGACCAAGGGCTATACCACTAGTCGGGAATAGGTGGGCCAAAGGCCAAAGCCAAGGGGCTAGATGGAAAAGGAGGAAAAATAATTTTTCCAAAGTGAAGGGCGTAAATATATTTATCTTTTGCGTAACCAGGAATTTTAAGTTTTGGGATCTTGTCGATAACCTTCTCCTTTAATTCTTTGGCTGCCTCAAAAATGGTCCGACGAAGATCACTAGGTCGATTCACAACTCGAAAATACTGCTGAAAAGCTTGAATTTATTTGGCATGAGTAGTCTTACATTTGGTTGCCTTCACCTGCAAATTGGTAAAAGCTTCGGTTAGTTCAGCTAGCTTTGTCTCAGGGGCACCAACATATGCAGTAATATATGACTGCCACCAAGTTTCAAATTCCTTGGTACAGTAAAATGTAGGTTGAAAAGGGATAGAACCAAGCTTAGGCCTCCTTTCCCAAAAATTCTCGATGCCTGCTCTAAAGACATCATAAGGTTGACCGCTGGTGATATTAAAAATCAACTCAAAGGAGGGAAATAGAGATTTGGGGATAAACTGACAGAGCCCAAATTGTCGAGCCATTAAATTAGGTTGATAAGAAACCAAGCCTGGAGTGGTGCCAACAATTACAGCTGACAGAAACTGAGGAAAAAAACGCCTCTAGATAACTAAAGAATTATTCTTGTCTTCATTTCTTGGAGGAGGAAAAGCTCTAGTAAATCACTCAGGGCCATCAAGTCTATTATAGAAAGGAGTCATTGAAGGTTCAAAATCGACACGAGTCAACATAATGCTGAAAAAGAGTCGAAATACCTCAGCGTTGGGTGAGGTTTTATCACCAGGGGTCATAGGAATTAGGTGTTTCCAAACAACGTGACGTTCCGCTGGAGGACACGCCACTCTTCTCATCCCATTCAGTCTAATATCTTTAGAGAAAGTGGCGTTGAGCCACAATTGTAAGAACCAAAAGGGGCCATGGGCCAAAATGTTCTTCTTCTTGGAGTTGGCAGGGTAAAAAATTTTGATTTGAGAAACGACATCAGATAATGACTCGTAAAGAGAAGCCAATATTAGCTGGCCCAAAGCAATATCACGACCTTGATGTAACTGAGTGGCCAAATATAAAAATTGTTTGGCTATCTGCATAGACCTTGAACAAAAAACAAAGAGAGACAACCATAAGGTCTGAAACGCTACATGCTCTTCAGGAGTCACGGGGCCTAAGGTTTTGGCATGATAGTCGATGAAGTTATTATACATTGGTTTACCAGAATCACCTACATCAAACTTCAAAGATATGGGGTCTGCATCCCCGTGATTGAATACACGACCAGTCAGTTTTAATTCAGTGATAACAACAATGTCTAAAAGTGTGGGAGTAATCATGCCACACTTCGTATGAAAGTATTAGTCGAACCCTCCCAAAAATGGATTGCAGCCAACATCATACCTCATGAATAAGGAGGACCACAGCAAGAGATTTGTAAAAGGGTGTAGATACCTAAATTTTTCCATTGATCGAGTTTTTCTGCTTCTAAACGTGTCATCCAAGCACGAAACTTGGGGCAATTTCTGGGAGGAGTAGTCCTGAATTTTCTATCTACATAGTGTAGTGACAAATGCTTTTTAAGAGAAACCAGTGGTTTGGTAAGGTAACTGGTTGGGAATAATGCATGTTTGTCCATAGAAATCTTTTGTCTACATTCTTCAGGGAGAGGACCTAGAATGCCAGGGGTTTATCATCTAGAGAGAAAGGGATTAATATCCACGATTTCCATATCTTTGGTTTTTCTTCTGAAAAAGGTGGCTTAGGAACGTACTCCTTCCCATCAATAAGGAGTGGATTTGGAAGTGTTGCAGAAGAAGGAACCTTTTTACTGGAGCGATTGCCATTGGAAAAGACAGAGAAGTTTGAAGAAGAAGAATATTGGAAGGAAAAAGGATTTGTGTTCTCTGAAGACAGAATGCATTGAGTCAGGTTGGAGAGAAGAGTCAAAAGAGAGAAGAAATGAGTTTTATAGAAGGAAAACCCTAAGTAAAAAGGAAGAGGAAATAATCAAGAAAACGATTAAAATTTTCTTTCCCAACTCCTCAAATTCGTGTGACTTAATCTATTGACACGTGGTGAGAGGGAGTATCGAGATGGTGGGCTACGTCTCCCACTAAGAAAAAGAAATGATGGAGAATTAATAGTTGCACGTCTCGAGGAGAAAATGTGATACGCTATCATGATGGCGTGACGTCATGAGTAAGGGGGGAACAATTACGCCAACTAAGGGAGAAATGGTAGCGAATGAGTTGTTGAAAAAATGATCGATGTTTCAAAGATGCCATTGTCTCGTGTTGGCTGAATTTCGAAAATGACATCTCTGGGGGGCATTTTGTTACCTTAAAAAAATATTTTAAGGTATATATTACGTGATTAATGAGGGTGTACCGGTAGAAATGTTCAAGACTAAGCCATTGGATTGACTAAACTTTATACAAATCAAAATAAAAATCACCACTGCGCTTTATTATTTCCAAAGGAATGGGAAAAGAGCGAATAACCCAAAAAGAGGGGGAAAGATTCAAGGTAAGGGGGTTGGTTATGCAAAGGGAAGGTATTAGAACCCTAAACATCTACGGTACTCCGCAGGAACCTCTTTGAAAAAATCTGTATATTTTGGCTATAACAACGTGTTGTATATAAAATGGATGGTGGAGGTGAGAAAAGAAATATTTTTTATGATTTTTTGCACCCGCCGCGGTTGCGAACCTTTAGTGCCTAAGTACCACCTTTCGTACAATAGGGGATCAGGGTACACGTAGTTCCTCTTTTAAAAATTTGAAACACAAGTGTATTGGTTGATTTTAAGAGTAAGACATCATCATCATTGTCCGTGTGGAAAACATACTTACTACCCACAATCATGAGAAAGGAGAATTTGCATCATCTTAAAGTGGAGGATATGGTTTGGATCTTAAAATCAACAATGCCTCACTCAACACCCAAGTGGAAAATATCTCTCTTCAATATATTTTGTAGAAGTATAGTTGTTTACATCACTACAAGGATTGACAAGATTCTAATCTTTTGAGAAAAGTTTAAAGATAAAAGCCAAAGTGGCAAAATGGTTTGAAATAAGATTGATTGACTTTTAGTCTTATCACAAAAAAATGTCAAGGTATTATTAAATTTATTGATGTTTATTTATGAAAATGTTTTGAAAATGCATGGACATAAGTCCAAATTTATTATGAAAGTGTTTCAAGTTTCAAAACAAGAAGAGTTTTTAAAAGGAGGGAGAAGATTTTTTGAAATTAAAGAAGATGGGAGGAGTAGAAGAGGCTATCCTAAAGCATAAGGTAAAAGCTAAGGATAAGGACTATCTAACCAACAAGAAGCCAAAACTTCTCATTACGAGCCAAGATAGAATTCCCATTCTTTGGATTTAAAACCAAGCAAGCAAAGATACTTGACCTCTTCAAGTGTATTAAGTCTTCACAAAAATTGGGCAGAGTAATAGCTGTATACGGGTGAATTCCAGATTACAAACAGAGAATGTAATCACAAAAACCTGCACACAAAAACAAATAAGCAACCCAATGCCTTGGGTTAAACCCCAAGAACTCCAGACAAAATAATCAGATAAGATCACAAGGTCTCCAAGATAGGCCAAGGTTTTTAACCCTAAGTCCAAGAAATAGTCCCATGCTCCATAATGCCAAGGATAGTAACCAAATAGTCCAAGTACCATTAAGAGTTTTTTAGGGTTTATGTTGATTATTAAGTATCTTAAGAAAAGAAAATAAAAGCTCAAGTGAGAAAAGTAAAAATGACAAGAAAATAAATGCTCAAATGAGCAAAGATGAAAATGACATGAAATGTAAATGCTGAAAAATAAATAGTACATAAAGCATAAAAAGAATAAAAGCATAAGATAAAACAAGTCAATAATTAGTGGTTAGTTGGATGACCATATTGAAACTTTCATTTGGAACTCATTAGAGGATTGGTATAACCAAAGCCTCCACACAACAAGTTGCATTTGCTTTTTGTCAAGTATATCATCCATTTGGAATTCTCACAAGTACCATTTAATGATCAACAATGTTTAAGTGATCCGCGTTGACCAAAGCCTCCATTAGAAGTCGCACCTATTTTGAGGTCGGTCAATAGCAATCTATGCACCATTTGTTTTGAGACATGATATAGAGATCATGCTCCAACAATATTTAGTGCAATAAGAAGGGGATGAGATGAAGTGGATTAGGGCTAAAAGATGAATAAACCACATTTGAATTAAAAATTTAATCAAACTATTATTAAAATCATTCATCCATTTTGGTGGAGTTGAACTCAACACCATGGATCCAATGATGTTAATAAAGTCATGATCAAAAAATCAACTCAAGACAGCCAGAAAATAATCACAAAATAATAATATATTTAATATATACATTAAAAGACTTAAGAAATGTTTAAAAATAGAAAATAATGAGGAAAATATCAATTATGTTCAAATTAATCAAGAAATGAAAAATAAGGCCATAGAAAAATCAGAAATAGATCCAAATATTTTTATAAAAAATTTGGTAATTTTTAAAAGTCAGAAACTATTTTTAAACTATTTAAAATTGTTCAAACAAACATAAAATAGGTTTAAAAAAAATAGTAAACCTCATTATAAAATTCCATAAAAATTTCAGAAAGTCAAAAATATGCAAAATAATATTTATGAATTTTTTCAGAATTAAAAAATGTCAGAAAGTATTTTTTAAGTAATTAAAAGAAAGCAAATAATACAAAAAATATAAAAAATACCAAATGTCAAAATAAAAATGTGAAAAATATTCATGAGATCAGAAATAATTCAAAGTATTTTTGTGAATTTTTTCATAATTTTTGGATAAAAAATAAAAGAGTTATGAATTTTTGAAAATTTAATCAAATAAAATATAAAATCAGAAAATAAAATAAAACCAAAAAGATATGGACCATCAGATCATAGTCAAAACGTGTTAGTAAGCTAATCCAATGGACCAGGCGGGTTGTGTTTGATATGGACCTTAGTGAAACACACATGTGATCAGAAAAAGGGCAACCAATGAAATTAAAACGCTTGGCACGCTATCATTGGCTGAGACGAGAAATGTCATCGTCTTCAACCTCCAGACACCATGCAATGGGGATTTTGTGAGATCTTTCAAATGGAAAAATTAGGATCTCAGGCTAGCATCATTGAACTCGTCTCTTCAAGACGATTCTAACACAACCATCGCGCCAAATTTATGTAAGGTATGGAGAGAGATATGAATCAAAACACAAAAATAGCGAGCACCTTCAATTTGAGATTTCTCTCTCAATTCTCAATGGTTTTAAAAATTTTAAGCAGCATTAGAATCAGACAAAGGAGTAGAATAAATTAGTGCTTGATTTGGATCCAAATGGTGGAGAATTCTACCTTTTCGAAGTTCAAGTAAGAAGCTCTGAAACTGGACTTCTGTAGCTTGAATTATGGGTCATTTTGATTGGTTTAAGTGCTGGAGAGTTTGTATGAAGTTCAAGGATGACGAATGCGCAAAGAATTTTGGAAAAGGAAGCTTAAATTTCAAAAATTGAATTATACAAAAGTGGGTTCGTGTGAGGTTTTGGCAGGGTGTTCTTGGCTCTCTAAGCTTGGGAAAATGGATGGGGGATGACCCTCTATTTATAGGGAAGCAAATGGGATCAAAAGAAAGAGTGAGTGATGCGTTTTGGAGGGAATTCGTGTGGGTCTGCATCATGAAGAAAGTGTGACTCAATTTTGATCAAAACTCAGCTAAATCGTGCGTTTCATGATGCTAAACACTTTTGGGAAGTTGCTAATCATGATTAGAAGCAAAAACGCATGGAAAACTTGTGATTAGAAGCCAAAACAAAGATTTCAAAATCCCGACTTTGTGGAAAATTTAGTTTCAAGTTACCAATTTCAAATCCATGGCATTTCCAACTCAAGGGGTCTTAGGGAATAATTCTTGACGCTTTGGAAAGATGAGGTTACAAGCTTTGCAATGGAAAAAGAATGGAATCAAATGGATGCTTGAGCTGAAAGTTACATGGAGTCAAAGTTGAAGAAAAAGAGTTGACTTTCCATACTTAGAAATATTTCAAGTTCTTCTTAAAAAATGACCTATAATCTTTTGTATACAAACATGGCCTTCCACTTAGAATTTGCTCTTGACCAAAAAAGATAGAAAGAAGTAGACCTCTTGAATGACATTTTGAAATTTGAACCACCTAAAATCTCTAAAAGTTTAACAAGTTATGACTTGTTGAAGTTGGCCAAAAATCATGAGATGACCTATAATCTTTTGCATTCTTAAGGCAACTTCCATCCATTTTCTCACTTTGAACATAAAAGAAGGAAAAAATTACACATATTCAAGATCATCATGGAAAATGAATGGACTCAAGGTGATAAAAATTGACCAAGTTATGACCATTTGAAGTCACATATGGAAAAATTGGGGATTCATCTGGATTACCTGTAATCTTGCTTCTTCACCAAGTTCCTTCCACATGAAAACTCCTTGGAACTTTTGAAGTGATTTGTTGGTAACTCTTTAAAGAGAAAGATGTCTTTGGAATCACTCAAAAATACCAAAAGGTGAGCAAGATATGCTCCTTTGAAGTTCAAAACCCTAGCCTCTAGATCAAGAGAATGCTTTGAGGAACTTTGACAAGTTTGAACAAAGTTCTTGTGTCAATATTCTTTCTTTGTGAATAGAAGTTGTTGAGGATGATGATGAGGACTCAGATCCACCAAAACCACTTCCATATCTTGAAATTTGAGAGAAATGTGCTCTTGTGACCAATAGGAACAAGACCTTGTCCAATCATGACAACTTCTTCACTCAACCCCTTGTATCTTTGAATCTATTTTGATAACTTTGAAATATGTTGAACCAAAATAAGCCTTGTCATGCCATTTCTTCCAAAACCACTCCAATAGTGAAGTTTGAACTCCTCAAGCTATGTTGACTAGGGCATGGAAATAAACTCATGAACCCATGAAGCAACTTGCTAAACCTCATAGCCTTTACCTACATTATTAACAGGTAAGGCAAACCAACATTGCATTTTATTAATAAAAGAAAAATCAAGCAAAAATATTCATGATCACAAAAGAAAACAGGTCAAGGTGCTTGGTAACTCCTCAAAAAGAGCAAAGCTAAATGATAGGGAGAAGAACCAAAAGTCCTAATGTGATCTTGTTGTGATTGAATCAACATGGTATGATGAAGGGATCTTAGGGGCAAAAATTAGGGTACAACAGAGGGTAGTTCAACGAGTAAAGAAGAAGGTATCCTATAAATAAAGGTTGTAAAGAAATTAAGCTCGAGAATGAGAAATAGTTGGAAAAAATTATTAGTCAGCAGTAGAAAGTCGACACAATTGAAAAACAAGCTAGTCGAAGTTTGGTCTTGTCGACCAAATTGAAATCTAAGACGTAGAGAAGTTTGGATCATCTATTTACGCTAAAGGATGGCATCAAAGTGAGTGCTGGAGTGGGATAATTTTGAAATTTAAAAATACCAGCAGTTGCAAGATAGTTTTCTAAATTAAGCGCTAAGTACATGGTGAAAATATAGATAAGAAGATATCTTAAGGCCAAATACGTGTCAAGTATATAGTGTGTTCTAGTACGTAGGCAGTTAGATTTGTAACTACTATAAATAAAAGAATCCAGTGTAGGATTCGGGGTGTTCTCTTTGTACTAGAATCACTTAACAAACCCAACATTCCAAGCGTAAGGAAGCAGAGGGTTTCAAAGGTGTTAATGTACGTGAATCACCATCTTTATGTCAATGCAAATTCCTTTCTTTTCAGTTGTTCCTTTTGAATCTTTTGCTTTAATTTTATTTACTTTCGAATGATCCTTTTATATTATCATTTATGCTTTTAAAACTCGTTCTATCTCTATACTAGAATTTACTAAAGAGTCACTCAACATTTATTTCATTTAAACAAGTTATAACCTACTGTCGATCACGAGTCACCTTTAGTCGATCAAAACATTACATTTTGGAAACTCATGCTTGTTCTACCCTTCAGAGAAAACTGTTTCTCAAAAAGCAAAATCTTACATCGTTTGAACAAGTTATACTTAGATACATTAGCACATGTCTTAGGATCAACTAGTCGATCCTGCAAGTAACCCTTAGTTTTTTGGCTTTGGGAAGACTAGCGATTGTTTACCTTTTTCCATAGTAAACATACCCATAATGGAAGATTTTTCTAAGCTACTGTTCTTGATCAAACATTGTTCAACAGTTTAGAGAAAGTTCCAAAGCCTGAAATTATTGCAACAACCTTACATCTGAAGTGGTCAAACATTGTGTCTAATTAGGAAACAAGAAGTGGAGTTAAAGGACTTCTTGCTAAATTTATGATAGACAAGGCTCTTTTGTTTCTAGATGCTATGAGTTTTCTTGCTTCTGAGGAGATCTTGGCTCTGTTTGTAACGCCCGTTTATTTAATTAATTATTTAATTAAATTATTTTTGGATTATTTGTTGAAGTTGTGAGATGTTGAAAATTATTGGTATAAGTTGTTATATTATTATTTATTAATTAAGTAGTTGATTAATAATGATAATAATGTTGGAATTAATAGAACAATTGTGTTGGGCTCATTTTATTGGTTGGAAATAGTATAGTGAGGGAATGTATGTTAGACCCAATAGAATTGATGTTATAAGGTTAAGCTGACACAAGGATTTGGATATTTTGGGTGAAATAAGGAGTTCTGTGCGCTGACCATGTAAAGTCGCGCGAAGAGAGGAGCAAGCTACTCGGTATCGAGCAGAACAAAGCAAGGTTATCGGCTGGAATTTTGGGAGAGTGACTTCAATCCAGGTAAGGGTTGGGTTCTGACCTTATAATGGGATTGATGATGATTGTTATGTGGGAATTGGTCGTTGTATGATTGTTGTGCGTTGATGTTTCTGAATCTGCTATCAAAGTTGGTCGTTAGTCGTGTTGTGAACGTCTTGAGTTCTCTATATATTACCCGATATAATCGATGGATAGGTTAGTGTAGTTATCTCCTATTGATGTAGGGCGTTATGATGTTGTGGTATTCTGAGAAGTTGGCCGGAAATTAGGGATGGTGTTAATATAGTTGTAAGTTGATGTGTATTCCAAGCAGTTGGCCAGAAATCATGGATTGTGTTATGGTGGTCGTTATGCTATTGTATTGTTCTATGTTGCTGGCCAGAATTAGCGGTTGAGGAGGATGTTGATGGTATTAGGTGTCAAGCGGCATGTAGGTTGTGAGGTGTGTCAGAGAATATATGTGTTGGATGTCGAGCGGTATTAGGCTGCAAGGCGTGCTGATGAGCACAGTATTAATGTCGAGCTGCACGAAGCCTCATGTTGTGTCGAGGAGCATAAGTTAGTGGTTATTCTTCTTCATTTTTGTGCGTGTCGAGGGATATTGAGTTAGTTGTTATTCTGTCTTGTTGATGTGCATGCCGGGGGGCACGTAGTTCTTCCTATCCCTTTTGCATGTACATGTTGGTTTGGTCAATACTAGTGCTGTATAAGTTGTTTTGAATTAAGAATTTGCATGTTGATGAATTATGTTGAGATGCCTCTAGTTTTGGCAGATATTATGTTGCAGGCTTATGGCTAATGTTGATTTATGATAAGTTGTTGTTTGTTGTTGTCGTTGCTATGTTCATGTTATGTCACATTCATCGCATATCAATTTGGAGTGGGTGCTCATTAAGTTGGCCTGGATTGGCAAAATATTAAGTTAAAGGCTTATGCCTTGTTAATGCATCTATTTATTGGCAGATTTTTAAGTTGGGAGTTCTGCTCCATTGGCACCACATGCATTTGCATAAAGACAAGTTGCACTCTGTGTTGCATCCAATGTCGTTGTGTGGTTGATTTGATTATGCTTATGTTGTTATTAATTATAAGGCGGTGACTTTTGCATGAACTGATTCTAATATAATGCTTATCATACATCTGATTATATTGTTTAATATCTCACTCCTTCTGTTTGAATGTTACCCGTATGTTGGTAACGTGAAGGTAATCCATAGTGAAGGCAATTTACCTTTAGTAGTTCGAGTCGGTGCCATTGCTCTGTTACGTAACACTCGGGGGGACGAATGCTTGTTGTTTGTTGTTATTATTTTAGTTGATTGAACTTTAAGTTGTTGTTCGTTAAATATTTGTTATTTGAAATTGTTTTAGTTGGATAAAGTTGTTATATTATTACGATTTGAATATTATGATTCCGCTGCGTAGTTATGGAAGTTATTGGTTTTAGAAGATTAATTTATGTTGTTGTTGGTTCACCCCAGTTTAATGTGTTATGTATCTGTAATGAATACCGTTGTTTTAAGTTGAAATTGTAGCATCCTGATTGGGTTGTCGGAATTTTATAACTTTGATTTCATATATATTGTCGGGTATAATTGGGGTGTTACAATGTTGGTATTAGAGCAAGTTGGTCCATCCGACCAAGTTATCGAGTCGTAGTATGTCTAACAATCGAGTATTGTTAACTTGAGTTCTAACTATTGTTTATGTTGTAGTGATAAGTTGAGATGGTTGGAAGGAATGATGTTGCACTTGTTGCTGCTTTAGAGGAAATGGCACATGCTATAGAGAATCAGCCGAACGCTGACGGGAATGCTGGATCTCGTAGTTTGGCGACCTTCCAGAGGGAGAATCCGCCTACCTTCAAGGGTAAGTATGATCCTGACAGAGTGTTGGATTGGTTGAAAGAGATTGAGAGAATCTTTCGTGTGATGGACTACACTCCAGCGCAGAAGGTTTGATATTGTACTCGTATGCTAGCAGTCAAAGCTGATGACTGGTGGATAGAGACTTGTTAGAGGTTGGAATCTGTAGGTGAAAATGTCACTTGGGCTGTGTTGCATAGGGAATTTATGAGGAAGTATTTCCCTGAAGATGTTTGTGGCAAGAAGGAAATTGAATTTCTTGAGCTGAAGCAAGGGAGTATGTCAGTTGTTGAGTATGTTGAAAAGTTTGCGGAATTGGCTAAGTTTTACCCGCACTATAGCGAGGAAAATGCTGAGTTTTCAAAGTGCATCAAGTTTGAGAATAGGTTGCGCCCAAAGATCAAGAAGGCAGTTGGATACCATAAAATTTGTGTCTTTGCTGATTTGATTGATAGTTGCAGGATCTATGAAGAGGATAATAATGCTCATTATAATACTATCAATGAGAGAAGGGGTAAGCACCAACCAAATCATAGTAAGCCTTATGATACCCCAGTTGGTAAAGGTAAATAGAAAGTTGATCAAGGTTAGAGGACTAATGGGGGAGATGCTCATACTTGTGTGGTTTATTTCAAATATGGAAAACTGGTCATAAGAGCAATGTGTGTACTGGTGAGGTGAAGAGGTGTTTTCTTTGTGGTAAGACTAGACATGTTGTATCTGAGTGCAAGCATAAGGAGATGATTTGCTTCAATTATGGTGAAGAAGGACACACTGGTAGCCAGTGTCAGAAACTAAAGAAGGCGCAAACTAGTGGAAAAGTGTTCGCTTTGGCTAAAAAACAGACGGCTAATGAGGACAGACTCATCAGAGGTACACATTTCATTAATATTACTCCTTTAATTATTATTATTGATACCGGTGCTACTCATTACTTTATTGTTGCTGATTGTCTTGAAAGTTTGGGTCTTATGTTGTCTTCTATGAATGGAGATATGGTCATCGATACTCCAGCCAAAGGGTTGGTGACTACTTCTCTTGTGTGTTTTAAGTGTCCTTTGTCGATATTCGATAGAGACTTTGTTGTTGACTTGGTTTGTTTCCCTTTAAGTGGGTTGGATGTGATTCTGGGTATGAACTGGTTAGAGTATAATTATGTTCATATTAACTGTTATAACAAGTCTGTGAGGTTTTCTACTCCTGAAGAAGAGGAAGTTGGTCTGTTGTCTGCTACACAGTTGAGGTAGTTGATGCAAGAGGAGGCTCAGATGTTCCCGTTGATGGCGTCGCTATTTGCCGAGAATCAATCTATAATTGAGTATTTACGAGTGGTGCATGAATTTCCTGAAGTTTTCCCTGGTGAAATTCCTGATGTGCCGCCAAAGAGAGAAGTTGAATTTGCTATTGATCTTGTACCTAGTACCAGACCTATTTCTATGGCATCATACAGGATGTTTGCATCTGAATTGTTAGAATTAAAGAAGCAATTGGAAGAGTTACCTGAAAATAAATTTGTAAGACCAAGTGTATCATCGTGGGGAGCTCCAGTGTTGCTAGTAAAGAAGAAAGATGGAAGTATGAGACTTTGTGTTGATTATAGACAATTGAATAAGGTGACGATTAAGAACAAGTATCCACTTCCGAGAATTGATGACTTGATGGATCAATTGGTGGGTGCTTGAGTGTTTAGTAAGATTGATTTGAGGTCAGGATATCATCAGATTAAAGTGAAGGATGAAGATATTCAGAAGACGACTTTCAGAACACGGTATGGACATTATGAGTATTCGGTGATGCCTTTCGGTGTTACTAATGCACCGTGAGTATTCATGGAATACATGAACCTTATATTTCATACTTATTTGGATCGGTTTGTAGTGGTGTTTATTGATGACATTTTGATTTACTCTAAATCGGAGGAAGATCATGCATAACACTTAAGAGTAGTATTGCAAGTTTTGAAAGAGAAGAAGTTGTATGCAAAGTTGTCCAAGTGTGAATTTTGGTTAAAGGAGATTAGTTTTCTTGGTCATGTCATCTCAGGTAGTGGCATTGATGTAGATCCATCTAAAGTAGATGATGTGTTGCAGTGGGAAACTCCAAAGTTGGCTACTGAGATTAGAAGCTTTTTGGGATTAGCTGGTTATTATAGAAGGTTTATCGAAGGTTTCTCTAAGTTGGCACTTTCGTTGACTAAGTTGACTTGTAAGGGTAGAGCTTTTGTGTGGGGTGTTCAATATGAAGAAAGTTTTGCAGAATTGAAGAAGAGATTAACGTCGGCTCCGATTTTGACATTACCTAATCCAGGAGAACCTTTTGTGGTATATTGTGATGCTTCCAATATGGTTTAGGAGGTGTGCTTATGCAAAATGATAAGGTTGTTGCTTATGCGTCAAGGCAATTGAGGACTCATGAGAAGAATTATCCTACGCATGATTTAGAGCTTGCTGCAGTTGTTTTTATGTTGAAGATTTGAAGGCATTATCTTTATGGTTCTAGATTCGAAGTATTTAGCAACCATAAGAGTTTAAAGTATTTATTTGATCAGAAAGAATTGAACGTGAGACAATATAGATGGTTGGAGTTGTTAAAGGATTACGATTTCGGTTTGAATTATCATCCAGGAAAGGCGAATGTGGTAGCTGATGCATTAAGCCGAAAGACTTTACACATGTCGGCAATGATGGTTAAAGAGTTGGAATTAATTGAAGAGTTTAGAGATATGAGCTTAGTTTGCGAGGTGACACCGTATAGTGTTATATTTGGGATGTTGAAGATTAATAATGATTTTCTGGATAATATCATAGAGGCTCAGAAGTTGAATGTAAAACTGGTAGATTCGATGGTTGGGATCGATCAATATGAGAATAGTGATTTTAAGTTAGATGTGCAAGGTGTGTTGAATTTCGTAATCGAATTTGTATTCTTGATGATACAGGGATGAAGAAAATGATTCTTGAGGAAAGTCATAGAAGCAAGTTAAGCATTCATCCGGGAGTTATGAAGATGTATCAGGATTTAAAGAGTTTGTTTTGGTAGCCTAGAATGAAGATTGATGTGGCTCGGTTTGTGTGTGCATGTTTGACTTGTCAGAAATCGAAAGTTGAACATCAGAAGCATGTGGGGTTGATGCAACCGTTAGAAGTTCCATAATGGAAATGGGATAGCATTTCGATGGACTTTGTAACAGGACTACCTAATACTTCAAGAGGACATGATTCGATTTGGGTGATTGTTGATAGGCTTACAAAGTCGTCTCATTTTATTCCTATTAACATCAATTTTCTAGTATCAAAGTTGGCATAGATTTACACTAGTGTAATTGTGAAGCTGCATGGTGTTCCTTTGTGTATTGTTTCAGATAGAGATCTGAGGTTTACTTCAGATTTTTGGAAGATTTTGCAAGAGGCATTTAGTTCTAATTTCAGGTTGAGTTCAGCGTATCATCCTCAAACAGATGGTCAAACTGAAAGGACTATTCAGTCGTTAGAAGATTTGTTGAGAGCATGTGTTCTTGAACAGGGAGGTTCGTGAGATACTTATCTTATGTTGATAGAGTTCACTTATAATAATAGTTACCATTCTAGTATTAGAATGGCATCTTTTGAAGCGTTGTATAGTCGGAGATGTAGAACTCCTTTATGTTGGCATGAATCTAGAGAAAGTTTAGTGCTTGGACATGAAATTGTTCAAGAAACTACTGAAAAGGTGAAGTTGATTCGAGAAAAGATGAAAGCTTCCCAAAGTAGACAGAAGAGTTATCATGACAAGAGAAGGAAAGATTTATAATTTCAAGTAGGTGACCATGTATTTTTTAGAGTTACACCTGTGACTGGTGTTAGGCGAGCGTTGAAGTCTAAGAAGCTCACTCCTTATTTTATTGGCCTGTATCAGATTTCAGAAAGAGTTGGGAATGTTGCTTATTAAGTGGCTTTACGATCTAATATTTCGAATTTACATGATGTGTTTCATGTGTCACAACTCCGGAAGTATATTTCAGATCTATCTCATGTGATTCATATGGATGATGTGCAAGTACGGGATAATCTTATTGTGGAGATGATGCCTGTACGAATCGCAGATCGTGAGATGAAGACTCTAAGAGGCAAAGAGATTGCTTTGGTGAAAGTAGTTTGGCTAGGAGCTGTCGGAGAAAGCATGACTTGGGAGTTGGAAAGCAAGATACGAAACTCCTATCCTGAGTTGTCTGAATAAGGTAAAATTTCGAGGACGAAAATATTCTAAGTGGGGGAGAGTTGTAACGCTCGTTTATTTAATTAATTATAATTAAATTATTTTTGGATTATTTGTTGAAGTTGTGAGATGTTGAGAATTATTGGTATAAGTTGTTATATTATTATTAATTAATTAAGTAGTTGATTAATAATGATAATAATGTTGGAATTAATAGAACAATTGTGTTGGGCTCATTTTATTGGTTGGAAGTAGTATAGTGGGGGAATGTATGTTAGGCCCAATAGAATTGATGTTATAAGATTAAGATGACACAAGGATTTGGCTATTTTGGGTGAAATAAGGAGTTCTGTGTGCTGACCGTGTGAAGCCGCGTGAAGAGAGGAGCAAGTTGCTCGGTGTCGAGCAGAACAAAGCAAGGATGTCGGCTAGGATTTTAGGAGAGTGACCTTCAATCCAGGTAAGAGTGGGGTTCTTACCTTATAATGGAATTGATGATGATAGTTATATGGGAGTTAGTCGTTGTATGACTGTTGTACATTGATGTTTCTGAATCTGCTATCGAAGTTGGTTGTTAGTCGTGTTGTGAACGTCTTGGTTTGTCTGTATATTGCACGGTATAATCGATGGATAGGTTAGGGTAGTTGTTGTACCCCAAAATTTCCCCTCCCATATTTTTCAAGATTTGCCAAGATCAATCTCCAGATGATTGAAAATCTCTCAAGGGTTGCACAGTCCAATTGCCTCCTAACACAGTCAAAATTAGGGTTTTGGTTCTTGCAAAGAAATTGAGGTTTCCAAGGGTCCAATCAAGTCCCATATGCCTACAAACATTGTCAAGCATCCATATGTCAAGTTTCAAGACTCACATCATCAAATTGTACAATCAAAAACCCTAAATGCTTCACAGTCAACTGCATGGGCAAAATGGTCATTTGACAGTCAAAAGTTTTGGTCAACATATTATTTTGAAGCCACAAACATCATTTGATCAATTCTTGATCATGATTTCACAAGCATGGCTCAAAAAGTCTCAAGATGCAAAAATTTCTATTTTGGGACAGCTGAAAAGTCAACTACAAATTGACCAGGGCATAACTTCCTCATGGTTTATCAGAAAAATCCCATCAAAAGCTCATTTTTAAGAGAATGACATTTCCTACAACTCATCTTCACACTCCAAGTCCAAGAAATGCTCTCACAAAAAGTTATCAATTTCAACATTATAGGTCATTTTCAAAAGTCAACAAAAAGGCACTTTAAGTCAAAGACCATAACTTGAGATTGGTAAATCAAAATGACATGGGACCAAAGGCATTGGTTAGAGGACTTCAAGACCTTTCCAAAATGTCCAAGAACATGATCATAGCTTAAATATTGAGCAAGATATGCATTGGAGAAGTTGGGAAAATTTTGGGAATTTTGAAAAGTCAACTTTGCTTCAAAAGGCTTCAAAAATGCTAATGGGCCTCAATTTCTTCCATGAACCATTACCCAAAGGCCATGCACGACCCATTGACCTAAAATGGAGTTATTTTCTTATTTTTAATTAATTAATTGAATTTTTAATCTTATTAATTCATTTAATTAAAATTAATTATGAGAAAAATACTAAATCATGTTTTTCAAAACCTTTTGTGCAGCCAATTCACTCATTATGACCTCAATATCTCGTGTATGAATCACCAAGGATAAAATCATCCAAATTTGGCATAATTGGCATGAAAAAGATTGAAAAAAAGATATGGAAAATCAAATATTCAAAATCATAAATGGATGGATTTTGGGCTGGCTTTTTGACCTAATTCTACTCACATACATATGCAAGACTGAAACCTAATGCAGGAGACACAGAAGCTGCGCTCAAAACCATAGAACAAACTTGCAATTTTGGACAAAAAGTTGAAAACTGTTTTGATACCTAGAGTGCAATTCAAGGCTTGAAAAGTGTTCCAAAACCTTGCCAAGACATCCAGAAAACGATTCCAATCAAAACCAGCCCTCCATACTCAAGGAATTGGTATAACAAAGTCTTACTTTTCTTGAAATTCTCCATAATCGTGTTTCAGTTTCCATGCATCATTCGTGATTTTTAACTATTGATTTATACTAATATGAATGTGCTGAAGCTAATGGTGCCCTTGAATTGAACTAATATTGCATGTACAAGAATTCACCATGAATGCATATTAGGGTTTCAGAAGCTTCAATTTTGGGGCTTTACATATATGGAACAATTGGACAACCAAACTGGTACCGTTGAAATCAGGACATTAAGACGAACTGAACAACCACCTCGCGCCCTTTTTATGTTTACTCATATGCTAATCGCTATTTTTATGCATTGCAGTTAGTGGGGGTTTAAAACCCCCGCTATTTGGTATTATTTGCAGGAACAAAAGGAAGACGATGCTAGCGTGTCCAAGCCTGACTGGATGATTCAAATATTGGCGCGTGATTTCTTGCTTTAGGCCACTAGCGCTTGTTTTCATGTATATTATTTACGTTCTACTATAATAACAAAGAGACTCAATGGCCTGGATGGTTGATGCGTTGGCTTGCAGGTACTGGGACCTGGGTTCGATTCCCAGGTCCCCTTATATATTTCATAATTTTTCCATTAACATGTTCCAGCGTAGCACTCATTCAAAGGAGCACCATGCATCCCAACGCTTGTGCCTGCCAAGTGTCCAGGAGACTCAATCTGATGGCCATCACGTGAATTCCACCATGCACGCCAGTCAATGGATCTGCACGCAAACGCTGGAAAGTCAAAAAAGGCCTGATTCAATGGGCCAAATTACTCTACAAAGACCTCCAAATTGGGTCAGATACCCCCCTTTGTTTGTACTCTATTCTTCTTCCTAATTTTCTTCTTTCTTTTCAATCTTTTTAATTTGTTTTAATTATTTTAGTTAATTCACAAAATTAATTTTCATAATAAAATAAAAATACAAAAAAATCAAAAAAACATGTTTATTGTTATTAACATTTAATTCACTAATATTTTTGTAAATAAATTTTAATAATCAATTTAGTTTAATTTAGGGTTTTCAATTTTAATCTTTTCTTAAATAACTAAAATATGTAGAAAATAGGTTTTTTTAGCATTTTTATCTTTTTCTTAATAAATTTCTTCTTCTTCTTATTATTATTAATTATTAATTATTTTGTAAATAAACATGTAATTAATTAATTAGGGAAAATTAGGTTAAAACTTGAATATCTTTCATAAATAATTAAAAACAACTTAGAACTAGGGTTTTATTTAACTTCTAATTTTAATTAATTTTCTTTATTTTCATTAAATACAAAAAAACATAAAAAACAATTCCTTTTCTTATTTTAATAATTAATTTTTAATTTCATTTAATTTCTTTAAAGGGTCCGACGCCCTCGAACATTCGATTCTAATTTCTTTTCGCACGTTTATTCTTATTTATTTTCTTTTAAATATTATGTAATTGTCCAAGCCTTGTAATAGTAATTAGGAAATTTATTTACTTTCCGCATTTTTTATTCAAAATGGGTCTTTGTTAATTTGGCGATGTATAGACCCGCGCCTTGTAATAGCGTAGGGCTTTATTTTCCGCACTTTAATTTCCGCACCCTTAAAACTGCTAAACTTTGCATGAAAGAATGAATAGCCTAAATTAAAAGCAAGCGTAGATCACCATAATGCATGACAAGATAAAACATAACTGAAAACAATACACGAATTCACACACCACTCTTAGTGTACGCCTCACTGTTGCCTTACCCCTCGAAACGTGGTCGTCGAGTATAGGACGTTTTAGTAAGTCCTTATGTCCATGACCCATGGCATAAGGGTAGCTTCTAAGGTGTCCTACTGTTGCTCTGGTGACCACACTGTCCCTAACCCTCGAATTGACCCGAACACCTCCAACGGTGGTGCTACCTACCCCTCAATGGTGGGATGGCACTACCTTAAGGACTTCTACACAGCTTAATTCCTTAGGGTAGGTAGATGACTCGTAGATACTTGCTCTATTCAAAAACAAATCAAAAACTCTTTTCACACCGACACTTTCAAAAAAGCTTTCAAAACAATTTTTCAAACACTCTTGAGGACTGATACAAGAGTCGATCTGAAATCTTTAAACAAAACTTTTTCAAACCCACTCACAATTAAAAAGCAAACACTTTTGAAAACACAATGAGAAAGTATCTAAGAGCCCATGGATAACCATGGATAGAAAGGGTGCTAACACCTTCCCTTTCTACAAATCTACCTCCCGAACTGAGAGATAATCTCATAAGGAATTTTGCTGTGCTTTTGTCCTGTCCATGTTGGAGAAAATAAAAGACGGTGGCGACTCTTGCTTCCACGACATTTCGCGAACCAGCGTTAAACAGTCAGTTCCAGATCCACCGATCACAGAACTGGCGACTCTGCTGGGGAGACAAACTTTAAAGTGAGGTGTACCTTAGGACTAAGATCACTTGTGTTTTCAATTGTTGTGCTTGTTTGCTTTATTATTGTGGGTTGTTTCGGAGTTACATAGATCCTAACCCGGATCTGGGGATACCCTGTTAGGTAGCATAAGCTGTGAGGGACCTGTCTGGCGTAGACTGACATGGGTGAAGCAGTGGCTACGTTGGTGTGGCACCTTGGTCTGTACCGATATCCCTTGTGTTGCAACAAGGAGAATATGGGTCTTCTGAGGAGTCATTAAGCACCAACCGACCTTAGAACCTTAAATGACCCAACTTGGCCAATAGAACAGTAGCAGTATGCTACGCCCATTGAGGCTAAACTCTCGTGATGGTTCTGGCCGCAAGAAAAGATTGCGATGCTGGAGTTATGACCGATGGAGGGTAGTCAGTGATATTGGTATCCTCTAGAACCCGGTTACTTCTGATAGGACAGGTCTTAACCAACAAACTGAAAAAGGGTAATACCCAGACCCCATGCTAGCCTAAACTCTAAGGGCTCTTTTGTGTGACTTGTGTGCCTTAAAACTTGACTATTTGCATACTTGTTATCTGACACTTGAGTTTCTTGCAGGTTTTGTTTATAGTCCTTAATCGGGACTCATAACAAGGTTTACCTATGTTACCCCATGCATAACATAACATCATACCATTGCATACATCCCGCATAAGGACTAATCCGTTTCAAGGATCTCAAGGGCTTGTGATGCAGGTCATGATGAATCAGAATGTCTAGCAAGGGGCAAAGGGGATTTATTTTCCTCTAGCCAGGTTGATGATCTGAGTCAGAGGCTATGACTCACTTGACATGGTGAGCCTTGACTCTTGAAGAAGGTTCCCCTAACCAAGGTTGTTTGGAAATCAAAACCAGACATGATGACTAAAGTCAGGGGCTATGACCCACTAGATATGGTGAGCCTTGACCCTTGAAGAAGGACTCTCAACAACATGAAGTTCCTTCAATCAAGCTACCGGATTCAAATTCTAACAATTTTTCTTGTTTACCCCGCGAGGTCCTCAAAAACATTACATGCATATCATACATATCATTACATTACAGGTACCCTTGTTACAGGTCACTTACCATCTGCGTTGTTTATTTCAGCAATGGCTTCCCAACAATGCAACCAGGACCTTCATGCTCAAGAGACTCGGTTCGGGGAAATCCTCCTGAATCTATCCAAGGGGCAGGAAGAGCTGAGAACACTTCTCATGGGGACTTTGGTCAGGAACAGTGCTGAGGATGATAAGGACGAACGACTGAAACATCTGCAAGCTGAGGTGGATGCAATGAGAGCCCAGATGCTGGGGCAGGTGACTATCATTCAAGACTTAGCTCAAAGACAAGAGGAGCTTGGGGTTCTTGTCAACCAACTGCTTTGGGGTAACCAACTGGGGCAAACATCTAAGGGTGAAGAGCCAGTCATCATTCAACCACCTTTGAGACAAGTAGATAAGGGGAGAGCTCCTCAAATGGCTTCAGTGTCACAAATTCAGCATCAACCTCACCAGCTTCAGCCAGACAAGCCCAAAAGGAAATTCACCAAGCTCAACGTGTTGCTGCCTCAAGCTTTACAACAACTGTTGAGGTTGAATTTGGTAACTCTAAGGGATCCTCCTAGGAATCCCAACAGGACACCTTCAAGGTATAACCCCAACGCCCGCTGCGCTTATCATTCTGACAGCCCGGGGCATGCTACAGATGATTGTTGGACCTTGAAGAACAAGATCCAGGACCTGATTGATGAAGGAGTTGTGGAATTCACCCAAGATGGCCAGGCTGAGTGCTTCTACCATCCCTACAGGATTCACCCTTTGAAGTAACAAGTTCTGAGATGAGAAGACTTTTTTTTATTAGAAATTTCGAGTTGTAATTTTCTTTTGATTGTTCAAACAATTATCATGTCAAATGTTGTTATTTCATTAATGCATCGCATATGTCTGTTTTGAACCAATATATTCGCATTCGCTATATTCAAACTGTTTTCATATTTTTGTGATGACCAACGCTCGATTAATAATTCTAAGCCTCTTGAGGGAGGATGACGAAAACGATACCACGATCCTTACAGTATGCTTTTGAACAGACCACGCTGATGAGGTACAGACATTGTTTCAATCCCTAAACACTGGAGTTATAAGGAAGATAATCCCTCGTCAACCCCCTCTGAGCCAAAGAAGTAGGAGTTTTTCTTTTCGAAAATTAAAACCCTTAATCATAACCTGGGGCAGGGTAGTTCTCTCAGTTGATCCAAGTGCATAACAAATGGCACCGAAGAGGTCCTTACAAAAAAAGAAAGACAGTGATGGTTCCGAACAATCATAAAGACAGGTCGTCATCTATCAAAAAACTAAAGCCCAATAAGTCAAAAAACTATGAAGGAGACTTACAAAACTGGGGCATCCCGCTGACTGTAATCACAAAAGAAACAGTTCAGGCAAAATTTAGGGATAGTAAAATAAAAAAGAAAGAGGTCATACAAACAACAAAAACAAAAAATGACTACCTATTTAGAATAAACCATCAATATCTGAACCATCATTGGAACATCAGGACAAAGACTCAAACAAGGTCTAACGCACGATCAGCTGAGTTTAGGTTTGAAGAACATCACGAAGAGCGGGTGGGTACAAATAATTTGAGCCTTTATCCCTTGTTTCTTAAACCGTGAACCAGGCCACGCTACAACCCTTAAAAGTCCTAGCTGAAGCATGGGTTAGTTCGAAAGCATACTGTTACAAAAGGTATCCTGACTCTTTAAGGCTTGCGGTAAAATAACAAGTTGACATCGCAGTTTACAAAATTCACTTGTCTTTACTAAAAAATGCATTTTCAAAAACAAAAAAAAAACAAAAAAAAAAAACTTCAAGACAGACATAAGCTTTGCATTTTTAACATAACGTTGTTTGCATATGACTTTTTGTTTGAACAGCATAGAAATTCGCACGACGAATGCCTAATGAACAAAAGTACTTCCAATTAAGGGGCATGGCCTGATCCTTGTCCATCATCTGGGGCAGTTAGGTCAAGATTCGAAGAATCTCTCAAAAGGCCAACCAGCTTTGGGCAAATCTCCGCCTGGATCACTTGGGGCATTGGACGATCAAACGAAGATCTCCTGGTAGTATAGAAACACAACACTACTGACAGTGACAACTCCCTGCATCCTGAGAATGTGGACATAGTCGAAAAATACTACGCACAATCAAAGACCCGCTAGGTTGACACACCTAGGCAAAATAAGGGCTTCCCGGCGAACCAAAAGGGTTCGGGCAAAATGAGGGATGAAAATGAAAAAATTTGTACACCCGGCAAGTCAAAAACCTGAAAAGGAGGCTTGGGCAAAAATGGGTATCCTGGTGGACTGAAAACCCGAAAGGGCGGTCCAGGAATAAATTAGGGATCAAAGCGTACGACTATGTCCCAGCATCTCGTCACTTTCCTACCAGAAGAAGAGTTGTCAATCGGCAGTCCTCAAGCGACTCCACCAGTATCTTCTCCCACAGAACCAGGGGCAGTAATAAGTTGTCTAAGCAATCTAGTTTCTCTGTCCACCAAGGTACCAAGATAGGTTCGACCAAAGAATGTAACCAAGATATCTTAATTCCCCAGAGAGTGAGCCAAGATTCAATGATTCTCTCCCAAGCAGTTGGTCTCCAATCAGTCCTGAACAAGGCACCATATCTCCAGCAAGTCAACGAACATTCTCCCCCAAGCAGAGTTATCCTGTCAGCCTTAAGGAAGTTGGGTATCCTCCAGCAGATCTCAACATTCCCCAGCACAATATACAGACATTCTTAACAAGCATCCCCGACAGTCTTGATCTAAGATTGTTCCCCGGCGGTATACCAGACCTTCAGCGGAGCCACTTCCCCAATATATCTCAAAGTTCCCCAGGAGAGTCCAGTCAAAAGTTTTCCCAGGAGAGTTGAATCATCCTCCCCAGTAGATTCTGGAAGCTTATCCCCTACAGAGCACGAACGCGTCTCCCGGCTTTATTCAAAGGTTATTTCCCTACCAGGATATAACTGGGTTATCCTCAGCCAAAAGCCACGGAAAGATCGTCCTCGACGAAGTCTTCTTACCCCCAGCGGAGTCTATTAAAACTTCCAACATAACAACGGTATCCCCGGCGAAGCTATCATCAACATCTCAACAGAGTACCTCTCTTCCCACAGAGTATTGTTCCCCAGCAAGATCGCTAGAGTAATTTTCCCCCGCAGAGTAATCTCCAAGTTTATTCCCCAACGGAGTCATCTTCTCCTACCGGTATTCTTGCAACCATCACTCCCCATTGGCAACAAAGAATGCTATTCACATCAGCCCAGGATTTAACTTCCCGACATCCGTCAAAGATTTATTTTCCTAAGACGAAAACATACATTCATAAACATCGCATTTTCATACATTACAGCATGCATATACGCATCATGAACATACAATCTCATCTCACATGTCATACATCATGACATCGCATACAACTAACGTTTTGTCTTTTCAGGACAAAAGTTAATACAAAGATGATTGCTATCAATGGTCGCAACCAAAGATCCGATTCCTGTATCTTGCCAGGGTGTATCTATTGACGACCAACATTACCAGACCCGATTCCTGTATCTTGCCAGGCACGTCTGAAGAGTTCGAAGATCCGATTCCTGTATCTTACCAGGGTGTATCTGTTGACGACTAATTCCAGACTCGATTCCTGTATCCTGCCAGGGCACGTCTGAAGAGTTCGAAGATCCGATTCATGTATCTTGCCAGGGTGTATCTGTTGACGACTAATTCCAGACTCGATTCCTGTATCCTTCCAGGGCACGTCTGAAGAGTTTGAAGATCTGATTCCTGTATCTTGCCAGGGTGTATCTGTTGACGACTAATTCCAGACTCGATTCATGTATCCTGCCAGGGCACGTCTGAAGAGTTTGAAGATCTGATTCCTGTATCTTGCTAGGGTGTATCTGTTGATGACTATATTCCAGACTCGATTCCTGTATCCTGCCAGGGCACGTCTGAAGAGTTTGAAGATCCGATTCCTGTATCTTTCCAGGGTGTATCTATTGACGACTATTTTCCAAATTCGATTCCTGTATCCAGCCAGGGCACATCTACATGAAGAGTTTGAAGATCAACCCCTGTAACAGGCCAGGTAATTATTTTCTTTCTCAGGTACGCAAGCTCTCGCTAAGGAATCTCTTACGCGATCGACAACCTCCCGATGGCATCTATAAGCCCATCTCTCCACTTACTAACAGTTCCAAGTGGCATCTATAAGCCCATTCCCGACAAGGTTCTGTCACATCTCTAGATGGCATCTATAAGCCCATCCACATACCAACAGTTCCAAATGGCATCTGTAAGCCCATTCCCGCTATCACACTGCTAACATTCTGCTATGTGAGTGCAAATTTCTGGGCACTCTAGTGTTCAATCATCTTCCACCTTCGGATTACGAAAGGCACGCCAGCCAAATCTACATCCTCAGGTCTAAGAAGATTGAACAGGGGCAACTTTTGTACCCCAAAATTTTCCCTCCCATATTTTTCAAGATTTGCCAAGATCAATCTCCAGATGATTGAAAAATCTCTCAAGGGTTGCACAGTCCAATTGCCTCCTAACACAGTCAAAATTAGGGTTTTGGTTCTTGCAAAGAAATTGAGGTTTCCAAGGGTTCAATCAAGTCCCATATGCCTACAAACATTGTCAAGCATCCATATGTCAAGTTTCAAGACTCACAACATCAAATTGTACAATCAAAAACCCTAAATGCTTCACAGTCAACTGCATGGGCAAAATGGTCATTTGACAGTCAAAAGTTTTGGTCAACATATTATTTTGAAGCCACAAACATCATTTGATCAATTCTTGATCATGATTTCACAAGCATGGCTCAAAAAGTCTCAAGATGCAAAAATTTCTATTTTGGGACAGCTGAAAAGTCAACTACAAATTGACCAGGGCATAACTTCCTCATGGTTTATCAGAAAAATCCCATCAAAAGCTCATTTTTAAGAGAATGACATTTCCTACAACTCATCTTCACACTCCAAGTCCAAGAAATGCTCTCACAAAAAGTTATCAATTTCAACATTATAGGTCATTTTCAAAAGTCAACAAAAAGGCACTTTAAGTCAAAGACCATAACTTGAGATTGGTAAATCAAAATGACATGGGACCAAAGGCATTGGTTAGAGGACTTCAAGACCTTTCCAAAATGTCCAAGAACATGATCATAGCTTAAATATTGAGCAAGATATGCATTGGAGAAGTTGGGAAAATTTTGGGAATTTTGAAAAGTCAACTTTGCTTCAAAAGGCTTCAAAAATGCTAATGGGCCTCAATTTCTTCCATGAACCATTACCCAAAGGCCATGCACGACCCATTGACCTAAAATGGAGTTATTTTCTTATTTTTAATTAATTAATTGAATTTTTAATCTTATTAATTCATTTAATTAAAATTAATTATGAGAAAAATACTAAATCATGTTTTTCAAAACCTTTTGTGCAGCCAATTCACTCATTATGACCTCAATATCTCGTGTATGAATCACCAAGGATAAAATCATCCAAATTTGGCATAATTGGCATGAAAAAGATTGAAAAAAAGATATGGAAAATCAAATATTCAAAATCATAAATGGATGGATTTTGGGCTGGCTTTTTGACCTAATTCTACTCACATACATATGCAAGACTGAAACCTAATGCAGGAGACACAGAAGCTGCGCTCAAAACCATAGAACAAACTTGCAATTTTGGACAAAAAGTTGAAAACTGTTTTGATACCTAGAGTGCAATTCAAGGCTTGAAAAGTGTTCCAAAACCTTGCCAAGACATCCAGAAAACGATTCCAATCAAAACCAGCCCTCCATACTCAAGGAATTGGTATAACAAAGTCTTACTTTTCTTGAAATTCTCCATAATCGTGTTTCAGTTTCCATGCATCATTCGTGATTTTTAACTATTGATTTATACTAATATGAATGTGTTGAAGCTAATGGTGCCCTTGAATTGAACTAATATTGCCTGTACAAGAATTCACCATGAATGCATATTAGGGTTTCAGAAGCTTCAATTTTGGGGCTTTACATATATGGAACAATTGGACAACCAAACTGGTACCGTTGAAATCAGGACATTAAGACGAACTGAACAACCACCTCGCGCCCTTTTTATGTTTACTCATATGCTAATCGCTATTTTTATGCATTGCAGTTAGTGGGGGTTTAAAACCCCCGCTATTTGGTATTATTTGCAGGAACAAAAGGAAGACGATGCTAGCGTGTCCAAGCCTGACTGGATGATTCAAATATTGGCGTGTGATTTCTTGCTTTAGGCCACTAGCGCTTGTTTTCATGTATATTATTTACGTTCTACTATAATAACAAAGAGACTCAATGGCCTGGATGGTTGATGCGCTGGCTTGCAGGTACTGGGACCTGGGTTCGATTCCCAGGTCCCCTTATATATTTCATAATTTTTCCATTAACATGTTCCAGCGTAGCACTCATTCAAAGGAGCACCATGCATCCCAACGCCTGTGCCTACCAAGTGTCCAGGAGACTCAATCTGATGGCCATCACGTGAATTCCACCATGCACGCCAGTCAATAGATCTGCACGCAAACGCTGGAAAGTAAAAAAATGCCTGATTCAATGGGCCAAATTACTCTACAAAGACCTCCAAATTAGGTCAGATACCCCCCTTTGTTTGTACTCTATTCTTCTTCCTAATTTTCTTCTTTCTTTTCAATCTTTTTAATTTGTTTTAATTATTTTAGTTAATTCACAAAAGTAATTTTCATAATAAAATAAAAATACAAAAAAAATCAAAAAAACATGTTTATTGTTATTAACATTTAATTCACTAATATTTTTGTAAATAAATTTTAATAATCAATTTAGTTTAATTTAGGGTTTTCAATTTTAATCTTTTCTTAAATAACTAAAATATGTAGAAAATAGGTTTTTTTAGCATTTTTATCTTTTTCTTAATAAATTTCTTCTTCTTATTATTATTATTAATTATTTTGTAAATAAACATGTAATTAATTAATTAGGGAAAATTAGGTTAAAACTTGAATATCTTTCATAAATAATTAAAAACAACTTAGAACTAGGGTTTTATTTAACTTCTAATTTTAATTAATTTTATTTATTTTCATTAAATACAAAAAAACATAAAAAACAATTCCTTTTCTTATTTTAATAATTAATTTTAAATTTCATTTAATTTCTTTAAAGGGTCCGACGCCCTCGAACATTCGATTCTAATTTCTTTTCGCACGTTTATTCTTATTTATTTTCTTTTAAATATTATGTAATTGTCCAAGCCTTGTAATAGTAATTAGGAAATTTATTTACTTTCCGCATTTTTATTCAAAACGGGTCTTTGTTAATTTGGCGATGTATAGACCCGCGCCTTGTAATAGCGTAGGGCTTTATTTTCCGCACTTTAATTTCCGCACCCTTAAAACTGCTAAACTTTGCATGAAAGAATGAATGGCCTAAATTAAAAGCAAGCGTAGATCACCATAATGCATGACAAGATAAAACATAACTGAAAACAATACACGAATTCACACACCACTCTTAGTGTACGCCTCACTATTGCCTTACCCCTCGAAACGTGGTCGTCGAGTATAGGACGTTTTAGTAAGTCCTTATGTCCATGACCCATGGCATAAGGGTAGCTTCTAAGGTGTCCTACTGTTTCTCTGGTGACCACACTGTCCCTAACCCTCGAATTGACCCGAACACCTCCAACGGTGGTGCTACCTACCCCTCAATGGTGGGATGTCACTACCTTAAGGACTTCTACACAACTTAATTCCTTAGGGTAGGTAGATGACTCGTAGATACTTGCTCTATTCAAAAACAAATCAAAAAATCTTTTCACACTGACACTTTCAAAAAAGCTTTCAAAACAATTTTTCAAACACTCTTGAGGACTGATACAAGAGTCGATCTGAAATCTTTAAACGAAACTTTTTCAAACCCACTCACAATTAAAAAGCAAACACTTTTGAAAACACAATGAGCAAGTATCTAAGAGCCCATGGATAACCATGGATAGAAAGGGTGCTAACACCTTCCCTTTCTATAAATCTACCTCCCGAACCGAGAGATAATCTCATAAGGAATTTTGCTGTGCTTTTGTCCTGTCCATGTTGGAGAAAATAAAAGACGGTGGCGACTCTTGCTTCCGCGACATTTCGCGAACCAGCGTTAAACAGTCAGTTCCAGATCCACCGATCACAGTAGTTATCCCATGTTGATGTAGGCATTATGATGTTGTGGTATTCCGAGCAGTTGGCCGGAAATTAGGGATGGTGTTGATATAGTTGTAAGCTGATGTGTATTTCGAGCAGTTGGCCAGAAATCAGGGATTGTGTAGTGGTGGTCGTTATGCTGTTGTGTTGTTATATGTTGTTGGCCAGAATTAGTGGTCGAGTAGGATGCTGATTGTTGTAGGTGTCGAGCGGCATGTAGGCTGCGAGGTGTAAAGCCCGTTAATTTAATTAATTATTTAATTAATTATTTTTTGATTATTTGTTGAAGTTGTGAGATGTTGGGAATTATTGGTATAAGTTGTTAGATTATTATTATTTAATTAATTAGTTGATTAATAATAATAATAATGTTGGAATTAATGGAATGATTGTGTTTGGCTTATGTTATTGGTTGGAAGTAGTAAAGTAGGGGTGTGTAAGTTAGGCCCAATAGAATTAATAGTATAAGGTTAAGCTGACACAAGGATTTGATTTAGTTGGTGATTAAGGGTTTGTGTGTTGATCGAAAGAGTTGCACGAAGAGAGGAGCAAGTCTCCCGGTATTGAGCGGAGTAAAACAAGGTTGTCGGCTGGAATTTTGGTAGAGTAACCTTCAATCCAGGTAAGGGTGGGGTTCTGACCTTATAATGGGATTTATGATGTGTATTATGTGGGAATTGGTCGTTTGTATGACTGTGTGCATTGATGTTTCTGGATTTGTTATTGAAGTTGCCTGTTTCTCTATGTTGTGGTCGTTATGGAGTCATTGTAAGACTGTATCGCATGACTAGTGAAGTTGTTATTGAAGTTGGCCGCTAGCTGTGTTGTGGATGTTTTGAGTTGTCTGTATGATTGCTCGGTATAATCAATGGATAGATTAGGGTAGTTTATCACTAGTCGTAGTGGTTGTTATGATGTTGTGGTATTCCGAGCGGTTGGCTGGAAATTAAGGATTGTGTTGATATAGTTATTAAGCTAATGTGTATTCTAAGCAGTTGGCAGGGAATCATTAAATTGTTGTTGTGGTTGTTTTAGGAGGTTGTCTGTGTGAGTGTCATGTACAATTAGTGAATATGATGAAAGTAGATATAGTTTCCCGTTGTTGTGTTATTCCGAGCAGTTGGCCGGATATCATGGATTGTATTGATGGGGTCATTATGACATTGTATTATTCTATGTTGTTGGCCGGAATTAGTGGTCGAGGAAGATGCTGATGGTATTAGGTGTCGAGCGGCATTTAGACTGCGAAGTGTTTCGGTGAATATATGTGTTGGATGTCGAGCGACATTAGGCTGTGAGGCGTGTCGAGGAGCACGGTATTGTTGTCGAGCGGAACAAAGTTGTAGGTTGGGCCGAGGAACATAAGTTAGTTGTTATTCTTCTTTGTCTCTATATGTGTCGAGGAGTATGAGTTAGTTATCATTTTGTCTTGGTTGTTTTGCATGTCGAGGGGTACGTAGTTCCCTTAGTTTTATTGCCCGTATATGTTGGTTTAGTCGATACTAGTGTTGTATAAGTTGTTCTTAATGAGAATTTGCAGGTTGATGATTAGGTTGAGATGCCTCTAAGTTTTGAAGATATTATGTTGTAGGCTTATAGCCAAAGTTGAATTATGTTGAGTTGATGTTGAATTGTTATTGATGCTGTAGGCTTATGGCCAATGTTGATTTATGTTAAGTTATTGTTTGTTGTTGTTATTTCTACATTCATGTTGTGTCGTATACATCGTATATCAAGTTGGAGTTGTTGCTCGTTAATTTGGCTTGGATTGGCAAAATATTAAGTTGAAGGCTTATGCCTTGTTGATGCCTCTATTTATTGGCAGATTTTTAAGTTGGGAGTTCTGCTCCATTGGTACCACATGCATTTGCATAAATACAAATTGCATTCTGTGTTGCATTCTAAGTCGTTGTGTGGTTGATCTGATTATGCTTATGTTGTTAAAATCTAAGAAGTGGTGAATATGTATGCGGAGTCTAATGTTATATTTATCATACGTTCTATTATAATGTTTGATATCTCACCCCTTATGTTTGAATGTTACCCCTGTGTTGGTAACGTGCAGGTAATCATGAGTGAAGGCGTTTTACCTTCAGTAGTTCCAGTCAGTGTTATTGCTCTGATACGTAACATTCGGGGGGATAAAGGCTTGTTGTTTTATTGTTATTAATTCAGTTGATTGAACTTTAAGTTGTTGTTCATTAAATATTTGTTATTTGAAGTTGTTTCAGTTGGATAAAGATGTTATATTCTTTTAAGTTAAATATTTGATTTTGTTGCGTAGTCATGAAAGTTGCTGGTTAAAGGATTAAAATTATGTTACTGTTGGTTCATTCCAGTTTAATGTGTTATGTATCTGCTATGAATGTCGTTGTTTTAAATTTGAATTTGTAGCACCCTGATTCGGTTGTGGAATTTTGTAACTCTGATTTCATATATATTATCAGGTAGAATTGGGGTGTTACACGAGGTGTGTCAAAGAATATATGTGTTGGATGTCGAGCGGTATTAGGCTTCAAGGCGTGCTGAGGAGCACAGTATTGATGTCAAGTTGCACGAAGCTGCAGATTGTGTCGAGGAGCATAAGTTAGTTGTTATTCTTCTTCATTTTTGTGCGTGTTGAGGGGTATTGAGTTAGTTGTTATTATGTCTTGTTGTTGTGCAAGCCGGGGGGGCGCATAGTTCTTCCTATCCCTTTTGTCCATACATGTTGGTTTGGTCGATACCAATGTTGTATAAGTTGTTCTAAATTGAGAATTTGTAGGTTGATGAATTATGTTGAGATGCCTATAATTTTGGTAGATATTATGTTGTAGGCTTATGGCCAATGTTGATTTATGATAAGTTGTTGTTTGTTGTTGTCGTTGCTACGTTCATGTTGTGTCGCATTCATCGCATATTAAGTTGGAGCGGATGCTCGTTAAGTTGGCCTGGATTGGCAAAATATTAAGTTGAAGGCTTATGCTTTGTTGATGCCTCTATTTATTGGCATATTTTTAAGTTGGGAGTTCTGCTTCATTGGTACCACATGCATTTGCATAAAGACAAGTTGCATTCTGTGTTGTATCCTGTGTCGTTGTGTGGTTGATTTGATTATGCTTATGTTGTTATTAATTATGAAGCGGTGATTTTTGCATAAACTGATTCTAATGTAATCTTTATCATACATCCGATTATATTATTCGATATCTCACCCCTTATGTTTGAATGTTACCCATATGTTGGTAACGTGCAGGTAATCCAGAGTGAAGGTGGTTTACCTTCAGTAGTTCGAGTCGGTGGCATTGCTCTGATACGTACCACTCGGGGGGGATGATTGCTTGCTATTTTATTGTTGTTATTATTTCAGTTGATTGAGCTTTAAGTTGTTATTTATTAATTATATGTTATTTGAAGTTGTTTTAGTTGGATTAAAATGTTATATTATTACAAGTTGAATATTATGATTCCGCTGCGTAGCTATGGAAGTTGTTGGTTTTAGAAGATTAATTTATGTTGTTGTTGGTTCACCCCAGTTTAATGTGTTATGTATCTATAATGAATGCCATTATTTTAAGTTCAAATTGTAGCATCCTGATTTGATTGTCGGAATTTTATACATCCGATTATATTGTTCGATATCTCACCCCGTATGTTTGAATGTTACCCATATGTTGGTAACGTGCAGGTAATCCAGAGTGAAGGTGGTTTACCTTCAGTAGTTCGAGTCGGTGGTGTGATCGGTGGATCTGGAACTGACTGTTTAACGCTGGTTCGCGAAATGTCGCGGAAGCAAGAGTCGCCACCGTCTTTTATTTTCTCCAAATGGAAAGGACAAAAGCACAGAAAAATTCCTTAAAGAGATTGCTCTCGGTTCGGGAGGTAGGTTATAGAAAGGGAAGGTGTTAGCACCCTTTCTATCCATGGTTATCCATGGGCTCTTAGATACTTGCTCATTTGTGTTTTCAAAAATGGTTTGTTTGCTTTTCAATGTGGGTTTTAAAAAAGGTTTCTTTGAAAATTCCAGTTCGACTCTTGTATCGGTCCTCAAGAGTGTTTGAAAAATTGCTTTCGAAAGCTTTTTGAAAAGGTGTCGGTGTGAAAAGTATTTTTTTTTATTTGTTTTGAAATTTAGAGCAAGTATCTAGAGTCGTCTACCTACCCTAAGGAATTCGTCTGTGTAAATGTCCTTAAAGTAGTGCCATCCCACCATTGAGAGGTAGGTAGCACCACCGTTGGAGGTGTTCGGGTCAATTCGAGGTTCGGGACATGGTGATCACCAGAGCAATGGGAAGATACCCTAGAAGCTACCCTCATGCCAGGTTCCCGGATCATGAGGACTTACTAAGACATCCTCTACTCGACGATCACCTTTCGAGGCAAGGCAACAGTGAGGCGTACCCTAGGGGTGGTGTGTGATTTGTGTGTCGAATTCGTTTATTTTTTTGTCTTGTCATGTTATGTGATCTACGCGTTATTTTTATTTTGTCATTCGTTCTTGCATGCAATTTATTAGCAGTTAAAAAGATGCGGAAATTAAAAGTTCTAAACTATTACAAAGGCGCGGGTCCACATCGCCAAATTAAAATCCAGGACCCGATTTGACAGAAAAATAAAGAAATAAAGTGCGAGAAAGATAAACTGTCCGAGTTACAAGGCTTTGGGATAATTACATTAATATTATAAGAAGTAAAATAAAATGCGCGAATTGGAATTAAAATTGGAAGCGAGGGCATTGGACCCTTTTTAATGAAATTAAATTAAATTATTAAATTAATGAAATTAAAATGAAAAAAAGAAATTATTTTGAGATTTTTTGGAGTTGTGAATTTTTAATGAGAAGATTAGCTAAAATTAAAATTAAATTAACCCTAATTCTATAACTTTTATTTATTAAGAAAAAAAATATTAAAGTTAAACCTAAATTAACCTAATTAACTAAAGCAATTTGATTTATAAAAATAATAGTAAATAATTAATTATTAGAGATGATAAAATAAAAGAAAAAGTAATTAAAAATAATTAAAACCTAATTCTACAAGTTTTTTAAGTTTATTGAGAAAAATATTTGAATTAAACCTAATTTAAAAAGCTAAAATTAATTAATGATATTTATTTACAAAAAATAACATTAAATAAAAATACTTATTTTTGTCTTTTTTCTGATTTTTATATTGTTTTTATGTTTTTTATGAAAATATTAAATCAAAGAATTAAAGGAAATTAATAAAACAAAGAAAAGAATAATATAAAAAAAGAATAAAAGAAGCAAACCCTAGGGGGTTCTGTCCCCAAATTGGAGGTGTATTCTTAGCATTTTAGGCCCATCTTTGCAAGGCCTTGTCTGACTTTTTGGCTAGCATGTAGCTCCATTGACTAACGCCCAGGGTGTTCTCCCAATCAGTGCCTTTGGATTGATCTTGCTATACGCGTGGCAAACCTGGAGGATGGATGTATGGTGGTCGCTTGCATAGAAACTGCATAGAAGCATTAATAGAAAAATGTTATTGAAAGGGAGGGGGACCTGGGGCTCGAACCCAGGTCCCAGAGATTACCAACGCGTTCCTTGACCAGTGGAGCTGCTGTATCGCTTTGTATATATAATAGCAAATAATTAATATAAGAATAAAGCAAGCGTTAGTGGGATTTTAGCGCGCAAATTCAAATAACCCAATCAAGCCTTGACACTTCATCATCTTCTTCGTTTTGCTTTTTTTTCTGAAAACATAACAAAGGTTAGCGGGGGTTTTGAACCCCCCCAAAATATGCAATTCTCAAAAATAGCGACTAGGCCATGGGGCTATATAAATTAGGCGCGAGGTATCTGTTCAGATCGTCCAAGCATGCTGAGGTCGGTCATGGTATTGAGGTGTTCCAATTTCACAACATTTAGAAACGCCCAAATTAAAACTTGAAGAACCCTAATAATCGTTCATGGTAATTCTTCATACAATGCATAAAAACTCAATTCAATCATATGGTTAGTTTCAGAATCATCCAATTAATACAAATCAAGAATAAAAATGCATGGATATGGCCTAAATAACAAAGTACGATTATGCAAAAAGAGTGATACAGTTTGACTTTGAATTACCAATTCTTGATGTTAGGGATATGGAAAACTATTCAGTTAGCTTCAGTAACACTTTTGCAAGCTATTGGGATTAATCTTAGCCTCTGAATCGTCCTCTAAGTCCACTTTCAGTTTTCAAATTTTTGACAAAAAACTCAAGTTTGGTTATGGATTTCTGGCGCAGCTGGGAGGTCCTTTGCATTAGGGTTGGCTTCATGCTTATGTATGGAATGATTAGGGTTGGAAATTTGGTCCAAAGAATCCTTGAATTGATGAGAAAATATTTGATTTTCCATGCCATAATTTTCCAATCTTTTCATGCATATTTGCTACCAAATCATGTTCAATCACATGGATTCTTTCCCTATCTAATAATGCACGAAAATCTGAAGTTATCCTATGCACAAAAAGATTTGATTGACTTGCTTTGATATTTTTCACATATTTATTTTAATTAAATGAATTATTAATAATTAAAAATCCAAATAAATAAATAAAAATGATAAAAAACTTCCCTTTGGGCCAAATGGTCGTGCACATGCCTTGGATAATGATTCTTGGAAGAAAAAGAGGCCCATTAGCATTTTTAAGACATTTGAAGCAATGTTGACTTTTCAAAATACCCAAAAATTTCCCAACTTCCACAAGGCATATCTTGCTCAATTTTTAATCTTTGCTCATGTTCTTGGACATTTTGGAAAGGTCTTTGAGTCCTTTAACCAATGTCTTTGGTCCCATGTCATTTTGATTTACCAATCTCAAGTTATGGCCTTTGACTTAAAGTCCCTTTTTGTTGACTTTTGAAAATGACCTATAATGTTGAAATTGATAACTTTTTGTGAGAGAATTTATTTGACTTGAAGTGTGAAGAGGAGTTGTAGGAAATGTCTTCATCTTCAAAATGAGCTTTGGATGGAATTTTTCTGATAAACCATGTGGAAGTTATGCCTTGGTCAAGTTACAGTTGACTTTTTCAACTGTCCAAATATGGAAACTTTTGCATCTTGAGACTTTTTGAGCCAAGCTTTGAGAATCATGATCAAGCATTTATCAAATGATGTTTATGGCTTCAAAATGGGATGTTGACCAAAAATTTGGACTTTTGACTGTCAAATGACCAATTTGCCCCTACAGTTGACTGTAGTGCAATTAGGGTTTTTGACTGTGCAATTTTGTGCTGTAGGTCTTGAAACTTGGTATGAGGATGCTTGACCATATTTGTAGGCATGTGGGACTTGATTGGACCCTTGGAAACTTCATTTTCCTTGTCAGAACCAAAACCCTAATTTTGACTGTTATGAGGCCCTTGAACTGTGCAACCCTTGGGGATATTTTGAAGCATGCTCTTTGCAATTCTTGAAGAATATGGGAGGGCAAATTTTGGGGTACAACAGTTGCCCCTGTTCAATCTTCTTAGACCTGAGGATGCAGATTGGCTGACGTGCCTTTCGTAATCTGAAGGTGGAAGATGATTGAACACTAGAGTGCCTAGAAATTTGCGCTCACATAGTAGTGTGATGGTGGAATGGGCTTATAGACGCCATTTGGAGACTGATGAATAGGATGATGGGCTTATAGATGCCATGCTAAGAGATGATGGAAAGTGGATGGGCTTACAGATGCCATCTGGATGTTGATCGCATAAGAGATTCCTTAGCGAGAACTTGCGTACCTGCAAAAGAAAAATGATTACCTGACCTGTTACGGGAGCTGGTCTTCAAGTTCTTTGTGTAGATGTGTCCTGACTGGTTACAGGAGCTGGATCTGGATCTTCAAAAGGTGATGAATGAACCAGGGGTAGTTACTACCTCAACAGGAACGGTGAGAGAACCTTGGGCGATTACTACCTCAACAGGAACGCTGAGAGAACCTTGGACGACTTCAACCTCAACAACAAACATTGAGAGAATCTTGGGCGACTTCAACCTCAACAACAATCATTGAGAGAATCTTGGGCGACTTCAACCTCAACAGTAATCATTGAGAGAATCTTGGGCGACCTCAACCTCAACAGCAATCATTGAGAGAATCTTGGGCAACTTCAACCTCAACAGTAATCATTGAGAGAATCTTGGGCGACTTCAACCTCAACAGCAATCATTGAGAGAATCTTGGGCGACTTCAACCTCAACAGCAATCATTGAGAGAATCTTGGGCGACTTCAACCTCAACAGCAATCATTGAGAGAATCTTGGGCGACTTCAACCTCAACAGTAATCATTGAGAGAATCTTGGACGACTTCACTTCAACAGTAACGCTGAGCGAATCTGGGGATGATTACTACCTCCGCAGTATCGGGGAGAGAACCATAGGCGACTACAACCTCAACAGTAATCATTGAGAGAATCTTGGATATCTTCTACTGAGTCTTTATCAGGAAAATCTGTTAGGGGTCGATTTAGCTGGACTAGAGAAGGCCCTTGACTGGATAAGAAACAGAAAATCTTAGGGTCGATTAACTGAACCGGTCTAGGTCTTGAAATGTCTTCAACTGGATAAGAAACAGGGAGATCTTAGGGTCGATCTGACTGAACCAGAGAAGGCCTTGGACTGGATAAGAAACAGAAAAATCTTAGGGTCGATTTAACTGAACCGGTCTAGGTCTTGAAATATAGTTGAGAATTTAATTTGATCTTTCCTGAAAGGTAAAGGTCAGTCATATGCAATGCATGATATAGATCAAGCAATGATGTTCTCAACATAAATGAGATTTATAAGATATGATGCATATATGCATGCTATAATGATGTATGTGATGTTTATGAATGTATGTTTTCGTCCTAGGAAAATAAATCCTTGACGGGTGCCGGGAAGTCATATCATGGGCTGATGTTGAAGAATAAATTTTTTCCTCCGCTGGGGATGATAGTTGCAAGAATACCGGTAGGAGAAGATAACTCCATTGGGGAATAAACTTGGCGAATGGACTACTCTACAGGGAGAAAAGTACTCTAACGATCTTGCTGGGAAGCAATACTCTGTGGGGAGAGAGATACTTTGTTGAGCTGTTGATAATAACTTGCTGGGGATACCCTTGTTGTGTTGGAAGTGTTAATAGACTTCGCTGGGGATAAGGAGACTGTGCCGAGCACGATCTTTCCATGGCTTTTGGCTGAGGATAACCCAGTTATATCCTGGTAGGGAAATAACTCTTTGAATAAAGCCGGGAGACGCGTTCGTGCTCTGCGAGGATAAGCTTCCAGAATCTACTGGGGATAAGCTTACTGCTTGGGGAGGTGGATCCCAACTTTCCTTGGGAACTAGATTGGACACTCTTGGGGAAGTTTGAACTGTAACGAGGAAGTGACTCCACTGAATGTTTGATATACCTCCGGGGAACAATCTCTAGGTCAAGACTGCCGGGGATGCTTGCTAAGAATGTCTGTATATTGTTGGGGATTGTTGAGATCTGCTGGAGGATACCCAACTTTCTTGAGGTTTGATAATAGCTTCGCTTGAGGAGAGTGTACTAACTTGCTGGCTCTCCCTCTGGGGAATTGAGATGTACTGGTTATGTTCTTCAGCTGAACCTACCTTGGTACCTTGGTGGACAGAGCAATTAGATCGCTAGGACAATTCATTACTGCCCCTGTTTCTGAGGTGAGAGAGGAAGACCTGTGAGGTGCTGATTGCTGTTGATGGACAAATCTACTTCTGGCAGGCAAGTGACAAGATGACGGGACATAGTCGTACGCTTTCATCCCTAACTTTTGCCTGGACTGCCCTTTCGGGTTTTCAGTCCACCGGGATACCCATTTTTTCCCCAGCCGCCTTTTCAGGTTTTCGACTTGTCGGGTGCACAGATTTTTCATTTCATCCCTTATTTTTGCCCGAACCCTTTTGGTTCGCCGGGAAGCCCTTATTTTTGCCTAGGTACATCAACCTAGCGGGTCTTTGATTTTGCGTAGTATCCTTTCGACTATGTCCATGTTCTCAGAATGTAGGGAGTTGCCCCTGTTAGAAGTGTTTTGTCATGCCACCAGAAGATGTTTGATTAGGCAAGATTCGTTGTTGGAATGCCCCAAGTGACTCAGGCGAAGATTTGCCCCAGGCTATTTGACCTTTGAGAGATTCTCCGAATCTTGATTGGATTGCCCCAGATGATGGACCATGCTCATGCCATGCCCCTTGATTGGAAGTGCTTTTGTTCACTAGGTATTCATCGTGCGAATTTCCCTGCTGCTCAAACAAATAGTCATATGCAAACAATGTTATATCAAAAATGCAAGGCTTATGTCTGTCTTGAAGATTTTGAAAATGCATTCTTTTTCATAAAACAAGTGAATGTTTGTAAAACGTGATGTCAACTCCGTATTTACCGTAAGCCTTAAGGAGTCAGGATACCTTTCGTAACAGTATGCTTTCGAACTAACCCATGCTTCAGCTAGGACTTTTAAGGGTTGTAGCGTGGCCTGGTTCACGGTTTAAGAAACAAAGGATAAAGGCTCAAATTATTTGTACCCACCCGTTCTTCGTGATATTCTCCAAACCTAAACTCAGTTGATCATACGTTAGACCTTGTTTGAGTCTTTGCTCTGATTTTCCGGTGATGATTCGGATGTTGATAACTTATTTTGAATAGGCAGTCATTCTTTTTTTGTTGAGGGTTTGTAAGACCTCTTTCTTGTCTGATTTCGTTATCCCTATTTTTTGCCTGAACTGTTTCTTTTTGAATTTACAGTCAGCGGGATGCCCCAGTTTTGTAAGTCTCCTTCATAGGTTTTGACTTATGGGTTTTTATTATTATTTTTTGATAATGACTGCCTGTCATTATGATTATTCTGAACCATCACTGTCTTTCTTTTTTTGTAAGGACCTCTTTAGTGCCATTCGTTATGCACTTGGATCAACTGAGAGAACTACCCTGCCCCAGGTTATGATTAAGGGTTTATATTTTCGAAAAGAAAAACTCCTACTTCTTTGGCTCAGAGGGGTTGACGAGGGATTATCTTCCTTATAACTCCAGTGTTTAGGGATTGAAACAATGCATGTACCTCATCAACGGGGTCTGTTCAAAAGCATACTGTAAAGATCGTGGTATCGTTTTCGTCATCCTCCCTCAAGAGGCTTAGAATTATTGAGAGTTGACCATCAGAAAAAATATGAAAATAATTTGCATAGAGTGAATACGAATATATTGATTCAAAATAGACATAAGTGATGCATTAATGGAATAACAATATTTAACATGAATAAATGTCTAAACAATCAAAGAACAACACAACTTGAACATTCGAATGAACAAAAGTCTTTCCATCTCATGGCTTGTCACTTCAAATGGTGAGCCTTGGAGGGATGGTAGAAAAATTCTGCCTGACCATCTTGTGTGAACTCCAATGCCCCTTCGTCAATCAGGTCCTGGATCTTGTTCTTCAGAGCCCAACACTCATTTGTATCATGTCCTGGACAGGCAGAGTGGTAGGCACACCTTTTATTGGGATCATAAGCAGGATGTGATGTGTTGGGGTTCTGGGGATGAGCCCTTAATGTGATCAGATTCAATCTCAACAGGCGTTGTAAAGCTTGAAACAGCGACATGTTGAGCGGGGTGAATTGCCTCCTGGACTTGTCTGGCTGAAGCCGGTGAGGTTGATGCTGAATTGGTGACACTGGAGCCATTTGAGGAGCTCTCCCCTTACCTCCTTGTCTCAAAGATGGTTGAATGATGACTGGACTTCCAACCTTAGATGTTTGCCCCAGTTGGTTACCCCGAAGCAGTTGGTTGACGAGAACCCCGAGCTCATCTTGTCTTTGAGCTAACCTTTGAATGGCAGTCACCTGCCCCAACATTTGGGCTTTCAATGCATCCACCTCAGCTTGTAGGTGTTTCAGTCTTTCATCCTCAGCACTGTTCCTGACAAAGGTCCCCATGAGAAGTGTCCTTAGCTCCTCCTGCCCCTTGGATAGATTCAGGAGGATTTCCCCGAACCGAGTCTCTTGAGCAAGAAGGTCCTGGTTATCTTGTTGGGAAGCCATTGCTGAAATAAATAGCGCAGATGGTAAGTGACCTGCAACAAGGGATACCTGGAATGCAATGACATGTTTGATATGCATGCAATGTTTTCAAGGATCTCGCGGGGTAAACAAGAAGATTGTTAGAATTGTGGCTTGACTGAAGGAACTTCGTGTTGCTGAGAGTCCTTCTTCAAGGGTCAAAGGCTCACCATATCCAGTGGGTCATAGCCCCTGACTTTAGTCATCATGTCTGGTTTTGATTTCCAAACAACCTTGGTTAGAGGAACCTTCTTCGAGAGTCAGAGCTCACCATATCAAGTGGGTCATAGCCCTTGACAACCTTGGCTAGGGGAAAATAAATCCTCTTTGCCCCTTGCTGGGATAGTTGATTCACCATGACCTGCATCACAAGCCCTTGAGATCCTTGAAATGGATTAGGATGTATGCAATGGTATGATGTTATGTTATGCATGGGGTAATGTAAGTAACCCTGTTACGAGTCCCAATTAAGGATTGCAAACCAAAACCTGCAAGAAACTCAAGTAAAACCTGTCATGAGTCCTAATTAAGGACTAAAAACAAAACCTGCCAGAAACTCGGTAAACCTTGTTATGAGTCCTAGTTAAGGACTACAAACAAAACCTGCAAGAAGCTCAAGTGTCAGACAACAAGCATGCAAATAGTCAAGTACGAAGGCACACAAGTCACACAAGAGAAGCCCTTAGAGTTTAGGCTAGCATGAGGTCTAGGTATTACCCTCTTGAAGTTGGTGGGCTCAAAACCTGTCCTATTAGAAGTAACCGGGTTCTAAGGGTCCCAATATCACGGGATTGCTTTCATTGTTCATCGTTTCGATTTAGCCACTGAACTGGCGACCGAAATATTCCAGGAAAGCAACCCTCAATTGAGTGTAGTATCGAGTATCAACCAACCTCGGACTGCACCAAAGTCAGTTATCTCACTACCCTAAAGAGGCCAAGATAGTTCAATTAAGGTTCCTAAGGTCTGTTGATGCTTCACAACACCACGCGGAGGCCCCGTACTCTCCTTGACTGAACTCAAGGGTTACCGGTACACACCAAAGTGCCACATCAACGTAGCAGACTGTTTCAACCATGTCGGTATACCCCGCACAGTTCCCTCACAGTCTTGTTGCTACTTTCTAAGAAGGTATCCCCAGATCCGGGTTAGGATCTATAGAACTCCCAAGACAGTCCCACAATTTAAAGCAAGCAAATCAATACAATTGAAAACATAGTTATGAACTAACCCTAAGGTACACCTCACTTTAAGTTTAGGTCCCCAGCAGAGTCGCCAGTTCTGTGATCGGTGGATCTGGAACTGACTGTTTAACGCTGGTTCATGAAATGTCGCGGAAGCAAGAGTCGCCACCGTCTTTTATTTTCTCCAAATGGAAAGGACAAAAGCACAGAAAAATTCCTTAAAGATATTGCTCTCGGTTCGGGAGGTAGGTTATAGAAAGGGAAGGTGTTAGCACCCTTTCTATCCATGGTTATCCATGGGCTCTTAGATACTTGCTCATTTGTGTTTTCAAAAATGGTTTGTTTGCTTTTCAAGGTGGGTTTTAAAAAAGGTTTCTTTGAAAATTCCAGTTCGACTCTTGTATCGGTCCTCAAGAGTGTTTGAAAAATTGCTTTCGAAAGCTTTTTGAAAAGGTGTCGGTGTGAAAAGTATTTTTTTTGATTTGTTTTGAAATTTAGAGCAAGTATCTAGAGTCGTCTACCTACCCTAAGGAATTCGTCTGTGTAAATGTCCTTAAAGTAGTGCCATCCCACCATTGAGAGATAGGTAGCACCACCGTTGGAGGTGTTCGGGTCAATTCGAGGTTCGGGACATGGTGATCACCAGAGCAATGGGAAGATACCCTAGAAGCTACCCTCATGCCAGGTTCCCGGATCATGAGGACTTACTAAGACATCCTCTACTCGACGATCACCTTTCGAGGCAAGGCAACAGTGAGGCGTACCCTAGGGTGGTGTGTGATTTGTGTGTCGAATTCGTTTATTTTTTTGTCTTGTCATGTTATGTGATCTACGCGTTATTTTTATTTTGTCATTCGTTCTTGCATGCAATTTATTAGCAGTTAAAAAGATGCGGATATTAAAAGTTCTAAACTATTACAAAGGCGCGGGTCCACATCGCCAAATTAAAATCCAAGACCCGATTTGACAGAAAAATAAAGAAATAAAGTGCGAGAAAGATAAACTGTCAGAGTTACAAGGCTTTGGGAGAATTACATTAATATTATAAGAAGTAAAATAAAATGCGCGAATTGGAATTAAAATTGGAAGCGAGGGCATTGGACCCTTTTTAATGAAATTAAATTAAATTATTAAATTAATGAAATTAAAATGAAAAAAAGAAATTATTTTGAGATTTTTTGGAGTTGTGAATTTTTAATGAGAAGATTAGCTAAAATTAAAATTAAATTAACCCTAATTCTATAACTTTTATTTATTAAGAAAAAAAATATTAAAGTTAAACCTAAATTAACCTAATTAACTAAAGCAATTTGATTTATAAAAATAATAGTAAATAATTAATTATTAGAGATGATAAAATAAAAGAAAAAGTAATTAAAAATAATTAAAACCTAATTCTACAAGTTTTTTAAGTTTATTGAGAAAAATATTTGAATTAAACCTAATTTAAAAAGCTAAAATTAATTAATGATATTTATTTACAAAAAATAACATTAAATAAAAATACTTATTTTTGTCTTTTTTTTCTGATTTTTATATTGTTTTTATGTTTTTTATGAAAATATTAAATCAAAGAATTAAAGGAAATTAATAAAACAAAGAAAAGAATAATATAAAAAAAGAATAAAAGAAGCAAACCCTAGGGGGTTCTGTCCCCAAATTGGAGGGGTATTCTTAGCATTTTAGGCCCATCTTTGCAAGGCCTTGTCTGACTTTTTGGCTAGCATGTAGCTCCATTGACTAACGTCCAGGGTGTTCTCCCAATCAGTGCCTTTGGATTGATCTTGCTATACGCGTGGCAAACCTGGAGGATGGATGTATGGTGGTCGCTTGCATAGAAACTGCATAGAAGCATTAATAGAAAAATGTTATTGAAAGGGAGGGGGACCTGGGGCTCGAACCCAGGTCCCAGAGATTACCAACGCGTTCCTTGACCAGTGAGCTGCTGTATCGCTTTGTATATATAATAGCAAATAATTAATATAAGAATAAAGCAAGCGTTAGTGGGATTTTAGCGCGCAAATTCAAATAACCCAATCAAGCCTTGACACTTCATCATTTTCTTCGTTTTGCTTTTTTTTCTGAAAACATAACAAAGGTTAGCGGGGGTTTTGAACCCCCCCAAAATATGCAATTCTCAAAAATAGCGACTAGGCCATGGGGCTATATAAATTAGGCGTGAGGTATCTGTTCAGATCGTCCAAGCATGCTAAGTTCGGTCATGGTATTGAGGTGTTCCAATTTCACAGCATTTAGAAACGCCCAAATTAAAACTTGAAGAACCCTAATAATCGTTCATGGTAATTCTTCATACAATGCATAAAAACTCAATTCAATCATATGGTTAGTTTCAGAATCATCCAATTAATACAAATCAAGAATAAAAATGCATGGATATGGCCTAAATAACAAAGTACGATTATGCAAAAAGAGTGATACAGTTTGACTTTGAATTACCGATTCTTGATGTTAGGGATATGGAAAACTATTCAGTTAGCTTCAGTAACACTTTTGCAAGCTATTGGGATTAATCTTGGCCTCTGAATCGTCCTCTAAGACCACTTTCAGTTTTCAAATTTTTGACAAAAAACTCAAGTTTGGTTATGGATTTCTGGCGCAGCTGGGAGGTCCTTTGCATTAGGGTTGGCTTCATGCTTATGTATGGAATGATTAGGGTTGGAAATTTGGTCCAAAGAATCCTTGAATTGATGAGAAAATATTTGATTTTCCATGCCATAATTTTCCAATCTTTTCATGCATATTTGCTACCAAATCATGTTCAATCACATGGATTCTTTCCCTATCTAATAATGCACGAAAATCTGAAGTTATCCTATGCACAAAAAGATTTGATTGACTTGCTTTGATATTTTTCACATATTTATTTTAATTAAATGAATTATTAATAATTAAAAATCCAAATAAATAAATAAAAATGATAAAAAAACTTCCCTTTGGGCACAATGGTCGTGCACATGCCTTGGATAATGATTCTTGGAAGAAAAAGAGGCCCATTAGCATTTTTAAGACATTTGAAGCAATGTTGACTTTTCAAAATACCCAAAAATTTCCCAACTTCCACAAGGAATATCTTGCTCCAGTTTTAAGCTTTGCTCTTGTTCTTGGACATTTTGGAAAGGTCTTTGAGTCCTTTAACCAATGTCTTTGGTCCCATGTCATTTTGATTTACCAATCTCAAGTTATGGCCTTTGACTTAAAGTCCCTTTTTGTTGACTTTTGAAAATGACCTATAATGTTGAAATTGATAACTTTTTGTGAGAGCATTTCTTGGACTTGAAGTGTGAAGAGGAGTTGTAGGAAATGTCTTCATCTTCAAAATGAGCTTTAGATGGAATTTTTCTGATAAACCATGTGGAAGTTATGCCTTGGTCAAGTTACAGTTGACTTTTTCAACTGTCCAAATATGGAAACTTTTGCATCTTGAGACTTTTTGAGCCAAGCTTTGAGAATCATGATCAAGCATTGATCAAATTATGTTTATGGCTTCAAAATGAGATGTTGACCAAAAATTTGGACTTTTGACTGTCAAATGACCATTTTGCCCCTACAGTTGACTATAGTGCAATTAGGGTTTTTGACTGTGCAATTTTGTGCTGTAGGTCTTGAAACTTGGTATGAGGATGCTTGACCATATTTGTAGGCATGTGGGACTTGATTGGACCCTTGGAAACTTAATTTTCCTTGTCAGAACCAAAACCCTAATTTTGACTGTTAGGAGGCCCTTGAACTGTGCAACCCTTGGGGAGATTTTGAAGCATGCTCTTTGCAATTCTTGAAGAATATGGGAGGGCAAATTTTGGGGTACAACAGGTGGCATTGCTCTAATACGTAACACTCGGGTGGGATGAATGCTTTCTATTTTATTGTTGTTATTATTTCAGTTGATTGAACTTTAAGTTGTTATTTATTAATTATTTGTTATTTGAAGTTGTTTTAGTTGGATAAACATGTTATTTTATTACAAGTTGAATATTATGATTCCTCTGCGTAGCTATAGAAGTTGTTGGTTTTAGAAGATTAATTTATGTTGCTGTTGGTTCACCCCAGTTTAATGTGTTATGTATCTTGTTTACCTTGGGTTTTGGTAAACAACCGCTGATCCTCCAAATGGTTACTTATTTGGTTACTCGCAGGATCGATCAGATTGATCCTATGGACATAGGTTGATTTTGAAGTTTGATTAAGTTGGATAAGGCTTTAAATAAAAAGGTTTCAAGTAAATTGCATAAAGGAAAGGCTTGGTAAAATAAACAAGGCTTTAAAGTAAAGGTTCGACAGGAAATGTAAAGAAATGTAAAGAGAAAGAAAGTAAAATTCTGGGAAAGTAAATGACTTTAATTGATAAAATTGGTGTTTCAAACATACATTTCTCAACAATTCTTTCTCACACGCTGGGTACTTGAATCTAAATGAGTGACTATGTATAGAATTGTGAACACCCGCGAGAAACTACATGTCTACTCCTATTTATACTAAAACATCCCAAGTAACCGTCGGGCAGTTACACTGCTTCGAGATCAATCCACTTGGCACGTTCTCCATGCTCGACGCTCCAGATCCTTGCACGTTTGCACGTAGTAACTGCTGGAAACCGTTTTCCCTCCAAAGCTTTGAATTTCAAACTGCTCCACTCTGGACCATCGAACACTTTCATCAAGAGATGTCTTCGACGAAAACTCCTTCGATATCGAAGGCAACCAGCCTTCTTCCTTGGAAGAAATCTTCTAAGTATTTTGCCATCTTTCGACAGGCACTTCGACAGGCTCAGCCAGTCGAAAGCATCTTTCAGCTTTTAATGGCTGACATCAATCAAAACAAAGGTGTCGAATTTAGGAGCCAACAAATTGCCCCCCAAGAATGCCTTATTTCGACTCTGAAAGAAAAAGGCATTCTTTGAAAACGCCATTCGACACCTGTTTTTCCACGCTTAGTCACAAGTTAACTTGTGCACTTTTTGTTGCTTTTTACCAACTATTGGCAATCCCAAGAAACCATCATTGATTTGATCCTAGGACGTCACTTTCAGTACGGCGTGCAGTACCAAACGTCATTTCAGAATTTGTCATTATGACAAATCCCAAAAACGAGGACGCACGCTGCGTCCCTCTGTTTCTGCAGAAACGGCCAAAACAACAAGGGGCTGCCACGCGTCCCACTAATTCCTGCAGCATTAAATGACATTTAATGTCCTCGTTATTGGGGATTTTTCCCACTACTATAAATAGCAGTGAATATCCCATTGTAGGACTTTTTACGCCAACTAGCCTTCAAACTTCTTTGTTTTCACATAAGTTTGCTATCTTTGCAGAAAATTTCTCCTCTTTCACTTCATCTTCAACCTCGCTTCAAACTCAACACTACATCCATGGCATCTGGTTCTACTGCCCCTAGTGCTAAAACACCAACTGAACAAGTGAAACCCAAGGTTTTCGTCACTGCCCCAGTAGTGAACTCTACAGGCAAACGAAGGGTTCCTGAACCTTCTGACATATCCGTTCGCGACGCTTACTCGCGCCACTTGATGATCCCGGTTGGATACTCCAACCAGATCTTCGCAATGTCTGGCCCCATGAATCCAAGCATCTCTGAAGCTCTGAAGATCAAGAGCTATTTCCCAATCGTCGAGAAACTCAAGCCAGTAGCCTGCGCCAAGAAAGACGCAGAAGACAACGAAGACCCTACTCGCGAAAAAATCGACCTCCGCTTCTTCAACAGAGGGGTTAGGGTCTTCAGGTCTTGCCCTAATCTGACCTCCGACTATGTTGCTTGGCTAACGAAGTTGGAGAAGCATCAAACTCCAATCTGGAAGGAAATGGGAATCTTCGACCTAGTGATGCTGTCGAAGACAGGCTTAAACTACTCCCCAGAGATGCTTATAGCTTCGCTGTTGTTTTGGGACTACTCCCATTTTACTTTTCATCTTCCTTGTGGGATGTTAACCCCCACACTCTTCGACGTGGCCGCTATTACTGGCCTTCGACCAACCGGTGATTACTTCGATCCGGAGGAGATGTCGGAGGACCAAATTGGCTTCTCTGAGACCAAGCCAACATACACCACTTTTATCAACCATTTTCATGACAGGTCGACGGATACAGTGTCGGATGTCGAACACATAGCGTTTCTAGCCTTATGGCTAACTCGCTTTGTGTTTTGCTCGAAGTCTCTGCAGGTGACCAAAAAGATGGTCACTCTTGCTACCCAACTGCATCACCGCCAAAACATCTGTTTGGAAGAACTGATTCTGGCCAGTCTTTATGACTCAATCAGCAATGGGGCCACTCTTCTGAAACATATCGAGGACAGGGCCAGTTTGCTACTCGCTGGGCCCTTTTGGCTACTTCAACTGTGGCTCAATGCCACTTTCGAATCTTTCTTGCCCAAGAGGATTCAGATAAACGAACAAGCCCCAGCGATAGCTAATAGACGCATCGAAGGAATCAGGCTGGCCCTGCTGACACCTGTGGAGGATGGGCTGGAGTTTCAACAAACCTTCACTAACTTCGTTCTGATGTTCGCTCGAAGGAAGGAATTTGTTTCAACTATGGCTCCATTTGCTCAACGGAGGGTGGGGCCAGCATGGTTCACAAGGCCACATCCAAAGGAGTCGAGTGGTCCCAATGTCGATGAGCATTCAGTACTTTGGGAGGCGTTCCTTACACCGAGGATCATGCCTCTTCGTTTTAAGAGTTCTAAGACTCATTTGAGTCTGCTTGCCTATCAACCAAATCTGGTATCTCGCCAGTTTGGTATTATCCAAACCCTGCCTTCTCCGATTTTTCAAAGAGAGAAGTCAATGTTGTACTTCTGCAACGATTATACAGAAGAAGCTGCCATCAAGCATATCGGAAGATATGCTGGTCGAACAATCCTCTCGCTGTTTGACTACCAGCTTAATTTCCTTTGCTCACCATCCTTCGAGGAGTGGTGGAGAAGCTATTATGCTGAGTACTTCTTCGACGAGAAGGACTTCATGGCAGAGTTGCAGAAATCTTTTGTCCTTGTGTTGGACAAAGTAAAGAAATGTAAGTTCATGCTCTCACATTACTTTTTGTCTTTCTTTTCGACTGCTAGCCTGTTAACTTTTTCATTTGCTTTCAGTTGTTCGAAAACCTGTAGCCAAGAAGGCTACAGAAAGTCAACAAGGAGGAGGCCCTTCAATAAAACCTCCACCGCCGGCGAAGACTACATCGCCGGCGAAGACCATAAGCAACCAACAGGGGGAAGGCTCTTCGAGGAAGCCTCCTGTATCGGTAACCAGATTTTCTTCATTTTTCTTCTGGCTTTCGATTTTTTATTTTCGATGCAATTATTCAATCGAATTCCTATTGGTTTTCTAGGCCCCTTCGCCCAAGAAACGGGCAGCACTGGTGGTCGAATCAGGAAGTGATGACGAAAGTGATTCTCCTCCTGCCCCCTTAAAGAGGCGAAAGTTAACGAAGGATGCTTCTGTTCCTGCTCCTGCTCCTGAAGGTCGAACCGTCAGAATAAAGGTTGCTGTGAGAAAGCCTAGGCCACCTCCAGTAATCATCGAGGAGCCAACTGAGGAGGAACTGAACGTTCTTCTTAACAAACCTGTCGAGAGTGACAATTCCAGCCCTGGGGCTGAAGTTAATCCACAGGTAATCCCTTAGACCTTTTTTATAACTTAGGCATAAATACCCGTATTCGATTGTGTCTCTTTCGACATCTGACGATTTGTCTTCTTTCCCTTTTCAGGACACTACTGAAAGTTCTCCACCAAGGACCTCAGAAACGCTGGAATCTGCTGAACTTAGCAGGCCTCAGGAAAAAGACTTGGGCAATGACGAAGCCCACACTGAGAATGAGGCCAATGCTGAAACAGTGGAGAAAACAACAGAGGAACCTATGGTGGAGGAACAACAGCCAGTGGAGGAACAACAACCACAAACGGTTCAGGTGGTGGATTTGTCAGAAGAGAACCAAGAAGAAAGGGACCAAGGCAATGGCGAAGAGAATCAAGATGCTGTTGACGAAGAGAACCAAGGTGGTACCGGCGAAGGACACCAGGGTGACGCTAGCGAAGAGCCACAAAATGACGCTGGCGAAGGACCCCAGGGTGATGCTAACGAAGAACCACAAGTCGATGCTGGTACTGCCTCAGTCAGAGTCGAAGAGCAACCAGTCGAGACACTTAGCATTCAAGAACCTCAAACCCAAGATAATACTATTGCAAGGGTTACCTCCTCGAAGCACAGGTCAAAAGAGGACTTGGAACTCTTGAAACAGACTGATCCTGTCAGCTACCTCGATGCAATCATCGAGAGTAAAAGTTCGTCTGACACTAGTCAGGAAATTCCTACCCTGTCGGGGAAGTCTACTGAAACTTCTCCTCTTGATGATGCATTGGCGAAGGTTAAGGCCCAGTTCTTCAAGAGGGACCTGATGAAGACTTTAGAGGGGGACCCCACTGCTCCATCATGCTTAAAAGAGGTCTTGAATGCTGTCGACTTCGAAGCTGTAGCCCCAGAAATCTCAGACTTGATCATGGAATTACATTCTATGATTGATCAGGTCTCAGCGGATTACAGGCGCCAAAGAGGTTTTAACAGTCAGCTTGAAGTGCTGTATGGCAGAAGCTCATCTGCGTGGACTGCTGTCTCAGATTCGACTTCTCGAATTGCTGAGTTATCGAAACAAAAAGCGTCTGCACAGGAAAGAGTCGATGCCATTGAGCGAGAGAATGTTTCCTTCCGGGCACAAATTGCAGAAATAGAGGCGAAGATAAACGCCAACACTGTACTCAAGGAGGAAATTCTTTCGACCATCTCAGACACTGAGAGCCAGACTGAGATTAAACAAGGCCTGGAATTCGCTGAGAAGGCCCAAAGCCTCGACGCTCAAATTGCCAAACTAGTGCAGGAAAACTCCTGGTGCAAGAAGAGGTTGGAGCTGCAGTACGCCAAGTATCTTCGACTCAAGAATTCTCTTACCTTTTGATTGATTCTCTTTTGTAACCATCTTCTGTAATCGTTATTCGACAACAATTGCCATCTTGGCTGAAATCAATAAAATTTCCAATTTGGCATTTTTTATGGTTAATTTAGACTTGCATTCTATTATTTTATTTTTATCTCTTGAAGTATAGGTTTGTATTTTTTCAAATATTTACCATTTACTCTCAAGAGCCTTTTATCTCCACTTAACTCTTCGACTTCATAGGCTCCACCAGAAAAAGTTTGGATAACTCTGAAGGGTCCTTCCCATTTGGGTGACCATTTCCCCATGCTTCGATCCCTTCGATCCATGGGAAGAATTACCTTCCAAACTAGTTCTTCAGGCAAAAATACCTTAGGTTTTACCTTTTTATTATAAGAGTCTTCTACTCTTTTCTTCTGAAGCCTGAGTAAGTCGAGAGCGCGTAATCTCTCTTCGTCTAAATCCACCAGTTCATCTAACATCATGTTCCAATAAACCTCGGAAGGAATATCATAATGCCTCTGAACCCTTGCAGATTGAAGACAAATTTCTGCTGGCAACACTGCATCATGGCCAAAAGTTAGCCTATATGGTGTTGTACCAGTGGCTTCTTTTGGGGACGTTCGACAAGCCCATAAAATCTGGTCTAACGTCTTATGCCAATTCTTTGGTTTCTTCCCAACATGTTTCTTTATCAAGCCAATCACCACTTTGTTAGCTGCTTCGACTTGACCATTCGCCTGTGCATAATAAGGCGTGGATGTTAGGAGTTTGAAACCTGTTTCCTGAGCAAATTCCTGCATCTTTCGACCAGTGAAAACTGACCCTTGATCAGTTGTTATTGTCTCAGGGATTCCATACCTAAATATAATGTTCTTTTGAATAAATTCAATAACATTTTCTTGGTCTACATTGACTAAAGGGACAACTTCGATCCACTTAGTAAAATAATCAATGCCTACCAATATGTATTTCTGACTCTTTGATGATGCTGGTCGAATCTCTCCAATGAGATCCAACGCCCATCCTCTAAAGGGCCAAGGCTTCACTATCGAGTGAAGTTCGCTTGCTGGTACATGTTGGATGCCTGTATGAACTTGGCATTCTTGGCAACCTTTGGCGAACTCAACACAATCTTTCAGCATAGTGGGCCAATATAGTCCTTGTCGAAACAACAACCATTTCATCTTATGGCCTGCTTGGTGAGCCCCACATGCCCCAGCATGCGTAGTCGAAAGGGCTATGTATGCTTCAGTTTCACTTAAACATTTTAGCAACACCCCTTCAGGCGTCTTCTTGAATAACTCATTACCCATGAGTACAAAACTCAACGCCCTGTATTTTGTTTTTCGTTCTGTCGAAGCTCCTGGATTTTGAAGATAGTCCACAATGGGTTTCCTCCAATCTTGCTCTGACAAATTATCAATGAACGAAATCTCGAAGTTTGAGTGATCAGCATATCCTAGCCTCGTCGATTCCAAGTCTGATGGTGATAGACAAGTTGCTTTTATCTTTTCTCGAACTTCGATTGCTCTTTGTAGTTTCGTTTTTGAAATCTTATACCCAGATGCAATTTGTGCCAAGTCATTGGCTATTTGATTTTCGACTCTGGGTATGTGTCGAATATTGACACTTTCAAATTGTTTCAATAAACGATTTGCTATCACAAAGTACATAATGAGATTCTCTCTTATGCATTTATACTCCTTTGTGACTTGCTTGATGACCAACTCTGAGTCTCCCATTATTTCGACTCGAGTTGCCCCCAATTCCAACAATATCTCAAGGCCAGTAATTAGAGCTTCATACTCAGCCTCATTGTTCGAACAAGAACCTGCTATTTTGTACTTGAATGTTGTTGGAATTTTATCTGGAGAAATAATCAAGACTCCTACCCCTGTTCCATCTTTATGGCTGGAACCATCGAAGTAGAATTTCCAAGGTTCTATCTCCACATAATTAATATCCTCGACTTGAATTGAGTGGTCGACTATAAAATCTGCAACCACTTGTCCTTTTACTGCCTTAAGAGGCATAAAGGTCAAGGAGTATTCAGTTAATGCTAATGCCCACTTGCCAATTCGACTATGCAAGATAGGTTTCGACAACATGTATTTGAAAACATCAAAATGAGACGAAACATAAACATCAACTGGTTTTATATATTGCTTGAGTTTTGTACAAGAAAAATACAGACATAGACACAATTTTTCAACTTCGCTATATCTAGTTTCTGCATCATTCAAAACTCGACTGAGATAATAAATGGGTCTTTCGACTCCATTTTCATCCTCTTGGGCTAACATACTTCCCAGAGTTTTGTCAGATGCAGCTATGTACAATCTCATACTCCTATTGCTACAAGGAGGCACCAAAATAGGTGGCTTAGTAAGGTACCCTTTGATTTTGTCGAAGGCTTCTTGTTGCTCCTGCCCCCATTCGAACCCCTCTTTATTCAGTCGAAGTAAGGGTGAAAAGGCCTGAGCTTTCCCACTTAGATTAGATATAAACCTCCTTAAGAAATTTATCTTGCCTAAGAGAGATTGCAATTCCTTCTTATTCGATGGCGCTTTCGCTTCCAGAATTGCCTTCGTCTTGTTCTGGTTGATTTTGATTCCTTTCTTGTGGACAACGAAGCCCAAGAAATCTCCAGCTTTCACACAGAACGCACACTTTAAAGGGTTCATCTTCAGACCATGTTCTCTCATTCTTTCGAATGATTGTCGAAGGTGGTCAATGTGACTCTTCCTGGAAACAGATTTTATAACAATATCATCAATATAAACTTGCATAAAAGTGTTAATAAAATCATGGAAGATAGTATTCATTGCTCGCTGGTACGTTGCCCCAGCGTTCTTTAGGCCAAAAGGCATCACTACCCATTCGTAAGTGCCTAAGGCCCTTGGGCATCGAAAAGCTGTTTTCGACACATCCTCTTCAGCAATGAATATTTGATTATATCCTGAATAACCATCGAGCATACTCAGGTATTCGTAGCCAGCGGCAGAATCGACTAGCATCTCCGCCACAGGCATATGATATTCATCTTTGGGGGTGGCAGCATTCAAATCTCTGAAATCTATGCACACCCTTAATGTACCATTTTTCTTAATTACTGGCACAATATTTGCAATCCATTCGACATACCTTGTAACACGGATGAATTTGCATTTCAGAAGTCTTTCGACCTCCGTTTTGATCTTCGACAATATTTCTGGAGCGAAGCGCCTTGGATTTTGCTTGATTGGCTTCTTTCCAGGTTTGATTGGCAACTGAAGTTCTACCAATCCTCTGTCGAGACCAGGCATTTCGTCATAATCCCATGCAAAACAGCCTTTAAACTCTTTCAGCAATTGGACTACTTCCAACCTAAGTGCTGGATCAATTTTGGCGCTGATGTAAGTTGGCCTTCTTTCTGATCCTTCGCCTAAGTTGATTTCCTCTAAAGGGTCTTGTGCTAACATCTTAATGTTGTTCGCCAAGGGATCCTTTTCGAAGCCCAAAGGCTCATCGTCATAGATGGCGTCGAGCCTCTGTTCCTGCATTTCTTCTGGCATGATATCAGGAGGTTTTGGATCGAAATCCTTTCCTGGGCCAACATCAGATAATTGTTGATCATTGGCCTGTGTGGCCATGTACTTTACTTCGGCTTCGAGAGCCGTTATCATCTTGGTTTCGGCTACATAAGCCGAAATTCGCTTCAGAGATTGTGACTCAGTCATTATCACTGAATTCACTTCCCCAACCAGTTGGTTGGATATCAGTTAGCCCACTGAAGTCTATGTGGGACAAGTCTTCTCTGTCCCATTGGAAACCATGCTCAGGATGCAGGTATAGGGAACAAAAGGTGTTTGGCGCTGGCGCCATGTCGAAGTCAGGTGTTGGACATGGCCCTATGTGAGCCAAGTTTTTGTCGAAATCTGCCACACCCAAGTGATTCACTTCGCCAAGGTAGTAGCTTTGATCTGCCTCTATGTTTTCGACCATCCCATCTGGACGCCATAGCAGCAGTCTTTGGTGCATCGATGAAGGCACGGCGCCTACACCATGAATCCACTCACGGCCTAACAAAAGGTTGTAGTTAGGTTTGGCCGATATGACCATGAACATTGTTGGTCGAAGGATCGACCCAACTTTGATATCTAGCTGGATTACTCCCATGGTGGTCCCAATGCCGCCCTCATAGTTCGACAGGACCATATTGTGAGGTTTAATTTCCTCATCTCTTTTGCCAATTTTCCTTAGCATAGAGTGAGGGATAATATTGATAGTTGCCCCACAGTCGACCAATATTTTGTTCACAGTAGGTTCGAGTCCCATCAGGTGTGCCAATTTGTTTACCTTGGGTTTTGGTAAACAACCGCTGATCCTCCAAATGGTTACTTATTTGGTTACTCGCAGGATCGATCAGATTGATCCTATGGACATAGGTTGATTTTGAAGTTTGATTAAGTTGGATAAGGCTTTAAATAAAAAGGTTTCAAGTAAATTGCATAAAGGAAAGGCTTGGTAAAATAAACAAGGCTTTAAAGTAAAGGTTCGACAGGAAATGTAAAGAAATGTAAAGAGAAAGAAAGTAAAATTCTGGGAAAGTAAATGACTTTAATTGATAAAATTGGTGTTTCACACATACATTTCTCAACAATTCTTTCTCACACGCTGGGTACTTGAATCTAAATGAGTGACTATGTATAGAATTGTGAACACCCGCGAGAAACTACATGTCTACTCCTATTTATACTAAAACATCCCAAGTAACCGTCGGGCAGTTACACTGCTTCGAGATCAATCCACTTGGCACGTTCTCCATGCTCGACGCTCCAGATCCTTGCACGTTTGCACGTAGTAACTGCTGGAAACCGTTTTCCCTCCAAAGCTTTGAATTTCAAACTGCTCCACTCTGGACCATCGAACACTTTCATCAAGAGATGTCTTCGACGAAAACTCCTTCGATATCGAAGGCAACCAGCCTTCTTCCTTGGAAGAAATCTTCTAAGTATTTTGCCATCTTTCGACAGGCACTTCGACAGGCTCATCCAGTCGAAAGCATCTTTCAGCTTTTAATGGCTGACATCAATCAAAACAAAGGTGTCGAATTTAGGAGCCAACAATCTGTAATGAATGTCGTTGTTTTAAGTTGAAATTGTAGCATCCTGATTTGGTTGTCGGAATTTTATAACTCTGATTTCATATATATTGTCGGGTAGAATTGGGGTGTTACACTGTTGATCTATGGTTTGGTACTATTCCCTAATCAAGATCAACTCATAGATGTGAACGCCATCAAAATATTTCTTACTCATAGTCCTGTGCCTACTTTGCTTGGAGATATTTTGCACTCTCTTCACACTCGTACTATAAGAGAGCAAGGGACTCTCATGTATTGCATACCTCTGTAAGTACGAAGTGCGCCTAAGAGGGGGGGGGGGGTGAATTAGGTACTTTAAAAAATTTCTGGTTTTAGTGATGATGGATATTATTTTTCTGGTTTATGGTGAGTTTATGAAAGAGTAAAGTGTAGAAAAATAAAGAGACACAAGCGATATATCTTGGTTCCCCTTTCAACTCCAGTCCCCTTTCAACATGAATGAGATTTCCTTATAGTTAGCAAACTTAAACAAGAACTACCAAAACCAAGAACAATCCTCTTAGATTTTTCACTATGTCAATAATGAGAAAAATCCTCTCAAAGTGACTTTACTTGTATCCAACAATCCTGGAAAAACAATATTTCAAAATCACTTGAACTTATTTTCAACAATCCTGAAAAATAAGCAAGTATAGCAATATTTGATTTAAGTGAGTTTGTGTAGCAATGATCACTTTGAGTGATTTTATCAATGAATTGATCTTCTCTTCCAATAAAAATAGTATACAATGACTCAAGATATATAATGCTCAAAGTTTTTTGGTTGACAAAATGTGAAAGTGTGCAGAAAACTTGTGTATGAACGTGTATAAATGCTTGAGTTTGATTTTTTTTAAATTCAGAAAATATGATTGGAAGAGGTGCTTAAAATGATTTTGAAAATGAGTATTTATATGTTCATAGCACCCTTTTGAAACAACATATAATTCTGCAAATGAATCATGAACAATTGTCAAGATTGAGTGAAAGGTTTCCATGAAATGGTGTTATGAACAGGCATGAGTAAAGCTGTTGTTTTTCAAAATCGTTCAGCATGCAATCGATTGCACCCTTGTGTAAATCGATTACACGGGGTTTCAACAGCTAAAAATTTCAAATATTTTGAGTGAGCAATCGATTGCACAACTGTGTAAATCGATTGCACTTGAAGTCAATAGAAAAAACTGATTGAGAGTAATCGATTTCACAAACATGCAAATCGATTGCACTTAGAAATAGTAGCTAACATTTGAAAAACGTGAAGCATGCAATCGATTGCACCAACATGCAAATCGATTGCACCTAAGTGAAAATTGAATTTTTTCTTAGAAAACTTGAGAAAAAGTTTGGACAAGATAAAATATTTCTTTTGACCATTGAGCATCTATGTCTTAAGTTCAAAGTAAGTATTATCATTAGACCTTGAAATTTGCTAAGTGTTTGAACCAAAGACTTTATCCAAATATGCTTTTAGCTTGATCAATAATCTTTTCCTTCTTGTCAAAATGGTTTGTCTTCATCAAAACAAAAGTGCATTTGAGAAGCTTGATTTTACATTCTCCCCCTTTTTGATGATGACAAACGATCTTGCTTGATGCGTTGTAATTTCCGGAAAGAAACTTCTCCCCCTAAGATGCATAACTCCCCCTTTGTATGAGAAGGTTGTAATCCTTTGAATTTGTTCATCTTAGTTGAAGAGTACCTTAGAAATTCAAGCCAGGAAATATACAAGCATAAAGTGCCACATCTTTCTCCCCCTTTGACATTATTATAAAGAAGGAAAAGATGCAATAAAAATGGATAATAATAAAACAATATTGAAAAAACTTAATCAATCATGTGTGAAATCATAAAAAAGGATAGAAAGCACCTTATGCGTCGTGTTCATCAAGAATGCCAAGTTCTCATCGAATCTTGTAAAATGGTTCTCTTGCCAAAGGTTTAGTGAAGATATCAGCAAGTTAATTATGAGTATCTACAAATGTGACCTCGACATCTCCTTGAAGTACATGAACACAAAGAAAATGATGTTGTATGTCGACGTGTTTGGTTCTTGAATGCATGACCGAATTCTTTGTAATGTTTATTGCACTTGTATTATCGCACCGTAGAGGAATGCATCCTAGATCGAGTCTGTAGTCACGAAGTTATTGCTTGAGCCACAATATTTGAGCGCAACTACTACCCGCTGCAATATATTCTACTTCGGCTGTGCTAAGAGCAACACATGCTTGTTTCTTGCAAGCCTATGACATTAATGCATTTCCAAGGATGTGACAAGTACCACTTGTGCTTTTTCTATCAACTTTACAACCTGCATAATCCGCGTCAGAATAACCAACTAAATTGAAAACAATACCTTTAAGATACCATAATCTAACATTTGTTGTTCCTTTGATATACTTCATGATCCGTTTCACCGCCATGAGATGAGATTCCTTTGGATTTGCTTGAAAGCGAGCACATAGACAAACACTGAACATTATGTCAGGACGGCTTGTCGTCAGATATAATAAAGAGCCAATCATACCTCGATATTTTGTAATGTCAATGGAAACACCTGATTCATCTTGATCAACATATGTACCGGAACCCATTAGTGTGGACATTGCCTTACAGTTATCCATGTCAAATCTTTTCAACAGTTCCTTGCAATACTTGGATTGGTTGATGAAGATGCCATCCTTTAATTTCTTGATTTGAAGTCCAAGAAAATATTTTATTTTACCCATCATGGACATCTCAAATTCTCCTTGCATCACTGCTGAAAATTATTCACACATTTCTTTGTTTGAAGAGACGAAAATGATATCGTCAACATAGACTTGAACTAGCAAAGTGTCACCTTTTATTTTCTTGATAAACAATGTCTTGTCAACTTTACCCTTTTCAAAACCTTTTTCGCATAGGAAGTTACTTAGTCGGTCGTTCCATGCCCTTGGTGCTTGTTTCAAACCATAGAGAGCTATTCCCAATTTAAATACATGAGATGGATTCTTGAAATCTTCGAACCCCGGGGGTTGCTTAACATAGACTTCTTCTTTGATATATCCATTCAAGAATACGCTTTTGACATCCATTTGGAAAAAATGAAAATTTAATGAACAAGCATAGGCAAGTAAAAGACAAATAACTTCTAACCTTGCAACTGGAGCGAAAGTTTCTTCAAAATCTATTCCTTCTTCTTGATTGTAGCCTTGTGCTACCAACCTTGCTTTGTTCCGAACAATTATTCCATTTTCGTCAAGTTTGTTTTTAAACACCCATCTTGTTCCAATAATGTGTTTGTTACTTGGCCTAGGGACAAGTTCCCAAACTTGATTCCTTTCAAATTGATTTAACTCTTCTTTCATAGCAATAATCCATTGGTCATCGCCTAAGGCTTCATCAACTTTAAAAGGTTCAATTTGAGAGACAAACACCATGTTTAGACAAGCATCTTTGAGATTTACTGTTGTTGTCACACCTTGACTTATATCACCGGTGACTTTATTGATAGGATGATCTCTATGAGTCCTCCACTCCTTTGGTAGATCATTGAAGTTTTATTTTTGTTGATATGTTTCTTCTTGTTGAATCGGTTGATCCTTATTGACATCTTTGGAAGTATTTTCTTGAGGAACTTCTAATATTTCATCATCATCATCATTACAAACAATATTATCCTCCTTGGAGGGGTTAGATTCATTAAAAGATACATGCATTTATTTTTCAATGATAAAGTTCTTTTGTTATAAATTCTATATGCCTTACTAGAAAGAGAGTAGCCAAGAAAAATGCCTTCATCGGATTTTTCATCAAACTTACCAAGGTTATCTTTGTCGTTGTTTAAGACAAAGCATTTGCAACCAAAAATGTGAAAGAAAGCAATGTTTGGTTTCCTCCCTTTGAAAAGTTCATATGGAGTTTTCTTCAAGATTGGTCTTATGTTAACTCTATTGCTAACAAAACATGTCGTGCTCACCGCATCTGCCCAAAAATATTTTCGAAGATTTGAATCGCTAAGCATCATTCTTGCAAGATCTACAAGAGACCTATTCTTTCTTTCCACCACTCCATTTTGTTGAGGAGTCCTTGGTGCCGAGAAGTTGTGCGATATTCCATGTTCTCCACAAAATTCTTCAAATATAGCATTTTGAAATTCTCCGCCATGATCACTTCTTATGGAAGCAATTGTTAAAGACTTCTCATTTTGAATTTGTTTAGCATACTTCTTAAACGCCTTGAATGCATCACGTTTCTGCACTAAAAAGAATGTCCAAGTATATCTAGAGAAATCGTCAACAATAACCAAAGCATATACATTACCTCCGAAACTTCTTGTTCTTGATGGACCAAATAAGTCCATATGCAACAATGGTAGTGGTCTTGTAGTAGACACTACATTCTTATATTTGAAAGTTGATTTTGTTTGTTTCCCTTTTTGACAAGCATCACAAAGTCTATCTTTGACAAAATTTCTCTTAGGCAACCCAATGACAAGATCATGCTTGATTAGTTTATTCAAGTGTTCCATGTGAATATGAGCAATTCTTTTGTGCCAAAGCCATGAATCATCGTTGTTCTCCATGATACATTTTACCTTCAAAGATGGATCATCAAGGGAAATCATAAATATATTATTAATTCTTTTAGCTTTAAGTATAACTTCATGTGTGAATTCGTCTTCTATCAAGCATTCATCTTTGGTGAACTTGATCTTGAAGCCCTTGTCACAAAGTTGGCTAATAATAAGAAGATTGTGCTTTAGTCCTTCAACATAAAGAACATCTTCAATGGATGTGAAAGATGGAGCACCAACTTTTCCTTTGCCAAGAATTCTTCCCTTATTATTGTCTTTGTAAGTGACAAAACCCTTGGACTTTAGTACTAGATTTGAAAGTTGGTTTATGTCTCTCGTCATATGCTTTGAACAACCACTATCACGATACCAAAGATTGCATGTGGTCTTCAAGCATACCTACAAAACAAATTAGGTTTTATTAGGTACCCAATTTGCTTTGGGTCCTTCATAATTAGTTCCTTTCTTTACCCACACATAATGCCCACTTGCCACACTAAAGTTTCTAACATAGCAAGCATTAGGTGTATGGCCTTTAATACCACAATAAAAACAAGTAGGTACAAAATTACTTCTATATATTGAAGGATAAGATTTCTTCTTAGGAAATGTTTTCTTCTTAGGATAATGATGAACCACTTTAGGTTTGTTCACTTTCTCTTTGGATGATTGATCACTAGCCTTAACAAAGATAGTTTTATTAGAACTTGGTTTTCAAAACTTTGAATATCCAAGTCCACTTTTATCATTGGAATATCTTTGTTGGCTAATAACACCTTCCAATCCAATTTGACCTTTTTCATATATTTCAATAACTCTTTTTAATTGGACAATTTGGAAATATAGTGATTCACAATTTTTGCATACAAAATTCTGTTTTTGTTCATCACTTAATTTTTGTTTTTCTTCTTTGAAATCTTTTTCATAGTTTCACATTTTTCTTCTAAAGATGAAAATTGTTTCTTTTGAGATGAAATAGTTTTATACAGAATTTTGCATTCATTTAATAGTTCATCTATAGCACCTTGTGCATCACTATCAAAAAGACAAAATTCATTACTAACCTCATCATCTTCATTATCGGAATGGTGTGAGGCCATCAATGCTAGATTTGCACTTTCATCACTATCAGAATCGGATGAAGAACTCATTTCATTAGCCTCCCATGCAACATAGGCCTTTTTCCCTTTGTAGCCACCTTTCTTGGAGAGTTTCGGACAATTCGACTTTATATGACCTTGCTTACCACATTCATAACATGTGACTTCTTGTGTTGATGTGGAAGCTTCCCCTTTCTTAAATTGTTTCTTCCTTTTTACATGGGAAAATGATTTTTCATTTCTACCAAAGAACTTACCAAGCCTTTTAACAAGAAGCATGAAATTTTCATCTTCTTCTGGATTGTCTTCCTTTTCAACTTCCTTGGAATCAATATTTAAGGCGATATTATTCGATTTCTTCTCTTGATTTTCATGCTTTTCAAGTCTTCCGAGTTCCGTTTTGATATTCTTGAAGTTTTTCAAACAACGTTGTGGAAGTCATTGAAGAAAGACTTTTCTTTTCCGAAATTGCAGTTACCTTTGGTTGCCATTCCCTAGTTAAGGATCTAAGTACTTTCAGATTTAGTTCATCATTCGTCAAAGTCTTACCAAGAGCACTTAGATGATTTGTCAAGTGCACGAATCTCTTTTGCAAGTCAAGGATGGTTTCTCTGGGCTGCATTCGAAATAGCTCGTATTCTTGACTCAAAGTATTTAGTCTTTATCTTTTAACTTCAATAGTTCCTTCATGAGTTTGTACCAAGGTATCCCATATTTCTTTCGTCGTTTTGCATGCCGAGACACAGAAGAATTCATCCATGCTAAGTGCACCTTGAAGAAGATTGATTGCCTTTTTATCATAGAGGACATTTTTCTTATCATCTTCATCCCATGCAGCTTTAGGCTTTAATGAGCCAGCACCATCGATCACCGTTATAGGAATAAATGGACCATTCTCGACAACATCCTATATTTCTTCTCCTTGGGCTTCTAGATGTGACTTCATGCGTATTTTCCAGAAGTCAAAATATTCACCACAAAATAGAGGAGGCTTATTGTTACTACCACCATCTCTGAAAACGGGATTTTGATTTGCGGAAGCCATTCTGGATGCCAATTGTAAGTACGAAGTGCGCCTAAGAGGGGGGGTGAATTAGGTATTTTAAAAAGTTTCTGGTTTTAGTGATGATGGATATTATTTTTCTGGTTTATGGTGAGTTTATGAAAGAGTAAAGTGTAGAAAACTAAAGAGACACAAGCGATATATCCTAGTTCCCCTCACAGTCCGAGAGTACTCCAGTCCCCTTTCAACATGAAAGAGATTTCCTTATAGTTGGAAAACTTAAAGAAGAACTACCAAAACCAAGAACAATCCTTTTGGACCAAGAACAATCCACTTGTATTTTTCATTATGTCAACAATGAGAACAATCCTCTCAAAGTGACTTTACTTGTATCCAACAATCCTGGAAAAACAAGATTTAAAAATCACTTGAACTTATTTTCAACAATCCTGAAAAATAAGCAAGTATAGCTATATTTGATTTGAGTGAGTTTGTGTAGCAATTATCACTTTGAGTGATTTTATCAATGAATTGATCTTCTCTTCCAATAAAAATAGTATACAATGACTTATGATATATAATGCTCAAAGTTTTCTGGTTGACAATATGTGAAAGTATGCAGAAAACTTGTGTATGAAAGTGTATCAATGCTTGAGTTTGATTTTTTGAAAATTCAGAAAATATGATTGGAAGAGGTGCTTAAAATGATTTTGAAAATGAGTATTTATATTGTGATACGGCGGGAGAACTGACTTTGTGGATTTTACGTTTTATCGCAAGTGCCGCGGTTAGCAAGAGTCACCACCAACTTTTCTTTTATCCAAAAGGAAAGGTGAAAAAGCACAGGAAAGACCTTTGAGATTGCTTCTTGAGTTTGGGGGGTAGATTATGAAAAGGGGATGTATTAGCACCCTTTTCATCCATGGTTTTCCATGGGCTCTTAGTTACTTGCTAGATCACTTGCTTTTGTTTGGAATTGTGCTTTGTGTGGTTTTTGAAAGTATTTTTTTAGAAAAGACGCCATCATTTTGGCAAACTTTGTAATGATTCTCATTCATAAGAATGTATACAAAGTGTTGATCTTTTGAAAATGTTTTCAAGTTTGAAAGATGTTTTGAAAGTGTAGGTGTTTGTTTTAAAAATAGCAAGGATGTTTTATTTTGAAATTGAGCAAGTAACTAGGAACATTCTACCTACTCAAAAGCCTTTCTTGTTTCTTTTCTCTTTCCTTTGACATTGTTATCTCACCATAGATTTGGTAAGCAACCCTATCTTTGGATGTAAACGGGACGGGCATGGGTCATTGTTGTACCCCAAAATTTTCCCTCCCATATTCTTCAAGATTTGCCAAGTCAATGCTTCAAAATCTCCCAAGGGTTGCACAGTTCAAGGGCCTCCTAACAGTCAAAAACTAGGGTTTTGGTTCTGGCAAAGAAATTGAAGTTTACAAGGGTCCAAACAAGTTCCACATGCCTACAAACATGGTCAAGCATCCTCAGGTCAAGTTTCAAGACTTACAGCACAAAGTTGCACAGTCAAAAACCCTAATTGCTCAACAGTCAACTGTAGGGGTAAAATGGTCATTTGACAGTCAAAAGTTCAAATTTTTGATCAACATATTATTTTGAAGCCACAAACATCATTTGATCAATTCTTGATCATGATTTTCAAGGTATGGCTCAAAAAGTCTCAAGATGCAAAATATTCCATATTTGGACAGTTGAAAAAGTCAACTGTAACTTGACCAGGGCATAACTTCCACATGGTTCATCAGAAAAATTCCATCCAAATCTCATTTTGAATAGAAAGACATTTCCTACAACTCCTTTTCACACTTCAAGTCCAAGAAATGCTCTCACAAAAAGTTATCAATTTCAACATTATAGGTCATTTTCAAAAGTCAACAAAAAGGGACTTTAAGTCAAAGGCCATAACTTGAGATTGGTAAATCAAAATGACATGGGACCAAAGGCATTGGTTAGAGGACTTCAAGACTTTTCCAAAATGTCCAATAACATGATCAAAGATTAAAAATTGAGCAAGATATGCCTTGTGGAAGTTGGGAAATTTTTGAGAATTTTGAAAAGTCAACGTTACTTCAAATGCCCCAAAATTGCTAATGGGCCACACTTTCTTCCAAGATTCATCATCCAAAGGCTATGCACGACCATTTGGCCCAAAGGGGATTTATTTCATCATTTTTATTATTTATTTGAATTTTTAATCACCATTAATTCATTTAATTAAATAAAATATGAAAAAAATACAAAACAAATGTGTTTGAATCTTTTTATGCAGCATATGCCCTCATTGGTTACCCAAGATCTCGTGCACATCAAAAAAGGGAAGATTTGGTGAAAATTGGCATGTTATTCATGGAAAAGATTTGAAAAAATATTCATTGAAAATCAAATATTTGATACATCAATGCAAAGGCTTTTTGACTCAAATCTTTACCCTAATTCGTCCCATACATAAGTCAGAACCTAACCCTAGTGCAAACAACCTTCAAGCTGCGCCTCATATCACAAACACACTTTGCAATTTTTGGTGAAAAAGTCAAAACTAAAAACTGCATTAGAGGATAATTCAAAGCGAAATATCAATTCCAATAGCTTGCCAAGGCATCAAGGAACCTAACTGAATCCTTTTCCACGCTTCTAGCATCAAGAATTGGTACATAGAAGTCAAAATTTCTCATACTTTATGCATAATCGTATTTGAATTTCTGGGCATTCTCCATACATTTTGATTGTTATTTTATACTAACATGGACCTTCTGAGTCTATTGATATTGTTTAATTGAGTTTTTATAGCCTATACGCAAAGTTGCCATTGGAGCTCATTAGGTTTTCAGAGGTTTAAATTTGGGGCTTCCTTATTCTGGAAAAATTGGCCAACAAGACCTGGACCACTGAATTCACGACCTTCATACAAATCCATTACACATGTCGCGCTCAATTTATGAGCAACCAGGGCCTATTCGTTATTTTCGTGTTTACCACTTAGTGGGGGTTTAAAACCCCCGCTATCCTTTTCTCTTTTTTTCAGGTCAAAACGAATGAGTGGAGAAGATGATGATTTGTCTCAATGTGATAGGGCCATTCAAATTTCAGCGCGTTTTTTGATTAACAGCGTTAGCGTGTTTGTTTTTTTATATATTAATTGTTATCCATTATTATTACAAAGTGACAAAGCAACTCAGTTGGTGGAACGTAGTGCTGGCAAGCCTTAGGACCTGGGTTCAATTCCCAGGTCCCCTCCCTTTCTCAATATATTTTGTTTTAATGTGATTCCATGTAGTTCCAACCCCAGGGCCTACCATGCGTCTTCATGTCTGTGTTTGCCACGCGCCCACTGATCTCAATCCAATGGCCATGATCTGAGGAGCACCCTATGCATTGGTCAATGGAGCCACACGTGACTACCAGAAGTCAACCAGGCCTCCAATAAATGGGCCATATTGCTGGCAACATAACCTTCAAATTGGGGTCAACACCCCCCATTGGTTTGCTTTTTCATTCTCTTTATTTTTTGTTTTATTTTATTTGTTTTATTTAGTTTTAGTTTAATTCCTTAAATTAATTTTTCTTTAACATAAAAAATAACAAAAAAATCAGAAAGACAAAAAAATATAAATATATTTTATTTAATGTTATTTTGTAAATAAACTTTATTAATTAATTTAGTTTTTTGATTCTAGGTTTAATTCTAATATTTTTCTTAATAAACTAAAAAAATGTAGAATTAGGGTTTTAAATACTTTTATTCCTTCTTTTCTTTTCACCATATTTAGTAATTAATTATTTATTTTGTAAATAAATTTGCCATGTAATTAATTAGGTTAAAATTAGGGTACAAACTTAAACATTTTTTTAATAAATTAAAAATAGTTTAGAATTAGGTTTTAATTCCATTAATTCTCGTTAAACTCCATAAATGCAAAAACTCCAAAAATTCTTTCTTTTATTTTCTTTTAATCAATTTCATGATTCCAATTTAATTTCCTTAAAAGGGTCCAACGCCCTCGCATTCGATCACAATTCTATTTCGCGCGCTTATTTTATTTCCTTTTTATAAAATTCATGTAATTATCCCAAAGCCATGTAATAGATTAATTAGACATTTATCTTTCCGCATTTTTATTTTATTTCAAATCGGGTCTTGGATTAATTTGGCGATGTAGACCCGCGCCTTTATAATAGCGTAGGACTTTTAATTCCGCATCTTTTAAACTGTTAATAACTTGCATGAAAGAATGAATGCAAAAATAAAAGCAACGCGTAGATCACCAATGCATGAACAAGATAAACATGAATGAGCATGACACACAAATCACACACCACCCCTAGGGTGCGCCTCATTGTTGCCTTGCCCCTCGAAAGGTGGTCGTCGAGTAGAGGATGTTTTAGTAAGTCCTCATGTCCATGAACATGGCATGAGGGTAGCTTCTAAGGTGTCTTCCTATTGCTCCGGTGATCACCATGTCCCGAACCCTCGAATTGACCCGAACACCTCCAACGGTGGTGCTACCTACCTCTCAATGGTGGGATGGCACTACTTTAAGGACATTTACACAGACGAATTCCTTAGGGTAGGTAGATAACTCGTAGATACTTGCTCTAATTTCAAAACAAATCAAAAAAATACTTTTCACACCGACACTTTTCAAAAAGCTTTCGAAAGCAACTTTTCAAACACTCTTGAGGACTGATACAAGAGTCGAACTGAAATTTTCAAAGAAACTTTTTTAAACCCACAGTTGAAAAGCAAACAAACCATTTTGAAAACACAAATGAGCAAGTATCTAAGAGCCCGTGTGTTGCACCCCAAAATTTGCCCTCCCATATTCATCAAGATTTGCCAAAGTCAAGGTCACAAAATGCCCCAAGGGTTGTGCAGCTCAACTGTCTCCTAGACAGTCAAAACTAGGGTTTGTGTTCTGATCAAGAAATTGAAGTTTTCAAGGACCCAATCAAGTCTCATATGCTTATAAATATGGTCAAGTATCCTCATGTCAAGTTTCAAGGCATTCAGCTCAAAATTGCACAGTCAAAACCCTAGATTGCACTACAGTCAACTGTAGGGGCAAAATGGTCATTTGGCAGTCAAAAGTTCAAATTTTTGGTCAACATATCATTTTGAAGCCACAAACATCATTTGATCAATGCTTGATCATGATTCTCAAAATTTGGCTCAGAAATCATCAAAGATGCAAAAGTTGCTATATTTGGACAGCTGAAAAAGTCAACTGAAATTGACCAGGGCATAACTTTCACATGGATTATCAGAAAAATTCCATCCAAAGCTCATTTTGAAGAGAAAGACATTTCCTACAATTCATCTTCATGTTCCAAGTCCAAGAAATGCTCTCACAAAAAGTTATCAATTTCAACATTATAGGTCATTTTCAAAAGTCAACAAAAAGGGACTTTAAGTCAAAGACCATAACTTGAGATTGGTAAATCAAAATGACATGGGACCAAAGGCATTGGTTAAAGGACTCAAAGAACTTTCCAAAATGTCCAAGAACATGTGAAAAGCTTAAAAATTGACCAAGTTATGCCTTGTGGAAGTTGGGAAATTTTTGGGAAATTTGAAAAGTCAACATTGATGCAAAAGGCCTAAAAATGCAAATGGGCCCATTTTTCTTCCAAGTTTCTTCATGCCAAGCCTATGCACGACCACTAGGCCCAAAGGGAAGTATTTTCATATTTTTTAATTATTTATTTGAATTTATATTAATTTATATTCATTTAAATCATTTTAATACATGGAAAATATCAAACTTAACCTAAAAAAATCTTTTCATGCATGTTTATTCTTAATATTTCGTGCATATCCCAATTAGGCAAATTTTGATGAGATTTGAGCATAATTGAACCAAAAACCATGAAAAAAGATTCAAAAAAGATCTTAACAAATCAAAGATTGAAAACAATTATTGCTTTGGATTTTATTCAATATTTTTGACCTAATAGCTTCCCTATATGATCAGAATCAAAGACCTAATGCAAAAGGACTGAAAGCTGCGCATAAACGAGCCATTGCAAATTGAAAATTTCTCATAAAACTCAAATACTGAAATCAGGGTTTTAGGTCGATTCAAGCTTCAATCTTCACCCCATTAGCATCCTGAGACATCATTGAACACTTCTCAATCATTAACAACGACCAAAACGCCCTGAATCGGTACCCTTAAGTCAAACTGCACCTCAAAATTTCTGAATTCGCATAGCACGATCCAAGCATATTTGTGCATTTTTATTTATGTATTCATGTTCATGATGATGTTTCTAAACTAACTGAAGCGTTTGATTGCATTTTTATGCCATATATATGAATCTGCCATGATCGTCCTCTAGGGTTTGCAGGTTTCAAAATTAGGGGTTTCTTAATCAAGAAAAATCAGAGCTCCAGATGACCACCAATGGATTCAACGCATCTGGACGAAACAATCTAGACCATCGCGCCTAATTTATGTTGAGAAACGAGCTAATCGTTATTTTTTGTAAACTGGCCTAAGACAACATTTCTAAAACCGTTGCTGTAGGCTTATGTTTCAGAAAAATAAAAAAAAAGGAATGAAGAAGAAGACTATGTGGCATGCTGTAATTCGTTAATTCAAATCTGGCGCGCTTCCCTCCACTAACTCTACTTTTCTTTTATATTATTTGCGTTATATTATTTGTTAAATGAAATGCACATGGCTCAGTGGGCAGGGACAACGCTTGTGACCTTCAAGACCTGGGTTCAAGTCCCAGGTCTGGCAAATGCTTAATATTATTTTTCAAAACAAAATCCTATGTTGTACTAACATCCAGGTACATCATGTTCTCTCACCATCAAGCCATACACGTGTCCCAGACAACCAAATCAAAGGCATGGATTCCAGGAGTACAATGAACATCAGTCAGCGCATGATACACAAGCCAAAAAGTCAAACAATGGCATGCTTAATGGGCCAAAAGTCCAGGCCTATACCTCCAATTTTGGGACTACACCCCACCCTGGTTTGCCAATTTTAATTACTTTTCTTATCTTTTTAATTGTTATTTTAATTGTTATGTTTTATTTTAAGTATTGTTTATTTAATTTTTAATCAAAACACAAAAACATCATAAAATTCAGAAAAGGCCAAAAATATAATTTTTATATTATAATTATTTTCACAAATTAATATGTAAATTATTTAGTTTAATTAGGTTTCTAACTTTAATTCCTTTTAATAAAAATCAAAAAAATGTAGAATTAGGTTAAGTGATAATTTTTAATCTTTCCCTTTTTTTCCTCACAATATTATTATTTATTATTTTATTTTTATAATTAAATGTACATGAATAAAATTAGGATTTAATTTAGATCATATTTTAATTCTTTCTTAATAATTAAAAAATATTAGAATTAGGGTTTGCCTTTTAATTTAATTTCAATTAACTTCTTTTCCTTATTAAATCTAAAAAATACAAAAATATCCAAAACATTTAATTTTTAATTTTTTTATTTTAATTCATTAATTTAATTATTTTTGCAAAAGGGTCCAACGCCCATTGTTTTAATTTAATTGCGCACATTTACTTTATGTCGTTCATTATAATTATGTAATTGTCCCAAAGCATTGTAATTTAAATTTCCTACACTTTATTTTATCGCTTTACTTATTTTCCGCTAAATCGGGTCCGGTTTAATTTTGGCGATGTGGACCCGCGCCTTTGTAATAGCCGTAGATTTATTTTTTCGCAAACTTTATAACTGTTAAAAATGCATGCAAGAATGAATGGACAAATTAAAATCAAGCGTAGAACACCAATAACATGACAAAAGACAAAAATACTTGAAACATGACACACAATTCGCACACACCACCCCTAGGGTACGCCTCACTGTTGCCTTTCGAAAGGTGATCGTCGAGTAGAGGATGTTTTAGTAAGTCCTCATGATCCGGGAACCTGGCATGAGGGTAGCTTCTAAGGTGTCTTCCCATTGCTCCGGTGATCACCACGTCCCTAAAATCGAATTGACCCGAACACCTCCAACGGTGGTGCTACCTACCTCTCAATGGTGGGATGGTACTACTTTTAAGGACATCTACACAGACGAATTCCTTAGGGTAGGTAGGTTCTCAAGGATACTTGCTCTAATTTCAAAAACAAACAAAACATCTTTTCACACCAACACATTTTCAAAAGCTTTCAAAGCAAATTTTTCAAACACTCTGACGTACGAGTCGAACTGAAATTTTTCAAAGAAACTTTTTAAGCCCACATTGAAAAGCAAACATTTTTGAAAACACATTGAGCAAGTATCTAAGAGCCCATGGATAACCATGGATAGAAAGGGTGCTAACACCTTCCCTTTCTATAACCCACCTCCCGAACCGAGAGCAATCTCTTTAAGGAATTTTTCTGTGCTTTTGTCCTTTCCATTTGGAGAAAATAAAAGACGGTGGCGACTCTTGCTTCCGCGACATTTTGCGAACCAGCGTTAAACAGTCAGTTCCAGATCCACCGATCACAGAACTGGCGACTCTGCTGGGGACAACTATAAAGTGAGGTGTACCTTAGGGCTAGCTTATAACTATGTTTTCAATTGTTTTCCTTGTGTGCTTTAAATTGTGGGTTGCATGGGAGTTCTATAGATCCTAACCCGGATCTGGGGGATACCTTTCTTAGAAAGTAGCAACAAGACTGTGAGGGAACTGTGCGGGGTATACCGACATGGTTGAAACAGTCTGCTACGTTGATGTGGCACTTTGGTGTGTACCGGTAACCCTTGAGTTCAGTCAAGGAGAGTACGGGGCTTCCGCGTGGTGTCATGAAGCATCAACAGACCTTAGGAACCTTAATTGAACTATCTTGGCCTCTTTAGGGTAGTGAGATAACTGACTTTGGTGCAGTCCGAGGTTGGTTGATACTCGATACTACACTCAATTGAGGGTTGCTTTCCTGGAATATTTCGGTCGCCAGTTCAGTGGCTAAATCGAAACGATGAACAATGAAAGCAATCCCGTGATATTGGGAACCTTAGAACCCGGTTACTTTGATTAGGACAGGTTGAACTCACCAACTTCAAGAGGGTAATACCCAGACCCCATGCTGGCCTTAAACCCTAAGGGCTTCTCTTGTGTGACTTGCGTGCCTTCGTACTTGACTACTTGCATGCTTGTTATCTGACCCTTGATGTCTTGCAGGTTTTGTTCATAGTCTTTAATTAGGACTTATAACAGGGTGTACTAACCACTTGCAGGTTCTGTTTATAGTCCTTGATTGGGACTCATGACAGGTTTTACTTAGGTTTCTTGCAGGTTTTGTTCATAGTCCTTAATTGGGACTTATAACAGGGTGTACTAACTACTTGCAGGTCTTGTTTATAGTCCTTAATTGGGACTCATAACAGGGTACTAAGTTTTCTGGCAGGTCTTGTTTATAGTCCTTAACTAGGACTCATGACAGGGTTTACCAAATTTCTTGCAGGTGTTGTTTGTAGTCCTTAACAAGGACTCATAACAGGGTACTAAGTTTCTTGCAGGTTTTGTTTATAGTCCTTAATCGGGACTCATAACAAAGTATACTGAATTTCTTGCAGGGTCTGTTTATAGTCCTTAATTGGGGCTCATAACAGGGTTTACCCACATCACCCCATGCATAGCATGACATCATACCATTGCATACCATCGCATACATCCTAACCCATTTCAAGGATCTCAAGGGCTTGTGATGCAGGTCATGATGAACAACTATCCCAGCAAGGGGCAAAGGGGATTTATTTTCCCCTAGCCAGGGTTGTCAGGGGCTATGACCCACTTGATATGGTGAGCCTTTAACCCTTGGAAGAAAGACTCTCAACAAATATGAAGTTCTTTCAATCAAGCTACCGGATCCAAATGCTAACAAATTTTCTTGTTTATCCCGCGAGATACTTGAAAACATTGCATGCATGTCATACACATCATTGCATAACAGGTACCATTGATTGCAGGTCACTTACCCTGGTTCGCTGTTTATTTCAGCAATGGCTTCCCAACAAGATAACCAGGACCTTCACACTCAAGAGACTCAGTTCAAAGAGATCTTCCTAAGCCTATCCAAGGGACAGGAAGAGTTGAGGACACTCCTTATGGGGAATCTGGTCAGAAAGAGTCCTGAAGATGACAAGGACGAACAGCTGAAACGTCTACAAGCTGAGGTAGACACACTGAAAACCCAGATACTGGGACAAAGGGTACTCATCCAAGGTTTAGCTCAGGAGCAAGGAGAGCTGAGGGCTATGATCAGTCAGCTTCATCAAGACATGAAGCAACCAGCCCAAGTCAGGGATCCAGTCATTAATCAACTCCCAAGAAGTCCAATGAATAGACCTCTCCAAGCTGCTATTACTTCACAGGTCCAACAACGACCTCGCCAAGAACAACGGACTGGTCAGAGCAAACCAGACAAGCCTAAAAGGCAGTTCACCAAGCTCAACGTGTCACCGTCTCAAGCTTTACAACAATTGTTGAGGTTGAATCTGGTGACGTTAAGGGACCCTCCTAAGAATCCCAACACAGCCTCCCCAAAATACAAGTCTAAGGAAAGATGTGCATACCACTCTGGCAGTCCAGGCCATGACACCGACGACTGTTGGGCTCTGAAGAATAGGATCCAAGACCTGATTGAGGAAGGAGCTGTGGATTTCACCCAGATGGGCCAGACTGAATGCTCCTGCCATCCCTATCGGATGCACCATTTGAAGTAACAAGCCCTGAGATGAAAAGACTTTTGTTCATTAAGATTTTCAAGTTGTAATTTTCTTTTGTTCAAACACTTGCTCATGATTAAACGTTGTTATTTCATTAATGCATTGCATATGTCTGTTTTGGAAATTAATACAATTATTTTCATTATATTCAAATATCTTTTCATATTTTTTTTCTGATGTCAACTCTGGATCTAAAATTCTAAAGCCTCTTGAGGGAGGATGACGAAAACGATACCGCGATCATTACAGTATGCTTTTGAACAAACCCCGCTGATGAGGTACAGGCATTGTTTCAACCCCTAAACACTGGAGTTATAAGGATGATAATCCCTCGTCAACCCATCAGAGCCAAAGAAGTAGGAGTTTTTTATTTTCGAAAATTAAAACCCTTAATCATAACCTGGGGCAGGGTAGTCTCTCAGTGGATCCAAGTGCATAACGAATGGCACCGAAGAGATCCTTACGAAATGAACAAAGACCGTGATGGTTCAGAACAATCAAAAGGACAGGCAGTCATCATCAAAATTCATAAATGAAAAGCCCAAAAAGTCTAAACCTACAAAGGGGACTTATGAAACTGGGGCATCCCGCTGACTGTAATTCCAAAAAGGGAAACAGTTCAGACAAAAAAGAAAGGGATAACAAAAATCAAGAAAGAGGTCTTATAAACCCTCGACAAAAAATGACTGCCTATTCAGAATAAATCGTCAACATCTGAACCATTATTGGAACATCAAAGCAAAGACTCAAGCAAGGTCTAACGCACGATCAACTGAGTTTAGGTTTGGAGAACATCACGAAGAGCGGGTGGGTACAAATAATTTGAGCCTTTATCCTTTGTTTCTTAAACCGTGAACCAAAGCCACGTTATAACCCTCAAAAGTCCTAGCTGAAGCATGGGTTAGTTCGAAAGCATACTGTTACGAAAGGTATCCTGACTCCTGAAGGCCTACGGTAAATACGGAGTTGACATCATGTTTTACAAACATTCACATGTTTTATGAAAAGAATACATTTTCAAAATTCAAGACAGACTTAGGCTTTGCATTTTTAACATAACTTTGTTTGCATATGACTTTTTGTTTGAACAGCAGGAAATTCGCACGATGAATGCCTAGTGAACAAAAGCACTTCCAATCAAGGGGCACGACATGATCATGGTCTACCATCTGGGGCAGTTAAGTCAAGATCCAGAGAATCTCTCAAAAGGCCAAAAAGCCTGGGGCAAATCTCCGCCTGAGTTACTTGGGGCCTTCCAACAACAAATCTTGCACGATCAGACATCTTCTGGTAACATGGCAACACAAACAGCCAGGGGCACCCCCCTGCATTCTAAGAGCGTGGACATAGTCGAAAAGATACTACGCAAAATCAAAGACCCGCTAGGTTAACACACCTAGGCAAAAATAAGGGCTTCCCGACGAACCAAAAGGGTTCGGGCAAAATGAGGGATGAAATGAAAATCTGTACACCCGGCAAGTCGAAAACCTGAAAAGGCGGCTTGGGCAAAAATGGGTATCCCGGTGGACTGAAAACCCGAAAGGGCGGTCCAGGCAAAAGTTAGGGATTAAAGCGTGCGACTATGTCCTGTCATCCGGTCATCTGTCTACCAGAAGAAGGTTTGGCCACCAACAACTATCCGCTCCCACATCAGAAACAGGGGCAATAAAGAATGGTCCAAGCAATCTGATTGATCTGTCCTCCAAGGTATCAGGGTAAGCTCCGTTGAAGAACATAGCCAACGCAGTTCAAAACTTCCCCAAGAGAGTCCAATCCAGTTCCCCAGGAAAGTTGGAATACATACCCCCAAGCAATAAGATTACCCCCTCGCAGAACACGAACGCGTCGTCCGGCTTGATTTAAAGAGTTATTTCCTTAACAGGATATAACTGGGTTATCCTCAGCCAAAAGCTATGGAAAGAGCATCCCCGACGAAGTTCTCTTACCCCCAGCGAAGTCTATTAGCACTTCCAATACAGCAAAGATATCCTCAGCAAGTTACTATCAACATTCAGCAAAGCATCCCTCTCCCCACAGAATATTGCTTCCCAGCATGGTCGCTAGAGTATCTTTTCTCCCTGCAAAATCTTCCATTTGCCAAGTTTATTCCGCAACGGAGTCATCTTCTCCTACCGGTATTCTTGCAGTTATCATCCCCAGCGGAAGCAAAATCTAATCTTCAACATCAGCCCAGGATGCGACTTCCCGGCACCCGTCAGGGATTTATTTTCCTACGACGAAAACATACATTCATAAAACGTCACATACATCATTATAGCATGCATATGCATCATATTACACGAGTCTCACTGATCTTGAAAACATACAGTTCATGCATCATGATTTTGCATACAATTATGTTCTACCTTTTCAGGAAAAAGATCAATACAAAAATGACTACTATCAACTAATCGCAATTCATTCTAGATATAGTTTCAGATGTAAACCCAGCGATGGTGACGTTCTGATGCTGCTTCCAGAATTCCTTCTAGATATAGCTTCAGATGTAAACCCAGCGATGGTGACGTTCTGATACTGCTTCCAGAATTCCTTCTAGATATAGTTTCAGATGTAAACCCAGCGATGGTGACGTTCTGTTACTGCTTCCAGAATTCCTTCTAGATATAGTTTCAGATGTAAACCCAGCGATGGTGACGTTCTGATACTGCTTCCAGAATTCCTTCTCGATATAGTTTCAGATGTAAACCCAGCGATGGTGACGTTCTGATGCTGCTTCCAGATTCCTTCTAGATATAGTTTCAGATGTAAACCCAGCGATGGTGACGTTCTGATACTGCTTCCAGAATTCCTTCTCGATATAGTTTCAGATGTAAACCCAGCGATGGTGACGTTCTGATACTGCTTCCAGAATTCCTTCTAGATATAGTTTCAGATGTAAACCCAGCGATGGTGACGTTCTGATGCTGCTTCCAGATTTCCTTCTCGATATAGTTTCAGATATGACCCAGAAATGGTGACGTTCTGATACTGCTTCCCGGTATCCTTCAGATATAGTTTCGGATATGATCCAGAGATGGTGACGTTCTGATACTGCTTCCAGGTATCCTTCAGATATAGTTTCAGATATGATCCAGATATGGTGACGTTCTGATGCTGCTTCCAGATCTCCTTCCAGATATAAACCAGATATGGCAACATTCTGTCACTTATTCCAGTTGAAGATATTTCAAGACCTCCTCTAGTCCAGCTAAATCGATGCCCAACAGATTTTTCTGATAAAAACTCAGCAGTCCCCTATGGTTCCCTCTCCAGCGGTGTGTGAGGTAGTAATCCCTTTTTCAGATGTTTCCCTCTCCGACGATGAGTGTGAGGTGATATTCTCCCTATGGTTCCCTCTCCGACGATGAGTGTGAGGTGATATTCTCCCTATGGTTCCCTCTCCAGCGGTATATGAGGTAGTAATCCCTTTTTAGATGGTCCCCTCTCCGACGGTGTGTGAGGTGGTAAGTCCTTTTCAGATGTTTCCCTCTCCGACGTTGAGTGAGGTGATCATTCCTTTCAGATTATAATTGCCTATGGTTCTCTTCCCGATGTTGCAAAGATGGTAGTTCCCGCCAAGATTTTTCTCAACGAGCGTTGTTGAAGTTAAAGTCACACAAGGTTCTCTTACCATTCATGCTAAGGCAGTAACCATCCCTGGTTCATTCATCAGCGTTTGAAGCTCCAGATTCAGCTCCTGTAACCAGTCAGGATACATCTATACCAAGCATCTAAAACCAACTCCTGCAACGTGTCAGGTACTCGTTTTCTATTTTGCAGGTATGCAGGTTCTAGCTAAGGAGTCTCCCCCGCAATCAACATTCAGATGGCATCTATAAGCCCATCATCCAATCCAGCAATCTCCAAATGGCAGCTATAAGCCCATTCCCCCATCATCACTGCTACTATGTGAGCGCAAATTTCTGGGCACTCTAGTGTCCAATCATCTTTTACCTTCGGACTACGAAAGGCACATCAGCCAATCTGCATCCTCAGGTCTAAGAAGATTGAACAGGGGCAACTGTTGCACCCCAAAATTTGCCCTCCCATATTCATCAAGATTTGCCAAAGTCAAGGTCACAAAATGCCCCAAGGGTTGTGCAGCTCAACTGTCTCCTAGACAGTCAAAACTAGGGTTTGTGTTCTGATCAAGAAATTGAAGTTTTCAAGGACCCAATCAAGTCTCATATGCTTATAAAGATGGTCAAGTATCCTCATGTCAAGTTTCAAGGCATTCAGCTCAAAATTGCACAGTCAAAACCCTAGATTGCACTACAGTCAACTGTAGGGGCAAAATGGTCATTTGGCAGTCAAAAGTTCAAATTTTTGGTCAACATATCATTTTGAAGCCACAAACATCATTTGATCAATGCTTGATCATGATTCTCAAAATTTGGCTCAGAAATCATCAAAGATGCAAAAGTTGCTATATTTGGACAGTTGAAAAAGTCAACTGAAATTGACCAGGGCATAACTTTCACATGGATTATCAGAAAAATTCCATCCAAAGCTCATTTTGAAGAGAAAGACATTTCCTACAATTCATCTTCATGTTCCAAGTCCAAGAAATGCTCTCACAAAAAGTTATCAATTTCAACATTATAGGTCATTTTCAAAAGTCAACAAAAAGGGACTTTAAGTCAAAGACCATAACTTGAGATTGGTAAATCGAAATGACATGGGACCAAAGGCATTGGTTAAAGGACTCAAAGGCCTTTCCAAAATGTCCAAGAACATGTGAAAAGCTTAAAAATTGACCAAGTTATGCCTTGTGGAAGTTGGGAAATTTTTGGGAAATTTGAAAAGTCAACATTGATGCAAAAGGCCTAAAAATGCAAATGGGCCCATTTTTCTTCCAAGTTTCTTCATGCCAAGCCTATGCACGACCACTAGGCCCAAAGGGAAGTATTTTCATATTTTTTAATTATTTATTTGAATTTATATTAATTTATATTCATTTAAATCATTTTAATACATGGAAAATATCAAACTTAACCTAAAAAAATCTTTTCATGCATGTTTATTCTTAATATTTCGTGCATATCCCAATTAGGCAAATTTTGATGAGATTTGAGCATAATTGAACCAAAAACCATGAAAAAAGATTCAAAAAAGATCTTAACAAATCAAAGATTGAAAACAATTATTGCTTTGGATTTTATTCAATATTTTTGACCTAATAGCTTCCCTATATGATCAGAATCAAAGACCTAATGCAAAAGGACTGAAAGCTGCGCATAAACGAGCCATTGCAAATTGAAAATTTCTCATAAAACTCAAATACTGAAATCAGGGTTTTAGGTCGATTCAAGCTTCAATCTTCACCCCATTAGCATCCTGAGACATCATTGAACACTTCTCAATCATTAACAACGACCAAAACGCCCTGAATCGGTACCCTTAAGTCAAACTGCACCTCAAAATTTCTGAATTCGCATAGCACGATCCAAGCATATTTGTGCATTTTTATTTATGTATTCATGTTCATGATGATGTTTCTAAACTAACTGAAGCGTTTGATTGCATTTTTATGCCATATATATGAATCTGCCATGATCGTCCTCTAGGGTTTGCAGGTTTCAAAATTAGGGGTTTCTTAATCAAGAAAAATCAGAGCTCCAGATGACCACCAATGGATTCAACGCATCTGGACGAAACAATCTAGACCATCGCGCCTAATTTATGTTGAGAAACGAGCTAATCGTTATTTTTTGTAAACTGGCCTAAGACAACATTTCTAAAACCGTTGCTGTAGGCTTATGTTTCAGAAAAATAAAAAAAAAAGGAATGAAGAAGAAGACTATGTGGCATGCTGTAATTCGTTAATTCAAATCTGGCGCGCTTCCCTCCACTAACTCTACTTTTCTTTTATATTATTTGCGTTATATTATTTGTTAAATGAAATGCACATGGCTCAGTGGGCAGGGACAACGCTTGTGACCTTCAAGACCTGGGTTCAAGTCCCAGGTCTGGCAAATGCTTAATATTATTTTTCAAAACAAAATCCTATGTTGTACTAACATCCAGGTACATCATGTTCTCTCACCATCAAGCCATACACGTGTCCCAGACAACCAAATCAAAGGCATGGATTCCAGGAGTACAATGAACATCAGTCAGCGCATGATACACAAGCCAAAAAGTCAAACAATGGCATGCTTAATGGGCCAAAAGTCCAGGCCTATACCTCCAATTTTGGGACTACACCCCACCCTGGTTTGCCAATTTTAATTACTTTTCTTATCTTTTTAATTGTTATTTTAATTGTTATGTTTTATTTTAAGTATTGTTTATTTAATTTTTAATCAAAACACAAAAACATCATAAAATTCAGAAAAGGCCAAAAATATAATTTTTATATTATAATTATTTTCACAAATTAATATGTAAATTATTTAGTTTAATTAGGTTTCTAACTTTAATTCCTTTTAATAAAAATCAAAAAAATGTAGAATTAGGTTAAGTGATAATTTTTAATCTTTCCCTTTTTTTCCTCACAATATTATTATTTATTATTTTATTTTTATAATTAAATGTACATGAATAAAATTAGGATTTAATTTAGATCATATTTTAATTCTTTCTTAATAATTAAAAAATATTAGAATTAGGGTTTGCCTTTTAATTTAATTTCAATTAACTTCTTTTCCTTATTAAATCTAAAAAATACAAAAATATCCAAAACATTTAATTTTTAATTTTTTTATTTTAATTCATTAATTTAATTATTTTTGCAAAAGGGTCCAACGCCCATTGTTTTAATTTAATTGCGCACATTTACTTTATGTCGTTCATTATAATTATGTAATTGTCCCAAAGCATTGTAATTTAAATTTCCTACACTTTATTTTATCGCTTTACTTATTTTCCGCTAAATCGGGTCCGGTTTAATTTTGGCGATGTGGACCCGCGCCTTTGTAATAGCCGTAGATTTATTTTTTCGCAAACTTTATAACTGTTAAAAATGCATGCAAGAATGAATGGACAAATTAAAATCAAGCGTAGAACACCAATAACATGACAAAAGACAAAAATACTTGAAACATGACACACAATTCGCACACACCACCCCTAGGGTACGCCTCACTGTTGCCTTTCGAAAGGTGATCGTCGAGTAGAGGATGTTTTAGTAAGTCCTCATGATCCGGGAACCTGGCATGAGGGTAGCTTCTAAGGTGTCTTCCCATTGCTCCGGTGATCACCACGTCCCTAAAATCGAATTGACCCGAACACCTCCAACGGTGGTGCTACCTACCTCTCAATGGTGGGATGGTACTACTTTTAAGGACATCTACACAGACGAATTCCTTAGGGTAGGTAGGTTCTCAAGGATACTTGCTCTAATTTCAAAAACAAACAAAACATCTTTTCACACCAACACATTTTCAAAAGCTTTCAAAGCAAATTTTTCAAACACTCTGACGTACGAGTCGAACTGAAATTTTTCAAAGAAACTTTTTAAGCCCACATTGAAAAGCAAACATTTTTGAAAACACATTGAGCAAGTATCTAAGAGCCCATGGATAACCATGGATAGAAAGGGTGCTAACACCTTCCCTTTCTATAACCCACCTCCCGAACCGAGAGCAATCTCTTTAAGGAATTTTTCTGTGCTTTTGTCCTTTCCATTTGGAGAAAATAAAAGACGGTGGCGACTCTTGCTTCCGCGACATTTCGCGAACCAGCGTTAAACAGTCAGTTCCAGATCCACCGATCACACCGTGGATAACCATGGATAGAAAGGGTGCTAACACCTTCCCTTTCTATAAATCTACCTCCCGAACCGAGAAACAATCTCTATAAGGAATTTTTCTGTGCTTTTGTCCTTTCCATTTGGAGAAAATAAAAGACGGTGGCGACTCTTGCTTACCGCGACATTTCGCGAACCAGCATTAAACAGTCAGTTCCAGATCCACCGATCACAGAACTGGCGACTCTGATGGGGATACTTTAAAGTGAGGTGTACCTTAGGACTAAGATCACTGTGTTTTCAATTGATTTGACTTGTCTGCTTTAAATTGTGGGACTGTCTTGGGAGTTCTATAGATCCTAACCCGGATCTGGGGATACCTTCTTAGAAAGTAGCAACAAGGCTGTGAGGGAACTGTGCGGGGTATACTGACATGGTTGAAACAGTCTGCTACGTTGATGTGGCACTTTAGTGTGTACCGGTAACCCTTGAGTTCAGTCAAGGAGAGTACGGGGCCTCCGCGTGGTGTCGTGAAGCATCAACTGACCTTAGGAACCTTAATTGAACTATCTTGGCCTCTTTAGGGTAGTGAGATAACTGACTTTGGTGCAGTCCGAGGTTGGTTGATACTCGATACTACACTCAATTGAGGGTTGCTTTCCTGGAATATTTCGGTCGCCAGTTCAGTGGCTAAATCGAAACGATGAACAATGAAAGCAATCCCGTGATATTGGGACCCTTAGAACCCGGTTACTTCTAATAGGACAGGTTGAGCCCACCAACTTCAAGAGGGTAATACCCAGACCCCATGCTGGCCTAAACTCTAAGGGCTTGTCTTGTGTGACTTGTGTGCCTTACATGTTTGCCTTTGTAAATATTTGTGGTGTGTTTAATCATAGCATCATGACATCATCCAGCATCATATGCATTGACTAACCATTTCAGGGGTTCGAATCTTCATCTTTGTTCTTGTTTTCTAGGACATGGAAACTGTTCGCAGAAAGACAATTCAAATCAGCCTTGTAAGGATCCCTCCTCAGCTTAAGGAGCTTATATCCAGGATTCCCGAGAGCTCTTCATTCAGTGAAAGACATGGAAGACTCATCAGCTTGGTCAATACCAACATTGAGGAAGATATGATAAAGGTCCTGTTCCAGTTCTTTGACCTTCTGCATCACTGTTTCACTTTCCTGGATTATCAGCTGGTACCTACATTGGAGGAGTTCTCCCGGCTTCTGAAGATCCCTATCCTTGATCAACTACCCTACAACGGTACGGAAAAGGAACCCAAGCTTGAAGAGATTGCTAAAGCCTTACACCTACAATCATCTGACCTCAAGGGACATTGGGAAGTTAGAAGTGGTATCAAAGGGTTCTTAGCCAGGTTTCTGTTTGAAAAGGCCCATGAATGTTGGAACTCCCTTGACTTACAAGCTTTTGAAGAAGTTGTGGCCCTCCTTGTCTATGGTTTGGTGTTGTTCCCTAACCCAGATCAGCTTATAGATATCAGTGCTGTCCAGATCTTCATGTCCAGGAATCCTATACCTACGTTGCTGGGGGACATCCTTCACTCATGTTACACTCGAACCATGAGAAAAAGAGGTGTCCTTATGTGCTGCACTCCCCTCCTGGGAAGGTGGTTTATTTCGCACCTTCCACAATCAGTTTTGAAGAATGAGCGGGGTTTGAGATGGTCACAACGGTTGATGACTCTTACACATGCAGATATACATTGGTGCCCTCGGTCCAGAGAGGATGTCACTATCATTGATCGTTGCGGGGAGTACCCTAATGTTCCTTTACTTGGAATCAGAGGAGGTATTACTTACAACCCATGCCTGGCTTGGAGACAGTTTGGTTATGCTCGGAGGGATGGCCCTCATGACATGTTAATTCCTGACATAGTTTTTGACTTCGACAACGATGCACAAGGACTTCGCCAGAGATTTATCAGAGCTTGGAAGATGCCCAGTAAGATAGACAGCAAGACACTGGGGCACAAGAATTCCATCCCATTGGAACCTTATCTCAAGTGGGTACGAGCCCGCTCCCAGAAGTTAGTAATGCCATATCCTCATATGCTCCCTGTGATCAAAGAGCCAGTCTCGGAAGGAGAGGTGTCCTACACCATTCAACATCCTGACATGCCCACGTCCTGGGAAGAGATGCAGAAGAGCTGGATCCAGCTTAAGGAAGAACAGAATTCTCTTGAGACCAGTCTACATGCTAGTGAAAAGAAGGTCTTGGAGCTCACCCGCCTATTGCACGAGGAGAGGAATCTCAACACCTACATAGCTCCAAAGAGGATGCGTAGTGTCTTTTGGGATTGATTTGCTTTGTAATACGTGCCCATGAGGCTTTGATGTACTGAACAATTATTTCCTTAATGATAACGTGTGTTCCTTTTTGTCTACAACAAATTTGAACTTTCGAATCCTTGAATGCATTACATAAACACATATCATTCATCATGTGCATAGCAGGTTTTCTTCTTTTCAGGTTGCTTACTGTTCTTCGCTGTTTATTTCAGCATCATGAACCCTGACTCATCATCAACCGAGATGTCTATCAAGGCTCTTCAGGCGCAGAACGCGCAATTTCAGGAACTGATCATGGGTTTGGCTCAAGGCCAAGAAGAGCTGAAGGCTTTACTCCTGAAGAAGGAGAAGAAGAAGAAGAAGAGAACTGTTCTTTTCAACTCGGGCCGAAGGTTTGGCAACACTCTGCAGAATGAAGAGGATGGTTCTTCTATAGGCAAGAGCAGTCCCCAAGGGGGAAAAGGTCCTAGTCCGGTAGTCTCTGACAACGAGACTGACTTTAATGAGGAACAGTATCCTCCTGCTGAAGACCGGTATAAGCAGTTGGAGGACAGACTGAATGCAATGGAGATCCAACAAGTGCCTGGGCTGGATTTCGGAGATTTGGGCTTATCTACTGGTGTGATTATTCCCCACAAGTTTAAGGCACCATCTTTCACCAAGTATGACGGGGCGTCTTGTCCCAAGCTACACCTCAGATCTTATGTGCGGAAGATTCAACCCTACTCAGTGGACAAGAACTTGTGGATCCACTTCTTCCAGGAGAGTCTTTCAGGGACTCATCTCGAATGGTTCTATCAGCTGGATGGGACCAAAGTTCGTAACTGGGAGGAGTTGGCTACTGCTTTTTATAAGCAGTATCAATATAATGCCGACCTTGCCCCTACACGTACTCAACTCCAGGGTATGTCGCTAGGGTCAAGCGAAGGTTTTAAAGAGTATGCACAGAAGTGGAGGGATCTGGCTGGCAGGGTGCAGCCTCCGTTAACTGACCGGGAGTTGGTAGACATGTTCTTGGGGACCCTATCTGGGCCATTTTTCAACCATCTTATCGGTAACTCGTCTGCAGGGTTCACTGATCTCATTCTGACTGGAGAGAGAATAGAGGCTGGAATGAAGTCTGGCAAAATTCAGAAGGGTGCATCTGCAAGTTCTGAGAAGAAGCCCTTTAAGAAGGAGGCCAGTGCTGTATATGGGTCTAGAAGACAAGAGAAACCTGAGCGCCGCCAATCTGTCAACGCGGTGATGATTGCTAAGCCTGCTGCCGCTCCTCGGCAAACCAATCCACCCAGGGCTGAAAGACCCAGGAGAGAGTTTACCCGTTTGAGTATGACCCTATCGCAGATCTTGCCACAGTTGCTATCCACCAATTTGGTGACTGTTAGAGAGGCCCTGAAAGTTGTGAATACTGCTTCTCCTAAGTACAACCCAAATGCCCGTTGTGCTTATCACTCCGATAGCCCGGGGCATTCCACTGATGACTGCTGGGCCCTAAGGAATAAGCTGCAGGACCTTATTGATACGAAGGAAGTACAATTTGAGGCATCTGAGAAGCCTAATGTAGTGACAGCTCCCCTGCCTGCTCATGGAGTGAATGCTATTGGGGACAAAGATGAAGTGGAAGAATCAGAGTTCAATAGTTGGATCTACCCGACGACTGATGGCGGATTGACCAATTGGATTGCTAAAGATCATACTCCTGTTACTTTTGTTACGCAGTAATAAACTCCTTTGTTTTGTTATTTGTAATAAACAATGATTTGAAACTCTATGGCCCGGTGTCTTACCCGGGGCACCGTGGCTTCATTTGTGAGGGTATATTAATTGTCATTTCATATATCATGAATAAAGACCTTGGACGTTTTCTCGCATTTCAAATCTTATGCTCCTTTTCTTTCTTTTCTTTATATATTGCAAAACAGCTGTATTTACACACACTCACTGGTAACGACTTTGCTACTGCCAGTTATGACTTCGAAAATCCGATCAACTTAGCCGAAGACGAAGGTGAAGATGATTGCGAAGTGCCTGGCGAGCTTGCAAGACTGTTACTTCAGGAAGAGAGGGCAATTCAACCACACGAAGAGCCAGTGGAAACAATAAATCTGGGTACTGATACAGACAGAAAGGAGGTAAAGATTGGTGCCAACCTAGAGCTCAGCGTGAAGCAACGGTTGAATCAGATGCTACATGATTATGTGGAGATCTTTGCCTGGTCCTACAAAGACATGCCTGGGTTGGATACCGATATCGTGGTCCATCATTTGCCTACCAAGGAAGACTGCCCTCCGGTTAAGCAAAAGGTCCTCCGTATGCGTCCAGAGATGTCTGAGAAGATCAAAGCCGAGGTTATGAAACAGTTCGACACCGGTTTCCTTGAAGTGACTTCTTTACCCTCAGTGGGTTGCTAATGTGGTGCCGGTACCTAAGAAAGACGGAAAGGTCAGAATGTGTGTCGATTACAGGGATCTGAACAGGGCCAGCCCTAAGGATGACTTCCCTCTACCTCACATTGATGTCCTGGTTGACAATACTGCTCAGCATAAGGTGTTCTCTTTCATGGATGGTTTTTCAGGTTACAATCAGATCAAGATGGTACCTGAAGACATGGAAAAAACTACCTTTGTTACTCAGTGGGGCACCTTCTGCTATAAGGTTATGCCTTTTGGACTGAAAAATGCTGGGGCAACCTACCAACGTGCCATGGTTGCTTTATTTCATGACATGATCCATCATGAGATAGAAGTGTATGTTGACGACATGATCGCAAGGTCCCAGACTGAGGAAGAACACCTAGATCATCTGCAGAAATTATTTGACCGACTGAAGTTGTACAAGCTGAGGTTGAACCCGAACAAGTGCACCTTCGGGGTAAGATCTGGAAAGCTGCTAAGCTTCGTTGTAAGTGATAAGGGTATTCAAGTGGACCCTGCCAAGGTTAAAGCTATTCAAGAGATGCCAGTTCCTAAGACAGAGAAGGAGGTCAGAGGCTTTTTAGGAGGCCTGAATTACATTGCTCGGTTCATCTCACACCTAACTGCTACCTGTGAACCAATCTTCAAGCTGCTGAAGAAAGATCAGGTAGTACGTTGGAACGATGAATGTCAGGCTGCTTTCGACAAAATCAAAGAGTATCTCCAAGAACCACCCATCCTTATGCCACCGGTTGAGGGGAGACCTCTGATACTATACCTGACAGTACTTGACAACTCAATGGGGTGTGTTCTGGGGCAGCATGACGAGTCTGGCCGAAAAGAGCATGCCATTTATTACCTTAGCAAAAAGTTTACCGACTATGAGACCCGATACTCACTGCTTGAGAAAACTTGATGCGCTTTGGTATGGGCTGCTCGCCAGCTGAGACAGTATATGCTGACTCACACTACCTTGTTGATCTCAAAGATGGATCCTATAAAGTACATATTTGAAAATCCTGCTTTGTCTGGGAGTATAGCAAGATGGCAAATGATCTTGACAGAATACGACATCCAGTACACAACCCAGAAAGCTATCAAAGGAAGTGTATTGGCAGACCACTTGGCACATCAGGCAGTAGACGACTATCAGTCAATGAACTTCGAGTTTCCCGACGAGAGCATCATGATAGTGACTGATTGTGAAGTACCTGGACCGGATGAAGGACCTGAGGAAGGATCCCGATGGTCTATGCACTTTGACGGAGCCTCCAATGCTTTGGGTAACGGTATCGGCGCTGTGATCATATCTCCTCAAGGCACTCATACTCCACTTACTGCCCGACTATGTTTCAACTGCACCAACAACATGGCGGAGTATGAGGCATGCATCATGGGTCTTCAAGCTGCGATCGATCTAAGGATCAAGTTTCTGAGTGTCTTCGGAGATTCCGCTCTCGTGATCAATCAGATCAAAGGAGAGTGGGATACAAAACATCCGAATCTTATTCCTTACAGAGAATGTGTGTTGACCTTGATCCCCCACTTCACAGAGATAACCTTTGAACACTTTCCGAGAGAGGAGAATCAGTTGGCGGACGCGTTAGCTACGATGTCTTCTATGTTCAAGGTCAAATGGGACAATGAGGCTCCCCAGGTCACTATCTGGAAACTGGACGAACCGGCATACTGTTGTGATCTTGAGACTGAATTGGTGACTGAGAAGCCTTGGTACCATGAGGTGAAGAGATATTTGGAAGCTCAGGAATACCCTGAAGGTGCATCTGTCAATGATAAGAAGTTTCTGAGAAGGTTCGCAGCGAAGTTCTTCCTTAGCAACGGCATCCTGTATAAGCGAAACCATGATTCGACCTTACTGCGTTGTGTGGATAAGACTGAAGCAGAAAGGATCATGGAAGAGCTACATGAAGGGACATTCGGAACACATTCCAGTGGACACACTATGGCAAAGAAAATCCTTCGGGCATGGTATTTCTGGTCCACAATGGAAGCCGACTGTTACCAACACTCTCGGACATGCCATAAATGCCAGATATATGCAGACAAGGTGCATGTTCTTCCAGTCCCTCTAAATGTTCTGACTGCGCCTTGGCCATTTGCGATGTGGGGCATAGATATGATCGGTGAGATTAAACCTACAGCGTCCAATGGGCATCGCTTCATCCTGGTAGCGATTGATTACTTCACGAAGTGGGTTGAGGCAGCTTCCTACGATACGGTAACCAAGACTGTTGTGGCACGGTTCATTCGACATAATCTGATCTATCGATACGGCATCCCTGAAAGAATCATTACAGACAACGGTACCAATCTCAATAACAAGATGATCACTGAGCTCTGCGAGCAGTTTAATATACAGCACCACAACTCTTCTCCTTACAGACCGAAGATGAATGGGGCTGTAGAAGCAGCAAATAAGAACATTAAGAAAATCGTGCAGAAGATGACAGTGACTTATAAAGATTGGCACGGGATGTTACCATTCGCTCTACATGGGTACCATACCTCAGCCAGGACGTCAACCGGGGAAACTCCCTTTTCCTTGGTCTATGGTATGGAGGCAGTCTTACCGATCGAAGTGCAGATACCCTCTCTCCGGATAATGAAGGATGCAGATCTGAACGAAGATGATTGGATCCAGACACGACTTGATCAGCTAAACTTAATTGACGAAAAGAGACTTGCTGCTATCTGTCATGGTCAGACGTACCAAAAACGAATGATCAGGGCATTTAACAAAAAGGTCAGACCACAAGAATATCAAGTTGGGGATCTGGTAATCAAGCGAATCATCCTTCCTCAGAGTGATCCAAGGGGCAAATGGACCCCTACGTACGAAGGGCCATTTGTGGTTAAACATGTGTTCTCAGGAGGAGCCATGATTCTAACCAACATGGATGGTGACGACCTTCCTCACCCCGCCAATGCAGACATAGTAAAAAGATACTACGCATAAAAAAGACCCGCTAGGTTGACATACCTAGGCAAAAATTAGGGCTTCCCGGCGAACCAAAAGGGTTTGGGCAAAATGAAGGGATGAAATGAAAAAAATATGTACACCCGGCAAGTCGAAAACCTGAAAAGGCGGCTTGGGCAAAAATGGGTATCCCGGTGGACTGAAAACCCGAATGGGCGGTCCAGGCAAAAGTTAGGGATAAAGCGTAATACTATGTCTCATTGGATCACCTTGCATCCAGAATCCGGTATCAACATCAAGTTCAGACGGCATCGATCAGTCAGCTTCATCTTCAACTAAGGTCATCAAGTGATGAGATGCTCGAGATATAAAGGCAATAACAGAGTTGAAACCCAGTGGATCATTCATTTCACACAGCTTTTTTATTTTCTCTTGTACAAATTTGTATAAACTCTTTTGTTCAGCGGCGTCATCCTACTAGGGCGTCAGCCTCTTGTACATAAATGCCTATTTTACAGGCAAATTCAAAAATCAATACAAAAATCACTTTTCAGTTAAAATTGCCAATTGTTTTCCTTTTCTGTTTTGTTTTGCGAAGAACGTCCAAGGTTTAATTTGTGATATATGCATTGACAATAATTTGCTAACTCATGAATATTTGCATACGAAACAAAGGATTAATTACAGGTAACATTAGAAACAGGGGCAATAAAGAGTTGTCTAAGCGATCTAATTGTTCCGTCCACCAAGGTACCAAGGTGAGTTCGGCTGAAGAACATAATCAGTATATCTTAATTCCCCAGAGAGTGCGTCAGCAAGTCAATACACTCTCCCCAAGCAAAGTTACAGTCAACCTTAGGGAAGTTGGGTATCCTCCAGCAGATCTCAAACATTCCTCGGCACATCATACAGATATTCCTAACAAGCATCCCCGACAGTCTTGGTCTAAGACTGTTCCCCGGCGGTGTACTAGACATTCAGTGGAACCACTTTCGATACAGAATTTCCCCAGGAGAGTCCAATCCAGTTCCCCAGGAAAGTTGGAACCCATCTCCCCAAGCAGTAAGCTTATCCCCAGTAGATTCTGGAAGCTTATCCTCGCAGAGCACGAACGTGTCCCCCGGCTTTATTCAAAGAGTTATTTCCCTGCCAGGATATAACTGGGTTATCCTCAGCCAAAAGCCATGAGAAGATCATCCCCGACGAAGTCTTCCTATCCCCAGCGAAGTCTATTAACACTTCCAAAACAACGATGGTATCCCCAGCGAAGTTACGGTCAACATTTCAGCAAAGTACCTCTCTCCCCACAGAGTATTGTTTCCCAGCAAGATCGCTAGAGTACTTTTCTCCCCGCAGAGTAATCCATTCGCCAAGTTTATTCCCCAACAGAGTTATCTTCTCCTACCGGTATTCTTGCAACTATCATCCCCAGCGGAAGCAAAGATCCATTCTTCAACATCAGCCCAGGAGTGACTTCCCGGCATCCGTCAAGGATTTATTTTCCTAGGACGAAAGCACACATTCATAAACATCGCACTTCCATACATTATAGCATGCATATATGCATCATATCTTACAAATCTCATTTATGTTGAGAACATCATTGCTTGATCCATATCATGCATCGCATATGACTGACCTTTACCTTTCAGGAAAGATCCGGTTAAATTCTCAACTATATTTCAAGACCTTGTCCGGTTAAGTTAAATCGACCCTAAGATTTTCCTGATTCTTATCCAGTCAAAGGCCTTCTCTGGTTCAGTCAGATCGACCCTAAGATCTCCCTGATTCTTATCCAGTTGAAGATATTCCAAGACCTTGTCCGGTTCAGTTAAATCGACCCTAAGATTTTCCTGATTCTTATCCAGTCAAAGGCCTTCTCTGGTTCAGTCAGATCGACCCTAAGATCTCCCTGATTCTTATCCAGTTGAAGATTCCAAGACCTTGGCCGGTTCAGTTAAATCGACCCTAAGATTTTCCTGTTTCTTATCCAGTCAAAGGCCTTCTCTGGTTCAGTCAGATCGACCCTAAGATCTCCCTGTTTCTTATCTAGTTGAAGATTCCAAGACCTTGCTTGGTTCAGTTAAGTCGACCCTAAGATTTTTCTTGATTCTTATCCAATCAAAGGCCTTCTCTAGTCTAGTTAAATCGATCCCTAAAAGATTTTCCTGATGAAGACTCAGTAGAAGACATCCAAGATTCTCTCAGCGTTACTGTTGAGGTTGAAGTCGCCTGTGATTCTCTCAGTGTTACTGTTGAGGTAGTAATCGTCCAAGATTCTCTCAGCATCCCTGTTGAGGTAGTAATCGCCCCCAGATTCTCTCAGTGTTCCTGTTGAGGTAGTAATCATCCAAGGTTCTCTCACCGTCCCGTTGAGGTAGTAACCATCCCTGGTTCATTTATCACCTTTTGAAGCTCCAGACCCAATTCCTGTAGCCAGACAGAATGCAAAGAATTTGAAGACCAGCTCCTGTGACAGGCCAAGTAATCATCTTTCTTTTTCAGGTACGCAAGCTCTCGCTAAGGAATCTCTTACGCGATCGACACCCATATGGCATCTATAAGCCCATCCACTCATCCACCATCTCTTAGCATGGCATCTATAAGCCCATCATCCTATCCATCAATCTCCAAATGGCATCTATAAGCCCATTCCCACCATCACACTACTATGTGAGCGCAAATTTCTGGGCACTCTAGTGTTCAATCATCTTCCACCTTCGGATTACGAAAAGCACGTCAGCCAATCTGCATCCTCAGGTTTAAGAAGATTGAACAGGGGCAACTGTTGTACCCCAAAATTTGCCCTCCCATATTCTTCAAGATTTGCCAAGTCAATGCTTCAAAATCTCCCAAGGGTTGCACAGTTCAAGGGCCTCCCAACAGTCAAAAACTAGGGTTTTGGTTCTGGCAAAGAAATTGAAGTTTCCAAGGGTCCAAACAAGTCCCACATGCCTAGAAACATGGTCAAGCATCCTTAGGTCAAGTTTCAAGACTTACAGCACAAAGTTGCACAGTCAAAAACCCTAATTGCTCAACAGTCAACTGTAGGGGTAAAATGGTCATTTGACAGTCAAAAGTTCAAATTTTTGATCAACATCTTATTTTGAAGCCACAAACATCATTTGATCAATTCTTGATCATGATTTTCAAGGTATGGCTCAAAAAGTCTCAAGATGCAAAAGTTTCCATATTTGGACAGTTGAAAAAGTCAACTGTAACTTGACCAGAGCATAACTTCCACATGGTTCATCAGAAAAATTCCATCCAAAGCTCATTTTGAAGAGAAAGACATTTCCTACAACTCCTCTTCACACTTCAAGTTCAAGAAATGCTCTCACAAAAAGTTATCAATTTCAACATTATAGGTCATTTTCAAAAGTCAACAAAAAGGGACTTTAAGTCAAAGGCCATAACTTGAGATTGGTAAATCAAAATGACATGGGACCAAAGGCATTGGTTAGAGGACTTCAAGACCTTTCCAAAATGTCCAAGAACTTGATCAAATCTTAAAAATTGAGCAAGATATGCCTTGTGGAAGTTGGGAAATTTTTGGGAATTTTGAAAAGTCAACCTTACTTCAAATGCCCCAAAATTGCTAATGGGCCACATTTTCTTCCAAGATTCATCATCCAAAGGCTATGCACGACCATTTGGCCCAAAGGGGATTTATTTCATCATTTTTATTATTTATTTGAATTTTTAATCACCATTAATTCATTTAATTAAATAAAATATGAAAAAAATACAAAACAAATGTGTTTGAATCTTTTTATGCAGCATATGCCCTCATTGGTTACCCAAGATCTCTTGCACATCAAAAAAGGGAAGATTTGGTGCAAATTGGCATGTTATTCATGGAAAAGATTTGAAAAAATATTCATTGAAAATCAAATATTTGATACATCAATGAAAGGCTTTTTGACTCAAATCTTTACCCTAATTCGTCCCATACATAAGTCAGAACCTAACCCTAGTGCAAACAACCTTCAAGCTGCGCCTCATATCACAAACACACTTTGCAATTTTTGGTGAAAAAGTCAAAACTAAAAACTGCATTAGAGGACAATTCAAAGCGAAATATCAATTCCAATAGCTTGCCAAGGCATCAAGGAACCTAACTGAATCCTTTTCCACGCTTCTAGCATCAAGAATTGGTACATAGAAGTCAAAAATTCTCATACTTTATGCATAATCGTATTTGAATTTCTGGGCATTCTCCGTACATTTTGATTGTTGTTTTGTACTAACATGGACCTTCTGAGTCTATTGATATTGTTTAATTGAGTTTTTATAGCCTATACGCAAAGTTGCCATTGGAGCTCATTAGGTTTTCAGAGGTTTAAATTTGGGGCTTCCTTATTCTGGAAAAATTGGCCAACAAGACCTGGACCACTGAATTCACGACCTTCATACAAATCCATTACACATGTCGCGCTCAATTTATGAGCAACCAGGGCCTATTCGCTATTTTCGTGTTTACCACTTAGTGGGGGTTTAAAACCCCCGCTATCGTTTTCTCTTTTTTTCAGGTCAAAACAAATGAGTGGAGAAGATGATGATTTGTCTCAATGTGATAGGGCCATTCAAATTTCAGCGCGTTTTTTGATTAACAGCGTTAGCGTGTTTGTTTTTTTATATATTAATTGTTATCCATTATTATTACAAAGTGACAAAGCAGCTCAGTTGGTGGAACATAGTGCTGGCAAGCCTTGGGACCTGGGTTCGATTCCCAGGTCCCCTCCCTTTCTCAATATATTTTGTTTTAATGTGATTCCATGCAGTTCCAACCCCAGGGCCTACCATGCGTCTTCATGTCTGTGTTTGCCACGCGCCCACTGATCTCAATCCAATGGCCATGATCTGAGGAGCACCCTATGCATTGGTCAATGGAGCCACACGTGACTACCAGAAGTCAACCAGGCCTCCAATAAATGGGCCAGATTGCTGGCAACATAACCTCCAAATTGGGGTCAACACCCCCCATTGGTTTGCTTTTTCATTCTCTTTATTTTTTGTTTTATTTTATTTGTTTTATTTAGTTTTTGTTTAATTCCTTAAATTAATTTTTCTTTAACATAAAAAATAACAAAAAAATCAGAAAGACAAAAAAATATAAATATATTTTATTTAATGTTATTTTGTAAATAAACTTTATTAATTAATTTAGTTTTTTGATTCTAGGTTTAATTCTAATATTTTTCTTAATAAACTAAAAAAATGTAGAATTAGGGTTTTAAATACTTTTATTCCTTCTTTTCTTTTCACCATATTTAGTAATTAATTATTTATTTTGTAAATAAATTTGCCATGTAAATAATTAGGTTAAAATTAGGGTACAAACTTAAACATTTTTTTAATAAATTAAAAATAGTTTAGAATTAGGTTTTAATTCCATTAATTCTCGTTAAACTCCATAAATGCAAAAACTCCAAAAATTCTTTCTTTTATTTTCTTTTAATCAATTTCATGATTCCAATTTAATTTCCTTAAAAGGGTCCAACGCCCTCGCATTCGATCACAATTCTATTTCGCGCGCTTATTTTATTTCCTTTTTATAAAATTCATGTAATTATCCCAAAGCCATGTAATAGATTAATTAGACATTTATCTTTCCGCATTTTTATTTTATTTCAAATCGGGTCTTGGATTAATTTGGCGATGTAGACCCGCGCCTTTGTAATAGCGTAGGACTTTTAATTCCGCATCTTTTAAACTGTTAATAACTTGCATGAAAGAATGAATGCAAAAATAAAAGCAACGCGTAGATCACCAATGCATGAACAAGATAAACATAAATGAACATGACACACAAATCACACACCACCCCTAGGGTGCGCCTCATTGTTGCCTTGCCCCTCGAAAGGTTGTCGTCGAGTAGAGGATGTTTTAGTAAGTCCTCGTGTCCACGAACATGGCATGAGAGTAGCTTCTAAGGTGTATTCCTATTGCTCCGGTGATCACCATGTCCCGAACCCTCGAATTGACCCGAACACCTCCAACGGTGGTGCTACCTACCTCTCAATGGTGGGATGGCACTACTTTAAGGACATTTACACAGACGAATTCCTTAGGGTAGGTAGACAACTCGTAGATACTTGCTCTAATTTCAAAACAAATCAAAAAAATACTTTTCACACCGACACTTTTCAAAAAGCTTTCGAAAGCAACTTTTCAAACACTCTTGAGGACTGATACAAGAGTCGAACTGAAATTTTCAAAGAAACTTTTTTAAACCCACAGTTGAAAAGCAAACAAACCATTTTGAAAACACAAATGAGCAAGTATCTAAGAGCCCATGGATAACCATGGATAGAAAGGGTGCTAACACCTTCCCTTTCTATAAATCTACCTCCCGAACCGAGAAACAATCTATATAAGGAATTTTTCTGTGCTTTTGTCCTTTCCATTTGGAGAAAATAAAAGACGGTGGCAGCTCTTGCTTACCGCGACATTTCGCGAACCAGCATTAAACAGTCAGTTCTAGATCCACCGATCACAGTCATCATATAGCCATGATTAGCAATGTTGCAAGGTATCTTAGCATTCTTTTTTACGGACTAAGATCATTTTTGAAAGGCCACTTTTGATAGAGTCGTCGAGGGACTATGATCTTGTATTTTGCGTGTTTTTGCTAAGATACCTCACATGCGTAATATGGTCATTTTTGTAAGGCAACCAAGTGGATTTACCATAGGGGTGCTTGTGTGCAAGTGCGTTGATTTCATGCTTTGTTTTTGTCTTGGTCATGGGTTGTCTATTTGTTGTTTTTATCTTATCATACACACCCTAATTACTAACAATACATGAAAGCAATGAAAATGCAGAAAAATAAAGTCCTACGCTATTACAATCATTAGGGGGATGGGGTGTACAGATTTACAAATGGGGATTGCAAATTAAAATCCTAAGTTACTATTACAACCACATTGAATGGATAAGAATGTACAAGAAATGTAAAAATGGACTTGTTTCGTTTAAGAAAAGAAATAAGTTTGGTTTAAGAAAATATTTTGATCTCTTTATGTTAAAAGAAACAAAATAAAACATGTAAAAAAAATGTAAAATGTTTTTTTTGTGTGTTTTTGATTAGTGAAAATAGAAGTAATAGCTAAAATAGTAAGGAGAAAAAAGAAAAAATAAAAAAAAGAAAATAGAATCAGCGCATTGCTGAACTAAAAAAGGTCAGAAGTTCTGACTCTGACATGCTGCAAAAGATAGAAATCATATTAGCAGAAATAGGTAAAGTCAGAAGCGCTGATGCCACTAGGAAACAAAGAAGATTTCAGAAGTTCTTATGCCACTGACAGAACTTCGTCTCCCTCTCTATGCTAGTCAGAACATCTGCAACTTAGTCATTTCTCAACAAAACAGAAGATATGCATATAATAGTTATCGCATGTTTCATAATGTTTCAAAAACAAGAGATATCAGAACTATAAATCAAAAGCAAGCATGAATTTTCTAATCCTAATTATGAGTCCTAATTTCTTTGAGAAGTTCAGACTTAAAATTATCTCTACTTAGGCAGGCAAATATATGAAACCTCGGAATATGTTCAGCATCAGAATCAGGATGTCTACATTATATTTTGAACATGCAAGTCTAACAATGTGTAAGTAATATGACAAGAGCTAGCAGAAGCTTACCTTGCAGCTGGAAAATGTTCTGTGAGTTGGAGGCTGGTTCTGACCGCTTGTGATGTTCTGACCAGCTTCCTCACGTGCCCAGCAGGCTGGAAACTTTCAACTTAGACTATGAATGATTGGAAAATTAAGGAACAACCAAGGAGAAAAGTTCTGAATTTTTTGAGGTGGATACTGATGGAGAGGGTGTTACAGTTTGACTACAGAAGTTAAGATGGCTTTTGAATGTATATCAGGAACTGTATGGGTGGTTTTGGTCAAGAAACACTTGAGGAAAAAAATGGAGTTTGAATGCAAGAATCAAAAGCTAACAGGTTTTGTATTTTGTGTTTGCAGTTTTTTGGACTCTTGGATTTTTAGCAGGGGTTCAAGGCTTTTCTTTCTCAAAATTCCGACCCCTTTTCAGTGGCCAATGAAGTTCAATTTATAGGCAAAGGTTTAGTAGTTATGAGAGGTCAAGTGGCACCAACATCATATGTTAGGCGCTGACTTGTTCTTGAAGCAACCTTAAACAAGCATGGTTCAAGGCACAAAGTAGGATGATTAGCAGGTTTAGCAGCACCTAAGCTGGATTTGTCAGCAGGAAATAAGGAAAAGAAAAAGCAACACATGGGCCCAGCAGACTTTTGTACAAAAGTTTGCTTTTCCAAGACAGTAAAGGTACACGTGGGGAAAATCCTTTGGATAAAGACTCAAAAGTGGTTCTGATCATTAAATGATGATGACATTTATTAAACCAGAAATCCTACAATGTGAGATTTTGCATCATTGCTTAATTCTGGGTCAGAGGTTCAGCTTCAGCATAATTTAGAATAAACATCTAACTTCTGATCTTTGTATTTCTTTGCTCCAGCATGTTCTGAAGGATCTCCCAGGCTTTCTAGGAAGCTTGCAACATGCTTTGTAACCCTTCTTTGAATTTCTCTTGCAAACTCTGACTGAATCTTTGTGAAAACTGGCCCAAAAGTTGTAACCAAACTCTGTCTTGGAATTGTCCAGAATTTGCTGAGTGCTTCAGTTTCATGGACGTGCCTTTGAGGAGTCATAACTCGGAATCCCAGTATTTCTAGGAGAAGTTTCGTTCTGCAATGTTTTTGGTCTTATTGAGATTTGAAACTCTTGTGTCAGAAGTTTTTCCAGAATCAACTTGTATCATGGTGATAATCTGATCAGAAGTTCTGAGCTCATCATGTTTCTTAAACACTTTGAAAAAATTCTAAGTATTTTAGAATTTGACTTTTCCAAAGTAATTTTGACTTTTGAATTTTCTTGATGAAACAAATCTCATATTCCAACATGTCTTGATGAAATATGACTCTTGAGACTTGATTTTGATCCAAAAGTCAAAGTTTGACCTTTTAGTGTACAAATGACCATTTTGCCCTTGTGAATGACTTTCTTGGAAAATTGATAATTCAAGGCTTAGAATGGGATGGAAGCAAATCTGGGGGTCCAGGGTGATCCTTGGAGAGATGAGAGGGTAAATTTTAGGGTACAACATTTGCCCCTGTTCAATCTTCTTAGACCTAAAGAGTTAGATTGGCGAGTCCGTCATTCATGACTTGAAGGTGAAAGATGATTGAACACTAGAGTTCTCAGAAATTTGCACTCGAAGATGGATGGTGAATGGGCTTATAGATTCCATTTGGAGGAAAGTTGGTAAACACTGTAAGAAGTATCAGCATAAATCTTCTTGTCGATTTATTAAACTTGATGTTTTACCTGTGAGAAAGAGAGTTGGTAAAATGCAGATGCCTGCATGATGTTCACCAGATGTGGTATTATGTTAAATGCATATGGTATGTACATGTTCTGATGTATGAATGTGAGATATATGTTTTTGTCCAAGAAAATAAATCCCTGACTACTGCTGAGGAAATTCTGGGAGGTTGGATCCCTGATTGCCGTTGGAGATGAAGAAATATGCCTATCTTCAAATTTTATTGAAAGGATGCTTTCTCTGGGGAATATCTCTTGAATGTCAGCTGTTATCTGGTTGGATCCAGGCTTCATAATTTGTTGAGGATGAAGTAGTCAACTGCTATCTGGTTGGATCGAGGATTCATGGCAACTTACTGGGGGAAGAGACAAAATAGTTGTTATCTGGTCGGATTCCAGGCTTTGTGTTGTACCCCAAAATTTGCCCTCCCATATTCTTCATGGTTTGTCAAGATCAATCTCTAAATGGTTCAAGACTTCTCAGGGTTGCACAGTCCAAATGCCTCCTAAGCCAATCAAAAACTAGGGTTTTGGTTCTCTCAAGAAATTGGAGGTTTTTAATGGCTCAATCAAGTCCCATAGGCCTATACACATTGCCAAGTATCTATATGCCAAGTTGTAAGACTCACAGAGGCAATTTGCACAGTCAAAGGTCCTATTTGGTTCACAGTCAACTGCAGGGGCAAAATGGTCATTTGGCAGTCAAAAGTCAAATTTTTTGGCCAACATCTTATTTTGAAGCCACAATCATCATTTGATCAAGTCTTGATCATGATTCCACAAGAATGGCTCAGAAATCATCAAAGATGCAAAAGTTTCTATTTTTGGACAGCTAAAAAGTCAACTGTAACTTGACCAAGGCATAACTTTTTCATGGTTCATCATAAAAATCCCATCCAATGCTCATTTTGAAGGGGATGACATTTACTACAACTCATCTTCACATTCCAAGTCCAAGAAATGCTCTCACAAAAAGTTATCAATTTCTACATTATAGGTCAATTTTAAAAGTCAACAAAAAGGCACTTTAAGTCAAAGACCATAACTTGATATTGGTAACTCAAAATGACATGGGACCAAAGGCATTGGTTAGAGGACTTCAAGACCTTTCCAAAATGTCCAAGAACATGTTCATATGATCAAAATTGAGCAAGATATGCATTGGAGAAGTTGGGAAATTTTTGTGAATTTGCAAAAGTCAACTTTGCTCAAAACACTTCATTATTGCTAATGGGCCTCAAATTCCTTCTTGAAACATTGTCCAAGGCCTATGCACGACCCATTGAGCTTAAATTGATTTATTTTATTATTTTTAATTAATTAATTGAATTTTTTATTAATATTAATTCATTTAATTCATTTAATTGTAGGAAAATTCAAAAGATATGGTTTTCAAATCTTTTTGTGATGCAAATGAACTCAACACATGCTGAAGATTTCGTGTACACATCAAGGAGACAAAATCATCCAATTTTGGCATGTCTTATCAATCAAAAAGGTTGAAAAAGATTTGATTGAAATCAAATATTGAAATCATAAAGCCATGGATTTTTGGACAAAGTTTTACCCTAATTCCATTCTACTACAAATACTAAAGCTAACCCTAATGCTGTGGACGTGCAAGTTGCTGCAAAAAGCCATAAACTAATTCCAAAAAATCAAGAACAAAGTCAAAACTGAATTTAACCTTCCAGGCCAATTCAAACCCTTTTCTTGATTCCAACACCTTGCTGGGACACTCAGGAACGCATAGCAATCACAAACAAGCCTTAACACTCAAAGAATCACTCGCTTCAGTCATACGGTTTGCACACTTTTGCCATAATCGAAACTCCCAATTCATGAACATTTGATGTGATTTATGGCCTGTTTTATGTTGCTTGCATCCATACAAAGTTGTTGGTATTGATTAATTGGATTATCATGCACTGAATTATGAATTGCCATTAACGATTTTTAGGTTTTTTGAGTTTCCAGATTAGGGCTTTTCAGCATAGGAAAAATCAAGCCTTCTAAGACCCATGGTTGGAACCGCCTGGACAAGACGAACTTAAACCAACCCTCGCGCCCTATTTATATAACCCAGAATCCTAATCGCTATTTTTCCTTTTGTCATTTTGTGGGGGTTAAAAACCCCCGCTAATTGCTTTTGTTTTACAGGGAAACAAGGAAGAAGATAATAGGTGTAAGCGCGTGGTTGGCTGGTTCAAAAGATGGCGCGCGTTTCATTTATGTTCCAGCATAATTATTGTTTTCATATTTTAATTTCATTATCCATTATACTTACAAACGCGTTATAGTGGTTCAGTGGTAAATGTGCTGGCATATGACTATTGGGACCTGGGTTCGATTCCCAGGTCCCCCAAACCTTGTTCCTATTTTTTTCAATATGTTCACGTGCAGGGCTTCCAAGAGCATTCTACCATGCAACCCACGCATCAGCTTGCCAAGTGGCCACAAGACTCAATCCAATGGTCAGGATGGAAGCACACCATGCTCCAAGTCAAAGCACGCCCTAGTCAATTCCCAGAAGTCAACAAAGGCTTAAGCAAATGGGCTAGAAATTCTAACAAAACCTCCTAATTGGGTCCATCAACCCCCCTGGTTTACTATTCTTTTTTCTTATTTTCTTTTCCTTTTAATTCTTTTAATTATTATAATTATTATTATTAATTCATAAACAAATTATTTTTCATATTAAATTCAGAAACTTAAATATTTATAATATTTTTATTATTCATTATTTTTACTAATTATTATTATTTTTGTAAATAAATGTAAATTAATTAACTTAGTTTAAATTAGGTCTAATTTTAACCTTTTACAATAAATAAAATAAATTTAGAATTAGGGTTTTTATTTTGACTTTTAATTTTTTATTTTTATTTTTATTAAAACCTAAAAAACATAAAAAAAACATTTTTTCTTTTAATTATTTAATTAATTAGTCATTAGGTTTAATATTTAATTTAATTACAAAAAAGGACAAAACTTAAATTCTTTTCTCAAAAAGGGTCAAAACCCTAAGAACGTCCTGATTAAATTTCTTTTCGCGTTTTACTTTATTTTAATCATATTTATGTATCTGCTCAGAGGATGTAATAGTTAATTAGGATTTTATTGCTTTCTTTACTTTCCGCATTTATTTTCCAAAACGGGTTATGTTTTTGGCGATGTATAGACCCGCGCCTTGTAATAGCGTAGCTTTACCTTTCCGCAATTTATTTTCCGCACTCTTAACTGTTAATATGCATGAAAGACTTGTATGAAAATAAAACCAATCCGTAGCTCACAAATAATATGCAAAGACAATTTAACTGAAAAACAACAAACATGCACATGCCACTCCTAGGGTACGCCTCACTGGTTGCCTCGAACGTGGTCGTCAAGTATAGGGTGTCTTAGAGGTCGCCCTCCTGTCTAAAGATCCAGTTGCCTCGAAACGGTTGCCTCGGATAAAAAGGATCTAGGACATTAGGGTTACCGCTAAGGTGTCCTACTATTGCTTTGGTGACCACACATGTCCCTCATAATCGAATTGACCCAAATAACTCCAACGACGGTGCTTCCTACTTCTCAATAGTGGGATAGTATTGTCTAAAGGACTCTTACACAGCCTAATTCCTTAGAGTAGGTAGATTCTCCTGGGTACTTGCTCTTTTCAAAAAAATAAAAACATCTTTTCACACTTACACTTTCAAAAAGTTTTCAAACAAATTTCTCATACACTCTTGAGGACAGATACAAGAGTTACTTAGAAATTTTTCAAACGAAACTTTTTTCAAAACCCACACACACTTGAAAAGCAAACAAATTTTGAAAACATAAAGTGAGCAAGTACCTAAGAGCCCGTGGATAACCACAGATAGAAAGGGTGCTAACACCTTCCCTTTCTATAAATCTACCTCCCGAACCGAGAAACATTCTCGAAAAGGAATTTTGTTGTGCTTTTGTCCTTTCCATGTTGGAGAACATAAAAGATGGTGGCGACTCTTGCTTACCGCGACATTTTGCGAACCAGCTTAAAAAACAGTCAGTTCTCATTCCCACCGATCACAGAACTGGCGACTCTGCTGGGGACTTTTATAAGTGAGGTGTACCTTAGGATTAGACCACTATTATGTTTTCAATTGTATGCCTTGATTGATTTTATATTTGTGGGCTTGCATCGGAGTTTCATAGATCCTAACCCGGATCTGGGGAATACCCTTTAGGTAGCATAAGCTGTGAGGGACCTGTCCGGCGTAGACCGACATGGGTGAAGCAGTGGCTACGTTGGTGTGACACCTTGGTATGTATCGATATACCTTGTGTTGAAACGAGGAGAATATGGGTCTTCTGAGGAGTCATCAAGCACCAACCGACCTTAGAACCCTAAATTGACCCAACTTGGCCATAGAACAGTAGCAGTATGCTACACTCATTGAGGCTAAACTCTCATGATGGTTCTGGCCGCAAGAAAAGATTGCGAAGCTGGAGTTATGACCAATTGAGGGTAGTCAGTGATATTGAGATCCTCTAGAACCCGGTTACTATTTTCTAGGATAGGTCTTAACCAACTGAAACTGAAAGAGGGTAGTACCTGAACTTCATGGTGGCCTAAAATCTAAGGGCTGTCTTGTGTGACTTGTGTGCCTTCAAACTTGAACTACTTGCACATTCTTGTTATCTGACAACATGAGTTCCTTGCAGGTTTTGTTTCCAGTCCTTAATCTAGACTTATTACAGGGTTTACTTACATCACTCCACGCATAGCATAACATCATACCATCATACCATTGCATGCATCCTACATAAGGACTAACCCATTTCAAGGATCTCAAGGGTTTGTGATACAGGTCATGATGAATCAAATTTCCAGCAAGGGGCAAAGGGGATTTATTTTCCTCTAGCCAAGGTTGTTCGAAGATCAAAACGTGATAACTTGAGTCAGGGGCTATGACCCACTGGGTATGGTGATCCTTGACTCTTGAAGAAGGACTCTCAACAACATGAAATTCCCTCCATCAAGCTACAAAATTCAAATTCTGACAATTTTCTTGTTTACCCCACGAGATCCTTGAAAACATTGCATACATATATCATATATATCATTGCATAACAGGTACCCTTGCTACAGGTCACTTACCATCTTCGCTGTTTATTTCAGCAATGGCTTCCCAACAAGACAACCAGGATCTTCATGCTCAAGAGACTCGGTTCGGGGAGATCCTCCTAAATCTATCCAAGGGGCAGGAAGAGCTGAGAACACTCCTCACGGGGGCTTTGGTCAGGAACAGTCCAGAAGACAGTAAGGATGAACGGCTGAAACATCTGCAAGCTGAGGTGGATACAATGAGAACCCAGATGCTGGGGCAGATGACTCTCAATCAAGACTTAGCTCAAGGAAAAGAAGAGCTCAGGGTTCTCGTCAACCAACTGCTTCGGGATAACCAACTGGGGCAAACATCTAAGGTTGAAGAGCCAGTCATAATTAAATTCGCTTTGAGACAAGAAGACAAGGGAAAGGCTCCTCAACTTGCTTCAGGGTCACAAATTCAGCATCAACCTCACCAGCTTCAGCAAGACAATATGAAGCAAGCAGTCAGGGTTGGAGACCAAACCGGTAATCAGACCCCAAGAAGTCAAAGGTTTGGTTTGATGAATAAACCTCTCCAAGTTGCTACTACTTCACAGGTCCAACAATGACCTCGCCAAGAACAACGGGCTGATCAGAGCAAGCCAGACAAGCCTAAGAGGCAATTCACCCAGCTCAACATGTCGCTGTTTCAAGCCTTACAACGCCTGTTGAGATTGAATCTGATCACACTAAGGGACCCTCCTAAGAGTCCCAACAAGACACCTTCAAGGTACAACCCCAACACCCGATGCGCTTATCATTCTGACAGCCCGGGGCATGCCACAAATGACTGCTGGTCTCTGAAGAACAAGATCCAGGACCTGATTGATGGAGGAGCAGTGGAATTCACCCCAGATGGTCAGGTAGAGTTCTTCTACTATCCCTAGACGAGAAGACCTTTTGTTCATTGGAATGTTCAATTTGTATTTTTCTTTGATTTTTCAAACAATTATTGTCATAGCAAACTTTATTACATTATCAATGCATCGCATATGTCTGTTTTGAATCAATATATTCGCATTCGCTATATTCAAACTGCTTTCATATTTTTGTCATGATCAACTCTTGATTGAAAAATTCTAAGCCTCTTGAGGGAGGATGACGAAAATGATACCACAATCTACAGTATGCTTTTGAACAGACCCCGCTGATGAGGTACAGGCATTGTTTCAATTCCTAAACACTGGAGTTATAAGGAAGATAATCCCTCGTCAACCCCTTTGAGCCAAAGAAGTAGGAGTTTTTCTTTTCGAAAATTAAAACCCTTAATCATAACCTAGGGCAGGGTAGTTCTCTCAGTTGATCCAAGTGCACAACGAATGGCACCAAAGGAAGTCTTTCCAAAACAAAAGATGGTGATGGTTCCAAATAATCGTAAGGACAGGCAGTCATTATCTCTCAAAATAAAAGCCCAATAAGTCAAAACCTATGAAGGAGACTTATAAAAATGGGGCATCCCGCTGACTGTAATCACAAAAGAAACAGTTCAGGCAAAAAACAGGGATAACGAAATCAAAAAGAAAGAGGTCCTATAAACCCTCAACAAGGAAATGACTGCCTATTCAAAATAAACTGTCAACACCCGAACCATCATCGGAATATCAGAGCAAAGACTCAAACAAGGCCTAACGCAAGATCAACTGAGTTTAGGTTTGAAGAACATCACGAAGAGCGGGTGGGTACAAATATAATTTGAGCCTTTATCCTTTGTTTCTTAAACCGTGAACCAGGCCACGTTATAACCCTAAAAAGTCCTAGCTGGAGAATGGGTTAGTTTGAAAGCATACTGTTACGAAAGGTATCCTGACTCCTTAAGGCTTGCGGTAAAATAACGAGTTGATATCACAATTTACAAAAAATTCACTTGTTTTTATGAAAAAATGCATTTTCAAAAAAACTTCAAGACAGACATAAGCTTTGCATTCTTTAAATAACATTGTTTGCATATGACTATTTGTTCGAACAGCAGAGAAATTCGCACGACGAATATCTAGTGAACAAAAATCTTCTCAAGGATCACCTCAAGTGGAAAAGCACTTCCAATCAAAGGGGCATGGCACGATCATTGTCCATCATCTGGGGCAGTTAAGTCAAGATTCGGAGAATCTCTCAAAGGGCCAACCAGCTTGGGGCAAATCTCCATCTGGATCACTTGGGGCATTGGACGATCAAACGAAGATCTTCTGGTGGTATGACAACACAATACTGTTGACAGTGACAACCGCCCTACATTCTGAGCGTGCGGACATAGTCGAAAAAATACTACGCAAAGTCAAAGACCCGCTAGGTTGACACACCTAGGCAAAAATAAGGGCTTCCCGGCGAACCAAAAGGGTTCGGCCAAAAATAAGGGATGAAAATGAAAAAATCTGTACACCCGGCAAGTCGAAAACCTGAAAAGGCGGCTTGGGCAAAAATGGGTATCCCGGTGGACTGAAAACCCGAAAGGGCGGTCCAGGCAAAAATTAGGGATCAAAAGCGTACGACTATGTCCCGGCATCTCGACACTTGCCTACCAGAAGAAGATTTGTCAAATCGGCAGTTATCGAGCACCTCCACAGGTACCTTCTCCCGCAGAAACTGGGGCAATAAGAATTGTCTAAGCAATCTGGTTGCTCTGTCCACCGAGGTACCAAGGTAAGTTCAGCTGAAGAACATGACCAAGTTACCTCCACTCCCCGCAAAGTAAGACAAAGTTCAGCAATACTCTCTCCCAAGCAGAGATGGTCTCCCATCAAGGCACAGGGTCCCCAGCAAGTTAGCAAACACTCTCCCCAAGCAGAGTTAGCCTACTGTCATCCCTAAGAAAGATGGGTATCCCCAAAAAATCTTAATATTCCCCAGCGAAGTATACAGATGTTCCTAAGCAAGCATCCCCGGAAGTCTTAATATAAGATTGTTCCCCGGCGGAATACGGACACCCCAGTGGAGCCACTTCCCAGTGCAGTCTAAAGTCTCCCCAGGAGAGTTGAATCAATCTCCCCAGTAGATTCTGGAAGCTTATCCCCAGTAGAGTCTGGAAGCTTATCACCTGCAGAGTACATACGCATATCCCCGACTTTATTCAAAGGTTATTCCCCACCAGAGCTTATAACTGGGTTATCTTCAGCTAATTACCACGGAAAGACCGTCCTCGGTGAAGTTCTTCCTATCCCCCAGCAGAGATCATCAAGTTCCTCAACGAAACTTATCAACAGGAATCCCCAACGGAGTTATCATTCAATTCTCAACGAAGTATCTCTTCCCACAGAGTAACTCCCCACAGAGTAATCTCTTCACCAAGTTTATTCCTCAATGGAGTCATCTTCTCCTACCGATGTATCCTTGCAACCATCATCCTCAGCGGAAATGAAGAGCTCTACTCTTCAAACATCAGCCCAGGATCCAACAATTTCCCGGCATTCGTCAAGGATTTATTTTCCTAGACGAAAATACATTCATAAACATTTCACGTTTTATACATCCTGCTTACATACATGACAAAGTGCATACGACACGATCTCATTTTGAGAACATCATGACATCATGCATTTCATACATCATGACATTGCATACAACTGACATTTTGCCTTTTCAGGAAAAAGATCAATCCAAAGATGATTACTATCAACTGTCGCTAATTCCAGATTCGATTCCTGTATCTAGCCAGGGCATATCTGTGAGTGATTTGATTGTGGATTCGACACCTGTATCTAGCCAGGGCATGTCTGCATGAAGAGTTTCTAGATTCAATTCCTGTATCCAGCCAAGGCATATCTGTGAGCAATTGATTGTAGATTCGATACATGTATCCAGCCAGGGCATATCTGCATGAAGAGTTTAGAGATTCGATTCCTGTATCCAGCCAGGGCATATTTGTAGACGACAAGTTCCAGATTCGATTCCTGTATCTAGCCAGGGCATATCTGTGAGCAATTGATTGTAGATTTGATACCTGTATCCATCCAGGGCATATCTGCATGAAGAGTTTAGAGATTCGATTCCTGTATCCAGCCAGGGCACGTCTGTAAGTAACCTTTTGAAGTTCCAGATTCGATTCCTGTATCTAGCTAGGGCATGTCTGTGAGTAACTAATTGTAGATTCAATACCTGTATCTAGCCAGGGCATGTCTGCATGAAGAGTTTAGAGATTCGATACTTCTATCCAGCCAGGGCATATCTGTAGACGACCAATTCCAGATTCGATTCCTGTATCTAGCCAGGGCATATCTGTGAGTAATTGATTGTAGATTCGATACCTGTATCCAGCCAGGGCATATCTGCATGAAGAGTTTAGAGATTCGATACCTGTATCTAGCCAGGGCATATCTGTAGACGACTAATTCCAGATTCGATTCCTGTATCTAGCCAGGGCATATCTGTGAGTAACTGATTGTAGATTCGATACCTGTATCCAGCCAAGGCATATCTGCATGAAGAGTTTAGAGATTCGATTCCTGTATCCAGCCAGGGCATATCTGTAGACGACCAATTCTAGATTCGATTCCTGTATCTAGCCAGGGCATATCTGTGAGTAACTGATTGTAGATTCGATACCTGTATCCAGCCAGGGCATATCTGCATGAAGAGTTTAGAGATTCGATACCTGTATCCAGCCAGGGAATATCTGTAGACGACTAATTCCAGATTCGATTCCTGTATCTAGCCAGGGCATATCTGTGACTGATTGTAGATTCAACACCTGTATCTAGCCAGGGCATATCTGCATGAAGAGTTTAGAGATTCGATTCCTGTATCCAGCCAGGGTACGTCTGTAAGCAACCTTTTGAAGTTCCGGATTCGATTCCTGTATCTAGCCAGGGCATATCTGTGAGCGATTGATTGTAGATTCGATACCTGTATCCAGCCAGGGCATATCTGCATGAAGAGTTTGAAGATCAACACCTGTAACGGGCCAAGAAAATATCTTTCTTTCTCAGTATGCAAGTTCTTGCTAAGGAATCTCTTACGCGATCAACATCTCCAGATGGCATCTATAAGCCCATCCACCTACCAACAGTCTCCAAATGGCATCTATAAGCCCATTCTCGACAAGGTTCCATCACATTTCCAGATGGCATCTATAAGCCCATTCCCGACAAGGTTCTGTCACATCTCCAGATGGCATCTATAAGCCCATCCTCCTATCCACCATCTCTCCAAATGGCATCTGTAAGCCCATTCCCGCTGTCACATTGCTGATATTCTACTATGCGAGTGCAAATTTCTGGGCACTCTAGTGTTCAATCATCTTCCACCTTCGGATCACGAAAGGCCCGCAAGCCAATCTACATCCTCAGGTCTAAGAAGATTGAACAGGGGCAACTGTTGTACCCCAAAATTTGCCCTCCCATATTCTTCATGGTTTATCAAGATCAATCTCTAAATGGTTCAAGACTTCTCAGGGTTGCACAGTCCAAATGCCTCCTAAGCCAATCAAAAACTAGGGTTTTGGTTCTCTCAAGAAATTGGAGGTTTTTAATGGCTCAATCAAGTCCCATAGGCCTATACACATTTCCAAGTATCTATATGCCAAGTTGCAAGACTCACAGAGGCAATTTGCACAGTCAAAGGTCCTATTTGGTTCACAGTCAACTGCAGGGGCAAAATGGTCATTTGGCAGTCAAAAGTCAAAAATTTTGGTCAACATCTTATTTTGAAGCCACAATCATAATTTGATCAAGTCTTGATCATGATTCCACAAGAATGGCTCAGAAATCATCAAAGATGCAAAAGTTTCTATTTTTGGACAACTAAAAAGTCAACTATAACTTGACCAAGGCATAACTTTTTCATGGTTCATCAGAAAAATCCCATCCAATGCTCATTTTGAAGGGGATGATATTTCCTACAACTCATCTTCACATTCCAAATCCAATAAATGCTCTCACAAAAAGTTATCAATTTCTACATTATAGGTCAATTTCAAAAGTCAACAAAAAGGCACTTTAAGTCAAAGACCATAACTTGAGATTGGTAAATCAAAATGACATGGGGCCAAAGGAATTGGTTAGAGGACTTCAAGACCTTTCCAAAATGTCCAAGAACATGTTCATATGATCAAAATTGAGCAAGATATGCATTGGAGAAGTTGGGAAATTTTTGTGAATTTGCAAAAGTCAACTTTGCTCAAAACACTTCATTATTGCTAATGGGTCTCAAATTCCTTCTTGAAACATTGTCCAAGGCCTATACACGACCCATTGAGCTTAAATGGATTTATTCTTATTTTTAATTAATTAATTGAATTTTTTATTAATATTAATTCATTTAATTCATTTAATTGTAGGAAAATTCAAAAGATATGGTTTTCAAATCTTTTTGTGATGCAAATGAACTCAACACATGCTGAAGATTTCGTGTACACATCAAGGAGACAAAATCATCCAATTTTGGCAAGTTTTATCAATCAAAAAGGTTGAAAAAGATTTGATTGAAATCAAATATTGAAATCATAAAGCCATGGATTTTTGGACAAAGTTTTACCCTAATTCCATTCTACTACAAATACTAAAGCTAACGCTAATGCTGTGGACGTGCAAGCTGCTGCAAAAAGCCATAAACTAATTCCAAAAAATCAAGAACAAAGTCAAAACTGAATTCAACCTTCCAGGCCAATTCAAACCCTTTTCTTGATTCCAACACCTTGCTGGGACACTCAGGAACGTATAGCAATCACAAACAAGCCTTAACACTCAAAGAATCACTCGCTTCAGTCAAACGGTTTGCACACTTTTGCCATAATCAAAACTCCCAATTCATGAATATTTAATGTGATTTATGGCTTGTTTTATGTTGCTTGCATCCATACAAAGCTGTTGGTATTGATTAATTGGATTATCATGCACTGAATTATGAATTGCCATTCACGATTTTTAGGTTTTTTGAGTTTCCAAATTAGGGCTTTTCAGCATAGGAAAAATCAAGCCTTCTAAGACCCATGGTTGGAACCGCCTGGACAAGACGAACTTAAACCAAACCTCGCGCCCTATTTATATAACCCAGAATCCTAATCGCTATTTTTCCTTTTGTTATTTTGCGGGGGTTAAAAACCCCCGCTAATTGCTTTTGTTTTACAGGGAAACGAGGAAGAAGATAATAGGTGTAAGCGCGTGGTTGGCTGGTTCAAAAGATGGCGCACGTTTCATTTATGTTCCAGCATAATTATTGTTTTCATATTTTAATTTCATTATCCATTATACTTACAAACGCGTTCAAGTGGTTCAGTGGTAAATGTGCTGGCATATGACTATTGGGACCTGGGTTCGATTCCCAGGTCCCCCAAACCTTGTTCCTATTTTTTTCAATATGTTCACGTGCAGGGCTTCCAAGAGCATTCTACCATGCAACCCACGCATCAGCTTGCCAAGTGGCCACAAGGCTCAATCCAATGGTCAGGATGGAAGCACACCATGCTCCAAGTCAAAGCACGCCCTAGTCAATCCCCAGAAGTCAACAAAGGCTTAAGCAAATGAGCCAGAAATTCTAACAAAACCTCCTAATTGGGTCCATCAACCCCCCTGGTTTACTATTCTCTTTTCTTATTTTCTTTTCCTTTTAATTCTTTTAATTATTATAATTATTATTAATTCATAAACAAATTATTTTTCATATTAAATTCAGAAACTTAAATATTTATAATATTTATAATATTTTTATTATTCATTATTTTTACTAATTATTATTATTTTTGTAAATAAATGTAAATTAATTAACTTAGTTTAAATTAGGTCTAATTTTAACCTTTTACAATAAATAAAATAAATTTAGAATTAGGGTTTTTATTTTGACTTTTAATTTTTTATTTTTATTTTTATTAAAACCTAAAAAACATAAAAAAACATTTTTTCTTTTAATTATTTAATTAATTAGTCATTAGGTTTAATATTTAATTTAATTACAAAAAAGGACAAAACTTAAATTCTTTTCTCAAAAAGGGTCAAAACCCTAAGAACGTCCTGATTAAATTTCTTTTCGCGCTTTACTTTATTTTAATCATATTTATGTATCTGCTCAGAGGATGTAATAGTTAATTAGGATTTTATTGCTTTCTTTACTTTCCGCATTTATTTTCCAAAATGGGTTATGTTTTTGGCGATGTATAGACCCGCGCCTTGTAATAGCGTAGCTTTACCTTTCCGCAATTTATTTTCCGCACTCTTAACTGTTAATATGCATGAAAGACTTGTATGAAAATAAAACCAATCCGTAGCTCACAAATAATATGCAAAGACAATTTAACTGAAAAACAACACACATGCACATGCCACTCCTAGGGTACGCCTCACTGGTTGCCTCGAACGTGGTCGTCAAGTATAGGGTGTCTTAGAGGTCGCCCTCCTGTCTAAAGATCCAGTTGCCTCGAAACGGTTGCCTCGGATAAAAAGGATCTAGGACATTAGGGTTACCGCTAAGGTGTCCTACTATTGCTTTGGTGACCACACATGTCCCTCATAATCGAATTGACCCGAATAACTCCAACGACGGTGCTTCCTACTTCTCAATAGTGGGATAGTACTGTCTAAAGGACTCTTACACAGCCTAATTCCTTAGAGTAGGTAGATTCTCCTGGGTACTTGCTCTTTTCAAAAAAACAAAAACATCTTTTCACACTTACACTTTCAAAAAGTTTTCAAACAAATTTTTCATACACTCTTGAGGACAGATACAAGAGTTACTTAGAAATTTTTCAAACGAAACTTTTTTCAAAACCCACACACACTTGAAAAGCAAACAAATTTTGAAAACATAGAGTGAGCAAGTACCTAAGAGCCCGTGGATAACCACGGATAGAAAGGGTGCTAACACCTTCCCTTTCTATAAATCTACCTCCCGAACCGAGAAACATTCTCGAAAAGGAATTTTGCTATGCTTTTGTCCTTTCCATGTTGGAGAACATAAAAGACGGTGGCGACTCTTGCTTACCGCGACATTTCGCGAACCAGCTTAAAAAACAGTCAGTTCTATTTCCACCGATCACACTTTGCAAAAAATTTCTTGAAATTGAATAGTTATTTGGTCGGATCGAGGCTTCACAAAAACTTATTGGGGATACGGAAGTTAACTGTTATCTGGCCAGATCCAGGCTTCGTAGTAACTTGAAATGGTAACTACTATCTGGTTGGGTCCAGGTTTTATGGTTTTTGGAAAGTTGTACTATTATCTGGTCGAGTCCAGGCTTCATAGTGTCTCTCTGGGGATCATAGTTAATTGTTATCTAGTCGGGCTCCAGGTTTCACAATAAACTATTTGAAAAACTATTATCTGGTCGAGCCCAGGCTTTGCAGATTTTTGAGGTTGATGAGGTCAATTGCTATCTGGTCGGATCCAGGTTTCACAATAAGTTATTTGGGGATTTAATTGTTATCTAGTCGGTTTCCAAGTTTCACAACGAATCTCTGAGGGTAATTGCTATCTGGTCAGATCCAAGCTTCACAATAACCTGTTTGAAAAGATGAAATTGAAAACTGATATCTGGTCGGATCCAGGTTTCACAGTAATTTGTTGGGGCATAGGCAAATTCTATTGGGGAAAATAAGTTAAACCTTGGTCGGATTGAGTCTAGGTTCTTCTATATCTTTGAAGAGTTAGACTATTATCTGGTCGGGTCCAGGTTTCATAGCATCTTAAAATTGAGATCAACTGTTATCTGGTCGAATCCAGGTTTCAAATACTCAAACTGTTATCTGGTCGGGCCCAGGTTTTATTAATTGAAGAAGTCAAACTATTATCTAATCGGGTCCAGGATTCAATAATAACTTGAAACTTGCGCTAATATCTGGTCGGATCCAGGCTTCATAGCATTTTTTGGAAATAGTAAAGGCTTTACTGATGACTTTACTAGGGATCAAGGGTTATAGACCAGTGATTTGCAATAATCTGAAAGGGAAATTCAAACTGGAGAGTGTCGACTGAGTTGAGTAGGACAATACTCAGCTTGGGGAGGATACACTCAACTGGGGAGGATGGTCTCTGTTTCGGGGATAATAGCCTTGGCTGGGGAAGATATACTCAGCTGGGAAATTCTTGGTGTCTTGATTGTTGTATGTTGAGGAAATTTAAACTCGGTTGGGGAAATAACCCTGTTGGGGAAATAAACCCTGTTGAGGAGGTGACTTCCCTTTAGGAAGAGACCCGTGAGGCTTCAACTTGTAAAAATTGACTTAGCTGGAGAGAGAGCTGCCAAGAGATTGAGACTCTGGTCGGGGATTATCCTATGCAAAGAGACTTTATGGGCAACTCCATTGGGGAAAGGTTTATCGTAGTCGTCCTTGGGGGGATAATGATAATGATAATTCTGTGAGGATATTTCATATACATTAAAGAGATGCTTGTTGCTGCTTAGCAGGACACATGTGTCAAATGGTTTTAATTATGTTCATATGCATATGTTCATTCAATTTTAATCATTGGACAAATTTGCATTCAAAATAGAGACAGAAATTTTGCACTTCCAAGTGTATTTGTATTGATATTTTGCCCATGAATAGGCGTTTTTGTACAGAGAGACGGAAATCCTAGTAAGAGGAAATCGTCGAAAGGAAAAAAAATTGAGAATGAAAATAAATAGCCATGTGAAATGATCACATTGCCTTCCAAACTCTACTATTGCCCCAGTGTCTTCGAACGTCCTTTTACCATTGATCGAAGATGATTGGATTGATCTTGGACTATTCGGACTTGGATCTAGATGATAAAATTGACGGTATTGATTCCACGGGACATAGTCATACACTTTTAATCCTTAATTTTTGCCTGGACCGCTCTTTCGGGTTTTCGGCCCACCAGGATACCCTTTTTTGCCCAAGTCGCTCTTTTGGGTTTTCAACTTGCCAGGTGTACAATCTTTTGCATATATCCCTAATTTTTGCCCAAACCTTTTGGTTTGTTGGGATGCCCTTATTTTGCCTAGGTGTGTCAACCTAGCGGGTCTCTTATGCATAGTATTTTTTAACTATGTCCGCGTTTATGGGATGTGGGAAATCCTCGACGTCCACGGTAGTCAGCATCATGGCACTACTAGAGAAAACTCTCTTGACAACAAATGGCCCTTCATAGGTGGGAGTCCATTTACCTCTGGGATCGCCTTGTGGTAAAATGATGCGTTTTATCACCAAATCTCCAACTTGATATACTCGAGGTTTGACCTTTTTGTTGAAAGCCTTGATCATCCGTTTTTGATACGTCTGACCATGGAAAACAACAACTAATCGTTTTTCGTCAATCAAGTTCAGCTGATCCAATCTCGTATGAATCCACTCGTCTTCGTCTAGGCCTGCCTCAATCATAATCCTCAGCGAGGGAATTTGAACTTCCACTGGCAAAATAGCTTCCATGCCATAGACTAGAGAAAAGGGAGTCGCCCCAGTTGATGTTCTAGCTGAAGTACAGTAGCCATGTAGAGCAAACGGCAACATCTCATGCCAATCCTTATAGGTTACTACCATTTTCTGCACAACCTTCTTGATATTTTTGTTGGCCGCTTCGACTGCACCGTTCATTTTTGGTCTATACGGAGAAGAATTGTGATATTTGATCTTAAACTGAGTGCAAAGCTCCATGATCATAGCATTGTTGAGGTTAGTCCCGTTATCGGTGATAATCCTTTCGGGGATACCATAACGGTAGATGAGGTTGTGTCTGATGAATCTAGCTACCACATTCTTGGTGACTAAGGTAAACGAGGCGGCTTTGACCCATTTGGTAAAATAGTTGTGATCGATGGATCTGGAACTGACTGTTTAACGCTGGTTCGCGAAATGTCGCGGTAAGCAAGAGTCGCCACCGTCTTTTATTTTCTCCAAATGGAAAGGACAAAAGCACAGAAAAATTCCTTATAGAGATTGCTCTCGGTTCGGGAGGTAGATTATAGAAAGGGAAGGTGTTAGCACCCTTTCTATCCATGGTTATCCATGGGCTCTTAGATACTTGCTCACTTGTGTTTTCAAAAATGGTTTGTTTGCTTTTCAATTGTGGGTTTTAAAAAAGTTTCTTTGAAAATTCCAGTTCGACTCTTGTAACGGTCCTCAAGAGTGTTTGAAAAATTGCTTTCGAAAGCTTTTTGAAAAGGTGTCGGTGTGAAAAGTATTTTTGAATTTGTTTTTGAATTTAGAGCAAGTATCTAGAGTCGTCTACCTACCCTAAGGAATTCGTCTGTGTAGATGTCCTTTAAAGTAGTGCCATCCCACCATTGAGAGGTAGGTAGCACCACCATTGGAGGTGTTCGGGTCAATTCGATGTTCGGGACATGGTGATCACCAGAGCAATGGGAAGACACCTTAGAAGCTACCCTCATGCCAGGTTCCTGGATCATGAGGACTTACTAAGACATCCTCTACTCGACGATCACCTTTCGAGGCAAGGCAACAGTGAGGCGTACCCTAGGGGTGGTGTGTGATTTGTGTGTCCGATTTATTTATTTTTTGTCTTGTCATGTCAAAGTGATCTAGCGTTCGTTTTTATTTTTGCCCATTCATTCTTGCATGCCTTGATTAACAGTGAAAATATTGCGAGAAATAAAAATTCTAAAGCTATTACAAAAGGCGCGGGTCCACATCGCCAAAATTTCCAGAACCCGATTTGACAGAAAAGTAAAGAATAATGAAAAGCAAAGTGCGAGAAATTAATTACACGGCTTTGGGAGAGGTACATAGATAATTAAAAGAAAAAAGAAATAAATATGCGAATTGAATAAGAATTAAAAACGAGGGCGTTGGACCCTTTTTGCAAAATTAAATTAAATGATTAAATTAATTAAAATTAAAAGGAAAAGAAATTGTCTTTTTGGTATTTTTGTATTTTAGGATTTTAATGAAAAAGAATTAATTAAAATAAAATGCTAACCCTAATTCTAGTTGTTTTTAGTTTATTAAGAAAAGATTAAATTTTAACCTAATATTTAACCTAATTATTTACATGCCATTTAATTATAAAAATAAATAATAGGAAATATTTAATTATTATGAAAGAAAAGAAAAAGGGATAAAAATGATTATAAACCCTAATTCTACCAATTTTAGATTTTTATTAAGGAAAATATTACAATTAAACCTAATTTAATAACTAAAATTACTTAATGTAATTTATTTACAAAAATACTAAAATAAAAATATATATATATTTTTTTTTTTTTATCTTTTCTGATTTTTTTGGTGTTTTTTTATGTATTATGAAAATATTAAATTAATTAAAAAAACAATAATTAAAAGAAAGTAAAAAATAATGAACAAATAAAGAATGTAAAAAATTTGCAAACCTAGGGGGTTCTGCCCCTAATTTGGAGGTGAAACTTTAGCAATTTGGGCCCAATAAGCCTTAGGCCTGGCTGACTTTTCCACTAGTGTACCCAAGCGTTGACTCACGTGTACCGTGCTCTCCAGATCGTGGCCCCTTGATTGATCTCATTGGCCAAGTGAACAACTTGATTTTGAAGGCGTACGGTGGTCCACTACGTTGAAACTGCATATGAATATTAAATAAAAAACAATATGAAAGGGGGTGGGGACCTGGGGTTCGAACCCAGGTCCCAAGGGTTACCAGCATACACGTCTACCACTGAGCCATCCAACGCGCGTTTATTATATAATAACTAACAAAAAATATAAAATAAACAAGTGTTAGTGGGGCGCTTTTCGCACGAAATTTGAACCAGCCAATCAACTGATGCCACAGGGTCGTCTTCCTCGTTGTTTTTTTTTTTCTGAAACACAAAACATTGGCAACGGTTTTGCAAACGTTCCTGTAGACACCCTATTGAAAAATAACGATTAGCCCCTGGGACCTCATAAATTAGGCGCGAGGGTGCCATTGTGATCGTCCAATCATGCTTGTTTCAGTGGTCTAAGTCTTGAATGCTAATTTTCCCTTAACTAAAAAACCCTAATCCAAGGTCCTGGAAACCCTAATGTTCAACCATGGTGAAATCGCGTATGGGTGATAAAAACACAATTAAACCATACAGTTAGCATTAGAATCAAACAATGAATATGAATCAAAGGTTAAAAAGTACTAAAAGCGCATGATTCATGATGCAAGAATATGGAATTTTTTTTGTACAGGGTGCGTTCGTGTTACCAATTCAGGACGTTGAGATGATTGATTTTGATTGGAAAACTCTCCTTGAAGCCTCAGGAAGCTAATGGAACAACTATTTGGCCTTGAATCGTCCTAGAACTTGGTTTTCAGATTTGGAGTTTTCTTGAAAAATTCCAAGTTTGCATATGCTTTTTCTGCGCAGCTTTTTGGTTAATGAGCATTAGGTCTTGATCCAGCTTATGTATGGAACCAATTAGGTCAAAAATCTGATCAAAAGAATCAAGGAATTGATTATGCAATATTTGATTTTCAAGCCATTATTTTGCAATCTTTTTCACATGCTTTTGCTACCAAATCATGTCCAATTAGCTTCAATTCTTTCCTAATCTGACTTACACAAAATCTTGGAGATATTATATGCATAAAGAGATTTGAAACATTAGGTTTAATATTTTTCATGTATTTATTTTAATTTAAATGAATTATTAATAATAAAAATCCAAATAAATAAATAAAAAATGAAGAAAAACTTCCCTTTGGGCCAAGTGGTCGTGCACATGCCTTGGATAATGAATTGTGGAAGAAAAAGAGGCCCATTAGCAATTTTAGGTCATTTGAAGCAATGTTGACTTTTCAAAATATCCAAAAATTTCCCAATTTCCACAAGGCATAACTTGCTCAATTTTTAAGCTTTGCTCATGTTCTTGGACATTTTGAAAAGGTCTTTGAGTCCTATAACCAATGCCTTTGGTCCCATGTCATTTTGATTTGCCAATCTCAAGTTATGGCCTTTGACTTAAAGTCCCTTTTTGTTGACTTTTGAAAATGACCTATAATGTTGAAATTGATAACTTTTGGTGAGAGCATTTCTTGGACTTGAAGTATGAAGATGAGTTGTAGGAAATGTCTTTCTCTTCAAAATGACCTTTGGATGGAATTTTTCTGATAATCCATGTGGAAGTTATGCTCTAGTCAATTTACAGTTGACTTTTTCAGCTGTCCAAATAAGGAAACTTTTGCATCTTGATGATTTTTGAGCCAAGCTTTGAGAACCATGACCAAGCATTGATCAAATGATGTTTGTGGCTTCAAAATGATATGTTGACCAAAAATTTGAACTTTTGACTGTCAAATGACCATTTTGCCCCTACAGTTGACTGTAGTGCAGTTAGGGTTTTTGACTATGCAATTTTGTGCTGAAAGTCTTGAAACTTGATATGAGGATGCTTGACCATATTTGTAGGCATGTGGGACTTGATTGGACCTTTGGAAACTTCATTTTCTTGATCAGAACAAAAACCCTAATTTTGACTATTAGGAGGCCCTTGAACTGTGCAACCCTTGGGGAATTTTGAAGCATGACTTGGCAATTTTCTTGAAGAATATGGGAGGGCAAATTTTGGGGTACAACAGTTGCCCCTGTTCAATCTTCTTAGACTTGAGGATGCAGATTGGCTGACGTGCCTTTCGTAATCCGAAGGTGGAAGATGATTGAACACTAGAGTGCCCAGAAATTTGCGCTCACATAGTAGCGGTGATGGTGGGAATGGGCTTATAGATGCCATTTAGAGATTGATGGATAGGATGATGGGCTTATAGATGCCATGCTAAGAGATGATGGAAGGTGGATGGGCTTATGGATGCCATCTGGATGTCAATCGCATAAGAGATTCCTTAGCGAGAACTTGCGTACCTGCATAAGAAAAATGAGTACCTGACATGTTGCAGGAGCTGGTCTTCAGATGCTTTGTGTAGATATGTCCTGACTGATTACAGGAGCTAAATCTGGAGCTTCAAATGGTGATGAATGAACCAGGGATGGTTACTACCTCAACAGGAACGGTGAGAGAACCTTGGGCGACTTTAACCTCAACAGCAATCGTTGAGAAAATCTTGGTGGGAATTATCATCTCCGCAGTATCGGGGAGAGAACCATAGGCGATTACAACCTCAATAGCAATTATTGGGAAAACCTGGAATGGAATTATCATCTCCGCAGGATCGGGGAGAGAACCATAGGCGATTACAACTCAATAGCAATCATTGAGAAAACCTGGGATGGAATTATCATCTCCGCAGCATTGGGGAGAGAACCATAGGCGATTACAACTCAATAGCAATCATTGAGAAAACCTGGGATGGAATTATCATCTCCGCAGCATTGGGGAGAGAACCATAGGCGATTACAACTCAATAGCAATCATTGAGAAAACCTTAGATGGAATTATCGTCTCCGCAGGATCGGGGAGAGAACCATAGGCGATTACAACTCAATAGCAATCATTGAGAAAACCTGGGATGGAATTATCATCTCCGCAGCATTGGGGAGAGAACCATAGGCGATTACAACTCAATAGCAATCATTGAGAAAACCTTAGATGGAATTATCGTCTCCGCAGGATCGGGGAGAGAACCATAGGAGATTACAACTCAATAGCAATCATTGAGAAAACCTGGGATGGAATTATCATCTCCGCAGCATTGGGGAGAGAACCATAGGCGATTACAACTCAATAGCAATCATTGAGAAAACCTGGGATGGAATTATCATCTCCGCAGCATTGGGGAGAGAACCATAGGAGATTACAACTCAATAGCAATCATTGAGAAAACCTTAGATGGAATTATCGTCTCCGCAGGATCGGGGAGAGAACCATAGGCGATTACAACTCAATAGCAATCATTGAGAAAACCTTAGATAACTTCTACTGAGTCTTCATCAGAAAAATCTGTTTGGGGTCGATTTAGCTGGACTAGAGAAGGCCTTGAACTGGATAAGAAATCTTTGGAGTCAATTAACTGAACCGGTCTAGGTCTTGGAACGTCTTCAATTGGATAAGAAACAGAGAAATCTTTGGAGTCGATCTGACTGAACCAGAGAAGGCCTTTGACTAGATAAGAAATCTTTGGAGTCGATTAACTGAACCGCTCTAGGTCTTGAAATATGGTTGAGAATTTAACTGAATCTTTCCTGAAAGGTAAAGGTCAGTCATATGCAATGCATGATATGGACCAAGCAATGATGTTCTCAACATAAATGAGATTTGTAAGATATGATGCGTCTATGCATGCTATAATGATGTATGGAAATGCGATGTTTATGAATGTATTTTTTTCGTCTAGGAAAGTAAATCCTTGACGGGTGCCGGGAAGTCATATCCTGGGCTGATGTTGAAGAACAGATTTTGCTTCCGCTGGATAATAGTTGCAAGAATACCGGTAGGAGAAGATATCTCCGTTGGGGGAATAAACTTGGCGAATGGATAACTCTGCGGGGAGAAGAGTACTCTAACGATCTTGCTGGGAAGCAATACTCGGTGGGGAGAGAGATACCTTGCTGAGTCGTTGAAAATAACTTGCTGGGGATACCCTTGTTGTATTGGAAGTGTTACTAGACTTCGCTGGGGATAAGAAGACTTCGTCGAGGACGCTCTTTCCGTGGCTTTTGGCTGAGGATAACCCAGTTATATCCTGGTAAGGAAATAACTCTTTGAATAAAGCCGGACGACGCGTTCGTGCTCTGTGAGGATAAGCTTCCAGAATCTACTGGGGATAAGCTTACTGCTTGGGGAGATATATTCCAACTTTCCTGGGGAACTGGATTGGACTCTCCCGGGGAAGTTTTGAACTGCGGGGGAAGTGATTCCTTTGAATGTTGGTATACTGCCGGGGAACAATCTTTAGACCAAGACTGTCGGGGATGCTTGTAAGAATGTATATGCTGCTGGGGAATGTTGAGATCTGCTGGAGGATACCCAACTTCCTTAAGATTGATAGCTTTGCTTGGAGAGAGTGTATTACTTGCTGGCTCTCTCTGGGGAATTAAGGTGTCTGGTTATGTTCTTTGGCTGAACCTACCTGGTTACCTTGGAGGACAGAACAATCAGATTGCTTAGACAACTCTTTATTGCCCCTGTTCCTAATGTTACCTGTAATTGATTCTTTGTTTCGCATGCAAATATATATCACAAATTGAACCTTGGACGTTCTTCGCAAAACAAAACAGAAAAGGAAAAAACAATTGGCACTTTTTAACTGAAAAGTATATTTGTATTGATTTTTGAATGGCCTGTAAATAGGCGTTTTTATGTACAAGAGGCTGACGTCCTAGTAAGAGAACGCCGCCGAACAAAAGAGTTTATACAAATTTTGTACAAAAGAAAATAAAACAGCTGTGTGAAATGAATGATCCCACTGGGTTTCAACTCTGCTATTGCCATTATATCTCCGAGCGTCTCATCACTTGATGACCTTGGTTGAAGGTGAAGCTGACTGATCGATGCCGTCTGAACTTGATGTAGATACCGGATTCTGGATGCAAAGTGATCCAATGAGACATAGTATTACGCTTTTATCCCTAACTTTTGCCTGGACCGCCCTTTCGGGTTTTCAGTCCACCGGGATACCCATTTTTGCCCAAGCCGCCTTTTCAGGTTTTCGACTTGCCGGGTGTACAGATTTTTTCATTTCATCCCTTCATTTTGCCCGAACCCTTTTGGTTCGGCGGGAAGCCCTAATTTTTGCCTAAGCATGTCAGCCTAGCGGGTCTTTTTTCATGCGTAGTATCTTTTTACTATGTCTGCATTGGCGGGGTGAGGAAGGTCGTCACCATCCATATTGGTTAAAATCATGGCTCCTCCTGAGAACACATGTTTAACCACAAATGGCCCTTCGTACGTAGGGGTCCATTTGCCCCTTGGATCACTCTGAGGAAGGATGATTCGCTTGATTACCAGATCCCCAACTTGATATTCCTGTGGTCTGACCTTTTTGTTAAATGCCCTGATCATCCGTTTCTGATACGTCTGACCATGACAGATAGCAGCAAGTCTCTTTTCATCAATGAGGTTTAGCTGATCAAGTCGTGTCTGGATCCAATCATCTTCGTTCAGATTTGCATCCTTCATTATCCGGAGAGAGGGTATTTGCACTTCGATCGGTAAGACTGCCTCCATACCATAAACCAAAGAGAACGGAGTTGCCCCGGTTGACGTCCTGGCTGAGGTACGGTACCCATGTAGAGCGAACGGTAACATCTCGTGCCAATCTTTATAAGTCACTATCATTTTCTGCACGATTTTCTTGATATTTTTATTTGCTGCTTCTACAGCCCCATTCATCTTCGGTCTGTAAGGAGAAGAATTGTGGTGCTGTATTTTGAACTGCTCGCAGAGCTCAGTGATCATCTTATTATTCAGATTGGTACCGTTGTCTGTAATAATTCTTTCTGGGACGCCGTACCGGCAAATCAGATTATGCCGAATGAACCGTGCCACAACAGTCTTGGTTACCGTAGCGTAGGAAGCTGCTTCAACCCACTTTGTAAAATAATCAATCGCTACCAGGATGAAGCGATGCCCATTAGATGCCGTAGGTTTAATCTCGCCGATCATGTCTATGCCCCACATTGCAAATGGCCAAGGCGCAGTCAGAACATTCAGAGGAACAGGGGGAACATGCACCTTGTCTGCATAAATCTGGCACTTATGGCATGTCCTGGAATGTTGGTAGCAGTCAGCTTCCATTGTGGACCAGTAATATCCTGCCCGAAGGATCTTCTTGGCCATTGTATGTCCACTGGAATGTGTACCAAAGGTCCCTTCATGTAGCTCTTCCATGATCCTTTCTGCTTCAGTCTTATCCACACAACGCAGTAAGGTTGAATCATGGTTTCGCTTGTACAAGATGTCGTTGCTAAGGAAGAACTTTGCTGCGAACCTTCTCAGGAACTTCTTATCATTGACAGAGGCACCCTCAGGGTATTCCTGAGCTTCCAAGTATCTCTTCACCTCATGGTACCAAGGCTTCTCAGTCACCAATTCAGTCTCGAGATCACAACAGTATGCCGGTTCGTCCAGTTTCCAGATGATGATCCGGGGAGCATCATTGTCCCATTTAACCTTGAACATAGAAGACATTGTAGCTAACGCGTCCGCCAACTGATTCTCTTCTCTTGGAAAGTGTTCAAAGGTTATCTTCGTGAAGTGGGGGATCAGGGTCAACACACATTCTCTGTAAGGAATAAGGTTCGGATGTTTCGTGTCCCACTCTCCTTTGATCTGATTGATCACAAGAGCGGAATCTCCGAAGGCACTCAGAAACTTTATCCTTAAGTCAATCGCAGCTTGAAGACCCATGATGCACGCCTCATACTCCGCCATGTTGTTGGTACAGTTGAAGCATAGTCGGGCAGTGAGTGGAGTATGAGTGCCTTGAGGTGATATGATTATAGCGCCGATACCGTTTCCCAAAGCGTTGGAGGCTCCGTCAAAGTGCATAGACCATCGGGATCCTTCCTTAGGTCCTTCATCCGGTCCAGGTACTTCACAATCAGTCACAATCGTGATACTTTCATCCGGAAACTCGAAGTTCATTGATTGATAATCATCTACGGCCTGATGTGCCAAGTGGTCTGCCAATACACTTCCCTTGATGGCTTTATGGGTTGTGTATTGAATGTCGTATTCCGTCAAGATCATTTGCCATCTTGCAATTCTCCCAGACAGAGTAGGCTTTTCGAATATGTACTTTATAGGATCCATCTTTGAGATCAACAAGGTAGTGTGAGTCAGCATATACTGTCTCAGCCGGCGAGCAGCCCATACCAAAGCGCAGCAAGTTTTCTCGAGCAGTGAGTATCGGGTCTCACAGTCGGTAAACTTTTTGCTAAGGTAATAAATGGCATGCTCTTTTCGGCCAGACTCGTCATGCTGCCCCAGCACGCACCCCATTGAATTATCAAGTACTGTCAGGTATAATATTAGAGGTCTCCCTTTAACCGGTGGCATGAGGATGGGTGGTTCTTGGAGATACTCCTTGATTCTGTCAAAAGCAGCCTGACATTCATCATTCCAACGTACTACCTGATCTTTCTTCAGCAGCTTGAAGATTGGCTCACAGGTAGCAGTCAGGTGTGAGATGAAGCGAGCAATGTAATTCAGGCGTCCTAGAAAGCCTCTGACCTCTTTCTCTGTCCTAGGAACTGGCATCTCTTGAATAGCCTTGACCTTGGCAGGGTCCACTTGAATACCCTTATCACTTACCACGAAGCCTAGCAACTTTCCAGATCTTACCCCGAAGGTGCACTTGTTCGGGTTCAACCTCAGCTTGTACAGTTTCAGACGGTCAAATAACTTCTGCAGATGATCTAGGTGTTCTTCCTCAATTTGGGATCTTGCGATCATGTCGTCAACATACACTTCTATCTCATGATGGATCATATCATGAAATAAAGCAACCATTGCACGTTGGTAGGTTGCCCCGGCGTTCTTTAGTCCAAAAGGCATGACCTTGTAGCAGAAGGTGCCCCACTGAGTGACAAAGGTAGTCTTTTCCATGTCTTCAGGTGCCATCTTGATCTGATTATAACCTGAAAAACCATCCATGAAAGAAAACACCTTATGCTGAGTTGTATTATCAACAAGGACGTCAATGTGAGGTAGAGGGAAGTCATCCTTGGGGCTGGCCCTGTTCAGATCCCTGTAATCGACACACATTCTGACCTTACCGTCCTTTTTAGGTACCGGCACCACATTAGCAACCCACTGAGGGTAAGAAGTCACTGCAAGGAACCCAGCATCAAACTGTTTCATAACCTCGGCTTTGATCTTCTCAGACATCTCTGGACGCATACGGCGGACCTTTTGCTTAACTGGAGGGCAGTCTTCCTTAGTAGGCAAGTGATGGACCACAATATCGGTATCCAACCCGGGCATGTCTTCGTAGGACCAGGCAAATATCTCCACATAATCATGTAGCATCTTAGTCAACCGTTGCTTTACGCTGAGCTCTAGGTTGGCACCAATCTTTACCTCCTTCCTGTCTTCCTCAGTACCCAGGTTTATTGTTTCCACTGGCTCTTCATGTGGTTGAATTGCCCTTTCTTCCTGAAGTAACAGTCTTGCAAGCTCGCCAGGCACTTCGCAATCATCTTCACCTTCGTCTTCGGCTAAGTTGATCGGATTTTCGAAGTCATAATTGGCAGTAGCAGAGTTGTTATCAGTGAGATCCAGAGTGGATTGAAACCTATATGAGTGAGTGTGTGTAAATACAGCTGTTTTGAAATATGTATAAGGGAAAGAAAGACAGAAAAGGAGCATAAGATTTGTAATGCGAGAAAATGTCCAAGATTTTCATTTATGATATATGAAATGACAATTTATATGCCCTCACAAATGAAACCACGGTGCCTCGGGTAAGACACTGGGCCACAGAGTTTATTTATTGTTTATTACAAATAACAAAACAAAGAAGTTTATTACTGCGTAACAAAAGTAACAGGAGTATGGTCCTTGGCAATCCAATTGGTCAATCCGCCTTCAGTTGTCGGATAGATCCAGCTATTGAATTCTGCTTCATCCACTTCACTGTCTTCCCCAACAGCATTCACTCCTGGATTTGTAATGAGCACAGGAGGTCTTCTGATCTTCGCCTTCCGCATAGCTTTCTGACCCTCTGCAGTAAAACCCAGTCCAAATTTGTCAGTTTTCTGTGTAAAGTCGGGAAGCCTTCCGCAGTTAGCACATTCACCTTTCTGAACCACAGCCCGGGCATCCTTCAGGGAAGCCATCTTCAAGGGAACATCCTCTCCGACCGCTGTTTCTGCTGCTGCTGAAATTGGAAGCACCTCCTCGAAATGCTGAAAGGGGGTTTCAATAAACTCCCCATCCATCTCAATGTACCTGAAGGAATTCAGATGGCTCACCATATACTCCTCCTCTCTCTGCACAGTGACGATCTTCCCTCTGACGGGGTACTTCAGCTTCTGGTGCAAAGTAGAGGTTACTGCCCCAGCTTTATGGATCCAAGGTCGACCCAATAAACAAGAGTACGATGGATGGATATCCATCACATAAAAAGTAGAGTCAAACACCTGAGAGCCCACACGAATAGGAATGTCAACCTCTCCATGAACCATTCTTTTTGAACCGTCAAAGGCTCTAACGATGATATTGCTGGGTTTCAGTTCCAGGCCTTCACAATCCAAACGGTCTAAAGCCTTCTTTGGTAGAACATTCAAGGAAGAACCAGTATCCACCAATACATGTGCCAGAGTAGTGCCCCTGCATTCGATAGAGACATGCAGAGCATCATTGTGGTCTCTTCCTTTCGCAGTCAGGTCAGCATCTGAGAAACCCAAGCCATTGTCTGCTGTCAGATTTGCTACGCAGTCAGTGAACTGGACTGCAGATGTTTCCTGTGGCACATGGGCCGTCTTGAGAAATGAGATCAGGGCCTTAGCGTGGGCCTCGGAGCACAGCAATAAAGAGAGCATGGAGATTTTGGAGGGCGTATGCCCCAGCTGTTCCACAACATTAAAGTCACTCTTCTTTATGATTTTCAAGATTTCCTCCATCTCTTGTTGGGAGGCTTCAGCATTTGTAGGTATCGGTGCTTCCATTCGGGCAGGCTCATCTTCAATTCCTTTGCCCCGAGCATTGGATGACTCGGTAGCAGGGGAAACAACTTGGTCAGTAACAGGAACAGGTACACTTGTAGGTGTTATAAAGAGGGGTCTTCGAGTAGCGGGCGGTGCAATGTCAGGCGAGAAGAGCCTGCCACTGCGGGTAACCTTGGTTGGGCCAGTGATATCACAGATACTGGCGCCAGTGTTGAATTCTTGTTTGATCCCGTTCACATACACATCTGCCCCATAGTGCCAGGGGACAGCTTTATCAGATACGTAGGGAAGAGGCCCCGGAACAGTGATAACCACAGGTGCAATAGTCATGATTGGGACAGGCTTCTTCGGGAGAGCCTTGATTGGATTATTGAAGATGGTAACCACAGAAACTTCTTCTACCGGAACCAGCTGAACAGCAGACTTCTTAAACAGAATCTCCTTACTATCCATTAGGCTTTAGATGCCTAACTTCAGCAAGGGACAACCAGATAGGGAAACAGCACAGAACAGGCAACCCTCACTACAACCCGGAAATAAACCGGCCAGCAGTAGGTTCTTCTTGACGGTCATTAAAGGAGTAGCCAGATCATCCACAGAAACAGCGTACACTTCTTCATCGACAGCATTTACCCCATGCTGAGGCATAGGAGCAGTCACCACATTCGGCCTCTCAGGCGCTTCGAACTGTATCTCCTTCGCGTCGATAAGGTCTTGCACCTTATTCCTCAATGCCCAACAGTCATCAGTGGAATGCCCCGGGCTATCAGAATGATAAGCACAATGGGCATTCGGGTTGTACTTGGTGGAAGCAGTGTTTACACCCTTGGGTGCCTCTCTGACAGTCACTAGGTTGGTGGATAGCAACTGTGGCAGGATCTGCGATAAGGTCATGCTCAAACGGGTAAACTCTCTCCGGGGTCTTTCATCCCTTTGAGGATTGGTTGGCCGAGGAGCGGCAGCAGGCTTGGCAATCATTACCGCGCTGACAGATTGGCGGCGCTCAGATCTCTCTGGTCTCCGGGAGCCATATACAACACTAGCCTCCTTCTTGAAGGGTTTCTTCTCTGAACTAGACGATGCACCCTTCGGAATCTTTCCAGACTTCAACCCAGCCTCAATTCTCTCTCCAGTCAGAATCAGATCAGTGAACCCTGCAGACGAATTCCCGATAAGATGGTTGAAAAATGGCCCAGATAGGGTCCCCAAGAACATGTCTACCAACTCCCGATCAGTCAACGGAGGCTGCACCCTGCCAGCCAGATCCCTCCACTTCTGAGCGTACTCCTTAAAACCTTCACTTGAACCTAACGACATACCCTGGAGTTGGGTACGCGTAGGGGCAAGGTCGGCATTATATTGATACTGCTTATAGAAAGCAGTAGCCAACTCCTCCCAGTTACGAACCTTGTTCCCATCCAGCTGATAGAACCATTCGAGGTGAGTCCCTGAAAGACTCTCCTGGAAGAAGTGGATCCACAAATTCTTATCCGCTGAGTACGGTTGAATCTTTCGAACATAGGACCTGAGATGTAGCTTGGGACAAGACGCCCCGTCATACTTAGTGAAAGATGGTGCTTTGAACTTCCGAGGAATAATCACACCAGTAGACAAACCCAAGTCTCCAAAATCCAGCCCGGGTACCTGTTGTATCTCCATAGCATTCAACCTATCTTCCAACTGTTTGTATCTGTCTTCTGCAGGAGGATACTGCTCTTCATCAAAATCAGTCTCGTTGTCGGAGACTACCGGACTAGGACCTTTTTCTGCCTGAGGAGTACTCTTGCCAATAGAAGAACCAGCCTCTTCATTCTGCAGAGTGTTGCCAAACCTTCGGCCCGAGTTGAACAGAACAACTCTTCTCTTCTTCTTCTTTTCCTTCTTCAAGAGCAGAGCCTTCAGCTCTTATTGGCCTTGAGCCAAGCCCATGATTAATTCCTGAAATTGCGCGTTCTGCGCCTGAAGAGCTTTGATGGACATCTCAGTTGAGGACGAGTCGGGATTCATGATGCTGAAATAAACAGCGAAGAACTGTAAGCAACCTGAAAAGGGGAAAACCTGCTATGCACATGATGAATGGAATGCGTATGATTTATGTTTTCAAAGACAATCGGGAATCAACTTTGTAAACAAAAAGGAACACACTTCATTAGATTCAACTTTGAAACTGAAATTATTCAACAGGTTGCCCTTAGGCGTTACATGAAAGGAAATATTGAAAAGGGAAATAAAACTGCAAAAGAACATCCGGAGCTCCTTATTGATCCCATGGTATCCTCTTCTCAGTACGGATGTAGGCATTCAGAGCTCTCTCATTCTCCAACTTCTTTGTCAGCTTCTGGATCTTTAATTCCTTCTCGTTGAACTTTTCCCGGTAAGAATCCCGCTCTTCTCGCAGTTGCGACCAAGATCTCTTCAATGTCTCATAATCAGTAGGTATCTGAGGAGGAAGGACAGTTGGAGGAACACCATCTTTGTCAGGACACTCGAGAATGACAGGTCTGACGGCTTCATACGGCATACCTAACTTCTGAGCACGGATGCGAACCCATTTGTAGTAGGCTTCCATAGGTAAAGAAGTCTTTGGCCCCAACTCTTGTGGGTCAGCTTTATGAACTTTGTCCCAAGCCTTGATGAACCTACGACGCAGCTCGTCACTATCCACCTGAAACTCAAAACTGATGTGAGGCACCAACATCTCATGGGGGCCTGCTCTTCTTGCTCTTCCAAACTGACGGAGCGCTAGACATGGATTGTAAGAAATCCCTCCTTGGGTACCAATCAGAGGAACATTAGGGTATTCCCCGCATCGATCAATGACAGCTATCTCATCCAAACCTCTGCAAGTCCAAATGATGTCTTTGTCGGTGAGAGACATTAACCTATGAGCCCAACCTCTTCCTTCTTGGTTCTTCAGTACGAACTTGGGGAGGTGCGAAATAAACCACCTCACCAACAAAGGGATACAACACCATAGGGTTCCTCGTCTTCGGGTAGTACGAGCATGAAGTTGTTGCAAGATGTCACCCAAGAGAGTGGGCACAGGATTCTGAGACATAAAGATCCTTATGGCAGTGACATTAATGAAGTTATCAGGATTAGGAAACAAGACTAACCCATAGATTAAGAGAGCCAAGATGTCTTCATATGCCCTAAAGTCCAGGTCATTCCAGAAACTGTTAGCTTTACCAATCAGAAACTTGGCCAAGAAACCCTTAACTCCGCTTCTAGTCACCCAGTTGTCCATTACCTCTTGATGTGTCAGGGGAAGTGCTGCAGCAACATCCTCAAGCCTGAGGGTCTTTTCCCAACCAGTGAAGGGAGTCTGATCCAAGATAGGGATACCAAGCAAATCAGAGAACTCTTCCAGGGTAGGGACCAGCTGGAAGTCTTGAAAGGTCAAGCACTGGTACAGAGGGTCATAGAACTGGGTCAGAACACTCATCAGCTGTTGATCCCGCTTTGCAGTGACTAAACTGAGAAGAGAACCATGCCTCTGAATGAAGGAAGTGGTATTTGGAATTCTGCTAACCAACTCATCAAGCAACTCAGGTGAACGAACAAAGTTGAACCGGATAGTGTTCCTTCGCACAGGCATCATAATGTCCTACAAAACAGAGCAAAGGTGAAACCCTCTTGTCTTTGAAATGGTCAGTCCTTATGCAGGATGCATGCAATGCTCATGATGTTATGATGTTATAATAAAGCACACCACAAATAGATACAAAGGCAAACATGGTAAGGCACACAAGTCACACAAGGCAAGCCCCTAAAGTTTAGGCCAGCATGAGGTCTAGGTACTACCCTCTTTCAGTTTGTTGGTTCATACCTGTCCTATCAAAGTAACCGGGTTCTTAGAGGATCCCAATATCATTGACTACCCTCAATCGGTCATAACTCCAGCATCGCAATCTTTTCTTGCGGCCAGAACCATCACGAGAGTTTAGCCTCAATGGGCGTAGCATACTGCTACTGTTCTAATGGCCAAGTTGTGTCATTTAAGGTTCTAAGGTTGTTGGTGCTTAATGACTCCTTAGAAGACCCATATTCTCCTCGTTGCGACACAAGGGATATCGGTACAGACCAAGGTGCCACACCAACGTAGCCACTGTTTCACCCGTGTCGGTCTACGCCGGACAGGTCCCTCACAGCTTATGCTACCTAAACAAGGTATCCCCAGATCCGGGTTAGGATCTATGTAACTCCCATGCAACCCACAAATTTAAAGCAGACAAGTCAATACAATTGAAAACACAGTTATGAACTAACCCTAAGGTACACCTCAATTTAAGTTTGTGTCCCCAGCAGAGTCGCCAGTTCTGTGATCGGTGGATCTGGAACTGACTGTTTAACGCTGGTTCGCGAAATGTCGCGGTAAGCAAGAGTCTCCACCGTCTTTTATTTTCTCCAAATGGTAAGGACAAAAGCACAGAAAAATTCCTTATAGAGATTGCTCTCGGTTCGGGAGGTAGATTATAGAAAGGGAAGGTGTTAGCACCCTTTCTATCCATGGTTATCCATGGGTTCTTAGATACTTGCTCACTTGTATTTTCAAAAATGGTTTGTTTGCTTTTCAATTGTGGGTTTTAAAAAAGTTTCTTTGAAAATTCCAGTTCGACTCTTGTATCGGTCCTCAAGAGTGTTTGAAAAATTGCTTTCGAAAGCTTTTTGAAAAGGTGTCGGTGTGAAAAGTATTTTTGAATTTGTTTTTGAATTTAGAGCAAGTATCTAGAGTCGTCTACCTACCCTAAGGAATTCGTCTGTGTAGATGTCCTTTAAAGTAGTGCCATCCCACCATTGAGAGGTAGGTAGCACCACCGTTGGAGGTGTTCGGGTCAATTCGATGTTCGGGACATGGTGATCACCAGAGCAATGGGAAGACACCTTAGAAGCTACCCTCATGCCAGGTTCCTGGATCATGAGGACTTACTAAGACATCCTCTACTCGACGATCACCTTTCGAGGCAAGGCAACAGTGAGGCGTACCCTAGGGGTGGTGTGTGATTTGTGTGTCCGATTTATTTATTTTTTGTCTTGTCATGTCAAAGTGATCTAGCGTTCGTTTTTATTTTTGCCCATTCATTCTTGCATGCCTTGATTAACAGTGAAAATATTGCGAGAAATAAAAATTCTAAAGCTATTACAAAAGGCGCGGGTCCACATCGCCAAAATTTCCAGAACCCGATTTGACAGAAAAGTAAAGAATAATGAAAAGCAAAGTGCGAGAAATTAATTACACGGCTTTGGGAGAGGTACATAGATAATTAAAAGAAAAAAGAAATAAATATGCGAATTGAATAAGAATTAAAAACGAGGGCGTTGGACCCTTTTTGCAAAATTAAATTAAATGATTAAATTAATTAAAATTAAAAGGAAAAGAAATTGTCTTTTTGGTATTTTTGTATTTTAGGATTTTAATGAAAAAGAATTAATTAAAATAAAATGCTAACCCTAATTCTAGTTGTTTTTAGTTTATTAAGAAAAGATTAAATTTTAACCTAATATTTAACCTAATTATTTACATGCCATTTAATTATAAAAATAAATAATAGGAAATATTTAATTATTATGAAAGAAAAGAAAAAGGGATAAAAATGATTATAAACCCTAATTCTACCAATTTTAGATTTTTATTAAGGAAAATATTACAATTAAACCTAATTTAATAACTAAAATTACTTAATGTAATTTATTTACTAAAATACTAAAATAAAAATATTTATTATTTTTTTTTTATCTTTTCTGATTTTTTTGGTGTTTTTTTATGTATTATGAAAATATTAAATTAATTAAAAAAAACAATAATTAAAAGAAAGTAAAAAATAATGAAAAAATAAAGAATGTAAAAAATTTGCAAACCCAGGGGGTTCTGCCCCTAATTTGGAGGTGAAACTTTAGCAATTTGGGCCCAATAAGCCTTAGGCCTGGCTGACTTTTCCACTAGTGTACCCAAGCGTTGACTCACGTGTACCGTGCTCTCCAGATCGTGGCCCCTTGATTGATCTCATTGGCCAAGTGAACAGCTTGATTTTGAAGGCGTACGGTGGTCCACTACGTTGAAACTGCATATGAATATTAAATAAAAAACAATATGAAAGGGGGTGGGGACCTGGGGTTCGAACCCAGGTCCCAAGGGTTACCAGCATACACGTCTACCACTGAGCCATCCAACGCGCGTTTATTATATAATAACTAACAAAAAATATAAAATAAACAAGCGTTAGTGGGGCGCTTTTCGCGCGAAATTTGAACCAGCCAATCAACTGATGCCACAGGGTCGTCTTCCTCGTTGTTTTATTTTTTTTTTCTGAAACACAAAACATTGGCAACGGTTTTGCAAACGTTCCTGTAGACACCCTATTGAAAAATAACGATTAGCCCCTGGGACCTCATAAATTAGGCGCGAGGGTGCCATTGTGATCGTCCAATCATGCTTGTTTCAGTGATCTAAGTCTTGAATGCTAATTTTCCCTTAACTAAAAAACCCTAATCCAAGGTCCTGGAAACCCTAATGTTCAACCATGGTGAAATCGCGTATGGGTGATAAAAACACAATTAAACCATACAGTTAGCATTAGAATCAAACAATGAATATGAATCAAAGGTTAAAAAGTACTAAAAGTGCATGATTCATGATGCAAGAATATGGAATTTTTTTTGTACAGGGTGCGTTCGTGTTACCAATTCAGGACGTTGAGATGATTGATTTTGATTGGAAAACTCTCCTTGAAGCCTCAGGAAGCTAATGGAACAACTATTTGGCCTTGAATCGTCCTAGAACTTGGTTTTCAGATTTGGAGTTTTCTTGAAAAATTCCAAGTTTGCATATGCTTTTTCTGCGCAGCTTTTTGGTTAATGAGCATTAGGTCTTGATCCAGCTTATGTATGGAACCAATTAGGTCAAAAATCTGATCAAAAGAATCAAGGAATTGATTATGCAATATTTGATTTTCAAGCCATTATTTTGCAATCTTTTTCACATGCTTTTGCTACCAAATCATGTCCAATTAGCTTCAATTCTTTCCTAATCTGACTTACACAAAATCTTGGAGATATTATATGCATAAAGAGATTTGAAACATTAGGTTTAATATTTTTCATGTATTTATTTTAATTTAAATGAATTATTAATAATAAAAATCCAAATAAATAAATAAAAAATGAAGAAAAACTTCCCTTTGGGCCAAGTGGTCGTGCACATGCCTTGGATAATGAATTGTGGAAGAAAAAGAGGCCCATTAGCAATTTTAGGTCATTTGAAGCAATGTTGACTTTTCAAAATATCCAAAAATTTCCCAACTCCCACAAGGCATAACTTGCTCAATTTTTAAGCTTTGCTCATGTTCTTGGACATTTTGAAAAGGTCTTTGAGTCCTCTAACCAATGACTTTGGTCCCATGTCATTTGGATTTGCCAATCTCAAGTTATGACCTTTGACTTAAAGTCCCTTTTTGTTGACTTTTGAAAATGACCTATAATGTTGAAATTGATAACTTTTGGTGAGAGCATTTCTTGGACTTGAAGTATGAAGATGAGTTGTAGGAAATGTCTTTCTCTTCAAAATGAGCTTTGTATGGAATTTTTCTGATAATCCATGTGGAAGTTATGCTCTGGTCAATTTACAGTTGACTTTTTCAGCTGTCCAAATAAGGAAACTTTTGCATCTTGATGATTTTTGAGCCAAGCTTTGAGAACCATGACCAAGCATTGATCAAATGATTTTTGTGGCTTCAAAATGAGATGTTGACCAAAAATTTGAACTTTTGACTGTCAAATGACCATTTTGCCCCTACAGTTGACTATAGTGCAATTAGGGTTTTTGACTGTGCAATTTTGTGCTGAAAGTCTTGAAACTTGATATGAGGATGCTTGACCATATTTGTAGGCATGTGGGACTTGATTGGACCTTTGGAAACTTCATTTTCTTGATCAGAACAAAAACCCTAATTTTGACTGTTAGGAGGCCCTTGAACTGTGCAACCCTTGGGGAATTTTGAAGCATGACTTGGCAATTTTCTTGAAGAATATGGGAGGGCAAATTTTGGGGTACAACAATAGTCAATAGCAACAAGAATGAAGTGATGTCCGTTAGAAGCTGTGGGCTTGATCTCTCCGATCATGTCAATGCCCCACATTGAAAATGGCCACGGAGCGGTCATGACATTCAGAGGGATAAGAGGCACATGGACCTTGTCAGCGTAGATTTGGAATTTGTGACAAGTCCTTGAATGTTGGTGGCAATCGGTCTCCATCGTTGACCAATAGTAACCGGTTCTTAAGATTTTCTTAGTCATCGTATGTCCACTTGAGTGAGTACCGAAAATACCATCGTGCATGTCTTCCATAATCTCCTCTGCCTCCTTCTTGCCCACACATAAGATTAGAGTTGAATCATGGTTGCGCTTGTACAATATCCCGTTACTGAGGAAGAACTTGGCTGCAAATCTTTGCAATAACTTTCTGTCATTGATAGACGCCCCCTCTGGATACTCTTGTGCTTCAAGGTATCTCATCACCTCATGGTACCATGGCTTTTCCGCATCAGTGTCGAGCTCATAGCAATGTGCAGATTCATCGAATCTTTCAATTGTAATCATAGGGGCTTCATTGTCCCATCTGACCTTGAACATTGAAGACATGGTTGCCAAAGCATCAACCAACTGGTTTTCTTCCCTGGGGAAGTGCTCGAAAGTAATCTCTTAGAAGTAAGGAATTAGGGATAGCACCAGTTCCTTGTAAGGGATAAGATTAGGGTGTTTAGTGTCCTAATCTCCTTTTACTTGGCTGATCACTAGGGTGGAATCCCCGAACACATCCAAATTCTTGATCCTTAAGTCAATAGCAGCTTTCAGACCTAAGATGCATGCTTCATACTCAGCCATATTGTTTGTGCAATCGAAGCATAGTTTGGCAGTGAAAGGAGTGTGGAAACCTTCAAGAGAGATGATCACAGCACCAATTCCATTACCTAAGGCGTTGGAAGGCCCATCGAATACCATAGTCCATCGGGATCCTGGTTCAGGTCCGTTATATGGTTTAGATTTTGCACAGTCGGTTACCAGCATGATGTTCTCATCAGGGAAGTCGAAGTTCATTGACTGATAATCATCCACAGCTTGGTGGGCCAAATGATCCGCTAGTACACTTCCTTTGATGGCTTTTTGATTCGTGTATTGAATGTCGTACTCAGTCAAGATCATTTTCCATCTGGCTATCCGTCCGGAAAGGGCATATTTCTCGAAGATGTACTTGATTGGGTCCATCTTAGAAATAAACAGAGTGGTATGAGTCAACATATATTGTCTTAACCGGCGAGCAGCCCATGCTAAAGCGCAACAAGTTTTCTCGAGCAGTGAATATCTGGTTTCACAGTTGGTAAACTTTTTGCTTAGGTAATAAATAACATGCTCTTTTCGGCCAGACTCGTCATGTTGGCCCAAAACACACCCCATATTATGAATTAATCAAATACAAAGGTGCACAAATTCAAACAAACTGCACATGGACAAATTGAATATGCCAAACAATTACAAAGTTCAAACTGAATTACACTATCAAACTAGGCAAACCAAATTGTTACAAGTGCAAAGCTGTCAAACTGTCAAAAAGAGATGTCAACCAAGCTGTCCAAAGAAACTGTCAAAAGGCTGTTAACAAGATATCAAAAGCAATGCAGAAAGTCTGGAGGTAAGAAGAGATGCAGAGGAAAGACAAAATGCAAGCCAACTTGTAAAAGCATTTTTTATTCATCATTTTCCAGGCCAAAAACCTTTTCATAACAGAAAGTACAGTTTAAGTAATTAAATATACTTTTCTGGAGAGAGAGAAAAGAGAGAGAGAAGTAGAGGCTTACAGTGGACAGGCTTAAGACAAATAAATATAACAGATCAACACTGTTAAGAGAGGAGGCAGAACACATAGAGAGAAAAGATAACACAAAAGTTGTAAACAGATCCTGCATCAAAGCCTCTCAAAAAACAAATAAGCTTCCAATTGCCTCAAGCTTTAAACCTGTTACAAAGCAAGCCTGTAACAAACAAAAACCTTAAACACCAAAACCTGCATAAACCAAGCCTTTCAAACCTGTTTCAAACATACAAGCCTTTCAAACCTGTGTTAAGAACACAAGCCTGTAACCTACAAACTGCTTCAAGCCTCAAAACACAGTAAACCTGAACAAACCAGCCTTGAAGCCTCTCAAAAACTACACAACTCATAACCTATCAAAGCCTGTACCTCAAAAACAAGCTCCAAACAAACCTCCTAACCTCCTAAAAAACCTTCAAACAACCAGAAAAAAGCCAAGCATAAACAAAAGCCTGCCTGCATAAAGCAACAGCCTAACTGGCCTCAAGCCTGATTCAGCTTGTGAACAACAAAAGCATATGCCTGCATAAAACCAGAAGCTTAACTGCACAATAAGCAAGCATCCTCAGATCCAAGCTCATCACAGGATCAAACAACAAGTATCTCAGAATCATAGAATCAACACATCCAATATCCAAACAACAACAAAATGCCTCAGAACTAGCTTCCTCATAGGCTAAACAGATCAAGTCAAAGAGAGGGAAAATCATAAGCAAAGCTTATCATCAGAACAAAGCAAGCCAAAGAGAGGAAGAGAGACAGAAGCAAATAATACAAGCGTTTTCAGATTGTAGCATCATCACTAAACGAAGATACAAAAATACCAGGAAGTAAGCCAGCAAGCACATCACCGCGTCCCTCCGCCTCCGGCCACCTGAGACGCGCCGCCGTCCTCCTCCGTCTCCTCTCCAAAGGTATTGTCCCTCTTTCCCTTTTTCTAACACCTCAAGCAAGCACAAATGTAACACATAAAGGTCAGGACATACAAAAATAAAATATGCAAGACTAAAATCCGAAAACCCTAAAAATGTTTAGAAGTTGAAAATCGACTTGTTGTCGCTGCCTGAACGACCATGGAGAGAGGAAGATGGAGGTGGCGCCTAGTAGCCTGAGGCGAGGAGACGAACGTTCAGAAGCCCCATTTTGAGAAAGGATGAAGAGGACGATGAAGAAGAAGGAGAGCGGCGCCGTTCGTTCCAAAGACACAAACCCTTTTCTGAAACAAAACATTTGAAACCCTAACAAAAAACTGTGTCAAACCCGTTTGGGCCTGCTCCACGCTACAATGCCTAAGCCCACTTGATTCTGGCGCTATATACACCCCCCCCCCTTTTTTTGAATTTGTTAGTTTTTGTTGTTTGGGCCCAGCATGATATTCCAAGCCCACTTTTCTTATACAAACTAATACCCCATTTTCTTTTTATTATTTATTATCACTTTTTTTTTCCTTTTTTTTTATATATAACTTTAACTAATATTTTTGTTAAATAAAAAGGATACATTAACTTTTTTTTCTTTGTACAAAATTTTCTTAAAATACCTTTTTTATACATAAAAATAGAGTTTACTAAGTTTCTTGTGTTAGAACTTTTTTTTTTATTAAAACCCTTGTTTATATAACATTAACAAAAAAAACACAAAAATAATAATAAAATACTTAATACATTAGGTTAACATTTTTACTCACTTGTAAATAATCATGTGCACCATACATTACTTTTGATTCTCCTTTATTCTTATACATTGCTATATTTTTACATTGAGAACGCGATGATTCGATTTGGTTATAAATGATATTTGGACACTACTATTCTGATAAGACTCATCCCCATTTGTAAACATTTGTACCCCCATCCCCGGATACTTATTTGTAATAGCTTAGACTTTAAATTCCCGCAATTTATCGCTTTCTATATACTGTATAGTAATTAGGGTTTGTATGCGAAGATTCAAAATCAACCGCTAGATAACCTAATACAAAGACAAATGCATGAAAATCAATACACAATTCACACTTGCACCCCTAGGGTAATCCCGCTTGTTGCCTTCCAAAATGGGCCATGTTTGCATGTCAAGTACTTTGGCAAAACAAAACAAAAATGATCATAGTCCCTCGATGACGCTATCAAGTTGCCTAAACAAAAATGATCAAGTCCCTTCAAGAAAATTGCCAAAGACACTTGACACTATTGCATTCATGGTCTATACGATGACCCGCGCCCGTCCCATTAACATCCTAACGCAAGGTTGTTCATCAAATACAATGGTGAAACAACACTATTAAAAGGGTTAAAACATGAGAAAGATCTTTGAGTAAATTAGGGTAGACAAACTCTTAGTTACTTGATCAAACTTGCAAAACACACTTGCCTACTTTCAAACACACTTCACAAACACAACTTCCAAAACAACTTTCAAAAATATTGAAACATCTTTTCAAAAAGACAAACACCTTTGTAAAACATTCGAGTAAAGAATTGTTACAATGGTTTCCTAGACAAGGCATCTTTTTCAAAACATTTTCAAAACCACACACACACAAACACCATTTCAAACAATTTTAAAATCAAGGCAAGTGATCTAAAACAAGTAACTAAGAGCCCATGGATAACCATGGATGAAAAGGGTGCTAGCACCTTCCCTTTTCATAATCTACCCCCCGAACCCACGAAAACATCTCAAAGGTTTTTCCTGTGCTTTTTAACCTTTCCTTTAGGATAAAATAAAAAGTCGGTGGCGACTCTTGCTAAACCGAACAAGTGCGAATACAAACTCAAAACCTCAAGTCAGTTCTCCCACCGTATCACAGAACTGGCGACTCTGCTGGGGAGTATTCTAAAAGTGGGGTTACCTTAGGGTTTTAGATCACCTTTACATACTTGCTTTGATTGCTTTGATTGCTTTACTTTTTAGGTTCCTTGTTTGGGTTTGCTATAAATCCTACACCCGGATTTGGGGCACCTTCTTAGGTAAATAGAAATAAACTGTGAGGTAACTGTGCGGGGTATACCGACATGGTTGAAGCAGTAGCTATGTTAGTGTGACATATTTGTGAGTACCGGTAGCCCTTGAGTAGTCAAGGAGAATACGGGGCCGCTGAGCGATGTCATGAAGCACTAACGAACTCTAGAACCTTACTTGACCATCTTGGCCTTTTTAGGGGTAGTGAGATGATCGACTTTGGTGCAGTCCGAAGTTGGTAGATACTCGATACTACACTCATTGAGGATTGTTTTCTTGGAATATTTTGGTCGCCAGTTAAGTGGCTAAACCAAAACAATGAACACAGAAAATAATCCAGTGATATTGAGCTCCTTAGAACCCGGTTTCTATTTTAGGACAGGATGAGCCAACTAACTTCAAGAGGGTACTTACCTACAAACCCCATGCAAGCCTAAACCTAAGGACTTGTTTGCTCTGTGTGAATATGATTGCCTGTATATACACTTACTTGTTTTTGCATACATGTACATAACATCATAACATCATAACATCATACCATAGCATTTTCAATAACCATTTCAAGGATCTCAAGGGTCTTTTGATGCAGGGTCGCGTTGAACCAGACGTCTACCAAAGGGAAAGAGGTTTCTCCTCTAAACGGACACCGTCAAAGATCAAGTACAACAACTTGAATCAGGGGCTATGACCCACTTGACATGGTGAGCTTGATTCTCGTGGAAAGACATCCACCGTTACAAAGCTCTCCAATCAGAGATATTGATCAAAGTTCAACCTCTAAAATTTTCTTGTGTTTACCCCGAGAGATCCTTGAAAACATGCATCCACATATCATGCATTGCATCATGACTGTTGTACCCCAAAATTTTCCCTCCCATATTCTTCAAGAAATTGCCAAGTCATGCTTCAAAATTCCCCAAGGGTTGCACAGTTCAAGGGCCTCCTAACAGTCAAGATTAGGGTTTTGGTTCTGACAAAGTAAATGAAGTTTCCAAGGGTCCAATCAAGTCCCACATGCCTATAAACATGGTCAAGCATCCTCATACAAAGTTTCAAGACTTTTAGCACAAAATTGCACAGTCAAAAACCCTAATTGCATTACAGTCAACTGTAAGGGCAAAATGGTCATTTGACAATCAAAAGTTCAAATTTTTGGTCAACATCTCATTTGGAAGCCACAAAAATCATTTGATCAATGCTTGATCATGATTCTCAAAGCTAGGCTCAAAAATCATCAAGATGCAAAAGTTTCCTTATTTGGACAGCTGAAAAAGTCAACTGTAAATTGACCAGGGCATAACTTTCACATGGATTATCAGAAAAATTCCATCCAAAGCCCATTTTGAAGAGAAAGACATTTCCTACAACTCCTCTTCATACTTCAAGTCCAAGAAATGCTCTCACAAAAAGTTATCAATTTCAACATTATAGGTCATTTTCAAAAGTCAACAAAAAGGGACTTTAAGTCAAAGGCCATAACTTGAGATTGGTAAATAAATATGACATGGGACCAAAGCCATTGGTTAGAGGACTCAAAGACCTTTCCAAAATGTCCAAGAACATGAGCAAAGCTCAAACATTGAGCAAGTTATGCCTTGTGGAAGTTGGGAAATTTTTGGATATTTTGAAAAGTCAACATTGATTCAAATGACCTAAAATTGCAAATGGGCCTCTTTTTCTTCCACAATTCATCATCCAAGACATGTGCACGACCACTTGGCCCAAAGGGAAGTTTTTCTTCATTTTTTATTTATTTATTTGGATTTTTATTATTAATAATTCATTTAAATTAATTAAAATACATGAAAAATATAAAACCTAATGTTTCAAATCTTTTTATGCATATAATATCTCTAATATTTCGTGCAAATCAGATTAGGGAAGAATTAGGATGATTGGATATGATTGAGAGCTAAAAAGCATGAAAAAAGATTGAAAAATAATGGCTTGAAAATCAAATATTGCATAATCAATTCCTTGATTCTTTTGATCAGATTCTTGACCTAAATCATCCTCCTATACATACACAATCAAGACCTAATGCTTAGGGACCTGGAAGCTGCGCCAGACATAGAAAACAAAACTTGAGTTTTTGGTTGAAAAATTGAAAATTGAAAACAGGGATAGAGGACGATTCAAGGCAAGATTTTTATCTCATTAGCTTCCTGAGGCTTCAAGGAAAGTTTTCCAATCGAAATCAATCATTATAACGCCCTAAATTGGTAACACGATTGCAACCTGTACAGAAAAAAATTTCATATTCTTGCATCTCAATTCATGCATCTTTTGCAATTTTTAACATGTGATTTATGTTCATTATGCAATTCTGAAGCTAACTGTGCAGTTTGATTTTGTTTTCGTGCATCATAGAAGGATTCACCATGGTTGTCATCTAGGGTTTTCCAAATTCCAATTTAGGCGTTTTCTCATACTATAAAATTTAGGAATCACAATGACATGGTTGAAACCATCAAGCTTGGACGATCTAGACCCAACCCTCGCGCCTAATTTATGAGGCCCCAGGGGCTAATCGCTATTTTTCAATAGGGTGCCTATGGGAACGTTTAAAAAACCGTTGCTGGTTGTGTTTTGTTTCAGGAAAAAGATAAGGCCATGAGGAAGACGAATAGGTGGCAAGGAACAATTGGGTGGTTTAAACTTTCGCGCTCAAAGAGAAGCATTAACGCGTGTTTGTTTTATTATGTTTATTAATTATTTCATATACAGATGAACAACGCAGCACGAATGGCAAGCACGCTCAATGATAACCCCTGGGACCTGGGTTCGAGCCCCAGGTCCTCTTACTTTTCATATTATTTTTCCTCTAATCATTATCCCATGCAGATTCAGTACAAGGCGCCTACCATATACGCTTCCATCTAACGCGCCACTTGGTCAATCTCATTCATCCAAGGGCTCAGATCTAAAGAACATGGTGGATCCTAGTCAAAGATACCACACGCATCTTGGAAAAGTCAAAGAGGCCAAAGTTATTGGGCTTAAACTACTAGCCATTCACCTCACAACTGGGGACAACACCCCCCTAGGTTTGCAAACCCTTTTTTACATTTTTTATTTTTTCATTATTTTTACTTTCTTTAAATTATTTTTTTAATTAATTTAATATTTTCATAATATATAAAAAAAACACCAAAAAATCAGAAAAGATAAAAAAATAATAAATATTTTTATTTTAGTATTTTTGTAAATAAATTGCATTAATTAATTTTAGTTATTAAATTAGGTTTAATTGTAATATTTTCCTTAATAAAAATCTAAAATTGGTAGAATTAGGGTTTATAATCATTTTTATCCCTTTTTCTTTTCTTTCACAATAATTAAATCTTTCCTATTATTTATTTTTTATAATTAAATGGCATGTAAATAATTAGGTTAAATATTAGGTTAAAATTTAATCTTTTCTTAATAAACTAAAAACAGCTAAAATTAGGGTTAGCATTTTATTTTAATTAATTCTTTTTCATTAAAATCCTAAAATACAAAAATACCAAAAAGACAATTTCTTTTCCTTTTAATTTTAATTAATTTAATCATTTAATTTAATTTTGCAAAAAGGGTCCAACGCCATCGTTTTTTAATTCTTATTCAATTCGCATATTTATTTCTTTTTTCTTTTAATTATTTATGTACCTCTCCCAAGGCCATGTAACATTTTAATTTCTCGCACTTTATTTTTCTTTAATTCTTTACTTTTCTGTCAAATCAGGTTCTGGAAATTTTGGCGATGTGGACCCGCGCCTTTTGTAATAGCTTAGAACTTTTATTTCTCGCAATATTTTAACTGTTAACAAATGCATGCAAGAATGAATGACAAAAATAAAAACAAAAGCGTAGATCACCCATGACATGACAAAAGACAAAAATATCTGAAAACGATACACAAATCACACACCACCCCTAGGGTACGCCTCACTGTTGCCTTGCCTCTCGAAAGGTGATCGTCGAGTAGAGGATGTCTTAGTAAGTCCTCATGATCCGGGAACCTGGCATGAGGGTAGCTTCTAAGGTGTTTTCCCATTGCTCTGGTGATCACCATGTCCCGAACCTCGAATTGACCCGAACACCTCCAACGGTGGTGCTACCTACCTCTCAATGGTGGGATGGCACTACTTTAAAGGACATTTACACAGACGAATTCCTTAGGGTAGGTAGATAACTCGTGGATACTTGCTCTAATTTCAAAACAAAAATCAAAAACTTCTTTTCACACCGACACCTTTTCAAAAAGCTTTCGAAAGCAATCTTTCAAACACTCTTGAGGACCGATACAAGAGTCGAACTGGAATTTTCAAAGAAACTTTTTTAAAACCCACAGTTGAAAAGCAAACAAACCATTTTGAAAACACAAGTGAGCAAGTATCTAAGAGCCCATGGATAACCATGGATAGAAAGGGTGATAACACCTTCCCTTTCTATAACCTACCTCCCGAACCGAGAGCAATCTCTTTAAGGAATTTTTCTGTGCTTTTGTCCTTTCCATTTGGAGAAAATAAAAGACGGTGGCGACTCTTGCTTCCGCGACATTTCGCGAACCAGCGTTAAACAGTCAGTTCCAGATCCACCGATCACAGAACTGGCGACTCTGCTGGGGATAAACTTAAAGTGAGGTGTACCTTAGGGTTAGTTCATAACTGTGTTTTCAATTGTATTGATTTGTCTGCTTTAAATTTGTGGGTTGCATGGGAGTTACATAGATCCTAACCCGGATCTGGGGATACCCTATTTAGGTAGCATAAGCTGTGAGGGACCTGTCCGGCGTAGACCGACACGGGTGAAACAGTGGCTACATTGGTGTGGCACCTTGGTTTGTACCGATATCCCTTGTGTTGCAACGAGGAGAATATGGGTCTTCTAAGGAGTCATTAAGCACCAACAACCTTAGAACCTTAAATGACACAACTTGGCCATTAGAACAGTAGCAGTATGCTACGCCCATTGAGGCTAAACTCTCGTGATGGTTCTGGCCGCAAGAAAAGATTGCGATGCTGGAGTTATGACCGATTGAGGGTAGTCGATGATATTGGGATCCTCTAAGAACCCGGTTACTCTGATAGGACAGGTATGAACCAACAAACTGAAAGAGGGTAGTACCTAGACCTCATGCTGGCCTAAACTTTAGGGGCTTGCCTTGTGTGACTTGTGTGCCTTACCATGTTTGCCTTTGTATCTATTTGTGGTGTGCTTTATCATAACATCATGAGCATTGCATGCATCCTGCATAAGGACTGACCATTTCAAAGACAAGAGGGTTTCACCTTTGCTCTATTTTGTAGGACATCATGATGCCTGTGCGAAGGAATACTATCCGGTTCAGCTTTGTTTGTTCACCTGATTTGCTTGATGAGTTGGTTAGCAGAATTCCAAATACCACTTCCTTCATTCAGAGGCATGGTTCTCTTCTCAGTTTAGTCACTGCAAAGCGGGATCAACAGTTGATGAGTGTTCTGACCCAGTTCTATGACCCCCTGTACCAGTGCTTCACTTTTCAAGACTTCCAGCTGGTCCCTACCCTGGAAGAGTTCTCTGATTTGCTTGGTATCCCTATCTTGGATCAGACTCCCTTTACTGGTTGGGAAAAGACCCTCAGGCTTGAGGATGTTGCTACAGCTCTTCCTTTGACCCATCAAGAGGTAATGGACAACTGGGTGACTAGAAGCGGAGTTAAGGGTTTCTTGGCCAAGTTTCTGATTGGTAAAGCTAACAGTTTCTGGAATGACCTGGACTTTAGGGCGTATGAAGACATCTTGGCTCTCCTAATCTATGGGTTAGTCTTGTTTCCTAATCCTGACAACTTCATCAATGTCACTGCCATAAGGATCTTTATGTCTCAGAATCCGGTGCCCACTCTCTTGGGTGACATCTTGCAACAACTTCATGCTCGTACTACCCGAAGACGAGGAACCCTATGGTGTTGTATCCCTTTGTTGGTGAGGTGGTTTATTTCGCACCTCCCTAAGTTCGTGCTGAAGAACCAAGAAGGAAGAGGTTGGGCTCATAGGTTAATGTCTCTCATCGACAAAGACATCATTTGGACTTGCAGAGGTTTGGATGAGATAGTTGTCATTGATCGATGCGGGGAATACCCTAATGTTCCTCTGATTGGTACCCAAGGAGGGATCTCTTACAATCCATGTCTAGCGCTCCGTCAGTTTGGAAGAGCAAGAGGAGCAGGCCCCCATGAGATGTTGGTGCCTCACATCAGTTTTGAGTTTCAGGTGGATAGTGACGAGCTGCGTCGTAGGTTCATCAAGGCTTGGGACAAAGTTCATAAAGCTGACCCACAAGAGTTGGGGCCAAAGACTTCTTTACCTATGGAAGCCTACTACAAGTGGGTTCGCATCTGTGCTCAGAAGTTAGGTATGCCGTATGAAGCTGTCAGACCCGTCATTCTTGAGTGTCCTGACAAAAATGGTGTTCCTCCAACTGTCCTTCCTCCTCAGATACCTACTTATTATGAGACATTGAAGAGATCTTGGTCGCAACTGCGAGAAGAGCGGGATTCTTACCGGGAAAAGTTCAACGAGCAGGAGTTAAAGATCCAGAAGCTGACAAAGCAGTTGGAGAATGAGAGAGCTCTGAATGCCTACATCCGTACTGAGAAGAGGAGACCATGGGATCAATAAGGAGCTCCGGATGTTCTTTTACAGTTTTATTTCCCTTTTCAGTATTTCCTTTCATGTAACGCCTAAAGGCAACCTGTTGAATAATTTTAGTTTCAAAGTTGAATCTAATGAAGTGTGTTCCTTTTTGTTTACAAAGTTGATTCCCGATTGTCTTTGAAAACATAAATCATACGCATTCCATTCATCATGTGCATAGCAGGTTTTCCCCTTTTGACAGGTCGCTTACCTTCTTCGCTGTTTATTTCAGCCATTCATCATGAATCCTGACTCGTCCTCAACTGAGATGTCCATCAAGGCTCTTCAGGCGCAGAACGCGCAATTTCAGGAATTAATCATGGGCCTGGCTCAAGGCCAAGAGGAGCTGAAGGCTCTGCTCCTAAAGAAGGAAAAGAAGAAGAAGAGAAGAACTATTCTGTTCAACTCGGGCCGAAGGTTTGGCAACACTCTGCAGAATGAAGAGGCTGGTTCTTCTATTGGCAAGAGTACTCCTCAGGAAGAAAAAGGTCCTAGTCCGGTAGTCTCCGACAACGAGACTGATTTTGATGAAGAGCAATATCCTCCGGCAGAAGACCGTTACAAGCAGTTGGAGGACAGGCTGAATGCTATGGAGATACAACAGGTACCTGGGCTGGATTTTGGAGATCTGGGTTTGTCAACTGGTGTGATCATTCCTCGTAAATTCAAAGCACCATCTTTCACTAAGTACGACGGGGCGTCTTGTCCCAAGCTACATCTCAGGTCCTATGTTCGGAAGATTCAACCGTACTCAGCGGATAAGAATTTGTGGATCCACTTCTTCCAGGAGAGTCTTTCAGGGACTCATCTCGAATGGTTCTATCAGCTGGATGGGACCAAGGTTCGTAACTGGGAGGAGCTGGCTACTGCTTTCTATAAGCAGTATCAATATAATGCCGACCTTGCCCCTACACGTACCCAACTCCAGGGTATGTCGTTAGGTTCAAGTGAAGGTTTTAAAGAGTACGCTCAGAAGTGGAGGGATCTGGCTGGCAGGGTGCAGCCTCCGTTGACTGATTGGGAGTTGGTAGACATGTTCTTGGGGACCCTATCTGGGCCATTCTTCAACCATCTTATCGGGAATTCGTCTGCAGGGTTCACCGATCTGATCCTGACTGGAGAGATAATTGAGGCTGGGTTAAAGTCTGGTAAGATTCCAAAGGGTGCATCTACAGGTTCAGAGAAGAAACCCTTCAAAAAAGAGGCCAGTGTGGTGTATGGGCCTAGAAGGCAAGACAAACCAGAGCGCCGCCAATCTGTCAACGCATTGGTGATTGCGAAGCCTGCAGCCGCTCCTCGGCAAGCTAACCAACCAAGAGCTGAGAGACCTAGAAGGGAATTCACCCGTTTGAGTATGACCTTGTCGCAGATCTTACCACAGTTGCTCTCAACCAACTTAGTGACCATCAGAGAGGCTCTGAAGTTTGCAAATACTACATCTCCTAAATACAACCCAAATGCTTGTTGTGCTTATCATTCTGATAGCCAGGGGCATTCCACTGATGACTGTTGGGCATTGAGGAATAAGGTGCAAGACCTTATCGACGCGAAGGAGATACAGTTCGAAGCGCCTGAGAGGCCGAATGTGGTGACTGCTCCTATGCCTCAGCATGGGGTAAATGCTGTCGATGAAGAAGTGTACGCTGTTTCTGTGGATGATCTGGCTACTCCTTTAATGACCGTCAAGAAGAACCTACTGCTGGCCGGTTTATTTCCGGGTTGCAGTGAGGGTTGCCTGTTCTGTGCTGTTTCCCTATCTGGTTGTCCCTTGCTGAAGTTAGGCATCCAAAGCCTAATGGATAGTAAGGAGATTCTGTTTAAGAAGTCTGCTGTTCAGCTGGTTCCGGTAGAAGAAGTTTCTGTGGTTACCATCTTCAATAATCCAATCAAGGCTCTCCCGAAGAAGCATGTCCCAATCATGACTGTTGCACCTGTGGTTATCACTGTTCCGGGGCCTCTTCCCTACGTATCTGATAAAGCTGTCCCCTGGCACTATGGGGCTGATGTGTATGTGAACGGGATCAAACAAGAATTCAACACTGGCGCCAGTATCTGTGATATCACTGGCCCAGCCAAGGTTACCCGCAGTGGCAGGCTCTTCTCGCCTGACATTGCACCGCCCGCTACCCGAAGACCCCTCCTTATAACACCTACAAGTGTACCTGTTCCTGTTTCAGATCAAGCGGTTTCCCCTGCTGCCGAGTCATCCAATGCTCGGGGCAAGGGAGTTGAAGACGAGCCTGCCCAGATGGAGGCACCGATACCGATAAATGCTGAGGCCTCCCAACAAGAAATGGAGGAGATTTTAAAAATAATAAAGAAGAGTGACTTCAATGTTGTGGAACAGCTGGGGCACACGCCCTCTAAAATCTCCATGCTCTCCTTATTGCTGTGTTCAGAGGCCCATGCTAAGGCCTTAATCTCATTTCTCAAGACGGCCCATGTGCCACAGGAGACATCTGCAGTCCAGTTCACTGATTGGGTAGCAAATCTGACAGCGGACAATGGCTTGGGTTTCTCAGATGCTGACCTGACTGCGAAGGGAAGAGACCACAATGATGCCCTACATGTCTCTATCGAATGCAGGGGCACTACTCTGGCACATGAATTGGTGGATACTGGTTCTTCTTTGAATGTGCTGCCCAAGAAGGCTTTAGACCGTTTAGATTGTGAAGGCCTGGAACTGAAACCCAACAATATCATCGTCAGGGCCTTTGACGGTTCAAAAAGGATGGTTCATGGAGAGGTCGACATTCATATTCGTGTGGGCTCTCAGGTGTTTGACTCTACTTTTTATGTGATGGATATCCGTCCATCGTACTCTTGTCTACTGGGTCGACCTTGGATCCATAAGGCTGGGGCAGTGACCTCTACTTTGCACCAGAAGCTGAAGTACCCTGTCAGAGGGAAAATCGTCACTGTGCAGGGAGAGGAGGAGTATATGGTAAGCCATCTGAATTCCTTCAGATACATTGAGATGGACGGGGAGTTTATTGAAACCCCCTTTCAGCATTTCGAGGAGGTGTTTCCAATTTCAGCGGCAGCAGAAACAGCAGTAGAAGAGAATGTTCCTTTGAAGATGGCTTCCCTGAAGGATGCCCGGGCTGTGGTTCAGAAAGGTGTATGTGCTAACTGGGGCAGGCTTCCTGACTTTACACAGAAAACTGACAAATTTGGGCTGGGTTTTACTGCAGAGGGACAGAAAGCTATGCGGAAGGAAAAGACCAGAAGACCTCCTGTGCTCATTACCAATCCAGGAGTGAATGCTGTTAGGGAGGATAATGAAGTGGATGAAGCAGAATTCAATAGCTGGATCTACCCGACGACTGAAGGCGGATTGACCAATTGGATTGCCAAAGACCATACTCCTGTTACTTTTGTTACGCAGTAATAAACTTCTTTGTTTTATTATTTGTAATAAACAATAAATAAACTCTATGGCCCGGTGTCTTACCCGAGGCACCGTCGTTTCATTTGTGAGGGCATATAAATTGTCATTTCATATATCATAAATGAAAATCTTGGACGTTTTCTCGCATTGCAAATCTTATGCTCCTTTTCTGTCTTTCTTTCCTTTACATATATTTCAAAATAGCTGTATTTACACACACTCACTCATACAGGTTTCAATCCACTCTGGATCTCACTGATAACGACTCTGCTACTGCCAATTATGACTTCGAAAATCCGATCAACTTAGCCGAAGATGAAGGCGAAGATGATTGCGAAGTGCCTAGCGAGCTTGCAAGACTGTTGCTTCAGGAAGAGAGGGCAATTCAACCACATGAAGAGCCAGTGGAAACAATAAACTTGGGTACTGAGGCAGACAGGAAAGAGGTAAAGATTGGTGCCAACCTAGAGCTCAGCGTGAAGCAACGGTTGACTAAGATGCTACATTATTATATGGAAATATTTGCTTGGTCCTACGAAGATATGCCCGGGTTGGATACCGATATTGTGGTCCATCACTTGCCAACTAAGGAAGACTGCCCTCCGGTAAAGCAAAAGGTACGTCGTATGCGTCCAGAGATGTCTGAGAAGATCAAAGCCGAGGTTATGAAACAGTTTGATGCCGGGTTTCTTGCAGTGACTTCTTACCCTCAGTGGGTTGCTAATGTGGTGCCGGTACCAAAGAAGGATGGAAAGGTCAGAATGTGTGTCGACTACAGGGATCTGAACAGGGCCAGCCCCAAGGATGATTTCCCCCTACCTCACATTGATGTCCTTGTTGACAATATAGCTCAGCATAAGGTGTTCTCTTTCATGGATGGCTTTTCAGGTTACAATCAGATCAAGATGGCACCTGAAGACATGGAAAAGACTACATTTGTTACTTAGTGGGGCACCTTCTGCTACAAGGTCATGCCTTTTGGACTAAAGAACACTGGGGCAACCTACCAGCGTGCCATGGTCGCTTTATTTCATGACATGATCCATCATGAGATAGAAGTGTATATCGACGACATGATCGCAAGGTCCCAGACTGAGGAGGAACACCTAGATCATCTGCAGAAGTTGTTTGACCGGTTGAAACTATACAAGCTGAGGTTAAACCCGAACAAGTGCACCTTCGGGGTAAGATCCGGAAAGTTGCTAGGCTTCGTGGTAAGTGATAAGGGTATTCAAGTAGACCCTGCTAAGGTTAAGGCTATTCAAGAGATGCCAGTTCCTAAGACAGAGAAGGAAGTCAGAGGCTTTTTAGGATGCCTGAACTACATTGCTCGCTTCATCTCGCATCTAACTGCTACCTGTGAGCCAATCTTCAAGCTGCTGAAGAAAGATCAGGTAGTACGTTGGAACGATGAATGTCAGGCTGCTTTTGACAGAATCAAAGAGTATCTCCAAGAACCACCCATCCTTATGCCACCGGTTGAAGGGAGACCTCTAATATTATACCTGACAGTGCTCCACAACTCAATGGGGTGTGTGTTGGGGCAGCATGACGAGTCTGGCCGAAAAGAGCATGCCATTTATTACCTTAGCAAAAAGTTTACCGACTGTGAGACCCGATACTCACTGCTTGAGAAAACTTGCTGCGCTTTGGTATGGGCTGCTCGCCGGCTGAGACAGTATATGCTGACTCATACCACCTTGTTGATCTCAAAGATGGATCCTATAAAGTACATATTCGAAAAGTCTGCTCTGTCTGGGAGAATTGCAAGATGGCAAATGATCTTGATGGAATACGACATTCAGTACACAACCCAGAAAGCCATCAAGGGAAGTGTATTGGCAGACCACTTGGCACATCAGGCCGTAGATGATTATCAGTCAATGAACTTCGAGTTTCCGGATGAAAGCATCATGATTGTGACTGATTGTGAAGTACCTGGACCGGATGAAGGACCTGAGGAAAGATCCCGATGGTCTATGCACTTTGACGGAGCCTCCAACGCTTTGGGAAATGGCATTGGCGCCGTAATCATATCACCTCAAGGTACTCATACTCCGCTCACTGCCCGACTATGTTTCAACTGTACCAACAACATGGCGGAGTATGAGGCATGCATCATGGGTCTTCAAGAAGCGATCGACTTAAGGATCAAGTTTCTGAGTGTCTTCGGAGATTCTGATCTCGTGATCAATCAGATCAAAGGAGAGTGGGATACGAAACATCCGAATCTTATTCCTTACAGAGAATGTGTGTTGACCTTGATCCCCCACTTCACGAAGATAACCTTTGAACACTTTCCAAGAGAAGAAAATCAGTTGGCGGACGCGTTAGCTACAATGTCTTCTATGTTCAAAGTCAAATGGGATAATGAGGCTCCCCGGATCATCATCTGGAAACTGGACGAACCGGCATACTGTTGTGATCTCGAAACTGAATTGGTGACTGAGAAGCATTGGTACCATGAGGTGAAGAGATATCTGGAAGCTCAGGAATACCCTGAGGGTGCCTCTGTCAATGATAAGAAGTTCCTGAGAAGGTTCGCGGCAAAGTTCTTCCTTAGCAACGACATCTTGTACAAGCGAAACCATGATTCAACCTTACTGCGTTGTGTGGATAAAACTGAAGCAGAAAGGATCATGGAAGAGCTACATGAAGAGACCTTTGGTACACATTCCAGTGGACATACAATGGCGAAGAAGATCCTTCGGGCAGGGCATTACTGGTCCACAATGGAAGCTGACTGCTACCAACATTCTAGGACATGCCATAAGTGCCAGATTTATGCAGACAAGGTGCATGTTCCTCCAGTTCCCCTGAATGTTCTGACTGCGCCTTGGCCGTTTGCAATGTGGGGCATAGACATGATCGGCGAGATTAAACCTACGGCATCTAATGGACACCGCTTCATCCTAGTGGCGATTGATTATTTTACAAAGTGGGTCGAGGCCGCATCCTATGCTACGGTAACCAAGACTGTTGTGGCACGGTTCATTCGGCACAACCTGATCTGTCGGTACGGCGTCCCTGAGAGAATTATTATAGACAACGGTACCAATCTGAATAATAAGATGATCACTGAGCTCTGCGAGCAGTTCAAAATACAGCACCACAATTCTTCTCCTTACAGACCGAAGATGAATGGGGCTGTAGAAGCAGCAAATAAGAACATCAAGAAAATCGTGCAGAAAATGACAGTGACTTATAAAGATTGGCACGAGATGTTACCGTTCGCTCTACATGGGTACCGTACCTCAGCTAGGACGTCAATCGGGGCAACTCCTTTCTCCTTGGTTTATGGTATAGAGGCCGTCTTGCCGATCGAAGTGCAAATACCCTCTCTCCGGATAATGAAAGATGCAAATCTAAACAAGGATGATTGGATCCAGACACGACTTGATCAGCTCAACCTTATTGACAAAAAGAGACTTGCTGCTATCTGTCATGGTCAGACGTATCAGAAACGGATGATCAGGGCATTTAACAAAAAAGTCAGACCACAGGAATATCAAGTTGGGGATCTGGTAATCAAGCGAATCATCCTTCCTCAGAGTGATCCAAGGGGCAAATGGACCCCTACGTACGAAGGGCCATTTGTGGTTAAGCATGTGTTCTCAGGAGGAGCCATGATTTTAACCAATATGGATGGTGACGACCTTCCTCACCCCGCCAATGCAGACATAGTAAAAAGATACTACGCATGAAAAAGACCCGCTAGGCTGACATGCCTAGGCAAAAATTAGGGCTTCCCGGCGAACCAAAAGGGTTCGGGCAAAATGAAGGGATGAAAATGAAAAAATCTGTACACCCGGCAAGTCGAAAACCTGAAAAGGCGGCTTGGGCAAAAATGGGTATCCTGGTGGACTGAAAACCCGAAAGGGCGGTCCAGGCAAAAGTTAGGGATAAAAGCGTAATACTATGTCTCATTGGATCACTTTGCATCCAGAATCCGGTATCGACATCAAGTTCAGACGGCATCGATCAGTCAGCTTCATCTTCGTTTAGGTCATCAAGTGATGAGACGCTCAGAGTTATAAAGGCAATAGTAGAATTGAAACCCAGTGGGATCATTCATTTCACACAGCTGTTTTATTTTCTTTTGTACAAAATTTGTATAAACTCTTTTGTTCGGCGGCATTCTCTTACTAGGACGTCAGCCTCTTGTACACAAAACGCCTATTTTCAGGCCATTCAAAAATCAATACAAATATATTTTTCAGTTAAAAGTACCAATTGTTTTTCCTTTTCTGTTTTGTTTTGCGAAGAACGTCCAAGGTTCAATTTGTGATATATGCATTGACAATAATTTGCTAACTCATGAATATTTGCATACGAAACAAAGGATTAATTACAGGTAACATTAGAAACAGGGGCAACAAAAGAGTTGTCTACGCAATCTAATTGTTCTGTCCTCCAAGGTACCAAGGTAGGTTCAGCTAAAAAACATAACCAGTACATCTTAATTCTCCAGAGAGTGAGCCAGCAAGTCAGTGCACTATTCTCCAAGCAAAGTTATCAAATCTTAAGGAAGTTGGGTATCCTCCAGTAGATCTCAACATTCCCCAGCAGCATATATATCCTTAACAAGCATCCCCGGCAGTCTTGGTCTAAAGATTGTTCCCCGGCGGCATACCAACATTCAAAGGAATCACTTCCCCCGCAGTTCAAAACTTCCCCAAGAGAGTCTAATCTAGTTTCCCCAGGGAAGTTGGAATTCATCTCCCCAAGCAGCAAGCTCATCCCCAGTAGATTCTGGAAGCTTATCCCCGCAGAGCACGAGCGCGTCTCCCGGCTTTATTTAAAGAGTTATTTTCTTACTAGGATATAACTGGGTTATCCTCAGCCAAAAGCCACGGAAAGGTCGTCGTCAACACAGTCTTCTTATCTCTAGCGAAGTCTATTCACACTTCCAATACAACAAGGGTATCCCCAGCAAGTTATTATCGACACTCAACAAAGTCTCTCTCCCCACAGAGTATTGCTTCCCAGCAAGATTGCTAGAGTACTTTGCTCCCCGCAGAGTAATCCATTCGCCAGGTTTATTCCCCAACGGAGTCATCTTCTCCTACCGGTATTCTTACAACTATCATCCCCGGCGGAAGCAAAATCTATTCTCCAACATCAGCCTAGGAGTGACTTCCCGACACCCATCAAGGATTTACTTTCCTAGACGAAAAATACATTCATAAACATCTTCATACATTACAGCATGCATATACGCATCATGAACATGCAATCTCACGTATTCAGAGAGCATCTCGCATGTCATACCACATGACATCGCATACAACTAACGCTTGTCTTTTCAGCACAAAAATACAAAAATGATTACCATCAATGGTCTCAACTAAAGATACGATTCCTGAATCTTGCCAGGGTGTATCTGTTGATGACCAATTACCAGATCCGATTCCTGTATCTTGCCAGGGTGTATCCGTTGAAGACTAACATTACCAGATCCGATTCCTGTATCTTGCCAGGGTGTGTTTGAAGAGTTCGAGGATCCGATGCCTGAATCTTGCCAGGGTGTATCCATTGAAGACTAACATTACCAGATCCGATTCCTGTATCTTGCCAGGGTGTGTCTGAAGAGTTCGAGGATCCGATGCCTGAATCTTGCCAGGGTGTATCCGTTGAAGACTAACATTACCAGATCCGATTCCTGTATCTTGCCAGGGTGTGTCTGAAGAGTTCAAGGATCCGATGCCTGAATCTTGCCAGGGTGTATCCGTTGAAGACTAACATTACCAGATCCGATTCCTGTATCTTGCCAGGGTGTGTCTGAAGAGTTCGAGGATCCGATGCCTGAATCTTGCCAGGGTGTATCCGTTGAAGACTAACATTACCAGATCTGATTCCTGTATCTTGCCAGGGTGTGTCTGAAGAGTTCGAGGATCCGATACCTGAATCTTGCCAGGGTGTATCCGTTGAAGACTAACATTACCAGATCCGATTCCTGTATCTTGCCAGGGTGTGTCTGAAGAGTTCGAGGATCTGATGCCTGAATCTTGCCAGGGTGTATCCGTTGAAGACTAACATTACCAGATCCGATTCCTGTATCTTGCCAGGGTGTGTCTGAAGAGTTCGAGGATCCGATGCCTGAATCTTGCCAGGGTGTATCCGTTGAAGACTAACATTACCAGATCCGATTCCTGTATCTTGCCAGGGTGTGTCTGAAGAGTTCGAGGATCCGATGCCTGAATCTTGCCACGTTGTATCCGTTGGAGACTAACATTACCAGACTCGATTCCTGTATCTCGCCAGGGCACGTCTGAAGAATTCGAAGATCCGATTCCTGTAACCAGTCAGGACATGTCTATACAAAGCATCTGAAAACCAGATCCTGCAACATGTCAGGTACTCATTTTTCTTTTTGCAGGTACGCAAGTTCTCGCTAAGAAATATCTTACGCGATCAACATCCAGATGGCATCTATAAGCCCATCATCCTATTCATCAATCTCTAAATGGCATCTATAAGCCCATTTCCACCATCACTGCTACTATGTGAGCGCAAATTTCTGGGCACTCTAGTGTTCAATCATCTTCCGCCTTCGGATTACGAAAGGCACGTCAGCCAATCTGCATCCTCAGGTCTAAGAAGATTGAACAGGGGCAACTATTGTACCCCAAAATTTGCCCTCCCATATTCTTCAAGAAATTGCCAAGTCATGCTTCAAAATTCCCCAAGGGTTGCACAGTTCAAGGGCCTCCTAACAGTCAAGATTAGGGTTTTGGTTCTGACAAAGTAAATGAAGTTTCCAAGGGTCCAATCAAGTCCCACATGCCTATAAACATGGTCAAGCATCCTCATACAAAGTTTCAAGACTTTTAGCACAAAATTGCACAGTCAAAAACCCTAATTGCATTACAATCAACTGTAAGGGCAAAATGGTCATTTGACAGTCAAAAGTTCAAATTTTTGGTCAACATCTCATTTGGAAGCCACAAACATAATTTGATCAATGCTTGATCATGATTCTCAAAGCTAGGCTCAAAAATCATCAAGATGCAAAAGTTTCCTTATTTGGACAGTTGAAAAAGTCAACTGTAAATTGACCAGGGCATAACTTTCACATGGATTATCAGAAAAATTCCATCCAAAGCCCATTTTGAAGAGAAAGACATTTCCTACAACTCCTATTCATACTTCAAGTCCAAGAAATGCTCTCACAAAAAGTTATCAATTTCAACATTATAGGTCATTTTCAAAAGTCAACAAAAAGGGACTTTAAGTCAAAGGCCATAACTTGATATTGGTAAATCAAAATGACATGGGACCAAAGCCATTGGTTAGAGGACTCAAAGACCTTTCCAAAATGTCCAAGAACATGAGCAAAGCTCAAACATTGAGCAAGTTATGCCTTGTGGAAGTTGGGAAATTTTTGGATATTTTGAAAAGTCAACATTGATTCAAATGACCTAAAATTGCTAATGGGCCTCTTTTTCTTCCACAATTCATCATCCAAGACATGTGTACGACCACTTGGCCCAAAGGGAAGTTTTTCTTCATTTTTTATTTATTTATTTGGATTTTTATTATTAATAATTCATTTAAATTAATTAAAATACATGAAAAATATAAAACCTAATGTTTCAAATCTTTTTATGCATATAATATCTCTAATATTTCGTGCAAATCAGATTAGGGAAGAATTAGGATGATTGGATATGATTGAGAGCTAAAAAGCATGAAAAAAGATTGAAAAATAATGGCTTGAAAATCAAATATTGCATAATCAATTCCTTGATTCTTTTGATCATATTCTTGACCTAAATCATCCTCCTATACATACACAATCAAGACCTAATGCTTAGGGACCTGGAAGCTGCGCCAGACATAGAAAACAAAACTTGAGTTTTTGGTTGAAAAATTGAAAATTGAAAACAGGGATAGAGGACGATTCAAGGCAAGATTTTTATCTCATTAGCTTCCTGAGACTTCAAGGAAAGTTTTCCAATCGAAATCAATCATTCTAACGCCCTAAATTGGTAACACGATTGCAACCTGTACAGAAAAAAATTTCGTATTCTTGCATCTCAATTCATGCATCTTTTGCAATTTTTGACATGTGATTTATGTTCATTATGCAATTCTGAAGCTAACTGTGCAGTTTGATTTTGTTTTCGTGCATCATAGAAGGATTCACCATGGTTGTCATCTAGGGTTTTCCAAATTCCAATTTAGGCATTTTCTCATACTGTAAAATTAAGGAATCACAATGACATGGTTGAAACCATCCAGCTTGGACGATCTAGACCCAACCCTCGCGCCTAATTTATGAGGCCCCAGGGGCTAATCGCTATTTTTCAATAGGGTGCCTATGGGAATGTTTAAAAAACCGTTGCTGATTGTGTTTTGTTTCAGGAAAAAGATAAGGCCATGAGGAAGACGACTAGGTGGCAAGGAACAATTGGGTGGTTTAAACTTTCGCGCGCAAAGAGAAGCATTAACGCGTGTTTGTTTTATTATGTTTATTAATTATTTCATATACAGATGAACAACGCAGCACGAATGGCAAGCACGCTCAATGATAACCCCTGGGACCTGGGTTCGAGCCCCAGGTCCTCTTACTTTTCATATTATTTTTCCTCTAATCATTATCCCATGCTGATTCAGTACAAGGCGCCTACCATATACGCTTCCATCTAACGCGCCTGTTGGTCAATCTCATTCATCAAAGGGCTCAGATCTAAAGAACATGGTGGATCCTAGTCAAAGATACCACACGCGTCTTGGAAAAGTCAAAGAGGCCAAAGTTATTGGGCTTAAACTACTAGCCATTCACCTCACAACTGGGGACAACACCCCCCTAGGTTTGCAAACCCTTTTTTACATTTTTTATTTTTTCATTATTTTTACTTTCTTTAAATTATTTTTTTAATTAATTTAATATTTTCATAATATATAAAAAAACACCAAAAAATCAGAAAAGATAAAAAAATAATAAATATTTTTATTTTAGTATTTTTGTAAATAAATTGCATTAATTAATTTTAGTTATTAAATTAGGTTTAATTGTAATATTTTCCTTAATAAAAATCTAAAATTGGTAGAATTAGGGTTTATAATCATTTTTATCCCTTTTTCTTTTCTTTCACAATAATTAAATCTTTCCTATTATTTATTTTTTATAATTAAATGGCATGTAAATAATTAGGTTAAATATTAGGTTAAAATTTAATCTTTTCTTAATAAACTAAAAACAACTAGAATTAGGGTTAGCATTTTATTTTAATTAATTCTTTTTCATTAAAACCCTAAAATACAAAAATACCAAAAAGACAATTTCTTTTCCTTTTAATTTTAATTAATTTAATCATTTAATTTAATTTTGCAAAAAGGGTCCAACGCCCTCGTTTTTTAATTCTTATTCAATTCGCATATTTATTTCTTTTTTCTTTTAATTATTTATGTACCTCTCCCAAGGCCATGTAACATTTTAGTTTCTCGCACTTTATTTTTCTTTAATTCTTTACTTTTCTGTCAAATCGGGTTCTGGAAATTTTGGCGATGTGGACCCGCGCCTTTTGTAATAGCTTAGAACTTTTATTTCTCGCAATATTTTAACTGTTAACAAATGCATGCAAGAATGAATGACAAAAATAAAAACAAAAGCGTAGATCACCCATGACATGACAAAAGACAAAAATATCTGAAAACGATACACAAATCACACACCACCCCTAGGGTACGCCTCACTGTTGCCTTGCCTCTCGAAAGGTGATCGTCGAGTAGAGGATGTCTTAGTAAGTCCTCATGATCCGGGAACCTGGCATGAGGGTAGCTTCTAAGGTGTTTTCCCATTGCTCTGGTGATCACCATGTCCCGAACCTCGAATTGACCCGAACACCTCCAACGGTGGTGCTACCTACCTCTCAATGGTGGGATGGCACTACTTTAAAGGACATTTACACAGACGAATTCCTTAGGGTAGGTAGATAACTCGTGGATACTTGCTCTAATTTCAAAACAAAAATCAAAAACTTCTTTTCACACCGACACCTTTTCAAAAAGCTTTCGAAAGCAATCTTTCAAACACTCTTGAGGACCGATACAAGAGTCGAACTGGAATTTTCAAAGAAACTTTTTTAAAACCCACAGTTGAAAAGCAAACAAACCATTTTGAAAACACAAGTGAGCAAGTATCTAAGAGCCCATGGATAACCATGGATAGAAAGGGTGCTAACACCTTCCCTTTCTATAACCTACCTCCCGAACCGAGAGCAATCTCTTTAAGGAATTTTTCTGTGCTTTTGTCCTTTCCATTTGGAGAAAATAAAAGACGGTGGCGACTCTTGCTTCCGCGACATTTCGCGAACCAGCGTTAAACAGTCAGTTCCAGATCCACCGATCACAATGACAGTTTTTCCTTTTCAGGTTTCCTTATTCTCCTACTGTTTATTTCAGTAGAGATGGCTCTAGAGAGGACTGTCAAGGATATCCAGGATCAAAGTGCTCAACTTCAAGAAATGTTCTTGAACCTGTCCCAGGGGCAAGAAGAAGTGAAAGCTCTCCTCACAAGGGGCCTGGTCCAGGGGAATTCAAGCAATGCTAGGAGTGATCAGTTGGAAGAACTTCAGTTTGAGCTGACTGCAATGAGGATCCAGATGATGGGATAACTAGTGGGCCAGATGGCTCTCATCCAGGACTTGGCTCAAAGACAAGAGAAGCTCAGGGTTCTCGTCAACCAACTACTTCGGGACAACCAAGTAGGGCAAACATCTGAGGTTGAAGAGCAAGTCATCATTCAACCCCCTTTGAGACAAGAAGACAAGGGAAAGGCTCCTCTACTTGCTTCAGGGTCACAAGCCCATCAACAACCGCGTCAGCGTCAATGGGGTAATCGGTGTAAGCAAAATACATCTAGAAGACAGTTCACTGAGACTGACATACCGTCATCTCTAATACTGGAACGCTTGTTAGAGGTCAATCTGACTGCTTTAAGGGATCCTATTCGGAAGCCCAATACCTCTGCTCCTAGCTATCATCCTGACGCATTTTGTGTATACCACTCCTATAGTCCGGGACATGACACCGATGACTGTTGGGCCTTGAAGAACAAGATTCAAGATCTGATTGACATTGGAGTGCTGAGATTCATGCCAGATGGCGAGATGAAAATATTCCGTTAAGGGTTTCTCCACCTGAAATGACAAAGCTCGAACTGAGAGACTTTTGTTCCATTTGAATTTTCAAGTTGTAATTTCTTTTGCTATTCAAACAATTATTTGTTGATGTCAAACTCTGTTTCATTAATGCATTGCATATGTTTGTCTTGAATTCATCCATTCGTTTTCACTACTCTTATGCTTTCTTTATAATGTTTAACTCTTGATAAAAAGCTACAAGCCTTTAGAGGGAGGATGACGAAACAATGCCATAATCTCATACAGTATGCTTTTGAACAGACCTCGCTGATGATGTACAGGCATTTCTTTCAAATCCCAAACACTGGAGTTATAAGGAAGATAATCCCTAGTCAACCCCTTCGAGCCAAAGAAGTAGGAGTTTTCTGTTCTAAACAAATTAAAACCTTTGATTTAAACCTGGGGCAGGGTAGTCTCTTAGTTAATCCAAAAAAGGTGCGCATTAAAGTCGCAAACTCTCAGTTCGTAATACAACGAACGACATAAAAAAAAAAAAGAAAAAGCATTCATATGGAATCAAAAGACAGTGATGGTTCTCTATCTCATAGGCAGTCATTATCTCTCAAAAGAGAAAATCCCACTGAGCCAAAACCTACAAAAGAGGCTTAAGAAAGCTGGGGCATCCCGCTGACTGTAATCTCGAAAACAGGAACAGTCAGGCAAAAGTTAGGGATAACAAATCAAAAGAACGAGGTCACTACAAATCCTCAAACAACATGAAAAATGTTGCAAAAATGACTGCCTTCCCATAAAATTCAATTGGTGAACCATCACCCAAAAGTCGTTCCAAACTCGAATAGAGTTCGATGCACAATTAACTGAGTTTAGGATTGAATAACATCACGAAGAGCGGGTGGGTACAAATATACTTTGAGCCTTTATCCTTTGTTTCTTAAACCGTGAACCAAGCCACGTTACAACCCTTCAAAAGTCCTAATTGAAGCATGGGTTAGTTCGAAAGCATACTGTTACAAAAGGTATCCTGACTCCTGTAAGGCTTTTCTCTAAATCTTGTGTTGAATTTGTCTTATAAAAAGTTTTTTGCTAAAAATGCATTTTTTCAAAACTTCAAGACAAGCATAAACTTTGCATTATTTGAATATCGTTGTTTGCACATGGTTATTTGTTTGACAGCGAAGAAATTCATACAGCAAATGTTCGGAGGAACGAAAACTCTCTCAGTGAGTAAAATCACTTCAAGTGGGATGACACTTCCATTGACAAATCTCCTATCAACAAGGGGGCATGACATGTCACTATCCAGCACACCTGGGGCAGTCCAGTCAAGGTTTCAACAAATCTTTCAAAGTTTAATTAACCTGGGGCAGTCCAGTCAAGGTTTCAGATAAATCTTTCAAAGTTCAGTTAACCTGGGGCAGTCCAGTCAAGGTTTCAACAAATCTTTCAAAGTTCAATTAACCTGGGGCAGTCCAGTCAAGGTTTCAGATAAATCTTTCAAAGTTCAGTTAACCTGGGGCAGTCCAGTCAAGATTTCAACAAATCTCTCAAAAGTTCAGTGAACTTGGGGCAAGTCTCCTTCATCATCACTTGGGGCATTCGAATGTCAAGAGTGTTCAAAATTTCCTTCATCACCTGCTAGAAGTTGTTAGAACAATGTTTGAATCTAGTACCCTATATTTAAGTTTTGATGATAACAAAGTGAAAAGATATAGTACTTAAATATTTCATGATTGAATTATATGCTGCCTAAAATTACTATGCTCTGATTTGCAGATATGCTGATTAAAATAAGCAAGATCACGTTTTCAGCATCAGAATATGATTTCATACACCAGCATCAGAAGTTGCTGAATCAGAACGTCAAAGATCAGATGATCAACGCTTGCACATGCTGAAGCTTGATGAACAGAACTGCGCATAAAACACTCTGATACAGAAACAAATAGTTCATCAGCAGCGAAGCAGAATCAGAATGAGCCAAGCCAGAACGTGCATTGAAGAAGCAACGGTACTGTGCATTGAACGCTAATCAATTCCAACGGCCTCATTCCAGACAAGATCTGCTCAAAAAGGAAAGCTTGTTATTAGCATTGAATCAAGAATATTTGCTTCAACGTTCATCTTCTCAAGTGCTATATAAACCAAGCTTCGAAGATTATAATGGCTAATGCTTCCAAACTCTCTACACGCACAAAGCTGAACAATAATCTTCATCTACCAGTTTTGCTAAACCAACAAACTCTGATACTCCATTAGTGTTTAGCAACCTAGTATTCTAAGCTTCATTTGTGTAAACATCACAGTTGTGATATAGTTTTGTAGAAAACATTCACACACATTATTGTATATCTTTATAAGAACGTGTTGCCTTGACAAACCGGATTGTGGTTTGAATCAAGAAGGCTTTAGCAGTTGTTAAAGCAGATTTGTATTCAGTTGAATATAGTGAATTAAGACCTCGTTGGAGAGAGGCGAAATCACCTTGACGGGTGGACTGGAGTAGTTTGAGATCAAACGAACCAGGATAAAAATATCCTGTCAATTGCTTTAAGTTTCCAGTTTTACAATTCAACCCCCCCTTCTTGTGTTTTTCACCTCTTCAATTGGCATCAGAGCGCCTGGTTCTGAGCTAAAACACTTAACCGTGTCAGTACAAGATCCAGCGTCAGAAAAACACAATGGCAGGAAACAACTCTCATTTCAGCAATGACAACAATGAGGATAGAGACAGATTCAGCGGCAAACCTCCAGTCTTTGATGGAGAAAACTTTGATTACTGGAAAGACAGAATTGAAAGCTTCTTTCTAGCACATGATGCTGATCTGTGGGATATGGTGACAGATGGATACACGCACCCTGTTAATGCAACTGGTCAGAAGATTGATAGAAAATCAATGACTGATCAACAAAAGCGTGATTTCAAGAATCACCATAAGGCCAGAACCATCCTCCTAAGTGCCATCTCATATACTGAGTATGAGAAGATCTCCAACAGAGACACAGCTAAGAACATCTTTGATTCTCTCAGAATGACGCATGAGGGCAACGTTCAAGTCAAAGAAACAAAAGCTCTGGCGCTCATTCAGAAGTATGAGGCGTTTAAAATGGAAGAATCTGAATCCATTGAAACTATGTTCTCTAGATTCCAGATTCTGGTAGATGGTCTCAAAGTTCTGGACAAAGGATACTCTACTGCTGACCATGTCAAGAAGATAATCAGAAGTTTACCCAAGCAGTGGAGGCCTATGGTTACTGCTCTGAAGCTAGCGAAGGATCTCAACAAAATCACTCTGGAGGAACTTATAAGCTCCCTTAGAAGTCATGAGATAGAGCTAGACGCTGATGAGCCTCAGAAGCAAGGTAAGCCTATAGCTTTAAAATCTAACAGAAAATCTGAATCTAAAGTTTTGCAGGCAGTTGAAGAAACGTCTGATGGATCCTCATCAGAAGAAGACGAACTTTCCCTTCTCTCCAGAAGAGTAAATCAACTGTGGAAGCAAAGACAAAGGAAGTTCAGGAATCCCAGAAGATCTGATCAGAACGAGTCTTCTTCCAGATACAGAAGGACAGATTCTTCCTCTGGATACAGAAGATCTGAAGGCTCCTCTGGTAGCAAGAAGCCAAATACAAAGGACATCATCTGCTACGAGTGCAATGAGCAAGGACACTACAAGAGTGACTGTCCAAAGCTTCAGAGGGAAAAGCCCAAAAAGAAGTTTGGAAGAGAGAAGAAGAAAAGTCTCATGGCCACATGGGATGACTCTGACTCATCTGAAGCTGACTCAGAATCAGATGATGAAAGGGCGAACATAGCGCTCATGGCTAACATTCCAGATGACAGTGAAGCTTCTGACTCAGACTCAGAATCAGACACAGAAGAGGTATTCCCTAACTTCGTTGTTAATTTTACAAAGGCTGAACTTGCTGAAAGCCTCAATGAAATTCTGGAACGTTATCAGCAGATTAGAGCTAAATTCAGAGACCTGAAAAGGACTCTTGAATCTGACTCTAATAAGTCTGAGAGTCTCAAATTGGAAAACTCTGAGCTGAGAGATAAAATTTTAAAATTAGAAAACTCTTTACAAAACTCTCAGAATGAACCAATTTCTGAAACTCCCAGCAACGCTGATGAGATCATCAAGGAGTATGATCATAGTTTCCAGAAGTTCCTTGCTAAAAGCATAGATAGAAGCAGAATGGCTTCAATGATCTATGGAGTTAGCAGAAACGGCAGGAAAGGAATAGGATACCTAGGTAAGGTTCCTACACCCAAAAATGTCATGGATTTAACCATTAAACACACACCTTTAAATTCACACTTTGTGTATGGTCACACACATGACATCAAATATACTAGTAGTAATCACTTTGTGAAACCAAAATTCAACCAGAGTTTTGGTAAAACTAACAAGTCAGGACCCAAGAAGATCTGGGTACCTAAGGATAAAATAATACATGTTGCAGATATCTTTAGCAGCAAGTCAGAAACACCAGTCATGGTACCTGGACTCTGGCTGCTCACGACACATGACGGGAAGAAGGCATATGTTCCAAAGCCTGGAACTTAAGCCTGGAGGCCACGTTGGCTTTGGAGGCAATCAGAGGGGAAAGATAATTGGCTCTGGAACAGTAGGTAACGGAAATCTTCCCTCTATTAATAATGTTCTGCTAGTTGATGGATTGATGCATAACCTGTTATCCATAAGTCAATTAAGTGATAACGGTTATGATATAATCTTTAATCAAAAATCATGTAAAGCTGTTAGTCAGAAAGATGGGACTATCCTATTTAATGGTAAGAGGAAAAACAACATTTACAAAATCAAACTTTCTGAACTAAAGAGTCAGAACGTAAAATGTCTTCTGTCTGTTAACAACGAGCAGTGGATCTGGCACAGAAGATTGGGGCATGTTAGTATGAGAAGAATATCTCAGATTAACAAACTCAATCTGGTCAGAGGACTTCCAAATTTGAAGTTCAATTCAGATGCTCTGTGTGAAGCATGTCAGAAAGGCAAATTTGCAAAACCTTCTTTTAAATCCAAAAATGTTGTTTCTACCTCTAAGCCATTAGAACTTCTGCACATTGACTTATTTGGACCAGTTAAGACTGCTTCTGTCAGTGGCAAGAAGTATGGGTTAGTAATCGTAGATGACTATAGCAGATGGACATGGGTAAAGTTCTTAAGACACAAGGACGAGTCACACTCTGTGTTTGTTACCTTCTGTAACCAAGTTCAGAATGAAAAAGATCTTAGAATCGTTAAAGTCAGAAGTGATCATGGTGGAGAATTTGAAAATAAAGACTTTGAGTCATTCTTTAATGACAAAGGCATTCTGCATGATTTCTCTTGTCCTAGAACTCCCCAACAAAATGGAGTTGTAGAACGAAAGAACAGAACATTGCAAGAAATGGCCAGAACCATGATCAATGAGACAAACGTTGCTAAGACTTTCTGGGCAGAGGCAATAAACACAGCGTGCTACATTCAGAATAGAATCTCAATAAGACCTATTCTGGAGAAGACTCCATATGAACTGTGGAAGAACAGAAAGCCCAACATTTCGTATTTTCATCCATTTGGATGTACTTGCTATATGTTAAATACTAAGAATTATTTGAACAAGTTTGATTCTAAGGCACAGAAGTGTATTATGTTAGGATACTCTGAACGCTCAAGAGGGTACAGAGTATACAATACAGAAACACAGATTGTGGAAGAATCAATCAGTGTTCGTTTTGATGACAAGCTTGACTCTGAAAAGTCAAAGCAGAATGAAAATCTTGCAGGTATAGAAATTGAATTTGCAGGTTCTGAAGACAAGTCATCAGAAGCTCTCAACACAGACATTCCTTCAACGTCTGAAAGAAGCAATGCTAGAAATCCTTCAACAGCTGCTGATCAACCTCAGAAGAGATTGCCCAGAAGCAGTTTGGATCATCCAGAAGAGACTATCCTAGGAAGAAAGGAAGATCCAATCAGAACAAGAGCAAGCTTCGGAAACTCTGAAGAAACTCTGATGGGACTTGTGTCTCTGATTGAGCCTTCTTCTATTGATGAAGCACTTCTGGACAATGACTGGATTCTGGCAATGCAAGAAGAGCTGAATCAATTCACCAGAAACGACGTATGGGATCTCGTTCCAAGACCAAAAGGATTCAACGTCATTGGAACAAGATGGGTGTTCAGAAACAAGCTCAATGAACAAGGTGAAGTCGTCAGAAACAAGGCACGACTGGTTGCACAAGGTTATAGTCAGCAAGAGGGGATAGACTATACAGAAACCTTTGCCCCAGTCGCCAGGTTAGAATCCATCAGACTTTTAATTTCATTTGCTGTTAATAGAGGCATCACTCTGTATCAGATGGATGTCAAAAGTGCATTCTTAAATGGTTATATAGAAGAAGAAGTATATGTTCACCAACCCCCAGGTTTTGAAAATACAAAACTTCCAGAACATGTTTTCAAACTGAAAAAGTCACTGTATGGTCTGAAACAAGCTCCCAGAGCTTGGTATGAAAGGCTAAGTAACTTTCTGCTTGAAAATGAATTCACCAGAGGGAAAGTGGACACTACTCTATTCTGTAAAACAGTTAAGAGTGACATTTTAGTCTGTCAAATTTATGTTGATGATATTATTTTTGGTTCTACTAATCCTTCTCTTGGAAGAAAATTTGCTAAGTGTATGCAGGCAGAATTTGAGATGAGCCTCATGGGGGAACTGAAATTCTTTCTAGGAATTCAGATCAATCAAACTCCAGAGGGAACTTACATTCATCAGAGCAAATACATCAGAGATCTTCTGAAGAAATTTGACCTCTCAGAATGTAAGCCATCAAAGATTCCAATGCATCCCACGTGCATTCTGGAAAGAGAAGAGGTAAGCAAAAGCGTAGAACAGAAAGTCTACAGAGGTATGATTGGTTCTCTCCTTTATCTGACTGCTTCAAGACCTGATATATTATTCAGCGTATGCATTTGTGCTAGATTCCAATCAGATCCTAGAGAATCTCACTTAACAGCTGTTAAGCGAATTTTCAAGTATCTGAAAGGTACTACTAATCTGGGTTTGTTTTATAGAAAATCTAGTGATTACAACTTAGTAGGCTACTGTGATGCTGATTTTGCTGGAGACAGAGTGGAACGAAAAAGTACTTCTGGAAGCTGCCAGTTTCTGGGAGAAAATCTGATCTCGTGGTCCAGCAAAAGGCAATCAACTATTGCTCTGTCAACAGCAGAAGCTGAGTACATAGCAGCAGCTGGATGTAGCACACAAATGCTCTGGATGAAAAGTCAGCTTGAAGACTTCCAGATTTTTGAGAGTAACATTCCTATTCTTTGTGATAATACTTCTGCTATTTGCTTAAGTAAGAATCCTATTTTACATTCTAGAGCTAAACATATAGAAATAAAACATCATTTCATTAGGGACTATATTCAGAAAGGTATTTTAAACTTGAAATTTATAGATACAGACCATCAATGGGCTGATATCTTTACTAAACCCCTTTCAGAAGATAGGTTCAATTTCATTCTGAAACATCTCAGCATGAAAGTATGCCCAGAATGAAAATGTTTTAATTCCATATTTTTATCTTTCAGAATGTAATTATATTATTGTGAACTTCTGATCAATCTTCTTTCAGAAAGATAGAACATGCAGATTGTATCAGATGCAAGTCTAAAGATCTGAGAGTCTAATCTCAAATACAGACGTGCTGATCACTACATCAAACAAGTGTCATCCAATCATCAGCAAATCCCTGAAGCAGAACGCGTGCACGCTTCTGAGAAAGGAAAGCGCTGATTGGGTGTATTGAGACACATATCTGGTAACCGTTTTTAAGTATCTTTCTCAAATCCCCCAAAATCAGCAAGCATTTAATGCAAAGTAATCACGCTTGTTAATGGCAATCATTATTTTTTTTCTCTCTCTTAAAAACGTTTAATTTTTCAAAATAATTTTTGAAAACTTTACTTAAGCACATTATTCTTCATTCTTATTATTTACGCTTTCTCATAATCTCTGCATATTTCTGAGTTTATCTCCTTCAATCTTTTTTTCTCTCAAATCATTTTCAAAGCTTTGTTGTGTGAGAACAATGGCATCCTCCAGCATTTCTGCAGGGAATCAGAAGAAAGAAACTTCTGAGCAATATCAGGTGCCTACCAGAACTCTTCTCACACCGGTAAAGAATCTTGAGGTTCTCTTTGAGTTAATCATCGATTTCGAAAGTTTGAAGGATAATGGGTTTGACCTAACTGAGGAAATCAAGGCTCAAAAGTGGGAGAGGTATTTCGATAGGTTGGTTGGACCAACTTTCCTAGAGCTTGTCAAGGAATTTTGGATTCACGCCAAGATTCATAAACATCTAGTCATCTCTTCTGTCATGGGAAAGAAGATAATAATTTCTGAAGACCTCATTGCTAGGTTAATTGGTCAAAGTGGTGGTGGAGTCCGTTGTATGGACATGGCTGATAGATGCCCTGATATAGGTGTGGTAGCAAACTGCATTTTCACTCTTGGTTTTCCCAGCAGCAAAATTAAGGATCTGAAGGATCACTGCAGAGTGTGGGCCAAGATTGTTCTGGGCTGTTTCAATCACAGGAAGCCAACAAGCTCTCCTGACTATATAAACGTGGATCAGCAATTTCTGATCTACTTTATTGATCAGAGGGTGAAGATCAATTTGGCACACTTCCTGTTCAACCATCTGAAGACTAGTGTGAAAGAGACTAGAGAAGAAGAAAGGACCAAAAGGGACTGGATACCGTTTGGAAGGCTCATATCAGATATTCTGACAGAGAATAAGCTGATAGATTATCTGAGCGAAGCTAAAGTGCTGGGCAATTTTGAACCAACTGTTGGAAAACCGCTGAACGCTAAGAATCTGAAAAAGATGAAGCTGATAGAAAATATTAGGAAGGAACCCAGAGCTTCTTCAACTGCTGACATCTCCAGAAGAAGAGTACCTCTGAGTGATTTCCCAAGATTTTCTGAAATGGAATCCCAACCTGATATGTTTCTCAAGTATCCAGATTCATACAAGGAAGAAGATGCAGGTTCAAAGCTGAAGATCAAAGATCTGAGTCAACCCCAACCTGAAGTGACTCAGAAGAAGACAAAGAAGAGGAAAGCAGAAGGATCATCTCATCAGACTCCAAAGAAACGAGGTAATTCATCTGCTGCCCCTATTTCAATTTCATCTACTATTCCAACATCTGTTGCTCCTCCTCAAACCTCTCACAGAATATCCATTCCAATCCCCACTATTGATGAAACCATACCAGAAGACCCTTCTGAGGCCTTACAACTCAGAAGAACCAGAATTAAAATTCCAATCAAAATTACCAAACAATCAACTGTTTCTACAACACCAGCACTTGATAGAGTGCTAGCTGATATTGAGCGTGAACATGCTTCTGTTCAACCTCACTCTGAACCACCAAATACTCCTCCTCCACAACCAGAACCACAACCTGAACCAGAAATACAACCAGAACCAGAACAAGAACCAGAACCACAACAACAACAACCTCTCACAGAAGAACCTCTGATCCCTGAGCAATCAGAGATTCCACCTCCTCAACCAGAAAATAATCCACCTTCACCACAAACAGAGTTTCACCGCTATGAAACCCCATCTCCTCATCATTCCGATCCCCACTCACCTCAACCTTCACCGCTGGCAATCCAGTTGCCATGTGGAACCACCATTGTCAGACCCCAGTTGCCATCTTCAGAGGAATCAACACCTCCAAAAACTCCAACCACTCCAATAGATATATCCTCTGACTCTGATAACCATCCTCCAAAACAAACAGCACCTCAGCACACCTCTGAAAACCAATCCTCTGAAAACCCCAGCAAAACTTTCATTGACTTAACAAGTCTTGAACGTCTTGCTGATTTAAGACACAAATTGGCCATTCCGAAACCAAAGCAATTAGATGTTGGCTCTGGTATTTTGGACTTTGAAACAGGTATGCTGCAATGGATTGCTTCTTTGAAGCAAGTCTGTCCGGGGATGATCGACCCAGCTGCTTCTGATCAGCTCTGGTCACAGTTCAGAGTATGGGTACGTGCTGAAGCACTCAAGCTACAGGACGTCAACTATGAGCAGGCTCAACAGAACTTTAGCAAGCTGCTGAAGGAAGTTGAGAGTCAGCTGCCTCAAGAAGTTGTGCTCCCTCTGGACTCTGAATCTTGGTCTGAGAAAGAGCAAGCTGCACAGGTGCAACCATCAGAAGAAGACAAGACTCTTCAGGAAGAAAATCCAGCAGAAGATGTAGCTGAAAGTTCTGAGAAGCTTCCTCCTGCTGAAAGTTCTCAAGCTGCCTTGGACAGGCAGGCTCTGGAAGAATTAAGGCTGAATGACTTGCGTCTACAGCAGCGGATGGAAGAGAATGATCAGAAGATGGAAGCAAGAATGAATGTTCAGGACAGCAAAATTGACACTGTTGTCACCATGGTTCAGAAGCAGAATGAAACTTCTGAAAAGATTCAAGCAATGCTGGAAAGCCTGTTCTCACGCATGCCCCCACAACCTTAAAATTTTTCATGCATAACATTCTCTATGTTTTCTTCATTTTTCTGATGTATTGTTTTGACTATGTTTTGTAATGCTATTTTGCTCTGATTCTGAACTATTTTAATATAATTAGTTTTTCTGATCTAAATTATTTTAGCACATCACCAGCACTTTTTGATTGCTGACAAAAAGGGGGAGAACAAGAATGATATTTAAAATCAATAACGGCTAACTAGACAGAAACTCTCAAACATTCTAACTCTATTACTTGAAATGTTTTTCTGTTTTGTTTTTAAGTCTACAGGTACAAGGAAGCTCTTGAACACTATGAAGACTAGAAGCTAGAAGATCTGATCAAAATGTAGAAGCTCATGTTGCTCTGATCAAATATGAAGTTCTGATATATGAAGCTCTGATCGTCCCAACACTCTGATCCGAAGCAAAGCTCTGCTCTCTGATATGTCAAAGACCTATAATCTGAGACTCAAAGATAGAAAAAGATCTGATCCTGAAGATCACGCATATCAAAGGGAAGTAACAAACTCAGGGGGAGTATCTCTTAAACTCTGATTTCTCCTTATGTTCTTATCTCTGATACATTTCCCAGATACTTTTCACGTTACTTTTTATTTAAAATATCTAGTTTTTGTCATCATCAAAAAGGGGGAGATTGTTAGAACAATGTTTGAATCTAGTACCCTATATTTAAGTTTTGATGATAACAAAGTGAAAAGATATAGTACTTAAATATTTCATGATTGAATTATATGCTGCCTAAAATTACTATGCTCTGATTTGCAGATATGCTGATTAAAATAAGCAAGATCACGTTTTCAGCATCAGAATATGATTTCATACACCAGCATCAGAAGTTGCTGAATCAGAACGTCAAAGATCAGATGATCAACGCTTGCACATGCTGAAGCTTGATGAACAGAACTGCGCGTAAAACACTCTGATACAGAAACAAATAGTTCATCAGCAGCGAAGTAGAATCAGAATGAGCCAAACCAGAACGTGCATTGAAGAAGCAACGGTACTGTGCATTGAACGCTAATCAATTCCAACGGCCTCATTCCAGACAAGATCTGCTCAAAAAGGAAAGCTTGTTATTAGCATTTAATCAAGAATATTTGCTTCAACGTTCATCTTCTCAAGTGCTATATAAACCAAGCTTCGAAGATTATAATGGCTAATGCTTCCAAACTCTCTACACGCACAAAGCTGAACAATAATCTTCATCTACCAGTTTTGCTAAACCAACAAACTCTGATACTCCATTAGTGTTTAGCAACCTAGTATTCTAAGCTTCATTTGTGTAAACATCACAGTTGTGATATAGTTTTGTAGAAAACATTCACACACATTATTGTATATCTTTATAAGAACGTGTTGCCTTGACAAACCGGATTGTGGTTTGAATCAAGAAGGCTTTAGCAGTTGTTAAAGCAGATTTGTATTCAGTTGAATATAGTGAATTAAGACCTCGTTGGAGAGAGGCGAAATCACCTTGACGGGTGGACTGGAGTAGTTTGAGATCAAACGAACCAGGATAAAAATATCCTGTCAATTGCTTTAAGTTTCCAGTTTTACAATTCAACCCCCCCTTCTTGTGTTTTTCACCTCTTCAGAAGTTGCGGTCATAATCACAAATTCCTTCATCACCTGTTGGAAGATACAATTTCAGATACACTCCAGACACGGTAGCCATTCTGTCACTCATTCAGATCCCAGTTACAGTTTCAGATACACTCCAGATACGGAAGTCATTTTGCTACTCATACAGATCTCAACTCCAAGATACAGTTTCAGATACGCTCCAGACACGGTAGCCATTTTGTCACTCATTCAGATCCCAGTTACAGTTTCAGATACACTCCAGATACGGAAGTCATTCTGCTACTCATACAGATCTCAACTCCAAGATACAGTTTCAGATACGCTCCAAACACGGTTGCCATTCTGTCACTCATTCAAATCCCAGTTACAGTATCAGACTACCGCGAAGCCTGGATTACGACCTGATAGTGGTATCTCCTAAGAGCAAGCTATGAAGCCCGGATTCGACCGGATAATAGTTTAATCCCCAACAAGTTATTGTGAAGCCTGGATTACGACCAGATGGCAATACAAGTTTCTGTGAAGCCTGGATTACGACCAGACAGCAGCCAAGAATACTACGAAGCCTGGAGTCGACCAGATAGTGGTATATCTTTAACACAAGCCGTGAAGCCCGGATTTGACCGGATATCAGCTCAACAAGTTATTGTGAAGCCTGGATTACGACCAGATGGCAATACAAGTTTCTGTGAAGCCTGGATTACGACCAGACAGCAGCCAAGAATACTACGAAGCCTGGAGTCGACCAGATAGTGGTATATCTTTAACACAAGCCGTGAAGCCCAGATTTGACTGGATAGCAGCTCAACAAGTTATTGTGAAGCCTGGATTACGACCAGATGGCAATACAAGTTTCTGTGAAGCCTGGATTACGACCAGACAGCAGCCAAGAATACTACGAAGCCTGGAGTCGACCAGATAGTGGTATATCTTTAACACAAGCCGTGAAGCCCGGATTTGACCGGATAGCAGCTCAACAAGTTATTGTGAAGCCTGAATCACGACCAGATGGCAATACAAGTTTCTGTGAAAGCCTGGAGATCGACCAGATAACAGTTAACCGTTAACAGAATGAAGATCCTCATCCTTAAAACCTCAGAAGATTGGTATACTCCCAATTTCTGACCCCCAACAGAATGAAGATTCTCATTCTCAAAGTGGCGTGTAACCCATAGTTCCATATTAATACCTGTAGCAAGCCAGGAAAACTATCTGTGGACGACTGATTATGGATTAATACATGAAACCAACCAGGAAAACTATCTACATGAAGAGATTGAAGATTAATACCTGTAGCAAGCCAGGGAAACTATCTTCCTTTCTCAGGTCAGAGATCAATACCTAAAACCAGCCAGGAAAACTATCTACATGAAGAGATTAAAGATTAATACCTGTAGCAAGCCAGGGAAACTATCTTCCTTTCTCAGGTCAGAGATTAATACCTGAAACCAGCCAGGACAACTATCTCCTCGACCAACCTTTTCAAGTTCCAGATTAATACCTGTAGCAAGCTAGGAAAACTATCTGTGGACGATTGATTGTAGATTAATACCTGAAACCAGCCAAGAAAACTATCTACATGAAGAGATTGAAGATTAATACATGTAACAAGCCAGGAAAACTATCTTTCTTTCTCAGGTCAGAGATTAATACCTGAAACCAGCCAGGACAACTATCTCACCGACCAACCTTTTCAAGATCCCAGATCAATACCTGCAGCAATCAAAAGATTCTTGCAATCCCCAGCGGAGCTAAAACTTCCAACTAACAATCCCCAAGCAGAATGAAGACTCTCATTCTCAATTCCTCACGGGATATTCAGATATTCCCCAGTGAAGATCTCCTCAAGACAGGAATCCCCAGTAGATTGGCATACAACCCAAGCTCCTGATTCCCCAATAGTGGTCCCAAGACTTCTCATTTTCAACAATCAAAGGATTTTCAATCCCCTGCAGCAGTCAAAGATTCACTTTCCCCAACAGCAGTCAAGATTCTATTATCTCCAGCTATCCAGGATTCATCTATCCCCAGCAAGACAGCTCATCAGCTTACATGCGCATTCATTACATTCATATCATAAACATTGATATAACATACATTGCATCATACATATCATGCAACATAACTTTGTGTTCAGCTGACATTTTATCCTTTCAGGATAAGAATAAAAGGCTATCATTAACAATTATTCAGATGCAGTTTTACACAGACTCATCATCAGGCAACCCTACACCGGTTCCTTCTCCATTCCAAGACTTCTGAAAACAGTTTACGAGTTCTCCAGATACGGATGTTAACCTATCGCTTGTTCAGATTCAAGACTTCTGAAAACAGTTTACGGATTCTCCAGACACGGATGTTAATCTATCGCTTGTTCATACTCAACTTTTGAAAACAGTTCACGGACGCTTCCCAACATGGATGCGGATCTATTGCTTATTCAACTCCTCCACTACTGAAAACAGTTTACGGATGATTCCAAACATGGATGACAATCTATTGCTTGTCCAGATCCCCAGTTCAGAGATGTTCCAAACATGGATACCTTTCTGATACTCACCCACTCACCAACGACATACAGTTCAACAAACCTTCATATGGCATCTATAAGCCCATCCTCCTACCAACATTTTCCAGATGGCATCTCTAAGCCCATCCCCCGACAAGATTCTGTCACATCCCCAGATGGCATCTTTAAGCCCATCTCCAAATGGCATCTTTAAGCCCATTCCCTCAAACTACGCTTTGACGAGTACAAATTTTTTGGGCACTCTAGTGTCCAATCTCCTTTTACCCTCGAGTCGCGAACGGCAAACTTGCCAATCTAACTCTTTAGGTTCAAGAAGATTGAACAGGGGCAACTGTTGTACCCCAAAATTTACCCTCCTCTTTTTCACAAGAAATCACAGCTTCGGGCTTTTCCTAATTTTTCAGATTGGCTCAAGAATCGGTCAAACAGACTTTTCTTATCAGTCACACAAAATTAGGGTTTCCATTAACTTTTGAATCAGTCCAAGCAGATTATTAGGGTTTCTATTGATTTGGTTAAGTTTGGCTCAGGGTTTGACCAAGCGGACGTTTCTTTGACAGTAAATCCAGAATTAGGGTTTGCGCGCGCATTCTCAGAAGGAATTAATTCTACAGTTCTTTTCAATTGACTTTGGGATATGGGTTGAGACTTCTGATTGAAAGTTTGAAGTTTAAGTTTGATCAGTGAGATAAAGGACATATGGACGTTTGTTGTTTAACTGTGCAATGCTTTTGGTTATTCGAAACGTCGGGCGTTTATTGATTATTTATAATTTCTAAGTTAAAATTATTGGATAATTTCCAATTATTATAATTCAAGAAATTTAAGTAATTAAATAAATAAGTGCAGAAGAAATAAAAGAGATTAACTGACAAAGGGTTTTTTATTCATTTGCAATTGTTGTTACAAATGTTTATTTGAATACTGTAAATTTATTTACAGTGTTACAATGACATTTATTACAATGATTAAAAATACATTAAATCTATATCCTAAGTTTCTTGAAGTCTTCATCTGCTACTGCTGCTTCCTTTGCTCAACTGATATTTACCTGCAAAGACAAAAAAGGAAGAAGTCAATACAGTTAAAATTAAAAGGGCATTCTCAGACAGATAATCAAAAAACTCATCATTAAAGGTTTTGGCCGGAATCAGTTTGTTCGACCTCTCTGCAAATCGCAAGAAGATGTATCTTCTTGGTTCACAAAGAGGAAAGCAAATTATTTGCAAGCATATGAATTAATCAAATACAAAGGTGCACAAATTCAAACAAACTGCACATGGACAAATTGAATATGCCAAACAATTACAAAGTTCAAACTGAATTACACTATCAAACTAGGCAAACCAAATTGTCAAAAGTGCAAAGCTGTCAAACTGTCAAAAAGAGATGTCAACCAAACTGTCCAAAGAAACTGTCAAAAGGCTGTTAACAAGATATCAAAAGCAATGCAGAAAATCTGGAGGTAAGAAGAGATGCAGAGGAAAGACAAAATGCAAGCCAACTTGTAAAAGCATTTTTTATTCATCATTTTCCGGGCTAAAAACCTTTTCAGAATAGAAAGTACAGTTTAAGTAATTAAATATACTTTTCTGGAGAGAGAGAAGTAGAGGCTTATAGTGGGCAGGCTTAAGACAAATAAATATAACAGATCAACACTGTTAAGAGAGGAGGCGGAACACATAGAAGAAAAGATAACACAAAAGTTGTAAACAGATCCTGCATCAAAGTCTCTCAAAAAACAAATAAGCTTCCAACTGCCTCAAGCTTTAAACCTGTTACAAAGCAAGCTTGTAACAAACAAAAACCTTAAACACCAAAACCTGCATAAACCAAGCCTTTCAAACATACAAGCCTTTCAAACCTGTGTTAAGAACACAAGCCTGTAACCTACAAACTGCTTCAAGCCTCAAAACACAGTAAACCTGAACAAACCAGCCTTGAAGCCTCTCAAAAACTACACAACTCATAACCTGTCAAAGCCTGTACCTCAAAACAAGCTCCAAACAAACCTCCTAACCTCCTAAAAAACCTTCAAACAACCAGAAAAAAGCCAAGCATAAACAAAAGCCTGCCTGCATAAAGCAACAGCCTAACTGGCCTCAAGCCTGATTCAGCTTGTGAACAACAAAAGCATATGCCTGCATAAAACAAGAAGCCTAACTGCACAATAAGCAAGCATCCTCAGAGCCAAGCTCATCACAGGATCAAACAACAAGCATCTCAGAATCATAGAATCAACACATCCAATATCCAAACAACAACAAAATGCCTCAGAACTAGCTTCCTCATAGGCTAAACAGATCAAGTCAAAGAGAGGGAAAATCATAAGCAAAGCTTATCATCAGAACAAAGCAAGCCAAGGAGAGGAAGAGAGACAGAAGCAAATAATACAAGCGTTTTAAGATTGTAGCATCATCACTAAACGAAGATACAAAAATACCAGGAAGTAAGCCAGCAAGCACATCACCGCGTCCCTCCGCCTCCGGCCACCTGAGACGCGCCTCCGTCCTCCTCCGTCTCCTATCTAAAGGTATTGTCCCTCTTTCCCTTTTTCTAACACCTCAAGCAAGCACAAATGTAACACATAAAGGTCAGAACATACAAAAATAAAATATGCAAGACTAAAATCCGAAAACCCTAAAAATGTTTAGAAGCTGAAAACCGAAACCTTGTTGTCGCTGCCTGAACGACCATGGAGAGAGGAAGATGGAGGTGGCGCCTAGTAGCCTGAGGCGAGGAGACGAACGTTCAGAAGCCCCATTTTGAGAAAGGATGAAGAGGACGATGAAGAAGAAGGAGAGCGGCGCCGTTCGTTCCAAAGACACAAACCCTTTTCTGAAACAAAACGTTTGAAACCCTAACAAAAAACTGTGTCAAACCCGTTTGGGCCTGCTCCACGCTCCAATGCCTAAGCCCACTTGATTCTGGCGCTGTATACACCCCCCCTTTTTTTGAATCTGTTAGTTTTTGTTGTTTGGGCCCAACATGATATTCCAAGCCCACTTTTCTTATACAAACTAATACCCCATTTTCTTTTTATTATTTATTATCACTTTATTTTTCCTTTTTTTTTTATATATAACTTAAACTAATATTTTTGTTAAATAAAAAGGATACATTAACTTTTTTTTGCTTTGTACAAAATTTTCTTAAAATACCTTTTTTATACATAAAAATAGAGTTTACTAAGTTTCTTGTGTTAGAACTTTTTTTTTAATTAAAACCCTTGTTTATATAACATTAACAAAAAAACACAAAAATAATAATAAAATACTTAATACATTAGGTTAACATTTTTACTCACTTGTAAATAATCATGTGCACCATACATTACTTTTGATTCTCCTTTATTCTTATACGTTGCTATATTTTTACATTGAGAATGTGATGATTCGATTTGGTTGTAAATGATATTTGGACACTACTATTCTGATAAGACTCATCCCCATTTGTAAACATTTGTACCCCCATCCCCAGATACTTATTTGTAATAGCTTAGACTTTAAATTCCCTCAATTTATCGCTTTCTATATATTGTATAGTAATTAGGGTTTGTATGCGAAGATTCAAAATCAACCGCTAGATAACCTAATACAAAGACAAATGCATGAAAATAAATACACAATTTACACTTGCACCCCTAGGGTAATCCCGCTTGTTGCCTTCCAAAATGGGCCATGTTTGCATGTCAAGTACTTTGGCAAAACAAAACAAAAATGATCATAGTCCCTTGATGACGCTATCAAGTTACCTAAACAAAAATGATCAAGTCCCTTCAAGAAAATTGCCAAAGACACTTGACACTATTGCATTCATGGTTTATACGATGACCCACGCCCGTCCCGTTAACATCCTAACGCAAGGTTGTTCATCAAATACAATGGTGAAACAACACTGTTAAAAGGGTTAAAACATGAGAAAGATCTTTGAGTAAATTAGGGTAGACAAACTCTTAGTTACTTGATCAAACTTGCAAAACACACTTGCCTACTTTCAAACACACTTCACAAACACAACTTCCAAAACAAATTTCAAAAATATTGAAACATCTTTTCAAAAAGACAAACACCTTTTTAAAACATTCGAGTAAAGAATTGTTACAATGGTTGCCTAGACAAGGTATCTTTTTAACATTTTCAAAACCACACACACACAAACACCATTTCAAACAATTGAAAATCAAGGCATGTGATCTAAAACAAGTAACTAAGAGCCCATGGATAACCATGGATGAAAAGGGTGCTAGCACCTTTCCTTTTCATAATCTACCCCCCGAACCCACGAAAACATCTCAAAGGTTTTTCCTGTGCTTTTTAACCTTTCCTTTAGGATAAAATAAAAATTCGGTGGCGACTCTTGCTAAACCGAACAAGTGCGAATACAAACGCAAAACCTCAAGTCAGTTCTCCCACCGTATCACATAATGTTTCAAAGAGAATGGTGCATGGAGAGGTTGATCTTCCAATCAAAGTGGGTTCCTAGGTCTTTGACTCTACTTTCTATGTGATGGACATTCGTCCAACCTATTCCCGTTTTCATGGATTCCCTTGGATTCATGGGGCAGGCTGTTACTTCTACTTTACACCAAAAGTTGAAGTACCCCATAAAAGGAAAACTCATTACAATTTATGGTAAAGAAAAATACACGGTGAGCCATTTGAACTCCTTCAATTATGTTTAGATGGATGGTGAATTCCTCGAAAGTCCTTGCCAGACCTTTGAATTTATTCCTCATACAACCCTTGTTGCTAAAACTGCTCCTACTATTCCCAAGGTTACCAAGATTCCACCAAGAATGGCTTCTCTAAAAGACGCTAACGCTGTGGTAGAAGAAGTGGTGGCACTATTTGGGGTCAGCTTCCCGACATTACTTACAAGTCCAACAAATTTGGTTTGGGTTTCACCTTAGAGGCTCAGAGGGTTGTCCGTCATGCTTGTGCTAATTCTGGGAGACCGCCACTCCGCATCAATAACAATGAAGTTCACAAAAATCAATTCAACATTGTGGAAGATGCTAACAGTGACTGTGACATAGAAAGTTGAATTTTCCCTACTACCAACAATGGGCTCAACAATTGGAAGGATGAAGACTTTATACCAATCTCCTTTAGTCAGGAGTAAATGTTATTTTCTGTTTTCTTGCTTTCGAGTTTCTAGTTATGTAATTTGAACAATAACATTAAGTCTTATGCCTTACCCAGGGCACAATGGTCCATTTGTTAGGGTTTTCATTTTTCATCCACATATTTTCAATCAATAAATCATTGGACATTTGCATTCAAATTTTGTGCTCTTTGTCTTTCTTTTACTTTATGGCTTTCAAAATAGCTACATGTTTTTACATACAACCATATAACAAATTGCAGATCCACATCCACCCTTGGTCCTATTGATAACAATTCTGCTATTGTCAGTTATGACTTTGAAAATCTGATCTCCCTAGCTGAGGACGAATGTGAGGAAGGTTGTGAAGATCTTGCTAGACTGTTATAGCAAGAGGAAAGAGACACACGACCACATTAAGAGCCAGTCGAGGTTGTGAATTTGGGTACTGAAGAGGACAAGAAAGAAATCAAGATAGGTGTCGACCTAGAATACAGTGTCAAAAAGAGATTAACCCAGATGTTGTGTGACTATGTTAAGATCTTTGCTTGGTCTTATGAAGACATGCCAGGGCTTGACACTGACATTGTGGTTCACTGTCTACCGACAAAGGAAGGTTATCCTCCTATAAAGCAGAAGGTTCGTCGTATGCATCCCAAGATGTCTGAAAAGATCAAAGTTGAGGTCATGAAGAAGTTCAATTTAGGATTCTTAGTTGTTACGTCCTATCCTCAGTGGGTTGAAAATATGGTGTCGGTACCTAAGAAGGACGGTAAGGTGTGTATGTGTATAGACTACAGGGATTTGAATAGAGCAAGCCCCAAAGATGACTTTCCACTTCCGCATATTGATGTTCTGGTTAACAACACCGCTCATCACAAAGTATTTTCCTTCATGGATGGTTTCTCTGGTTATAATCAAAATCAAGAGGGCACCTGAAGACATGGAGAAGACTACTTTTGTCACACAGTGGGGCACTTTATGTTAAAAAGTTATGCCTTTTGATTTGAAGAACGCTGGTGCAACATATCAACGTGCTATGGTAGCTTTGTTCCATGATATGATCCATCATGAGATAGAGGTTTACGTTGATAACATGATAGCCAGGTCTTAGACTGAAGAAGAACATCTCGACCACCTGCACAAGTTGTTTGAGAGATTGAAGAAGTACAAGTTAAGGTTGAATCCAAACAAATGTTCCTTTGGGGTAAGATCCGGTAAACTCCTAGGTTTCGTCGTCAGTGGTAAAGATATTGAAGTTGGTCCTGCCAAGGTTAAAGCCATTCAAGAAATGCCAGCTCTCTGTATTGAGAAGGAAGTCAGAAGTTTCTTGGGAAGATTGAACTACATTGCAAGATTTATTTCCCATTTTACTTCTACTTGTGAGCCAATCTTCAAGTTACTGAAGAAAGATCAAGTAGTGAAGTGGAATGATGATTGTCAGATAGCCTTCGAAAAAATCAAGGAGTACCTCCAGGAACCTCCAATTCTGATGCCACCGGTTGAAGGAAGACCTCTGATCATATACTTGACAATATTAGAGAACTCAATGGGGGTGTATTGGGGAAACATGACGAGTCTGGTCGAAAGAGCATGCAATATACTACCTTAGCAAAAAGTTTACCGACTGTGAAACAAGATACCCACCACTCGAGAAAACTTGTTGCGCTTTGGTATGGGCTGCTTGCCGACTAAGACAATATATTTTGACTTATACTACTTTGTTGATCTCTAAGATGGATCCAATTAAAGATATATTCGAGAAACCCGCTCTCTCCGGAAGAATAGCAAGATGGAAAATGGTCTTGACAGAATACAACATTCAGTACACTACTCAGAAGGCAATCAAAGGAAGTGTACTGGAAGATAATTTGGCTCATCAAGCTGTAGATGACTATCAGTCTATGAATTTTGAGTTCCCATATGAGAATATCATGTTAGTTACTGATTATGAAGAACTTGGACCATGTGAAGGACCTGAACCGGGATCCTGGTGGACTATGGTTTTTGATGGAGCTTCTAACACGCTTGGTAATGGAATTGGTGTTGTGATTATCTCTCCCAAGGGTTGCCATACGCCATTCACTGCTAGATTGTGTTTTGATTGTACCAACAATATGGCCGAGTACGAAGCATGCGTCATGGGTATCAAAGCTACCATCGATATGAGAATTAAAATCTTGAATTTATATGGGGACTCAGCCATAGTGATAAGTCAGATCAAGGGAGAATGGGACACGAAGCATCCAAATCCCATTCCTTATTGAGAGCATGTGTTGACATTATTTTCGTACTTCGAAGAAATCACTTTCGAACATATTCCACAAGAAGAGAATCAATTGACAAACACACTAGCTACCATGTCATCTATATTCAAAGTTAGATGGGATAATGAAGCTCCTCGAATTACTATTGAGATACTAGACGAACCGGCGCATTGCTACGAAGTTGATAATAATGGAGCTGAGGAAAATACTTGGTACTTCGAAGTAAAAAGATACCTCAAAGGTCAAGAGTATCCTGAAGGAGCATCTATCAATCATAAGAAATTTCTTAGGAGGTTATCTGCCAAGTTCTTTATGAGTAACAAAATCTTGTACAAATGCAACCAAGATTCGACTTTGCTTTGTAGTGTAGACAAGAAGGAAGCTGAGAAAATTATGGAAGATATGCACGAAGGCATCTTTAGTACTCACTCCAGTGGACATACAATGGCTAAGAAGATTCTGAGGGCAGGTTATTATTGGTCTACCATGGAAACCAATTGCCATCATCATTCTAGAACTTGCCACAAATGTCAGATTTATGCCGACAAAGTACATGTGCCTCTGGTCCCTTTGAATGTCTTGACTGCTCCTTGGCCATTTGTAATGTGGGGCATTGATGATTGGAGAGATTAAGCCTACTGCTTCCAATGGGCATCGTTTCATCCTTGTCGCTATTGATTACTTCACGAAGTGGCTAGAGGCAGCCTCGTTTGCTTCCGTTACCAAGAATGTTGTGGCTCGGTTCATTAAGTATAACCTTATATGTCGGTATGGCATCCCTGAAAGGATCATCACAGAAAATGGTACCAATCTTAACAATACTATGGTCACGAAACTCTAAATGTAGTTCAATATTAAGTATCATAATTCTTATCTGTATCGATTAAAGATAAATGGCGCAGTGGAAGTCACAAACAAAAATATCAAGAAGATCTTGTAGAAGATGAAAGTGACATACAAAGATTGGCATGAGATGTTACCATTTGCTCTGCATATTATCGCACTTCAGTATGTACATCAACTTGGGTAACCTTGTTATCTCTAGTCTACGGTATAGAGGTTATCTTACCTGTTGAAGTCCAGATTCCTTCCCTAAGGATCATGAAAGACGCAGGTTTAGATGAAGATAAATGGATTCAGACTTGATTTGATCAGATAAATTTGATTGTTAAAAAAAGGCTTGTGGTTGTTTATCATGGTCAGATATATCAGAAACGCATGATCAAGGATTTTAATAAGAAATTCAGACATCAGGTGTACTAGGCTGGTGATTTGGTAATAAAGTGCATCATCCTACCACAAGGTGATCTCATGGGCAAATGGAATCCCACATACGAAGGGCCATTTGTGATCAAAAAGATATTTTTTGGCGGTGCTATGATACTTACCACCATGGACGGTGAAGATTTTCTGCACCCTGTGAACGTGGACATAGTAAAAAATACTACGCATAAAAGAGACCCGCTAGGTTGACAGTCCTAGGCAAAAATAAGGGCATCCCGGCGAACTAAAAGGGTTCGGGTAAAAATTAGGGATATATATATAAATATTGTACATCCGGCAAGTCGAAAACTTGAAAAGGCGGCTTGGACTAAAAGGATATCCCGATGGACTGAAAACCTAAAAGGGTGGTCCAGGCAAAAGTTAGGGATTAAAGCATACGACTATGTCTCGTTGGATCACCCATCTACTTACAGCCAACTTCATTACTAGCATCAAGTTCAAACGGTACAGATCAATTCAATCATCTTCTTCTGACAGCAAGTGATGAGATACTTGAAGACATAGGGGCAATAACAGAGTTGAAACTCAACGAGATCATTTCCACATAGTTGATTTTCTTTGTTTATCACTTTGTACCCCTTTTTCATTTTTTACAATGATTTTCTCTTACTAGGATTTATGTCTTCTTGTATAAAGTTTCCTGCTTATAGGCAAATTTTCAGAATCAATATATTTCAAAATTCAAAATGGTTTTTACTTTCTCTGTTTTGTTTGCAAAGAAGTCCAATGATTACGTTGAATGAACATATGCGTTTGAATATGATTACTGTTTACAAAATATATGCATGAAAACATGATTAGCATTTACTAAAGACTCTAGGAGTTGGGATAATGTTCAAGTTGTCCATAAATTCCTATAGAGCAATCTCCATGGAACTATCTCTACAAAGCTATCTTCATAAACTCATCCCCAACAGAGATATATTCCCCAACAAATCTAATATGCCCTCAGATAGAAACTAGGGCATCTTCCAACAGTTCACCTCTATATCCCTAAGGGATAGCTTGACATGATCATCTTCCCCAATAAGTCCCCTAGCGGATAAGGAATTTTGATCATTTCCCCAGCATACAGTGGAAACTTTCTCAGTGCAGCCTATAAATGTCCAATCCCCATCAGAAATTATTTCCTCAACACAGTCTGTGATACGGTGGCAAAACCGACTGTTAATACTGGCTTTGTGTTTTGTATTCTCAAATATCACGGTAAGTAAGAGTCGCCACCGACTTTTCTTTTATCCAACAAAGGAAAGGGTTAAAAGAATAGAAAAAGATCTTTTTCGATATTTTTTGAGTAAGGGGGGTAGATTATGGAAAGGGAAGGTGTTAGCACCCTTTCCATCTGTGGTTTTCCATGGGCTCTTAGGTACTTGCTCATTTTTGAAAATTGCTTTCGTGTTTGAGTGTTTTGAAAAGTTTGTTTGATTTAGGATAACTCTTGTATCAGTCCTCAAGAGTGTGATAAAGCGTTTTTAAAAGTAGTTTTAAAAGTGTGGTGTGAAATGAATTAACTTTGAGTAAGTACTTAAGAACTATCTACCTACTCGAAAAAAGGTGTTCTTTTCCTCCTTTCCTTTAGATAGCTCTATCCTACTATTAGTGGGTAGGTAGCCCTATCGTTAGATATTTAAGGGACTATCGTAAGGGATGTTTATGGTCATTGAAGGCAACATGTAAGGATACCTTAGCAATTCGGAGGGACTGTCATCATCATATATTCGTAGGCAACTCGAGGGACCAGATCATTTCTCGTAGGCAATTCGAGGGACATTTAGGGACTATGATCTTTATGATGACTTAAAACTGAGGTTCTTTGCTAAGACATCCCTACGGTCGAGGGACATGACCATTTCCGAAGGAAACCAAAGTGGGAGATACACTATGGGTGCAAGTGTGCAATAATGTGCTTTTTTCAGGTATTTTTATCTTGATGTTAGTGATCTAAGACTGAGTATTTAGTTCTTACCATACACACCTAATTTACTAGCAGTTTATATACAGGCATATAATATAGTGCGGAAAGTAAAACCTACAGCTATTACAAGGCTTCGGGGCGATTACAGTTATATATGACTGAAAATGTAAAATGCAGAAAATAAAACCCTAATTAAGCTATTACAAACCGGGCACAGTTACAATAATCAAAAAATATGAAAGTAAATAAACGTTCACATGAATTGAAAATACGTCTAAAATCCTAAGTGAAAGGATTTTGTATTTGTTATGAACAGAAATTGAATTAAAAATCCCTAGTCTATTCAATTTTAGTTTTTTTTAAAGAAAATATTAAAGTGATTAATTAATTAATTGTCAAAATTAATTTAATATAAAAAACTAAGCCTAATGTTTTTTTGGTTTTTTTTAATGTTAATTAAAGCTTAGAAGAAGTAAGGACAAACAACCAAAAGAAGGATAAAATCGAAAGATAAAAATAGTAAATGTAAAGAGTGAATTCTTGGAAGTAAGGCCTGGATCGAAGAGGCTTGGGTTGCCTTTCAATCCAATGAGGAATCTTGATCGAAGGTGCCTTAGAGACTGCGCGTCTGGGGCATTCGATCTGGATGTGTCATCCTTCGATCTGGGATACTGGATCTGCAAGGAAGTTTGTTAGAAAAACACAAAATGTATGACCTGGGTGTCGAACCCAGGTCCTTTTCGTTGCAGCGTATCTTCCTCACCAACCTGGTCGAAAGATTTCCATTCATTGGTACAAACGAAACATCAATATTACGTTAGAAGCAAAAAAACACAGTATTAACTTAAATATCAAGTATGCGTGCTCAGTGGACCCCTATGGTGTTTACCCATAAAATATAAACTAAAGTTGTAAGAATCGAAGGTAAGCTCTGATCATGCCCCAACAATGGCATGATCTCAATCCTGCGTCTTTGTTCACATGTAACACACTCAAACAAACATGAACATTAGCAGCAATATAAATATATGTTCGACATGAATTTAAATCATGTTTAACAAGTTTGAGATTAAAGACTAAATTACCAAGAGAGGGATTGTATGAGGGATGCTTCTACGTGAATCCCAGGAACATGATTCATGTGTTAGTCTGAACGGAGGCTGCTTGCAAAATCAACTTTGAGTTTGACAGTCTTTGGAAATTTTGTGCAACTTTATGGAATCTCGTGGGGCAGGCTGTGTTTTTTGCGCGGCAATCTATGTCTGTCCTTTTTCTAAGATTATGAGGTTTATATAGACAAGAGATTTTAGGTCAACATTTGTGTATCAAATCTTGGTCCATTATGATGAAGAGATTTGATTTGATTTCTTCATAAAAACTTGTTATATTTGATTCAATCAAGTGTCAATCAATTTTCATGCGTTACTGCCAGCCTGTTATGAGTTGTTTGGGCCTCCAATATGATGAAAATCAAAATCTGACCTGCCCCTGCAGATCCATTTCCCTTCGAGTTTGCTCTCTTTGAAGGCTCTAAGCTCCAATTCGAATTACTCATCGCTTTCCTCATCAGAGCATTGTTTCCTTTGAAAGCTCTAAACTCTAACTTGAATTGCACCAGCTTCAATGTCATAGCTCCTTCAATTGAGCCACCCTCTGCTTCGATTGCTTGATTTAAAGAGAATCACCCTGGTCGAATCAGCTCTTGTGGAGTTAGGAACAAACAAGGCAAGAATCTGGCCTTTAACTCAGGAACTGAATCCACGATCAACATTGAATTCTTGCCATATTTGCAAGGAAAACATGCCATTTTGAACTTTGGGTGAACCTGGACAGGTTAGGATAGGTGTTTTGTTCGAATTTGGCTTAAGGATTTCATCAAGGTTCCTTCGATTAAGTCTCAAGTTTTGCTCGCTTCGATGGCTTTGAACTTGGTTCAATAGAAACGTTATCTTATTGACTAATCGAAGTGTTGTTCAATGGCTCTAAGTTCTGATTCTAATTTCCCAGAACTTCCCTCATCAGAACATTTGTTTTCCTTCGAAGGCTCTGAATTTGAATTGCACCAACTTCGTTATCACGGCTCCTTCTATTAAATCTTAAGCCTTTCTCCCTTCGATGGCTCTGCATCTTGATTCGAATTGCTCATATTCTCAGCATCAGAGCTTTTACGTTTGAACCATAGTCTGCAGAAAGGCTCCGAGTTATCCTCTCCAATCTGCATGAATTTGAATGCCCATCATCAAAGCTTCTGGAACCCTCTCAGTTCTTGCTCTTTTTGATATCATTTTTTCTAACTTGGACATTCAGAATGTCGGCCCATTAATATGCCAATAGAAACATCACTTGGTTAACATGCCTGTCGAAAGGCACTTTGTACGCTCTAACGAAAAACAACCTTATTTAAGATGCTCGTCGAAGCTGCCTTGTTGGAAATTCCCATTGAAAGGCCCTATACAATTCGAAGGACCTTTTTCATATGCTAATTGAAGGACCTTTTGCATATCTCAATCGAAGTACCTTTTACAGATGCCAATCGAAGGACCTTCTGCAGATGCCAATCAAAGGATACTTAACCATCATTTGAAAATTTTCCTTTTCTTTAGGCAAATGTTTGTAACCACCCATGCAAGAGGAAATCTTGGAAAGACATGAGAGGGAAAATTTTGGGGTACAACAACTGCCCCTGTTCAATCTTCTTAAACCTAAGGATGTAGATTGGCTTGTCTGCCTTTTGTGATCTGAAGGTGGAAGATGATTGAACACTAAAGTGCCCAGAAATTTTCACTCGTCTGAGATGATACTTGACTGTGTAGATAGTATCAGGAATGGGCTTATAGATGCCATTTGGAAAAGATGACGAAAAATCGTCGGAGATGGGCTTAAAGATGCCATCCAGACTAATGTTGACTTCATGATATATTCCTTTGTGGGGATTCATATTCCTGTTGTTGAGGAGGATTCCGCTGAGGAATGTTGGTCTTTGTTCGGGAAGTGGAGTTTAGGAGCTTCAATTGTCCATCACTCTACTGGGGAGTATCTCTTGATTGAAGAGGTGGAAGTGAACTGTTATCTGGTCAGGATCCAGGTTTCACAGTGACTTGCTGAGAATAATAAGGTTGACTGTTATTTGATTGTATTCCAGGCTTCATAGCAATCTCTTGGGGAATATGAAATTAAATTGTTATCTGGTCGTACTCCAGGCTTCACAGTAACTCAAACTGTTATCTGGTCGGAATCCAGGCTTCAGTGACTTGAACTGTTATCTGGTCGTGTCCAGGCTTTAGTGATTTGAAGAGATTAAGCCATTATCTGGTCGAATCCAGGCTTCAACTTGAATTTGAGGTATACTATTATCTGCTAGAGTCCAGGATTCATAGTAATTGATAGAGTAAACTTCTATCTGGTCAGATTCCAGGCTCCGCAGCACCTTATTTTGTTATCCAGTCAGATTCCAGGCTTCACAGATTCTTGAATTGTTGATTGACTATTATCTGATCGGATTTCGGGCTTCAGCAATGATGTTAAATGTTATCTGGTCGGCTCCAAGCTTCACAGTATAGTGAACTGCTATCTGGTCAGATTCCAGGCTTCGCAGCAACTTAAACTGTTATCTGGTCGAAATCCAGGCTTCATAATAATTAAAGAAGTTAACTGTTATCTGATCATATTCCAGGCTTCACAGCAACTTAAAATGTTATCTGGTCGGAATCCAGGCTTCACAATAATTGAAGAATTGAGCTACTCTCTGGTAGGATTCCAGGTTTGTACCCCAAAATTTTCCCTCCCATATTTCTCAAAAACATTTCAAGAAAGATCCCCAAGTTGCTCAAGGTAGTCAAAGGGTTGGCCAGACAAGCTCTCTCCTAAGGCAGTCTACCTCAAATTAGGGTTTCATATTGCATCAAGATACTTGAGTCCAAGGGATCCCAAATGCTCACCAATGTCTTAATATGTTATCAAGATCATCCATGTCAAGTTTCAAGCCTTGCAGAGGAAGTTTGCTCAGTCAATTGCTCAAAGGCCTGAAAATCGACTGTGTTAGGGCAAAAGACAATTGTGGCCCACATACAGTCAAACTTCAATATTTTTAGTCAACATTCTCATTTTGAAGGATATTTCATCATTTGATCAAGGGTTGATCATGATTCATCAAGGGTTGCTCATAATTCATCAAGACTCAAAAGTTGCTAAATTAGGGTTTTGTATGAAAAGTCAACTCAACTTTGACCAATTATAACTTTCTCATACTTTATGAGAAATGACCCATCCAAATCTCATTTTGAATAGGATGAAATTCCCTACAATCCATCTTCAGCTCCCAAGTTCAAAATATGCACTCACAAGAAGTTATGAATTTGGACATTATAGGTCATTTTGAAAAGTCAACAAAAACACCGTTTTTTCAAAGCTTCATACATGAGCATGGAATATCAAGTTGAGATGAGACCAAAAGGGTTGGTTAAAGGACATATCAAGCTTTCTAAAAAGTCCGAGAACACCTCCAAAGAGTCAAAATTGAGGAAGTTATGCATTAGTGAAGTTGACCCTTTTTACAAAATTGCCAAAAGTCAACTATGCCTAAAACTTCAAATTTTGCCAAATGGGCCCAATCTTTTTCACTTGTTTTAAGTTGGCAACATAGTCCACGAGCTCTAGCCCTTGCCACTTGTCATTATCATGTTTTTATTATTTATTTTGATTTTTATTTTATTTAAATCAATTTTAATCAAAATAAATCATGAGAATATCCAAAATATTGAAAACAAAAGATTTTGTGCTTGTTTCAGGTTTCAATTACAGCTAGCATCAAATCAAACTCGTGCAAGGCATTAGGATGGACAAAAAGATTGATTTTAGGCCAATTTTGGAAATATTTTTAAGGTGTATCAAATCAAGATCCAATTCATTGATGGAGGAAGATTGAGATCAGTTATCAACCCTAATCCATTCCTTGATACATATAGAACGAAGGCAGACCAAAAACTAGGTTAGAAGGAGGCGTGTGGTCAGAAACAAAAACTTGAAAAAACAAGAAAAAGTGTAAGCATGAATTCCTGTTTCCAGGCATCCTCAAGGCATCCTAGCTATCTCAATCACTTTCTGAGATTCCCAGCAAGCGAAAGCAATCCAAATCAGGCATTTCCAAGCCCCATATCACATTGTAAGTCATCCATGACATCCATGTATTCTTGAATTTGATTTGCATGATTTAGGCATTGTTAGCATGAATTAATCATATATTGTTGATCCATAGAACATTTGCAAGCTTTCTGCATCGTTTAATTTCATTTATATACCCTATACAAGATTTCACCATGGCTAGGGTTTCTTGCTTCGATTTGGGAACTCTGTGTGCAGGCAAAATTAGGCCATGAAAAGGCCACCAATGTGTTCAGCAAGACTAGACGAAGCTATCCATGGCCTTCGTTGTTATTTAACATGCTTGTGTTGAGTTTTGAGAATGTGCAGGCCTATAGCTACGAACATATGTCCGTAGGTAAAAGTGTTCCACTTTTACCAATGGTGCAAGGTTGAAGACGCCTGCGTGCCATACTCCTATTGGGACATTTAAACCCTGGCGCACATTTTTTTGACATCCTCCACTAATTCTTGTTTTTATATATTATTATTATTATTATTCATTATATGTACAAACAAATACAAGTGGTGCAGTGGTGAGTGTAACGTTGGTAATTGCTTCAGGACCTGGGTTTGAATCCCAGGTCCCCCACTTTTCTCATATTATTTTCCTTCAGGCAATCACATGCGTATGCAAAGCCAAGATCCACCATACGTCCTCATAATCCAGGTTGCCAAGTGGCTTGAGATCTAGATCTGATGGCCAACAATGGAGGAGCACCATGGAGCCTAGTCAATGCAGAAGCAAGTGATCTGGAAGGTCAAACGGACCTCACTCTTTTGGGCCTAGAAAATGCTTCTCACACCCCCAAAATTGATAAACTCAGGCCCAAATTTCTTTCTCTATGTTTTTTTATTTTATTCCATTCAATTTATTTTATTTACTAACCAATTAAATAATTCCTTTTTATCAAAAAAAAATCACAAAAATATTACTTTTCACAAATTAGGTTAGATTTTATTTTTTATCAAAAAAATTGAATTAATTTAATTAGGTTATTAACTTTAGATAATTTTAATTCTTTTTGTAAATAATTAAAATTAATTAGAACAAATAGGTTTTATTTCTAATTTAATTATTTTCCTTTCTTAAAAATAACAAAAACACAAAAAATAGGCCATGTGATTATTTTCATTAATTAATTTAATCATTAATTATTTTTGTATTTAATTTTAAACCCTAACTCTTTTCTTTAAAAAATATTAAAAACAATAAAAAAAAGTAATTTTTCTTTTTAGGTTAGAAGGGTCAAAACCCTAATTTTATTCTCGATCTTAATTTTTCTCGCGCGTTTTATTTTTATTATTTATCATATTGATGTAACTGCCTACAGTTTGTGATAGTTTAATTAGGACTTTATTTTCATTTACCGCTTTACTTTTCAAGGGTTTGTTTTTGGCTATGTAAATACCCGAAGCCTTGTAATAGCTTAGTTTAATTTCCGCATTTTAAATTCCGCAAATATTTAACTGTTAGATGTATGATATTAGGATGCATGACAAGAATGTATGTGAAAAACTTTAAAACAGTAGATAACCCTAACATGTGCAAAGATAAATAATCTGAAATTGAATCATTCGCACATGCGCACTCCTAGGGTACACTCCCACTTGGTTGCCTTTGGTAAATGGTCATTGAGTATAGGATGCTTTAGTGGTCGTCCTTTTGTCCAAAGATCAAGGTTGCCTCGGAAAAGTTGCCTTGGATATTGTTGCCTCGGATAATTGATCTAAGACTTTAGGGTTACTACTAAAACGTCCTAACATTGCTTTAGTGATCGAATGTCCCTTTCGAATTGACCCTCAAACTCCAACAACGGTGCTACCTACTCACTAATAGTAGGATAGCGCTGTCTAAAGGAAACGAACATAGAACGATTCTTTTTTCGAGTAGGTAGATTAGTTCTTAAGTACTTTCTCAATCCAAACAAATTTTTTTCCACACTTACACTCCCTTTCAAACAAAGTTTTCAAAAACACTTCATTACACTCTTGAAGACAGAAGCAAGAGTTAAATCGAAGTCAAAACAAAAGCTTTTCAAATCACGCAAACACAAAGAAAACAATTTTTAAAATGATGAGCAAGTACCTAAGAGCCCATAGATAACTACGGATAGAAAGGGTGATAATACCTTCCCTTTCTATAATCTACCCCCCGTACTCAGAAATATCTCAAAAAAAAGGAATTTTTCTGTGCTTTTTTCCTTTCCTTGTTGGATAAAATAAAATTCGATGGCGACTCTTGCTTACCGCGACATTTTGCAAACACAGACGCAAAACACAAACCAGCAATTCCTTAAAAAAGGGAAACACGTCCCGGTTCTGGCCACCGTATCACACCAGGCTTCGTAGCAACTTAAACTGTTATCTGGTCAAAATCCAGGCTTCACAGTAATTGAAGAAGTTAACTGTTATCTGGTCATATTCCAGGCTTCACAGCAACTTACTGGGGCAACATGAAATTAACTGCTATATAGTCGTACTCCAGGCTTTGCAGTATCTTTAACTAGAATAGAAATCAGAAAAATCGTAGTGTCGATTTAACTAAACTGGAGAAAGGTCTTGAGTTGTCTTCAACTAGAATAGAAATCAGGGAAATCTTAGTATCGATTTAGTTGAACCAGAGGAAGGTCTTGAATTTACTTTGACTGGAATAGAAATCAGAAAAATCTTAGTATCGATTTAACTGAACCAGAGAAAAGTTTTTTTTTAGAATATCTTTTTGAGGAAAATGTTGAAATAGCCCTTCGTCAGACGTGGCTTTTGAGAAGACTACCAGGTCATGTGAGTAGTCAATGGTGTTTGTTGATTTGATCTTTCCTGAAAAAGGTAAATAGTTAGTCATATGCAATGCCATGATGTATAAAGTGCATTGTGATGATGTTCTCAAAATAAATGAGATTATGATGTATGTGATGTGTATGCGCATGCCATAATATATGAATATGAGATGTTGTTGCGATATTTCCTAGTCTGGGAAAATAAATCCCTAACTGTTGTTGGAGAGTATTGGGAAGATGAATCCTTCATTTCTGCTGGGGATGATGAATGGAGATGATTTGCCAGGGATTTTCCTTTTTCGCTCGAGGATATTCTGTCGGGGATCTTTAACTCCTGCTTGAGAATGACTCTGTAGGGGAAGGATGCTCTATCAGAAGATTTTACCGGTGTAGAGAAATAAACTCTGTTAAGGGATAAACTTCCACAGTTAGAGAAATAAACGCTACCGGGGTGGAGGTTTTATAAACTGTTTGAGATTATAAAACTCAGCTGGGGAATATAGATTTTAGCTCTCTGAGGGAACTTTGCTGGAGGAGGTAATTCCTGCTTGGGGAAGAAGAGATCAAAACTTTGGTTGTTTCTACTCTGTAAGGAACATAGACGTCACTGGGTCATATGTAGCGGTGACTTCTTCTCAAGATGTCTCTGCCCCTGTACCATGCTGGAAAGGGTAACTAAAGGGACTATAAATGGCTTTTTTGAACTTTGCCCCGTTTCTTAAAGTCATTAGCAAATGTCTTTCTGTTTCATATGCAAGTATTTGTAAATGGTAATCATATTCAAATTCATATGTCAAAAATAATCACTGGACATTTTTGTAAAACAAAATAGAAGAATAGAAAACAAATAGTTTTGTACTTTTAAAGAAATGCTTTGCATTGATTTTTAAGTTTGCCTATAACAGGAATTTTTGTACAAAGAGACTAACGTCATAGTAGGAGAACGCCGCCGTGAAAATGAAAACTATACAAAATAATGTACAAAGAGAAAATAGTTATGTGTAATAATCCCATTGAGTTTCAATTCTGCTATTGCCCATATGTCCTTGAGCGTCTCATCACTTTGCTACTTGTCCGAAGCTGACTGGATTGATCGGTACCGTTTGAGCTTGATAGTTGATACTGAAATCTGGTCACAAGGTGATCCAATGGGACGTAGTTGTACGCTTTAAATCCCTAATTTTTGCCTGGACCGCCCTTACGGGTTTTCAGTCCACCGGGATACCCTTTTTTGCCCAAGCCGCCTTTTCAGGTTTCCGACTTGCCGGGTGTACAGATTTTTTTTTTATTTATCCCTAATTTTTGCCTGAACCCTTTTGGTTCGCCGGGATGCCCTTATTTTTGCCTAGGCCAGTCAACCTAGCGGGTCTTGATTTATGCGTAGTATCTTTTCACTAAGTCCGCATTAACAGGGTGAGGAAGGTTGTCACCATCCATGGTGGTCAAAATCATGGCTCTACCGGAAAATATGCTTTTGATTACAAATGGCCCTTCGTACGTGGGAGTCCATTTGCCCCTGGGATCACCTTGTGTTAGTATGATGCGCTTGATTACTAGATCACCCACTTGATATACCTGACATCTGACCTTTTTGTTGAAAGCCTTGTTCATTTGTTTTTGGTATATCTAACCATGACAGACAGCAACAAGCCTTTTCTCATCAATCAGATTCAGTTGATCAAGTCGAGTTTAAATCCAATCATCTTCGTTCAAACCCACATCCTTCATGATCCTCAAAGAAGGGATCTGGACCTCAATAGGTAGGACAACCTCCATACCATACACCAGAGAATAAGGTGTTTCCCCTGTTGACGTACGTGATAAGGTGCGGCAACCATAAAGAGCAAATGGTAACATCTCATGCCAGTCTTTGTATGTCACTGTCATCTTCTGTATGATTTTCTTAATGTTCTTGTTAGCAGTTTCTACAGTGCCTTTCATCTTCGGCCGATAAGGGGAAGAATTATGATGCTGGATCTTGAATTGTTTAGAGAGTTCGGTGATCATCGTATTGTTGATATTTGTACCATTATCTGTGATGATTCTTTCTGGCACACCATATCGACAAATAAGGTTATGCTTGATAAACCGCGCCACACCATTCTTGGTAATAGTAGTAAAAGAGACAGCCTCAACCCACTTCGTGAAGTAATCAATGGCCACTAGGATGAAGTGATGCCCATTGGAAGTGGTAGGTTTAATCTCTCCGATCATGTCAATGCCCCACATTGCAAAGGGCCAGGGAGATGTCAAGACATTCAAGGGAACCAGAGGTACATGTACTTTATCAGCATAGATCTGGAATTTGTGACAAGTTCGAGAATGCTGATAACAGTCTGCTTCCATAGTGGACCAATAGTATCCTGCCCGTAGGATCTTTTTTGCCATGGTGTGTCCACTAGAGTGGGTGCCAAAGGTACCTTCATGTAAATCTTCCATAATCCTCTCTGCTTCTCTCTTGTCTACACACGGAAGTAAAGTAGAGTCATGGTTGCGCTTGTAGAGGATTCCATTACCGAGGAAGAACTTTGCGGAGAACCTTCTCAGAAACTTCTTATCATTGACAAACGCCCCCTCAGGATATTCTTGAGCCTCGAGATACCTTTTCACTTCATGGAACCAAGGTTTGTCTATTACCCCTTCAGTATCGATCTCATAGCAATATGCTGGTTCATCCAATCTCTCAATAGTGATCTGATGAGCTTCGTTGTCCCATCTGACCTTAAACATGGACGACATAGTAGATAGCGCATCTGCTAACTGGTTCTCTTCTCGTGGAAAATGTTCAAAGGTGACTTCTTCAAAGTGTGGAAGCAATGTCAGTACATGTTCTTTGTAAGGGATGAGATTAGGGTGCTTCGTTTCCCACTCCCCTTTGATTTGACTTATTACCAAGGTTGAATCTCCGAAAATGCACAAGAACTTGATCCTCAGGTCAATAGCAGCTTTGAGATGTTGCCTGCTTCATACTCTGCCATATTGTTGGTACAATTGAAACATAATCTGGCAGTGAAAGGAGTATGGAAGCCCTCGGGAGATATGATTACAACACCGACGTCGTTTCCGAGTGTGTTGGGAGCTCCATAAAAAACGATAGTCCATTGGGATCCTTCCTCAGGTCCTTCATCCGGTCCAGGTTCTTCACAATCAGTCACTAACATAATATTCTCATCTTGGAATTCAAAGTTCATGGATTGGTAGTCATCCACAGCCTGATGAGCCAAATGATCAGCTAGTACACTTCCCTTGATTACTTTCTGGGTCGTGTGTTGGATATCATCTTCGGTCAGGATCATTTTCCATCTGGCTATTCTTTCGGAGAGAGCGGGCTTCTCGAAGATGTATTGATTGGATCCATATTAGATATCAACAAAGTAGTGTGGGTCAACATATACTGTCTCAGTCGACGAGCAGCCCATGCCAAAGCACAACAAGTTTTCTCGAGCAGTGAGTATCTTGTTTCACACTCGGTAAACTTTTTGCTAAGGTAGTATATTGCATGCTCTTTTCGACCAGACTCGTCATGCTGCCCCAGCACACACCCCATTGAATTATCTAACACTGTTAAGTACATTATCAAAGGTCTTCCTTCAATCAGAGGCATCCGAATTGGAGGCTCTTAAAGGTATTCTTTGATTCTCTCGAAGGAAGTTTGGAATTTGTCATTCTACTTTACCACTTAATCTTTCTTCAGGAGTTTGAAGATTGGCTCACAAGTAGCAGTTAGATGAGAAATGAATCTAGCAATGTAATTTAGGCGTCCCAAAAATCCTCTAACCTCCTTCTCAGTGCGAGAGGCTGACATTTCTTGTATAGCCTTCACCTTTACAGGGTCTACCTGAATGCCTTTGTCACTAACAATGAAAACTAGAAGTTTACCAGACCTTACCCTGAAGGTGCACTTGTTCGGATTTAACCTCAGCTTGTATGTCTTCAACCTATCAAACAAATTTTATAGATGATCAAGGTGCTCTTCCTCAATTTGAGACCTGGCTATCATGTCATCAACATAGACCTCTATCTCATGATGAATCATGTCATGAAACAAAGCTACCATGGCTCGCTGATAGGTTGCCCCAACGTTCTTTAATCCAAATGACATCACTTTGTAACAAAAAGTGCCCCATTTCTTGACGAAGGTTGTCTTCTCCATGTCTTCGGGTGCCATCTTGATCTGATTGTAACCATAGAAACCGTCCATGAAGGAAAGGATCTTATGATTCGGGGTGTTATCAACCAGAATGTCAATGTAGGGAAATGGGAAGTGGTCCTTGGGGCTTGCTCTGCTCAAATCTTTGTAGTCCACACACATCTGTACCTTACTGTCTTTCTTAGGCACCGGGACCACATTAGCAACCCATTATGGATAGGAGGTGACAACCAAGAACCCAGCATTGAACTGCTTCATCACTTCTGCTTTGATCTTCTCAGACATTTCAAGACGCATACGACGGACCTTCTGCTTTACTGGAGGGCAATCTTCTTTAGTTGGCAGACGATAAACCACGATATCCGTGTCTAGTCCTGGCATGTCTTCATATGACCAGGAAAAGATCTCGACATAATCATGTAACATTCGTATCAACCGCCGTTTGACACTAAGCTCCAAATTTGCACCTATCTTGACTTCTTTTTTGTCCTCTTCTATGCCCAAGTTTATTGTCTCAACTGGCTCTTCATGAGGTTGTATAGCCCTTTCTTCCTAATGTAACAGTCTAGCAAGTTCTCTGGGTACCTCACAATCTTCCTCACCTTCGTCCTTGGCTTGGTTGATTGGATTTTCATAGTCATAACCGGCAACAGCAGAACTATTATCAATGGGATCCAGAGTGGATGTGGATCTGCAGCTTGATATGTGAGTGTGTGTAAGAGCATAGCTGTATAGACAAAGTAAAAAGCATAAAAGAAAAACAGAGAGCGCAAAATTTGTATGCAAAATGTTCAATGCTTTATTAATGACATATGAGATTGAAACATGACAACCCTCACAAATAAACCATTGTGCCCCGGGTAAGACACATGGCCATAGAGTTTATATTGTTTAATTATTACATATCTGAAAACAAGAAAGACAATTACTTCTGAATAAAAGTAATTGGTATAAAGTCTTTTGCCGTCAAGTTACTGGGTCCACCGTTGATAGTAGAGAAGATCCAGCTGTCCATGTCATAGTCACCATCACTGTCTTCTAAAGCGTTGACCCCATGATTGCTGATACGTATGGGAGGTCCTCCAGCATGAGCACGACGAACAGCCCTTTGAGCCCCTGAAGAGAAACCCAAACCAAACTTATTAGATTTGTATAGAATGTCAGGGAGTTGGCCCCGGATGGTACACCCACCTTTTTCAATAACTGCTTTGGCGTCCTTGAGAGAAGCCATTTTCAAGGGAGGTCTGGTGATCTTTGGCAGATTGGTAACAATCTCAATTGCAGCCATGGTCTGGGGAACCTCTTCGAAGTTCTGACACGGAGTCTCGATGAACTCGCCATCCATTTCCACATACTTGAAAGAGTTCAGGTGACTTACCATGTACTCTTCTTCACCATGTACCGTGACAATCTTTCCTTTTACAGGGTACTTCATCATCTGATGCAGAGTGGACGTGACAACTCCATCCCCATGGATCCAAGGGCGACCCAACAAACAAGAATAAGATGGTCTGATATCTATCACGTAGAAGGTAGAGTCAAAGGTCTGAGAACCAACTTTGATGGGGATGTCCACCTCCCTGTGCACCATTCTTTTCGAACCATCGAAGGCCCTCGCTATGATGTTACTGGGCTTCAGGGTCAAACTTTCACAGTATAATCTGTCCAGAGCCTTTTTGGGCAGCACGTTCAACGATGAGCCAATATCTACCAGAACATGGGCCAAAGTAGTGCCCCTGCATTCGATGGAGACATGCAGTGCATCATTGTGTTTTCTTCCTCTGGTATCAGATCAGTATCAGAGAAACCCAAACTATTATCAGTCGTCAAACTAGCCACACAATCTTCAAATTGGTCAGTGGAGGTTTCTTGTGGCACATGGGCAGTCTTGAGAAATTTCACGAAATCCTTTGCATGAGCTTTGGAGTATAATAGTAGGGCTAACATAGAAATCTTAGAAGGGGTCTGTCCCAGCTGTTTGACCACATTATAGTCGCTATTCTTTATTATCTTCAAGATTTCTTCCATTTCCTTCTTGGAAGCTTCTGGAATAGATACTGAATGCTCCTTCGTCTGGACAGGCTCAATCAATATGTCTTTTCCCCGAGTCTCGGCCGAATCGATGATAGGGGTGGCAATAGGGGTAATCACAGGAATTTCAATGGTATTATCAGCAAGAACAACAGTAGGAATGATCAAAAGAATAGTAACGGCTTTTAGAGGAAAAATCTCATGGGAGAACACTCTTCCACTTCTTGTTATTTTGCTAGTCACAACGATGTTGCCAATGTCAGGATCAGTATCTTCAGAAACTTGTTTTTCAGTAACCAACAGGTCTTGCTTGACGCCATGGTAGTAGACGTAATCCCCATAGTTCCAAGGAACAACCTTGTCCGAGGAGTATGGGATCGGCCATGGCATAATGATGATCAGAGGAGCCAACTTCAGAGCAGATGTAATCCTGGAGGGTCTTTTGGTGGAGACCCTGGGAGGATTGGAGAAAATGGTTATGATTGAAACATCCTTACAAGAAACAGTCGGGACAGGATTCTTTTCAAACAAGATCTCTTTATCATCCATTAGGCGCTGAACACCTGCTTTCAACAAATAACAACCAGTCGTTAGAGATAAACATAAGTGGAAATATTCGCCACAACCCGGAAATAAACTGGCTTTCAACAAGTTCCACTTAACAGTCATGAGAGGAGTAACAAGTTCCTCAACAGAAGTAACAAACGCATCATTGTCAACAACATTAACACCCCAACAGTGCTTCGGTATGGGAGCAGTTATAACATTGGGAATCTCAGGAGCATCAAATTCAATCTCCTTCGCTTCAATAAGGTCTTGCACCTTGTTTTTCAAAGCCCAATAATCGTTTGTATCATGACCTGGACTTTCTTAGTGATAAGCACAATGAGCATTTGGATTGTAGCGAGGAGACGTGGTGTTGGGATTCTTGGGAGCTTCCTTCAAGGTAACCAGATTGGGTTTCAGTAGATGAGGCAAAACTTGAGACAAATTCATATTTATCCGTGGGAATTTCCTTACAGGTCTTTTTACTCTAAGTTGATTATTTCGTTGTTGAGTAGCTGTAGGCTTAGATATCATAACAGCCCCGACCGTTGGACGACGCTCGGTTCTTCCCTGATTTCGTTGATTGTAAACAACACTGACCTCTTTTTTCCTACGAAAGGTCTCTTTCCCGCACTTGAAGAGGCATCCTTCTGAATCTTGCCACTTCTAAGCCCAGCTTCCACTCTTTCTCCTATCAAAATCAATTCAGCAAAGCCAGCCGAGGAGCTTCTAATCAGATGATTAAAGAATGGACTTGATAGGGTACCCAAAAACATATCCACTAACTCCCTATCAGACAGGGGGGTTGGACTCTTCTTGCTAAGTCCCTCCACTTCTGAGCATAGTCTTTAAAACCCTCGCTCGAACCCATAGACATACTTTAGAGTTGTGTACGGGTGGGAGCAAGGTCTGCATTATACTGATACTGCTTGTAGAAAGCAGCAGCCAGGTCTTCCCAGTTATGAATATTGGTCCCTTCCAGCTGGTAGAACCACTCTAGTTGAGTCTCGGATAAACTGTCTTGAAAGAAGTGGACCCATAAGTCCTTGTCAGTAGTGTGAGGTTGGATCTTCCTCACATAAGATCGAAGATGCATCTTGGGACATGAAACCCCATAGTATTTTGTGAACACTGGAACCTTGAACTTCTTCGGGATGACAACCCCATAAACCAAACCCAGTTCTTCAAAATCCATCCCATGGACCTTTTGGATTTCCATTGCACTCAGACGCTCTTCTAGCTGTTTGTATTTTTCGTCGGTCGGAGGATACTGCCCCTCATTATAGTCAGTCTCATTATCAGATTCCCTTGGACTGGGATCTTCCTCTCTTGCATCCCCTTCTTGATTGTCTCCTTGTCTTGACGAAGATGTTAGCTCTACCACTTTCCTTAACGGTCCTTTGAACCTCCTTCCTAAATTCACCACACCAGCTGTCTTCCTTGGCTTATAGGTATTCTCTTTGACAATCAAGGCTTTCAGCTCTTCTTGCCCCTTGGCCAGAGCCATGATCATTTGTTGAAACTGGGCATTTTGAGTTTGTAGATCCTTCACTGTTTGCTCGAGAGCCATTGCTGAAATAAACAGCGAAGAAGATGAGAAACCTGCTTTGAAACCTGTTTATGCAATGATATGTATGACTTTTGTATGCAATGTTTTCAAGGATTTCTAAGAATTAAACTTGCTTAAACTGAAAGAGAACAAACGTTAATTGCATTTAAGAAATTTTAACGGTTGCAATGATGCCTCTTGGGCTTACAAAGGAAGTAATAAAGAAAAAATAAACTCTCCAAGCAAAGTTAGACTCAAGCTTCCCATAGGTGCATCCTCTTTGGTGCAATGTAAGCATTTATACTCTTCTATCCATGAAGTAACCTAGTGAGCTCTAAAACCTTCTTCTCAGTGGCGTAGAATTGGGTTTCAAAGGTATCCCGTTCTTCTTTGAGTTGGATCCAGGATTTCTGTAGCTCCTTGTTGTACCCCAAATTTTGACCTAAGATACCATTTCCCATCTGCATCATTACATTGCAAGCGTTTTAATCTTTTGATTTTAAAAATTCATAACTTTTTCAGGTCGAGAGCTGTTTATTTTTGAACGCTAAATTTATTAACTGATCAAGACTTAAATGATGTTTATTAATTATTTATCATCTTAAATTTAAATAATTGGAATTTATTTTCAGTTATTATATAATTCAAAGATCTATAAATAATAAAATAAATATTTAAAAAGAGGCATATTAATCGTTCAGACAGTGTTTATTTATTATTTATTATCTTAAATTTAAATAATTGGAATTTATTTTCAGTTATTACATAATTTAAAGATTTATGAATAATATAATAAATATTTGAAAAGAAGTTCATTAATTGGTCAATAATGATTATTTAATTATTTATCATTCTAAGTTAAATAATTGAAATTCTATTTTTAATTATTATAATTTAGAAAAGTATGAATAACGAATTAAATAATTGAAATTATTAATTGATCAATGATGTTTATTTATGCGTTTATTATTCTGAATCTAAGTGATTGAAATTGATTTTCAATTATTATACAATTTAAAGAATTATAAACGATAAATAAATAATTGGAAAGAAAATAATTGACTGGGAAATAATAGAATTTTATTTCACTTTATTCTATTTTTATTACAATTGTTATTTAAATATTGTATTATTTACAAAATATTTATAATAACCAATTACATAAAAGTTAAAGTAAAATAGAACTATTTTTCTAAGATTCTAATTCTAATCTTCTATCCAATGCTTTTGTCTGCTCATTTAATTTTACCTGCAAAAACAATTAAAAGAAAAGTCAGAATTAAATAAATAATTAAAAAAACAGAAAATTATTTATTAGTGTTCATCATTAAAAGCAAACGGCTGGAATCAGTTTACCCTTTTTTGCAAATCACGGGATTTCTCCCGGTTCACAAAAAAGGGAGGAATTTTTATTTTCATTAATGAATGCACAATTTAAAACATGCACAAATTCATTTTATTTTTCAAAACTGAATATGCATAATTTCTTTTGTCAAAAAATGCATATTTCAAAATATACACAGCATACAAAATCCACAACATATGCATAAACAAATGACATGTTCAATTGCAACGTAAACCATGCAACCATATAAGAAGAAGCCAAAAAAAACATAGGCACCATTGTACCACATGGTTGACAAAAAGAAATATGCAGTTCAAAACCATTTTGCAAGCATAATATATTTCCCATTTCATCATTTTCCAGCATGTTTGCAATTTCAGAACAGTAAGTACACATCATTTTTATGCATCAATGTACTTAGGAGAGAGAAGAGAGAAAGAAATATGGTTTTGCAGGTTTTGGTTTAGGCAGAAGGAATTACAAAACAAAGCTACAGCAGTAACTCAATAAAAAAAAGAAGCATGAAATAGGAATACAAACAACTATTGGAGTAGTTTAGTGCAGAGCATCAAGAAGATATCAAATACACCAAGCCTGTAACGTAAACAAAGAAAAAAAGCAAGTTGTTATAACAAACAAAACCCCTTTCAAGAAGAAGAGGAGTGAAACCTGCCTAAGCATTTTCAAAAAAACTCAAAATACTACAACAAAGAGATATAGCCTACTGTAAAAAAACCAATAGAACCATCAACATAACCATTACCAAACGCCATAACCACTTTCCAAACCAATGAAACACATGGCCTCAAAACCATCAACCTGCTAATCTCATAAACCATCATACCATAGCCCACTGCATAAACCAGTAGAACCACCAACATAACTATTATCAAAAACCTCCACCATCATCAAACATCAAACCAAAATCTACAACATAAATCAAAACCATAGCCTACTGTAAAACTTGCATAAACCATATCAGAACCATGGCCTCAAACATACGTCTACTGCATAAGACCATAAAGCCTACTGCATAAAACCAGTTAAACCATTAACCTGTCATCTCATAAATCAAAACCTCAACCATTACCAAAACCATAGCCTATTGTAAAACCTGCATAAACCATATCAGAACCATATGGCCTAAACCATCAAGCCCCAAAACTTACTATATCACGATCAAAAACCAGTGCAACTTGTAATGGCCTAAACCATACACGCTCAAAATAACCAAACCCAAGCATACGAAGACCTCAGATACATCCTCATTGGCCAAAAGAAAAAGCATACGGTAACAAGGTGAGAAAGAAGAAGAGACAAAGCGTCAATATCATCAAGCTAGTCAAAAATCATTTTTCAACATAGCATTCAAAATATTCAAGGCACCAAAAACCTCAGCATACAGTAGCAAGGTCAAGTTCAAGGCAATGAAGCATTAACAAAAGCGTACAGAATCACAGTGAAGAAGAAGATAGGAAAAGTTTTCAAGGCAACCAAGCATCAAATACACGGAAACAAAGGAAGAGAAGAAAGATAAATACAGAGTACCGGTAGTCCGAAGCAAGCTCACAGCGCCTCCGCCGTCCTTCCTTGCCTTGGCCTTCTAGCCCCGTCCAATCTCCCTCCTCCGTATCCAAAGGTAACCTTTTCCTTCTTTCTCTTTCAAAACCTCAGATAACCATTAACGTATTGGAGTCAGAATCAAATGAAACCAAAATCAACACATGCAAATTGTAACAAAAACACTGAATACGAAAACGAATTTACCGTAAATCCTCGCCCCCTAGCGTCTATTGGAGGGAAGAAGGAGGTATAGAAGCTGGTGGCCATGGCAAAGAAATCGGAAGTGAAACTCAGGGACTCAAAAGCAGGAAGAAGAAGAACGCGGGGACGAAGAAGACGAGTGAATGGGCGCCGTTCAGTAACCAAAAACCCTAATCCCAATTACCAAACTTTGTTAACCCTAAAGACAATTATGAAACAAATGGACCTTCACCCATTTTCTGCCTTAAGCCCAACGAATTCCCTTAGGCACCCCCCTTTCTGCTTGCTTCTTTTGGGCCTTTCAAAACCCCTTTGGCCCATAACTACTCTATCCACCCTTTTATTTTCCTTTATACTTCTTTCTATTTATTTCTTTTATTTTTCTTTTAGAAATTCATTAATTTAGTAATTAGTAAATAAATAAAATAGAGTTAATTTAATTAAAAACAATTTTAAACAATTTGCTCATTTATTAATTAACTTTAGGCTTAATTTAGTAATGTTAGTATTTTTTAATAGCTTTTAAGTTTAATCTAGTTAATTATTTAATATTTCTTTAAAAATAAGGCCTTATATAGAACTCTAATACAAATATATAAAAAAAAAATAGAAAGCCTTAAAACTTAAAAAATATTTTTGTTTTCCTTAATTAATTCTCATTTACTTTTATCCATATAAAAAAATGCGTAAAAAATGGAAACTATTAAAACATTTTCTTTTCATTAATATTAAACAAAAAATCCAAAAATGCATATTTACACACTTAGTCTTTTATTTAATTGTTATATATCACTATCCGCATAATTTTTCTGTTAATTATTTCATATTTACTTGTTTATTCTGTTTACTTCGAAATCCAAGGGGAAAACGATTAAATTTGTCGACTTCATGTCCTCAAGTCTAATCGCGCGAACATTCGCATTTCATCAAAACTTAGGATAATTTTTCTTCAAATACCCAATCTTTTCAAAACTTATACCCTTTTAAGCAAAAACTTCGACATTAGGTCGTCGCATCGTCAAAAACCCGTCCGTACCCCTTTTCGGCCAAAACGATTCATTTTTCTTCAAACGATCAATCTTAATAAACAGATATTTCAAAAGGTTCCTGTAGAGTACTATAGATACATTGGGTGCTAATACCTTCCCATTGTATAACCAACCCCCGAACCATAGATCTTTAAAAAAAAATGCCTTGTATTTTTATTACTTTTAAAAAGTATTATTTACATTGCATATTTAGGGTTTTATTTCGCTCTTTTCCCTTTTCCCTTGGAAACAATAAAGCGCGGTGGCGACTCTTGCTTTTTGTGAGACGAATTAATCAATAATTCGATCTCTGATTTACCCCGCTACATTTTTTATCGCTACAGAATTGGCGACTCTGCTGGGGAAAGATTGACCTCTTGCTGGTCCATCCCTAAGTGGGTTAAGCCTAATTTGTTTTATCTGTTTACTATTATTTGATATGTTTGATTATGTGTTTAAATTGGGGTGTTTGGGTTTTTTGCAAAGGACGAATCCTATACCCGGATTAAGTAATACTTAAGGAATAGGACGGGCGGTACAGTCATGTTAACTTTGAGGGAGTAATCCCGAAGAAGGAGGCATGAGATCCCCCCACTCAATGGAAGGCCCTCTTGAACTTAATATTTGTTTGCCGAGTAATCGGGAAGACATTATTATTTTTGACCTAGGAGCCCGAGAAGTTGAGGACCGTAGAACCCTAACCCCTCTTAGCCTTTTTAGGTGTAGCGCGAAGACTATAACGGAGTAATTCGGAAGTAGTTGTTACGCGATGCTACGCTCGGACGAGTTTCTCCTGAGAATATTGCTAATTATTGAGTAATCAAGACGTTGGTAATATCCGAAGGAGGAATGTAGACTCTGGGAACTCTTAGAACATTGTCTTACAGGTGCGATTGAACCATTAGTACATACCTTTGGGTGGGCTTTACCCTTAACTCCATGCTGAACGTTGAACCTTTGAACCCCATGTTTGCAAACTTGTGTGACTGTTGCATTATCATTCATTCATGCATTCATCAACATCTTTATAAGAAACTTATTTTTCGAGGAACTTCAGAATGATTTTTGCAGACATCTCAGGTTATTATGGAATTTGGAAGGAGAAATACTCGAAGCTTTAGTTTTAAGGAGCCCGAGATTGAAGAACTGAAGAGTTTCATTCCGAAGATCGAGAACCCGACGGATTTTCAGAGAAAGTATGGGTCCATTATACCTCTCATGAAGCGCAAGATGAAGGAAGGCATACTCAATATGTTGGTTCAATTCTACGATCCTTTGTACCGATGTTTCACCTTTCCGGATTACCAGTTGATGCCCACCTTAGAAGAGTATTCCTACATACTTGGTTTGCCGATCACCAACTGTGTTCCTTTTTCTGGATTAGAAGGGGAGCCCAAACCTCACGAGATAGCGACCATCACCCACTTGAAGAAGTCAGAGATAGAGGAGAACATGACTATAAAAGGGGGAATCCGAGGCTTGTCTGCGCAGTTTTTGTTGAGGAAAGCTCGTCATTTTGCTGAGATAAAAGATACTGTTGCCTTCGAAGACGTGTTCGCTTTACTCGCTTATGGCCTATTCTTGTTCCCTAACATTGATAAATTTGTGGATATCAACGCCATCATAATTTTCTTGATTGGAAATCTGGTCCCTACGTTGCTCGGAGATACTTACTACTCCATCCATCTTCGAAACTCTTATCAAGGAGGAATGATTATTTGTTGTGCACCGTTGTTGTATCAGTGGTATGTTTCGCATCTGCCTGGGTCTGATATTTTCTGGGATCTCGAGAAGGAGCCGCGATGGGCGCCAAAGATTATGGCTCTCACTCATTTCGACATTGATTGGTATAATCGAGTTTACTACGACGTGAAGATCATCGATAGCTGTGGTGCTTTTCCTAACGTGCCTCTTCTCGGTACGAGAGGTGGAATCAACTATAACCCTGTTCTCGCGCGCCGTCAGTTCGGGTACCCGATGAGAGATAAGCCAAACAACATCCATGTGATTGGTTTCTTTCTACAGGAAGGACAAGATCATCAGGCAGCTAAGAGGGAGATCGAAGGAGCTTGGCGCCACATCCATAGGAAAGGGAGAGATATGTTAGGACATAGAGGTGCCGTTTCTTTGGAGCCTTACCTACAGTGGGTCCGTGCTAGGGCTTATGCTCTCAAGATGCCCTATAAACTTGAGAAACCTTTATTCCCCACCGTTGCACCATCATCTGTTGTTATCCCTATCGCGAATATAAGAGAATACCAAGGAAATCTGGCTAGGATGAAGTCCGAGAGGGATGCTTGGAAAGAAAAGTACCATATGTCTGAATATGAGAATCGAGTCCTGACTCGACAGTTAAAAGAAAAGGAGGAGTTGCTGTTTATTCAAGACGGCTGGTTCATTGATCACGATGAGAAGCTTCGTCAAAAGGATGCCTTGCTGAAGAAGTATGCTAGTGAGAGGAAGAGAAAGAAGGAAGGTTCGGTAAGCGTGGCTCTCGTTCCTAATCCGCAGAAGGAAATCATTGATCGATTGGTAGCTGAGAATAAAGAGATGGAAGACTTTTATGAAGAGAAGATCAAGAAGCTCCGGTTACAGTTGGTGTTTGGTCCCTCATCTGATGATTCTGAGTGATCTTTAGCTTTTAGTTTTATTTTATTGATGTCATTTTGTAAAACTATGTAAAAGAGCTTCATGCTCCAAAGTTGTAATTTATTGCTTTATTTTGGACTTCATGTTTTAAAATTGTAATTTATCGCTTTATTATGGATTCCATGTTTCGAAGTTGTAATTTACTGCTTTTATTATTGGGTTGTTATCCCAAAGTTGTAATTTATTATTTTGTTGTTTCAAAGTTGTAAGTTGTAATTTACCGCTTTTTGATTAATGGATTGAGTTTTTGTTGTTCCAAATTCCTTTACCATTGATATGTGCAAAACCACCGAAGTTCCTTGAAAAACTATTAAAATGAATCATCATTTGCATCGCACATCATGCATCATTCCACATTCCACTTCACAGGTTTTCTAGAGCCTTATCCTTGTTCTTTTTCCACTCCAAAGGTTGTCAAGCTGTCTCACCAATACGACACTCGAGCCAATCGTCAGAGGAAAATGGAAGATCTGGAACAGGAAAACCATGAGCTTCGTGGGGAAGTTGCTACACTTCGTGTCGAGATGGAAAAGTTAACTGCGTTAGTGGAAAGTTTGGTGGCTGTTCAAAATCAGCCATCGACTACAGCTGCCGAGATTCAGACTTCAACTCCAGTGGTTTCCGAGATTGTCACTGTTCCGATGTCCGTGACTCAAATCAACTCTCCGCTTCAACATCAGATGCCGAAAGGTTTTCCATGGGGAATGCCTTACAACTTTGTGCCAGAGGGGTATCAGCCTGCCATACAACCTTTGTTTCAACCTGCTTTGTCTCTTCCTCAGCCAGAGACAACTGCCTTGCCGCCAGTAATTCCGTCTGTAACACCTTTTCCGAAACCGATTATGACAATCGTCGCTCCTGTGGTCCATTCCGTGCCATACTTGAATGAACCTACTTATCCTGCCGAGCCTGCTGAAAGTTCGGGTCTTTTTGATAGAATGGAAGAGTTTCAGGATCAGTTCCAGGAAATGCAGAAAGAGCTTAGAGCATTAAAGGGGAAAGATTTGTTTGGGAAGAACACGCATGACCTTTGTTTAGTTCCGAATGTCAAGACACCAGCAAAATTCAAAGTGCCAGACTTTGAAAGATATAAGGGTGATTCGTGTCCACGAAGTCATTTGACAATGTACGTGAGAAAGATGTCTACGTATTCCGATGATCATGACTTGTTAATTCATTATTTTCAAGATAGTTTGACGGGTGCTGCTCTAAAGTGGTATATGGGTTTAGACAGTATTCGGATCCGCAACTTCAACGATCTTAGCGAAGCTTTTGTTCACCAGTATAAGTATAACGTTGACATGGCACCGGACAGGGATCAACTCCGGGCGATGTCGCAAAGAGACAGAGAATCTTTTAAGGAATACGCCCAGAGGTGGCGTGAAATTGCTGCTCAAATCTATCCACCTCTTGAGGAGAAAGAGATGACGAAGATATTTTTGAAGACTTTAGGTTCCTTTTACTATGAAAGAATGATAGCCAGCGCACCCAGTGACTTCACCGAAATGGTAAGCATGGGCATGCGGTTAGAGGAAGGGATTCGTGAAGGGCGTTTGGTTAAAGAAGGAAGTCCGTCTAGCAGTATTAAGAAGTTTGGGAGTGTTTTCCCGAAAAGAAAAGAGCAGGATGTCAGCGCTTTGTTCCCAGGTAGACCTAGGAGAGGTTACTCTCACGTTGCGGCAGTCACTCCGGCTGTCCACCCAGCTTTGATGACCCCAGCTCATCAAACCCCACCAACTCAAAAACGGCCATTTCAGCAGCACCCTCGACAACAGGCTTATCCATTCAACAATCAGAACCGTTCACCTAGAAAACCGCAGTTCGATGCCATTCCTATGACTTATACTGAATTGTTCCCTGCTCTTATCAGAAAGAATCTCATAACGACAAATCCTCCTCCTGTCGCACCGAACAGTACTTCTCCGTGGTACAAGGCGGATCAGTTTTGTGAATATCATCAAGGGTCGCCGGGGCACAACCTTGAGAACTGTTTTGCTTTGAAGGCGGACGTGCAGAGGTTGATTAAGAATGGTATCTTGTCTTTCAAGGATGTTAATCCAAATGTTAGAGATAATCCTTTGCCTCGACATGGGGCAGCATCAGTAAATATGGTGGAAGGTTGTCCGGGAAAGTTTCGAGTTTTTCAAGTTGAACACATAAGAGAGTCGTTGATCAGGTTACATCAGAGTTTGAGAAGACTTGCCTTTGTTAGGCATCAGCATGATTATGATGTCTGTGAATTTTGTTCGAGGGAGGTTGATTGTCCTATTGTGAAGGAGGATATTCAGAAGTTGCTCGACCAGAGAGTTATCACTATTACGTATGACAGAGATCCGGAGGATGAAGTGAATGTTATAATACCACAATTCAATTTGCCTGAATCAGTAGAGATCGCTTACGATAGTCAGACTGCACCTGTTGCTCCTTTGACCATTTACCCACCTGGTCCTGTGCCTTACAACTCAGACCAAGCTGTACCGTATAAGTATAATGCCACAATGATTGAGAATGGGGTAGAAGTCCCTATACCAACAAGACCGTCTTTTGTTAACATTGCTGATGTGAGTAGAGTTACTAGAAGTGGACGTGTCTTTGCAGCAGTACCTTTGAAGAGAACAGAAGTTCAAGTCAGGAGACCCATATCGGCGGAGATTCCAGTGAGAAATGTTGAACCAAGGGTTGAGATAGGCCGATCCAGTGAATCTATCCCTCACCCTGAGGATGATGAGATCTTGAAGCTTATCAAGAGAAGTGAATATAAGATTGTGGACCAACTTTTGCAAACTCCTTCCAAGATTTCTTTGCTTGCTTTACTGAGAGATTCTGGTGCCTATAGAGAAGCTTTGATGAAGGTCTTGGACCAGGCGTTCGTGGATCATGATGTGACGGTTGACCAGTTTGATGGGATTGTGGGAAATATTACTTCGTGTAACAATCTTGGTTTCAGTGATGAAGAACTCCTGGAGGAGGGGAGGAACCATAATATGGCTTTGCATATCTCACTAAGTTGCGGAAATGATACCTTATCAAGTGTGTTGGTGGATACCGGTTCGTCGTTGAATGTGATGCCCAAGACTACTTTATCTCGACTCTCATATCCAGGTGCTCCTATGAGACCTAGTGGGGTAATTGTTAAAGCTTTTGATGGTTCTAGGAAGACAGTCATTGGTGAAGTGGATCTTCCTATAGTAGTTGGTCCCCATACTTTTCAAATCACTTTCCAAGTGATGGATATTCGTGCTGCCTACAGTTGCTTATTGGGTCGTCCCTGGATCCATGATGCAGGGGCAGTCACTTCCACGCTCCATCAGAGACTGAAGTTTATGAGGCATGGGAAGCTAGTGATGATTGGGGGAGAGCAGGCTATGGTGGTAAGCCATTTATCATCATTCTCTTTTATTGATGCTGACGAGGATGTTGGAACCCAGTTCCAAGGTCTTTATGTTGCCAAGAATGCAATGAAGAAGCCAGGGGCATCCATTTCTTCTTTTGAGGATGCGCGACGAGTGGTGGAAAGTGGTTCGGCCGAAGGATGGGGCCAGGTGTTGACGTTGCCCGAGAACAAGTCTGGGGAAGGTCTTGGTTTTCATCCAGTGTCTGGAAGAGTCAAGAAGGAGGTGGTTGTTCGTCCGATTCAAGAGGTTTTCCGAAGTGCAGGGTTTATACATCCTAAGGTTGATGCTATCATAGATGACGATTCCGAGGAACATTTGCCCGATTTTGTGACGCCTGGATTGGCTTGCCAAAACTGGATAGTTGTGGATGTTCCTATTGTTATGCACATTTCTGAGTAATGTTTTGTTTTGTTTTTCTTTGAAAAAATTCGCTCTGCCCAAGGCGAAAAGTATTTTGTGTCGGGCTATGAAAAATAATTCCTTTTGCTCTGCCCAAGGCAAAAGAGAAATGTCTGGGCCCTTTGTTTCAAGTATTTCCCTTTAATGAATAAAAATGTTATTTTGTCCACTACTGTTTTATTTTTCACTTTTTCTGGGAAATAGCAATGAAAATTAATTGGTAGTAATAGGAAAATATAATAACCTTTTGTTTTATTTGCACAAATCGATTTCTAAAATAAAGCATAATCATATGTGCAGATTAATCCATGACTTAACCATCGAAAACAATGATCCTATGCCCTCTCCCAACTTTGAATTCCATGTGTTCAGAGCCGAAGAGGAGGATGACGAAGAGATTCCTGTTGAAATTTCACGTTTGCTTGAGCATGATGAGAAGGTCATTCAACCATTTGAAGAACCTGTAGAGTTAGTCAATTTGGGTGATGAGGAAGATAGAAAGGAAGTCAAAGTCGGAGCATTGCTTATCCCGAAAGTTAAAGAGAAGATGTTGGAGCTTCTCAAAGAGTATGTTGATGTGTTTGCTTGGTCCTACCAAGATATGCCAGGTTTGGACAATGATATTGTGGAGCATCGTTTACCGTTGAGACCTGAATGTCCGCCGATCAAGCAGAAGCTGAGAAGGACTCGTCCCGATATGGCAGACAAGATCAAAGAGGAGGTTCAGAAGCAAATTAATGCAGGTTTCCTTGTTACATCGGTCTATCCTCAGTGGTTAGCCAACATAGTTCCTGTTGCAAAGAAAGATGTCAAGGTTCGGATGTGTGTAGACTACAGAGATCTGAATAGAGCTAGTCCGAAGGACGACTTCCCATTACCTCACATTGACGTATTGGTCGACAGTACCGCCAAGTTCAAAGTCTTTTCTTTCATGGACGGTTTCTCTGGTTATAATCAAATCAAGATGGCACCAGAAGACATGGAGAAGACCGCTTTCATTACACCTTGGGGAACTTTCTGTTATCGGGTTATGCCGTTTGGTTTGAGGAATGCTGGCGAAACATACCAAAGAGCCATGACTGCTTTGTTCCATGACATGATGCATAAGGAGATCGAAGTGTATGTGGATGACATGATTGCCAAATCACAGACTGAGGAGGATCACTTGGAGCATTTGTTGAAGTTATTCCAGCGTTTGAGGAAGTACAAACTCCGTCTGAATCCCAACAAGTGCACTTTTGGTGTTCGTTCTGGAAGACTTCTGGGTTTCATTGTCAGTCAGAAAGGTATTGAGGTAGATCCTGATAAAGTCAAAGCTATTCGAGAAATGCCCGCACCCAAGACGGAAAAACAAGTAAGAGGATTCCTTGGGAGACTGAACTATATCTCTAGATTTATATCTCATATGACTGCTACCTGTGGGCCGATTTTCAAGCTTCTCCGAAAGAACCAAGGATGTGTGTGGACGGAAGATTGTCAGAGAGCTTTTGATAGCATCAAAGAATATTTACTTGAACCTCCCATTTTGATCCCTCCGGTGGAAGGAAGACCTTTGATTATGTACCTGACTATATTGGAAGACTCCATGGGATGTGTGTTTGGTCAACAAGATGAGACTGGAAGAAAGGAACATGCCGTATATTATCTGAGTAAGAAATTCACAGACTGTGAGTCTCGATACTCATTGCTTGAGAAAACCTGTTGTGCTTTAGCTTGGGCTGCTCGCCGTCTGCGCCAGTATATGATTAACCACACCACTTGTTTGATCTCCAAAATGGATCCGATCAAGTATATCTTTGAGAAGCCCGCCTTATCTGGAAGAATAGCCCGTTGGCAGATGTTGTTATCTGAATATGACATTGAGTATCACACTCAGAAAGCAATCAAAGGGAGTATTTTAGCCGATCATTTGGCTCACCAACCAATTGACGATTATCAATCCATCAAGTTTGATTTCCCAGATGAAGATGTTATGTACTTGAAAGCTAAAGATTGTGAAGAGCCGTTACCTGAAGAAGGACCTGATCCCGAATCCCATTGGGGTTTAATATTTGACGGAGCTGTGAATTCCTATGGAAATGGAATTGGGGCAATCATTGTCACTCCTCGAGGTACTCATATCCCATTCACGGCGAGATTGAAGTTTGACTGCACGAACAACATGGCTGAGTATGAGGCATGTATTATGGGTCTCGAAGAAGCGGTGGATCTAAGGATTAAGATTCTTGATATTTACGGAGATTCAGCATTGGTGATTAATCAAATCAAAGGAGAATGGGAGACTCTTCATCCTGGTTTGATCCCTTACAGAGACTATGCTAGAAGATTGTTAACTTTCTTCAACAAAGTGGAGTTACATCATATCCCTAGAGATGAGAACCAAATGGATGATGCTTTGGCTACTTTGTCTTCAATGTTTCAAGTGAATGGTTGGAACGATGTGCCTACAATCCGGGTTATGCGCCTTGACAGACCTGCTCATGTGTTCTCAGTAGAAGAGGTTACCGACGACAAACCGTGGTTCTATGACATTAAACGTGTTCTTCAAACTCAAGAGTATCCTCCTGGGGCATCCAATAAAGATAGGAAGACATTGAGAAGATTAGCAAGCAGTTTCTTTCTCAATGAAGAAGTTTTGTATAAGAGGAATTATGACATGGTCTTGCTCAGATGTGTAGACAGACGTGAGGCAGACATGCTGATGCAAGAAGTACACGAAGGATCCTTTGGCACTCATGCCAATGGACATGCGATGGCTAGAAAGATGTTGAGAGCTGGTTACTATTGGATGACAATGGAATCCGATTGCTGCAAATACGTGAAGAAATGTCACAAATGCCAGATTTATGCGGACAAGATGCACGTCCCACCGACTCTCCTCAATGTTATCCCTTCACCTTGGCCTTTCTCTATGTGGGGCATTGATATGATTGGAATTATTGAACCCAAAGCTTCAAATGGTCAATGTTTCATTTTGGTAGCGATCGATTATTTTACTAAATGGGTGGAAGCAGCATCTTATGCTAATGTAACCTAACAGGTGGTAGTCAGATTTATCAAGAATCAGATCATTTGTCGATACGGTATCTTGAGCAAGATTATCACTGATAATGGTTCAAATTTGAATAACAAGATGATGAAGGAGCTTTGTGAAGAGTTCAAGATCGAACATCATAATTCTTCTCCTTACAGACTGAAGATGAATGGAGCTGTTGAAGCTGCTAACAAGAACATCAAAAAGATTGTCCAGAAGATGGTAGTAACTTATAAAGATTGGCATGAAATGCTTCCGTTTGCTTTACACGGATACCATACTTCAGTTTGAACTTCAACAGGTGCAACCCCATTTTCCCTAGTTTATGGTATGGAAGTTGTACTCCCCGTGGAGGTTGAGATTCCGTCTCTGAGAGTGTTGATGGAAGCTAAGCTTTCTGAGGCTGAATGGTGTCAAAGTAGATATGATCAGTTGAATTTAATCGAAGAGAAGAGATTGACAGCTTTGTGTCACGGTCAATTGTATCAGCAGAGAATGAAGAAGGCTTTTGATAAGAAGGTTCGACCACGCGAGTTCAGAGAAGGTGACCTTGTGCTCAAGAAGATATTATCTTTCCAACCTGATTCTAGGGGCAAGTGGGCTCCGAATTATGAAGGACCGTACGTCGTTAAGAAAGTTTTCTCTGGAGGTGCCTTGATTCTCACCAATATGGACGGAGAAGAGCTCCCGCGTCCCATGAACGCCGATGCAGTCAAGAAGTATTTCGCTTAGGCAGGCTTTTGGTCAGACCAGTCTTGGCATTTGAGCACATTTTGGAATTCGAAGTTGTTAGGGAGAATAGCGATCATTGTTTTTTGTAACCTTTTTATTTCATGTACTATTTCCCAAACTTTTGTAAACCGCTGGAGTCGCATTGTTAGCAAACTACCATCTTATTAATGAAATTTGAGCATTTACCTTTTGGGGGCAAAATTTTAATTTTTACGGAAATATTTGAAACAAAGTTATTTAAAGTATTCTCATTTTAAAAATGTGTCGTGAATAATGGAAGGAATATTAACAGTTGTTCCGAGGATGGTCGAGCCATGAAATGCGAAACAATACAGCAATTTATCCTTGCATGATGAACATGTCTCGTTTCGAACCTTCATGAGGTGTTGGTTGTGTACACTTTTGGTTCTAGTGGTGCTAAGTTTGGTGACTCCCCAGTTGTTCCAGTTAAGTGTTGTTTTGACTACCTTTGTTTGAGCAGATTTCTAAGTGTGGTACGCTTTGTCTCATGTCAGTGGTCTATTGGTATTAGAAGATTGGATTTGAACACTTTTCTCCTCAGAAGACCTGAGCCTTGTGGCGTGTTACGCTCTGACGTTGCTTTGTGTTTCCAGTTCCATTTATCTTCCGTCTTTCAAGATTGGCCGAGTATCTATCTTGTCGCGACATCTTATCGTCTCCAGGATATTCCATCTGTTCGTTTTGTCAGCATAACATTCATTTATTCATTCCCACTTATGTCACGCATACATATTTACATTTGTCGTTGACTTTTGGGTTGTACTTTGTTTATTCAAATAACGTACATGTTTCTTTCCAAGTAGAAGTTTAACTTAGGCAGAAAATGTGCTTCCTTTCTAAATTCGCCAATTGAGCTAATCCTCATGGATGATTTTTGATTTAGCTCACCTTGTCCATTTCTGGATAGGATGAATTCCCCAATCGAGTTGCTTTCTCATTGGGTGGAGTCTTGTTTGACTGTTTTCCCTCTAGTTATTCCTAGATAAAGTTGTTGTCTCTTGCGTAGGCTATCTCATGATTTTTTTCCCAGTGAAATTGCAACCTAGACAGATGGTGCATTTATTTTGCCCATTTATATGTGATATCCTTGGGAATGGACTGATTCATGATTCTCTTTGACGAAGATTTTATTCTCTGCCGGTGTCATCGCAACTTCTTTCTGAGTTACTCTTTGGAAAACGACAAACGGCAGCTCTTCACGAGTAACTTGTACGTATATTATCATCGTTGGAAAACGACAAGCGGCAGCTCTTCACGAGCAACTTGTGCATTATTATTATTGGAAGACGACAAGCGGCAGCTCTTCATGAGCAACTTGTACGTCATAGACATCGTCGGAAAACGACAAGCGGCAGCTCTTCACGAGCAACTTGTGCGTTATTATTATTTTTGGAAAACGACAAGCGGCGGCTCTTCACGAGCAACTTGTACGTCATTTTATCTTGTGGAAAACGACAAGCGGCAGCTCTTCACGAGCAACTTGTGCATTATTATTTTTGGAAAACAGCAAGTGGCAGCCTCTTTATTTGGGCAGCTTGTACGTTATCGGTATTTTCTTTGGACAATAGCAAGTGGCAGCCTCTTTATTTGGGAAGCTTGTACATTATCTGTATTTTCTTTGGACGACAGCAAGTGGAAGCCTCTTTATTTGAGAAGCTTGTATGTTATTGGTATTTTCTTTGGACGACAGCAAGTGGCAGTTTCTTTATTTGAACAACTTGCGTATCTATAATATTATTATATCAGCATTAATGAGTATATCTCCGGAAATCTCGCAGAGAAGCTTGTCATGAATCATTACCTTCAGAAGTCGGTAATCCATCATCAGCAAGATTGATTGCTTTTCGTCTATCTTCAACCTTGAGTTGCGAACTCACTATTTTGGGTCAATAATCTGTTTTATGGCCTATGCAAGATGCCGGCTTTGTTAGGGTCAGAGGTCGTATTCCCTCGATTTTATTCGCTGTCAAGAGTCTGTCGTTTGAAGTCGATAGCTCGTTTCCCCAGTAGTGTATAATCCATGTCTTTGTGTTTTGTTGGTGTTCGATTCCTCCAGCATTGTCTTGTTTCATACAATATCTTTCTCTGTGAATTCAATCACTGCGTTCATATCAAACATAAGGGCGGCATCTTAGGACAAAATTTGCGTAATTATGTATTTAAGTACCTTCAATCTCGTCGAAACGAAGATTTCAATCTTCATACCTCCGGATAGAAGAAACTTAAATAGGGGCAGCTGTTGTACCCCAAATTTTGACCTAAGATACCATTTCCCATCTGCATCATTACATTGCAAGCGTTTTGATCTTTTGATTTTAAAAATTCATAACTTTTTCAGGTCGAGAGCTGTTTATTTTTTAACGCTAAATTTATTAACTGATCAAGACTTAAATGATGTTTATTAATTATTTATCATCTTAAATTTAAATAATTGGAATTTATTTTCAGTTATTATATAATTCAAAGATCTATAAATAATAAAATAAATATTTGAAAAGAGGCATAGTAATCGTTCAGACAGTGTTTATTTATTATTTATTATCTTAAATTTAAATAATTGGAATTTATTTTCAGTTATTACATAATTTAAAGATTTATGAATAATATAATAAATATTTGAAAAGAAGTTCATTAATTGGTCAATAATGATTATTTAATTATTTATCATTCTAAGTTAAATAATTGAAATTCTATTTTTAATTATTATAATTTAGAAAAGTATGAATAACGAATTAAATAATTGAAATTATTAATTGATCAATGATATTTATTTATACGTTTATTATTCTGAATCTAAGTGATTGAAATTGATTTTCAATTATTATACAATTTAAAGAATTATAAACGATAAATAAATAATTGGAAAGAAAAGAATTGACTGGGAAATAATAGAATTTTATTTCACTTTATTCTATTTTTATTACAATTGTTATTTAAATATTGTATTATTTACAAAATATTTATAATAACCAATTACATAAAAGTTAAAGTAAAATAGAACTATTTTTCTAAGATTCTAATTCTAATCTTCTATCCAATGCTTTTGTCTGCTCATTTAATTTTACCTGCAAAAACAATTAAAAGAAAAGTCAGAATTAAATAAATAATTAAAAAAACAGAAAATTATTTATTAGTGTTCATCATTAAAAGCAAACGGCTGGAATCAGTTTACCCTTTTTTGCAAATCAAGGGATTTCTCCCGGTTCACAAAAAAGGGAGGAATTTTTATTTTCATAAATGAATGCACAATTTAAAACATGCACAAATTCATTTTATTTTTCAAAACTGAATATGCATAATTTCTTTTGTCAAAAAATGCATATTTCAAAATATACACAGCATACAAAATCCACAACATATGCATAAACAAATGACATGTTCAATTGCAACGTAAACCATGCAACCATATAAGAAGAAGCCAAAAAAAACATAGGCACCATACCACATGGTTGACAAAAAGAAATATGCAGTTCAAAACCATTTTGCAAGCATAATATATTTCCCATTTCATCATTTTCCAGCATGTTTGCAATTTCAGAACAGTAAGTACACATCATTTTTATGCATCAATGTACTTAGGAGAGAGAAGAGAGAAAGAAATATGGTTTTGCAGGTTTTGGTTTAGGCAGAAGGAATTACAAAACAAAGCTACAGCAGTAACTCAGTAAAAAAAAGAAGCATGAAATAGGAATACAAACAACTGTTGGAGCAGTTTAGTGCAGAGCATCAAGAAGATACCAAATACACCAAGCCTGTAACGTAAACAAAGAAAAAAATCAAGTTGTTATAACAAGCAAAACCCCTTTCAAGAAGAAGAGGAGCGAAACCTGCCTAAGCATTTTCAAAAAAACTCAAAATACTACAACAAAGAGATATAGCCTACTGTAAAAAAACCAATAGAACCATCAACATAACCATTACCAAACGCCATAACCACTTTCCAAACCAATGAAACACATGGCCTCAAAACCATCAACCTGCTAATCTCATAAACCATCATACCATAGCCCACTGCATAAACCAGTAGAACCACCAACATAACTATTATCAAAAACCTCCACCATCATCAAACATCAAACCAAAAACTACAACATAAATCAAAACCATAGCCTACTGTAAAACCTGCATAAACCATATCAGAACCATGGCCTCAAACATACGTCTACTGCATAAGACCATAAAGCCTACTGCATAAAACCAGTTAAACCATTAACCTGTCATCTCATAAATCAAAACCTCAACCATTACCAAAACCATAGCCTATTGTAAAACCTGCATAAACCATATCATAACCATATGGCCAAAACCATCAAGCCCCAAAACTTACTATATCACGATCAAAAACCAGTGCAACTTGTAATGGCCTAAACCATACACGCTCAAAAAAACCAAACCCAAGCATACGAAGACCTCAGATACATCCTCATTGGCCAAAAGAAAAAGCATACGGTAACAAGGTGAGAAAGAAGAAGAGACAAAGTGTCAATATCATCGAGCTAGTCAAAAATCATTTTTCAACATAGCATTCAAAATATTCAAGGCACCAAAAACCTCAGCATACAGTAGCAAGGTCAAGTTCAAGGCAATGAAGCATTAACAAAAGCGTACAAATGAAACCAAAATCAACACATGCAAATTGTAACAAAAACACCGAATACGAAAACGAATTTACCGTAAATCCTCGCCCCCTAGCGTCTATTGGAGGGAAGAAGGAGGTATAGAAGCTGGTGGCCATGGCAAAGAAATCGGAAGCGAAACTCAGGGACTCAGAAGCAGGAAGAAGAAGAACGCGAGGACGAAGAAGACGAGTGAATGAGCGCCGTTCAGTAACCAAAAACCCTAATCCCAATTACCAAACTTTGTTAACCCTAAAGACAATTATGAAACAAATGGACCTTCACCCATTTTCTGCCTTAAGCCCAACGAATTCCCTTAGGCACCCCCCTTTCTGCTTGCTTCTTTTGGGCCTTTCAAAACCCCTTTGGCCCATAACTACTCTATCCACCCTTTTATTTTCCTTTATACTTCTTTCTATTTATTTCTTTTATTTTTCTTTTAGAAATTCATTAATTTAGTAATTAGTAAATAAATCAAATAGAGTTAATTTAATTAAAAACAATTTTAAACAATTTGCTCATTTATTAATTAACTTTAGGCTTAATTTAGTAATGTTAGTATTTTTTAATAGCTTTTAAGTTTAATCTAGTTAATTATTTAATATTTCTTTAAAAATAAGGCCTTATATAGAACTCTAATACAAATATATAAAAAAAAATAGAAAGCCTTAAAACTTAAAAAGTATTTTTGTTTTCCTTAATTAATTCTCATTTACTTTTATCCATATAAAAAAATGCGTAAAAAAATGGAAACTATTAAAACATTTTCTTTTCATTAATATTAAACAAAAAATCCAAAAATGCATATTTACACACTTAGTCTTTTATTTAATTGTTATATATCACTATCCGCATAATTTTTCTGTTAATTATTTCATATTTACTTGTTTATTCTGTTTACTTCGAAATCCAAGGGGAAAACGATTAAATTTGTCGACTTCATGTCCTCAAGTCTAATCGCGCGAACATTCACATTTCATCAAAACTTAGGATAATTTTTCTTCAAATACCCAATCTTTTCAAAACTTATACCCTTTTAAGCAAAAACTTCGACATTAGGTCGTCGCATCGTCAAAAACCCGTCCGTACCCCTTTTCGTCCAAAACGATTCATTTTTCTTCAAACGATCAATCTTAATAAACAGATATTTCAAAAGGTTCCTATAGAGTACTATAGATACATTGGGTGCTAATACCTTCCCATTGTATAACCAACCCCCGAACCATAGATCTTTCAAAAAAAATGCCTTGTATTTTTATTACTTTTAAAAAGTATTATTTACATTGCATATTTAGGGTTTTATTTCGCTCTTTTCCCTTTTCCCTTGGAAACAATAAAGCGCGGTGGCGACTCTTGCTTTTTGTGAGACGAATTAATCAATAATTCAATCTCTGATTTACCCCGCTACATTTTTTATCGCTACACTCCTCAAAATCAGTTGGCATGTCAGGATGAAGAACAATGTAAGGTGTGTCTCCCTCGGCAATTGGCTCCATAATCACAGGTAATACGGTGAGATAAGGCATCATAAGACATTGAGCACGAGCTCGCACCCATTTGAGGTAAGGCTTAAGAGGGATGGAATTCTTATGCCCTAGTGTCTTTCTATCAACTCTATTTTCCATGCCCCAAGCTCGAATGAACCTCTTACGATAATCCTGAACATCATTCTCATAGTCAAACATGATTCCTTGGACGAGTGCATCGTGAGGACCATCCTTTCTAGCATAACCAAACTGTTGCAATGCCAAACAGGGACTATAAGTGATTTCTCCCCTAATGCCTAAGATAGGAACATTGGGGAATTCCCCACAGCGATCAATGATGATAACATTCTCCAAGGATCGAGAATACCAATGAATATCTGAATGTGTGAGGGACATCAACCTGTGAGACCATCTCATACCCTGCTGATTCTTTAAAATACACCGAGGTAGGTGCGAAATAAACCACCTAGCCAACAGAGGAATGCAACACAGAAGGGTCCCTCTTCTCTTTAGAGTGCGAGTATGCAGAGAGTGTAGAATATCTCCAAGTAAAGTAGGCACCGGATTATGAGACAGAAAAACCTTGACCGCACTCACATCTATGAGTTGATCCGGATTAGGAAACAACACCATCCTATAGATGAGAAGGGCCAACACTTCTTCAAAAGCTTGTAAATCCAGGGTATACCAAAAATGATGAGCTTTCTCAAACAGAAACTTAGCTAGAAACCCTTTGACGCCTCTTTTTGTTTCCCAATTTGCCACTATATCGGACTATTGTAAAGACAGAGGATGAGCAATCTCTTCAGGCTTTGGGTCTCTTTCCGTACCGTTGAATGGTAACTGATTAAGGATAGGTACCCCCGATAACTGAGAAAACTCCTCCATAGTAGGCACTAATGGGTAATCAGGAAAAGTGAAGCAGTGATGTAACTGGTCAAAGAATTGAAAGAGCACCTTTATCATTTCTTCATCAGGGTTTGAAGTGATCAGGTTGAGAAGTCGACCATGTCTTTTAGTGAAGGGAGAGCTTTCAGGAATCCTTGATGCTAATTCTTTGAGTTGAGGAGGTACCCTCACAAGGTTCACTTGGATAGTGTTCCTGTGAGCGGACGCCATATCCTACAAGACAAAACAAAGATAAGCCTTAGAGAATCCTTGAAATGGTTAGTATGATATGCCATGTTATGATGTCATGATTATGCTAAGAAATCACAGATATAGCAAGCACAAGCAAATCACACAAAAACCTTAGGTTTAAGGCTTGCATGGGTTTTAAGGTAATATCCTCTTGAAGTTTTGATTGGTTCAACCTGTCCTAGTATTGTAATCGGGTTCTAAGGGACCTCAATATCACTGATCTTTCCCACAAGTTTTGTTCCGATAGACAACTGACTTGCCACCAAACAAAACTCGGGAGTCAAATCTCAATGAGTGTATCATCGAGTATCAACCGACTTTGGGGATACACCAAAGACAACTATCTCACGACGTCCTAATAGCCAAGTTGTTCAATTAAGGTTCTAAGGTCAGTTGACGCTTCATGACACCATGTAGCGGCCCCGTATTCTCCTTGATTAACTCAAGGGCTACCGATACCCACAAAAGTGTCGCATCAACGTAGCTATCGCTTCAACTGTGTCGGTATACCCCGCACAATTTCCATGATCTATTGCTACTTACCTAAAAGGATTCCCTAGATTCGGGTGTAGGATCTATAATAATCCAAACCAAACCCTTAAAAGTAAAGCAATCAAAACAAACAGAGAAAACATATTAGAAATGAACTAGACCCTAAGGTAAACCCCACTTTTATAGAATTCCCCAGCAGAGTCGCCAGTTCTGTGATACAGTGGCAGAACCGACTGTTAATACTGGTTTTGAATTTTGTATTCGCAAATGTCGCGGTAAGCAAGAGTCATCACCGACTTTTCTTTTATCCAATAAAGGAAATGGTGAAAAGAACAGAAAAAGACCTTTTCGAGATTTTCTGAGTAAGGGGGGTAGATTATGGAAAGGGAAGGTGTTAGCACCCTTTCCATCCGTGGTTTTCCACGGGCTCTTAGGTACTTGCTCATTTTTGACAATTTCATTCGTGTTTGAGTGTTTGGAAAAGTTTATTTGCTTTAGGATAACTCTTGTATCAGTCCTCAAGAGTGTGATAAAGCGTTTTTGAAAGTAGTTTTGAAAGTGTGGTGTGAAAATGAATTAACTTTGAGCAAGTACTTAAGAACTATCTACCTACTCGAAAAAAGGTGTTCTTTTCCTCCTTTCCTTTAGATAGCGCTATCCTACTATTAGTGGGTAGGTAGCTATATCGTTGGATGTTTGAGGGACTATCGTAAGGGACGCTTATGGTCATTGAAGGCAACATGTAAGGATAACTTAGCAATTCGGAGGGACTGTCATCATCATATATTCGTAGGCAACTCGAGGGACCAGATCATTTCTCTTAGGCAATTCGAGGGACATTTAGGGACTATGATCTTTATGATGACTTAAAACTGAGGGTCTTTTCTAAGATATCCCTATGTTCGAGGGACATTTATCTTGATGTTAGTGATCTAAGACTGAGTATTTAGTTCTTACCATACACACCTAATTTACTAGCAGTTTATATACAGGCATATAATATAGTGCGGAAAGTAAAACCTACAACTATTACAAGGCTTCGGGGCGATTACAATTATATCTGACTGAAAATGTAAAATGCGGAAAATAAAACCCTAATTAAGCTATTACAAACCGGGCATAGTTACAATAATAAAAAAATATGAAAGTAAATAAACGCGCGCATGAATTGAAAATACGTCTAAAATCCTAAGTAAAAGGAATTATTTTTGTTTTTGTTATGAACAGAAATTGAATTAAAAATCCCTAGTCTATTCAATTTTAGTTTTTTTTAAGAAAATATTAAAGTAATTAATTAATTAATTGACAAAATTAATTTAATATAAAAAACTAAGCCTAATGTTTTTGTGTTTTTTTTAAATGTTAATTAAAGTTTAGAAGAAGTAAGGACAAACAACCAAAAGAAGGATAAAATCGAAAGACAAAAACAATAAATGTAAAAACTACATTCTTGGAAGTAAGGCCTGGATCGAAGAGGCTTGGGTTGCCTTTCAATCCAATGAGGAATCTTGATCGAAGGTGCCTGAGAGGCTGCGCGTCTGGGGCATTCGATCTGGATGCGTCATCCTTCGATCTGGGTGTCGAACCCAGGTCATTTTCGTTGCAACACATCTTCCTCACCAACTTGGTCGAAAGATTTCCATTCATTGGTACAAACGAAACATCAATATTACGTTAGAAGCAAAAACACAGTATTGACTTAAATATCAAGTCCGCGCGCTTAGTGGACCCCTATGGTGTTTACCCATCGAAGATAAACTAAAGCTGTAAGAATCGAAGGTAAGCTCCGATCGTGCCCCAACAATGGCATGATCTCAATCCTGCATCTTTGCTCACATGTAACACACTCAAACAAACATGAACATTAGCAGCAATATGTATATATGTTCGACATGAATTTAAATCATGTTTAACAAGTTTTAGATCAAAGACGAAATTACCAACAGAGGGATTGTATGAGGGATGCTTCTGCGTGAATCCTAGAAACACGATTCAGGTGTTAGTCTGAACAGAGGCTTCTTGCAAATCAACTTTGAGTTTGACAGTCATTGGAAATTTTGTGCAACTTTATGGAATCTCGTGGGGGCAGGCTACGTTTTTTGCGAGGCAATCTATGTATGTCCTTTTTCTCTAATATTATGAGGTTTATATAGACAAGAGATTTTAGGTCAACATTTGTGTATCAAATCTTGGTCCATTATGATGAAGACATTTGATTTGATTTCTTCATCAAAACTTGCTATATTTGATTCAATCAAGTGCCAATCCATTTTCATGCGTTACTGCCAGCCTGTTATGAGTTGTTTGGGCCTCTAATATGATGAAAATTAAAAGCTGACTTACCCCTGCAGATCCATTTCCCTTCGAGTTTGCTCTCTTCGAAGGCTCTAAGCTCCAATTTGAATTACTCAGAGCTTTCCTCATCAGAGCATTGTTTCCTTCGAAAGCTCTGAACTCTAATTCGAATTGCACCAGCTTTAATGTCATGGCTCCTTCGATTGAGCCACCCTCTGCTTCGATTGCTTGATTTAAAGAGAATCACCCTGGTAGAATCAGCTCTTGTGGAGTTAGGAACAAACAAGGCAAGAATTTGGCCTTTAACTCAAGAATTGAATCCACAATCAACATTGAATTCTTGCCATATTTGCAAGGAGAACATGCCATTTTGAAATTTGGGTGAACCTGGACAGGTTAGGATAGGTGTTTTGTTCGAATTTGGCTTAAAGCTTTCATCATGGTTCCTTCGATTAAGTCTCAAGTTTTGCTTGCTTCGATGGCTTTGAACTTGGTCCAATCGAAACGTTATCTTATTGACTAATCGAAGTGTTGTTCTACACTCCTTGATGGCTCTAAGTTCTGATTCGAATTTCCCAGAACTTCCCTTATCAGAACATTTGTTTTCCTTCGAAGGCTCTAAATTCGAATTGCACCAACTTCATTATCACGGCTCCTTCGATTAAATCTTAAGCCTTGCTCCCTTCGATGGCTCTGCATCTTGATTCGAATTGCTCATATTCTTCTCAGCATCAGAGCTTCAACATTTGAACCATAGTTGCAGAAAGGCTCAGAGTTATCCTCTCCAATCTGCATGAATTCGAATGCCCATCATCAGAGCTTCTGGAACCCTCTCAGTTCTTGCTCTTTTTGATCTCATTTTTTCTAACTTGGACAATCAGAATATCGCCTCGTTAATATTCCAATCAAAACATCACTTGGTTAACATGCCTGTCGAAAGGCACTTTGTACTCTCTAACAAAAAACAACCTTATTTAAGATGCCCGTCGAATCTGCCTTGTTGGAAATGCCCATCGAAAGGCCCTATACCAATCGAAGGACCTTTTGCAGATGCCAATCAAAGGACCTTTTACATATGTCAATCGAAGGACCTTTTGTAGATGCCAATCGAAGGACCTTTTGCAGATGCCAATCGAAGGATACTTAACCATCATTTGAAAATTTTCCTTTTCTTTAGGCAAAGGTTTGTAACCACAAACGCAAGAGGAAATCTTGGAAAACACATGAGAGGGAAAATTTTGGGGTACAACACAGTCTACATGACTTTATTCCCCAACAAAGTTTATTTCTCCAATACTGCAGATTCCATGATAGAATTCTCTTCTCCAGCCAGATGTCATTGAATGTTATCCTCCCTAGAAGAGCTGATACCCATATCTGAAATCTGGTCAGATAGCACATCAGAAGAATATCCATCTCTTTTATCCCCGGTCAGGGTACATAAGAATCAAATACTTTAATAAAAAGAACGGCGAACGACCAATTCTCCTTGAATGCTTTTATCCCCAAGCAAAAGTCGAACATCCCCAGCGGAGTGTCATCAAACAGAAAGTAGGAATCCCCAGTAAAGTCGTTCTAGACAAAATTGAAGAATTACTTTCTTTCATTCCCAGCAACAGCCAGTGATTTATTTTCCCCAGCTAGACATTGTTACAAGAAGCTACCAATACGCTCCAACGACATATTTCATCCATATATCATTTACAAAATATCATAATATATGCATATGAAACGTATATACTATTCTCATTTATTTTGAGAGCATCACTACAAAATACATTTCATTCATCATGACATTACATGAAGTTAACTTTATTTTCAGGTTAAGTTCACAAACATACGAATATTATCAGCGATTTATAGGCAGGTTGTAGATCAATTCCCAAAATAGGACGAGGCGACTATCTACATGACCATATGATTCCCCACAGATACTAATTCTAACGAGAATTTCCTTCAGAGATTCATTCTAAAAAGCATTTACTTTAGATAAAATCGAATAAATACATTTTAAAAAGCATCAGTCAGATAAAACCAGACGGAAGTTCATTTTGAGACTCTTTTGGATAAAGTCGGATGTAGACTCATTCTAATACATCTTCTAGATATGGTCGGATGTAGACTCGTTCTAGTACATTTTTAAAATACATTCGGGCGAAGACTCATTTTGATCTACTTATGGATACAGTCGGGCGTAGACTCATTCAATTACATTGTTCGAATACAATTGAGTGTAGACTTATTCTAATACATTGTTCGGATACAGTCGGGCGTAGACTCATTCCAATACATTATTCAGATACATTCGAGCGAAGACTCACTTTGATCCTCTCATATATACATTCAAGACATAGACTCATTCTAGAACATCATTCAAATACAATTGAGACATAATATTCACTCTGACACTCCCTAACACGTCTGCTAGATACAGTCGGGCATAGACTCATTCTACCATACTTTTCAGATACAGTCGTGCATAGGCTCATTCTGATACTCCTATCAACATTTATTTTGAATGGCATCTATAAGCCCATCTCTAAAGACACTTTATCACCTCTCTGAATGGTATATTCAATCCCGTTCAAGCAGTACAATCAACCAACAATGTTACTTTGTGAACATATGAGTGCAAATTTCTGGGCACTTAAGTGTTCAATCCTCTTCCAACTTTAGATCACGAATGGAGGACATGTCAATCTAACTCTTGAGATTCAAGAAGATTTAACAGGGGCAGATATTGTACCCCAAAATTTTCCCTCCCATTTTCAAGACAAATTAATTCAAGACACCTCCCCATGATCATAGGAGTCTTAAGTACTCAAGACTTATCAAAGATTGATCAGATGGACTCTCCTCCTAAGCAATTGACCTACAACTATGGTTTTTCTTTTCTCAAAGGAAATTGAGTTTCTAATGACTCAATTTCTCATATGCTTCAAAAAATCATCATACCAAATTTCAAGCCTTACATCACAAGTTTGCTCAGTCAATTAGTCAGATGATTGAAAATCAACTATATTGGACAAAAAGTCAACTTTGACCAATCTACAGTCAAACTTCAAGATTTTTGGTCAACATTAACATTTTTAAATTACATTCATCATCTGATCAAGGGTTGATCATGATTCATCAAGAAAACTCAAGATTCATCAAAAGTCAAAAGATACTAAATTAGGGTTTTCTTAAGGAGAAGTCAACTAAACTTTGACCAAGCAAAACTTTCACATACTTCATCATAAATTTCTCAACCAAAGCTCATCTTGAAGGAAATTCAATTCTCTACAATTTTGTCTCTTTAAGCTCAAGGCCAGAAATGCTTCATTTGAGAGAAAGTGACCAACATGAAAATTGTAGGATACATCTTGAGGTTTCCAAAAAGTTAAATATCATCTTTATATAACAAATATTGAGAGAGTTATGATTGGTGCAAGTTGAGCAATTTTGAGAAAATGCATGAAACCTAAACTGAGCGAAGTTGAATTTTTGGGCTAATGGGCCTAAGTTTTCAGGTTCAAACGTGTTCATGACTTCGTATTAGACCTATAAATCCATTCACATATTTTTATGACTTTTATTTCTTTTATTTGGATTTTATTCATTTAAACGCAAATTAAATCAAATAAAATATGAAAGTATTGGACTTAGGCGTATGGACTCTTGTTTTAATCATGTTGGAGGCCCACAAATCTACCTTGAAGCTGAAGAAATCATGTGGCCTTATTTGAAACAAGTTTTCATTGGTTTTGGAAGATTTCAACTTATTTTCAAACAAAATCAAAGATATAATTTCATGAGATGTCAAAGCCCACCACTTGACCTAATCTTCTCCTCTATATATACATAACATCTTCAAACTTCAAAAAAATGTGCAAGGCTATCTCAAGAAGAACCCTAAAATCTTCAAAATTTTCAAGAACTAAGGTAAACTCAAACCCTTATCTCCAACTGTTTTCAGTCCATTCCAAGCATCAAGAAAGCTTCCTGAAGGCTCCATGAAATCATTCCAATCATCCCCGAAGCTCGTAGCATCTCAGATTGTTGCAACCAAGCATCACCAGTTTGGTAAACTTCTTGAATTTCAAATTTTTAATATATGCATTGTTGAATGATTTAATGCATACAATCATGTTCATATTGATGTTTGAAACTGTTTTGATGTGTTACTTATGAGGTTTGACGTAGGAATAAAGATCTTCCATTATTAGGGCAATTTGAAATATTTTCTTTGAAACTCCCTATACATGCATTTTCAGCTCAAACCAATGCCACCATTAGATTTGCAAGGGTCAAATTAGGGGGATATGGTTTCTGTTATGATCCAACTCACACATTTGTGCAGGTTTTCAAAAACCCCCTCACTGAAGAAGATGACCGGAGCTAGGGCTCTGGCGCTTCTCTGATCCAGTATTTTATTATATAATTATTGATTTGTGTTTGAATAACACAAAACCTGCATAGCTCAGATGGTTGGAGATAGAGGCATGTGACATGAGAGGCGTGGGTTCGATCCCTATGTTTTGCAAATTATTTTGTTTTTTCAGGATTTATCAAGTAGGCTTATCATATGTTGATTCATTCCTGTTCTATAACACAAACAACATTGTGGCACAATGGATATAAGGGCATACATGTGACCTCAAGGGCGTGGGTTCAAGTCTCACCCCAAATATTTTGGTTCTTTTATTTTACTAACCCTAATTTTCATTTTATTTTCTTAATTAATTATTTTTTAATTAACCATTAACCTTAAACTTTTTTTTCAAAAAAAACATAAAAAAATTAGGATTAGGGTTTTTGACACATTTAATTAATTAAGTTAATTATCCTTTTTCTTAATATTAAAATTAATTATAAATAATTAGATTTTTATTATTATTTATCCTAAATTATTTTCTATAAAAACACAAAAACATTTTAACATTTTCCTAACATCTTTTCTTATTTCTTACTGCTATTTAATTTCCTAGAAAACTGTATAGGTCGCACTCCTCAATTGTAATAGCGTAGATTTATTTTCTCGCATCTTTTTCTAATTATGTAACTGCTCACAGGATGTAATATCTTAGGTTTAATATTCCGCACTTTAATTTCCTGTACATATTTGACTGTTAGTAATTAGGGTTTGTATGGCAAGACTAAAAGCAGACATAGAAAACCCAATTTTCAAGATAAGATAACTGAAACTAACATACTTTACACACTTTCATCTCTAGGGTAACCTCTCTTATTTCCTTACGAATATTGGTCATGTCCCTCGAAAGTAAGGATACTTTAGCAAAAGCCCCTCGATTCAACAATATCATCATGGTCCCTTATGAATAAGGATCATAGTCCCTCGATGACCCTCAGAGTTTCCTACAAAATGATGATAGTCCCTCTGATACAGTTGCTAAAGTATCCTTATATGTTGCCTTCAATGACTATACAATGACCTTACGATGGTCCCTTCATATCCAATAGATAGGATTACCTACTGTGATCGGTGGGAATATAATTGACTGTTTTGGAATGCTGGTTCGCGTTTGCATTTGTTTTCGCAAAATGTCGCAGTAAGCAAGAGTCGCCACCGTCTTTTATGTTCTCCAACATGGAAAGGACAAAAGCACAGCAAAATTCTTTTTCGAGATGTTTCTCGGTTCGGGAGGTAGATTATAGAAAGGGAAGGTGTTAGCACCCTTTCTATCTGTGGTTATCCATGGGCTCTTAGGTACTTGCTCACTATGTTTTCAAAAATTGTTTGCTTTTCAAGTGTTTGTGGGTTTAGAAAAAGTTTCGTTTTGAAAAACTTCTAAGTAACTCTTGTATCAGTCCTCAAGAATGTATGAATATTTGTTTGAAAACTTTTTGAAAGTGTGAGTGCGAAAAGATGTTTTTGTTTTTTGAAAGAGCAAGTACCCAGGAGAAATCTACCTATTCTAAGGAATTAGGCTGTGTAAGAGTCCTTTAGACAGTACTATCCCACTATTGAGAAGTAGGAAGCACCGTCGTTGGAGTTATTCGGGTCAATTCGATTATTAGGGACATGTGTGGTCACCAAAGCAACAGTAGGACGCCTTAGCGGTAACCCTAATGTCCTAGATCCTTTTTATCCGAGGCAACCGTTTCGAGGCAACTGGATCTTTAGACAGGAGGGCGACCTCTAAGACACCCTATACTTGATGACCACGTCGAGGCAACCAGTGAGGCGTACCCTAGGAGTGGCATGTTGATGTGTGTTGTTTCATGTTAATGTTTATCTTTGAACATGCATCATTGTGAGCTACGAGTTGATTTTATTTGTCATACAAGTCTTGTCATGCATAATTAACAGTTTAATAGTTTGCGGGAAATAAAGTGCGGAAAGGTAAATCTACGCTATTACAAGGCGCGGGTCTATACATCGCCAAAAACATAACCCGTTTGGAAAATAAATGCGAGAAAAGTATATAAAGCGATAAAAGCCTAATTAACTATTACATCCTCGGAAACAGATACATAAGTATGATCAAATAAATAATGAATTAAAAATATGTGCGCGAAAGAATTGAATCGGGACGTCCTTAGGGTTTTGATCCTTTTTGAGAAAAGAATTGAATTTGGTCCTTTTTTGCAATTTAATGAAATATTAAACCTAAAAACTAATTAATTAATTAATTAAAGAAAAAAGTATTTTTGTGTTTTTTATGTTTTAATGAAAATAAAATAAAAGGAATTAAAATTATCAAAAGAAAAAACCCTAATTCTAAGTGTGATTTTATTTATTACAAAGAAGATCAAAGTTAACCTAATTTAACTAAATTAATTAATTTACATTTATTTACAAAAATAATTATTAATAGTGAAAATAATAAATAATAAAAATAAACAATATTTTAAGTTTCTGATTTTATTATGAAAAATAATTTATGAATTAATTAAATAATAGTAACAATAATTATTAAAAGAAAATAAAAAGAAAGAAAAAAGAAATAGAAACCAGAGGGTTGATGGACCCAAATGGAGGTGAGAAAAGCAATCTGAAGCCCATTAAGCACAAAGCCACGTTTGACTTCTGGAATTGTCTGCATGTTGGTTGACTGGGGAACATCATAGTCAGCACTTCATGGCCATTGGATTGGTGATGGTGGCCAGATGGCATGCTGATTATTAAAGGTACATGATGGACGCTTTGAGGATGCCTGCACAGGAGCATGTTAGAAAAAATATGAACAAGCGTTTGGGGGACCTGGGAATCGAACCCAGGTCCCAATGATCAACGTCCACCTCAGTAGCCACTCAGCCACTTGCCTGCGTTTGTTAGTATAATGGATAACAAATATAATATTTAAAACATAACAATTATGCTGGAAAGAGAAAAATTATGCGCGCTATTTGAACTGCCCAACCATACACGTACACGTCTTCATCTTCATCCTTTTCCTATAAAACAACAAACAGATAGCGGGGGTTTTTAACCCCCACAAAGTGTGACGACCAAAAATAGCGAATAGAGCTACGCTCTATATAAATTGTTCGCGAGGGTAGGGTTACGTTCGTCTGAGTCTGGCGGTTTCAACCATATGCGTTAAAGGTCCCAATTTTTCCTATATAGTAAACCCCCAAATTCAGAGTTTGAAAACCCTAGAAAACGTCCATGGTGATTTCTATTTCAGGGCATTTTAATCCAATTGAACCACACCAAAAGCTTCACCTGAGTGCTATGAACACAAAACAATCAACAAAAGATGTTAAAAATGCATGAATCAATGATTATGATTTTGAAAAAAAGTGGTAAACCGTGAATCTGTTAGAGGAGATTTCTTGAGCTTCAAGGCTTGTTTTTGATTGCAACTTGTTCCTGGGGACCTCAGCAATGTATTAGGATCAAGAAAACGCTTTGAATCACGTTGGAATGTGGAATTCAGTTTTGAGTTTTCTTGACTTTTTTCCAATATTGCATATGGCTTTTTGCAGCAGCTTGCACGTGAATAGCATTAGGGTTTGGTTATGCATATGTAATGGAAGGGAATTAGGTCAAGTCTTGGCCCAAAGATCCATGGAATTCATGTTTTCAATATTTGATTTTCAATCAAATCTTTTTGCATATTTTTGATTTAAAAACCTTGCCAAATTGGGAGATTTTGTCCCCTTGATGTGTACACGAAATCTCCAGCGCATGTTGACCACTTTTGCTTCACAAAAAGATTTAGAAATCATATCTTGGTATTTTCCTACAATTAAATTAATTAAATGAATTAAAATCAATTAAAAATCCAATGAATTAATAAAAATAAGAAAATAATTCAATTTAATCTCAATGGGTCGTTCATAGGCCTTGGACAAAGTTTCAAGAAGAAATTTGAGGCCCATTAGCAAAAATGATGTGTTTTGAGCAAAGTTGACTTTTGCAAATTCATGAAAATTTCCCAACTTCTCCAATGCATATCTTGCTCAATTTTGATCATATGAACATGTTCTTGGACATTTTGGAAAGGTCTTGAAGTCCTCTAACCAATGCCTTTGGTCCCATGTCATTTGGATTCACCAATCACAAGTTATGGTCTTTGACTTAAAGTGCCTTTTTGTTGACTTTTGAAATTGACCTATAATATAGAAATTGATAACTTTTTGTGAGAGCATTTCTTGGACTTGGAATGTGAAGATGAGTTGTAGGAAATGTCATCCTCTTCAAAATGAGCATTGGATGGGATTTTTCTGATAAACCATGAAAAGGTTATGCCCTGGTCAAGATACAGTTGACTTTTCTACTGTCCAAAAATAGTAACTTTTGCATCTTAATGATTTTTGAGCCATGTTTGAGGAATTATGATCAAGACTTGATCAAATGATGATTGTGAGCTCAAAATAATATGTTGACCAAAAATTTTGACTTTTGACTGCCAAATGACCATTTTACCCCTACAGTTGACTGTGAAGCAAATGGGACTTTTGACTGTGCAATTTGATGCTGTGAGTCTTGAAACTTGACATGTAGATGCTTGGCAATGTATATAGGCCTATGGGACTTGATTGATCCATTGAAAAACTCAAATTCCTTGAAGGAACCAAAACCCTAATTTTGACTGGCTTAGGAGGATGTTTGACTGGGCAACCCCTTGATCCATTTGAAGATTGATCTTGACAAATCTTGAAGAATATGGGAGGGCAAATTTTGGGGTACAACAGTTTCCCCTGTTCAATCTTCTTAAACCTGAGGATGTAGATTGACTTGTGTGCCTTTCGTGATCCGAAGGTGGAAGATGATTGAACACTAAAGTGCCCAGAAATTTGCACTCACATAGCATAATATCAACAATGTGATGTCGGGAATGGGCTTACAGGTGCCATTTGGAGAGATGGTGGATAGGAGGATGGGCTTATAGATGCCATCTGGAGATGTGATAGAATCTCGTCGGGAATGGGCTTATGGATGCCATTTGGAGATTGTTGGTAGGTGGATGGGCTTATATATGCCATTTGGAGGTTATCTATTGAATTGTAACTTTATAAATTGAAAGAGGGAACCTGTGTAGGGTTGCCTGTTGATTAGCTCTTGTAAAAATGCATCTTTGAAGGAAGGAAACCCGTGTAGGGTTGACTGATGATGAGTCCGTGTGAAACCGCATCTTGGAAAGAAGGAAACCTGTGTAGGGTTTACTGATGATGAGTCCGTGTGAAACTGCATCTGAAATGGAGAAGGAACGTGTGTAGGGTTACTTTGATGACGAGCCCGTGTAAAATTTCATCTTTGAAAGAGAAAGGGAACCGGCGTAGGGCCGCCTCATGATGAGTCCGTGTAAAACTGCATCCTAGAAGAAAGAAAACATGTGTAGGGTTGACTTGATGATGAGTCCGTGTAAAACTGCATCTGGAGAGAGAGAATATGTGTAGGGTTTCTTGGTGACGAGTCCGTGTAAAACTACGTCTGGAGAGAGAGAACCTGTGTAGGGTTTCTTCGGAATAAGTTTGTGTAAAACTTCTGGAGGAACCGGGGTAAGGTTACTTCGAGAATAAGTCCGTGTAAGACTTCTGGAGGAACCGTGGTAAGGTTACTGCAGGGTAAGTTCGTGTAAAACTTCAGGATAAATCGGGGTAAGGTTATTTTGAGATAAGCCCGTGTAAGACTTCTGGATGAACCGGGGTAAGGTTACGTTGAGATAAGCCCGTGTAAGACTTCTGGATGAATCGGGGTAAGGTTACTTTGGAATAAGTCCGTGTAAGACTTCTTCTGAAAGAAAAGGAACCGGTGTAGGGTTACTTTGATGATAAGTTTGTGTAAGACTTATTCTGAAAGAAAAGGAACCGGTGTAGGGTTACTTTGTGATGGGTCCGTGTAAGACTACATCTGAAGTTGAGAAGGAACCGGTGTAGGGTTGCTGACGATGAGTCCGTGTAAAACTACATCTGAAGTTGAGAAGGAACCGGTGTAGGGTTTCCTGACGATGAGTCCGTGTGAAACTACATCTGAGATTGAGAAGGAACCGGTGTAGGGTTGCCTAAGGATGAGTCTGTGTAAAACTGCATCTGAAAGGGAAGGAACCGGTGTAGGGTTGCCTAAGGATGAGTCCATGTAAAACTTCATCTGAAATTGAGAAGGAACCGGTGTAGGGTTGCTTCATGATGATCAAGTAGATAAATGTCCTGTCTGGTTTCAGGTATTAACTCATGATCAGTCGTTCACAGAATTTTCCTGGCTTGACACAGGTGTTGATCTGGAACTTAAAAAAGTTTGATGGTAATCATCTTTGGATTGACCTTTTCCTGAAAAGGAAAAACATTAGTTGTATGCAATGTCATGATGTATGAAATGCATGATGTCATGATGTTCTCAAAAATAAATGAGATTGTATCGTATGTACTTCATCATGTATGTAAATAGGAGATATGAAATGTGAAATGTTTATGAATGTATTTTCGTCTAGGAAAATAAATCCTTGACGAATGTCGGGAGCTTGTTAAATCCTGGGCTGATGCTGAAGAGTAGAGTTCTTCATTTCCGCTGGGGATGATGATTGCAAGAATAAATCGGTAGGAGAAGATGACTCCGTTGGGGAATAAACTTGTTGAAGAGGTTACTCTGCGGGGGATTACTTTGTGGGAAGAGATACTTCGTTGAGATTTTGATGATAACTCCGCTGGGGATTCCGTTGATAAGTTTTATTGGAGGATTTGATGAACTCCGCTGGGGGTAGGAAGAACTTCTTCGAGGACGATCTTTCCGTGGTAATTAGCTGAGGATAAACTAGTTATAAGCTCTGGTGGGGAATAACCTTTGAATATGGTCGGGGATAGATATGCGTACTCTGCAGGTGGATAAGTTTCCGGACTCTACTGGGGATAAGCTTCCAGAATCTATTGGGGATAAGCTTCCAGAATCTACTGGGGAGATTGATTCCACTCTCCTGGGGAAACTTTTGGACTGTACTGGGGAGATTGGCTCCGCTGGGTGTCTGTATTCCGCCGGGGAACAATATTATATTTAGACTGCCGGGGATGCTTGTTGAGGAACATCTGCATACTCCACTGGGGAATGTTGAGATTTTCTGGGGGTACCCAACTTCCTTAGGGCTGACAGTAGACTAACTCTGCTCGGGGAGAGTGTTGCTGATTTGCTAGGGATACTGTGCCTTTTTGGCTGATTGGGAGACCACCTCTGCTTGGGGAGAGTATTGTTGAATCTTGTCTTACTCTGCAGGGAGTGAAAGTATCCTGGTTACATTCTTCAGCCGAACATACCTTGTACCTGGTGGACAGAGCAGCTTGTACAATTTGGACCATCTCTATTGCCCCAACTTCTGTGGGAGAAGGTACATGTGGAGGTGCTTGATGACTGCCAATTGACAAATCTTCTTCTGGTAGGCAAGTGACGAGATGACGGGACATAGTCGTACGCTTTTGATCCCTAACTTTTGCCTGGACCGCCTGTGATCGGTGGATCTGGAACTGACTGTTTAACGCTGGATCGCGAAATGTCGCGGAAGCAAGAGTCGCCACCGTCTTTTATTTTCTCTAATATGGAAAGGACAAAAGCACAGAAAAATTCCTTATTGAGATTGTTTCTCGGTTCGGGAGGTAGATTTATAGAAAGGGAAGGTATTAGCACCCTTTTTATCCATGGTTATCCATGGGCTCTTAGATACTTGCTCATTTGTGTTTTCAAAATGTTTGTTTGCTTTTCAAGGTGAGTGGGTTTGAAAAAGTTCCGTTTAAAATTTAAGTTCGACTCTTGTATCAGTCCTCAAGAGTGTTTGAAAAGTTGTTTTGAAAGCTTTTTGCAAAGTGTCGGTGGGAAAAGAAGTTTTTAATTTGTTTTGAATTAGAGCAAGTATCTACGAGTCATCTACCTACCCTAAGGAATTATGCTGTGTAAATGTCCTTAAGATAGTGCCATCCCACCATTGAGAGGTAGGTAGCACCGCCGTTGGAGGTGTTCGGGTCAATTCGAGGGTTAGGGACAGTGTGGTCACCAGAGCAACAGTAGGACACCTTTGAAGCTACCCCCATGCCATGTTCATGGACATGAGGACTTACTAAAACGTCCTATACTCGACGACCACGTTTCGAGGGGCAAGGCAACAGTGAGGCGTACCCTAGGAGTGGTGTGTGAATTGTGTGTCATTTTCAGTTATAATTTGTCTTGTCATGCATTTGGTGAGCTACGCATTGTTTTTATTTGGGCATACATTCTTTCATGTGATTAACAGTTTAAAGGTGCGGAATTTAAAGTGCGGAAAGTAAAAGGTCCTACGCTATTACAAGGCGCGGGTCTACATCGCCAAATTAAACAAAGACCCGATTTGAATAAATAAAATGCGGAAAGTAAATGTCCTAATTATCTATTACAAGGCTTTGGGGCAATTACATAAGATTAAAAAAAGGAAAATAGAAGCAAACGCGCGAAAAGGAATTATGATCGAAGGTGCGAGGGCGTTGGACCCTTTTAGGAAATTAAATTGGAATTGAAAGTAATTAATGATTAAATAAAGAAAAGAACTTGTTTTTATGTTTTTTTTGGTATTTATGAAATTTAATGAAAAAATTAATTATTATAGGAAACCCTAATTCTATACTATTTTTAATTTGTTAAAGAAAAAGAATTTAAGTCTAAACCTAATTTACTAATTGTTTAATTATAAGAGTATTTACAAAATTAATTAATAATTAATAATAATGAAAAAAAGAAAAAGAATAAAAGTATTAAAACCCTAATTTCTACATTTTTTAGTTTATTTAAGAAAAAAAAACATTAGAATTAAACCTAAAATTAAACTAATTAATTATTAGAATTTTATTTACAAAGTATTGATGAATTAAAAATTAAATAAGACATATTTTTATTGTTTTATGATTTTCTGGTTTTTTTGTGTTATAAAATTATTTTTATGGAATTAAATAAAACAATTAGCATGATTAAAAATAATAAAAGAAAAGAAAAAAGAGAGGAAGAAAAATGCAAACATGGGGGGTGGTTGTCCCAATTTGGAGGTATATTTGCAGCAATTAGGCCCATTTGAATGAGGCCTTGTTTGACTTCTCTGATTGAGTAGGAAACAGTTGACCAATGCGTATGGTGGATTGCTGGTAATGGCCATTAGATTGGCCTTCAGGGACATGTGGCAAGCATAGATCTGAAGTTGCATGGTAGACCCTGGGGTGTGTACTGCATGGAAGTACGTTAAAACAAAATATATTGAATAAGTGGGGGACCTGGGAATCGAACCCAGGTCCCAATACCTGCAAGCCAAACGCACTAACCATCTGAGCTATGTGCGCGTATTTGTTAGTATAATGAGATAGAAATAATATATGTGAAAAGACCATGCTATGCTGAACCACAAAAAAACGCGTTATTATTCAAATGTCCCAATAGCAATAAGCCACGTTAGCTTTCTTTTTCATTGCCTGAAAATATAAAACAGATAGCGGGGGTTTTAAACCCCCACTAAACGCAACCTGCAGAAAATAGCGATTAAGCAATGGGCAATGATAAATTGGGCGCGAGGTGTGGGTTCAATCCGTCTTGTTGTCACGATTCCAATGGTGTTGGTCTTATGGTCCAATTTTTCCCCAGGAAAGAAACCCCAATTTCAAACCTCTGAAACCCTAGGCAGCTTCCATGGTGGATTCGTGTACAAGGCTTAAAAGTTCAATCAAAGAATGCCAACAACTTTAGAATGCTCATGTTAGTATAAATCAGTGCTTAAAACATATGGAAAAGGTATGCAAATCAAAACACGAATATGAAAATATTTGGGAACAGGGCAACGTGGTTCTACCAGTTCTGGATGTATGGAGGCTTGATTTCGATTGGAAAAGATTCCTGGATGTGTCAGGAGTGCAATGGAATAGTTCTTTTGCTTGGAAAAGTGCTTTTGATGTGAAAACAGTTTCAAGCTTTTTGGCAAAAATTTCCAATGTTGTTCTTGATCTTGGGCGCAGCCTCTGTGTCCTTCTCATTAGGGTTGCATTGTGTATATGTATGTGAATGCATTAGGTCAGAAAAATCAAGCCCAAAGCCTTTGCATTGATGACTTTGAATTCTTGATTTTGCATAATCTTTTTCAATCTTTTTTCATGCCAAATATGCAAAATCATGAATGATTCTTTCCTTTTTGAATGTGCACGAAATCTTGAGCTTATAATGGATCTTTTAGCTGCATAAAAAGATTTAAAATACATGCTTTAGTATTTTTTCATATTTAATTTTAATTAAATGAATTAAAAGAATTAAAAACTCAATTAATTAATTAAAAATAAGAAAATAACTCCCCTTTGGGTCAATGGGTCGTGCATAGATTTTTGGTGATGATTTTTGGAAGAAATTGAGGCCCATTAGCAATTTTGAGGCATTTGAAGCAAAGTTGACTTTTCAAAATTCCCAAATATTTCCCAACTTCCACAAGGCATATCTTGCTCAATTTTTAAGATTTGATCATGTTCTTGGACATTTTGGAAAGGTCTTGCAGTCCTCTAACCAATGCCTTTTGTCCCATGTCATTTTGATTTACCAATATCAAGTTATGGTCTTTGACTTAAAGTGTCTTTTTGTTGACTTTTGAAAATGACCTATAATGTTGAGATTGATAACTTTTTGTGAGAGCATTTCTTGGACTTGAAGTGTGAAGATGAGTTGTAGGAAATGTCATTCTCTTCAAAATGAGATTTGGATGGAATTTTTCTGATAAACCATGTGGAAGTTATGCCTTGGTCAATTTGCAGTTGACTTTTCCAACTGTCCAAAAATAGAAACTTTTGCATCTTGAGACTTTTTGAGCCATGCCTTGAGAATCATGATCAAGAATTGATCAAATGATGTTTGTGGCTTCAAAATAAGATGTTGACCAAAAATTTTGACTTTTGACTGTCAAATGACCATTTTGCCCCTGCAGTTGACTGTTGAGCAATTAGGGTTTTTGACTGTGCAATTTTGTGTTGTGAGTCTTGAAACTTGGCATATGGATGCTTGACAATGTTTATAGGCATGTGGGACTTGTTTGGACCCTTGGAAACTTCAACTTCTTTGCCAAAACCAAAACCCTAATTTTTTACTGTTAGGAGGCCATTGGACTGTGCAACCCTTGGGAGATTTTGAAGTATGATCTTAGCAAACCTTGAAGAATATGGGAGGGCAAATTTTGGGGTACAACAGTTGCCCCTGTTCAATCTTCTTACATCTGAGGATGTAGATTGGCTGGCGTGCCTTTCGTAATCCGAAGGTGGAAGATGATTGAACACTAGAGTGCCCAGAAATTTGCGCTCACATAGTAGTGTGATGGTGGAAATGGGCTTACAGATGCCATTTGGAGATTGATGGATAGGAAGATGGGATTATAGATGCCATGTTGAGAGGTGATGGATAAGTGAATGGGATTATAGATGCCATCTGGGTGTCGATCGCGTAAGAGATTCCTTAGCGAGAACTTGCATACTTGACAAAGAAAGATGATTACCTGACCTGTTACAGGAGTTGGTCTTCAAACGTGCCCTGGCGAGATACAGGAATTGAGTCTGGAACTTCAAAAGGTGATGAATGAATCGGGGATGGTTACTACCTCAACGGGACGATGAGAGAACCTGGGCGATTACTACCTCAACAGTAACGATGAGAGAATCTGGGGCGATTACTACCTCAACAGTAACGATGAGAGAATCTGGGGCGATTACTACCTCAACAGTAACGATGAGAGAATCGGGGGCGATTACTACCTCAACAGTAACGATGAGAGAATCATAGGCGACTTCAACCTCAACAGTAACAATGAGAGAATCATAGGAGACTTCAACCTCAACAGTAACGATGAGAGAATCATAGGCGACTTCAACCTCAACAGTAACGATGAGAGAATCATAGGCGACTTCAACCTCAACAGTAACGATGAGAGAATCATAGGCGACTTCAACCTCAACAGTAACGATGAGAGAATCATAGGCGACTTCAACCTCAACAGTAACGATGAGAGAATCATAGGCGACTTCAACCTCAACAGTAACGATGAGAGAATCATAGGCGACTTCAACCTCAACAGTAACGATGAGAGAATCATAGGCGACTTCAACCTCAACAGTAACGATGAGAGAATCATAGGCGACTTCAACCTCAACAGTAACGATGAGAGAATCATAGGCGACTTCAACCTCAACAGTAACGATGAGAGAATCACAGGCGACTTCAACCTCAACAGTAACGATGAGAGAGTCTTGGACGTCTTCTACTGAGTCTTCATCAGAAAAATCTTTAGGAATCGATTTAACTGGACCAGAGAAGGCCTTTAACTGGATAAGAATCAGAAAAATCTTTAGGAGTCGATTTAACTGAACCAGACAAGGTCTTGGAATCTTCAACTGAGTCTTCATCAGAAAAATCTTTAGGAATCGATTTAACTGGACCAGAGAAGGCCTTTGACTGGATAAGAATCAGAAAAATCTTTAGGAGTCGATTTAACTGAACCAGACAAGGTCTTGGAATCTTCAACTGAGTCTTCATCAGGAAAATCTTTAGGAATCGATTTAACTGAACCAGACTAAAGTTTTGGAATATAGCTGAGAACTTAACTGGATCTTTCTTGAAAGGTAAAGGTCAGTCATATGCAATGCATGATATGGATCAAGAAATGATGTTCTCAATGTAAATGAGATTATGTGATGCGTTCATGTATGTATCATGATGTATGTGATGTTTATGAATGTATGTTTTTGTCTAGGAAGGTAAATCCTTGACGGGTGCCGGGAAGTCACATCCTGGGCTGATGTTGGAGAATAGTGCTTTGTTGTTTCCGCTGGGGATGATAGTTGCAAGAATACCGGTAGGAGAAGATGACTCCGTTGGGGAATAAACTCAGAGATTACTCTGCGGGGGAAAATTATTCTAGCGACCTTGCTGGGGAACAATACTCTGTGGGAAGAGAGGTACTTGCTGGGATGTTGATGGTAACTTTGTTGGGGATACCATTGATGTTGGAAGTGTTAATAGACTTCGCTGGGGATAAGAAGACTTTGCCGAGGACGATCTTTCCGTGGCTTTTGGCTGAGGATAACCCAGTTATATCCTGGTAGGGAAATAACCTTTGAATAAAGCCGGGAGACGCGTTCGTGCTCTGCAGGGGAGAAGCTTCCAAAATCTACTGGGGATGAGCTTCCTGCTGGGGAGATTGATTCAAACTTTCCTGGGGAAATATGGATTGGACTCTCCTGGGGAAATTCTTGAGATATGCTGGAAGTGATTCCACTGAATGTCTGGTATGCCGCCGGGGAAACAATCTTAGATCAAGACTGCCGGGGATGCTCGTTAAGAATATTTGTATGATGTGTTGGGGAATGTTGGGATCTGCTGGAGGATACCCAACTTCCTTAAGGCTGACAGGATAACTCTGCTTGGGGAGAGTGTATTGACTTGCTGGCTCACTCTCTGGGGAGTTTAGAGATTTTGGTTATGTTCTTCAGCTGAACTCACCTTGATACCTTGGCGGACAGAGAAATTAGATCGTTTGGATAACTCATCATTGCCCCTGCTTCTGAGGTGGGAAAGGAAGACCTGTGAGGTGCTGATAGTTATTGATGGACAAACCTTCTTCTGGTAGGCAAGTGACAAGATGCCGGGACATAGTCGTACGCTTTGATCCCTAATTTTTGCCTGGACCGCCCTTTCGGGTTTTCAGTCCACCGGGACATCCATTTTTTGCCCAAGCCGCCTTCTCAGGTTTTCGACTTGCCGGGTGTACAGATTTTTCATTTCATCCCTCATTTTTCCCGAACCCTTTTGGTTCGCCGGGAAGCCCTAATTTTTGTCTAGGTGTGTCAACCTAGCGGGTCTTTGATTATGCGCAGTATTTTTTCGACTATGTCTACGTTCTCAGAAAGTAGGGAGTTGTCCCTGCCAGAAGTGTTTTGCCGTGTGACCAGAAGATCTTTCATCAGGCCAGATTCGTTGCTGGAGTGCCCCAAGTGACTCAGGCGGAGGTTTGCCCCTGGCTGTTTGGCATCTTGAGAGATTCCTTGAATCTTGACTGGCCTGCCCCAGATGATGAACAATGATCAGGCCATGCCCCTTGATTGGAGGTGCTTTTGTTCATTAGGCATTCGTCGTGCGAATTTCTATGTTGTTCAAACAAAAAGTCATATGCAAACAAAGTTATGTTAAAAATGCAAAGCTTATGTCTGTCTTGAAGTTTTTGAAAAATGCATTTTTCAGTAAAACCAGCAAATTTTGTAAAATGTGATGTCAACTCAATATTTTATAGCAAGCCTTAAGGGGTCAGGATACCTTTCGTAACAGTATGCTTTCGAACTAACCCATGCTTCAGCTAGGACTTTTTAAGGGTTATAATGTGGCCTGGTTCATGGTTTAAGAAACAAAGGATAAAGGCTCAAATTATTTGTACCCACCTGTTCTTCGTGATGTTCTTCAAACCTAAGCTCAGTTGATCGTGTGTTAGACCTTGTTTGAGTCTTTGTCCTGATGTTCCAATGATGGTTCAGATATTGATGATTTATTCTGAATAGGCAGTCATTTTTTTTCGTTTTTGTTGAGGGTTTGTATGACCTCTTTCTTTTTGATTTCGCTATCCCTATTTTTGCCTGAACTGTTTCTTTTGTGATTACAGTCAGCGGGATGCCCCAGTTTTGTAAGTCTCTTTCATAGGTTTTGACTTATTGGGTTTTTATTTTTGAGATATAATGACTGCCTATCCTTATGATTATTCGGAATCATCACTGTCTTCTCTTTTTTTTTGTAAGGACCTCTTTGGTGCCATTTGTTATGCACTTGGATCAACTGAGAGAACTACCCTGCCCGAGGTTATGATAAAGGGTTTTAATTTTCGAAAAGAAAAACTCCTACTTCTTTGGCTCAACGGGGTTGACGAGGGATTATCTTCCTTATAACTTCAGTGTTTAGGGATTGAAACAATGCCTGTACCTCATTAGCGGGGTCTTTTCAAAAGCATACTGTAGATCGTGGTATTGTTTTCGTCATCCTCCCTCAAGAGGCTTAGAATTATTGATCGAGCATTGAACATCACAAAAATGAAAGCAAATTTAAATAGTGAATACGAAATAATTACTTCAAAACAGACATGTGTAGTGCATTAATAACAATGTTTAACATGAATAAATGTTTGAACAATCAAGAGAAAATCACAACTTGAAAAATTCTAATGAACAAAAGTCTTCTAGTCTCAGGGCTTGTTACTTCAACTGGTGCATCTTGTAGGGATGACATGAGCATTCAGCCTGGCCCATCTGGGTGAAATCCACAGCTCTCTCATTAATCAGGTCTTGGATTTTGTTCTTCAGAGCCCAGCAGTCGGCAGTGTCATGTCCAGGACTATCAGAGTGGTATGCACATCTTCTGTCGGGATGATAGTTAGGAGCAGAGATGTTGGGGTTCCGGGGAGGAGCCCTTAGTATAATCAGATTCAACCTCAGCAGGTGTTGTAGAGCTTGAAACAACGGTATGTTGAGCTGGGTGAACTGCCTCCTGGACCTGCTTGGCTTACTTTGATCAACCTGTTGCTCTGGGCGGGGTTGAGGTTGGACCTGTGAAGTGGTAGCAGCTTGGAGAGGTCTATTCATTGGACCAGACCTTTGTCCTCTTGGAAGTTGTTCCATGACTTGGTCCCTGACTTGGGCTGGTTGCTTCATGTCTTGATGAAGCTGACTGATCATGGCCCTCAGCTCTCCTTGCTCCCGACCTAAACCTTGGATGAGAGCCCTTTGTCCCAGCATCTGGGTTTTCATCATATCTACCTCAACTTGCAGACGTTTCAGCCGTTCGTCCTTGTCATCTTCAGGACTTTGCTTGGCCAAATTCCCCATAAGGAGTGTCCTCAACTCTTCTTGCCCCTTGGATAGGCTTAAAAAGATTTCCCTGAACTGGGTCTCTTGAGCATGAGGTCCCTAGTTATCTTGTTGGGAAGCCATTGCTGAAATAAACAGTGGAGAAGGTAAGTGACCTGTAAAAAGGGTACCTGTAATGCAATGATATGTATGTATGCATGCAATGTTTTCAAGGATCTCGCGGGGTAAACAAGAAATTTGTTAGAGCTGGGATCTGGTAGCTTGATTGAAGGAACTTCCTGTTGTTGAGAGTCCTTCTTCAAGAGTCAAGGCTCACCATATCGAGTGGGTCATAGCCCCTGACACCCTTGGCTAGAGGAAAATAAATCCCCTTTGCCCCTTGCTAGATCATTGGTTTATCATGACCTGCATCACAGACCCTCGAGATCCTTGAAATGGGTTAGTCCTTATGCAGGATGTATGCAATGGTATGATGGTATGATGTTATGCTATGCGTGGAGTGATGTAAGTAAACCCTATTATGAGCCCAGATTAAGGACTGTAAACAAAACCTGCAAGAAACTCGTGTTGTTAGATAACAAGTGTACAAGTAGTCAAGTTTGAAGGCACACAAGTCACACAAGACAGCCCTTAGAGTTTAGGCCAGCATGAAGTTTAGGTACTACCCTCTTTCAGTTTCGTTGGTTAAGACCTGTCCTATCAGAAGTAACCGGGTTCTAGAGGATCCCAATATCACTGACTACCCTCAATCGGTCATAACTCCAGCATCGCAATCTTTTCTTACGGCCAGAACCATCACGAGAGTTTAGCCTCAATGGGCGTAGCATACTGCTACCGTTCTATTGGCCAAGTTGGGTCATTTAAGGTTCTAAGGTCGGTTGGTGCTTAATGACTCCTCAAAAGACCCATATTCTCCTCGTTGCGACACAAGGGATATCGGTACAGACCAAGGTGCCACACCAACGTAGCCACTGCTTCACCCATGTCGGTCTACGCCAGACAGGTCCCTCACAGCTTATGCTACCTAACAGGGTATCCCCAGATCCGGGTTAGGATCTATGTAACTCCGATGCAGCCCACAATAATAAAGCAAACAAGCACAACAATTGAAAACACAAGTGATCTTAGTCCTAAGGTACACCTCACTTTATAAGTTATCCCCAGCAGAGTCGCCAGTTCTGTGATCGGTGGATCTGGAACTGACTGTTTAACGCTGGATCGCGAAATGTCGCGGAAGAAAGAGTCGCCACCGTCTTTTATTTTCTCCAATATGGAAAGGAAAAAAGCACAGATAAATTCCTTATTGAGATTGTTTCTCGGTTCGGGAGGTAGATTTATAGAAAGGGAAGGTATTAGCACCCTTTCTATCCATGGTTATCCATGGGCTCTTAGATACTTGCTCATTTGTGTTTTCAAAATGTTTGTTTGCTTTTCAAGGTGAGTGGGTTTGAAAAAGTTTCGTTTAAAATTTCAGTTCGACTCTTGTATCAGTCCTCAAGAGTGTTTGAAAAGTTATTTTGAAAGCTTTTTGCAAAGTGTCGGTGGGAAAAGAAGTTTTTGATTTGTTTTGAATTAGAGCAAGTATCTACGAGTCATCTACCTACCCTAAGGAATTATGTTGTATAAATGTCCTTAAGATAGTGCCATCCCACCATTTAGAGGTAGGTAGCACCGCCGTTGGAGGTGTTCGGGTCAATTCGAGGGTTAGGGACAGTGTGGTCACCAGAGCAACAGTAGGACACCTTTGAAGCTACCCCCATGCCATGTTCATGGACATGAGGACTTACTAAAACGTCCTATACTCGACGACCACGTTTCGAGGGGCAAGGCAACAGTGAGGCGTACCCTAGGAGTGGTGTGTGAATTGTGTGTCATTTTCAGTTATAATTTGTCTTGTCATGCATTTGGTGAGCTACGCGTTGTTTTTATTTGGGCATACATTCTTTCATGTGATTAACAGTTTAAAGGTGCGGAATTTAAAGTGCAGAAAGTAAAAGGTCCTACGCTATTACAAGGCACGGGTCTACATCGCCAAATTAAACAAAGACCCGATTTGAATAAATAAAATGCGGAAAGTAAATGTCCTAATTATCTATTACAAGGCTTTGGGGCAATTACATAAGATTAAAAAAAGGAAAATAGAAGCAAACGCGCGAAAAGGAATTATGATCGAAGGTGCGAGGGCGTTGGACCCTTTTAGGAAATTAAATTGGAATTGAAAGTAATTAATGATTAAATAAAGAAAAGAACTTGTTTTTATGTTTTTTTTTGTATTTATGAAATTTAATGAGAAAATTAATTATTATAGGAAACCCTAATTCAATACTATTTTTAATTTGTTAAAGAAAAAGAATTTAAGTCTAAACCTAATTTACTAATTGTTTAATTATAAGAGTATTTACAAAATTAATTAATAATTAATAATAATGAAAAAAAGAAAAAGAATAAAAGTATTAAAACCCTAATTTCTACATTTTTTAGTTTATTTAAGAAAAAAAACATTAGAATTAAACCTAAAATTAAACTAATTAATTATTAGAATTTTATTTACAAAGTATTGATGAATTAAAAATTAAATAAGACATATTTTTATTGTTTTATGATTTTCTGGTTTTTTTGTGTTATAAAATTATTTTTATGGAATTAAATAAAACAATTAGCATGATTAAAAATAATAAAAGAAAAGAAAAAAGAGAGGAAGAAAAATGCAAACATGGGGGGTGGTTGTCCCAATTTGGAGGTATATTTGCAGCAATTAGGCCCATTTGAATGAGGCCTTGTTTGACTTCTCTGATTGAGTAGGAAACAGTTGACCAATGCGTATGGTGGATTGCTGGTAATGGCCATTAGATTGGCCTTCAGGGACATGTGACAAGCATAGATCTGAAGTTGCATGGTAGACCCTGGGGTGTGTACTGCATGGAAGTACGTTAAAACAAAATATATTGAATAAGTGGGGGACCTGGGAATCGAACCCAGGTCCCAATACCTGCAAGCCAAACGCACTAACCATCTGAGCTATGTGCGTGTATTTGTTAGTATAATGAGATAGAAATAATATATGTGAAAAGACCATGCTATGCTGAACCACAAAAAAACGCGCTATTATTCAAATGTCCCAATAGCAATAAGCCACGTTAGCTTTCTTCTTCGTTGCCTGAAAATATAAAACAGATAGCGGGGGTTTTAAACCCCCACTAAACGCAACCTGCAGAAAATAGCGATTAAGCAATGGGCAATGATAAATTGGGCGCGAGGTGTGGGTTCAATCCATCTTGTTGTCACGATTCCAATGGTGTTGGTCTTATGGTCCAATTTTTCCCCAGGAAAGAAACCCCAATTTCAAACCTCTGAAACCCTAGGCAGCTTCCATGGTGGATTCGTGTACAAGGCTTAAAAGTTCAATCAAAGAATGCCAACAGCTTTAGAATGTTCATGTTAGTATAAATCAGTGCTTAAAACATATGGAAAAGGTATGCAAATCAAAACACGAATATGAAAATATTTGGGAACAGGGCAACGTGGTTCTACCAGTTCTGGATGTATGGAGGCTTGATTTCGATTGGAAAAGATTCCTGGATGTGTCAGGAGTGCAATGGAATAGTTCTTTTTCTTGGAAAAGTGCTTTTGATGTGAAAACAGTTTCAAGCTTTTTGGCAAAAATTTCCAATGTTGTTCTTGATCTTGGGCGCAGCCTCTGTGTCCTTCTCATTAGGGTTGCATTGTGTATATGTATGTGAATGCATTAGGTCAGAAAAATCAAGCCCAAAGCCTTTGCATTGATGACTTTGAATTCTTGATTTTACATAATCTTTTTCAATCCTTTTTCATGCCAAATATGCCAAATCATGAATGATTCTTTCCTTTTTGAATGTGCACGAAATCTTGGGCTTATAATGGACCTTTTAGCTGCATAAAAAGATTTAAAATACATGCTTTAGTATTTTTTCATATTTAATTTTAATTAAATGAATTAAAAGAATTAAAAACTCAATTAATTAATTAAAAATAAGAAAATAACTCCCCTTTGGGTCAATGGGTCGTGCATAGCTTTTTGGTGATGATATTTGGAAGAAATTGAGGCCCATTAGCAATTTTGAGGCATTTGAAGCAAAGTTGACTTTTCAAAATTCCCAAAAATTTCCCAACTTCCACAAGGCATATCTTGCTCAATATTTAAGCTTTGATCATGTTCTTGGACATTTTGGAAAGGTCTTGAAGTCCTCTAACCAATGCCATTTGTCCCATGTCATTTTGATTTACCAATCTCAAGTTATGGTCTTTGACTTAAAGTGTCTTTTTGTTGACTTTTGAAAATGACCTATAATGTTGAGATTGATAACTTTTTGTGAGAGCATTTCTTGGACTTTAAGTGTGAAGATGAATTGTAGGAAATGTCATTCACTTCAAAATGAGCTTTGGATGGAATTTTTATGATAAACCATGTGGAAGTTATGCCTTGGTCAATTTGCAGTTGACTTTTCCAACTGTCCAAAAATAGAAACTTTTGCATCTTGAGACTTTTTGAGCCATGCCTTGAGAATCATGATCAAGAATTGATCAAATGATGTTTGTGGCTTCAAAATAAGATGTTGACCAAAAATTTTGACTTTTGACTGTCAAATGACCATTTTGCCCCTGCAGTTGACTGTTGAGCAATTAGGGTTTTTGATTGTGCAATTTTGTGTTGTGAGTCTTGAAACTTGGCATATGGATGCTTGACAATGTTTATAGGCATGTGGGACTTTTTTGGACCCTTGGAAACTTCAACTTCTTTGCCAGAACCAAAACCCTAATTTTTTACTGTTAGGAGGCCATTGGACTGTGCAACCCTTGGGAGATTTTGAAGTATGATCTTAGCAAACCTTGAAGAATATGGGAGGGAAAATTTTGGGGTACAACACCGCCCTTTCAGGTTTTCAGTCCACCGGGATACCCATTTTTGCCCAAGCCGCCTTTTCAGGTTTTCGACTTGCCGGGTGTACAGATTTTTTTTCATTTCATCCCTTATTTTTGCCCGAACCATTTTGGTTTGCCGGGAAGCCCTTATTTTTGCCTAGGTGTGTCAACCTAGCGGGTCTTTGATTGTGCGTGGTATTTTTTCGACTATGTCCCCGCTCTCAGAATGCAAGGAGTTGTCACTGTCAATAGTGTGGAGTTGTCAGGCTACCAGCAAATCTTCGTTTGATCGTGCCAGATTCGTCGCTGGAATTCATGCCCAATGCCCCAAGTGACTCAGATGGAGATCTGCCCCTGGCTGTTTGTCATCTTGAGAGATTCCTTGAATCTTGACTTAACTGCCCCAGATGATAGACCATGATCATGCCGTGCCCCTTGGTTGGAAGTGTTTTCCCTTTGATGTGATCCCTTTGTTGAGAAGGTTTTTGTTCATTGGATATTCGTCGTGCGAACTTCTATGCTGTTCAAACAAATAGTCATATGCAAACAATGTTATATTAAAAATGCAAAGCTTATGTCTGTTTTGAAGTTCTTGAAAATACAGTTTTCAATAAAACAAGCGAATTTTTGTAAAATGTAATGTCAACTCAAGATTTTAAGCAAGCCCTACAGGAGTAAGGATACCTTTTGTAACAGTATGCTTTCAAACTAACCCATGCTTCAGCTAGGACTTTTAAGGGTTATAACGTGGCCTGGTCCATGGTTTAAGAAACAAAGGATAAAGGCTCAAATTTTATTTGTACCCACCCGTTCTTCGTGATGTTCTTCGATCCTAAACTCAGTTGATCATACGTTAGACCTTGTTTGAGTCTTTGCTCTGATATTCCAATGATGGTTCAGATATTGACAATTTATTTTGAATAGGAAGTCATTTTGTTGAGAGTCTGTAGGACCTCTTTCTTTTTGATTTTATTATCCCTGTTTTTTGCCTGAACTGTTTCTTTTTGTGATTACAGTCAGCGGGATGCCCCAGTTTTGTAAGTCTCCTTCATAGGTTTTGACTTATTGGGCTTTTATTTTGAAAGATAATGACTGCTTGTCTTTACGATTATTCGGAACCATCACTGTCTCTTATTTTGGAAGGACTTCTTTGATGTCATTCATTGTGCACCTGGATCAACTGAGAAAACTACCCTGCCCCAGGTTATAATTAAGGGTTTTAATTTTTGTGAAAAGAAAAACTCCAACTTCTTTGGCTCGAAGGGGTTGACTAGGGATTATCTTCCTTATAACTCCAGTGTTTAGGAATTGAAACAATGCTTGTACCTCATCAGCGGGGTCTGTTCAAAAGCATACTGTAGATTGTGGTATCGTTTTCGTCATCCTCCCTCAAGAGGCTTAGAATTTTTGATCGAGAGTTAAACATCAAAAAATGAAAGCAGTTTTAAGCATAGTGAACATAATTACTTCAAAACAGACACGTGTAATGCATTAATGAAATAACAACGTTTGACATGATAATTGTTTGAACAATCAAAGAAAAATATAACTTGAACATTCGAATGAACAAAAGTTTTTTTTTCAACCCTAGCCATGTTTTGGCAAGGGAGCAGTGATCACATTGGGAGTCTCAGCAGGCTCGAATTCGATCTCCTTAGCATCGATCATATTCTGGATCTTGTATTTCAGCGCCCAACAATCCTCAGTATCGTGCCCCGGGCTACCGGAATGATAAGCACACCTCGCATCTGGGTTGTAGTTTGGAGAAGAGGTCTTGGGATTTGCAGGAGGGTTGATCACCGCAATCAGGTTCATCTTCAACATGTGCTGCAGTGCTTGTGACAATGGCATGTTGATGTTGGTGAACTGTCTTTTAGGCTCGTCTGGCCCTCGCTGATTTCCCTTTTGTTGTTGTCGGCGTGGTGTAGAACCAGGGATCAGGACTGCCCCTACATGTTGGTCACGACGACTCTTTTGACTGTATGCAGCATTGGACTCTTTCTTCCCCGTGTAAGGCTTTTTGTGAGTATCAGAAGGTGTAGCTTCTTGAATCTTCCCAGCCTTGATACCAGCTTCAATTCTTTCCCCAGTCAAGATAAGGTCTGTAAACCCAGCAGAAGAATTTCCAATCAGATGGTTGAAGAACGGACCAGACAGGGTCCCCAGGAACATATCAACGAGTTCACGGTCCGTTAAAGGTGGTTGCACCCTTCCAGCAAGGTCTCTCCACTTTTGAGCATACTCCTTGAATCCTTCACCCGTCCCTAGTGACATACCCTGGAGTTGGGTACGCGTAGGAGCGAGGTCGGAATTATACTGATACTGCTTGTAGAACGCAGTAGCCAAGTCCTCCCAGTTACGAATACTGGCTCCATCCAGCTGATAGAACCATTCGAGTTGAGTCCCGGAAAGACTTTCCTGGAAGAAATGGATCCATAAATTCTTGTCTGCAGTATACGGTTGGATCTTCCTTACGTAGGATCTGAGATGCAGCTTAGGACAGGAAGCCCTGTCGTACTTTGCAAAAGCAGGTGCCTTGAACTTATGTGGGATCACCACCCCAGAGGATAGACCTAGATCTTTGAAGTCCAGGTCGGGCACTTTCTGCATCTCCATAGCACTTAACCGGTCTTCCAGCTGTTTGTACTTGTCCTCGGCTGAAGGGTGCTGTTCATCATTGAAATCCGTCTCGTTGTCGGAGACCATGGGACTAGGAACCCTTCTCTCTTAGGGACTGTCTTTGCCCACAGATGAAGTAGTCAACTCAGCCTCATTCTCATTCCTAGATCTGCGTCTAGTGTTGAACAAAACAATCCTCTTCTTCTTCTTCTACCTCTCTTTCAGAATCAGAGTTTTCAAGTCCTGTTGACCCTGGGCTAGGCTTATAACCAACTCCTGGAACTGGGCATTCTGGGCCTGGAGGGCCTTGATAGCTTGTTCAGCGGAAGGTTCAGAAGACATGATGATTGCTGAAATAAACAGCGAAGAAGATAAGTGACCTGTAGAAAGGGTACCTGTAATGCAATGATATGTATGATATGCATGCAATGTTTTCAGGGATCTCGCAGGGTAAACAGAGAAATTTGTTAGAATTTGAATCCGGTAGCTTGATTGAAGGAACTTCATGTTGTTGAGAGTCCTTCTTCAAGAGTCAAGGCTCACCATATCGAGTGGGTCATAGCCCCTGACTCAAGTTGTCATGTTTTGATCTCCGAACAACCTTGGCTAGAGGAAAATAAATCCCCTTCGCCCCTTGCTAGACAGTTGGTTCATCATGACCTGCATCACAAACCCTCGAGATCCTTGAAATGGGTTAGGGAAATGCTATGGTATGATGTTATGATGTGTATGCTATGCATGAAGTGAGGTAAGTAAACCCTGTTATAAGTCCCTATCAAGGACTGTAAACAAAACCTGCAAGAAACTCATGTGTCAGATAACAAGAATGTGCAAGTAGTCAAGTTTGAAGGCACACAAGTCACACACAAGAGCCCTTAGAGTTTAGGCCAGCATGAAGTTTAGGTACTACCCTCTTTCAGTTTCGTTGGTTAAGTCCTGTCCTAGAAAATAGTAACCGGGTTCTAGAGGATCTCAATATCATTGACTATCCTCAATCGATCATAACTCCAGCATCGTAATCTTTTCTTGCGGCCAGAACCATCGCGAGAGTTTAGCCTCAATGAGTGTAGCATACTGCTACTGTTCTATGGCCAAGTTGGGTCAATTTAGGGTTCTAAGGTCGGTTGGTGCTTAATGACTCCTCAGAAGACCCATATTCTCCTCGTTCCAACACAAGGGATATCGGTACAGACCAAGGTGTCACACCAACGTAGCCACTGCTTCACCCGTGTCGGTCTACGCCAGACAGGTCCCTCACAGCTTATGCTACCTAAAAGGGTATTCCCCAGATCCGGGTTAAGATCTATGAAACTCTGATGCAAGCCCACAAATATAAAAGCAATCAAGGCATACAATTTAAAACATAAGAGTGGTCTAATCCTAAGGTACACCTCACTTATTAAAGAGTCCCCAGCAGAGTCGCCAGTTCTGTGATCGGTGGGAATAGAACTGACTGTTTTGGAATGCTGGTTCGCGTTTGCATTTCTTTTTGCAAAATGTCGCGGTAAGCAAGAGTCGCCACCGTCTTTTATGTTCTCCAACATGGAAAGGACAAAAGCACAGCAAAATTCCTTTTCGAGATGTTTCTCGGTTCGGGAGGTAGATTATAGAAAGGGAAGGTGTTAGCATCCTTTCTATCCGTGGTTATCCACGGGCTCTTAGGTACTTGCTCACTATGTTTTCAAAAATTGTTTGCTTTTCAAGTGTTTGTGGGTTTAGAAAAAGTTTCATTTTGAAAAACTTCTAAGTAACTCTTGTATCAGTCCTCAAGAGTGTATGAAGTATTTGTTTGAAAACTTTTTGAAAGTGTGAGTGCGAAAAGATGTTTTTGTTTTTTGAAAGAGCAAGTACCCAGGAGAAATCTACCTACTCTAAGGAATTAGGTTGTGTAAGAGTCCTTTAGACAGTACTATCCCACTATTGAGAAGTAGGAAGCACCGTCGTTGGAGTTATTCAGGTCAATTCGATTATTAGGGACATGTGTGGTCACCAAAGCAACAGTAGGACGCCTTAGCGGTAACCCTAATGTCCTAGATCCTTTTTATCCGAGGCAACCGTTTCGAGGAAAGTGGATCTTTAGACAAGAGGGCGACCTCTAAGACACCCTATACTTGATGACCACGTCGAGGCAACCAGTGAGGCGTACCCTAGGAGTGGCATGTGAATGTGTGTTGTTTCATGTTAATGTTTATCTTTGAACATACATCATTGTGAGCTACGGGTTGATTTTATTTGTCATACAAGTCTTGTCATGCATAATTAACAGTTTAATAGTTTGCGGGAAATAAAATGCGGAAAGGTAAATCTACGCTATTACAAGGCGCGGGTCTATACATCGCCAAAAACATAACCCGTTTGGAAAATAAATGCGAGAAAAGTAAATAAAGTGATAAAATCCTAATTAACTATTACATCCTCGGAAACAGATACATAAGTATGATCAAATAAATAATGAATTAAAAGTATGCGCGCGAAAGAATTGAATCGGGACGTCCTTAGGGTTTTGACCCTTTTTGAGAAAAGAATTGAATTTGGTCCTTTTTTGCAATTTAATGAAATATTAAACCTAAAAACTAATTAATTAATTAATTAAAGAAAAAAGTATTTTTGTGTTTTTTATGTTTTAATGAAAATAAAATAAAAGGAATTAAAATTATCAAAAGAAAAAACCCTAATTCTAAGTGTGATTTTATTTATTACAAAGAAGATCAAAGTTAACCTAATTTAACTAAATTAATTAATTTATATTTATTTACAAAAATAATTATTAATAGTGAAAATAATAAATAATAAAAATAAACAATATTTTAAGTTTCTGATTTTATTATGAAAAATAATTTATGAATTAATTAAATAATAGTAACAATAATTATTAAAAGAAAATAAAAAGAAAGAAAAAAGAAATAGAAACCAGGGGATGGACCCAAATGGAGGTGAGAAAAGCAATCTGAAGCCCATTAAGCACAAAACCACATTTGACTTCTGGAATTGTCTGCATGTTGGTTGACTGGGGAACATCATAGTCAACACTTCATGGCCATTGGATTGGTGATGGTGGCCAGATGGCATGCTGATTATTGAAGGTACATGATGGACCCTTTGAGGATGCCTGCACAGGAGCATGTTAGAAAAAATATGAACAAGCGTTTGGGGGACCTGGGAATCGAACCCAGGTCCCAATGATCAACGTCCACCTCACTAGCCACTCAGCCACTTGCCTGCGTTTGTTAGTATAATGGATAACAAATATAATATTTAAAACATAACAATTATGCTGGAAAGAGAAAAATTACGCGCGCTATTTGAACTGCCCAACCATACACGTACACGTCTTCTTCTTCATCCTTTTTCCTGTAAAACAACAAACAGATAGTGGGGGTTTTTAACCCCCACAAAGTGTGACGACCAAAAATAGCGAATAGAGCTACGCTCTATATAAATTGTTCGCGAGGGTAGGGTTACGTTCGTCTGAGTCTGGCGGTTTCAACCATATGCGTTAAAGGTCCCAATTTTTCCTATATAGTAAACCCCCAAATTCAGAGTTTGAAAACCCTAGAAAACGTCCATGGTGATTTCTATTTCAGGGCTTTTTAATCCAATTGAACCACACCAAAAGCTTCACCTGAGTGCTATGAACACAAAACAATCAACAAAAGATGTTAAAAATGCATGAATCAATGATTATGATTTTGAAAAAAAGTGGTAAATCGTGAATCTGTTAGAGGCGATTTCTTGAGCTTCAAGGCTTGTTTTTTATTGCAACTTGTTCCTGGGGACCTCAGCAATGTATTAGGATCAAGAAAACTTTTTGAATCACGTTGGAATGTGGAATTCAGTTTTGAGTTTTCTTGACTTTTTTCCAATATTGGATATGGCTTTTTGCAGTAGCTTGCACGTGAATAGCATTAGGGTTTGGTTATGCATATGTAATGGAAGGGAATTAGGTCAAGTCTTGGCCCAAAGATCCATGGAATTCATGTTTTCAATATTTGTGTAGTTGTTTAGTTATTGGCATGCATTTTTGGTAAAACCAGGTGTGTGAATGTCATGACTGATGTCATAACATTCTAGTTTATTAGGTACTGATTTATTAGGTACCTTTGCAGAAAAATATTGTCATACAGGTGCTGCTGTTTATGAGTGTGTATCTGAGCATTTTGCAAAAAGATCACATTTACCAAAATCAATAGACAGGAATTCAGATGTCATAACAAATGTTAAGACATCCTGTTCTGAACTAATAGTTTTGCAGTTTGGGTAATTCTGAGTTTTTTCAGGAAAATGACTCAGTCTTTCCAGAACAGAAAATCTCGTGGACTTGGGGTTAATCTAGCTCAACCCTAACCTGGTTGATAAAGTCCTGTGACCAAGTCTTAAGGTCAAACGGAATTAACCCTAGCTTTTTGTGGAAACCCTAACTGAAGATGCAGCTGCTATATATTCAACAGGGCTGCTGTTTGGAATTTATCCCTTTTTGACAGAAGATCATTTAGAAGCTGTATAGTTTTAACTATTGTAATCCAAGCAAGTATCATTGTGATAAGTGACTTGGAATAGGTTTTAATTGTAAGGTTTGTGTATCACTCAAAGCTTTGAAGCAAGAGTGTTTTTGTGTCTCTTGACTAAAGCTTTGAAGCAAAGTCAAGTTAGGTTTATGTATCACTCAAAGCTGTGAAGCAAGAGTGTTTGTGTTGCTTGATTAAAAAGCTGTGAAGCATAATCAAGTGTATGTTTTGAAGAGTGTCTTCATTAAATCATTAGTCAATTGTTTTAAGTATCACTGCTGTGATTGAGGGGGAGTGAGTAGGAACTCAGGTTTAAGTTGTACTTAGATTGAAGTTGCATTGGGTAGGTCTTGAGTGAAGGAGATAAAATGGTTGGTTTATTCCTGAATTAATATCTCTTATAGTGGATTTCCTCCCTGGCTTGGTAGCCCCCAGAGTAGGTGTTGTTGCACACTGAACTGGGTGAACAATTGACTGTGTTCTTTACTGTTTTTGTATTTACTGTCTTATAGAAAGTCAGATACGGTGTCATAACATTGAACGTGACATTGAGTATCTACATCCAGAATTTCAATTGGCATCAGAGCAGGCACCCTGCCTGTATTACTGGGTGAGATCTAGGGATATCACTTTCTGGCACTATGGACAAAGAAGGAGTTTTTGGAAATAGACCACCCATTCTGGATGGAACAAATTATGACTACTGGAAACCTCGTATGATTGCCTTCTTAAAATCTCTGGACAAAAAGGCTTGGAGAGTTGCCGACAAAGGATGGAACCATCCCACCATAACTGAGAAAGATGGGACAATCAGTCTGAAGCCTGAGGAAGATTGGAGTAAAGAAGAAGATGAGTTAGCCCTGGGAAACTCCAAAGCTTTAAATGCCTTGTTCAATGGAATTGATAGAAACATATTCAGACTAGTACATCAATATGAACTGGCCAAGGAAGTTTGGGACACTCTCAAAACTACCCATGAGGGCACTTCCAAAGTAAAAATGTCAAGGCTTCAGATGTTGACTACCAAGTTTGAGAATCTAAAAATGATGGAAGATGAAACCATTCATGAGTTTCACATGAACATCTTGGAGATTGCCAACACCTCAGGAGCACTGGGAGAAAAGATGTCAGAAGAAAAATTGGTGAGAAAGATTCTCAGATCCTTGCCTAAAAGATTTGCAATAAAGGTAACTGCCATAGAGGCAGCCCAGGACATCAGCAAGTTGAAAGTGGATGAACTTATTGGGTCTCTTCAGACTTTTGAGATGGGGATCACTGATAATGGTGACAAGAAGAACAAGAGCATAGCACTTGTATCCAACACTGATGTTGAAAACAAGGAGGATGAAGAAGAAAATATTTCAGAAGCTATAGCCATGCTTGGAAGACAATTCAACAAACTCATCAAAAGAATAGATCCAAAGTCAAGGTCTAATGTTCATAACATTCCCTCTGACATTGACAGTTCCAGCAGAAGACCAAGGTCAGAAGATAAGGGAAATCAAGGCAGAGGAATTCAATGCCATGGTTGTGAAGGATATGGGCATATTCGAGCTGAATGTCCTACCTTTCTTAAGAAACAAAAGAAAGGAATGACTGTTACTTGGTCTGACTGTGATTCAAAAATTAATTCTGAAGAAGAATCTACCAAACTAGTTACTGCTCTAACTGGTGTTTGTACCTCTGAAAGTGACACTAGTGATGAAGAAGTGACATTTGAAGAACTGGCTGATACTTACAAGAAATTGTGTATCAGAAGTGCTGAAGTCTGTGTGCAGAATGAGAAACAATCAAAACTCATCATAAAGCTGGAGGCTTAAAAAAGGGCAGACCTTGAAACTATAAGTCATCTAGAAGGGAAAGTTCAATTGCTGAACTCACAACTGAACCAAATGACCAAATCTGTCAAGATGCTGACTAATGGAACAGACAAATTGGAAGAGATTCTTCAAGTTGGACAAAATGTGGGAAACAAATCTGGACTAGGATTTGTGGAAGCTAAGAAATCTGGTGCAGACAAGAAGATCAGGCCTGTTAAACAAATGTCAAAGCAGATGTCTCAACACAACTCTCAACATCAGGAACAGAGATATATGAAGAAAAAGTACCAAAGATGGAGATGTCATCATTGTGGGAGGTATGGCCACATAAAGCCTTTCTGCTTCAAATTGCATGGATACCCTAATCAAAACTCAGGTGTTAAACCTAAGTCAAAAAGGGTACCACATACTCCTCAATGGAAGAAAAAGGCTACTGCCCTGATAGCCCACACTTCCCTGAGAGTCTCAACAAAGGAGGGCTGGTACTTTGACAGTGGGTGCTCTAAGCACATGATTGGAATAAAGAACATTCTCAATCATGTTAAACCTCACACCACTAGTTATGTGACCTTTGGAGATGGTGCTAAAGGTGAAATCAAAGGAGTTGGTAATTTGGACTGCCCTGAAGTTCCAAATCTGAATGAAGTACTATTGGTAAAAGGTCTGACTGCTAATCTCATTAGTATCAGTCAATTGTGTGATCTAGGATTCAAGGTCAACTTCTCAAAATCTGAATGTCTAGTAATTAATGAAAAACTAGAAGTTGTAATGAAAGGAATCAGATCTAAAGATAACCGTTACTTGTGGCAGCCTGAGAACACTAATAACTCCACTATGTGTTCTATTACCAAAGAATAAAAAGAGATGAAACTGTGGCACCATAAACTTGACCATCTTCATCTAAGAAGAATGAAAAGAACTATCTCTATAGAAGCAGTCAGAAGGATTCCAAGACTGAAAATTGATAAAAGGAGGGTTTGTGGTGAACATCAAATTGAAAGGCTTGGTAAAAAGAGATATGTCTATGATGTGGTGAATAACCTTGAAGTTTTTAGAGAACAGTGCAAGAAAACCCAAAAAGAAGGATGTATTGTCAGAATCAGAAGTGATCATGACAAGGATTTTGGAAACAACAAGTTTAATGAATTCTGTTTCTCAGAAGGAATGAGTCATGAATTCTCTTCTCCTATAACTCCTCATCAAAATGGAGTTGACAGAAGGAAAAATAGGATCATACAGGAATCTGCCAGAGCTATGATTCATGTCCAAAGATTACCTTTTCAACTCTGTGCTAAAATAGTTGCAGCTGGTAGTAGCTGTTCTCAAATTATCTGGACAAAACAGATGCTCACTGAGTATAATGTCTCACAAGATGTTGTGACATTGTATTGTGACAATCTGAATACAATCAATATTTCCAAGAACCCTATTCAGCATAGCAGGACCAAGCACATTGACCTTGTAGAGAAGAAGACAATTAAACTGGTACATGGTATCATTAAGCTTCAGCTGGTTGATTTTTCTACCAAGGCTCTTGATGGAAATCAACTTGAAAACTTGAGGGGCAAGATGGGTATTTGCCAACATGAGAAATTATAGCAATTAATTTTGCTTAAAGCAAGAGTTGAAGGAGTTATTTTTGTTAAGTCTATTTTTAGTGGGTTAATCATATGTTTTTCCAATTCTTTCAAAATTATTAAGAAGTTGAATAGACTCTCATTTGCCTCCTACCTCTCACGACTTTACAACCTATTCCCTTCTCTCAATCAAAGTTTTCTCTCAAATTGCTACTGGTGCTCTAAGTCAATCAAAATGTCTCAAACATCATCTTCAACCAAGGCGACCACTTCATCTTCATCATTTGACCAAGATTCTCGAGCAATCACCACATGCATTGATTCTGAAGTCCTGGAGATCACTCCTCTCAGAGAAATGGCAACTGACCCCTCCAAAGTCAAAAAGCTGAGAACTAGGCATGCAGGAAGAGCTCAAGCTACTACTTCCGGTAATCCTTCTCATCCTTCTTCCTCTGTACCAAATAGGGAAGGATCAGCTCAAGTACATCAAGAAATTGTTAGGCTTGTTACAAGAATACTAAGCGAAAACCACTCTGTACCGGGGATTTCTGTCCCATTAAATCAAGAATCAGCAAGCCCAAATGTTGAAGCAAATGTAGATGTCTCTGAGAATGTTGTGACACCAAATGACAACATTCAGAACCCTTCAGAGAAAACTGTTGATCCACCTGTCATTGATGTGGACGAGGAATACTCAGACAATGATCTAATTGCCAATGTAAACCCTAGCATAGCTAGGAGAATGATGAAAAGAAAGGGCAATCAGAATGCTGCACAATGTATGACCAAAGAGAAAACTGCTGGACTGATGAAGACTGTGGTAAAATTTTCCAAGTGCTATGAAAATCTAGTCAAGGAGTTCATAGTTAACTTGTCTGATGAATGTGCTGATGGAAGGTCAGCTGACTTTGAATGTGTTTATGTTAGAGGAAGAAGGGTTAATTTCTCTCCATCAGAAATTAACAAATTTCTTGGAAGATCAAATGAGGATTGCCCTGAACTAGAAGTCACTGACAATGAAGTTTGTCAAACCATCACAGCAAGACAAGTCAAGTGCTGGCCCTTGAAAGGCAAGCTGAATGCCAGCAAACTAAGCATGAAATTTGCCATCCTGCACAAGATTGGTGCAGCCAACTGGGTCCCTACAAACCATAAATCTACTATCTCCACAGGATTGGGGAGATTTATTTATGCTGTGGGAACCAAGACTGAATTTGACTATGGCAGGTATATTTTTGAACAAACTCTAAAACATGCTGGTAGCTTTGCTGTCAAAGGCCCTATTGCCTTTCCCTTCCTCCTGTGTGGAATTATCCTTGCACAGTACCCTGATATCCTGGTGGCAAGAGATACTGCTTGCAAAAGAGCTCCTGCTCTTGGGTTACACTACAAGCTGTTTCAGGGATCTCATGCTCCTGATATTGTCATAACATCAGCTGAGACATCATCTGTGAAGACTCAGTCCAAAACATCTGATGTTATAGCTGTATTGAAAGAGACCTGCAAAGAGCTGGAGACTAGGAAAAAGACCCTAGAAAACCTAATTGCCAGGTTAGAAAAGGAGGAAGCTGAAGGAAACAGAAGGGAAGAGGGTGTAGAAGATGAAGATCAACTCAATACTGAAGAAACTAGCTCCTCTGAAGGGGACAGTACTTAAAGGTTGGTGGAGTTGTTGCTGGTTCCTGGTGGAGTTTGCAAGTGTGTTCAGATTTTAGTTGTTGTTTTTAATACTTTTGGGATGACTGTATAATTTTTAAGAACATGTATCTTTGGCCCATTTGTGGCTAAAGAGGGGGAGATATTATTCTGTGGTCAATTACTGTCAATTACTTGATAGACATTCTATTTTTCTGCAGTCATATTTATTCTGCTGCTATCTATCTCTGATTGCTTAGGGGCTTTAGCCAAAAATCTGCCAAAGGGAGAGTTTGTAGTTGTTTAGTTATTGGCATGCATTTTTGGTAAAACCAGGTGTGTGAATGTCATGACTAATGTCATAACATTCTAGTTTATTAGGTACTGATTTATTAGGTACCTTTGCAGAAAAATATTGTCATACAGGTGCTGCTGTTTATGAGTGTGTATCTGAGCATTTTGCAAAAAGATCACATTTACCAAAATTAGTAGACAGGAATTCAAATGTCATAACAAATGTTAAGACATCCTGTTCTGAACTAATAGTTTTGCAGTTTGGGTAATTCTGAGTTTTTTCAGGAAAATGACTCAGTCTTTCCAGAACAGAAAATCTCGTGGACTTGGGGTTAATCTAGCTCAACCCTAACCTGGTTGATAAAGTCCTGTGACCAAGTCTTAAGGTCAAACGGAATTAACCCTAGCTTTTTGTGGAAACCCTAACTGAAGATGCAGCTGCTATATATTCAACAGGGCTGCTGTTTGGAATTTATCCCTTTTTGACAGAAGATCATTTAGAAGCTGTATAGTTTTAACTATTGTAATCCAAGCAAGTATCATTGTGATAAGTGACTTGGAATAGGTTTTAATTGTAAGGGTTGTGTATCACTCAAAGCTTTGAAGCAAGAGTGTTTTTGTGTCTCTTGACTAAAGCTTTGAAGCAAAGTCAAGTTAGGTTTATGTATCACTCAAAGTTGTGAAGCAAGAGTGTTTGTGTTGCTTGATTAAAAAGCTGTGAAGCATAATCAAGTGTATGTTTTGAAGAGTGTCTTCATTAAATCATTAGTCAATTGTTTTAAGTATCACTGCTGTGATTGAGGGGGAGTGAGTAGAAACTCAGGTTTAAGTTGTACTTAGATTGAAGTTGCATTGGATAGGTCTTAAGTGAAGGAGATAAACTGGTTGGTTTATTCCTGAATTAATATCTCTTATAGTGGATTTCCTCCCTGGCTTGGTAGCCCCCAGAGTAGGTGTTGTTGCACACTGAACTGGGTGAACAATTGACTGTGTTCTTTACTGTTTTTGTATTTACTGTCTTATAGAAAGTCAGATACGGTGTCATAACATTGAACGTGACATTGAGTATCTGCAGCCAGAATTTCAATTTGATTTTCAATCAAATCTTTTTGCATATTTTTTATTGAAAAACCTTGCCAAATTTGGAGATTTTGTCCCCTTGATGTGTACACGAAATCTCCAGCACATGTTGACCACTTTTGCTTCACAAAAAGATTTAGAAATCATATCTTGGTATTTTCCTACAATTAAATTAATTAAATGAATTAAAATCAATTAAAAATCCAATTAATTAATAAAAATAAGAAAATAATTCAATTTAATCTCAATGGGTCGTGCATAGGCCTTGGACAAAGTTTCAAGAAGAAATTTGAGGCCCATTAGCAAAAATGATGTGTTTTGAGCAAAGTTGACTTTTGCAAATTCATGAAAATTTCCCAACTTCTCCAATGCATATCTTGCTCAATTTTGATCATATGAACATGTTCTTGGACATTTTGGAAAGGTCTTGAAGTCCTCTAACCAATGCCTTTGGTCCCATGTCATTTGGATTCACCAATCTCAAGTTATGGTCTTTGACTTAAAGTGCCTTTTTGTTGACTTTTGAAATTGACCTATAATGTAGAAATTGATAACTTTTTGTGAGAGCATTTCTTGGACTTGGAATGTGAATATGAGTTGTAGGAAATGTCATCCTCTTCAAAATGAGAATTGGATGGGATTTTTATGATGAACCATGAAAAAGTTATGCCCTGGTCAAGATATAGTTGACTTTTCTACTGTCCAAAAATAGTAACTTTTGCATCTTAATGATTTTTGAGCCATGTTTGAGGAATCATGATCAATACTTGATCAAATGATGATTGTGAGCTCAAAATAAGATGTTGACCAAAAATTCTGACTTTTGACTGCCAAATGACCATTTTACCCCTGCAGTTGACTGTGAAGCAAATGGGACTTTTGACTGTGCAATTTGATGATGTGAGTCTTGAAACTTGACATGTAGATGCTTGGCAATGTATATAGGCCTATGGGACTTGATTGAGCCATTGAAAACCTCAAATTCCTTGAAGGAACCAAAACCCTAATTTTGACTGGCTTAGGAGGATGTTTGACTGGGCAACCCCTTGATCCATTTGAAGATTGATCTTGACAAATCTTGAAGAATATGGGAGGGAAAATTTTGGGGTACAACACCTACCAACTAATGGTACGGATAATACTATCTCCAAAGGAGAAGGAAAATAACAAAAAATACTTTAGTGGGTAAGAACTCTTGAATGCTTGCTCGCAACCCTTTTCACAAAACAAATACATTTTTACACATCACTTTCAAACAAATATTAAAAAAAGCACTTTGTATATGTAATACGGTGGGAGAACTAACTTGGTTTTGCATTTTATCGCAAATGTGTAGATAGCAAGAGTCGCCACCGACTTTTCTTTTATCCAATAAGGAAAGGGTGAAAATAACAGGAAAGACCTTTGAGATTTTTTGAGTTCGGGGGGTAAGTTATGAAAAGGGAAGATGTTAGCAACCTTTTCATCCGTAGTTATCTATGGACTCTTAATCGCTAGCTCACTTTGAAAATGCTTTGTGTATGTGTTTGAAAATATTTTGAAAATATGCATAAGTATGGCAACTTTGTAATGATTCATGTATCAGTTAGGAATGCGTACAAAGTGTTTGTTTTTGAAAATATTTCAGAAAAGTGTTTGTGAAAAAGGATATTTTGAAATGTGTGAGCAAGCGATTACGAGCGATCTACCTACTCAAAAGTCTTTCGTGTTATTTTACTCCTTCCTTAGATAGTGCTACCCTACCATTAGTTAGTAGGAAGCCCTGTCGTTGGATGTGAAGGGACAGGCGAGGGTCATCGTACAGTCATAAAGGAAACTCGTAGGGGTGTTTTAGCAATCTATCGTAAGGGACTAAGATCGTTTACCGAAGGAAACATCGTAAGGGTCATCGAGGGACTACAATATTTTTAAACGAGGGTCTTTGCTAAAGCGTCCCCACGTTCGAGGGACATGACTGTTTTTATTCGAAGGTAACAAGTGAGGTTACCCTAGAGGTGAGTGTGTGAAAAGTGATTCAATTCAGTTATTTGATCTTGATTAGGGTTATCTAGCATTTTGTTTTAGATCTTTCCATACAAACCCTAATTACTAGCAGTTATAAGGAAATCGATAAATTGCAAAAAGTAAAGGTGCGGAAATCTAACTATTACAGGGCTTCGAGAGCAGGGGTACAATAATAAAACTGGGGGAAAAGTAAATCCTAATTAAACTATCATACTGTAGCAGATACATAATTGGGAAAAAGCTAATGCTAAAGTAATACACGAAGCGGTAAAAAGGAAAAGAAACAAAAAATTTGTTTAATGAAAAAGAAATTTGATAATTAACCTAAAAACTAGTTAATTTGATATACAAAAAAAAAGTTTAGTAAAACCTAAAAAAAAGAACTAAATTAATTTTAATTAAGAAAAAGAGAAATTAATTTAATTAAAAAATGATTAGTTAAGTTATTAAAAAATCTAAAGTCTAAATTAATTTTAATTAAGCAAATTAAAAAAAAACAATTATGTTGTATAAAAAAGTAATGATTAAAGATAAAAAAAAAATTGGGCCTGAAGGTAGTAAATTTGGGGGGTATGGAGAGCAGCATCTCCAAGGCCCAATTAGCTTGGTCCTCCTGATCCAATGTGGGGGACTAAGGATGATGCACTATGAGGAAGTGCTGGTGGAGAGTTGGATGTCATTGATGTTGATCTGATGATGATCCAATGTGTAGAACTGAATGAGGGTGCACCATTACAGTAGCATGATGCACATAGAATAATTTTCCATCCTTCACTTGAACGGTGACAAGTGTCCCAAAGGTGGCGACACTTGTCACCACCGTGTCGGTCCTTGTACTTATAATGTTAACAAAAGAATACACAACAAATAGATGTTATGTGGAAATAATAGATAAAAATAAACAAAATATTAAGAACTATCACTCTTCTCAAACTTTCGCTCTCTTGTCTTTATGTTCTCTCATCTCTCTCTGAAGAGAGCCCTCCAGAGGCAATGAAGTTGTCGCGCCAGAAATTTCCCCGGGGCGGCGGCTGCGGTGGCAGACAACAACCTGGCTCTGACCTTTAATTTCCTTTCATCATTCTTTTCTTCTCTCTCTTCTGATCACTATTTAGCATTTGATTTTTCAGGGGATGACCAATTTGGCGTAGATCTTGAACAGGGAAACGAAATCCTAGCGGCTCCGATTTGGCTTCTCAGGATGTTTTTTGGGTGAGATCACTCTGAGATTTGTTCCTCTTTCTATATATCTCTTGCAAACGATTCTATCTCTTCCTCTCCATTTTCGATTTCTGAAGGGTTGTGTGATTAGGGAAGATGATGATAACTCTTAGGTTCTGTGTTTTTGCGCAACTTCTATATTATGTACAGTGGCTCTGTTTCTCTAAAACTGTGCAATGATTGTTCTCTTATATTGATGCACTTAGAGTTTCTGCGTTGCTGGACTTTCTGTCATTGGGCTTTTTGATATCTGTTTATATTTTCTGATTTCTGTGATGTTTTTCTGAGAACTTTTTGTGGATTTGAGTTTTGATAACAGGCTGTGAAATTGTTTTCCGGGCTTTTACGAAACCTGATGTGATTTTTTGTGAATTTTGTATTGCTTGTTGCTTGGGCTGGAGTGTTGCGATTCTATACTTGCATTGTTGTTTTTGAATTACTGCAGGAAATACTTATTTACACCTCTCTTTGTGAACCAAAACAAAATTTATGATTTGCAATAGAGGTTCCTTTGGGCCTATGATTATTCATTAAATTTTTGACTTGGTTGTGAAAATGCATGAGGCCTTTGTGTTGCATGTGAACATGATTGAAATGACCCCTATATTCTAATTCCTTCAATCAAACCCTAATGATGAAGTTATGGGAAAAAACCTTCTCGTAAATTTCTTCTTATTTAAGTTTCATTGATTGTGTTCTAACCATTTTCTTTTTTCCTTGTTTTATGTTTTCATGTGATGAAGGATGAGAGGAAGATGATTGGTCTTTGGCGGGAAGAAGAAGAATTTGTGGCTTGACTTGGAAAATTGGAGGGAGATTCAAAAGAAAGTCAATGAAAAGTCTCTTTAGGAATCATAAGTTTAGACTTAGGAACATGGATGATTTTATAGTCTTGATGATGTAATTTTAAACTTAAGAACTAAGAAGCTTGAAACCCTCTTGTAACAAAAAGAAGTGGTGATGTATGAAGCTAAATAGCATTTGAAATGTTCTTGCATTCTTTAGAAAGTAAGGATACTTTGTAGAATTTGTAATCAAACTTGGATCTTTGGTAAATTTGGATGATCTTGAATGAATTTTGAAAGAAATTAATAGGAAGTAATGAATTTGAAATACTTGAAGTACTTGGATATGAAACTTGCAACTTGAAATGAAGTAAGTTTATCCCTTCGTTTCAAAGAGAAGTCACAAGAAAATGTGATTTATCATAGGCATGAAAACCACTTCTCTTGATTTATCACACTTGATTTCCTCTTTCACTAATTCCAAATTTAAACTCACTTAAATTGCCGTGAAAATGATGCTTGAAACAATTTTCAATTTTCAATTTTTTCCACGCACTTAGCATGTCTAAACTTATCAAATGAGCCTTCAATTTTCAAATTCTAAACCAACTTGTATTTGTAAGCAATGAACAATTGAGAATAAACAAGCTTTGATCATAATAAATCCCTTGCAGTGATGAAGATAAGCTTTGACATATCTTGATGGAGAAGATTATACCTTTGAAATGATAACCTCTTGATAATCATGCTTCAATAATCAAAGTCTTAGCACAAAAGCCAAAAGATAGGAAAAGTTGCGACCCATTGCCAAACCCTTGCAATCCTGAATCTTCTCATAAAACAAAGAATCCATTGAGAAACCATGAGGTATGAAAAAACCTTGATAGCTTGAGTAGACAGAAGAATGAGAATATGAGATTCATCTTGGACTGATTGACGACACAATCAAATTTTGTTGCTTGAGGAGAGTTTGAGAAACAAAATAACCTTGATCCCATCATGATGTATGAAATGAATATGATGAAACATAAGCCACTAAAAGTAAAATGAAGAGGACAAATTTTAAGGTACAACAGTATACATTCTTGAGGATTGATGCAAGGATTATTGCAAAGTTAGCCTTACATTGGCATTTCAAAATACTTTTAAACAAATCACACACACAAAGCAATTTTTAAAAGTGAGCTAAGCAATTAAGATCCCGTAGATAACTATGGATGAAAAGGGTGTTAACACCTTCCCTTTTCATAACTTACCCCCCGAACTCAAAATCTATCAAAGGTCTTTCCTGTTCTTTTCACCTTTCCTAAATATTGGATAAAAAAAAGTCGGTGGAGACTCTTGCTAACCACAACATTTGCGATAAAACCAAAAAGTCAGTTCATCCACCGTATTACACAAGCAAATCATTGGATCCTTGAGGTATCTTTACAATATCAGGCTAGATACCTGTCAAAGTGTCAAATTGTTGAGTAGATTTATGGAGAAACCCCAAAAATGTCATCTCACTACTGTGAAGAGTGTGTTGAGATACATAAAGAGTACAGTTGATCATGGTTTGCTGATGCCAAGCCAAAAGAAGACCAACACAAATGCAGAGGTATATGTCTATGTTGGTTCAGATTTCACTGGAGATTAAGACGAGAAATAGAGTATTGCTGGCTACATATTCATGATCGAAGGTGCTCCAATCTATTGAAACTCAAGAAAGTAAAGCATCATGGCTTTGTCATCATGTGAAGATGAGTACGTGGTTGCATCATATGTAGCATGTCAAGTAGTGTGGATAGAGATGCTGCAAGAAGATTCCAAGATCATGAAACCTAAGAAAACGAAGTTGTTTGTGGATAACAAGTCAGTCATCGACCTAGCCAATCATTCTATGTGTCATGGTCGAAGTAAATATAAAGAGACAAGGTATCATTTTTCTAAGGATAAAGAAAATAAAGGGAAGTTTGAACTTGAGCATTACAAGATAGAATGACAACAAGCTGATATACTCTCACAAACCCCTGAAAAAAGTCATGTTCAGTGAGCTAAAGAAAATTATTGGAATGAGAAGTCTCGAAAATATGAATTAGGTGGTGTGTTAGAAGTTGTAATTTATTGTTTTGTAGAAAGTCTGTATTCAATATAGGTGTGTTCGACCTACTCGAAGTAGTAGAAGTCAGATGTATTCGACAGTCGAATACAACATATAGTTCTTATGTCGAAGCCAAAATATAACTTTGTATATTTTAGGCTTAGGTTGTATGTTTTAAGCTCGAGCCTTGACCGACTATAAATAGACATGATGTTGTATAGTTTAAAAAACATTTTTAATAGTTTCACAAGGTTGAAATATAATTTTCTAATTCTCTCCTTTCTCTCTTTAATCTTTCTTGAAAATCCTAATTCTTTCAACAATTTGTCTAAGTATGTAGGAGTTTGCAAAGTTGATATTGTAGAGTTGTTTATGAAGGCTTGACGCAAGTGTAGGATAAAGATTATAGAAAAATGGAACTCTGTATTGATAGTATAGATGTGGTCACAACTCTTACCTTCACAAACTCCAAAATGAGAATTGGTTGGGGCCTAATCCAAAGAATAAAGTCCTTGATAAATCGTAATTGAGAGTTTTGAATCATACACTTATACCGTGAATATAACAAATGTGCAGATACATTGGTGAATTTAAATGTGAATTTAAGTGTCCATGTTAAAAAGAGGGATTGTGTGAGTATTTGAGTTCATGCCCGTCCTATTTTTAGGAGTTAATTTTTCAATAGATTGTTGTTTTTTGGTTGTAAGTATAACATTATATCATTGAATTTTTGGAAAATCATTTTAAGTATGAGAAAAAATATTTTGTAACAACAGACTAGTTAGTAATGTAATTCAAATCATTAGTTTTTTCATTTTAAATTTCAATTTGTTAGTTTAAATCAAAATGTGTCATTCGAATCAAATCAACTAGTCAACCAATCTTTTATAACAGGATTCAAATGTTTTTACATAAAACAAAGTAAAATGAAAAAAGTTAGCCACTAACTAGCTTGATTCAAATCATATCAAAGTATATCTTTGAATCACATAATTCGAATAATGTCTTATGTCATTCAAGAAATTTAAACCATATGCGGTTTTGAATCACATGATCAGATGAAATAGTTCAAAAATATATATATAGATGTTTAAAACATTGTATCATTTCAAATGTGGCTAATATAACACCCAGAAATCACTTTAAACTAAAAGAGTAAACAATGAATGACAAGTTACATAACACATGTTTTGGCTACAGTTTGAACATGTTTTTTACTCATCTTCCTTCTCTTTCTTGAGGTCTGTGTCACTGTTTACATCAAACAAAAGAGTAACATTAAAACAGATTTATGTATCTTCCATTTATATCTGAGAAAGATCCAATAAAATGGGAAACTATTAGCGTTTGTCTATGCTTTCTCTTTAGTATCATGATCACCAAAACATAAAAATGTTAAAAGTATTTAATATATACCTTTGAGATCTGATCCACCTTGAGAGTTGATACAATTGTACTGTCTCATTAGACATATGACATATAAGAAGATGTATGTTCCGCGGTTTGACCACCCAAGCAAACCGCATGAATATTCCCGAGTAAAGACACATGACTGCACAATTTTATTATCGATCCATATATAGTTAAAAACAAAGAAGTTGTGAGTTCAAAGCATATCCAACTAATAAATCATCATTTTATCTTGGTTTTCAGAATTCTACCGAAAAAACATATTCAATTGTTCTGATCAACTACAAATATATCTATTAATGCCAACTAACCTGTAGTCATATTGCCAGATATCTTTTCCGGTGGTTTCTGAGTATCCATTACAGCCTAACAACAATTACATAATAATTATTTATTTTGTTTTTTTATAGAAATCTAAATAATAGTTTACTTTGTTGAAGAGAAGAAATGAAAATTGTTACCGCAATAGGAAGACTCCAGTTGAAAGTAGGACCCCAGAAATGAGTGGTTTTAGGACCAATTGGACTGTTCCAAAACGAGCGGAGGGCGTTCATATTGTCCGTTGCCTGCACAATGGAGACAAATTTATTTTTGTTATTTTTGTTTTCAACTTTGCTACTATAACCAAACATCAACTTTATTTTCACAACTACCTGCAAATTAGGAACTCAATTCAATTCAACCTATCTCCTTGATTCATTTCAAAGCCAAAACTTTCGATGAAAAACACAAACCTGACAAGAATATCCTTTCAATATTATTGCTTGTCTTTGGCTTGAATTCACCAAATTAGCCTTCTATATTATTTTATTATATCCATTTACCAACACGCATTATTGTGTATCCAATTATTTTCAAGATAGACACAATCTTTTTTAAATCAATTCAAACACTTCAATTTTTTTAAAACATAAACTTGAAATATATCAAAACCAATCCTAATTTTTAATTCTAAGATTGGAACAATATTGTTTTTTAATGTGTTAATGTGTATAAAATAATAATAAAAATAGTGAAAGTTGGATGTGACATTAAGTGTCAAAAATTGAATGTTTTAATAACACAGCCTACATATCAAACATTACTATTTTATTGAATTAATCTTTTTAGTATTCAAATTTTTACCTTGTTTTGTTGTTAGCATTTTAACCCCACATGCATAAAATTAACTTAAATTAGATTTTTTACATTACTTAATTTCAGATTATAAATCTAAACACATCTCCATTACAAATGTAGTAAAAGTAGTTGAGTGAAAGATATAATATAACCTCTAGACTTTTAAGATCTAATTAAATTTGTCTTGTGATTTTCTTCATAAGAAAAACTATAATTCAATAACCATAACTTCTAAATACTTAAAAATGTTTAACTTGTCGTTCTGCATAAAGTATTTAACTGACACGTAAGCTTGTTATTTATACATACTATAATTTTTTTTTAAAAACTAACTAAATAAGCATTTCTAACTTTCAAAAATAAACTTAAATAAAAAAACAAAAATTAAATTAATTTGTAACAAAAAATATTTGATTAGAAAATATTATAGTACAAATAATCATGATGGTATTTAAAAGAGTGTAAGATAAGTTATTTTAAACTCGTATAATGTGGGTTATTGTGGAAGATTCAAAATTTATTATAATTAAATTGTAAGTAAATAATATTTTATAAAATAATTATTACAGTTAAGTTATGATTAAATATATAATTTATTACAATTAAATTGCAAACTTTCAAAATTTTAAGATACAGTTATATTATTTTCGTTCGATAATGAATGGTCAATTTGAAATAAAATAATATCTATGATTTATTTCAAATTTTAATATATTTTTTTTAATTCTATCCTCTAATTAATAAAAATTTCATCATTTCTAATATATTATAAAGATATTATAAGAAAAATATTATTTTTTCTCTTATGTTTATATTTTTTTTTAACTGGTGTGAAATAATAAATCAGATGATGGAGGGAATATAAATAGTTATAATAGATTAATTAAAAAGTTAATAATATAGTCACCTGTATCATTTATGGATGTGTACTAGAGCGATTCTTTAATAAGATCAGCCTTGACGGGAGAAGATGATTGATATATTGAGAATAGTTACCTTTGTGAAGAGAAAGATAGGACGATTTTAAGAATGTTTTAGAAAAAGATAGATGGAAAAAAATACTAATAGTTACTAGAATGAGAAAGATTAAAGCTCAAATGTAGCTAATCCCATTCAATTCCAAAGAAGGACGAGAAGTGTCCTTGGATTGGGTGGTTGTCCCAAAAAATAGCAAGAGCAAAGAATAGAATACACAGATTTCAGAGTTTGGATAATATTATGCCAGGTTCACGTTCATTGTCTCCAAAGGTATGAGTTTATTTTTGTTGTCCATTACAAAAACCATTTAGAATAATTTTTTATTAATTATTTTTAAGCAAAATATATATATATATATTAGTCTCTTAACTATATTTTTAATATTGTTTTCTTAATTTTTTTTCGAGTTTTATTTTAATCTTTTTTATTTAAATAGTAATAAAAAAAATTTAAAATTCATCGCTAAAAAATCTATTACTAATTAAATAAAAAGAATTAAAATAAAATATTTTAAAAATTAAGAGAATAAAATGACACGAAACGAAATTAAAGAATCAATATAAATTTAAACATATAATTAAGAGATTAAAATAAATATTTAGCTTTATATTTAAGAAAAACTAAAAATTGACTTAAATACCACTTGAGATTCCCACGTGAATTTATAGAAATATACTAAAGGGGAAAAACATGCGAATGGTAATGAAAAAAAAGCCAAAATAGTGGATGCCGATGGAGATATGATTGATGGGAATTGGGAATAAATAATGATACAATTAATTAATGATAAAATTTAAAAATATTATTATTATTTTTCAGACATTCTTAAAAAGTTGTGATATTTATAAGATTTTTTAAGGTATTTATCGAATCTTTACAAGTAAGTCATTTTTCTTTTCGTTTAAATTATGTTCTCTTTACTGGTTATTTAAGATTTATATTGTATTTTTAGGTAAAATTGTGTATTTTTATAAATATTTTCAAAATATCGTTAAATCTCATATATCACATGTATTTATATTGGTTTTTTTTTTTAAATTCGATAATTTTTTTTTTAAATTCGATAACTAACATGTAATTTTACGATAAAAATGCATGCATGTTGAATATTTGTAAAAAAAAAAAAAAAACTCTAAAAATGCATGTTGGTTACCGTATTTTTTGAAAATTCCTGTAAGACAATGTAAATGTCTAGATATTTAAAAAAAATATGGTAGTCATCTTGTTTTTTTTTATTGTAGTGAGGATCAGAGGAAGAGACGACATGCTTACTTCTAGATGGACTGATAGAGCAAAGAGAGAATATGCAGTGAGTTGTCGAGTAGGGGCACATGACAAAGATGATTCTCATATTCGGGTGGGTAGAATATTCCCATCAATTTTTACTTTAGGAGAGTTGAGCAGTCACACACACCTTCTACTCTTTGACGTAGAAGAGGTAAAGTTGGTCAGGGAAGAGATCTTGATGCAAACTTGATGGTGTTGTTGTTGATGATGTAGAGACAACAACTCAGGAGGACATAAATACTCAGATTGAAACGAAGGTGATGGCTCAGACTAACATAGAAGTGGTTGCTAAGACTGACACAGAGGTGGAGGCTCATACAAGCATGAAGGTTACGGCTCAAGCTGATACAAAGTCGTTTATAAACACAGATGGGGAAACTCCTTGGAGGGCCCAATGACCATACCTTGCTCACCATGTATGTTGATCATGCGATATTTGTACTATGGTGGAGAGAGGTTATTCAGTAATCAAAAGTAATTATTGTTTGTGTCATATCCACAGGGACTGATGTGATATCACAATTGTTCAACAGTTAATATGTTTTAAGTATAGAATCAGAAGTTATTTTGATTGTAAAAGTAATGAAATATAAGACGGTATTTGATAAAAAGAGTTTCACACATAAGAGAACTTGTTGTGATTAGATTTCATCCACCAAATGCGTATGTATTCATTGATCACTTTTATATATAACTTGGATATTCATTATTATCTTCACATACCGCTTATAACAGTGTTTATGTCTAAACTCCTGCTGAGATTTCTACTAGATTGTTTAATCGATGATGTCTCAATCTATTAAATAATCTAGTAGCATTAAGGCTTGATAATTGAAGTGAATATTGAACTCTAAGTCTATGTCTAGTAATTAGAGTTTAATGAGATTGTTGTACCCTAAAATTTGGCCACTCATTTCTCAAGAATTTTCTCACAAGGTCTTCCACGACTCAAGTTTACAGCACTGATACATCAATTTAGATTTGGAATTGGCACAAGGGCAAAATGATCAAAATGCACACTGAAAAGTAAAAATTTGACTTTTTAATCAAAATCAAGTTTCAAGAATCACAGTTCATCAAGACATGGTAGAATATGAAGTTGGTTCATCTAAGTGTTAAGAAAATATGATAAGTTCAGAACTTTTGGCCAGATTTTTATCATGATGCAAGATGACTCAGGAAGAACTTCTGACACAAGAGTTGTAGATCTTAATGAGATCTAAAACATTTCAGAACAGAACTCCTCCTAGAAATGTTGGGATTTCATGTTATAAATCCTTGAAGACACATCCATGAACCTAAAACACTTAGTAAATTCTGAACATTTCCAAGTCAGAACTTGATTATAACTTCTGGACCAGTTTTCACGTAGGTACAATCAGAGTTTGCAAAAATGATTCAAAGAGGGGTTACAAAGCACGTTACAAGATTTCTGAAAAGTCTGAGAACTCCTTCAGATCATGCTGGAGCAAGGAGAATCAAAGATCAGAAGTTGGACATTTGTTCTTAATCTAAGTTATGTTTATGTTGAACTTCTGATCCAGTTTCCAGCTATGCTGCATAATCTCATGTTGCAGGCCTTCTTGCTTGTTAAATATCATCATAATTTAATGCTTACACCAAATTTTGAGTCCTTATCCCAGTGTCTAAGCCATCATCTAAAGGATCTTCCCACGTATGGCATAAAAGTACCACTGTTGTTCTTGAAAAGCAAACTTTTGTACAAAGTTTATTTTGAGCCCATACTTTACTCTGTTTCTGAGTGTACTTCCCCACAAATCATGCCTAAACTCAGATTAGGCGTGTTTAAAGCTGCTAACCACCATACCTTGCCTTGAAACATGCATGTCTAAACTTGCTTCAAAAATAAGTCAACGATCCATAACACATGATGGCTGTACTCCTGACTTCTCCAAGCTTCTAAATCTTTTACCTATAAATTAAACTTCATTTGCAAACTGAAGGAGGATTGTAAAAAATCCCTGAAACCCTGCTGAAAGTTCCCAAGAACCTGAAACTGCAACACAAACACAAAACCTGCTAGTTTCTGATTTTTGCGTCCAAACTCTAATTTTCCTTGTGCGTTTCTTGGCCAAATCATCCATACAGTTTCTGGTATACATGTAGTAGCTTTCCCAACTTCTGTTTTCAAACTGTAATACAGTCTTCACCACTCTCCATTTTAAAAAATTAGAACTATGCATCTTGACTGCTCCAGAGCATTCCAACCATCCATAACTCAAGTTAAGGGTTGCTTTAGCTTTCTGAGAACTTGAGGAAGCTGACCAGAACATCACAACAATCTGAACCAGGCTCTAACTCACAGAACAATTTCCAGCTGCAAGGTAAGTTTCTTCTGATTTTCATCTCATTACTTAGGCATTGTTAGGCTTGCAATTTCAAAGACACAATGTAGATATCATGGCTCTGGATCTGTATATATTTATAAATTTCATTTATATGGCCTAAGTAGAGAGGATTTTAGATCAAAACTTCTTGAGAAAATTAGGATTCAGAATTAAGATTAGTAAAATTCATGCTTGCCTCTGGTTTATAGTTTTGATGATTTGTATTTCTGAAACCATGATGAAATTTGTCATAACTTCTATGTTTGCATTTTCCATTTTTGTTGAGAAATGACTAAGTTGCAGATATTCTAGCTGGCGCGAAGAAGAAGATGAAATTCATCATCAAAACTTACTTTGTAATATATGTTTATGTTTTTGCTTCTAATACCGGATGTACATCCACCCCAGTGGTAGAGAGTGCGCGCATAAGGCATTAGTGTTAAGGGTCAGGGGTTATAGCCCCAAAAACATCTTTTATATTTATTTCTTAACATTTTTACCCTATTATTTGTCAAACAACATTTCTGGACCAGAACTTCTAGATAACCCCCCCCCCCCCCTCATTTGTTCGTCAAAATAGTACTCCTGGACCAGCTCTTCTAGATATTCTCATCCAACAACATCGTCACCTCACTTACCCGTTAACAGAACTTCTAGCCTTCCAGTAACACTAGAACTTCTAGGTTTCCAGCTGCATCAGAACTTCTAGGCTCTCTCAACAATCAGAACTTTTAGGCTTTCCTTTGTTTCCAGCATCCCCAGAACTTTAGCGCGCCTGGATCCAAAACTTCTGGCCTTCCCCATTTCTACTAACATTTTCTTTCTGATTTGCAGCGCGCCTGAGTCAGAACTTCTGCTCTCTCTTATTTCTATTCTTTCGGCAACACGCTGACTCTAACTCTTATTCTATTATTATTTTTATCATCACTTTTATTTTCATTAATCAAAAAACACTTTATATTCATATACTTTGCTTTATTTCTTTTAAAACAAAAAGACTAAAAACATTTCCTTAAGAAAATTTATTTCTTCTCTTAATAAAAACAAAACAAATCTATTTTACATTTCAATTCTTGTACATTATTTCAATATGGTTGTAATAGATAATTAGGACTTTAATTTCTTGCAACTCCTATTTGTAAGTTTGTACACCCCATCACCAAGTGATTTTAATAGTGTAGGATATTTACTTTTCGCAATTTATCGCTTTCATATAAATGCTAGTAATTAGGGTTTGTATGGAAAGTTAAAATCAATACTTAGAAAGGCCTAATTCAAGATAAATCAAGCATGAAATATAAACACTTTCACACTTGCACCTCTAGGGTTAACTCCACTTGTTGCCTTATGAAAAATGATCATGTTACGCATGTGAGGCGTCTTAGCAAAAACAATCAAAAAATACAAGATCATAGTCCCTCGATGACGCTTCGAATGTTGCCTTACAAATGATCTTAGTCCCTCAAGAGAAATACTAAGATATCTCACAACATTGCTATCATGACTAAACAATGACCCACGCTCGTCCCTTTACATCTAAAGATAAGTCTTCTTACCAATCAATGATAAGATAGTAATATCAAAGGAAGGAATGAACAAAAGACGTTTTGAGTAGGTAGAACGTTCTTAGTTGCTTGCTCGCAATCCATCTTCAAAATAAACATCTTTTCAAACACACCAAACACTTTCAAAAACATAAAATATTTTCAAAAGTCCAACACTTTGTATGCATTCTTATAGAGACGAGAATCATTACAAAGTTTGCCTAAATGAAGGCGCTTTTCAAAAATACTATCAAAACCCATCCCAAAAGCATACTTTCAAACAAAAGAAAGGATCTAGCAAGCAACTAAGAGCGCATAGATAACTATGGATGAAAAGGGTGCTAACACCTTCCCTTTTCATAATCTACCCCCCGAACTCAAGAAAATAACCTCAAAGGTATTTCCTGTTCTTTTCACCCTTTCCTTTATAGGATAAAAGAAAAGTCGGTGGCGACTCTTGCTATCCGCAACAATTGCGATAAAATGTAAAACACCCAAGTCAGTTCTCCCACCGTATTACAAAACTGACAACTCTGCTGGGGATGAAGAATAAAAAGTGGGGTTACCTTAGAGATGGATCATTTTAAATTGTTTTCCTTGTATGCTTTGCTTGCTTTACTTTAAGGGTTTTGTTTTGGGTCTACTTGTAAAGATCCTACACCCGGATCTGGGGCACCTTTTAGGTAAGTAGCAATAGATCGTTGGGACTGTGTGGGGTATACCGACACGGTTGAAACGATAGCTACGTTGGTGTGATACATTTGTTGGTACCGGTAGCCCTTGAGTAGTCAATGAGAATACGAGGCCTCTGTGTGGTGTCATGAAGCACCAACTGACCTTAGAACCTTTAGTTGAACAACTTGGCCATTAGGAAGTAGTGAGATAGCCAGCTTTTGTGCAGTCCAAAGTTGGTTGATACTCGATACTATGCTCATTGAGATCAGACTTTTTGGACATTTCGGTCGCCAATAAAGAGGCTTGTGCTGAAACAATGCTCGGTGAAGAAATATCAGTGATATTGAGATTCCCAAGAACCCATTTACTTTCTAGGACAGGTTGAACCAACTATACTACAAGAGGGTACTTACCTATAAACTCCACGCAAGCCTGAACCTAAGGCTACTTGTGTGACTTGTTTCTTTCATTGTCTAAAAGCTTAAACTCATTGCAGGGCTTTTTTTGTACTCCTTGCAGGACTTGTTTGTAGTCATTATCCAATAACTCAGATTTCCTGCAAGGCATACTTGTTTTCATCACCTTACGTTTTTTGCTTGATGTATAGCATACACATCATAGCATTATACCATTGCATTTCCTTAACCATTTCAAGGATCTCAAGGGCCTGTGATGCAGGTTATGATGAACTAGACGTCTAGCAAGGGGCAAGAGGATTTATTTTCCTTTAGCCAATGCTGTCAAAAGACCAAAACAGGACAATTTGAGTTAGAAGTTATGACCCACTCGACATGGTGAGCTTGATTCTCGTAGAAGGACCTTCAACGATATGAAAGTTCTTCAATCAAAGATGCAGTTGGATTCTAATGTTTTCTTGTGTTTACCCCGCGAGATCCTTGAAAACATTGCATGCATGTCATTACACAACAGGTCTTCCAGTACATGTTTCTCATTTTCTCGCTGTTTATTTCAGCAAGGAAAATGGCTCTCAAACAGAACGACGGAGATCTCCAAACTCAAGATGCTCAGTTCAAGGAAATGTTCCTAAATCTATCCAAGGGGCAAGAAGAATTGAAAGCACTCCTGGCTGGGAACTTGACCGAGAAAAATCCGGACAACAGCAAGGATGACCGGTTGGAACAACTACAGGCTGAGATGGGAATGATGAGAATCCAGATGAGTAGTCAGATGGATCTTATCCAAAGTTTAGCTCGGGAACAAGAAGAGTTGAGGATTCTCATCAACAAGCTTTATCAAGACAGATACGACCGTCTGAGGCAAAATAGTAAAGCTTGGGGCCTAATCAATGATCAATCTCTCTTGGAAGATAGGGAATTGGGTGACATGTTCGTGCAGGAGCATGTTGAAAATAAACTCAGGAGCGCTAAAATTCAAGGGACTTCATCTTCAAGTACTCATAAGAGATCATACAATGGAAAGAAGGAGTCCAATACTCCGTACGACCAGAAGAACCACAATAAGAGTAATCTAAACCAATCTGTGGGGGTGGTGTGTATCTCTAATTCAACGCTGATGCAGCAACAATGACAAGCCAATCAGCATAAGCAGGACACGCCCAAAAGGCAATTCACAAAAATCAACATGTCCTTAGCTCAATTATTGAAACACATGTTGAAGATGAAGTTGATTACATTGAGGGGTCCTCCTCAGAGTCCCAATACCTCTGCTCCTAGATATCATCCTGACGCAATGTGTGCATACCGTTCCAATAATCCTGGACATGATACGAATAGATGTTGGGCATTGAAAAATAAGATTCAAGACTTGATCGATGAAGGAGTGCTAAAGTTCACACAAGATGATCAGACTGAATTCTTCTTCCATCCCTCAAAGGCACACCACCTGAAGTGACAAGTTCAGACAAAGAGGCTTTTGTTCATTTGAATTTTCAAGTTGTAATTTTCTTTTGATTGTTCGAACATTTATTTATGTCAAACTTTGTTGTTTCATCAATGAACTGCATATGTTTGTCTTGAATTAATTCATTTGTTTTCACTATACTTAAACTGTGCTTTATTTCCTTTTGGTGATATTTAACTTTCGATTAAAAGCTGTAAGCCTTTATAGGGAGGATGACGAAAACGATACCACAATCTCTACACTATGCTTTTGAACAGACCCCGCTGACGATGTATAGGCATTGTTTCAAATCCTAAACAGTGGAGTTATAAGGAAGATAATCCCTAGTAAACCCCTTTGAGCCTAAGAAGTTGGAGTTTTTATTTTCACATAAATTAAAACCCTTAATCATAACCTGGGGCAGGGTAGTTTTCTCAGTTAATTCAAATATGCATTTAGTCGCAAGCTCTACTTTCATACACGACAAATAGTGTAGAAGATGCCTTCCAAAAGATAGTGATGGTTCCACATAATCGTCAAGACAGGAAGTCATTATCTCTCAAAATAAATGTTTGTTAAGTCAAAAAACTATGAAGGAGACTTAAGAAAAACTGGGGCATCCCGCTGACTGTAATCGTAAAGGAAACAGTTCAGGAAAAAGCAGGGATAACAAAATATTAAAAAAAAGAGGTCCTATAAATCCTCAACAAAAAAAGAAAAGGTTACAAAAATGACTGCCTTCTCAAACAAACGTTCAATTTCTGAACCATCACCTAGTATCAGAGCAAAGATTCCATACTCAATTGGGATCTAAATGCACAATTAGTTGGGCATAGGATTGAAGAACATCACGAAGAACGGGTTGGGTACACATAAAATTTGAGCCTTTATCCTTTGTTTCTTAAACCGTGAACCAGACTACGTTATAACCCTTAAAAGTCCTAGCTGAAGCATGGGTTAGTTCGAAACCATATTGTTACAAAAGGTATCCTGACTCCTGTAGGGTTCGCTATAAATCTGGAGTTGATATCACACTCTTACAAATTTGTTTGTTTTACTAAAAATGAATTTTTAAACTTCAAGACAGATATAAGCTTTGCATTTTTTAAAAAATACCATTGCTTTCATATGACTATTTCTTCAAACAGCAGAGAAATTCGCAGATGAATATTCAATGGACAGCAATCCTCCCAATGAACAGAATCACCTCAGGTGGAAAGACATTCTAGTGATAAGCCTTACATAATCAGAGAGGGGCATAGCATGGTGTCCAGCTAATCTGGGGAAGTCAAGTCAAGATTCTAGGAATCTCTCAAAAATACCAAATAGCCAGGGGAAGATCTCCATCTGAATCACTTGGGGCATTGGACATGAATTCCAACATCGAATCATGTATGATCAAACAAACATCTTTTGGCAGTATGGAAACACTTGCTACTAGGGGCAATGACAAATCTCCCACAAAGTCCTTTTCATAGGTTGATCCCCAGCCAGAGTTTCAATCAATGAAAACTTCTCCCCAACTGAGTTGATCTCAAGAATCCTCGAGGAGTTCTGCAAAAAGAAAACACCGCTCCAATATATTGGCAACAAGGTTTATTTCCCTAACAAACGACAAGATTCCCAGGCTTGAATTTGCCTCTCAGACTATCACAAATCAAGGGACCACAACTCCTCTTCCCCCAGTAGACTGCTCTACAATCCCCAATGAGTTGCTGCAAAACCTGGGAGACAACCAAATAACATTTATTTTCTTTGTCCCCAACAAGTTGTTAACTCCCTTTCTCTTCCATCAAGAGATAGCTCCCCAGTAGAGCAACAGACAACTAAGACTCCTGAACTTTTCCCCCAAAATGGAAATCAACACTCTCCACAGAGGTTTCTTCTCAAGCAAAATCAACACCCCCAGGGGATTTCTCCTCGAACAACAAAAACATGAATCCCTAGTGGAAACGTTCTAAGCAAGGTTTGAAGATGGGCATACTCTTCATCCCCAATGGTCATCCGGGATTCAACCTCTCAAAAAAACTCCCCATCATTTGTCAAGGATTTATTTTCCAAGACAAAAATACATTCCAATAACATTTCGCATTTCATGCATCATATTACATACATGACAAGTGCATACGACACAATCTCATTTATTTTGAGAATATCATTGCACCATGCATATCATACATCATGGCATTGCATGCAGCTAACTCTTTACCTTTTCAGGAAAGATCAAATCAATAGATGGCTATCATCAACGATCTTCAAAAGGTCAGAGATTAATACCTGAAACCAGACAGGATAACTATCTCAAACGACCAACCTTTTCAAGTTCCAGATTAATACCTGTAACTAGCCAAGAGAACTATCTGTGGATGATCAACTGTGGATTAATACATGTAACAAGCCAGGAGAACTATCCACATGAGGAGATTGAAGATTAATACATGTAACAAGCCAGGAAAACTATCTTTCTTTCTCAAGTCAGAGATTAATACCTAAAACCAGTCAGGACAACTATCTCGAGGACCAACAGAAACAAGTTCCAGATTAATACCTATAACAAGCCAGGAGAACTATCTGTGGACGGTCGATTATAGATTAACACCTGTAACAAGCCAGGAACGCTATCTACATGAAGAGATTGAAGATTAATATATGTAACAAGCTAGGAAAACTATTTTTCTTTCTCTCTCAGGTCAGAGATTAATATCTGTAACAAGCCAGGACAACTATCTCAGCGACCAACCTTTTCAAGTTCCAGATTAATACCTGTAATAAGCCAGGAAAACTATCTACATAAGGAGATTGAAGATTAACACTTGTAACAAGCCAGGAAAACTATTTTTCTCTCTCAGGTCAGAGATTAATACCTGTAACAAGCCAGGACAACTACCGCAGCGACCAACCTTTTCAAGTTCCAGATTAATACCCGTAACAAGCCAGGAAAACTATCTACATAAGGAGATTGAAGATTAACACCAGTAACAAGCCAGGAAAACTATCTTTCTCTCTCAGGTCAGAGATTAATACCTGTAACAAGCCATGGCGACTATCTCAGTGACCAACCTTTTCAAGTTCCAGATTAATACTTGTAACAAGCCAGGAAAACTATCTTTCTTTCTCAGGTCAGAGATTAATACCTGAAACCAGACATGACAACTATCTCAATGACTGACAAAAAAACAAGTTCCAGATTAATACCTGAAACAATACAGGACAACTATCTGTGGGAGACCAATTGTAGACTAATACTTGTAACAAGCCCGAAAAGCTATCTACATGAGTAGATTGAAGATTAATACCTGTAACAAGCCAGGAAAACTATCTTTCTTTCTAAGGTCAATACCTGTAACGAGCTAGGACAATTATCTACACGACCAGCTGAAGCAACCCTACCCAGGTTCCTTCTCCTTTCCAGATGCAGTTTTAAACGGACTCATCATAAAGCAACCCTACCCAGGTTCCTTCTCCTTTCCAGATGCAATTTCACATAGATTCATCCTGAAGCAGCCCTACCCATGCTTCCCTCCCACATGTCTCCTAAAAGCATCCCTACACAGGCCCATCATAAATAAAATAATATTCAAGACCTCTGTTGGTTCAGTTTAAATCGATCAATGGTTTATCCTGATTCCTTTTTGATAGACACTTTTTCTGGTTCAGATAAATTGCTCCCAAGATTTATTCTGATTCTTTTCCAGTTGAAGTCAAGCTTAGACTTAGTCTAATTCCTATCAACAATTACCTTTGGATAGCATCTATAAGCCCATCTCTGACAACTCTCCATCATCTCTCCAAATGGCATCTTTAATCCCATTCCCCCACAGTCAAATAACACATCATCGAGTGCAAATTTCTGGGCACTTTAGTGTTCAATCATCTTCCACCTTCAAGTCATGAATGGCGGGCTCGCCAATCTAACTCTTCAGGTTTAAGAAGATTGAACAGGGGAAGCTGTTGTACCCCAAAATTTGCCCTCTCATTTCTCAAGAATTTTCTCACAAGGTCTTCCGTGACTCAAGTTTGCAGCACTGATACATCAATTTAGGTTTAGAATTGGCACAAGGGCAAAATGGTCAAAATGCACACTAAAAAGTCAAACTTTGACTTTTTAATCAAAATCAAGTTTCAAGAATCACATTTCATCAAGACATGGAATAATATGAAGTTAGTTCATCAAGAAAATCAAAAGTCAAAATTACTTTGGAAAAGTCAAAGTTCTAAACACTTAGAAATTTTTCTAAGTGTTAAGAAAGTATGATAAGTTCAGAACTTTTGGCCAGATTTTCATCATGATGCAAGATGAATCAAGAACTTCTGAAACAAGATTTGTAGATCTCAATGAGATCTAAAACATTTCAGAACAGAACTCCTCCTAGAAATGTTGGGATTTCAAGTTATAAATCCTTGAAGACACGTCCATGAAACTAAAACACTTAGTAAATTCTGAACATTTCCAAGTCAAAATTTGATTACAACTTCTGGACCAGTTTTCACATAGGTACAATCAGAGTTTGAAAAAATGATTCAAAGAGGGGTTACAAAGCATGTTACAAGCTTTCTGAAAAGTCTGAGAACTCCTTCAGATCATGCTGGAGCAAGGAGAATCAAAGATCAGAAGTTGGACATTTGTTCTTAATATAAGTTACGTTTGTGCTGAACTTCTGATCCATTATCCAGTTATGCTGCATAATCTCATGTTGCAAGCCTTCTTTCTTGTTAAATATCATCATAATTTAATGCTTACACCAACTTTTGAGTCCTTATCCCAGTGTCTAAGCCTTTATCCAAAGGATCTTCCCACGTGTGGCATAAAAGTACAATTGATGTTCTTGAAAAGCAAACTTTTGTACAAAGTTTATTTTGAGCCCATACTTTACTCTGTTTCTGAGTGTACTTCTCCATAAATCATGCCTAACTCAGATTAGGCGTGTTTAAAGCTGCTAACCACCCTACCTTGCCTTGAAACATGCCTGTCTAAACTTGCTTCAAAAATAAGTCAACGATCCATAACACATGATGGTTGTACTCCTAACTTCTCCAAGCTTCTAAATCATTTGCCTATAAATTAAACTTCATTTTCAAACTGAAGGAGGATTGGAAAAAAGCCCTGAAACTTTGCTGAAAATCCCCAAGAACCTGAAACTGCAACACAAACACAAAACCTGTTAGTTTCTGATTTTTGCATCCAAACTCTAATTTTCCTTGCGCGTTTCTTGGCCAAATCATCCATACAGTTTCTGGTATACATGTAGAAGTTTTCCCAATTTCTGTTTTCAAACTGTAATACAGTCTTCACCACTCTTCATTTCAAAAAATCAGAACATTGCATCTTGACTGCTCCAGAGCATTCCAACCATCCATAACTCAAGTTAAGGGTTGCTTTAGCTTTCTGAGAACTTGATGAAGCTGACCAAAACATCACAGCAATCTGAACCAGGTTCTAACTCACAAAACAATTTCCAGCTGCAAGGTAAGTTTCTTCTTATTTTCATCTCATTACTTAGGCATTGTTAGGCTTGCAATTTCAAAGACACAATGTAGATATCATGGCTCTGGATTTGTACATATTTATAGATTTCATTTATATGGCCTAAGTAGAGATAATTTCATATCAAAAGTTCTTAAGAAAATTAGGGTTCATAATTAGGATTAGTAAAATTCATGCTTGCCTCTGGTTTATAGTTTTGATGCTTTGTATTTCTGAAACCATGATGAAATTTTCCATAACTTCTATGTTTGCATTTTCCATTTTTGTTGAGAAATGACTAAGTTGCAGATACTCTGGCTGGCGCGAAGAAGAAGATGAAATTCATCATTAGAACTTACTTTGTAATATATGTTTATGTTTTTTCTTCTAATACCGGATGTACAGCCACCCCAGTGGTAGAGAACTTTTATGTTTATTTCTTAATATTTTTACCCCATTATTTTTCAAACAACATTTTTGTACCAGAACTTCTAGATAACCCCCCCCCCCCCCCCCCCCCCCCCCCCCATTTGTTCGTCAAAACAGTACTCCTGGACCAGAACTTCTAGATATTCTCATCCAACAACATCGTCACCCCACTTACCCATTAACAGAACTTCTAGCCTTCCAGTAACACCAAAACTTCTAGGGTTCCAGCTGCATCAGAACTTCTAGGCTCTCTCAACAATCAGAACTTCTAGGCTTTCCTTTGTTTCTAGCATCCCCAGAACTTTAGCGCGCCTGGATCCAGAACTTCTGGCCTTCTCTATTTCTACTAACATTTTCTTTCTGATTTGCAGCGCGCCTAAGTCAGAACTTCTAATCTCTCTTATTTCTATTCTTTCGGCAACACACTAACACTAAATCTTATTCTATTATTATTTTTATCATCACTTTTATTTTCATTAATCAAAAACACCAAAAAATACTTTATATTCATATACTTTTCTTTATTTCTTTTGAAACAAAAAGACTAAAAACATTTCCTTAAGCAAATTTATTTCTTCTCTTAATAAAAACAAAACAAATCTATTTTACATTTCAATTCTTGTACATTATTCCAATATGGTTGTAATAGATAATTAGGACTTTAATTTCTTGCAACCCTCATTTGTAAATTTGTACACCCCATCCCCAAGTATTTGTAATAGCGTAGGATATTAATTTTCCACAATTTATCGCTTTCATATAAATTCTAGTTATTAGGGTTTGTATGGAAAGTTAAAATCAATACTTAGAAAGCCCTAATTCAAGATAAATCAAGCATGAAATACAAACACTTAGACACTTACACCTCTAGGGTTAACTCAACTTGTTGCCTTGTGAAAAATGATCATGTTACACATGTAAGGCGTCTTAGCAAAAACAATAAAAAAAATACAAGATCATAGTCCCTCGATGACGCTTCGAATGTTTCCTTACAAATGATCTTAGTCCCTCAATAGAAATGCTAAGATATCTCACAACATTGCTATCATGATTGTGATACGGTGGGAGAACTGACTATGGGTTTTGCGTTTGTATTCGCACTTGTTCGGTTGAGCAAGAGTCGCTACTGACTTTTTATTTTATCCTAAAGGAAAGGTTAAAAAAGCACAGCAAAAACCTTTTGAGATTTTTCTTGGGTTCGGGGGGTAGATTATGAAAAGGGAAGGTATTAGCACCCTTTTCATCCATGGTTATCCATGGGCTCTTAGTTACTTGGTTTTTTAGATCACTTGCCTTGATTTTCGATTGCTTGAAAATGGTGTGTATGTGTGTGTGTTTTTGAAAATGTTTTGGAAGAAGATGCCTTGTCTTAGGCTACCCTTGTAACAATTCTTTACTCAAATGTTTTACAAAGGTGTATATCTTTTTGAAAAGATGTTTCAAATGTTTTTGAGAGTTTGTTTTGAAAGTGTTTGTGGAATGTGGTTTTTGAAAAGAAGGCAAGTGTTTTTGCAAGTTGATCTCAAGTAACTAAGAGTTTTGTCTACCCTATTGTACTCAAAGGTTTTCTCTATGTTTTCAACCCTTTTTTAACAATTTTGTTCCACCATTGAATTTGACGGACAATCTTGCGTTTAGGAATTTTAACGGGACGGGCGCGGGTCATCTTATGGACCATGAATGCAATGGTGCCAAGTGTCTTTGGCAATTTGCTTTGAAGGGACTATGATCATTCCATTTAGGCAACATTCGAAAGCGTCATCGAGGGACTTATGATCATTTGAATTTGTTTTGCCAAAGATACTCGACGTGCAAGCATGGCCCATTTTGGAAGGCAACATGTGGGATTACCCTAGAGGATGCAAGTGTGATTGTGTATTGATTTCATGTATTTGTCTTGTATTAGGTTATCTAGCGTTTGATTTTATGTACATGCAAACCCTAGGTCTAACCATGGTATAATTCAAAAGCGGTAAATTGCGAAAATGTAAAATCTACGCTATTATAAAATAAGTATCCGGGAGTGGGGGTACAGATTTACGAATGGGGATGAGACTTAGGAACGTAGTGTCCAATAGATTACAACCAAATCGAATTTGCGATCAAATGTAAATGTAACGAATACCAATGTATAAGATAAGCAAATTTGTATATGAGCAATGTAAATGTATTGTATAAGTGTACGTGTATACGTGTACGCGTGTATGTAATTATTTACAGGTTAAGCTATGATTTTAAATGAGTATTATTAAGTATTGTTTTGACTTAAAGAAAAATTAAATGTTTCTTTAATTTAATTAATAATCTTGTATATTTTTTAATATGTACAAAAAAGAATGTTTTAATTAAATGTTTTAAATTCTAATTAAATTATGTATAAAAAATGTATCTTTATTTATTATGTACAAAATTTCTAAGAAAGGAAAATGTATTAACTTAAAAAGAAATTATGTACAAAAAGAATTAAAAGAAAAAAGGTGTTTTCAATTTTAATTATATTGTGTAATAAAAAAAAGTATTTTTGTGTATTTGTGTTTAATATATATTCGAAAAGAAAAATGTTTTAAATTAATTAAATTAGGTATATAAAAAAGTGTATTGATTATGTACAAGAAGAGTATTTTTAGAAATAAAAGAAAAGTATTATCTTAAGAGAAAAATCAATATTCAAAAAAGAAAATGTAAGTTTAATAGTAAGGGAAAAAAATATTAGTTTCATGTGAAAAAGTATTATTAATGTGAAAAAAAATGTTATGTTAATTTATTGATCAAAATAATGTGTTTTAAAAATCTAAATAAAAGGGTTTGAATGGGCTTGGGCCCAAGCAGAAATAAAAAGAACAAAGAAAAGAAAAGGGGATGTGTTTGTTAATTTTGGCAACCGGGCTTAGACGTTTGAGAGGGAAAGGCCCATTAGCAATTTAACACAGTTTTCCCTTAGGGTTCTTGAGTTTCGTTTCAGTTGGGATTACGCTTAGGGTTTTGTGAGCAGCGGCGGCGTCGTTCGCTCGTTTCACTTCGTCCGTCTTCATCCTCCTCAATGCTGAGATGTAACCCTCCGCCCAGAGCCACCATGCCACCTCCTCCTCCGTCTACCCTCCTCCATGGGTCATTCACGTTAGGTACGAAAATTTGTTTTCAGTCTCGTTCAGAATTTCTTTTCGTCTTGCATGCTATGGTTTCACATTTATTTGATTTTGTTTATTGATTTACGCGAGGTTTTGAAGAAAGGATGAAAAAAGATTCTACCTTTGCGAAGGATGAGGAAGGAGGCACTTGGAGGCTTGACGAGCGGAGGGGTTGCGCGATGAGGGCTTGGTGCTAGCTTGGCAAGGATATCTGGTACTCTTTGTCTCACTCTTGGTTTGATGATGACCTTAAACTGAAAACCCCTTTTTTTTCTTCTTCTTCCTATCGCCCTGTTTACATGCCTCTGTACGCTTTTGTTATCTCTCTTCTTCGTCTCTGAGTTGCCTTGGATGTTTCTGTTTGGTTGACTTTGAATTGCCTTTGAACGTATGCTTCTAAATGTTGATCTTTTTATGCCCAGTGATGAAGAAATTTTGAGGGTCTTTGTTGCCTTTGAATGCTAGTTAGGGTTTAAGCTTATTTGGAACCTTTGGGTTTTGAAAAGCTTAGGGGTTATTGGCCTATGATGAAGCTTTTCTGAGTTCACTTCTTTCCTCTTCTCTGTTGCCTGCCTTGCCTTATTGTTTGTTTATGGCCCTGATGCTTCTTTGGCTTGTTAATGCTGCCTTGAATATGCTGAGATTGATGCCTTTTGATTTGCCTTTGAGCGTTTGTTGCCTGTGATGAAAATTTATGAGGCCTGATGCTTGACTATTCCTTTGAACATGCTATGGTTGAAACGTTGTTTTGACTAGCTGGACTTCTTCTTCTTTCTGCTTTGCTTCTGCCTATTGATACTTGGTTGCCTAATGATGAAGAGATTCTGAAGGCATTTTTGTGGGTTTGGGAAATTGGTTTTACAGGTTATGTATGTTCTGGTTTTTAGCTTGGCCAAGGTTATGTTACTATAGCTTAGGCTTTGAAAATGGCTATGGCTTTGGAGATTTCACAGGTTGTGAGGCTTTGAGGCTCTGGCTTCAGGTTAGGCCATTGACAGGTTATCTGGTTTATTGTTAGGCTAAGGTTTCAGGGTGAGTGTTTGGGCATATGTTGAGTTGAATGTTTGGATGTATTTGGATTAGGCTTGAAGCTGGACAGATTTTAGCTTGTTTATGCTTTTTTGTCTGAGTTTGATGATAGGCAGGTTTAGAGCTTCAGCAGGTTTGAGTCTTGACAGGGTTTTGAAAATGGTAAGGCCTTGGGTATTTGTTTGTGTTGGAGTTGAATGGTACCCGTTCCTGGTTATGGCCTCTTGAGGTTTTTTAAGCTTATGGCTTTGGGAACTTGTTCTATATCTATTTGACAGGTTCAACAGGCTTTCGATATTTTCTCTAAACAAAACAGGTTTAAGGTCTTTCCTTTTAGACTGGAGGTTTATGCAGTTTCGTCCCTTTTTTCTGTATTGGTTTGCCTATTTTTCTTTTATCCACTGTGTTTAGTTTTTGTTTTATATTATATTTCTTCCTGCCTAAAGCCTACACCTGCTTTCTGTGCTCTCTTTTTCTTCTCTCTCAGTACAGTTTGCATTAAAATAATATTATGCTTTGTACTTTTCTTTTCTGAAAGAGCCACTTTGTTGGGAAATGATGAAAAATGAAATGGTTTGCTTGCATATCAATTTTCCTCTGCATATTTGTCCCTTCTTCCAGATTTTGTGCTTTTGACATCTTTCCAAATCTTTTGAATAGCTTTGTGACAGTAACTTGTACTTTGACAATTTTTGGATGGTTTGAAAGTTGTGATTCAGTTTGGACTTTCTGTTTGTATTGAACTATGCAGTTTGACAATTTTTGAATTGTGCAATTTGACTTTTGTGCATTCATTTTTAGCAAATAAAAATTCGTCCCTCTTTGTGAACCGGGAGAAATCCCGTGATTTGCAGAGAGGGTTAACTGATCCCAATCAGTGGCTCTTAATGATGAATTTTATATCTGTCTCTTTATTTATTTATCTGCTATTTGACTTTTCCTCCTTTCTTTTTGCAGATAAAAAGTTGAGTGGAGAGGGGTATCACTAAATGAAGAATGAAGAATTGGGGACTTAGGAATATTTAAAAAAATAGGATAGTTTTATTTTCAATTTAATCATTGTAACTATTATTATTATAAATACCTCGTAAATGAATACTTGTATCTAAATAATAATTGTAACAAATATTTAAATATGAAATAAAAATTCTATTGATCCAGTTAATTCTCTTTATCCCTTTTCAATTATTTACTTATTATTTATAGTTCTTTAAATTAAAATAACTGAAAATTAAATTCCAGATATTTAATCTTTAGAATAATAAATAATCAACTAAACATTGATTCCACGTTGATCAAAATAATGAACTTGGCGCTTCCATCATCCAAAGCAAAGCACAGTCAAACACAATAATTGATCAGACGCATTCCCTTCTTACTGATTTCTTACCAAACACTGTAAATCCAAACTGAATGTATCCTTTGACTGGTTCCAACTGTTGTACCCCAAAATTTTCCCTCCCATATTCTTCAAGATTTGCAAAGAGCATGCTTCAAAATCTCCCCAAGGGTTGCACAGTTCAAGGGCCTCCTAACAGTCAAAAACTAGGGTTTTGGGTCTGGCAAAGAAATTGAAGTTTTCAAGGGTCCCATCAAGTCCCACATGCCTACAAACAAGGTCAAGCATCCATATGTCAAGTTTCAAGACTTACAGCACAAAATTGCACAGTCAAAAACCCTAATTGCCCTACAGTCAACTACAGGGGCAAAATGGTCATTTGACTGTCAAAAGTTCAAATTTTTGGTCAACATCTTATTTTGAAGCCACAAACATCATTTGATCAATTCTTGATCATGATTCTCAAAGCATGGCTCAAAAAGTCTCAAGATGCAAAAGTTTCCATATTTGGACAGTTGAAAAAGTCAACTGTAACTTGACCAAGGCATAACTTCCACATGGATTATCAGAAAAATTTCATCCAAAGCTCATTTTGAATAGAAAGACATTTCCTACAACTCCTCTTCACACTTCAAGTCCAAGAAATGCTCTCACAAAAAGTTATCAATTTCAACATTATAGGTCATTTTCAAAAGTCAACAAAAAGGCACTTTAAGTCAAAGACCATAACTTGATATTGGTAAATCAAAATGACATGGGACCAAAGGCATTGGTTAGAGGACTTCATGACCTTTCCAAAATGTCCAAGAACATGATCAAAGCTTAAAAATTGAGCAAGATATGCCTTGTGGAAGTTGGGAAAGTTTTGGGAATTTTGAAAAGTCAACTTTACTTCAAATGCCTCAAAATTGCTAATGGGCCACATTTTCTTCCAAGAATCATTATCCAAAGGCTATGCACGACCATTTGGCCCAAAGGGGATTTATTTCATCATTTTTTATTATTTATTTGAATTTTTAATCACTATTAATTCATTTAATTAAATAAAATATGAAAAAAATACTAAAACAAATGCATTTGAATCTTTTTATGCAGAATTTGCTCTCATTGGTCATTGAAGATTCGTGCACACCCAAATTGGAAAGATTGGCCATGATTGGAATCAAAAACACATGAAAAAGATTGAAAAAATATTCATGGAAAATCAAATATTTCATACATCAATGCAAGGATCTTTTGGCTCAAAATTCAACGCTAATTCATCACTCATATAAGTCAGAAGCTAAACCTAAAGCACAGGACCTCCAAGCTGCGCCCCATATCAAAAACCAACTTTGCAATTTTTGTGAAAAAAGTGAAAACTGAAAACGATATTGCAGAGAGTTTCAAGACAAAAGAACCATCCCAAAAGCTTCATAAGACATCAAGGAACCTAACTGAATCCTTTTCCACGCTTCCAGCATCAAGAATTGGTATATGGAGATCAAACTGTGTCAAACTTTTTGCATATTCGTGTCTCATGATTAATGCGTTGTTTTCAATTTCTAATGATTGATTTGTGTTAATTTATTCATTCTAAATCTAACCATGTACTTTGATTGAGTTTTCGTGCCCGGTAGGGGAATCCACCATTGGAGCCTTCTAGGTTTTCAGAGGTCACGAATTAGGGGTTTCCTCTTCAGGAAAAATTGAGACACAAGACCCACGCCATTGAAACCAGAAGCTTATGACTAATTGATTCCATACCCCGCGCCTAATTTATGAACAACGATGGCCTATTTTCTATTTTTATGTTCACCACTTAATGGGGGTTTAAAACCCCCGCTATTCAGTTTGTTTTTTTTTCCAGGCAAAGCAAACAATTGGAGAAGAAGGTGATGTGTAAGCCAGCGGTTGGTGCGTTTGAATTTCGCGCGAAAATATACCACTAACCATTGTTTTGCGTTACATTGTTTGTTTATCATATTATACACAAAGCGCGTTGATAGCTCAGTTGGTGGACAAAGCATTTGGTAAACTTTAGGACCTGGGTTCGATCCCCAGGTCCCTCACTTTGTTTCAATATTTTTCTTTCCAACATAATTCTATGCAGCTTGCTTCCTGAGGCCTACCATGCAGCCTCATATCTTGGCTTGCCACACGTCCCATAGCATCAGTCCAATGGTCCATATCCAAAGCCTATGGAATGATTCAGTCAATGCATACGCACATAATCACTAAAAGTCAACAAGGCCAGGAATTCAATGGGCCTAATTACTGGCCAAATACCTCCAACTGGGGTCAACACCCCCAAGGGTTTGCATTTCTTTTCTTTTTTCCTATTTTTTTTATTTGCTTTAATTTGATTATTTCCTTTTAATTCTTTAAATTAATATTCTCATAATATAAAAACAATAAAAATCAGAAACTATAAAAATAATATATATATTTTATTTAATGTTATTTTGTAAATAAACTTTATTAATTAATTTAGTTTTTTAATTCTAGGTTTAATTCTAATATTTTCTTAATAAACTAAAAAAAGAGTAGAATTAGGGTTTTAAATGCTTTTATTCCTTTTTTTCTTTTTTACCCTATTTAATTATTTATTATTATTTTTGTAAATAAAATTTACCATGTAAATAATTAATTAAAATTAGGTCAAAACTAAAAATATTTCTTAATAAATAAAAAATAGTTAGAACTAGGGTTAATTAACTTTTCTTTTTAATTCCAATTTAATTTTCTTACTAAAAATCCATAAATACCAAAAAAACTCAAAAATAACTTCTCTTTTCTCATTAAATTTAATTAATTTCATAATTGTAATTTAATTTCCTTAAAAGGGTCCAACGCCCTCGCATTCCCGATTTTACTGATTCTCGCATTTTATTTTATTTCCTTTTTCATGTAATTCTCCCAAAGCCATGTAATAGATTAATTAGGATATTTATTTTTCGCACTTTATTTTATTTCAAATCGGGTCTCGGATTAATTTGGCGATGTAGACCCGCGCCTTTGTAATAGCGTAGGACTTTTAATTCTCGCATCCTTTTAATTGTTAATAATTTGCATGAAAGAATGAATGTCAAAAATAAAAGCAAAGCGTAGATCACCAATACATGAATAAGACAAAAATATCTGAAAACGACACACAAATCACACACCACCCCTAGGGTACGCCTCACTGTTGCCTTGCCCCTCGAAAGGTGGTCGTCGAGTAGAGGACGTTTTAGTAAGTCCTCATGTCCATGAACATGGCATGAGGGTAGCTTCTAAGGTGTCTTCCTATTGCTCCGGTGATCACCATGTCCCGAACCTTCGAATTGACCCGAACACCTCCAACGGTGGTGCTACCTACCTCTCAATGGTGGGATGGTACTACTTTAAGGACATTTACACAGACGAATTCCTTAGGGTAGGTAGACGACTCTAGATACTTGCTCTAATTTCAAAACAAATCAAAAATACTTTTCACACCGACACCTTTTCAAAAAGCTTTCGAAAGCAACTTTTCAAACACTCTTGAGGACCGATACAAGAGTCGAACTGAAATTTTCAAAGAAACTTTTTTTAAACCCACAGTTGAAAAGGAAACAAACTTTTTGAAAACACAAATGAGCAAGTATCTAAGAGCCCATGGATAACCATGGATAGAAAGGGTGCTAACACCTTCCCTTTCTATAATCTACCTCCCGAACCGAGAGCAATCTCAATAAGGAATTTTTCTGTGCTTTTGTCCTTTCCATTTGGAGAAAATAAAAGACGGTGGCGACTCTTGCTTTCGCGACATTTCGCGAACCAGCGTTAAACAGTCAGTTCCAGATCCACCGATCGCCAGAACTGGCGACTCTGCTGGGGAATAAACTTTTAAAGTGAGGTGTACCTTAGGATAGTTCATAACTGTGTTTTCAATTGTATTGATTTGCTTGCTTTAAATTGTGGGTTGCATGGGAGTTACATAGATCCTAACCCGGATCTGGGGATACCCTGTTTAGGTAGCATAAGCTGTGAGGGACCTGTCCGGCATAGACCGACACGGGTGAAGCAATGGCTACGTTGGTGTGGCACCTTGGTCTGTACCGATATCCCTTGTGTTGCAACGGGGAGAATATGGGTCTTCTGAGGAGTCATTAAGCACCAACAGACCTTAGAACCTTAAATGACACAACTTGGCCATTAGAACAGTAGCAGTATGCTACGCCCATTGAGGCTAAACTCTCGTGATGGTTCTGGCCGCAAGAAAAGATTGCGATGCTGGAGTTATGACCGATTAAGGATAGTCAATGATATTGGGATCCTCTAAGAACCCGGTTACTTTGATAGGACAGGTATGAACCAACAAACTGAAAGAGGGTAATACCTAGACCTCATGCTGGCCTAAACTTTAAGGGCTTGTCTTGTGTGACTTGTGTGCCTTACCATGTTTGCCTTTGTATCTATTTGTGGTGTGTTTTATCATAACATCATAACATCATGAGCATTGCATGCATCCTGCATAAGGACTGACCATTTCAAAGACAAGAGGGTTTCACCTTTGCTCTATTTTGTAGGACACCATGATGCCTGTGCGAAGGAATACTATCCGGTTCAACTTTGTTCACTCACCTGAGTTGCTTGAAGAGTTGGTTAGCAGAATTCCAAATACCACTTCCTTCATCCAGAGGCATGGTTCTCTTCTCAGTTTAGTCACTGCAATGCGAGATCAACAGTTGATGAGTGTCCTGACCCAGTTCTATGACCCTCTGTACCAGTGCTTCACCTTTCAAGACTTCCAGCTGGTCCCTACCCTGGAAGAGTTCTCTGATTTGCTTGGTATCCCTATCTTGGATCAGATTCCCTTCACTGGTTGGGAAAAGACCCTCAGGCTTGAGGAGGTTGCTGCAGCTCTTCCCTTGACACATCAAGAAGTAATGGACAACTGGGTGACTAGAAGCGGAGTTAAGGGTTTCTTGGCCAAATTTCTGATTGGTAAAGCTAACAGTTTCTGGAATGACTTGGACTTTAGGGCATATGAAGACATCTTGGCTCTCTTAATCTATGGGCTAGTCTTGTTTCCTAATCCTGACAACTTCATCAATGTCACTGCCATAAGGATCTTTATGTCTCAGAATCCTGTGCCCACTCTCTTGGGTGACATCCTGCAACAACTTCATGCTCGTACTGCCTGAAGACGAGGAACTCTATGGTGTTGTATCCCTTTGTTGGTGAGGTGGTTTATTTCGCACCTCCCTAAGTTCGTGCTGAAGAACCAAGAAGGAAGAGGTTGGGCTCATAGGTTAATGTCTCTCACTGATAAAGACATCATTTGGACTTTCAGAGGTTTGGATGAAGTAGCTGTTATTGATCGTTGCGGAGAATACCCTAATGTTCCGTTGATTGGTACTCAAGGAGGAATCTCTTACAATCCATGTCTAGCACTCCGTCAGTTTGGAAGGGCCAGAAGAGCAGGGCCTCATGAGATGTTGGTGCCTCACACCAGTTTTGAGTTTCAGGTGGATAGTGACGAGCTGCGTTGTAGGTTCATCAAGGCCTGGGACAGAGTTCATAAAGCTGACCCACAAGAGTTGGGGCCAAAGACTTCTTTACCTATGGAAGCCTACTAGAAATGGGTTCGCATCCATGCTCAGAAATTAGGTATGCCATACGAAGCCGTCAGACCTATCATTCTTGAGTATCCTGACAAAGATGGGGTTCCTCCATCTGTCCTCCCTCCTCAGATACCTACTGATTATGAGACATTAAAGAGGTCTTGGTCGCAATTACGAGAAGAGCAAGATTCTTACCGGGAAAAGTTTAATGAGCAGGAATTGAAGATCCAGAAGCTGACAAAGCAGTTGGAGAATGAGCGAGCTCTGAATGACTACATCCGTACTGAGAAGAGGAGACCATGGGATCAATAAGGAGCTTTGGATGTTCTTTTACAGTTTTATTTCCCTTTTCAGTATTTCCCTTTTATGTAAGCCTAAGGGCAACCTGTTGAACCATTTAAATTTCAAAGTTGAATCTAATGAAGTGTGCTCCTTTTGTTTACAAAGTTGATTCCCGATTGTCTTTGAAAACATAAATCATACGCATTCCATTCATCATGTGCATAGCAGGTTTTCTTCTTTTCAGGTTGCTTACTGTTCTTCGCTGTTTATTTCAGCATCATGAATCCTGACTCATCATCAACCGAGATGTCTATCAAGGCTCTTCAGGCGCAGAACACGCAATTTCAGGAACTGATCATGGGTTTGGCTCAAGGCCAAGAAGAGCTGAAAGCTTTGCTCCTGAAGAAGGAGAAGAAGAATAAGAAGAGAACTGTTCTTTTCAACTCGGGCCAAAGGTTTGGCAACACTCTGCAGAATGAAGAGGCTGGTTCTTCTATAGGCAAGAGCAGTCCCCAAGGGGGAAAAGGTCCTAGTCCAGTAGTCTCTGACAACGAGACTGACTTCAATGAGGAACAGTATCCTCCGGCTGAGGACCGGTATAAGCAGTTGGAAGACAGATTGAATGCTATGGAGATCCAACAAGTTCCTGGGCTGGATTTTGGAGACTTGGGCTTATCTACTGGTGTGATCATTCCTCACAAGTTTAAGGCACCATCTTTCACCAAGTATGACGGGGCGTCTTGTCCCAAGCTACACCTCAGATCTTATGTGCGGAAGATTCAGCCGTACTCAGTGGACAAGAACTTGTGGATCCACTTCTTCCAGGAGAGTCTTTCAGGGACTCATCTCGAATGGTTCTATCAGCTGGATGGGACCAAGGTTCGTAACTGGGAGGAGTTGGCTACTGCTTTTTACAAGCAGTATCAATATAATGCCGACCTTGCTCCTACACGTACCCAACTCCAGGGTATGTCACTAGGATCAAGCGAAGGTTTTAAAGAGTATGCACAGAAGTGGAGGGATCTGGCTGGCAGGGTGCAGCCTCCGTTGACTGACCGAGAGTTGGTAGACATGTTCTTGGGGACCCTATTTGGGCCATTTTTCAATCATCTTATCGGTAACTCATCTGCAGGATTTACTGATCTTATTCTGACTGGAGAGAGAATAGAGGCTGGAATGAAGTCCGACAAAATTCAGAAGGGTGCATCTGCAAGTTCTGAGAAGAAGCCCTTTAAGAAGGAGGCCAGTGCTGTATATGGGTCTAGAAGACAAGAGAAACCTGAGCGCCGCCAGTCTGTCAACGCGGTGATGATTGCTAAACCTGTTGCCGCTCCTCGGCAAACCAATCCTCAAAGGGCTGAAAGACCCAGAAGGGAGTTCACCCGGCTAAGTATGACTCTATCACAAATCTTGCCGCAGTTGCTGTCCACCAACCTAGTGACTGTTAGAGAGGCCCCGAAGGTTGTGAATACGACCTCTCCGAAATACAATCCAAATGCTCGTTGTGCTTATCACTCCGATAGCCCAGGGCATTCTACTGATGATTGTTGGGCCTTAAGGAATAAGGTGCAAGACCTTATTGACGCAAAAGAGATACAGTTTGAAGCGCCTGAGAGGCCAAATGTGGTGACTGCTCCTATGCCCCAGCATGGAGTAAATGCCGTTGATGAAGAGGTATATGCCGTTTCTGTGAATGATGTAGCTACTCCCTTGATGACTGTTAAGAGGAACCTACTGCTGGCCGGTTTATTTTCGGGTTGTAGTGAAGGTTGCCTTTTCTGTGCGGTTTCCCTTTCTGGTTGTCCTTTGCTGAAGTTGGGCATCCAAAGCCTGATGGACAACAAAGAGATTCTGTTCAAGAAGACTGCTGTTCAGTTTGTTCCGGTGGAAGAAGTTTCTGTTGTTACAATCTTTAATAATCCGATCAAGGCTCTCCCGAGGAAGCCGATTAAAATCATGACTGTCGCACCCATTGTGATTACTGTTCCGAGGCCTCTCCCCTATGAATCTGACAAGGCTGTCCCATGGCACTATGGGGCAGATGTGTATGTACATGGAATCAAGCAAGAGTTCAATACTGGCACCAGCATCAGCAACATCACTGGTCCAGCAAAAGTTACCCGCAGTGGCAGGCTCTTCTCGCCTGACATTGCACCACCAACTATTTAAAGACCCCTCACTATAACACCTGCAAGCGTACCTGTTCCCAGTTCTGATCAAGTTGTTTCCCCTGCTGCCGAGTCATCTAATGCTCGGGGTAAAGGGATTGAAGATGAGCCTGCCCGGATGGAGGCGCCAAAATCTGTGAATGCTGAGGCCTCCCAACAAGAGATGGAGGAAATTCTGAAAATAATCAAGAAGAGTGACTTTAATGTTGTTGAGCAGCTGGGGCATACCCCCTCCAAGATCTCCATGCTCTCCTTGCTACTGTGCTCAGAGGCCCATGCTAAGGCCCTGATTTCATTCCTCAAGACGGCCCATGTGCCACAGGAGACATCTATTGTCCAGTTTACTGATTGCATAGCCAATCTGACAGCGGACAATGGTTTGGGTTTCTCGGATGCTGACCTTACTGCCAAGGGAAAGGACCACAATGACGCCCTGCATGTCTCTATTGAATGCATGGGCACTACTCTTGCGCACGTGTTGGTGGACACTGGTTCTTCCCTAAATGTGCTACCCAAGAAGGCCTTAGACCGTTTGGATTGTGAAGGTCTGAAGCTGAAACCTAGCAACATCATCGTCAGAGCCTTTGACGATTCTAAGAGGATGGTTCATGGAGAGGTAGACATTCCTATTCGTGTGGGTTCTCAAGTATTCGACTCTACTTTCTATGTGATGGATATCCGTCCATCTTATTCTTGTCTACTGGGTCGACCTTGGATCCACAAAGCTGGGGCAGTGACCTCTATCTTGCACCAGAAGCTCAAGTACCCCGTCAGAGGGAAGATCGTCACTGTGCAGGGAGAGGAGGAATATATGGTGAGCCATTTGAATTCCTTCAGGTATATTGAGATGGACGGGGAGTTTATTGAAACCCCCTTTCAGCATTTCGAAGAGGTACCTCCAACATTGGCAGCGGCGGAAACAGTGGTCAAAGAGGATGTTCCTTTGAAGATGGCTTCCTTGAAGGATGCCCGGGCTGTGATCAAGAAAGGTGAATGTGCTAACTGGGGCAGGCTCCCTGATTTTACACCTAAAACTGACAAGTTTGGACTGGGTTTTACTGCAGAGGGTCAGAAGGCTATGCGCAAGGCAAAGACCAGAAGACCTCCTGTGCTCATTACCAATCCAGGAGTGAATGCTGTTGGGGACGAAGATGAAGTGGAAGAGTCAGAGTTTGAAAACTGGATCTACCCGACGACTGATGGCGGATTGACCAATTGGACTGCTAAGGATCATACTCCTGTTACTTTTGTTACGCAGTAATAAACTCCTTTGTTTTGTTATTTGTAATAAACAATGATTTAAAACTCTATGGCCCGGTGTCTTACCCGGGGCACCGTGGTTTCATTTGTGAGGGAATATAAATTGTCATCTCATATATCATGAATAAAGTTCTTGGACGTTTTCTCGCATTTCAAATCTTATGCTCCTTTTCTTTCTTTCCACTTCTGCGCATACTCTTCAAAACCTTATGCACCCTGCCAGCCAGATTCCTCCACTTCTGCGCATACTCTTTAAAACCTTCACTTGACCCTAGAGACATACCCTGGAGTTGGGTACGTGTAGGGGCAAGGTCGGCATTATATTGATACTGCTTGTAAAAAGCAGTAGCCAACTCCTCCCAGTTACGAACCTTGGTCCCATTCAGCTGATAGAACCATTCGAGATGAGTCCCTGAAAGACTCTCCTGGAAGAAGTGGATCCACAAGTTCTTGTCCACTGAGTACGGTTGAATCTTCCGCACGTAGGATCTGAGGTGTAGCTTGGGGCAAGACGCCCCGTCATATTTGGTGAAGGATGGTGCTTTGAACTTGTGAGGAATAATCACACCAGTAGATAGGCCCAAGTCTCCAAAATCCATCCCGGGCACTTGTTGGATCTCCATTGCATTCAGTCTGTCCTCCAACTGCTTGTATCTGTCTTCAGCCGGAGGATACTGTTCCTCATCAAAATCAGTCTCGTTGTCAGAGACTACCGGACTAGGACCTTTTCCCCCTTGGGGACTACTCTTGCCTATAGAAGAACCAGCCTCTTCATTCTGCAGAGTGTTGCCAAACCTTCGGCCCGAGTTGAAAAGAACAGTTCTCTTCTTCTTCTTCTTCTCTTTCTTCAGGAGCAGAGCCTTCAGCTCTTCTTGGCCTGAGCCAAACCCATGATTAGTTCCTGAAATTGCGCATTCTGCGCCTGAAGAGCCTTGATAGACATCTCGGTTGATGATGAGTCAGGATTCATGATGCTGAAATAAACAGCGAAGAACGGTAAGCAACCTGAAAAGAAGAAAACCTGCTATGCACATGATGAATGATATGTGTTTATGCAATGCATTTAAGGGTTCGAAAGTTCAAATTTGTTGTAGACAAAAAGGAACACACGTTATTATTAAGGAAACAATTGTGTGGTACATCAAAGCCTCATGGGCAAAATAATACAAAAGCAAATCAATCCCAAAAGACACTACGCATCCTCTTTGGAGCTATGTAGGTGTTGAGATTCCTCTCCTCATGCAATAGGCGGGTGAGCTCCAAGACCTTCTTTTCACTAGCATGTAGGTTGGTCTCAAGAGAATTCCGTTCTTCCTTAAGCTGGATCCAGCTCTTCTGCATCTCTTCCCAGGACGTGGGCATATCAGGATGCTGAATGGTGTAGGACACTTCTCCTTCCAAGACTGGCTCTTTGATCACAGGGAGCATATGAGGATAAGGCATTACTAACTTCTGGGAGCGGGCGCGTACCCACTTGAGATAAGGTTCCAACGGGATGGAGTTCCTGTGCCCCAGTGTCTTACTGTCTATCCTACTTGGCATCCTCCAAGCTCTAATGAATCTCTGGCGAAGTCCTTGTGCATGGGCTGTAAGTAATACCTCCTCTGATTCCAAGTAAAGGAACATTATGGTACTCCCCGCAACGATCAGTGATAGTGACATCCTCTCTGGACCGAGGGAACCAATGTATATCTGCATGTGTAAGAGTCATCAACCGTTGTGACCATCTCAAACCCCGCTCGTTCTTCAAAACGTATTGTGGAAGGTGCGAAATAAACCACCTTCCCAGGAGAGGAGTGCAGCACATAAGGACACCTCTTTTTCTCATGGTTCGAGTGTAACATAAGTGAAGGATATCCCCCAGCAACGTAGGTATAGGATTCCTGGACATGAAGATCTGGACAGCACTGATATCTATAAGCTGATCTGGGTTAGGGAACAACACCAAACCATAGACAAGGAGGGCCACAACTTCTTCAAAAGCTTGTAAGTCAAGGGAGTTCCAACATTCATGGGCCTTCTCAAACAAAAACCTGGCTAAGAACCCTTTGATACCACTTCTAACTTCCCAATGTCCCTTGAGGTCAGATGATTGTAGGTGTAAGGCTTTAGCAATCTCTTCAAGCTTGGGTTCCTTTTCTGTACCGTTGTAGGGTAGTTGATCAAGGATAGGGATCTTCAGGAGCCGGGAGAACTCCTCCAATGTAGGTACCAGCTAATAATCCAGGAAAGTGAAACAGTGATGCAGAGGGTCAAAGAACTGGAACAGGACCTTTATCATATCTTCCTCAATGTTGGTGTTGACCAAGCTGATGAGTCTTCCATGTCTTTCACTGAATGAAGAGCTCTCGGGAATCCTGGATATAAGCTCCTTAAGCTGAGGAGGGATCCTTACAAGGCTGACTTGAATTGTCTTTCTGCGAACAGTTTCCATGTCCTACAAAACAAGAACAAAGATGAAGATTCGAACCTCTGAAATGGTTAGTCAATGCATATGATGCTGCATGATGTCATGATGCTATGATTAAACACACCACAAATATTTATAAAGGCAAACATGTAAGGCACACAAGTCACACAAGACAAGCCCTTAGAGTTTAGGCCAGCATGGGGTCTGGGTATTACCCTCTTGAAGTTGGTGGGCTCAACCTGTCCTATTAGAAGTAACCGGGTTCTAAGGGTCCCAATATCACCAGATTGCTTTCATTGTTCATCGTTTCGATTTAGCCACTGAACTGGCGACCAAAATATTCCAGGAAAGCAACCCTCAATTGAGTGTAGTATCGAGTATCAACCAACCTCGGACTGCACCAAAGTCAGTTATCTCACTACCCTAAAGAGGCCAAGATAGTTCAATTAAGGTTCCTAAGGTCAGTTGATGCTTCACGACACCACGCGGAGGCCCCATACTCTCCTTGACTGAACTCAAGGGTTACCGGTACACACCAAAGTGCCACATCAACGTAGCAAACTATTTCAACCATGTCGGTATACCCCGCACAGTTCCCTCACAACCTTGTTGCTACTTTCTAAGAAGGTATCCCCAGATCCGGGTTAGGATCTATAGAACTCCCAAGACAGTCCCACAATAATAAAGCAAGCAAATCAATACAATTGAAAACACAGTTATGAACTAATCCTAAGGTACACCTCACTTTAAAAGAAATCCCCAGCAGAGTCGCCAGTTCTGTGATCGGTGGATCTGGAACTGACTGTTTAACGCTGGTTCGCGAAATGTCGCGGAAGCAAGAGTCACCATCGTCTTTTATTTTCTCCAAAGGGAAAGGACAAAAGCACAGAAAAATTCCTTATAGAGATTGCTCTCGGTTCGGGAGGTAGATTATAGAAAGGGAAGGTGTTAGCACCCTTTCTATCCATGGTTATCCATGGGCTCTTAGATACTTGCTCATTGTGTTTTCAAAAGGTTTGTTTGCTTTTCAACTGTGGGTTTTAAAAAAAGTTTCTTTGAAAATTTCAGTTCGACTCTTGTATTGATCCTCAAGAGTGTTTGAAAAGTTGCTTTCGAAAGCTTTTTGAAAAGGTGTCGGTGTGAAAAGTATTTTTGATTTGTTTTTGAAATTAGAGCAAGTATCTAGAGTCGTCTACCTACCCTAAGGAATTCGTCTGTGTAAATGTCCTTAAAGTAGTGCCATCCCATCATTGAGAGGTAGGTAGCACCACCGTTAGAGGTGTTCGGGTCAATTCGAGGGTTCGGGACATGGTGATCACCGGAGCAATGGGAAGACACCTTAGAAGCTACCCTCATGCCAGGTTCCTGGATCATGAGGACTTACTAAAACATCCTCTACTCGACGATCACCTTTCGAGGGGCAAGGCAACAATGAGGCGTACCCTAGGGGTGGTGTGTGATTTGTGTGTCGTTTTCAGATATTTTTTGTCTTGTCATGCATTGGTGATCTACGCTTTTGTTTTTATTTTAACATTCATTCTTTCATGCAATTTAATTAACAGTTTAAAAGATGCGGAATTTAAAAATCCTACGCTATTACAAAGGCGCGGGTCCACATCGCCAAATTTAATCCAGGACCCGATTTGAAAATAAAATAAAGTGCGAGAAATAATAAAAAACCTAATTGATCTATTACATAGCTTTGGGAGAATTACATGAAAAAGGAAATAAAATAAAAATGCGAGAATAAGTAAAATCGGGAATGCGAGGGCGTTGAACCCTTTTTAATGAAATTAAATTACGATTAACAAATTAATTAAATTAAGTTAAATGAGAAAAGGAATTATTTTTGAGTTTTTCGTATTTATTGTTTTTAATGAGAGAATTAAATGAAATTAAAAAGTTAATTAACCCTAATTCTAACTATTTTTATTTATTAAGAAATATGTTAAAGGTGAATCTAAAATTAACCTAATTAATTAATACAATTTTATTTACAAAAAATAATTAATATTTAATATGGTGAAAAAAGAAAAGATAAAAATATAAAAGTAATTAAAACCCTAATTCTACAATTTTTAAGTTTATTAAAAAAAACATTAAGATCTAAACCTAAAATTAAGACTAAATTAATTAATAAGATTTATTTACAAAAAAAAATATTAAATCAAATATATTCTATTTTTTTTTTGTCTTTTCTGATTTTTATATTATTTTTATGTTATGAAAAAATTAACTTAAAGAATTAAAATAGAACCAAATCAAATTAAAGCAAATAAAATTAAAATAGGAAAAAAAGAAAGGAAATGCAAACCCTTGGGGGGTGTTGACCCCAATTTAGAGGTCATATTGTAGCAATCAGGCCCAACGAATTTTGGCCCTTTCTGACTTTTCCATGATCATGTGTGTATGCATTGACCGTGACATTCCATAGACCTTGAATCCTGGCTTTTGATTTGATCTTAGTGGCCATATGGCACGCTTAGGTGGTGAACGTATGGTGGACGCCTGGGCTTGTGGGGTACCTGAACGCGTTGCAAAGAAAAATAACAAGAATATGGGGGGACCTGGGATTCGAACCCAGGTCCCAAGGCTTGCCAGCGTTACTTTCCACCAACTGTGCTGCGTTGTTACTTTGTAATGATAATAGATAACAATTAATATATAAAAAACAAAGCGCTAATGCTATGGATCAAAGAAAACGCGCTAAATTTTAAACTACCCTATCACTTGGAGACAAGTCATCGTCTTCCCCATTCGTTCGCTTTTGGCCTGAAAAAAAACAGTTAGATAGCGGGGGTTTTAAACCCCCACTAAATAGTGCATACGAAAATAGCGAATAGAATATGGTGGCTCATAAATTGAGCGCGACTAGTGATTCTTGATCGTTTAAGTGCGCTGAATTCAATAGTGTAGGTCTCATATCTCAATTGTTCCAGAATAAGGAAGCCCCAATTCGTGACCTCTGAAAACCTAGAAAGCTTCAATGGTGATTTCTCAGACAATGCACAAAAACTCAATTGAAGAGCATGGTTAGATTCAGAATGGTTCAATTAGTATAAATCAACAAAGAAAATGCAATGAGGATGCTTAAAATTTGAAACACGAATATGCATAAAGTGTGAGAAATTTTGAGTTCTATGTACCAATTCTTGATGCTATGGGCGTGGAAAAGTATCCAGTAAGGTTCAGTAATGCCTTAGGAAGCTTTTGGGATCAATATTTTCCTTTGAATCGTCCTCCAAGGCAGTTTTCAGTTTTTGATTTTTTTGATAAAAATGCAAACTTGGTTCTTGAGATGGGGCGCAGCTTTCAGGTTTTTGTGCATTAGGTTTTGATCAGTATACGTATGGGATGGATTAGGGTTGAGATCTTGAGCCAAAGGATCAATGCAATCATGAATCAGATATTGGATTTTAATGGCATATTTTTTCAATCTTTTTCCATGTGTTTTGATACCAATCATGTCCAAATCACCTTGATTCTTTCCATATCAGATAGTGCACGAAATCTTGAAGGTATTCTATGCATAAAAAGATTTGAAAAGCATGGATGAGTATTTTTCCCATATTTTATTTAATTAAATGAATTAATTGTAATTAAAAATTCAAATAAATAAATAAAAATGATGAATAAATCCCCTTTGGGCCAAATGGTCGTGCATATGCTTTGGATGATGAATCTTGGAAGAAAATGTGGCCCATTAGCAAATTTGAGGCATTTGAAGTAAAGTTGACTTTTCAAAATTCCCAAATATTTCCCAATTTCCACAAGGCATATCTTGCTCAATTTTTAAGCTTTGATCATGTTCTTAGACATTTTGGAAAGGTCTTGCAGTCCTCTAACCAATTCCTTTGGTCCCATGTCATTTTGATTTACCAATCTCAAGTTATGGCCTTTGACTTAAAGTCCCTTTTTGTTGACTTTTGAAAATGACCTATAATGTTGAAATTGATAACTTTTTGTGAGAGTATTTCTTGTACTTGAAGTGTGAAGAGGAGTTGTAGGAAATGTCTTTATCTTAAAAATGAGCTTTAGATGGAATTTTTCTGATAAACCATGTGGAAGTTATGCCTTGGTCAAGTTACAGTTGACTTTTTCAACTGTCCAAATATAGAAACTTTTGCATCTTGAGACTTTTTGAGCCAAGCCTTGAAAATCATGATCAAGAATTGATCAAATGATGTTTGTGGCTTCAAAATAAGATGTTGACCAAAAATTTGAACTTTTGACTGTCAAATGACCATTTTGCCCCTACAGTTGACTGTTGAGCAATTAGGGTTTTTGACTGTGCAATTTTGTGCTGTAAGTCTTGAAACTTGGTATGAGGATGCTTGACCATGTTTATAGGCATGTGGGACTTGATTGGACCCTTGGAAACTTCAATTTCTTTGTCAGAACCAAAACCCTAGTTTTTTGACTGTTAGGAGGCCCTTGAGCTGTGCAACCCTTGGGGAATTTTGAAGCATGCTCTTTGCAAATTTTGAAGAATATGGGAGGGCAAATTTTGAGGTACAACAACAGGTAACATTAGAAACAGGGGCAATAAAGAGTTGTCTAAGCAATCTAATTGTTCCATCCTCCAAGGTATCAAGGTAGGTTCAGCTGAAGAACATAGCCAACATATCTCAATTCCCCAGAGAGTGAACCAGCAAATCAATGCACTCTCCCAAAGCAAAGCTATTATCAGCCTTAAGGAAGTTGGGTATCCTCCAGCAGATCTCAACATCCCCCAGCACAGTATACGGATATTCTTAACAAGCATCCCCGGCAGTCTTAGTCCTAAGATTGTTCCCCGGTGGTATACCAGACATTCAATGGAGTCACTTCCCCAATACAATTCAAAACTTCCCCAGGAGAGTCCAATCTAGTTCCCTAGGAAAGTTGGGATCCATCTCCCCAAGCAGTAAGCTTATCCCCAGTAGATTCTGAAAGCTTATCCTCGCAGAGCACGAACGCGTCTCCCAGCTTTATTCAAAGAGTTATTTCCCTACCAGGATATAACTGGGTTATCCTCAGCCAAAAGCCACAGAAAGATCGTTCTCGGCAAAGTCTCCTTATCCCCAGCGAAGTCTATTAATACTTCCAACATAACGACGGTATCCCCAGCGAAGTTACCATCAACATCCCAGCAAAGCCCCTCTCTCCCCACAGAGTATTGCTCCCCAGCAGGATCGTTAGAGTACTTTCCTCCCTGCAGAGTAATCCATTCGCCAAGTTTATTCCCCAATGGAGTTATCTTCTCCTACCGGTATTCTTGCAACTATCATCCCCAGCGGAAACAAATATTCTTTTTTTCCAACATCAGCCCAGGAGTGACTTCCCGGCACCCGTCAAGGATTTATTTTCCTAAGACGAAAACATACGTTCATAAACATCGCATTTCCATACATTATAGCATGCATATACGCATCATATCTTACAAATCTCATTTATGTTGAGAACATCATTGCTTGATTCATATCATGCATTGTATATGACTGACCTTTACCTTTCAGGAAAGATCCAGTTAAGTTCTCAGCTATATTTCAAGACCTAGACCGGTTCAGTTAAATCGACCCTAAGATTTTCCTGTTTCTTATCCAGTCAAAGGCCTTCTCTGGTTCAGTCAGATCGACCCTAAGATCTCCCTGATTCTTATCCAGTTGAAGATATTCCAAGACCTAGACCGGTTCAGTTAAATCGACCCTAAGATTTTCCTGTTTCTTATCCAGTCAAAGGCCTTCTCTGGTTCAGTCAGATCGACCCTAAGATCTCCCTGATTCTTATCCAGTTGAAGATATTCCAAGACCTAGACCGGTTCAGTTAAATCGACCCTAAGATTTTCCTATCCAGTCAAAGGCCTTCTCTGGTTCAGTCAGATCGACCCTAAGATCTCCCTGATTCTTATCCAGTTGAAGATATTCCAAGACCTAGACCGGTTCAGTTAAATCGACCCTAAGATTTTCCTGTTTCTTATCCAGTCAAAGGCCTTCTCTGGTTCAGTCAGATCGACCCTAAGATCTCCCTGATTCTTATCCAGTTGAAGATATTCCAAGACCTAGACCGATTCAGTTAAATCGACCCTAAGATTTTCCTATCCAGTCAAAGGCCTTCTCTGGTTCAGTCAGATCGACCCTAAGATCTCCCTGTTTCTTATCCAGTTGAAGATTCCAAGACCTTGCCTGGTTCAGTTAAATCGACCCTAAGATTTTCCTGTTTCTTATCCAGTCAAAGGCCTTCTCTAGTTCAGTCAGTTCGCCCCTAAGATCTCCCTGTTTCTTATCCAGTTGAAGACATTCAAGATTCTCTCAGCGTTGCTGTTGAGGTTGTAATCGCCCCAGATTCTCTCAGCGTTACTGTTGAGGTTGAAGTCGCCCAAGATTCTTTCAGCGTTACTGTTGAGGTTGAAGTCGCCCAAGATTCTCTCAGCGTTACTATTGATGTTGAAGTCGCCCAAGATTCTCTCAGCGTTACTGTTGAGGTTGAAGTCATCCAAGATTCTCTCAGCGTTACTGTTGAGGTTGAAGTCGCCCAAGGTTCTCTCAGCGTTACTGTTGAGGTTGAAGTCATCCAAGATTCTCTCAGCGTTACTGTTGAGGTTGAAGTCGCCCAAGATTCTCTCAGCGTTACTGTTGAGGTTGAAGTCACCAAGGTTCTCTCAGCGTTCCTGCTGAGGTAGTAATCGCCCAAGGTTCTCTCACCGTCCCGTTGAGGTAGTAACCATCCCTGGTTCATTCATCACCTTTTGAAGCTCCATATTCAATTCCTGTAACCAGTCAGGGCACATCTACAAAGAGTTTGAAGACCAGCTCCTGTAACAGGTCAGGTAATCATTTTCTTTTTCAGGTACACAAGTTCTCGCTAAGGAATCTCTTATGCGATCAACACCCAGATGGCATCTATAAGCCCATCCACCTTCCATCATCTCTCAGCATGGCATCCATAAGCCCATCATCCTATCCATCAATCTCCGAATGGCATCTATAAGCCCATTCCCACCATCACTACTATGTGAGCGCAAATTTCTGGGCACTCTAGTGTTCAATCATCTTCCACCTTCGGATTACGAAAGGCACGTCAGCCAATCTGCATCCTCAGGTCTAAGAAGATTGAACAGGGGCAACTGTTGTACCCCAAAATTTTCCCTCCCATATTCTTCAAGATTTGCAAAGAGCATCCTTCAAAATCTCCCCAAGGGTTGCACAGTTCAAGGGCCTCCTAACAGTCAAAAACTAGGGTTTTGGGTCTGGCAAAGAAATTGAAGTTTTCAAGGGTCCCATCAAGTCCCACATGCCTACAAACAAGGTCAAGCATCCATATGTCAAGTTTCAAGACTTACAGCACAAAATTGCACAGTCAAAAACCCTAATTGCCCTATAGTCAACTGCAGGGGCAAAATGGTCATTTGACAGTCAAAAGTTCAAATTTTTGGTCAACATCTTATTTTGAAGCCACAAACATCATTTGATCAATTCTTGATCATGATTCTCAAAGCATGGCTCAAAAAGTCTCAAGATGCAAAAGTTTCCATATTTGGACAGTTGAAAAAGTCAACTGTAACTTGAACAAGGCATAACTTCCACATGGATTATCAGAAAAATTCCATCCAAATCTCATTTTGAAGAGAAAGACATTTCCTACAACTCCTCTTCACAATTAAAGTCCAAGAAATGCTCTCACAAAAAGTTATCAATTTCAACATTATAGGTCATTTTCAAAAGTCAACAAAAAGGCACTTTAAGTCAAAGACCATAACTTGAGATTGGTAATCAAAATGACATGGTACAAAAGGCATTGGTTAGAGGACTTCAAGACCTTTCCAAAATGTCCAAGAACATGATCAAAGCTTAAAAATTAAGCAAGATATGCCTTGTGGAAGTTGAGAAATTTTTGGGAATTTTGAAAAGTCAACTTTACTTCAAATGCCTCAAAATTGCTAATGGGCCACATTTTCTTCCAAGAATCATTATCCAAAGGCTATGCACGACCATTTGGCCCAAAGGGGATTTATTTCATCATTTTTTATTATTTATTTGAATTTTTAATCACTATTAATTCATTTAATTAAATAAAATATGAAAAAAATACTAAAACAAATGCATTTGAATCTTTTTATGCAGCATTTGCTCTCATTGGTCATTGAAGATTCGTGCACACCCAAATTGGAAAGATTGGCCATGATTGGAATCAAAAACACATGAAAAAGATTGAAAAAATATTCATGGAAAATCAAATATTTCATACATCAATGCAAGGATTTTTTGGCTCAAAATTCAACCCTAATTCATCACTCATATAAGTCAGAAGCTAAACCTAAAGCACATGACCTCCAAGCTGCGCCCCATATCAAAAACCAACTTTGCAATTTTTGTGAAAAAAGTGAAAACTGAAAACGATATTGCAGAGAGTTTCAAGACAAAAGAACCATCCCAAAAGCTTCATAAGACATCAAGGAACCTAACTGAATCCTTTTCCACACTTCCAGCATCAAGAATTGGTATATGGAGATCAAACTGTGTCAAACTTTTTGCATATTCGTGTCTCATGATTCATGCGTTGTTTTCAATTTCTAATGATTGATTTGTGTTAATTTATTCATTCTAAAGCTAACCATGTACTTTGATTGAGTTTTCGTGCCCGGTAGGGGAATCCACCATTGGAGCCTTCTAGGTTTTCAGAGGTCACGAATTAGGGGTTTCCTCTTCAGGAAAAATTGAGACACAAGACCCACGCCATTGAAACCAGAAGCTTATGACTAATTGATTCCATACCTCGCGCCTAATTTATGAACAACGATGGCCTATTCACTATTTTTATGTTCACCACTTAGTGGGGGTTTAAAACCCCCGCTATTCAGTTTGTTTTTTTTCCAGGCAAAGCAAACAATTGGAGAAGAAGGTGATGTGTAAGCCAGCGGTTGGTGCGTTTGAATTTCGCGCGAAAATATACCACTAACCATTGTTTTGCGTTATATTGTTTGTTTATTATATTATACACAAAGCGCGTTGATAGCTCAATTGGTGGACAAAGCATTTGGTAAACTTTAGGACATGGGTTCGATCCCCAGGTCCCTCACTTTGTTTCAATATTTTTCTTTCCAACATAATTCTATGCAGCTTGCTTCCTGAGGCCTACCATGCAGCCTCATATCTTGGCTTGCCACACGTCCCATAGCATCAGTCCAATGGTCCAGATCCAAAGCCTATGGAATGATTCAGTCAATGCATACGCACATAATCACTAAAAGTCAACAAGGCCAGGAATTCAATGGGCCTAATTACTGGCCAAATACCTCCAACTGGGGTCAACACCCCCAAGGGTTTGCATTTCTTTTCTTTTTTCCTATTTTTTTTATTTGCTTTAATTTGATTATTTCCTTTTAATTCTTTAAATTAATATTCTCATAATATAAAAACAATAAAAATCAGAAACTATAAAAATAATATATATATTTTATTTAATGTTATTTTGTAAATAAACTTTATTAATTAATTTAGTTTTTTAATTCTAGGTTTAATTCTAATATTTTCTTAATAAACTAAAAAAAGAGTAGAATTAGGGTTTTAAATGCTTTTATTCCTTTTTTTCTTTTTTACCCTATTTAATTATTTATTATTATTTTTGTAAATAAAATTTACCATGTAAATAATTAATTAAAATTAGGTCAAAACTAAAAATATTTCTTAATAAATAAAAAATAGTTAGAACTAGGGTTAATTAACTTTTCTTTTTAATTCCAATTTAATTTTCTTACTAAAAATCCATAAATACCAAAAAAACTCAAAAATAACTTCTCTTTTCTCATTAAATTTAATTAATTTCATAATTGTAATTTAATTTCCTTAAAAGGGTCCAACGCCCTCGCATTCCCGATTTTACTGATTCTCGCATTTTATTTTATTTCCTTTTTCATGTAATTCTCCCAAAGCCATGTAATAGATTAATTAGGATATTTATTTTTCGCACTTTATTTTATTTCAAATCGGGTCTCGGATTAATTTGGCGATGTAGACCCGCGCCTTTGTAATAGCGTAGGACTTTTAATTCTCGCATCCTTTTAATTGTTAATAATTTGCATGAAAGAATGAATGTCAAAAATAAAAGCAAAGCGTAGATCACCAATACATGAATAAGACAAAAATATCTGAAAACGACACACAAATCACACACCACCCCTAGGGTACGCCTCACTGTTGCCTTGCCCCTCGAAAGGTGGTCGTCGAGTAGAGGACGTTTTAGTAAGTCCTCATGTCCATGAACATGGCATGATGGTAGCTTCTAAGGTGTCTTCCTATTGCTCCGGTGATCACCATGTCCCGAACCTTCGAATTGACCCGAACACCTCCAACGGTGGTGCTACCTACCTCTCAATGGTGGGATGGCACTACTTTAAGGACATTTACACAGACGAATTCCTTAGGGTAGGTAGACGACTCTAGATACTTTCTCTAATTTCAAAACAAATCAAAAATACTTTTCACACCGACACCTTTTCAAAAAGCTTTCGAAAGCAACTTTTCAAACACTCTTGAGGACCGATACAAGAGTCGAACTGAAATTTTCAAAGAAACTTTTTTTAAACCCACAGTTGAAAAGCAAACAAACTTTTTGAAAACACAAATGAGCAAGTATCTAAGAGCCCATGGATAACCATGGATAGAAAGGGTGCTAACACCTTCCCTTTCTATAATCTACCTCCCGAACCGAGAGCAATCTCAATAAGGAACTTTTCTGTGCTTTTGTCCTTTCCATTTGGAGAAAATAAAAGACGGTGGCGACTCTTGCTTCCGCGACATTTCGCGAACCAGCGTTAAACAGTCAGTTCTAGATCCACCGATCACACCAACAAACAAATGTGAATTCAAACCAAATGCCTTCTTTTACTGATTAAATCAAACAATGCGTATTCAAACCAAATCCCGGAACAACTTGCAAAGCACCGTAGAATTAAATCTTTCTGAAGAACCGCGCACGAAAACCCTAATTCCTGATTAAATGCCAAAGAACGTTCGCCTGATCAAAGTTGAGCCAAAGTCAACCAAAACCCTAAGCCAACTGTGTGAAACATTCTAGAGTCCTGAAAAATCAATAAAACCCTAATTGCGTCTGACTGACGAGAAAAGTCCGTTTGACCGATTCTTGAGCCAGTTTGAAAGAATCAGGAAACGCCTGAAGCTGTAATTTCTTGTGGAAAAAATGCGAGGGCAACTTTTGGGGTACAATAGTTGCCCCTGTTCAATCTTCTTGAACCTGAAGAGTTAGATTGGCAAGTTTGCCTTTCGTGACTCGAAGGTAAAAGGAGATTGGACACTAAAGTGCCCAGAAAATTTGCACTCGGCGATGTGATGGTAGAGGTGAATGGGCTTAAAGATGCCATCTGGTGATGGGCTTCAAGATGCCATCTGATGTGATAGAATCTTGTCGGGGGATGGGCTTAGAGATGCCATCTGGTGATGGGCTTCAAGTTGCCATCTGATGTGATAGAATCTTGTCGGGGGATGGGCTTAGAGATGCCATCTGGTGATGGGCTTCAAGATGCCATCTGATGTGATAGAATCTTGTCGGGGGATGGGCTTAGAGATGCTATCTGGAAATGTTGAACTGTATGTCATTGGTGAGTGGACGAGTATCAGAAAGGCCTTCCTGTTTTGGGACATCTCTGAATTGGGGGTCCGAGCAAGCAATAGATTGACATCCATGTTTGGAGAATCCGTAAACTATTTTTCAGGAGTTGAGATTGAATAAGCAATAGAGCCACATCCGTTATTGGGAAGCGTCCGTAAACTGTTTTCAAAAGTTGGCATCTGAACAAGTGATAGATTAACATCCGTTGTTGGGAAGAATCCATAAACTGTTTTCAGAAGTCTTGAGAAGAATCTGAACAAGTAATAGGTTAACATCCGTTACTGGAGAACCTGTGAACTGTTTTCAGAAGTCTTGAAGAGGAAGAGGAACCGGTGTAGGGCTTCCTGATGATGTGCTCGTATAAAACTGCATTTGGGTGGATCGGGAATAAATATCAGAATGTCGCCGTGTCCGGGTCACATCTGAACTATTTCTGGATGAATCTTGGGAGATGATCTTTGTCTGTCGACTGATCTTACCTGAAAAGGCAAAGGGTTAGTTGTGTGCAATGTTATGATGCATGATGCAATGTATGTGACATCAATGTTTATGACATGATTGTGATGAATGCGCATGTAAGCTGATGAGCTATCTTGCTGAGGATAAATGAATCCTGGATGGCTGAAGACAAAAGCATCTTGACTGCTGCCGGGAAGAATAATTCCTGGTTATTGCTGGGGAATAAGGAACTTGGGTCGTATACCAATCTTCTGGGGAATTCCTGATGACTTCTACTGGGGAGTTCCAATCTAATTGACTCATGCTGGGGAGGTAAGACTGAGAATCTCCAGTTTGACGGGAAGTAACTCTGTGGGGAGAAGGTTCACTAGTTTGGCTCCTCTAGGGATTGATAATTTGAAGTTTTAGCTTCGTTGGGGATAATGAAACTTGACTCTGAGTGGAGTTAGCTTCTGGAAGGTTCTCTGGCTGGGGATTGCGAGAGTCCTCTGATTGCTGCAGGTGAAGGCTTGGAATCTGAACAAGCGATAGATTGACATCCGTTACTGGAGAATCTGTAAACTGTTTTTAGAACGTTGAGAAGTGTCTGAACAAGCGATAGGTTAACATTCGTTACTGGAGAACCCGTGAACTATTTTCAGAACGTTGAGAAGAGTCTGAACAAGCGATAGGTTAACATCCGTTACTGGAGAACCCGTGAACTGTTTTCAGAAGTCTTGAAGTTGAATAAGCAATAGAGCAGCATCCGTTGTTGGGAAGCGTCCGTAAACTGTTTTCAAAGGTTGCATCTGAACAAGTAATAGATTAACATCCGTTGTTGGGAAGAATCCATAAACTGTTTTCAGAAGTCTTGAGGTTGAATAAGCAATAGAGCAGCATCCGTTGTTGGGAAGCGTCCGTAAACTGTTTTCAAAGGTTGCATTTGAACAAGTAATAGATTAACATCCGTTGTTGGGAAGAATCCATAAACTGTTTTCAGAAGTCTTGTGGTTGAATAAGCAATAGAGCAGCGTCCGTTGTTGGGAAGCGTCCGTAAACTGTTTTCAAAGGTTGCATCTGAACAAGTAATAGATTAACATCCGTTGTTGGGAAGAATCCATAAACTGTTTTCAGAAGTCTTGAGAAGAATCTGAACAAGCGATAGGTTAACATCCGTTACTGGAGAACCCGTGAACTGTTTTCAGAAATCTTGAAGTTGAAGGAGGAACCGGTGTAGGGTTTCCTGATGATGAGCTCGTGTAAAACTGCATCTGGATGAATCTGGAATAAGTGTCAGAATGTCGCCGTGTTCGGGTCACATCTGAACTATTTCTTGAAAGTCTGAATGAGTTATAGAATGTCGCCATCTTTGGGTCACATCTTGAACTACATCTTGTCTTTTGAGGTGATAAGGAAATTGTTGAACACTTTTGACATTCGAATGCCCCAAATGGTGATGAAGGAGTCTTGAATCAGATTACTCTATATATTGAGAGATTTCTTGAAATCTTGACTGGACTGCCCCAGGTTAACTGAACTTTGAAAGATCGATTAAAACTTGACTGGACTGCCCCAGGTTAATTGGATTTTGAAAGATCTGTTGGACCTCGACTGGACTGCCCCAGGTTAATTGGATGGTGACATGTCATGCCCCCTGCTGATAGGAGATTTGCAATGGAAGTGTTATCCTCTTGAAGTGATTTGTACTTACTGAGAGAGTTTTCGTTCCTCCGAACATTCGCTGTATGAATTTCTTCGTTGTCAAACAAAAAGCCAAATGCAGACAGTGATATTCAAGCAATGCAAAGTTTATGTTTGTCTCGAAGTTTTGAAAAATGCGTTTTTTAGCAGAAAACTTTTTATAAGACAGATCAACACAAGATTTAGAGCAAAGCCTTACAGGAGTCAGGATACCTTTTGTAACAGTATGCTTTCGAACTAACCCATGCTTCAATTAGGACTTTTTAAGGGTTGTAACGTGGCTTGGTTCACGGTTTAAGAAACAAAGGATAAAGGCTCAAAGTATATTTGTACCCACCCGCTCTTCGTGATGTTCTTCATACCTAAGCTCAGTTAATTGCGTCATACTCTGCTTTGAGTTTGGAACGACTTTCGGGCGATGGTTCATCAGTTGAATTTGGGGAGACAGTCATCATCTCCTTTTTTCTTTTTCAACATTTTTCATGTTGTTGAGGATTTTGTAACGACCTCACTATTTTGATTTTGATTTGTTATCCCTAACTTTTGCCTGAATGTTCCCATTTTCGAGATTACAGTCAGCGGGATGCCCCAGCTTTCTTAAGCCTCCTTTATAGGTATTGGCTCAGTGGGCTTTTTCTCTTTTGAGAGATTGACTGTCTATGTGATAGGGAACCACCCTTGTCTTTTGATTCCAAAGGAATGCTTTTCTTGTCATTCGTCGTTCATTGTGTTACGAACTTGAGTTTGCGACTTCAATGCGCATTTTCTCTTGAATTAACTGAGAGACTACCCTGCCCCAGGTTTATATGAAAGGTTTTGATTGTTTAGAACAGAAAACTACTACTTCTTTGGCTCGAAGGGGTTGACTATGGATTAACTTCCTTATAACTCCAATGTTTGGGAATTGAAAGAAATGCATGTACATCATCAGCAAGGTCTGTTCAAAAGCATATTGTATGAGATTATGGTATTGTTTCGTCATCCTCCCTCTAAAGGCTTGCAGCTTTTTATCAAGAGTCAAATATCATAAAGAAAAGCATAAGAGTAGTGAAACGAATGGATGAATTCAAGACAGACATATGCAATGCATTAGTGAAAACAGAGTTTAACATCAACAAATAATTGTTTGACAGCAAAAGAAATTACAACTTTGAAAATTCAAAAATGAAGGAAAAGTCTTTCAGCTTGAGCTTCGTCACTTCAGGTGGAGCACTCCTTAACGGAAGATTTTCATCTCACCGTCTGGCATGAATTCCAGCACTCCAATATCGATTAGATCTTGAATCTTGTTCTTCAAGGCCCAACAGTCGTTGGTGTCGTGTCCCGGGCTGTAGGAGTGGTAAACACAAAATGCATCGGGATGATAGTGAGGAGAGGAGGTATTGAGCTTCTGAGGAGGATCCTTTAAGGTAAGCAGGTTGACCTCCAACAGGCGCTTCAGTATGAAGAATGATGGTATCTCAGTCTTCGTGAACTGTCTTCCCGACGTTTCTTGCTTACGCCGATTACCCCTTTGACGCTGGCGAGGTTGTTGATGGGCTTGTGACCCTGAAGCAAGCAAAGGAGTTTTCCCCTTGTCTTCTTGAGTGGATGGAGGCTGAGCGGTGACTTGCTCTTCAACCTCAGATGTTTGCCCCAATTGGTTATTTGGAAGCAGTTGGCGGACAAGAACTCTGAGTTCCTCTTGTCTTTGAGATAGGTCTTGGATGAGAGCCATCTGGCCCACCAACTGTCCCATCATTTGGGTCCTCAATGTTGTCAGATCAAACTGCATCTCTGCAAGCTGATCACTCCTGGCATTGTTGGAATTCTCCAAGCCCTTTGTGAGGAGAGCTTTCATTTCTTCTTGCCCCAGAGACAAGTTCAGGAACATCTCCTGCAGCTGAGCAGTCTGGTCTTGGATGTCTTTGACAGACCTTTCTAGAGCCATCTCTTACTGAAATAAACAGCAGGAGAGTAAGGAAACCTGAAAAAGGAAAGATTGTCAAAATGCAATGCATGATATGTGGATGCATGCTTTCAAGGTTCTCTTGGGGTAAACACAAGAAAATGCTAGAGGTTGAACTCTGCTCTTGGATTGGAGAACTTTGCACCGGTGGACGTCTTTCCACGAGAATCAAGCTTACCATGTCGAGTGGGTCATAGCCACTGATTCAAGTTGTTGCACTTGATCTTTGTTTTGGAGAACTTTGTATCGGTGGATGTCTTTCCACGAGAATCAAGCTCACCATGTCGAGTGGGTCATAGCCACTGATTCAAGTTGTTGCACTTGATCTTTGATTGCATTGGTTAGAGGAGAAACCCCTTGCCCCTTGATAGACGTCTGGTTCAACGTAACCCTGCATCAAAAGAACCCTCGAGATCCTTGAAATGGTTATTGAAAATGCTATGGTATGATGTCATGATGTCATGTACATGTATGCGAAAAACAAGTGAGTGTATATACAGGCAAACATATTCACACAAAGCAAACAAGTCCTTAGGTTTAGGCTTGCATGAGGTTCAGGTAAATACCCTCTTGAAGTTAGTTGGCTCATCCTGTCCTAAAATATAAACCGGGTTCTAAGGAGCTCAATATCATTGGATTGTTTTCTGTGTTCATTGTTTCGGTTTAGCCACTTACTGGCGACCAAAATATTCCAAGAAAACAACCCTCAAATGAGTGTAGTATCGAGTATCTACCAACTTCGGACTGCACCAAAGTCGGTCATCTCACTACCCCTAAAAAGGCTAAGATGGTCAATTAAGGTTCTAAGAGTTCGTTAGTGCTTCACGACATCACTCAGCGGCCCCGTACTCTCCTTGATTGAACTCAAGGGTTACCGGTACTCACAAATATGTCACACTAACATAGCTTACTGCTTCAACCGTGTCGGTATACCCCGCACAGTTCCCTCACAGTTTTTTTGCTATTTACCTAAGAAGGTGCCCCAAATCCGGGTGGAGGATTTACAACAAACCCAAACAAGAACTTAAAAGATAAAGCAAACAAGTCAATCAAATCAAGAAAGTAAAGGTGATCTAAACCCTAAGGTAACCCCACTTTTAAATCTCTTCCCCAGCAGAGTCGCCAATTCTGTGATACGGTGGGAGAATTGACTATGGGTTTTGCGTTTGTATTCGCACTTGTTCGGTTGAGCAAGAGTCGCCACCGACTTTTTATTTTATCCTAAAGGAAAGGTTAAAAAAGCACAGCAAAAACCTTTTGAGATTTTTCTTGGGTTCAGGGGGTAGATTATGAAAAGGGAAGGTATTAGCACCCTTTTCATCCATGGTTATCCATGGGCTCTTAGTTACTTGGTTTTTTAGATCACTTGCCTTGATTTTCGATTGCTTGAAAATGGTGTGTATGTGTGTGTGTTTTTGAAAATGTTTTGGAAGAAGATGCCTTGTCTTAGGCTACCCTTGTAACAATTCTTTACTCGAATGTTTTACAAAGGTGTATATCTTTTTGAAAAGATGTTTCAAATGTTTTTGAGAGTTTGTTTTGAAAGTGTTTGTGGAATGTGGTTTTTGAAAAGAAGGCAAGTGTTTTTGCAAGTTGATCTCAAGTAACTAAGAGTTTTGTCTACCCTATTGTACTCAAAGGTTTTCTCTATGTTTTCAACCCTTTTTTAACAATTTTGTTCCACCATTGAATTTGACGGACAATCTTGCGTTTAGGAATTTTAACGGGACGGGCGCGGGTCATCGTATGGACCATGAATGCAATGGTGCCAAGTGTCTTTTGCAATTTGCTTTGAAGGGACTATGATCATTCCATTTAGGCAACATTCGAAAGCGTCATCGAGGGACTTATGATCATTTGAATTTGTTTTGCCAAAGATACTCGACGTGCAAGCATGGCCCATTTTGGAAGGCAACATGTGGGATTACCCTAAAGGATGCAAGTGTGATTGTGTATTGATTTCATGTATTTGTCTTGTATTAGGTTATCTAGCGTTTGATTTTATGTACATGCAAACCCTAGGTCTAACCATGGTATAATTCGAAAGCGGTAAATTGCGAAAATGTAAAATCTACGCTATTACAAAATAAGTATCCGGGAGTGGGGGTACAGATTTACGAATGGGGATGAGACTTAGGAACGTAGTGTCCAATAGATTACAACCAAATCGAATTTGCGATCAAATGTAAATGTAACGAATACAAATGTATAAGATAAGCAAATTTGTATATGAGCAATGTAAATGTATTGTATAAGTGTACGTGTATACGTGTACGCGTGTATGTAATTATTTACAGGTTAAGCTATGATTTTAAATGAGTATTATTAAGTATTGTTTTGACTTAAAGAAAAATTAAATGTTTCTTTAATTTAATTAATAATCTTGTATATTTTTTAATATGTACAAAAAAGAATGTTTTAATTAAATGTTTTAAATTCTAATTAAATTATGTATAAAAAATGTATCTTTATTTATTATGTACAAAATTTCTAAGAAAGGAAAATGTATTAACTTAAAAAGAAATTATGTACAAAAAGAATTAAAAGAAAAAAGGTGTTTTCAATTTTAATTATATTGTGTAATAAAAAAAAATGTATTTTTGTGTATTTGTGTTTAATATATATTCGAAAAGAAAAATGTTTTAAATTAATTAAATTAGGTATATAAAAAAGTGTATTGATTATGTACAAGAAGAGTATTTTTAGAAATAAAAGAAAAGTATTATCTTAAGAGAAAAATCAATATTCAAAAAAGAAAATGTAAGTTTAATAGTAAGGGAAAAAAATATTAGTTTCATGTGAAAAAGTATTATTAATGTGAAAAAAAATGTTATGTTAATTTATTGATCAAAATAATGTGTTTTAAAAATCTAAATAAAAGGGTTTGAATGGGCTTGGGCCCAAGCAGAAATAAAAAGAACAAAGAAAAGAAAAGGGGGTGTGTTTGTTAATTTTGGCAACCGGGCTTAGACGTTTGAGAGGGCAAGGCCCATTAGCAATTTAACACAGTTTTTCCTTAGGGTTCTTGAGTTTCGTTTCAGTTGGGATTACGCTTAGGGTTTTGTGAGCAGCGGCGGCGTCGTTCGCTCGTTTCACTTCGTCCGTCTTCATCCTCCTCAATGCTGAGATGTAACCCTCCGCCCAGAGCCACCATGCCACCTCCTTCTCCGTCTACCCTCCTCCATGGGTCATTCACGTTAGGTACGGAAATTTGTTTTCAGTCTCGTTCATAATTTCTTTTCGTCTTGCATGCTATGGTTTCACATTTATTTGATTTTGTTTATTGATTTATGCGAGGTTTTGAAGAAAGGATGAAAAAAGATTCTACCTTTGCGAAGGAGGAGGAAGGAGGCACTTGGAGGCTTGACGAGCGGAGGGGTTGCGCGATGAGGGCTTGGTGCTAGCTTGGCAAGGATATCTGGTACTCTTTGTCTCACTCTTGGTTTGATGATGACCTTAAACTGAAAACCCCTTTTTTTTTTCTTCTTCTTCCTATCGCCCTGTTTACATGCCTCTGTACGCTTTTGTTATCTCTCTTCTTCGTCTCTGAGTTGCCTTGGATGTTTCTGTTTGGTTGACTTTGAATTGCCTTTGAACGTATACTTCTAAATGTTGATCTTTTTATGCCCAGTGATGAAGAAATTCTGAGGGTCTTTGTTGCCTTTGAATGCTAGTTAGGGTTTAAGCTTATTTGGAACCTTTGGGTTTTGAAAAGCTTAGGGGTTATTGGCCTATGATGAAGCTTTTCTGAGTTCACTTCTTTCCTCTTCTCTGTTGCCTGCCTTGCCTTATTGTTTGTTTATGGCCCTGATGCTTCTTTGGCTTGTTAATGCTGCCTTGAATATGCTGAGATTGATGCCTTTTGATTTGCCTTTGAGCGTTTGTTGCATGTGATGAAAATTTATGAGGCCTGATGCTTGACTATTCCTTTGAACATGCTATGGTTGAAACGTTGTTTTGACTAGTTGGACTTCTTCTTCTTTCTGCTTTGCTTCTGCCTATTGATACTTGGTTGCCTAATGATGAAGAGATTCTGAAGGCATTTTTGTGGGTTTGGGAAATTGGTTTTACAGGTTATGTATGTTCTGGTTTTTAGCTTGGCCAAGGTTATGTTACTATAGCTTAGGCTTTGAAAATGGCTATGTGTTGTACCCCAAAATTTGCCCTCCCATATTCTCCAAGATTTGTCAAGTCAAGGTCACAAAATTCCCCAAGGGTTATGCAGTTCAACTGTCTCCTATACAGTCAAAACTAGGGTTTGGGTTCTGATCAAGAAAAGGAAGTTTTCAAAGGCCCAATCAAGTCTCATATGCCTACAAAGATGGTCAAGCATCCTCATATCAAGTTTCAAGGCATTCAGCTCAAAATTGCACAGTCAAAACCCTAAAATGCACTACAGTCAACTGTAGGGGCAAAATGGTCATTTGACAGTCAAAAGTTCAAATTTTTGGTCAACATATCATTTTGAAGCCACAAACATCATTTGATCAATGCTTGATCATGATTCTCAAAATTTGGCTCAGAAAATCATCAAGATGCAAAAGTTACTATATTTGGACAGCTGAAAAAGTCAACTGAAATTGACCAGGGCATAACTTTCACATGGATTATCAGAAAAATTCCATCCAAAGCTAATTTTGAATAGAAAGACATTTCCTACAACTCATCTTCATACTTCAAGTCCAAGAAATGCTCTCACAAAAAGTTATCAATTTCAACATTATAGGTCATTTTCAAAAGTCAACAAAAGGGGACTTTAAGTCAAAGGCCATAACTTGAGATTGGTAAATCAAAATGACATGGGACCAAAGGCATTGGTTAAAGGACTCAAAGACCTTTCCAAAATGTCCAAGAACATGTGAAAATCTTGAAAATTGAGCAAGTTATGCCTTGTAGAAGTTGGGAAATTTTTGGGAATTTTGAAAAGTCAACAATGGTTCAAATGACCTAAAAATGCAAATGGGCCCATTTTTCTTCCAAGTTTCTTCATGCCAAGCCTATGCACGACCATTAAGCCCAAGGGGAAGTATTTTCTCAATTTTTAATTATTTATTTGAATTTATATTAATATTAATTCATTTAAATTATTTAAATATGTAGAAAATATAAATTTGACCTAAAAAAATCTTTTTGTGCACATTCTACTCTCAATATTTCGTGCTTGTTTGATTATGGAAAGTTTTGGTGTGATTTGAACTAATTGACACAAGATTGCACATGAAAAAAGATATGAAAAGATTTTACAAAATCAAATATTGAAAACTATCAATGCCATGGATTTTGTGCAATTTTGTTGACCTAATGCCTTGGCTACATATTCAGGAATGCAAACCTAATGCCTTTAGACTCCAAGCTGCGCTCAGAAACCACACACAAAGTTGAAAAATTCTCAAAAAAGGTCAATACTGAAAACCAGTTTCTAGTTCGATTCAAGCCTCAATTCTTGTTCTATCATCATCCTGAAACATCATTGAACGATTCTCAATCCCTAACCTCAACTCAAAGGCAAAGAATTGGTAAAACGGAGTCCAACTGAACCAAGAAAATTCCAAAATCGTGCATCATGAATTAAACGTTTTTACAGCATTTTGTCCATTGATTCATGTTTACCATAATGTTTTGAAGCTAACTGAGGTGTTTAATTGAGTTTTTCTGTACTATATGAGATTATACCATAGTCAATTTCTAGGGTTGCAGGTTTCTGGAATTAGGGCTTTTGCATAGAGGAAAAATTAGGATCCATGAATACCATGGTTGCATACAGCAGGTCTGGACGAAGAAGACCCTATACTCGCGATGGATTTATGATTCACATAGCGCTAATCGCTATTTTTCCATAGCCCACTTTCTGCAACGCTTCATAAACCGTTGCCTATGCGTTTGAAGTTACAGGGGACGTGAGGACGAAGATATCGTGGCGAAGCGTGATTCGTCCATTTGAATCTCGCGCGTTTTTAACCCACTAACATCATGTTTTATTTATTATGTTTATATGTTATTATATGTTAAATGAAACTCAAGTGGCACAGATGGCAGGCGAAGGCATGGACAATCCACAAGACCTGGGTTCGAATCCCAGGTCTGAACAAATTCCCTATTATTTTTCATTCACAATTCCTATGCGCTTCAGTGACGTAGGCATACCATGCATCCTCAATGATCAAGCCTACACGCGTCCCAGAGTATCCCCATCAAAGGCTAGGATTGAAGAACATGCTACGCCTTAGTCAAACGTGTCACACATGATTCAAAAAGTCCAACAAATTTCCAGCTTAATGGGCCAGAATTCTAGGGCCTGCACCTCCTAATCTGGGGTTACCCCCCCTGGTTTGCTTCCTTTCTTTTTTTTATTATTTTATTTTTGATTGTTATTTTATTTTTTTAAATTTAGTTAATTATCTTTTTTTTTACAAAAATATTAAAATATCAAGAAATTTCAGAAAAGACAAAAATGCAATAAACATTTTAATTTAATTATTTTCATAAATAAGTTAACATATAAATAAATTTAGTAACATAGGTTTTAGTTTTAATTCTTTTAATAACTAAAAATCCAAAATATAGAATTCAGGTTTAATTATTTCTTTTAATTTCCTTTTCCTTTTTTACAATAATATTTATTTATTTATTTTCATAAATTAAAATTTGTACATAAAAAATTAGGGTTTTATTTAGTTAAAAATTTCAATATTTTCTCAATAACTAAGAGTAATTAGAATTAGGGTTTAGCTCTTTATTTTAATTTTTAACTAATCCTTCTTTTTTCTTTTAAATCTAAAAAACATAAAAATCTAAAAAACATAAAAATCTAAAAAACATTTTCTTTTTGAATTTTAATTTTAATTCTCATTAATTTAATTTTCGCAAAAGAGTCCAACGCCCGTGTATTGTTTAATTGCTTTATTTCGCGCCTTTACCTTATTTCACGTAATTAATTATGTAAATGTCCCAAAGCCTTGTAACAATTTTACTTTTCGCATTATTTACTTTTCCGTCAAATCGGGTTCTGGAAATTTAGGCGATGTGGACCCGCGCCTTTGTAATAGTCTTAGATTTATTTCCCGCAAATATTAACTGTTAAGAATGCATGCAAGAATGAATGTCTTAATTAAAACAAATGCGTAGATCACAATGAACATGACAAGACAAATATCAATGAACATGACACACGAATCGCACACACCACCCCTAGGGTACGCCTCACTGTTGCCTTTCGAAAGGTGATCGTCGAGTAGAGGATGTCTTAGTAAGTCCTCATGATCCGGGAACCTGGCATGAGGGTAGCTTCTAAGGTGTCTTCCCATTGCTCTGGTGATCACCATGTCCCTAAACTCGAATTGACCCGAACACCTCCAACGGTGGTGCTACCTACCTCTCAATGGTGGGATGGCACTACTTTAAAGGACATCTACACAGACGAATTCCTTAGGGTAGGTAGGTTCTCAAGGATACTTGCTCTAATTTCAAAAACAAACAAAAATCTTTTCACCAACACATTTTCAAAAGCTTTCAAAGCAAACTTTTCAAACACTCTGACGTACGAGTCGACCTGAAATTTTTCAAAGAAACTTTTTTAAAACCCACATTGAAAAGCAAACAAACAATTTTGAAAACACATTGAGCGAGTATCTAAGAGCCCATGGATAACCATGGATAGAAAGGGTGCTAATACCTTCCCTTTCTATAACCTACCTCCCGAACCGAGAGCAATCTCTTTAAGGAATTTTTCTGTGCTTTTGTCCTTTCCATTTGGAGAAAATAAAAGACGGTGGCGACTCTTGCTTCCGCGACATTTCGCGAACCAGCGTTAAACAGTCAGTTCCAGATCCACCGATCACAGAACTGGCGACTCTGCTGGGGAAATCTTATAAAGTGAGGTGTACTTTAGGGCTAGCTTATAACTATGTTTTCAATTGTTTTCCTTGTGTGCTTTAAATTGTGGGTTGCTTGGGAGTTCTATAGATCCTAACCCGGATCTGGGGAATACCTTTCTTAGAAAGTAGCAACAAGGCTGTGAGGGAACTGTGCGGGGTATACCAACATGGTTGAAACAGTCTGCTACGTTGATGTGGCACTTTGGTGTGTACCGGTAACCCTTGAGTTCAGTCAAGGAGAGTACGGGGCCTCCGCGTGGTGTCGTGAAGCATCAACAGACCTTAGGAACCTTAATTGAACTATCTTGGCCTCTTTAGGGTAGTGAGATAACTGACTTTGGTGCAGTCCGAAGTTGGTTGATACTCGATACTACACTCAATTGAGGGTTGCTTTCCTGGAATATTTCGGTCGCCAGTTCAGTGGCTAAATCGAAACGATGAACAATGAAAGCAATCCCGTGATATTGGGAACCTTAGAACCCGGTTACTTTGATTAGGACAGGTTGAACCCACCAACTTCAAGAGGGTACTACCCAGACCCCATGCTGGCCTAAACTCTAAGGGCTCTTTTGTGTGACTTGTGTGCCTTCGTACTTGACTATCTGCGTGCTTGTTACCTGACACTTGTTTCTTGCAGGTCTTGTTTATAGTCCTTAACTAGGACTCATGACAGGGTTTACCAAATTACTTGCAGGTCTTGTTTATAGTCCTTGACTAGGACTCATGACAGGGTTTACCCAAATTTCTTGCAGGTGTTGTTTATAGTCCTTAACTGGGACTCATAACAGGGTTTACTAGATCTCTTGCAGGTTTTGTTTATAGTCCTTAATTGGGACTCATAACAAAGTATACTGAATTCCTTGCAGGGTTGTTTATAGTCCTTAATTGGGACTCATAACATGGTTTATCTACGTCACCCCATGCATAGCATACCATTGCATACCATTGCATACCATTGCATACATCCTAACCCATTTCAAGGATCTCAAGGGCTTGTGATGCAGGTCATGATGAATCAAACATCTAGCAAGGGGCAAAGAGGATTTATTTTCCTCTAGCCAAAGTTGTCAGGGGCTATGACCACTGGATATGGTGAGCCTTTGACCCTTGAAGAAGGGCTCTCTACAACAGGAAGTTCCTTCAGTCAAGCTGCCAGTTTCCAACTCTAACAAGTTTCTCTGTTTACCCTGCGAGATCCTTGAAAACATTGCATGCATATCATACATATCATTGCATTACAGATACCCATTCTTTGCAGGTCACTCACCCTTCTCGCTGTTTATTTCAGCAATGGCTTGCCCACAAGACAATCAAGACTTTCTTTCTCAAGAGACTCGGTTCGGCGAAATCCTTCTGAATCTATCCAAGGGGCAGGAGGAACTAAGGACACTTCTCACGGAGACCTCCGTCAGGGGCAATGCTGAGGATGAAAAGTTGGGACACCTACGAGCTGAGATGGATGCTATGAAAGCCCAGATGCTGGGACAGAGGAATGTCATTCACTGCCTAGTTCAAAGACAAGAGGAGCTTTGGTTTCTCTTCAACCAACTGCTTCAGGGTAACCTACTGGGGCAAACATCTGAGGGTAAAAAGCCATTCATCATCCAATCATCCTCGAGACAAGAGGATAAGGGGAAAGCTCCTCAAATGACTCCAGTGCCACAAATTCAGCGCCAACCTCGCCAAGTTCAGCCAGACAAGCCCAGGAGGCAATTCACCCAGCTCAACATGTCGCTGTTTCAAGCTTTGCAACGCCTATTGAGGTTGAATCTGATCACATTAAAGGCTCATCCCCGGAACCCCAACACAGCATCTCCTGCCTATGATCCCAATAAGAGGTGTGCCTACCACTCTGCTAGCCCAGGACATGATACCAATGAATGTTGGGAGCTGAGGAACAAAATCCAGGACCTGATCAATGAAGGGACAGTGGAGTTCACACAAGATGGACAGGTTGAATTTTTCTACCATTCCTCCAAGGCTCATCAGTTGAAGTGACAAACTCCGAGACTAGGAAACTTTTTGTTCATTTGAATGTTCAAGCTGTGTTTCTTTCTTTTGACCGTTCAAACATTTATTCATGTTAAAACATTGTTATTCCATTAATACATCGCTTATGTCTATTTTGAATCAATATATTCGCATTCACTATATGCAAATTGTCTTCATATTTTTTTTCTGATGTCAACTCTTGATCTAAAATTCTAAGCCTCTTGAGGGAGGATGACGAAAACGATACCATGATCTACAGTACGCTTTTGAACAGACCCCGCTGATGAGGTACAGGCATTGTTTCAACCCCTAAACACTGGAGTTATAAGGATGATAATCCCTCGTCAACCCATCAGGGCCAAAGAAGTAGGAGTTTTTTATTTTCGAAAATCAAAACCCATAATCATAACCTGGGGCAGGGTAGTTTCTCTCAGTTGATCCAAGTGCATCTTCACAAAACGAACAAAGACAGTGATGGTTCAGAACAACCAAAAGGACAGGCAGTCATCATCAAAATTCATAAATGAAAAGCCCAAAAAGTCTAAACCTACAAAGAGGACTTATGAAACTGGGGCATCCCGCTGACTGTAATTCCAAAAAAAAGGAAACAGTTCAGGCAAAAAAGAAAGGGATAACAAAATCAAGAAAGAGGTCTCACAAACCCTCAACCAAAACAAAAATGACTACCCATTCAAAATAAGTTATCAACATCTGAACCATCACCGGAAAATCAGAGCAAAGACCCAAGCAAGGTCTAACGCATGATCAACTGAGTTTAGGTTTGGAGAACATCACGAAGAGCGGGTGGGTACAAATAAAATTTGAGCCTTTATCCTTTGTTTCTTAAACCGTGAACCAAGCCACGTTATAACCCTTAAAAGTCCTAGCTGAAGCATGGGTTAGTTCAAAAGCGTACTGTGACGAAAGGTATCCTGACTCCTTAAGGCCTACAGTAAAATAACGAGTTGACATCACGTTTTGCAAACACTCATTTGTTTTATGAAAAAAAGAATGCATTTTCAAAATCTTCAAGACAGACATAGGCTTTGCATTTTTAATATAACTTTGTTTGCATATGACTTTTTGTTTGAACAGCATAGAAATTCGCACGACGAATGCCTAATGAACAGAAGTATCTCCAATCAAGGGGCAGACATGAGCATGGTCCATCATCTGGGGCAATTCAATCAAGATTCAGAGAATCTCTCAAACGCCTAATAGCCTGGGGGAAAATCTCCGCCTGAGTCACTTGGGGCATTCCAACGACAAATCTTGCCTGATCAAACATCTTCTGGTGGCATGACAAAATACTTCCAACAGGGGCAACTCCCCACATTCTAAGAGCATGGACATAGTCGAAAAAATACTACGCACAATCAAAGGCCCGCTAGGTTGACACACCTAGGCAAAAATTAGGGCTCCCAGCGAACCAAAAGGGTTCGGGCAAAATGAAGGGATGAAATGAAAATCTGTACACCCGGCAAGTCGAAAACCTGAAAAGGCGGCTTGGGCAAAAATGGGTATCCCGGTGGACTGAAAACCCGAAAGGGCGGTCCAGGCAAAAGTTAGGGATCAAAGCGTACGACTACGTCCTGTCATCTTGTCACCTGCCCACCAGAAGAAGGTTTGTCCATCGACAACTAGAAGCACCTCACAGGTCTTCCTCTCCCACCTCCGAAACAGGGGCAATGAAGAGTTGTCTAAGCAACCTAATGGTTCTGTCCTCCAAGGTACCAAGGTAGGTTCGGCTGAAGAACAACCAGTATATCTCAATTCCCCAGAGAGTGATTAAACAATGCGTTCTTCTCCAAGCAAAGTTACAAATCTCAAGGAAGTTGGGTATCCCCCGTAGATCTCAACACTCCCCCAACAGCAGCACATATATTCTTAACAAGCATCCCCGACAGTCTTGGTCTAAAGATTGTTCCCCGGCGGTATCTCAACATTCAAAGGGATCACTTCCCCAGCATATCAAAACTTCCCCAGAAGAATCCAATCCAGCTTCCCCAGGAAAGTTGGAATTCATATCCCCAAGCAATAAGCTTATTCCCAGTAAATTCTGGAAGCTTATCCTCGCAGAGCACGAACGCGTCGTCCGGCTTTATTTAAAGAGTTATTTCCTTAATAGGATATAACTGGGTTATCCTCAGCCAAAAGCCATGGAAAGAGCGTCGTCGACAAAGTCTTCTATCCCCAGCAAACTACTATCAACATTTAGCAAAGCATCTCCATCCCCACAGAGTATTGCTTCCCAGCATGGTCGCTAGAGTATTTTTTCTCCCCGCAGAATCTTCATTTGCCAAGTTTATTCCTCAACGGAGTTATCTTCTCCTACCGGTGCTTGCAGTTGTCATCCCCAGCGGAAACAAAATCTATTCTTCAACGTCAGCCCAGGATACAACTTCCCGGCACCCGTCAAGGATTCACTTTCCTAGACGAAAACATACATAAAACTTCACATACATCATCATAGCATGCATAACGCACTGCATCATACAAGTCTCCTTTGTGTTGAGAACATCATTGCTTGACCCATATCATGCATTGCATATGACTGACTTTTACCTTTCAGGAAAGATGCAGTTTAAAGTCTCAATCACATTTCAAGACCTAGACCGGTTCAGTTAAATCGACCCTAAGATTTTCCTGATTCTTACCCAGTCCAAGGCCTTCTCTGGTTCAGTCAGATCGACCCTAAGATCTCCCTGATGCTTATCCAGTTGAAGATATTTCAAGACCTAGACCGGTTCAGTTAAATCGACCCTAAGATTTTCCTGATTCTTACCCAGTCCAAGGCCTTCTCTGGTTCAGTCAGATCGACCCTAAGATCTCCCTGATGCTTATCCAGTTGAAGATATTTCAAGACCTAGACCGGTTCAGTTAAATCGACCCTAAGATTTTCCTGATTCTTACCCAGTCCAAGGCCTTCTCTGGTTCAGTCAGATCGACCCTAAGATCTCCCTGATGCTTATCCAGTTGAAGATATTCCAAGACCTAGACCGGTTCAGTTAAATCGACCCTAAGATTTTCCTGATTCTTACCCAGTCCAAGACCTTCTCTGGTTCAGTCAGATCGACCCTAAGATCTCCCTGATACTTATCCAGTTGAAGATGTTTCAAGACCTAGACCGGTTCAGTCAAATCGACCCTAAGATTTTCCTGATTCTTACCCAGTCCAAGGCCTTCTCTGGTTCAGTCAGATCGACCCTAAGATCTCCCTGATGCTTATCCAGTTGAAGATATTTCAAGACCTAGACCGGTTCAGTTAAATCGACCCTAAGATTTTCCTGATTCTTACCCAGTCCAAGGCCTTCTCTGGTTCAGTCAGATCGACCCTAAGATCTCCCTGATGCTTATCCAGTTGAAGATATTTCAAGACCTAGACCGGTTCAGTTAAATCGACCCTAAGATTTTCCTGATTCTTACCCAGTCCAAGGCCTTCTCTGGTTCAGTCAGATCGACCCTAAGATCTCCCTGATGCTTATCCAGTTGAAGATATTCCAAGACCTAGACCGGTTCAGTTAAATCGACCCTAAGATTTTCCTGATTCTTACCCAGTCCAAGGCCTTCTCTGGTTCAGTCAGATCGACCCTAAGATCTCCCTGATACTTATCCAGTTGAAGATGTTTCAAGACCTAGACCGGTTCAGTCAAATCGACCCTAAGATTTTCCTGATTCTTACCCAGTCCAAAGCCTTCTCTGGTTCAGTCAGATCGACCCTAAGATCTCCCTGATACTTATCCAGTTGAAGATGTTTCAAGACCTAGACCGGTTCAGTTAATTCGACCCTAAGATTTTCCTGATGCTTATCCAGTCAAAGGCCTCTCTGGTTCAGTCAGATCGACCCTAAGATCTCCCTGATTCTTATTCCAGTAGAAGACACCCAAGATTTTTCTCAACAAGCGTTGTTGAAGTTAAAGACACCCAAGATTTTTCTCAACGAGCGTTGTTGAAGTTAAAGTCCTCCAAGGTTCTCTTACCATTCATGCTAAAGCAGTAACCATCCCTGGTTCATTCATCAGCGTTTGAAGCTCCAGACTCAGCTCCTGTAACCAGTCAGGACATATCTATACCAAGCATCTAAAGTCAGCTCCTGCAACGTGTCAGGTATTCATTTTTTCTTTTGCAGGTATGCAGGTTCTCGCTAAGGAATCTCCTACGCGATCAACATCCAGATGGCATCTATAAGCCCATCGTCCTATCCAGCAATCTCCAAATGGCATCTCTAAGCCCATCTCCCCATCACTGTCACTATGTGAGCGCAAATTTCTGGGCACTCTAGTGTCCAATCATCTTCTACCCTCGGATTACGAAAGGCACGTCAGCCAATCTGCATCCTCAGGTCTAAGAAGATTGAACAGGGGCAACTGTTGTACCCCAAAATTTGCCCTCCCATATTCTCCAAGATTTGTCAAGTCAAGGTCACAAAATTCCCCAAGGGTTATGCAGTTCAACTGTCTCCTATACAGTCAAAACTAGGGTTTGGGTTCTGATCAAGAAAAGGAAGTTTTCAAAGGCCCAATCAAGTCTCATATGCCTACAAAGATGGTCAAGCATCCTCATATCAAGTTTCAAGGCATTCAGCTCAAAATTGCACAGTCAAAACCCTAAAATGCACTACAGTCAACTGTAGGGGCAAAATGGTCATTTGACAGTCAAAAGTTCAAATTTTTGGTCAACATATCATTTTGAAGCCACAAACATCATTTGATCAATGCTTGATCATGATTCTCAAAATTTGGCTCAGAAAATCATCAAGATGCAAAAGTTACTATATTTGGACAGCTGAAAAAGTCAACTGAAATTGACCAGGGCATAACTTTCACATGGATTATCAGAAAAATTCCATCCAAAGCTCATTTTGAAGAGAAAGACATTTCCTACAACTCATCTTCATACTTCAAGTCCAAGAAATGCTCTCACAAAAAGTTATCAATTTCAACATTATAGGTCATTTTCAAAAGTCAACAAAAGGGGACTTTAAGTCAAAGGCCATAACTTGAGATTGGTAAATCAAAATGACATGGGACCAAAGGCATTGGTTAAAGGACTCAAAGACCTTTCCAAAATGTCCAAGAACATGTGAAAATCTTGAAAATTGAGCAAGTTATGCCTTGTAGAAGTTGGGAAATTTTTGGGAATTTTGAAAAGTCAACAATGGTTCAAATGACCTAAAAATGCAAATGGGCCCATTTTTCTTCCAAGTTTCTTCATGCCAAGCCTATGCACGACCATTAAGCCCAAGGGGAAGTATTTTCTCAATTTTTAATTATTTATTTGAATTTATATTAATATTAATTCATTTAAATTATTTAAATATGTAGAAAATATAAATTTGACCTAAAAAAATCTTTTTGTGCACATTCTACTCTCAATATTTCGTGCTTGTTTGATTATGGAAAGTTTTGGTGTGATTTGAACTAATTGACACAAGATTGCACATGAAAAAAGATATGAAAAGATTTTACAAAATCAAATATTGAAAACTATCAATGCCATGGATTTTGTGCAATTTTGTTGACCTAATGCCTTGGCTACATATTCAGGAATGCAAACCTAATGCCTTTAGACTCCAAGCTGCGCTCAGAAACCACACACAAAGTTGAAAAATTCTCAAAAAAGGTCAATACTGAAAACCAGTTTCTAGTTCGATTCAAGCCTCAATTCTTGTTCTATCATCATCCTGAAACATCATTGAACGATTCTCAATCCCTAACCTCAACTCAAAGGCAAAGAATTGGTAAAACGGAGTCCAACTGAACCAAGAAAATTCCAAAATCGTGCATCATGAATTAAACGTTTTTACAGCATTTTGTCCATTGATTCATGTTTACCATAATGTTTTGAAGCTAACTGAGGTGTTTAATTGAGTTTTTCTGTACTATATGAGATTATACCATAGTCAATTTCTAGGGTTGCAGGTTTCTGGAATTAGGGCTTTTGCATAGAGGAAAAATTAGGATCCATGAATACCATGGTTGCATACAGCAGGTCTGGACGAAGAAGACCCTATACTCGCGATGGATTTATGATTCACATAGCGCTAATCGCTATTTTTCCATAGCCCACTTTCTGCAACGCTTCATAAACCGTTGCCTATGCGTTTGAAGTTACAGGGGACGTGAGGACGAAGATATCGTGGCGAAGCGTGATTCGTCCATTTGAATCTCGCGCGTTTTTAACCCACTAACATCATGTTTTATTTATTATGTTTATATGTTATTATATGTTAAATGAAACTCAAGTGGCACAGATGGCAGGCGAAGGCATGGACAATCCACAAGACCTGGGTTCGAATCCCAGGTCTGAACAAATTCCCTATTATTTTTCATTCACAATTCCTATGCGCTTCAGTGACGTAGGCATACCATGCATCCTCAATGATCAAGCCTACACGCGTCCCAGAGTATCCCCATCAAAGGCTAGGATTGAAGAACATGCTACGCCTTAGTCAAACGTGTCACACATGATTCAAAAAGTCCAACAAATTTCCAGCTTAATGGGCCAGAATTCTAGGGCCTGCACCTCCTAATCTGGGGTTACCCCCCCTGGTTTGCTTCCTTTCTTTTTTTTATTATTTTATTTTTGATTGTTATTTTATTTTTTTAAATTTAGTTAATTATCTTTTTTTTTACAAAATATTAAAATATCAAGAAATTTCAGAAAAGACAAAAATGCAATAAACATTTTAATTTAATTATTTTCATAAATAAGTTAACATATAAATAAATTTAGTAACATAGGTTTTAGTTTTAATTCTTTTAATAACTAAAAATCCAAAATATAGAATTCAGGTTTAATTATTTCTTTTAATTTCCTTTTCCTTTTTTACAATAATATTTATTTATTTATTTTCATAAATTAAAATTTGTACATAAAAAATTAGGGTTTTATTTAGTTAAAAATTTCAATATTTTCTCAATAACTAAGAGTAATTAGAATTAGGGTTTAGCTCTTTATTTTAATTTTTAACTAATCCTTCTTTTTTCTTTTAAATCTAAAAAACATAAAAATCTAAAAAACATAAAAATCTAAAAAACATTTTCTTTTTGAATTTTAATTTTAATTCTCATTAATTTAATTTTCGCAAAAGAGTCCAACGCCCGTGTATTGTTTAATTGCTTTATTTCGCGCCTTTACCTTATTTCGCGTAATTAATTATGTAAATGTCCCAAAGCCTTGTAACAATTTTACTTTTCGCATTATTTACTTTTCCGTCAAATCGGGTTCTGGAAATTTAGGCGATGTGGACCCGCGCCTTTGTAATAGTCTTAGATTTATTTCCCGCAAATATTAACTGTTAAGAATGCATGCAAGAATGAATGTCTTAATTAAAACAAATGCGTAGATCACAATGAACATGACAAGACAAATATCAATGAACATGACACACGAATCGCACACACCACCCCTAGGGTACGCCTCACTGTTGCCTTTCGAAAGGTGATCGTCGAGTAGAGGATGTCTTAGTAAGTCCTCATGATCCGGGAACCTGGCATGAGGGTAGCTTCTAAGGTGTCTTCCCATTGCTCTGGTGATCACCATGTCCCTAAACTCGAATTGACCCGAACACCTCCAACGGTGGTGCTACCTACCTCTCAATGGTGGGATGGCACTACTTTAAAGGACATCTACACAGACGAATTCCTTAGGGTAGGTAGGTTCTCAAGGATACTTGCTCTAATTTCAAAAACAAACAAAAATCTTTTCACCAACACATTTTCAAAAGCTTTCAAAGCAAACTTTTCAAACACTCTGACGTACGAGTCGACCTGAAATTTTTCAAAGAAACTTTTTTAAAACCCACATTGAAAAGCAAACAAACAATTTTGAAAACACATTGAGCGAGTATCTAAGAGCCCATGGATAACCATGGATAGAAAGGGTGCTAATACCTTCCCTTTCTATAACCTACCTCCCGAACCGAGAGCAATCTCTTTAAGGAATTTTTCTGTGCTTTTGTCCTTTCCATTTGGAGAAAATAAAAGACGGTGGCGACTCTTGCTTCCGCGACATTTCGCGAACCAGCGTTAAACAGTCAGTTCCAGATCCACCGATCACACTATGGCTTTGGAGATTTCACAGGTTGTGAGGCTTTGAGGCTCTGGCTTCAGGTTAGGCCATTGACAGGTTATCTGGTTTATTGTTAGGCTAAGGTTTTAGGGTGAGTGTTTGGGCATATGTTGAGTTGAATGTTTGGATGTATTTGGATTAGGCTTGAAGCTGGACAGGTTTTAGCTTGTTTATGCTTTTTTGTCTGAGTTTGATGATAGGCAGGTTTAGAGCTTCAGCAGGTTTGAGTCTTGACAGGGTTTTGAAAATGGTAAGGCCTTGGGTATTTGTTTGTGTTGGAGTTGAATGGTACCCGTTCCTGGTTATGGCCTCTTGAGGTTTTTTAAGCTTATGGCTTTGGGAACTTGTTCTATATCTATTTGACAGGTTCAACAGGCTTTCGATATTTTCTCTAAACAAAACAGGTTTAAGGTCTTTCCTTTTAGACTGGAGGTTTATGCAGTTTCGTCCCTTTTTTCTGTATTGGTTTGCCTATTTTTCTTTTATCCACTGTGTTCGGTTTTTGTTTTATATTATCTTTCTTCCTGCCTAAAGCCTACACCTGCTTTCTTTGCTCTCTTTTTCTTCTCTCTCAGTACAGTTTGCATTAAAATAATATATGCTTTGTACTTTTCTTTTCTGAAAGAGCCACTTTGTTGGGAAATGATGAAAAATGAAATGGTTTGCTTGCATATCAATTTTCCTCTGCATATTTGTCCCTTCTTCCAGATTTTGTGCTTTTGACATCTTTCCAAATCTTTTGAATAGCTTTGTGACAGTAACTTGTACTTTGACAATTTTTGGATGGTTTGAAAGTTGTGATTCAATTTGGACTTTCTGTTTGTATTGAACTATGCAGTTTGACAATTTTTGAATTGTGCAATTTGACTTTTGTGCATTCATTTTTAGCAAATAAAAATTCGTCCCTCTTTGTGAACCGGGAGAAATCCCGTGATTTGCAGAGAGGGTTAACTGATCCCAATCAGTGGCTCTTAATGATGAATTTTATATCTGTCTCTTTATTTATTTATCTGCTATTTGACTTTTCCTCCTTTCTTTTTGCAGATAAAAAGTTGAGTGGAGAGGGGTATCACTAAATGAAGAATGAAGAATTGGGGACTTAGGAATATTTAAAAAAATAGGATAGTTTTATTTTCAATTTAATCATTGTAACTATTATTATTATAAATACCTCGTAAATGAATACTTGTATCTAAATAATAATTGTAACAAATATTTAAATATGAAATAAAAATTCTATTGATCCAGTTAATTCTCTTTATCCCTTTTCAATTATTTACTTATTATTTATAGTTCTTTAAATTAAAATAACTGAAAATTAAATTCCAGATATTTAATCTTTAGAATAATAAATAATCAACTAAACATTGATTCCACGTTGATCAAAATAATGAACTTGGCGCTTCCATCATCCAAAGCAAAGCACAGTCAAACGCAATAACTGATTAGACGCATTCCCTTCTTACTGATTTCTTACCAAACACTGTAAATCCAAACTGAATGTATCCTTTGACTGGTTCCAACAAACAAATGTGAATTCAAACCAAATGCCTTCTTTTACTGATTAAATCAAACAATGCCTATTCAAACCAAATCCCGGAACAACTTGCAAAGCACCGTAGAATTAAATCTTTCTGAAGAACCGCGCACGAAAACCCTAATTCCTGATTAAATGCCAAAGAATGTTCGCCTGATCAAAGTTGAGCCAAAGTCAACCAAAACCCTAAGCCAACTGTGTGAAACATTCCAGAGTCCTGAAAAATCAATAAAACCCTAATTGTGTCTGACTGACGAGAAAAGTCTGTTTGACCGATTGTTGTACCAGTTTGAAAGAATCAGTAAACGCCTGAAGCTGTAATTTCTTGTGGAAAAAATGCGAGGGCAAATTTTGGGGTACAACAATGACTATACGATGAGCCACATCCGTCCCTTTACATCCAAATATAAGTCTTCTTACCAATCAATGGTAAGATATCAATATCAAAGGAATAAATGAACAAAAGACCTTTTGAGTAGGTAGAACGTTCTTAGTTGCTTGATCACAATCCATCTTCAAAGTAAACATCTTTTCAAACACACCAAACACTTTCAAAAACATGAAATATTTTCAAAAGTCCAACACTTTGTATGCATTCTTATAGAGACGAGAATCATTACAAAGTTTGCCTAAACGAAGGCGCTTTTTAAAAATACTTTCAAAACTCATCCCAAAAGCACATTTTCAAACAAAATCAAGGATCTAGCAAGAAACTAAGAGCCCATAGATAATTATAGATGAAAAGGGTGCTAACACCTTCCCTTTTCATAATCTACCTCCCGAACTCAAGAAAATAATCTCAAAGATCTTTCCTATTCTTTTCACCCTTTCCTTTATAGGATAAAAGAAAAGTTGGTGGCGACTCTTGCTATCCGCAACAATTGCAATAAAATGCAAAACACCCAAGTCAGTTCTCCCACCGTATTACAGAGATGTTATCCTAGATCAATATTCGAAAGTATTTCTCAATAACAATTATAATCCGTGAATTTAATTGGTAAAAACAAAGATAACATTTATAACAATAAATAATTGGATTATATAATATTATGATCAATAAATATACATATGGTTCAATGGATTACATCCAATCCCAACAAGAGGGGAGAATTAACTATCTATCATCATGGTAGCTTGATAAAATGGAGGAATTGAGATAAATGAGCATCAACAATGATTTCTCGTTAATTAATGTGTATCCAGCTTGTATCCTTCAATCTCTCTCTCTCTCTCTTACTTTCTATTATATTCTATTACAATGCTTAAAAAATAAGATGATATCCCTTATGCATGTTTCTGCTTCTATTTATAGTGTTTGGGTTATGATGTCTTTGCTTAGCAAACTAATGCCTCGATTAGCAAAATGACTTTACTTCTCCATGAAGAATTCTTAAACTTCTCTTTCTGAACCGCCTGATTTCGGTTAGCGAAACATGGCTCGCTAAGCGATCGTTCTCGCTTCCTCCCTGTCGTAACCAGTAAAAAATAAGAGAGTCGCCACCACTATTTTTGTCCTAAAGACGGGAAAGAACGAATAACCCTAAATTGTTCAGAGATTCTAAATTCGTGAGTTGGTTAAATAAAGGGAAGGTATTAGGCACCATTTATCTTCCTTGTTCTCAAAGGGCTCCTCTTCTAGGTTTTGGGGTATATTAGGAATTTCTATTTAACAATGTTATTTCCATGTGTTTGAGAAAATGTTTAATTTTTTAGTTGACACTTGCCTTGGTTTTAACCGCGTGCCTACGTATCTCCTTGCAAAGAAATCAGAGTCCATTTTGTAGTTCGTTATGTGTTTGGTTAGTTTTTTATGGGATTGCGTAGAATTGCTTTCGAATTTATCCTTGAACTTTGTTTGGGTTTGAAAAGTGAGTAAGCGTAGACGTAGTTCGCAGTTAATTTTGAAAGTAATCCTATTTAATCCTTTTTTGAAAGTTGTCTTAATTTTGTTAAGTTAGTAGCAAAGTAATTTGAATTTGGATAGCTATTTTAAATGCATGATGTAATTTAAAAATATTTGAATGATGTTGAGGTTAGTAAAAAAGATTTTAATTGAATTAATAAAAATGGTTAATAATTTTAGAAAATAATGAATAACTATTATAATATTTATTATCAAAAATATATTGTATATTTATAATAATAAAAAAAATTATTTTAATAGCAAGGAAAATAATTTAAATAGATAAATAATAAGTAAAAACTTGCAAATAAATGAAATAAATTAAAATTTATTCCAAATAGTAAGGGGGTGTATTATGTTCAGCGTAGTAAAAAATGGGGTGCATGAATATTAAAGGGCTTAAGCCCATAACAAAACCTAGATCCAAATGCGTGGGTGTGCAAATTACAGTTAGGCTAAGTAATTGAGGGGTGTGAATATCTGTTAGCGGAGAGTTTCGACAGTAGTTGAATTAGAAAAATAAAGATATTTTCTTTATAAGGTTCGACTGATCAAGATTATGGATGGTCGAAATTTGTTGAATTAATTCGATGGAATAGAGGTAGATTTAATTTTTGAATATCAGTTGCTATGACACATTAGGCATATTTGGCACTTGGAAATAAAGAAAGATCTGAAAGCCAAATGTGCATCTTTATCCAAAAAGGACGCGTGGAAGCATAAGGTTTAAAAGAGCATGCATACGTCAAATGTGGTAATATCTTACAAGGATACTATTATGGTCGAATTAGTATAAATTAGGATCTTCGCGTTAGGATTCAGGATGTTTATTCATTTGTACAAAAATCTCATATAAACTCGAAGTATCTGCGTGTTAAAAAAAAGAGTCATTAGAGAAATGTATGTGTAAACACCACCTTTTACTTTAATAAAGTTTACCTTTATTTAGAAATTTACTTCTAGTAATTTACTTTTGATTTACCTTTATTGCATTGCCTTTAAGAATCTTTTCCTAAGTTTATTTTGAAGATTCATTCGAACTAAAATCGTTATTATTTGAAAGATTATGAATGTTGTCTAAAATATTCTTTGTTTTCAAGAACAAAAGTTTGAATAAGAACACTTGTCCTTAGAATCAATATCGTCTATTCTGCAAGTCACCAATCTTTTCTCTAATTTGAAAGACCAGCAGTTGTTTACCAAATTTCACGGTAAACAAATTGGCACACCTAGTGGGACCTGTGTTCAATTAACAGATATTTTGTACAAGTAAAAAGTTTTTGAAAATGCTCATCATCCTTTTGTATTTTTCTACATTGTATGAGACTTAGAGTCCTCCTAACAATAATGAAGTATCACCCCTAGTCACTTTGACAGGGGGAACTCTAGTTTCTACACCTTTTTTAGAGGTTATACCGTCTTCAACAAGTTTGACGCCAATGTATTCGAATGCTTATACTGACCCTATTTTGACCTATGGTTTTTCTTTGATTTTATCTCAAGGGCCGCATGGTTTTTCCATGCCTCTAATTAGTCGTGAGCGGCCTTATGGCATGCCATCTCTGTATGATGGGTTTACATAATTCCACTTCAACATACTAAGGTCATGTGATGAACGTTACTTCGCCATTACAAGGTTCTTGATTTGCTGTTACTAGCAAGGGTAAAAATATCCAACCATAGGTAGAAGGAGTTTCTTCCCAAATGCCTAATTTAACAAATCAATCTGCAGTGGTGATTAGAGAGTAAATGGATGAAAGTAACCATGAAATGGTCCAATTTCTTTCACAAATAATGGGTATAATCTTTAACCCTTTGATTCAAAATACCACTCAAGCGAACCAACAAATGGCTGCACAAATGACGCGCATCACTAAATTCTTTGGTGTGCCTCAACCCCCACCACGTCCTCAGAGGGAGTGGGTTAGGGAAAATCAAGGGGTAGTCTTTGAATAAGACCAAAAAATTAACCAAGTTCAACAAAATCAAAGAAATTCACCCCAGGCGAATGTGGTAAATTAAGGAGGGGTAGTCGAAGTGCCTAGAGTTGCGAATACCGAAATACCTAGAGCTGAACCTTTTAGGCAGGAACCACAAATTATAAGGGAACCTGAACCTAGGGTTATGATGGTAAATAGAAATTAAAATGCTGATAAAGTCATATATCAAGTTCGATAAGACAACATGGCAGCATACAACAATCTGGCAGCCATGGTCGAAAGAATTAAGGCACAAAATGATGTAAATATTGGCCTTTGTAGGACAAATTACACGTCTCCTTTATCTGAATATATTTCGCAAACTGAATTACCCAGGGGTTGGAAAGTCCCAAAGTTCACAAAATTCTCTAGTGACACCAGCGAATCAATTGTCGAACATATAGCCAGGTACCTTATCGAGGTTGGGGATATAGCGAATAACAGAACTTAAGGATAAAATATTTTCCTAATTCACTAACTAAGAATGCCTTCATATGGTTCACTACCCTTGCAGTGAATTCCATCCAAGATTGGACTTGTTTAGAAAGGTTGTTTCATGAACAATTTTATGTAGGTCAATCAAAGATAAGCTTAAGTGAATTGGCCAACGTCAAATGCAAGTTTAGCAAACCCATTGATGTTTACCTCAATAGATTCTGCCTGTTAAAGGTAAGATGCTTTACCCAAGTTCCTAAACACGAATTAGTTGAGATGGCTGCAAGAGGATTAGAATTCTCCATTAGAAAGAAGTTGGATCCTCATTACTTAAGAGATATGACCCAATTAGCAGACAGGGTTCGGCAAGTGAAGTGCTTAAAGGTCGAAAAATCTAGAGCAAACAAAAGCCATAGAAAAGAAAGAGTTGCATATGTCGAAACTGGTGTAGGTGAACAAAAAGTATGCAACGGTTTTTCAGACTTCGAATAATGTGAAGTGGACCTGGCTGAATTAAAGCAAGGCCTATCATATCCTTGTAAAGTTTTAACCCCTTCAAACGGGAAGAATCCTACAGAACCAGAAAAGAACGACAAGTTCCCTTAGAAAACATACATTTTCGACATAACAAAATGTGAAAAAATATTTGATTTATTGGTAAAGGATGGCCAAATGATAGTGTCACCTGGTGCCAAAATTCCTCCATTAGACCAATGGAAGAAAAGAGGTTTTTGTAAATATCATAACTTTTTGGGACGTAAAACCTCACAGTGTTTTATTTTCATGGATTTGGTTCATAATGCTATCAAGGAAGGGAGATTGAAGTTTAGAGAAAAGAACAAAGGTCAAATGAAGGTTGATGTTGACCCTCTCCATGTAGCAGAAACCAATTATGCCAAACCTATGGATATCCATATGGTGGAAGTTGTTGGTTTCGAAATTAACCAACATCCTAAAGACAAGATCGCTGAAGAATTTGTTGCAAACGTCAAGACAAAGGAGGCTACTAAAGGCCTTGCTAATACCGTGAACAAGATTAGTAAAGGATTTTGTTGCAGGTATCGAAGTGCAAAAAACTACTTAATGTATAATTAACCAAGATATTGAAAGCAAGATTACTGATGATATTTCCATATATGTTTGAATGACAAAGGCTACTGAAGGCCTTAGAGTCAAGTTTGGAAAGGTCTGGATTACTGAAGGTCATATCCTCAAAGTCAACATCATGGACCTGAACCAGCCTGCTACTGAGATGGAGGAAGTCGAAAGGCTCCTCAAAAAGAAAGATGATCAGATGAGGAATGGTTACCCGAAGTTTGGAGAAAGTCTGCTAGATTACCTAGTTCGTTGCTACAAAACGAATTATGAGGGGATAATGTGTCCCAGATGCAGCATAATCCATGATCGAAAGGCAGCAGAAACTTATGAAAAAATTCGATATGCTTGAACTGGGGGCAATTGGAGGAAATATGACCAAATAGAGGTTGTCTACCCAAAGGATGAAGAAAGTTTGTTGGGTTTCCTTGTCCACTGTCACACAAAAAAATTAGAGTGTCTGATGTGCCCGAGGTGCAGTGTGGTTTATGACCGAAAGGCGTCAGAAACCTTTGAGAGAATCCAATATGCTCGTTGTTGGGACATCCAGAGGGGTCCTAGGAGCGATTTCACATTCAACAAAAGGGGATTTCCTAGGTGACCTGATAGCCCTTATCCCAAGGGGAATCGAAGAGCTACCTTCAAGCTACCTACAAACATCCAACTAATAGATGGGTAAAGCCATACGAAGGTAAGGGAGCAGGAAAGGAAAAATGTAGGAGTTTCGAAGCAGGAGGAAGGTCATCCATAGCATATTGAAAGTAATTCCAAGTGTCGAAGCAACAAGCATACAAGTCAGAAAATTAAAAAGGGAAAAATACCATGTCCAGGTCCCAATGGCGAAGACACCAAAGGATAAGGAAGGTACAACAAGAATTGGAAGAAAAAGAAGTGGTCCAATAGTAACCAACTTCCCTCAACCATCAAGGTCGAAGAGAAGCAACATGTGGGGAGAAAACTATTTTCCCCAAAGAAAGAAGAAACTGGCGAAAAGGATCGAAAAGACCCAGTGAATGAAGAATACATGCTTATTGATGACTTTGAATTAGACGTAGAGTCTTCCCTCAACATCAACTGCAATGTGGTCTCAGTGCTTCCCCATGATTATGATCAAGCAACTGAGGTCAAATACTCATAATAAGCTGACGAGATTGAGATGGAAAAACACAAACCTTTGTTCGTCGAGCGGCTTGATCAGAGAATGAAGAATCACCTCAAACATTTGTTCATAAGGGGAAATATGGAAAGTGTGGGAATCAATAAAATCTTGGTTAATGGTGGAGCTATGGTGAATCTAATTCCTCAATTCATGTTAAAAAGAATCGGCATGTTCGACACTGATATTAAGCCCCCACAACATCGTACTTTCAAACTATGAAGGTAAAATAGGCCATACTTTAGGTGTGGTACAAGTGGATCTTACTGTGGGTTCGATTACAAGACCCACCATGTTCATGGTCATTACAGTGAAGACAAATTATAACTTGTTGCTAGGACGTGAATGGATCCTTGGTATAGGAGTGGTGCCTTCTTCAATGCATCAACGAATATCAATATGGAGATAAGATGGGATTTTCGAGAACATCAAAGCATATCAAAGCTATTACATGGAAAAAGTTAACCATGTGGATAAAAGGAACTTCGATAGGAATTTGGCCAACATCGACCATGCAACCCTGCTGATGACGCATATTTGTAATGCCCATTAATTTAATTAATTATTTAATTAAATTATTTTTGGATTATTTATGAAGTTGTGAGATGTTGGTAATTATTGGTATACGTTGTTATATTGTTATTAATTAATTAATTAGTTGATTAATAATAATAATAATAACGTCGAAATTAATGGAATATTGTGTTGGGCTTATATTATTGGTTGGAAGAAGTAAAGTGGGGTTGTGGGTGCATCTGGTCTGCGTTGATTGTTTTGTTGTTGGTTTGAGGCAGGATTGGAAATCATATCAGCCCTACCGTCGGACGATGTTCAGTTTTGTTTTGATTTCTTTGGCCGTAAGCAGCACTGACCTCCTTCTTTCCAATGAAAGGTTTCTTTGTTGTGCTGGAGGATGCATGTCTCTGGATTTTACCATTTTTAATACCAGCCTCTACCCGTTCACCAGTCAGTATTAGTTCACTGAAAACAGAAGACAAGCTTCCAATCAGATGGTTAAAGAATGGACCAGATAATGTGCCCAAGAATATGTCCACCAGCTCTTTATCAGACGACGGAGGTTGGACTCTTCCCGCAAGGTCTCTCCACTTTTAGGCATAATCTTTAAAACCTTCGCCGGAACCCATAGACATACTTTGCAATTGTGTACGAGTTGGGGCAAGGTCAGCGTTATATTGGTACTGCTTGTAGAAAGCAGCAGCCGGATCTTCCCAATTGCGAATGTTGGTTCTTTCCAGTTGATAGAACCATTCCAGCTGAGTCCCTGCCAAACTTTCCTGGAAGAAATGTACCCACAGATTCCTATCAGTCGTGTGGGGTTGAGTCTTCCTGACATACGACCTTAAATGCAGCTTAAGACAAGAGACACTATCGTACTTAGAAAATGTAGGGACCTTGAATATCTGTGGGATAACCACCCTTGAGATCAGTCCTAGCTCTTCAAAATCAAGCCCGTGTATCCTCTAGATCTCCATAGCATTGAGCCGATCTTCCAGCTGTTTGTATTTGTCATCAGCAGGAGGATACTGCTCCTCAGAATAGTCAACTTCATCTTCCTCAGACCCTGGATTGTTGTTTTCTTCCACTGGCTTCTCTTCTTGATTGTCTCCCTCATTTGACAGGGTTGCAAAATCTAAAGCTCGCTTAGCCGGTACTTTGAACCTTCTACCCAAATTCAAGACACCAGTTGGTTTCTTTGCCTTCTTAGTCTTCTCTTTGACGATCATAGCTTTCATATCTTCTTGCCCCTGGGCCAGAGCCAGGAACATTTGTTAAAGCTGAGCATTTTGAGCTTGGAGGTCCTTCACTGTTTGTTCAAGATCCATTTATTTTGCTGAAATAAACAGCGAAAAGAATAAGGAACCTGTCTTGAAATACCTGCTTATGCAATGAAGTGTATGATATGCTTATGCGATGTTTTCAAGGACTTTTGGAAATTTAAATTTGTGAACCAAAATGAAACAAAAATTTTATTAGTAGAATTCAAAATACAATTGCCTTTTAGGCTTACAATTGAATCCAATAAATCAGGTTTCCCATGGGCGCTTCCTCTTTGTGCTGAGATAGACATTAAGACTTTTTCTTCATGGAGTTGCTTCGTGAGCTCTAACACTTTCTTCTCATTGACATAGAAATGATCTCTAAAGGTATCCTGTTCTTTCTTCAACTGAATCCAGGATCTCTGCAGTAATTCAAGATCAGTGGGCATGTCAGGATGGAGAATCATATAAGGAACATCTCCTTCAGTGATGGGCTCCACAACCACTGTTAAGATGGCTATATACGACATTATAAGGTTCTGAGCGTGAGCTCGTACCCATTTGAGATAATGTTCCATAGGGATGGAAGTCTTAGGCCTCAAGGTCTTGATATCAAATGTGTTTACCATGCCTCAAGCTCGTATGAACCTCTGACGATACCCTTGAACATCATCCTCGTAGTTAAATATAGTGCCCTGGATAAGAATATCGTGGGGACCATCCCTTCAAGCATAACAAAATTGTCGCAAAGCCAGAGAAGGATTATAATTTATGCCTCCCCTAATGCCAAGTAGTGGTACATTATGGAATTCCCTGCAGCGGTCAATGACAGAAATATCTCCCATAGATCGGGAATACCAAAGAATATCCAAGTGAGAAAGTGACATTATCCTTCGTGGCCAACCCAAACCTTCTTCATTCTTCAATACTGATTTAGGGAGGTGAGAAGTAAACCACCTTGACAGCAATGGCACACAACACATAAGAATCCCTTTTCTCTTCATGGTGGGAGTGTGGAGGGTATACAAGATGTCTCCGAGTAGAGTAGGCACAAGGTTGCGAGAGAGGAAAACCTTGATAACATTCACATCTATGAGTAAGTATGTATTATGGAACAACACTAAACCATAGATTATAAGGGCCAGAACCTCCTTAAAAGCTTGGAAATCTAAATTATCCCAAAACAGCTGAGCCTTCTCTAATAGGAATTTCCCAGTTGGATACAATGTCGGACCGTTTCAGATGCAAAGTTGTTGCAATGACTTCTGCCTTTGGAGCTTCTTCTAAACTGGTGAAAGGCATCTGATCCAGAATAGGTATACCCAATTTTTGAAAGAATTCTTCCATGGGGGGTACCAGATGATAGCCTGGGAAAGTGAAACAATGGTGTTTAGGGTCAAAGAATTGAAAGAGTACACTCATCATCTTCTCATCAAAGCCCGAGGTAACTAGATTGAGAAGTCGACCATATTTCTTGGTGAACGAAGAAGTCTCAGGAACCCTTGATACTAGCTCTTTAAGTTGGAGTGTTATTCTTACAAAGCTGATTCAGATAGTATTTCTACGAGCAGAAGCCATGATCTGCAAAACAGAACAAAGATAAATGCCCCTGGTCCTTGAAATGGTCAGTGAAATGAAATATGGATGTTATGATGCATGATATCATGTTTAAGCAAATTAATCACACACAAGCAAAACACACAAGACCTTAGGTTTAGGCTTGCATGGAGTTTATAGGTAAATACCCTCTTGAAGTTTAGTTGGTTCAACTTGTCTTAGAAAAGTAATCGGGTTCTAAGGAGTCTCAATGTCACTGATCTTTCTTTATTGGACATTGTTTCAGCTTAGAAATCTTTTCTTGCACCCCAAACATCTCGAAAGTCCGATCTCAATGAGTGTAGCATCGAGTATCAACCAATCCCCAGCTTTACACCAAGGCCGGCTATCTCACTACTTTATAATGGCCAAGTTTGTTCAACTAAGGTTCTAAGGTCTGTTAGTGCTTCACGACACCACGTGACGGCCCCGTATTCTACTCGATTCAACACAAGGGATACCGATACCAACCAAAGTGTCACACCAACACAGCTATCGCTTCAACCATATCGGTCTATTCCGTACAGTCTCCACGATCTATTGTTGTTTACCTAAAAATATGCCCCCAGATCCGGGTGTAGGATCTATAGTAACAACCCAAAGAACCCTCCAAGGATAAAGCATACAAAACAAGCAATTAAAACAGTTTTTAAATGAACTAACTCCTAAGGTAACCCCACTTTTTATTCATAGTCCCCAGCAGAGTCGTCCGTTCTGTGATACGGTGGCAGAACCGTCTGTTATACTGGTTTTGCATTTTGGTTCGCAAATGTTGCGATAAGCAAGAGTCGCCATCGAATTTTCTTTTATCCAACAAAGGGAAGGGTGGAAAGAACAAAAAAAGACCTTTTCGAGAATTTTCTGAGTAAGGAGGGTAGATTATGGAAAGGGAAGGTGTTAGCACCCTTTCCATCTGTAGTTATCTACGGGCTCTTAGATGCTTAGCTCATTTTTGAAATACCTTGTGCTTTTGTGTGTTTTTTTTTGAAAATAGTATGAAAATTCCTTAGTGTGGAGATTCTCTTTATGATAAATCTTGTGTCATTCCTCAAGAGTGTTGATAAAGCGTTTTTGAAAGTGTTTTTGAAATGTCTTGTGTAAGTGTGAAAGTTTGTTTTGAGCAAGCATTTAAGAACTATCTACTTATACTCGAAAGGGTTCGTTCTTTTCCTCCTATCCTTTAGACAGTGATATCCTACTATTAGTGAGTAGGTAGCCCTATCGTTGGATGTTTGAGGGACATTCAAAGGGACATACAGTCATAAAGGCAACATATAGAGACGCTTTAGCAATTTTGTTTAAGGGAGTAGATCATTTACCGAAAGGCAACACTGTAGGGTCATCAAGGGACTATGATCTTTTGATTTAAGGGTCTTTTCTAAAGTGACCCTGTTGTACCCCAAAATTTTCCCTCTCATATTTCTCAAGACATTGCAAGAAAAATCTCCAAGTTGCTCAAGTTTGCTCAAGAGTTTGACAGACAAGCTATCTCCTAAGGCAATCAACCCCAAATTAGGGTTTTGTGTTGCACCAATATCCTTGAATCCAAATGACCTCAAGTGCTCCCTAATGTCCTAATATGTTCTCAAGATCATTCATGTCAAGTTTCAAGCCTTGCAGAGGAAGTTTGCCCAGTCAATTGCTCAAAGGGTCCAAAAATCGACTATGCTAGGGCAAAAGTCAACTGTGACCTACATACAGTCAAACTTCAAGATTTTTTGTCAACAATCTCATTTTGAAGGATATTTCATCATTTGATCAAGGTTTTATCATGATTCATGAAGAATTGCTCAAAATTCATCAAGACTCAAAAGTTGCTAAATTAGGGTTTTGCAGGAAAAGTCAAACTCAAATTTGGCCAAGCATAACTTTCTAATACTTTATGATAAATGACCCATCCAAAGCTCATTTTGAAGAATATGCAATTTCATACAATCCATCTTCATACCCCAAGATCAGAAAATGCACTCACAAGAAGTTATAAATTTGGACATTATAGGTCATTTTTGAAAGTCAACAAAAACACCTTTTTTTCCAAAGCTTATAACCTGAGCATGGAATATAAAAATGAGATGATACCAAAAGAGTTGGTTAGAGGACATCTCAAAATTTCTAAAAAGTCCAATAACACTTCCAAAAGTGCAAAATTGAAGAAGTTATGCATTGTTGAAGTTGGGCATTTTTGCAAAATTGCCAAAAGTCAACTATCCCCAAAACTTCAAATTTTGTCAAATGGGCCCATTCTTTTCCACTTGATTTGAACTTGCATCATAGTCCACGTGCCTCAACTTCAGCCATGTGTCCATTTATCAATTTTATTATTTAATTTGATTTTTATTTAAATTTATTCATTTTTAATCAAATTAAATCAAATAAAATCCAAAGCTTTGATTACATGATATCTTTTGGCTATTTCAGGATTGGATCATCACCATTAAGAGCATCAAATTCGTATCTAACCATACCATGTGCAAAAAGATTGAAAAATTAGCAAATTTGGCAAGTTGGTAATGGTGAATCAAATCAAATATGCAATGCATTAATGTGGAAGATTCAAGCCATATTTGTTACCCTAACACATTCCACAATACATAAGAAAGAGAGGCACACGAAAATAAAGGTTGGAGGCTGCAAGCATAGAGAGAACAAAACTTGAAAAAGTGGTGAAAAAGCTTGAATTCGAATTCATACTTAGAGGCAATCTCAGAAGCCAAGAAGCATCCCAATCGATTCCTGGAGGTTCACTGAGTTGAAACCGATCTAAAGCAGGCTTCCATACACGCCCAAACAGCATCACGTTACCTAGCTCTGCATTTGAATTCATAAATCATTGTTCTTGCATCCTATGTACAAATTACTTGCATATTCGTGATCCTCACAATGTTTCTAAGCCTTTTGCATTATCCAATTTTGTTTATGTGACCTATACTGTGAGATGCCATAGCTAGGGTTTCTTGGTCGTTTTTGGGCATTTTTATTTCAGGGATAATTGTCCATCAAGAAGGGCATGGTTATGACCGGGAGGTAAAGACGAGCACAACCATGCCCTTAGAATTTATTTCTATGGCCTACAACAGATTTTGGAGGAGGCATGACTTGTAGCGACGGCTTGTGTTCGTAGCTATAAATTTTTACAGGTTTTTAGCTACGGATGAGGGTTGAAGATGATGTGTGGCGAGGCGTGATTCGCCCATTCAAATATGGCGCGCTTTGTTTTGTCTTTTCTGGAATATAATTTGTTTTCTTTTATTATTATTATTATTGCGTATATCATTAACAATTGAAACCAAACAGCCTAGTGGCAAGCGAGCATTGGCCATATCCATCAGGACCTGGGTTTGAATCCCAGGTCCTCCAAATTTCTCTTTGTTTTATTTCTTCAGGTTATCATGTGCATATCTGGGTGCGTAGTGTACCATACTCCCTCGCTCAATCAATTGCCAGATGGCCCCTGGCCAGATCTGGTGGCCAAGAGATGATGGTCCACCATGGTCCAAGTCAGCGTGCAAACATCAGATCTGAAAAGTCAACAAAAGGCCAGCGCTTAATGGGCCTTCAGCTTGTTATTCTGACCCCCAAAACAGGCCCATACCCCTCTCTCTCTATATTTTATTTATTTTGTTTTAATTATTTATTTTATTATTTCCATTTAATTATTAACCAATCAAAAATTCTTTTTATAAAATTAAAACCACAAAAATATTCTCTTCATAAAATCAAATTTTAATTTTTTAACAAATACTAATTAAATTAATTTAGGTTTTTAACTAGAATAACTTTAATTCCTTTTTTAATAATTAAAATTAACTAGACATAATTAGGTTTTTACTAATATTAATTAATTTTTATTTCTTTCTTAAAATAACCAAAAACCCAAAAATAATTTATTTTTACTTAATTAATTAAGGATAGTTTCTTTCTTAAAATAAAAACAACAAAAAATCTTTTCCTTAATCCAAAAGGGTCAAAACCATACTTTGCGCTCGATTTAATTTCCCGCATGCGATTTATTTTCTTTCATCCTATTATGTATCTGATTCCGGTTTGTAATAGTAATTAGGACCTTTTATTATTTTTATCGTTTTATTTATTTTTAAAGGGTTTGTCTTTGGCGATGTAACTACCCGACGCTTTGTAATTTAAATTCCGCAATTTATTTTCAACAAATTATAGCTGTTAGATGTTTGATAATAGGGATGCATGACAAGACTGATTGTTTTAACCTAAAATCAACTTAGATCACCCTTAACATGTAAAAAGATAAAAAATAACTGAAAACGACACACTCGCACATGCGCACTCTTAGGGTACACCCCACTTGGTTGCCTTCGTACGCGGTCATTGAGTATAGGTCACTTTAGAGGTCGCCCTCTTGTCTAAAGATCATAGTCGCCTCGAAACGGTTGCCTCGGATATGATTTCCTCAAACAAATGATCTAAGACATTAGGGTTACCGCTAAGGCGTCCTAACATTGCTTTAGTGACCGTAACTCCCCGCATTCGAATTGACCCTTAAACTCCAACGATGATGCTACCTACTCATTCATAGTGGGATAGCATTGTCTAAAGAAAGATAGCATAGAACGATTCCTTTTTCGAGTAGGTAGATGGTTCTTAGATACTTGCTCTTTCAAAAACAAAAACTTTTCGCACTTACACTTTTCGAACAAAGTTTTTAAAAACACTTCATACGCTCTTGAGGACAGAAGCAAGAGTTAAATCGAAGTTTCAAAAAAAAACTTTTTCAAACCCACAAGCACAAAGAAAAGCAATTTTGAAAACAATATGAGCAAGTACCTAAGAGCCCGTGGATAACCACGGATAGAAAGGGTGCTAACACCTTCCCTTTCTATAATCTACCCCCCGAACCCGAGAAATATCTCGAAAAAGGAATTTTTCTGTGCTTTTTTCCTTTCCTTGTTGGATAAAATAAAAGTCGGTGGCGACTCTTGCTTACCGCGACATTTTGCAAAAACAAACGCAAAACGCAAACCAGCATTCCAAAAAACAGTCAGTTCTTCCCACCGTATCACAGAACTGGCGACTCTGCTTGGGACGCTTAATAAGTGGGGTGTACCTTAGGAATAGTTCATAATGTTTTCAATTGCTTGACTTGTATGCTTTATCTTTGTGAGGGAACTGTATGGCGTAGACCGATACGGTTGAAGCAGTAGCTAGGTTGGTGTGGCACTTTAGTATGTACTGATATCCCTTGTGGCGCAACAAGGAGAATATGGGTTTGCTAAGGGGTCATTAAGCACCAACTGACCTTAGAACCTTTAAATTGACCAACTTGGCCATATAACAGTAGAAGTATGCTACACTCATTGAGACTAAACTATCGTGATGATTCCGGCTGCAAGAAAAGGTTGCTAAACTGGAATTATGACCGATCGAGGGTAGTCAGTGATATTGAGATCCTCTAGAACCCGGTTACTATTTTTAGGACAGGTTTGAACCAACTGAACTGAAAGAGGGTAGTACCTAAGCTCCTTGCCAGCCTGAAATCTAAGGGCTCTCTGTGTGACTTGTGTGCCTTTACCATGTTTGCTATTTGTGGATACTTGTGATGTGTTTTCTATCATGATATCATGACATCATAACATTGCATGCATCTTGCATTGGACTAATCTATTTCAAAGACAAGAGGGATTTATCTTTGTTCTGTTTTGTAGGTCATGGCACCCATGCGTAGAAACACCATCTGGATCAACTTTGTCTAAGTTACCACTCTGATTAAAGAATTGGTTGCAAAGATGCCAGATACTACCTCCTTCATCAGAAGGCATGGGCACCTCCTTGGTTTGGTCACTTCCAAATTGGACGAGCAGATGATGAGTGTTTTAGTCCAATTCTTTGATCCACTGTACCATTGCTTTACTTTTCCAGACTACCAGTTGGTCACTACCTTGGAGGAGTTCTCTGATCTGCTCGGTATCTCTATTCTGGAGCAGACCCCGTTTACAGGTTGGGAGAAGATCCTTAGGCCGGAAGAGATTGCTTCAGCCCTTCATCTGACAAAGGTTGAGGTAATGGCTAATTGGGAAACTCGTAGTGGAGAAAAGGGCTTATTGACTAAATTCTTGGTTGGTAAAGCTAATCATTTATGGGATAGTCTAGACTTCCAGGCATTCGAAGACATTCTGGCTCTTCTCATATATGATTTGGTATTGTTTCCTAACTCTGATGCTTTCATCGACGTGAATGCGGTAAATATTTTTATGTCTGGTAACCCTGTACCCACTCTCTTGGGTGACATTCTTCATCAGCTTTATGCCCGTACTGCTCGAAAGCGAGGAACCTTGATGTGTTGTGCTCCATTGTTGGCGAGGTGGTTTATTTCTCACCTCCGCAAATCAGTTCTGAAGAACAAAGAAGGCATGGGCTGGGCTTACAGGGTTATGTCTCTCTCTCACAATGACGTCATTTGGACCATTAAGGGTATGGACGAGGTGGCTATTATTGATCGTTGTGGGGAATACCCCAATGTTCCACTGATAAGAACCAATGGAGGAATCACTTATAATCCATGCTTGGCCTTGCGTCAGTTCGGGCGTGCTATGAGGGAAGGACCTCATGAGTTACTGATGCCTATTATTGTGTTTGATTTCCATGGGGATAGTGACGAACAACGCCGCAGATTCATAAGAGCCTGGGATAGAGTACACGGGTCTGATCCACACGAGCTGGGTGCAAAGACTTCTCTACCAATGGAGCCATATCTCTGATGGGTTCGTATCCGTGCCCAAAAGTTGGGAATGCCCTACGAAGCCGTCTTGCCTATCATTGTTTAAGTTGCTGATGAGGAAGGGGTTCTCCTACCATTTTCCACCCTTACATGCCTACTGACATTGGGGCATTGAAGAGATCCTGGATGCAGCTAAGGGAGGAGTGGGATACCTATAGAGAAAAGTATCACGAGCAAGAGCAGAAGATTCAAAAGTTGACAAGGCAGCTGGAGAATGAGCAGATCATCAACGACTATGTCAGCACTAAAGGCAAACGACCATGGGAGCGCTGATGTCCTTTGATTATTTCCAGTTTTTATTTACTTTTCAATATTTCCTTTCTTGTAACGCCTTAAGGGCATTTGTTGAACAATTGAATTTCAAGTTTATCTAATAAAAGTGTGTTTCATGTTTGGTTTATGAATTTGAATCTCTCAATGTCTTTGAAATCATAGCATACGCATTTCATTCCATGCACCTCATAACAGGTATCCTTACAGGTTTTCTCATCTTCTTCGCTGTTTATTTCAGCATCATGTCTTCTGAACCATCAACTAAACAAGCAATCAAGGCTCTGCAGGCTCAAAACACCCAGTTCCAGGAATTGTTCATGAATTTGGCTAAGGGTCAGCAAGATCTGAAGGCCCTTATCTTGAAAGAGAAGAAGAAGAAGAAGATGGTCCTGTTTAACATGGGCCACAAATTTGGAAACAGGCTACGAGATGAAGTTGATTTGACCCCCTCATCTGGAGGGAAAGATAGTCAGGAAGAAAGGAGGGCTCCTAGCCCTGTGGTTTCAGACAACGAGACGGACTTCGATGAAGACCAGTATCCTCTGGCTGAGGATAGATACAAGTAACTGGAAGACCGGTTGAGTGCGATGGTGTGATACGGTGGGAGAACTGACTTGAGGTTTTGCGTTTGTTTTCGCAAATGTTTCAGTTGAGCAAGAGTCGCCACCGACTTTTTATTTTATCCTAAGGAAAGGTTAAAAAGCACAGCAAAAACCTTTTGAGATGTTTTCTTGGGTTCGGGGAGTAGATTATAGAAAGGGAAGGTATTAACACCCTTTCTATCCATGGTTATCCATGGGCTCTTAGTTACTTGCTTAGATCACTTGCCTTTTGTTTTCAATTGTTTTAAATGGTGCTTGAGTGTGTGGGTTTGAAAATGTTTTGAAAAGAGGCCAATGTGGTGGCAACCTTTGTAATGATCCATGTGGGGATGTATACAAAGATGTACGTCTTTTGAAAAGGTTTTCATTTGTTTTTGAAAGTTATTTTGAAAGTGTAGTGATGTGTGGTTTTTGAAACAGGCAAGTGTTTTAGTTTGCAAGATTGATTCAAGTAACTAAGAGGTTATCTACTCCTAAATTTCTCAAAAGATTATTGCTATGTTTTAACCCTTTTAACAAGTTTGTTCCACCATTGTATTTGGTGGACAATCTTATGTTTAGGATGTGAAAGGGACGGGCGTGGGTCATCGTTTAGACCATAATTGCAATGGTGCCAAGTATCTTTGGGCATTTTCTTTAAGGGACTTGATCATTTGTTTTTGTTTGTTTTGAAAAAATGTTATCGAGGGACTATGATCATTCAATTTGTTTGTTTTGCCCAAAGAGACCTAACATGCAATATGGCCCAATTTTGAAAGGCAACAAGTGGAGTACCCTAGGGGGTGCAAGTGTGATTTGTGTGTCCATTTTCATGCTTGTTTATCTTGAGATTAGGTCATAACTATTTTTCGTCGTTTTTTGCATACAAACCCTAATTCTAACATGTTATCATTAGAAAGCAATAAAGTGCGAAGATAAATTTACTAAGCTATTACAAAACCAAATATGGGAAGGGGGGTACAAATGTTCAAATGGGGATATTGACAAGTAATGTAAACCTAAAACTATTACATCAATTTGAATTTATATAATTTAATTAATGCACAATAATTAAATAAATAAATAAAAAAATGGAATAAAAAATGCAAGATGCAAAAATGTTTTGTATATGTATGAAAAAAAGGGTTATTTATGTAAAAATAAAAATAATATATTATTTTTGGAGTATTTTGAATTTAGGGCAAAACCCTAATTTTATTAAAGAAAATGTATTATTATTTAATTTAATACAGGTATTTATTTATTATGTACAAAAATAAAAATAAAATGAAGTATATTATAAAAAAGTATTTTTTATATCAAATATTAATAAAATGAAAAATTCAAATATTTTTTATATTCTAACCTAAATATGTTAATAAACATATATATATATTAAGTTCTAAATATGCATTATATATAAAATAATATATATTTAATTTTTAATAAAATAAATAAAAAAAGGTATATATTTTTTATGTGAAATATTTTCAGAAGATAAACAAAAATAAAAAAATGTATTTACACTACTTTTTCTATTTATTCTAAATAATAGTATATATAATATTTATGTACAAACAAAAGAAATAATCAAATAAATATGCAATAAATTCAAAAAATGATGGAAAAAATATTTTTATGTTTTTAATGTCATGAGAAAAAATAAACAAAGTCAATCAAAAAAGAAAAAGTCAAAAAAGTCAAAGAAATAAGCAAATGGGCTCAGGGGGTTCAAAAGCAATTGTGTGGTGTAAATAAGAAAATATTCCAGGCCCAGCCCAGAATCAGTCATCTTCAACCTCTGAACAACATCACCCACGCGTTTTCTATCTCTGGATTCCTGGACTTTCAAGCAAAACTCATAACATGAAAAGTGTAGAGCATTAAGAGACGATTCCAACCATGTAAAGAACTTGACCTAACTCTCTAAGATGAGGGAGAATTTCTTCTCCCCCAATTTCTGACCTAACTTTTATGCCATGTTCAGACTCAAAATTCTTGCAGCACACGTAACATAAATGAAATCTAACTATATGGTCATGTTCAGGGCTATGATTGTGACATATTTTCTTCACAAACCTAAAACTAACAATACCTAATAAGAGAGATAGAACTTCATGAAGATACCTGTTCAGTTGGAATCGTGCTTTGCAATGGAGGATGTTTCAGAGTAAAATGATGATTTGTATAGCTTCCTTGAAGTGTAAGGATGCTATTCCAAATTCCACCTTGCCTTGAAACTCCCTGAATCGTGCTGGTGAACTTCAACTGCAAAACAGAAAAGCAAAAATGGTGAAGTGGCTTGGAGGTGTTACAGGTCAGGTTTCAGGTCATGGTTAGCTTGCATAGATAGTATGGAAGGTATGTGAACTGGTTTTGGCAAGAATACTTGAGAGAAATAGAAGTTGGCACTCAAACTGCAGAGGCAACTCTGTTTTTGCAGTTTGAGAGTGATTCTGAGATGGAGGGTGGATTGGAGGTCAAAGGCTCGTGCAAAAGCTTGGGTATGATCTCTGGAATGTGTTTGATAAGTTTGTCCTTGTGTTTGTAAGCTGAGATGGAAGTTGTTATGAGTTATGCTATGTTACTTCACACTTAAGCAAACAAAGGCAAATTGTGCTTCTAGGCCTGTAGAGGACCTCACACTATGCTGCATAATCCCTCCTTGATCAGTGTGATTAGCACATAAACTTGTGCCAACCAGATTTGCAATGTACTTGTTGGATTCTCAATTGGACATAAAGTGATCTTTTGCAAAAATGGAAAGAATGCTTTATCTAGTTTGGGATTAATCTTGCATACAATGTTCAAACTCATAGGACAACACCTTAACACAATGAATATGCATTAAATTATTGAGTGAAAATTGGTTTAAGGACCTGTAATCTAACCTAAAGCATGCTGAGTTCAAATTGCAAAGTTATGAACATGGAAAATGGCCAATTCAAAAGTGAGTTTTTGCTATATTGTGAAATTCGATTCTCCCTAACCATGAGGTTGTTTGATGAGTTCTTGGAAATTTTGGAAAGCTTGGAATGTGTACTACAATCCATCTTTGAAATGCAAATTGAAATTCCAAGTGGAAGTGTATGGAAAATGGCCTTGAAGTGGGGTAAAAACTTGTCAAAAATAGGTCAAATTTTCACTAAGTTAAGAATGGTTTAGTGCCCTTATTCAAAAATTTGTAACTTGAGATACAAGCTTCAAATGAGAAAACTTTGTGAATCAAAGTTGTAGATTATGTAACAAGCTACAACTTTCATGTTTTGACTTTTGTTTGAATCCAAATGAATCATGGTGAAAAAGTGGGGCAAAGTTGGGAAAAAAATTAGGGTTTTCCATAACTTAGAAAAATTCTAAGTTATGAAAAATTCCATTTTAAAACCCTAATTTGCATTTCTTGGTTTCTTGGTGAACAAGTTTCATGATTTGGCATGTTTTGATGAAAAATGAATCTTGACTCTTGATTTTGACCAAAAAGTCAAAGTTTGACTTTTCAGTGTACAGTCAAAATTGATCAATTGACTGGGAAATTCAACTGTCAAACTTGTGTACTTGGGATCTTTTGAGCTTGATGAATGTGTCAAGACCATTTCATTGAGTCCTTGAGTCCATATGTGAGCTTGGTTTGCCATTGGTTAGGTCAAATAGTCAAAAATTGCCTTTGTGCAGTCAAAACCCTAAAAATGACCATTTTGCCCTTTTGGTGATCTGATCAAATTTCTTGTGGAATTGTGATCCAAACTTGATCAAATGGTCCATATGAGTTCATAATGTTGATGTGGGTCAATTTTTATGAGATTTGACTGTCAATTGGCCACAATTGACTTTTTCCCCAATACAGCTGATTTTTAGGTCAACTGTCCAATTGATTGGGTAAAGCTTGGAATTAGGACTTGAAACTTGGTATGGGTAATCTTGTGAGTCAAACATGAAACATGAAAGTCATCTTAGGCGTTTTAGGTCAAAACATCCTTGGGCAAACACAAACCCTAATTTGAGTCCACAGTGCAAGGAGAGGTCTTGAGCAGAGGAAACCCTAACTAGATCTTGATCTTCAAGGGTCTTGTGATGAGAAAATGTTGAGGAAATGGGAGGGCAAATTTTGGGGTACAACAGTTGCCCCTGTTCAATCTTCTTGAACCTGAAGAGTTAGATTGGCAAGTTTGCCTTTCGTGACTCGAGGGTAAAAGGAGATTGGACACTAGAGTGCCCGGAAATTTGCACTCGCATGTTGAAGTATCAGTAATGTGATGTTGGGAATGGGCTTATAGATGCCATTTGGAAGTATTGATCGCATAAGAGATTCCTTAGCGAAAACTTGTGTATTTGAGAAAGACAGATGTTTTCCTGGCTTGTTACAGGTGTTTGATTTTCAGTCTCCTTATGTAGATATGCCCTGGCTAGATACAGGTATCGAATCTACAATCGGTTGTTCACAGATGTGCCCTGGCTGGGTACAGGAGTCAAATCTGGAAATAGTCGTCAATAGATATGCCCTGGCTGGATACAGGAATCGAATCCTCGAACTCTTCAGACGTGCCCTGGCTAGATACAGGAATCGAGTCTGGAAATATGGTCAACAGATATGCCCTGGCTGGATACAGGAGTCGAATCTGGAATGGTGATAGTTGACAGATATGCCCTGGCTGGATACAGGAATCGAATCTTCGAACTCTTCAAACGTGCCCTGGCTAGATACAGGAATCGAGTCTGGAAACTAATCACTCTCAGATGTGCCCTGGCTAGATACAGGTATCGAATCTGGAATTGTGACAGTTGAAGGATGTTGTCTTTGGGATTGTCTTTTTCCCTTAAAAGGCAAAAACATAAGTTGTATGCAATGTCATGATGTATGACATGCATGATGTCATTCTGTTCAACATGAGATAGTGTTGTATGCACTTTATCATGTATGTAAGCAAGATGTATGAAGATGTGAAATGTTTATGAGTGTTGTTTTGTCTTAGGAACATAAATCCTTGACGACCGGCCGGGGAGTTGCTCTGTGGAAGAGATACTTGGCCGAAGTTGATGAGAGGCCTGTTGAGGACTTTAATGATGGATTTCGTTGGAGATAATGATGATAAACTCCGCTGGGGAGCACCAAAGATAAACTCCGCCGGGGATTGAAGGAACTTTGCCGAGGGTGATCTTCTGTGGTTTTTAGCTGAGGATAACCCAGTTATAAGTCCTTGAGAGGAAATAACTCTGAATAAAACTCGGGAGAGACGCCCGTATCCTGCAGGGAACAAGCTTCCAGAATCTACTGGGGAGTGAGCTTTAAGACCCGCCGGGGGATGTTGAGACTTCACAGGATTGACGGGGAATCAACTTCGCTTGGGGAAAGTATTGCTGAATCTTGTCTTACTCTGCGGGATGTTGAGATGATTTGGTCACATTCTTCAGTCGAATCTACCCTGATACCTTGGCGGACAAAACAACCAGACTGCATCAGACAACTCCACATTGCCCCTGTTTCTGATGTCACCTGTAATTAATCTTTCGTTTCATATGCGAATATTTATGAGTCAACAATTTTAATGTCAAATTCATATATCAAAAATGAACATTGGACGTTCTTCGCAAGACAAAGCAGAACAAAGGGAAAACAATGGCAATTTGTATGGACAAGTGAATTTGTATTGATTTGAACTTTGCCTGTGAATAGGCGTTTTTGTACAAGAGGCTGACATCCTAGTAAGAGGACGCCGCCAAATAACATAGAGTTTACAATTTGAAAAAAGGAAACCAAAACAGCTATGTGAACAATCCCACGGGGTTCCAACTCTGCTATCGCCTTTATGTCTTCGGATGTCTCATCGCTTTGCTACCTAGTTGAAGATGACGCTGATTGGTCGATGCCGAAATCTGAGCCAGATAGTTGATGCCAAATTCCGGATGCGAAGTGATCCAATGAGACATAATGTTACGCTTTTATCCCTAACTTTTGCCTGGACCGCCCTTTCGGGTTTTCAGTCCACCGGGATACCCATTTTTGCCCAAGCCGCCTTTTCAGGTTTTCGACTTGCCGGGTGTACAGATTTTTATTCATTTCATCCCTTATTTTTGCCCGAACCCTTTTGGTTCGCCGGGAAGCCCTTATTTTTGCCTAGGTATATCAACCTAGCGGGTCTTTTATTTACGCGTAGTATTTTTTCACTATGTCTGCATTGGCGGGGTGAGGAAGGTCGTCACCATCCATGGCGGTTAGGATCATGGCTCCTCCTGAGAACACACGTTTAACCACAAATGGCCCTTCGTATGTAGGGGTCCATTTGCCCCGGGGATCACTTTGAGGAAGGATGATGCGTTTGATTACCAGGTCCCTAACTTGATATTCTTGTGGTCTGACTTTCTTGTTAAATGCCCTGATCATCCGTTTTTGATACGTTTGACCATGACAGATAGCAGTGAGCCTCTTTTCGTCAATCAGATTTAATTGATCAAGTCGAGTCTGGATCCAGTCATCTTCACTCAAGTCTGCATCCTTCATTATCCGGAGAGAGGGTATCTGGACTTCAATTGGCAAGACTGCCTCCATGCCATAGACCAAGGAGAAGGGAGTTGCCCCGGTTGACGTCCTTGCTGAGGTACGGTACCCATGAAGAGCGAACGGTAACATCTCGTGCCAATCTTTATAGGTCACTGTCATCTTCTGCACAATTTTCTTGATATTTTTATTAGCTGCCTCTACAGCCCCATTCATCTTCGGCCGGTAGGGAGAAGAATTGTGGTGTTGTATCTTGAATTGTTCACAGAGTTCAGTGATCATCGAATTATTGAGATTGGTACCATTGTCCGTAATGATTCTTTCCGGGATGCCGTACCAACAGATCAGATTATGCCGGATGAAACGTGCCACAACGCTCTTGGTTACTGTGGCGTAGGAAGCTGCCTCAACCCACTTCGTGAAGTAATCGATCGCCACCAAGATGAAGCGATGCCCATTGGATGCCGTCGGTCGGATCTCACCGATCATATCGATGCCCCACATTACAAAAGGCCAAGGTGCCGTCAGGACATTCAAAGGAACCGGAGGGATATGCACCTTGTCAGCATAGATCTGGCATTTATGACAAGTTCGGGAGTGTTGGTAACAATCGGCTTCCATCACTGCAAGGAACCCGACATCAAACTGTTTCATAACCTCGGCCTTGATCTTCTCAGACATCTCTGGTCGCATCCGTCAGACTTTTTGCTTTACCGGAGGGCAGTCTTCCTTGGTTGGCAGGTGATGAACTACAATGTCGGCATCCAAACTAGGCATATCTTCATAGGACCAAGCAAAAATCTCCATGTAATCCTGTAGCATCTGGATCAATCGTTGCTTCACACTGAGCTCTAGATTGGCACCAATCTTGACCTCTTTCCTATCTGTCTCAGTACCCAGATTAATTGTCTCCACCGGCTCTTCATGTGGTTGAATAGCTCTCTCTTCCTGGAGTAGCAGTCTTGCGAGTTCACCAGGCACTTCGCAATCATCTTCACCTTCGTCTTCGGCCAAGTTGATCGGATTCTCAAAGTCATAACTGGCGGTAGCAGAGCTGTTACCAGTGAGATCCAGAGTGGATTGAAACCTGTATAAGTGAGTGTGTGTAAATATAGCTGTTTTTGCAATATGTATAACACAGAAAGAAAAAGAGCACAAGATTTGAAATGCAACAAACGTCCAATGTTTTGATTGATGATATATGAAAATGTCATACAAAAAGCCCTCACAAATGGAGCTACGATGCCCCGGGTAGGACACCGAGCCAACAAAGTTTTAACATATTGTTTGTTACAAATTCGGAAATCAAAAGAAATCAATTACTGCGTGACAAATGTGATAGGTGTAAAATCCTTTGCCGTCCAGTTGCTTGGTCCGTTGCTGGTAGTCGGGTAGATCCAACTGTCAAACTCTGCTTCCTCTACATCCTCCTCGATAGCATTCACCCTTGGATTGGAGATAAACAGCGGAGCCTTTCTGATCTTCTCCTTGTGCACAGCCCTCTGAGCCTCTGCAGTAAAGCCCAGCCCAAACTTGTCGTTCTTCTGAGTGAAGTCAGGAAGCTGACCCCAGTTTGCACAATTGCCTTTCTGAACCACAGCCCGGGCATCCTTTAAGGAAGCCATCTTCAAAGGAACATTCTCTTCGACTGCTGTTTCTGCTGCTGCTGAAATTGGATGCACCTCCTCGAAATGCTGAAAGGGGGTTTCAATAAACTCCCCGTCCATCTCAATGTATCTGAAGGAATTCAAATGGCTCACCATATACTCCTCTTCTCCTTGCACAGTGACGATCTTCCCCCTGACAGGATACTTCAGCTTCTGGTGCAAGGTGGAGGTCACTGCCCCAGCTTTATGGATCCAAGGTCGACCCAGTAGACAAGAGTACGATGGACGTATATCCATCACATAAAAAGTAGAGTCGAATACTTGAGAGCCCACACGAATAGGGATGTCAACCTCTCCATGAACCATCCTTTTTGAACCGTCAAAGGCCCTGACGATGATATTGCTGGGCTTCAGTTCCAGGCCTTCATAATCCAAACGGTCTAAAGCCTTTTTCGGTAGAACATTCAAGGAAGAACCAGTATCCACCAATACGTGCGCCAGAGTAGTGCCCCTGCATTCGATAGAGACATGCAGGGCATCATTATGGTCTCTTCCCTTCGCAGTCAGGTCAGCATCTGAAAAACCCAAGCCATTGTCTGCTGTCAGATTTGCTACGCAATCAGTGAACTGGACTGCAGACGTTTCCTGCGGCACATGGGCCGTCTTGAGAAATGAGATCAAGGCCTTAGCATGGGCCTCGGAGCATAGCAATAAGGAGAGCATGGAGATCTTGGAGGGCGTATTCCCCAGCTGCTCGACAACATTGAAATCACTCTTCTTTATTATTTTCAGGATCTCCTCCATTTCTTGTTGGGAGGCCTCAGCATTTATAGGTATTGGTGCCTCCATCCGGGCAGGCTCATCTTCAATCCCTTTGCCCCGAGCATTAGATGACTCGGCGGCAGGGGAAACAACTTGATCAGCAACAGTAACAGGTACACTTGTAGGTGTTATAAGGAGGGGTCTTCGAATAGCGGGCGGTGCAATGTCAGGCGAGAAGAGCCTGCCACTGTGGGTGACCTTGGCTGGACCAGTGATATCGCAGATACTGGCGCCAGTGTCGAATTCTTGTTTGATTCCATTTACATATACGTCTGCCCCATAATGCCAGGGGACATCTTTATCAGATACGTAGGGGAGAGGCCCCGGAACAGTAATAACCACAGGTGCAACAGTCATGATTTGAACAGGCTTCTTCGGGAGAGCCTTGATTGGATTATTGAAGATGGTAACCACAGAGACTTCTTTTTACGGAACCAACTGAATAGCGGACTTCTTAAACAGAATCTCCTTGCTATCCATTAGGCTTTGGACGCCTAACTTCAGCAAGGGACAACCAGATAGGTAAACAACACAGAACAGGCAACCTTCACTGCAACCCGAAAATAAACCGACCAGCAGTAGGTTCCTCTTGACAGTCAAAAGAGGGGTAACAACTTCATTTACCGAAAAAGCATACATTTCTTCCTCAATGGCATTTACTCTATGTTGGGGCATAGGAGCAGTTACAACATTTGGTCTCTCTGGCGCTTCAAATTGAATTTCCTTTGCGTCGATCAGATCTTGCACTTTGTTTCTCAAGGCCCAACAATCATCAGTAGTGTGCCCGAGACTATCAGAATGATAAGCACACCGGGCATTTGGGTTATACTTAGGAGACGCAGTGTTGACGACCTTAGGAGCTTCTTTGAGGGTCACCAGGTTGGTGGATAACAGTTGGGGTAAAATTTGAGATAAGGTCATACTCAGTCGAGTATACTGCCTCTTAGGCCTTTCGCTTCTTTGTTGATTGTACTGCTGAGGAGCAGCAACAGGTTTTGAGATGACCAAAGCATTGACGGCTTGGTGACTTTCGGGCTTGATTTGTCTTCTAGGACCATAGACGGCACTTGCTTCTTTCTTAAACGGCCTCTTCTCAGCACTTGTGGAGGCAGCCTTTTGTATCTTGCCTGACCTGATGCCAGCTTCAATTCTTTCTCCCGTCAATATCAAATCTGTAAACCCAGCGGAGGAGTTACCAACCAAATGATTGAAAAACGGACCAGACAACGTCCCTAGAAACATATCAACCAGCTCACGATCAGTCAATGGAGGCTGCACCCTGCCAGCCAAATCTCTCCATTTTTGTGCGTACTCTTTGAACCCTTCACCCGTTCCTAGAGACATACCCTGAAGTTGGGTACGCGTAGGAGCGAGATCAGAATTGTATTGGTATTGTCTGTAGAATGAGGTTGCCAAATCTTCCCAGTGTCAGATGCTGGTTCCATCTAATTGGTAGGACCATTCAAGCTGTGACCCCGAGAGGCTATCTTGGAAGAGGTGAATCCAGAGGTTCTTATCTGCCGTATAAGGTTGGATCTTCCTTACGTACGACCTTAGATGCAGCTTTGGGCAGGAGACCCCATCATACTTGGCGAAGGCAGGCGCCTTAAACTTGTGTGGAATTACTACCCCAGAAGATAACCCCAAATCTCTGAAATCCAGCCCCGACACATTCTGAATTTCCATGGCGCTTAAGCGGTCCTCCAATTGCTTGTATCTGTCAGCAGCAGGTGGGTATTGTTCGTCGTTATAGTCCGTCTCGTTGTCGGAGACTGCGGGACTAGGAGCTCCTCCCCCTTGGGGACTGTTTTTCTCAGCAGAAGAAGTAGTTGGATCAGCTTCATTATGGAGTGTGTTCCCAAATCTGCGTCCGGTGTTGAACAACGCAGTCCTCTTTTTCTTCTTCTTCTTCAGGAGTAGAGTCTTCAACTCTTGCTGACCTTGGGCTAGGCTTAGGACCATCTCTTGAAACTGTGCACTTTGGGCCTGAAGGGCCTTGATTGCTTGCTCACTGGAGGAGTCTGGATTCATGATGACTGTTCAGTTAAACAGCGAAGGAGATTAAGCAACCTGTGAAATAGGGTACCTGCTATGCATATGGTGTAATGGAATGCGTATGTTTTATGTTTTCAAAGACAAACAAGATTCAACTTTGTAGACAAAAGGGAAACACACTTCATTAGATTAAAATTTTCAATTTGTTCAACAATTTGCCCTTAGGCATTACAGGAATGAAAAATACTGGAAAGGAAATAAAACTATAAAAGGAAATATCCAAAGCTCATCAATGCTCCCATGGCCTCCTCTTCTCAGTGGTGATGTAGTTGTTCAGGACCCGCTCTTCCTCCAATTGCTTAGTCAGCCTCTGGATCTTCCGTTCCTGCTCGTTGAACTTCTCTCGATAGAAATCCCGTTCTTCCTTTAGCTGTGCCCAGGATCTCTTCATCGTGTCAAAATCAGCGGGTATCTGAGGAGGGAGGGCAGTTGGAGGAATCCCATCTTCATCAGGAGACTCAAGGATGAGAGGTCTAACAGCTTCGTAGGGCATACCTAACCTTTGAGCATGGATGCGGACCCATTTGCAATAGGGCTTCAATGGCAGAGAAGTCTTTGGTCCCAACTCATGTGGGTCGGCTTTGTGAATTCTGTCCCAAGCTCTAATGAATCCCTGGCGTAGTTTGTCACTGTCTGCCTGAAACTCAAAATGGAAGTGAGGAACCAGCATTTCATGAGGCCCATCTCCTCTGGCTCTTCCAAACTGACGGAGAGCTAAGCACGGATTGTAAGAGATTCCTCCTTGGATACCAATCAACGGAACGTTAGGGTATTCTCCGCAACGGTCAATAACAGCTACCTCATCCAAACCTCTGAGAGTCCAGGTGATGTCATTATCAGTGAGAGACATTAACCTCCGAGCCCAACCTTTTCCTTCTTCATTCTTCAGCACAAACTTAGGAAGGTGCGAAATAACCCACCTTACTAGCAAAGGATCACAACACCATGGAGTTCCCCGTTTTCGAGCAGTACGAGCATAGAGTTGTTGTAGAATATCACCCAAAAGAGTGGGTACCGGATTCCGAGACATGAATATCCTTATGACGTGGATACTGATAAAGGTGTCAGGGTTAGGAAACAATACCAGACCGTAGATCAAAAGAGCTAGAATATCCTCGTACGCCTTGAAGTCCAAGTCATTCCAGAAATCATTAGCCTTGCCAACCAGAAATTTAACCAAAAAGCCCTTGATCCCATTTCTAGTTTCCCAGTTGGACAATACCTCTTCTTTGGTCAAGGGGAGAATTGCAGCAATCTCTTCAGGCCTAGGAGTCTTTTCCAAACCAGTGAATGGAGTTTGTTCCAAGACAGGGATCCCAAGCAAATAAGAAAATTCTTCCAGGGTAGGAACCAGCTGGAAGTCTTGAAAAGTGAAACAATGATACAGAGGGTCATAAAATTGGGTCAGAACACTTATCAGTTGTTGGTCCCATTTTGCAGTGATCAAGCCAAGGAGAGACCCATGTCTGTTGATGAAGGAAGAAGTGTTTGGAATCCTACCAACCAAATCCTTGAGTAAAACTGGTGGTTGAACAAAGTTGAGCCGGACAGTATTCCTACGCACGGGCATCATGATGTCCTACAAAACAGAGCAAAGATGAAACTCTTTTGTCTTTGAAATGGGTTAGTCCTTTATACAGGATGCATGCAATGGTATGATGGCATGATGCTATGATGAAGCACACCACAAGTATTCACATAGGTAAATAAGGCACACAAGTCACACAAGACACCCTTAGGTTTCAGGCCAGCATGAGTTTCAGGTATTACCCTCTTTTGGTTTTGTTGGTTAAAACCTGTCCTATCAGAAGTAACCGGGTTCTAGAGGATCTCAAATCATTGGCTACCCTCAATCGGTCATAACTCCAGCATCGCAATCTTTTCTCGCGGCCAGAACCATCTCGAGAGTTTAGCCTCAATGAGTGTAGCATACTGCTACTGTCCTAATAGCCAAGTTGGTCAATTTAGGGTTCTAAGGTTGGTTGGTGTTTAATGACCCCTTAGAAGACCTATATTCTCCCCGTTGCAACACAAGGGATATAGGTACAGACTAAGATGCCACACCAACGTAGCCACTGTTTCACCCATGTCGGTCTACGCCGGACAGGTCCCTCACAGATTATGCTACCTAAAAAGGGTATTTCCCAGATCCGGGTTAGGATCTATGAAACTCCGATGCAAAGCCCACAAATATAAAAGCAAAAAAAGCAAACAATTGAAAACAAAGGTGATCTAAACCCTAAGGTCACTCCACTTAAAAATTCTCCCCAGCAGAGTCGCCAGTTCTGTGATACGGTGGGAGAACTGACTTGAGGTTTTGCGTTTGGTTTCGCAAATGTTTCGGTTGAGCAAGAGTCGCCACCGACTTTTTATTTTATCCTAAGGAAAGGTTAAAAAGCACAGCAAAAACCTTTTGAGATGTTTTCTTGGGTTCGGGGAGTAGATTATAGAAAGGGAAGGTATTAGCACCCTTTCTATCCATGGTTATCCATGGGCTCTTAGTTACTTGCTTAGATCACTTGCCTTTTGTTTTCAATTGTTTTAAATGGTGCTTGAGTGTGTGGGTTTGAAAATGTTTTGAAAAGAGGCCAATGTGGTGGCAACCTTTGTAATGATCCATGTGGGGATGTATACAAAGATGTACGTCTTTTGAAAAGGTTTTCATTTGTTTTTGAAAGTTATTTTGAAAGTGTAGTGATGTGTGGTTTTTGAAACAGGCAAGTGTTTTAGTTTGCAAGATTGATTCAAGTAACTAAGAGGTTATCTACTCCTAAATTTCTCAAAAGATTATTGCTATGTTTTAACCCTTTTAACAAGTTTGTTCCACCATTGTATTTGGTGGACAATCTTATGTTTAGGATGTGAAAGGGACGGGCGTGGGTCATCGTTTAGACCATAATTGCAATGGTGCCAAGTATCTTTGGGCATTTTCTTTAAGGGACTTGATCATTTGTTTTTGTTTGTTTTGAAAAAATGTTATCGAGGGACTATGATCATTCAATTTGTTTGTTTTGCCCAAAGAGACCTAACATGCAATATGGCCCAATTTTGAAAGGCAACAAGTGGAGTACCCTAGGGGGTGCAAGTGTGATTTGTGTGTCCATTTTCATGCTTGTTTATCTTGAGATTAGGTCATAACTATTTTTCGTCGTTTTTTGCATACAAACCCTAATTCTAACATGTTATCATTAGAAAGCAATAAAGTGCGAAGATAAATTTACTAAGCTATTACAAAACCAAATATGGGAAGGGGGGTACAAATGTTCAAATGGGGATATTGACAAGTAATGTAAACCTAAAACTATTACATCAATTTGAATTTATATAATTTAATTAATGCACAATAATTAAATAAATAAATAAAAAAATGGAATAAAAAATGCAAGATGCAAAAATGTTTTGTATATGTATGAAAAAAAGGGTTATTTATGTAAAAATAAAAATAATATATTATTTTTGGAGTATTTTGAATTTAGGGCAAAACCCTAATTTTATTAAAGAAAATGTATTATTATTTAATTTAATACAGGTATTTATTTATTATGTACAAAAATAAAAATAAAATGAAGTATATTATAAAAAATTATTTTTTATATCAAATATTAATAAAATGAAAAATTCAAATATTTTTTATATTCTAACCTAAATATGTTAATAAACATATATATATATTAAGTTCTAAATATGCATTATATATAAAATAATATATATTTAATTTTTAATAAAATAAATAAAAAAAGGTATATATTTTTTATGTGAAATATTTTCAGAAGATAAACAAAAATAAAAAAATGTATTTACACTACTTTTTCTATTTATTCTAAATAATAGTATATATAATATTTATGTACAAACAAAAGAAATAATCAAATAAATATGCAATAAATTCAAAAAATGATGGAAAAAATATTTTTATGTTTTTAATGTCATGAGAAAAAATAAACAAAGTCAATCAAAAAAGAAAAAGTCAAAAAAGTCAAAGAAATAAGCAAATGGGCTCAGGGGGTTCAAAAGCAATTGTGTGGTGTAAATAAGAAAATATTCCAGGCCCAGCCCAGAATCAGTCATCTTCAACCTCTGAACAACATCACCCACGCGTTTTCTATCTCTGGATTCCTGGACTTTCAAGCAAAACTCATAACATGAAAAGTGTAGAGCATTAAGAGACGATTCCAACCATGTAAAGAACTTGACCTAACTCTCTAAGATGAGGGAGAATTTCTTCTCCCCCAATTTCTGACCTAACTTTTATGCCATGTTCAGACTCAAAATTCTTGCAGCACACGTAACATAAATGAAATCTAACTATATGGTCATGTTCAGGGCTATGATTGTGACATATTTTCTTCACAAACCTAAAACTAACAATACCTAATAAGAGAGATAGAACTTCATGAAGATACCTGTTCAGTTGGAATCGTGCTTTGCAATGGAGGATGTTTCAGAGTAAAATGATGATTTGTATAGCTTCCTTGAAGTGTAAGGATGCTATTCCAAATTCCACCTTGCCTTGAAACTCCCTGAATCGTGCTGGTGAACTTCAACTGCAAAACAGAAAAGCAAAAATGGTGAAGTGGCTTGGAGGTGTTACAGGTCAGGTTTCAGGTCATGGTTAGCTTGCATAGATAGTATGGAAGGTATGTGAACTGGTTTTGGCAAGAATACTTGAGAGAAATAGAAGTTGGCACTCAAACTGCAGAGGCAACTCTGTTTTTGCAGTTTGAGAGTGATTCTGAGATGGAGGGTGGATTGGAGGTCAAAGGCTCGTGCAAAAGCTTGGGTATGATCTCTGGAATGTGTTTGATAAGTTTGTCCTTGTGTTTGTAAGCTGAGATGGAAGTTGTTATGAGTTATGCTATGTTACTTCACACTTAAGCAAACAAAGGCAAATTGTGCTTCTAGGCCTGTAGAGGACCTCACACTATGCTGCATAATCCCTCCTTGATCAGTGTGATTAGCACATAAACTTGTGCCAACCAGATTTGCAATGTACTTGTTGGATTCTCAATTGGACATAAAGTGATCTTTTGCAAAAATGGAAAGAATGCTTTATCTAGTTTGGGATTAATCTTGCATACAATGTTCAAACTCATAGGACAACACCTTAACACAATGAATATGCATTAAATTATTGAGTGAAAATTGGTTTAAGGACCTGTAATCTAACCTAAAGCATGCTGAGTTCAAATTGCAAAGTTATGAACATGGAAAATGGCCAATTCAAAAGTGAGTTTTTGCTATATTGTGAAATTCGATTCTCCCTAACCATGAGGTTGTTTGATGAGTTCTTGGAAATTTTGGAAAGCTTGGAATGTGTACTACAATCCATCTTTGAAATGCAAATTGAAATTCCAAGTGGAAGTGTATGGAAAATGGCCTTGAAGTGGGGTAAAAACTTGTCAAAAATAGGTCAAATTTTCACTAAGTTAAGAATGGTTTAGTGCCCTTATTCAAAAATTTGTAACTTGAGATACAAGCTTCAAATGAGAAAACTTTGTGAATCAAAGTTGTAGATTATGTAACAAGCTACAACTTTCATGTTTTGACTTTTGTTTGAATCCAAATGAATCATGGTGAAAAAGTGGGGCAAAGTTGGGAAAAAAATTAGGGTTTTCCATAACTTAGAAAAATTCTAAGTTATGAAAAATTCCATTTTAAAACCCTAATTTGCATTTCTTGGTTTCTTGGTGAACAAGTTTCATGATTTGGCATGTTTTGATGAAAAATGAATCTTGACTCTTGATTTTGACCAAAAAGTCAAAGTTTGACTTTTCAGTGTACAGTCAAAATTGATCAATTGACTGGGAAATTCAACTGTCAAACTTGTGTACTTGGGATCTTTTGAGCTTGATGAATGTGTCAAGACCATTTCATTGAGTCCTTGAGTCCATATGTGAGCTTGGTTTGCCATTGGTTAGGTCAAATAGTCAAAAATTGCCTTTGTGCAGTCAAAACCCTAAAAATGACCATTTTGCCCTTTTGGTGATCTGATCAAATTTCTTGTGGAATTGTGATCCAAACTTGATCAAATGGTCCATATGAGTTCATAATGTTGATGTGGGTCAATTTTTATGAGATTTGACTGTCAATTGGCCACAATTGACTTTTTCCCCAATACAGCTGATTTTTAGGTCAACTGTCCAATTGATTGGGTAAAGCTTGGAATTAGGACTTGAAACTTGGTATGGGTAATCTTGTGAGTCAAACATGAAACATGAAAGTCATCTTAGGCATTTTAGGTCAAAACATCCTTGGGCAAACACAAACCCTAATTTGAGTCCACAGTGCAAGGAGAGGTCTTGAGCAGAGGAAACCCTAACTGGATCTTGATCTTCAAGGGTCTTGTGATGAGAAAATGTTGAGGAAATGGGAGGGCAAATTTTGGGGTACAACAGATGGAAATACAGAAAGTGCCTGGTTTGGACTTTGGTGATTTGGGTCTGTCATCTGGGGTGGTGATTTCCCACAAGTTCAAAGCACCAGCCTTTGCTAAGTACGACAGAGTTTCTTGTCCGAAATTGCACCTCTGTTCGTATGTTAGGAAGATTCAGCCGTACACCGCTGACAAGAACCTATGGGTCCATTTCTTTCAAGACAGTCTTTCAGGGACTCAGCTTGAATGGTTTTACCAGTTGGAAGGAACTAGCATCCGTAATTGGGAGGATTTGGCTGCTGCTTTCTACAAACAGTACCAATATAATGCTGACCTCGCTCCCACGCGTACCCAACTCCAGGGTATGTCAATGGGTGCGGGCGAAGGTTTCAAAGATTATGCTCAGAAGTGGAGGGACCTTGCTAGAAGAGTGCAACCACCCTTGGCTGATAGGGTGCTTGTGGATATGTTTTTGGGGACCTTATCTGGTCCGTATTTCAACCATCTGATTGGAAGTTCATCATCCGGGTTTACAGAGCTGATCATGACTGGGGAAAGGATTGAGGCAGGTATCAAATCTGGTAAAATACATAAGGGTGCTTCGTCGAGCACCAAGAAGAAACCTTTTAAGAAGGAATCCAACGCCGTTTACAGTTTGAAAAGCCATAATAGACCTGAACATCGCCAAGCTGTTAATGTGGTTGTTATTTCAAGACCTGCTGGTGCTCCTTAGCACAACAATTAGCCAAGGACCGAGAAACCTCGAAGACAGTTCACTCAGCTCAACATGACTTTATCCCAAATTCTGCCGCAGTTATTGAAAACCAACTTAGTGATTCCAAGGGAAGCCCCGAAGAATCCAAACACAACATCACCGAAGTACAACCCTAATGCCCGCTGTGCTTTTCACTCTGATAGCCCGGGGCATGATACAGATGATTGTTGGGTTTTGAAGAACAAAGTACAGGACTTAATTGATGCGAAGGAGATTGAGTTTGAAGTACCTGAAAGACCTAATGTTGTGACTGCTCCTATGCCCAAGCATGAAGTGAATGCTATAAATGAAGACTCATTTGTGGTTTCTGTGAACAACGTTGTTACCCCTTTGATGACTGTGAAGAAGAACCTTTTGTTAGCCAGTTTATCTTCGGGCTATGATGAAGGTTGCCGTATGTGTTCTGTCCTACCTACCGATTGCCATCTTTTGAAGTCAGGTGTCCAACGCCTAATGGATAATAAAGAAATTCTGTTTGAGAAGACTGTTGTTCCTTTGGTTCCTACTAAAGAAGTTGCTATCATCACCATTTTCGACAATTCTTCCAAGGCTTCCTCGAGAAAGCCTGTTAGAATTACATTCGTTCCAAGAATCGCACCATTGATCATCACTGTTCATGGGCCTATCTCCTATACATCTAATAAAGCTGTCCCGTGGCATTATGGGGCTAACGTATACTATCACAGAGTTAAGCAAGATTTGGATGATGATACTGACGTCAGCAATATTGTTGGACCTGCTAAAGTCACCCGCAGCGGAAGACTTTTCTCCCCTTATGTCTCTCCACCAACTGTCCAGAAGCCTGTTGTTATTACGCTTTCCAGTGTACCTACTAATGTTCCTGTTCAAGTTCCAATTCTTACCCCTGTTGCCGAGTCATCTGATACTCTGGGCAAAGGCACCACTGATGAGCCTGCCCAGACGGAGGCACCGAAGAAGATTACTGTTGAAGCCTCTAGACAAGAGATGGAGGAAATTTTGAAGATCATCAAAAAGAGCGACTACAATGTAGTCGAGCAGCTGGGGAAAACCCCATCCAAAATATCTATGTTGTCACTGTTGCTATGCTCAGAGGCCCATGCCAAGGCTCTGATTGCATTCCTAAAGACTGCACACGTACCTCAAGAAACATCAGTTGATCAGTTTAAAGATTGCGTGGCTAGTCTGACTGTTGATAATGGGTTGGGTTTCTCTAACGCTGACCTGCCTGCTAAGGGGAGGAATCACAATAATGCCCTGCATGTCTCCATTGAATGCAAGGGAACCACTCTAGCCCATGTATTGGTGGATATTGGTTCCTCATTGAACGTTTTGCCTAAGAAAGCTCTAGACCGGTTGGACTGTGAGGGTTTAGAGTTAAAGCCAAGTAACATTGTTGTTAGGGCCTTTGATGGGTCAAAGAGAATGGTACATGGATAAGTTGATATTCTAGTGAAGGTTGGTTCTCAAGTCTTTGCGTCTTCCTTTTATGTGATGGACATCCGGCCATCCTATTCTTGTTTGTTGGGTCGCCCATGGATCCACAAAGCTGGGGCAGTCACTTCAACGCTCCACCAGATGCTGAAATACCCAGTCAAAGGGAAAATTGTGATAGTGCAAGGAGAAGAGGAGTACATGGTGAGCCACCTCAACTCTTTCCGATATGTAAAAATGGACGGGGAGTTCATTGAGACCCCATTTCAGCATTTTGAAGAGGTTCCCCAAACACTGACGTCAGCTGAGGCTGTTGATGAAGATCCTCCAATGAAGATGGCTCCCTTCAAGGATGCCCGGGCTGTTGTCGAGAAAGATGGGTGTGCGAATTAGGGCCAACTCCCTGATTTTGCACATAAGACTAACAAGTTTGGTTTGGGTTTCACTGCAGAAGCTCAAAAGGCTGTTCGGAATGCACGGATCAGAAGACCTCCCTTGTTCATCAACAATTCAGGAGTGAATGCCATTGGAGACGATGTTGAAGAGTCTGCGTTCGACAGTTGGATCTATCCTACTACTGATGGAGGACTAAGCAACTAGACAGCAAAGGACTTCATCCCGATTTCTTTTGTTACCCACTAATGAGACTTTTGTTTTCTATTTGTAACAGACAATGTTTTAAACTTTACGGTCCGGTGTCTTACCCAGGGCACCGTGGTTTCATTTGTGAGGGCTTTATGTGTGTCATCTACATATATCATTAATAAAAGCATTGGATGTTTCTTGCATTTCAAATCTTGCGCTCCTTGTTTTTCTTTTATTATACATTAAAAAATAGCTATTTTACACACACTCACATATACAGGTCTACATCCACTCTAGATCTCACTGGTAACGACTCTGCTACCGCCAGTTACGACTTCGAAAGTCCGATCAACTAAGCCGAAGACGAAGGTGGAGATGATTGCGAAGTGCCTGGTAAACTTGCAAGACTGCTACTTCAGGAAGAAAGGGTCATACAGCCGCATGAAGAGCCCGTGGAAACAGTAAATCTGGGTACAAAAGAGGACAAAAGAGAGGTCAAAATTGGTGCAAATCTGGAAGCTAGTGTTAAACAACGGTTGATTCAGATGCTGCATGACTACGTTGAGATCTTTGCATGGTCTTATGAAGATATACCTGGGTTGGATACCGATATTGTGGTTCAATGATTTCCTACCAAGGAAGACTGTCCTCTAGTGATACAGAAAGTTTGCCGAATACGCCCGGATATGTCTGAGAAAATCAAGGCTGAAGTTACGAAACAATTTGATGCCGGTTTTTTAGCAGTTACTTCTTACCCACAGTGGGTTGCCAATGTGGTTCCAGTGCCGAAGAAGGATGGTAAGGTTCGAATGTGTGTTGACTATATGGATCTGAACCGGGCAAGCCCCAAGGATGATTTCCCTTTACCTCATATCGACGTTCTGGTTGACAACACCGCTCAGCATAAGGTCTTCTCCTTTATGGATGGTTTCTCCGATTACAATCAGATTAAAATGGCTCCCGAAGACATGGAGAAGACAACCTTTGTTACTCAATGGGGTACCTTTTGCTACAAGGTCATGCCTTTCGGATTAAAGAATGTTGGGGCAACGTATCAGCCCAACATAGTCGCTTTGTTCCATGACATGATCCATCATGAGATTGAGGTATACGTCGACGACATGATTGTGAGATCTCAGACTGAAGAGGAACATCTCGACCACCTTCAGAAGTTATTTGACAGGTTGAAGTTGTACAAGCTGAGGTTAAACCCGAACAAGTGCACCTTTGGGGTGAGGTCCGGTAAGCTGCTGGGTTTCGTCGTAAGCGATAAAGGTATTCAAGTGGATCCTGCAAAGGTGAAGGCTATACAGGAAATGCCGGCTCCCAGAACAGAAAAAGAAGTCAGAGGCTTTCTGGGACGTCTGAACTACATTGCCCGATTCATCTCGCACCTGACTGCTACTTGTGAACCAATCTTCAAGTTACTGAAGAAAGATCAAGTGGTGCGATGGAATGATGAATGTCAGGCCGCTTTCGAAAGGATCAAAGAGTATCTCCAAGAGCCACCCATTCTGATGCCTCATGTGGAAGAGAGACCTTTGATCTTATACTTGACGATACTCGACAACTCAATGGGGTGTGTGCTGGGGAAGCATGACGAGTCTGGCCGAAAAGAGCATGCTATTTATTACCTTAGCAAAAAGTTTACCGACTGTGAGACCCGATACTCATTGCTCGAGAAAACTTGTTACGCTTTGGCATGGGCTGCTCGCCGGCTGAGACAGTATATGCTGACTCACACTACTCTGTTGATATCAAAGATGGATCCAATCAAGTATATCTTCGAGAAGCCTGCCTTATCCAGAAGAATAGCAAGATGGAAGATGATCTTGACTGAGTATGACATCCAGTACACGACCCAAAAGGCAATCAAGGGAAGTGTATTAGCAGATCATTTGGCACATCAGGTAGTGGATGATTACCAGTCCATGAACTTTGAATTCCGGGATGAGAATATCATGATAGTGACTGACTGTGAGGAACCTGACCGGATGAAGGACCTGAGGAGGGATCCCGATGGTCTATGTACTTTGATGGAGCTTAAAACGCTTTGGGTAATGGCATTGGCGCCGTGATCATATCTTCTAAAGGCTCTCATACTCCGTTCACCGCCCGACTATGTTTCAACTGCACCAACAATATGGCGGAGTATGAAGCATGCATCATGGGTCTTCGAGCAACAATTGACCTAAGGATTAAGTTTCTGAGTGTCTTCGGATATTCCGCTCTCGTGATCAGTCAGATCAAAGGAAAGTGGGATACGAAACACCCAAATCTTATTCCTTACAAGGAGTATGTATTGACGTTGCTCCCGCATTTCGAGGAGATAACTTTTGAACACTTCTCTAGAGAGGAGAATCAGTTGGTAGATGCGCTGGCTACGATGTCTTCTATGTTCAAAGTCAATTGGGACAACGAAGCTCCCCGAATTATCATTGAAAGATTGGACGAACCTGCACATTGCTGTGATATTGAGACTGAAGAGGTAGCAGATAAACCGTGGTTTCATGAGGTGAAGAGGTATCTTGAAGCTCAGGAATACCCCGAGGGTGCATCTGTTAATGATAAGAAGTTTCTGAGGAGGTTTGCGGCAAAGTTCTTCATCAGCAATGGCATTCTTTACAAGCGTAACCATGATTCGACCTTACTGCGTTGTATGGATAAGAATGAAGTAGAAAGGATCATGACAGAGTTACATGAAGGATTTTTCGGGACTCATTCCAATGGACACACCATGGCAAAGAAAATCCTTCGGGCAGGATATTTTTGGTCCACAATGGAAGCCAACTGTTATCAGCATTCTCGGACATGTCATAAATGCCAAGTCTATGCTGATAAGGTGCACATACCTCCAGTTCCTATGAATGTCTTAACGGCACCTTGGCCTTTTGCAATGTGGGGCATTGATATGATCGGCGAGATCATACCTACAACATCTAACGGGCATCATTTTATCCTGGTAGCAATCAATTACTTTACGAAGTGGGTTGAAGCAGCTTCCTTTGCTACAGTAACCAAGAATGTCGTGGCACGTTTAATTCGGCACAATCTGATTTGTCGATATGGTGTACCAGAGAGGATCATTATGGACAATGGTACAAACCTCAACAATAAAATGATCACTGAGCTCTGCAAGCATTTCAAGATACAGCATCACAATTCTTCTCCCTATCAGCCGAAGATGAATGGGTTGTAGAAGCGGCTAATAAGAACATTAAGAAGATTGTGCAGAAGATGACAGTGACATACAAAGACTGGCACAAGATGTTACCATTCGCTCTTTATGGGTACCGTACCTCAGCACGAACGTCAACAGGGCAACACCCTATTCCTTGGTATATGGCATGGAGGCAGTCTTGCCCATTGAAGTTCAGATACCCTCTCTTCGGATTATGAAGGATGCAGGTTTGAGCGAAGATGGCTGGATTTAGACCCGGCTTGATCAGCTGAATTTAATCGACAAAAAGAGACTTACTACTATTTTTCATGGTCAGACTTATCAAAAGTGGATGATCAAGGCATTTAACAAGAAAGTTAGACGACAAGAGTATCAAGTTGGGGACCTGGTTATCAAACGCATCATACTGCTACAAGGTGATCCCAGGGGCAAATGGACCCCTACTTACGAAGGGCCATTTGTGGTTAAAAACATTTTCTCATGAGGAGCTATGATTCTAACCACCATGGATAGTGACGACCTTCCTCACCCCGTCAATACAGACATAGTGAAAAAATACTACGCATGATCAAAGACCCGCTAGGTTGACTGGCCTAGGCAAAAATAAGGGCTTCCCGGCGAACCAAAAGGGTTCGGGCAAAAATAAGGGATGAAAATGAAAAAATCTGTACACCCGGCAAGTCAAAAACCTGAAAGGGTGACTTGGGAAAAAAGGGTATCCCGGTGGACTGAAAACCTGAAAGGGCGGTCCAAGCAAAAATTAGGGATCAAAGCGTAACACTATGTCTCATTGGATCACCTTACATCCAGACTTCGGTATCAACTATCAAGCTCGGACAACACTAATCAATCAGATCTACCTTCAACCCAGTAGCATGTGATGAGATTCTCAAGGACATAAAGGCAATAACAGAGTTGGAACCCATTGGGATTATTCACATAGCGGTTTTGTTTTCCTTTACACAAATTGTATAAACTCTTTTGTTCGACAGCGTTCTCTTACTAGGACGTCAGCCTCTTGTATAAAAAACGCCTATTTATAGGCCAAACTTCAAAATCAATACAATTCATGTTCAAAGAAATTTCAAACTATTTTTCCTTTTTCTATTTTGTTTTGCAAAGAACGTCCAATGTTCATTTTTGATATATGCATTTGACATTAATTGCTGCTCATGAATATTTACATGCGAAACGAAAGACGATTACTTGTAATATCAGAAACAGGGACAATAAGAATTGTCCAAACTGTACAGTTGCTCTGTCCGCCAGGTACAAGGTAAATTCAGCTGAAGAATATGGCTAAGATACTTTCACTCCCCGCAGAGTAAGACAGTAATGATAGCTCTCCCCAGCTGAGTCTTACAACTGTGAATGAATCGGTAATATTTCCCCCCCAAGCAGAGTTCATCTGCCATCAACACTAAAAGGGCTTAATATCCCCGACAGTCTTAATATTCCCCAACGGAGTATAAGAATATTCCCCGGCAGAATCCAAGATATCCCCAGTGGATTTAAAATTTTTCCAGCGCAGTCTGAAAAAGCTTCCCTAGTGGAGTTGAAGAATCATGCCTAGTAAACTCTGGAAGTTTGTCCCCGGTAGAGTATAAAAATAAATATCCCCAGCCGAGTTCAAAGGAAGATTGTCCCCAGCAAAGCTCAAAGGATTATCCCCACAAGAGTCTAACAGGTTATCCCCAGTGAAGCCGCAACTGAAAGATCATCCCCAGCGGAGTTCTTTCCTTTCGCAAACAGGAATTCAACCCCCAACAGATTCAATATCACCAGTAACGATAATTCATCCCAATGGAATTTATCAGTGGAATCTTCAGCAGAACATCTCTTCCCCACAGAGTAATCTCCTCATCAGTATATTCCCTAACGGAGTTATCCTCTCCTGCAGGTCTATTCTCACAATCATCTTCGTTCGCTATCCCCAGCGAAAATGAAGAATTCAACTCTTCTCTCCAGCAACTATCCGGGATTTATTGTCCCCAGCTAAAACATTACATTTCCATACATCATGATACATGCATATATGTATCATACAAAACAATCTCATTTATTTTGGGAACATCATTGCTTGATATATATCATGCATTGCATACGACTGACCTCTACCTTTCAGGAAAGATACAGTTAAAAGTTCTCAGTTATGTCGAAGATGTATCCCTCAGTCGAAGACCTGACCGGTTCTTAAATCTCAACTGAATTATCCTCGGTTGAATTTCAGATAAGGTTCTCAATCTCGACAATTTTCCTCCGTCGAAGTGTGGATGAGTTCTACAATCTCAACAGAATTAAACTCCGTTGAAGACCAGACAGTTCCTAGATCTTGATGAAGATGTTTCCCTTAGTCGAAGACCTGACCGGTTCTTAAATCTCAACTGAATTATCCTCGGTTGAATTTCAGATAAGGTTCTCAATCTCGACAATTTTCCTCCGTCGAAGTGTGGACGAGTTCTACAATCTCAACAGAATTATACTCCATTGAAGACCAGATAGTTCCTAGATCTTGATGAAGATGTTTCCCTCAGTCGAAGACCTGACCGGTTCTTAAATCTCAACTGAATTATCCTCGGTTGAATTTCAGATAAGGTTCTCAATCTCGACAATTTTCCTCCGTCGAAGTGTGGACGAGTTCTACAATATCAACAGAATTATACTCCGTTAAAGACCAGACAGTTCCTAGATCTTGATGAAGATGTTTCCCTCAGTCGAACACCTGACCGATTCTTAAATCTGAACTGAATTATCCTCGGTTGAATTTCAGATAAGGTTCTTAATCTCGACAATTTTCCTCCGTCGAAGTGTGGACGAGTTCTACAATCTCAACAGAATTATACTCAATTGAAGACCAGACAGTTCCTAGATCTTAATGAAGATGTTTCCCTCAGTCGAAGACCTGACCAGTTCTTAAATCTCAACTGAATTATCCTCGGTTGAATTTTAGATAAGGTTCTCAATCTCGATAATTTTCCTCCGTCGAAGTGTGGACGAGTTCTACAATATCAACAGAATTATACTCCGTTGAAGACCAGACAGTTCCTAGATCTTGATGAAGATGTTTCCCTCAGTCGAAGACCTGACCGGTTCTTAAATCTCAACTGAATTATCCTCGGTTGAATTTCAGATAAGGTTCTCAATCTCGACAATTTTCCTCCGTCGAAGTGTGGACGAGTTCTAAAATATCAACATAATTATCATCCCTTGAAGACCAGACAGTCCTAGATCTTGATGAAGATGTTTATCCCCAGTTGAATTACAGACAATTCTTAAAACTCAGCAGAGGCATTCTCTCAGTTGAAGTACAAGCAAGTTCCTAAATCTCAATAAAAGTTAGACTTCTCCAGCGGAATCTTCTACAACAACAGGTATCCAAGTTCTCGCTAAGGAATATCTTATGCGATCGATGCTCCTGCAGATGGCATTTGTAAGCCCATCCTCCTACCAACAATCTCCAAATGGCATCTATAAGCCCATTCCCGACATCACAAGGCTGATATCACTTCATGCGAGTGCAAATTTCTGGGCACTCTAGTGTTCAATCATCTTCCACCTTCGGATCACGAAAGGCACGAAAGCCAATCTACATCCTCAGGTTTAAGAAGATTGAACAGAGGCAACTGTTGTACCCAAAATTTTCCCTCTCATATTTTCAAGACATTGCAAGAAAAATCTCCAAGTTACTCAAGTTTGCTCAAGAGTTGGACAAACAAGCTATCTCCTAAGGCAGTCAACCCCAAATTAGGGTTTTGTGTTGCACCAAGATCCTTGAATCCAAATGACCTAAAGTTCTCCCTAATGTCCTAATATGTTCTCAAGATCATCCATGTCAAGTTTCAAGCCTTGCAGAGGAAGTTTGCCCAGTCAATTGCTCAAAGGGTCCAAAAATCGACTTGCTAGGGCAAAAGTCAATTGTGACCTACATACAGTCAAACTTCAAGATTTTTTGTCAACATTCTCATTTTGAAGGATATTTCATCATTTGATCAAGGGTTGATCATGATTCATGAAGGATTGCTCAAAATTCATCAAGACTCAAAAGTTGCTAAATTAGGGTTTTGCAGGAAAAGTCAAACTCAACTTTGACCAAGCATAACTTTCTCATACTTTATGAGAAATGACCCATCCAAAGCTCATTTTGAAGAAGATGCAATTTCTTACAATCCATCTCCATACACCAAGATCATAAAATGCACTCACAAGAAGTTATAAATTTGGACATTATAGGTCATTTTTGAAAGTCAACAAAAACACATTTTTTTCCAAAGCTTATAACTTGAGCATGGAATATAAAAATTAGATGAGACCAAAAGATTTTGTTAGAGGACATCTCAAACATTCTAAAAAGTCCAAGAACACTTCCAAAAGTGCAAAATTGAATAAGTTAAGCATTGTTGAAGTTGGGCATTTTTGCAAAATTGCCAAAAGTCAACTATCCCCAAAACTTCAAATTTTGTCAAATGGGCCCATTCTTTTCCACTTGATTTGAACTTGCATCATAGTCCACGTGCCTCAGCTTCAGCCATGTGTCCATTTATCAATTTTATTATTTAATTTGATTTTTATTTAAATTTATTCATTTTTAATCAAATTAAATCAAATAAAATCCAAAGCTTTGATTACATGATATCTTTTGGCTATTTCAGGATTGGATCATCACCATTAAGAGCATCAAATTCGTATCTCACCATACCATGTGCAAAAAGATTGAAAAATTGGTAAATTTGGCAAGTTGGTAATGGTGAATCAAATCAAATATGCAATGCATTGATGTGGAAGATTCAAGCCATATTTGTTACCCTAGCATATTCCACAATACATAAGCAAGAGAGGCACACGAAAATAGAGGTTGGAGGCTGCAAGCATAGAGAGAACAAAACTTGAAAAAGTGATGAAAAATCTTGAATTCGAATTCATACTTAGAGGCAATCTCAGAAGCCAAGAAGCATCCCAATCGATTCCTGGAGGTTCACTGAGTTGAAACCGATCCAAAGCAGGCTTCCATACACGCCCAAACACGCTGTAAGCATCACGTTACCTAGCTCTGCATTTGAATTCATAAATCATTGTTCTTGCATCCTATGTACAAATTACTTGCATATTCGTGATCCTCACAATGTTTCTAAGCCTTTTGCATTATCCAATTTTGTTTATGTGACCTATACTGTGAGATGCCATAGCTAGGGTTTCTTGGTCGTTTTTGGGCATTTTTATTTCAAGGATAATTGTCCATCAAGAAGGGCATGGTTAGGACCGGGAGGTCAAGACGATCACAACCATGCCCTTAGAATTTATTTCAATGGCCTACAACAGATTTTGGAGGAGGCATGACTTGTAGCGACGACTTGTGTCCGTAGCTATAAATTTTTACAGGTTTTTAGCTACGGATGAGGGTTGAAGATGATGCGTGGTGAGGCGTGATTCGCCCATTCAAATATGGCGTGCTTTGTTTTGTCTTTTCTGGCATATAATTTGTTTTCTTTTATTATTATTGCGTATATCATTAACAATTGAAACCAAACAGCCTAGTGGCAAGCGAGCATTGGCCATATCCATCAGGACCTGGGTTCGAATCCCAGGTCCTCCAAATTTCTCTTTGTTTTATTTCTTTAGGTTATCATGTGCATATCTGGGCGCTTATTGTACCATACTCCCTCGCTCAATCAATTGCCAGATGGCCCCTGGCCAGATCTGGTGGCCAAGAGATGATGGTCCACCATGGTCCAAGTCAGCGTGCAAACATCAGATCTGAAAAGTCAACAAAAGGCCAGCGCTTAATGGGCCTTCAGCTTGCTATTCTGACCCCTAAAACAGGCCCATACCCCTCTCTCTATATATTTTATTTATTTTGTTTTAATTATTTATTTTATTATTTCCATTTAATTATTAACCAATCAAAAATTCTTTTTATAAAATTAAAACCACAAAAATATTCTCTTCATAAAATCAAATTTTAATTTTTTAACAAATACTAATTAAATTAATTTAGGTTTTTAACTAGAATAACTTTAATTCCTTTTTAATAATTAAAATTAACTAGACATAATTAGGTTTTTACTAACTTTAATTAATTTTTATTTCTTTCTTAAAATAACCAAAAACCCAAAAATAATTTATTTTTACTTAATTAATTTATTAATTTAATAATTAATTTAGGATAGTTTCTTTCTTAAAATAAAAACAATAAAAAATCTTTTCCTTAATCCAAAAGGGTCAAAACCATACTTTGCGCTCGATTTAATTTCCCGCATGCGATTTATTTTCTTTCATCCTATTATGCATCTGATTCCGGTTTGTAATAGTAATTAGGACCTTTTATTATTTTTATCGCTTTATTTATTTTTAAAGGGTTTGCCTTTGGTGATGTAAATACCCGACGCCTTGTAATTTAAATTCCACAATTTATTTTCCGCAAATTATAGCTGTTAGATGTTTGATAATAGAGATGCATGACAAGACTGATTGTTTTAACCTAAAATCAACTTAGATCACCCTTAACATGTAAAAAGATAAAAAATAACTGAAAACGACACACTCACACATGCGCACTCTTAGGGTACACCCCACTTGGTTGCCTTCGTACGCGGTCATTGAGTATAGGTCACTTTAGAGGTCGCCCTCTTGTCTAAAGATCATAGTCTCCTCAAAACGGTTGCCTCGGATATGATTGCCTCAAACAAATGATCTAAGACATTAGGGTTACCGCTAAGGCGTCCTAACATTACTTTAGTGACCGTAAGTCCCCGCATTCGAATTGACCCTTAAACTCTAACGATGATGATACCTACTCATTCATAGTGGGATAACATTGTCTAAAGGAAGATAGCATAAAACGATTCCTTTTTCGAGTATGTAGATGGTTCTTAGATACTTGCTCTTTCAAAAACAAAAACTTTTCGCACTTACACTTTTCGAACAAAGTTTTCAAAAACACTTCATACGCTCTTGAGGACAGAAGCAAGAGTTAAATCGAAGTTTCAAAACAAAAACTTTTTCAAACCCACAAGCACAGAGAAAAGAAATTTTGAAAACAATATGAGCAAGTACCTAAGAGCCCGTGGATAACCACTGATAGAAAGGGTGCTAACACCTTCCCTTTCTATAATCTACCCCCGAACCCGAGAAATATCTCAAAAAAGGAATTTTTCTGTACTTTTTTCCTTTCCTTGTTGGATAAAATAAAAGTTGGTGGCGAATCTTGCTTACCGCGACATTTTGCGAAAACAAACGCAAAACGCAAACCAGCATTCCAAAAAACAGTCAGTTCTTCCCACCGTATCACAGTTCCTATTCTCGAGGGACATGACTGTTTTATTTTCCGAAAGGCAACCAAAGTGGGCGTACCTTAGAGGTGTATATGTGCAAGTGATTCAATTCGATTCATTTATCTTTGTTATTAGGTTTGCTAGCACTTTGTTTTCAGTCTTTCCATACAAGCCTAGTTACTAACAGTTAATATTTTGCAGAAATTTAAATTGCGGGAATCGTAAATCCTACACTTTTAAGAGGCTTTGGGAGGGGGATATTTACATGTCCAAAAATGGGGAAAATAAATAAAGCGATAAAGTAACGCCCTAGTTTAAGCTATAACATACTGTCAGCAGATACATTAGTATACAAAAAAAGTGTGAAAATAAACAACGCGTGCGAAATGAAAAGAGACGTCTAAAACCCTAAAAAATTTCTAAGTAAAAATAAAAAATCTTTTTGGTTTTTTTGTTTATTCTAAGAAAATAATTAAACTACCTTAAATCTAAATTTAACTAAAACAATAATTATCAAGTGAATTTAAGCCTAATTCTAATATTTTTGTATTTTTATTTAAGAAAATATTTGAATGAAATAACCTAATTCTAATTGATTTTAAATTATTTAAAACTAGTCAAAATAAGTAAGTTAATTAATTTACAAAATTAAAATTAATTTTTAGAAAAATCCTAAGTCTAATATTATTATTATTATTATTTGATTTTATGATTTAAAAAAAAATGATTTTTGTCATTAAGTAAATATAAAAAAAGCAAATTAAAAAGACTAAAAAAAAGAAACAAAAATAATGCTGGGCCTGATGTCTAAAGTAAAATGGGGGGTATGTTTGAGATTTGTTAAGGCCCAAATATACAAGCCCAGACTCCTGCGCATGATTCAATGTTGTTGGCCCTTGAGGGTGCATGATGGGCTAGCACCCCAGGGGGCGCTGGATCTGTATCTTGTTGATATTCAATGGCCCAGATGTGGAAGCATAGGAAGCGCGCGTGGATCTGCCTAACACGGGATCTGAAAAGAAAATATGAGAAAAATGCAAAACTTGGGGATCGAACCCAGGTTTATAGGCTTCATAAACGCATGTTTTACCACTAGGCCAAGTCTATTCATTCGTTAGTACAAGGAAATGATAATATTATAAATGAAATCAGTTATATTTTCATTTTTTTCAAACGCGCGCCCAATCAGATTTGAATGGACCAATTATGATACAACAAAGTGCCACGTATGCCCCTTGCCAGAGTCAACTTGTTTCAAGGATGCCAGAGTCAAACTCTGGTCATCCTCTCCGACCAAACAAAAACGTGAACCTGCAAAAAAGAGAGATTCATGGCAAACCAAAGGGTCTACTCCATACAAAATTGCCTCTTGAGTCCAAATCTGGCCTTAGTTTGGCCTGAAAGTCCCTGCATTTTGAATTACGAACTAAAAACCCTAGCACGGTTTGAAAATGGAACATCATGATTCATGCGTCATGAACTCCATGTGATGCTCTTAACCTGTTCTAATGATGCCTAGAAACTCATACACACATGTCAAAGCATTCAAAAACGCGAAAAAATAAGGATTTGATTTTTCTGAATTTTACCAAACGATGATGATTGAAAGTGGTGGTTCTTGCGTGTGTTTGGCTTCAAGGAGGGTCATGGTAAGCTCCTGGGATCTTCAGGGAATGGTTTATTCCCTTGGTTTGGACTGATGATGGCTGGAAATGCAAATACCACTTTTTACAATTTTGAATTTTTTGCAAATTTTGTAGAGTTCTTCTAAGCTGTGTATCTCCGTATGAGGCTTGCAAGCGTGATGTATATATAGAGGAGGTGGAGGGAACATGATAACATGGAAAGAATCAAGCCCATAACCATGCTTTCATACCAAAATCAAACAAATTAAAAAACTTCCAAACCTTGCAAAACTTACCCTTTCCATGATTGCATGTACCTGGACAATTGTGCACGACTTTATGGGCCCAAGGCTGACCCAACACACCAGCCCATATGTCCCAAACAAATATCTATTATTTTATGCATTTATTTTAGATTTATTTGAATAAAATAAAATAAAATGTGAATAAAATATCTAGAAATTGCAAGGCATGGTAAGAATGAGTTTAAGGGTCCTTGAGTAAGTCATGAGAATGCTTGAATCACAAAGAATAGGTCCATGAACTTAAAAATGCATTTTTGCTCTAAGTTGACTTTTTGCATTTTCACAAATTTGCCCAACTTGGGCAACCCATAACTTGCTCAAATGTTATCTCATGATGATGATCTTTGACTTTTGGGAAAGCCCAAGATGTCTAATTCAATCCCTCTTTTGATCAATTTTGCATTTGAAGAATTTATCTTGATGTAAATGGTTTTGAAAAAAAGTGCCTTTTGTTGACTTTCTAAAGGTGACTTGTAATGTATGAGCTTGTATCTTTCAAATGGTGCATCTCTTGAACTTGAGGACAAAAGAGAATTTGTAGAGAATTGGATTATCTTGAAAATGATCTTTGGTTAGGAAAATTGATGAAGTATGTGAAAGTTATGTCTGGTCAAAGTTCTGTTGACTTTTCCTATAGAAATCCTAATTTAGCAATTCTTGACCTTTGATAGATTAGGAGCATTTCTTGAAGAATCATGATCAACCCTTGATCAAATGATGGATATCGCTTCAAAATGTTGATGTTGACCAGAAATATTGAAGTTTGACTGTAGATGGGCCATAGTTGACTTTTGACCTAGTATAGTTGATTTTCAAACATTTGAGCAATTGACTGAGCAAACTTGTAGTGGAAAGCATTAAACTTGGCATGGACAATCTTGAAGACATATTAGGACCATGGAAAACATTTGAGACCCTTAGAGCTCACACATCTTTGTGAAAAGTGAAACCCCAATTAGAGGTTCATTGCTTAGGAGGAGAATTTGTCTAGTCAATTCTTAGCCAATCTTGAGCAATTGGGAACCTCAATGAGCATGTCTTGAGTAAAAATGGGAGGGTAAATTTTGGGGTACAACACATTGATTTTGACATCAGCATTAAAAAGAGGCTCTCTATATCTTGACATGTTCAAAGTGGTGATCCTGTTTCTAAATCTACCAAGCCTGATCTAGAGCTTCTGGTGATGAATTATGATATCATGTTGAGCTGGCTACTTCTTTGAAATATTTGTGCATCAAAAGTGAATAAGTCTGTCATCAAGAAGATAATATGAAGGTATCTCTTTCTTATCTATATGATGAAGAGGAATAATGAGAAAAAATAGTTGAGTCAATGATGTTCATTCAAAATATCTCATCATTATATCAGAGATCGGGATATCCAAGCTAAAGAATCAAGTCTTGCATTAAATATATCACTCCTGTGATAATTGGTTATATCATATTCTTTTGTGTCATGAGTGAGTGGCTCTCTCGAAAAGATCTTCTTAGCCTAACAAATAACCAAGTTGTGGTTAAACATCAAAAGAGGTGTTCTTTGTCATTTGTTTTTTTTCTGACATTGGCTTGGGTAGTCATATGTCTGAATTTAGAAAGTAGTTGTGTGAGTTATGTATCATTATCTAAACTATGCTACTTTGGTATTCTGGCCAAAGATGAAGGTGATGAAAAACTGGAGAGTTCAAGTTTCTCTTGTCTTAATGATGTTCTCCTTGACTAAAGGTCCAACATCTAATATGGTGAGTTGTTTCAGTTATGTGATCAAGGTCTTGATATGAATAAATGACCACTAATGGGAGGAATAAAGTTCAGATAAGGACATTGGCTACTAAGATCTATTTACTTATCCTGAAGGTCCAAGGAAGTTGAAGTGAAGATGTCACGGAAGAAGTTGCAACTTTAGTTTGCTGCAATAATTCTAGAACTTCCTCTTGTGAACATCATTAGGTTTTGCAAGGTGAGAGTCTTCATTAAACCGAGGTATTCTCTTGTGATATTTTTTGATATGTTTGGTGAACTTTAGAAAAGTAAAGATCAAATCTATTTAAAGTTATCAAAAGTTCTTGATCAATCTTTACAAAGGAATGTTGGGTTCCAAATGGTGAATATGAGCATGTTCATATGATTGATTGTTGATTGTTCTAAAGAAGAACTGGGTGGATTATAGCAAGGAAGAATCAGATATCTTTGAATTTTTCAAAGATCCTTTTAGGTTCCATTTGTACTTGATGAATGTCTCTGGGCTTCTCCACTGTTAATAAAATTTATAGAGATGTTGTCGTCATTAAGGAAGAAAAGGATGTTGAAACAAATGTTGGAACATCATCTCAGGAAAATGATTCCTCATATGAAGACTCTGAATAGCTACATGCACTGAATCAAAAATTTCTCAAAGTCAGCTAGAATTCAGGAGTTTTATCCAGAGGATTGGATAGTATGGATGTTGGTCTGTGAAGGGGTCTCCATTTTTATATCTAAATCTAATGGTATCTTGCATTCAGAATTTAAGGAGACCTTATTAGGTTTAGTTTGGAATAAATCTATTGACATATTATGGACTTTAAAGAACAAATCCGATAAAGTTGGTGTTATTGAAGGAGTATTGTCCTTAGAAAGCAATATTGTCTCCTGAATCAGCTAAGTTTCGTTTGTATCCTAGTCTTTACTAAGGATAAGTATAATGTTGAAGGAAATTGTTGCTCTTTAGTGTTTTGTATGCAATGTCAAAGAAGATGTTATGACATTGTATTATGGCAAGTTGGTTACAGTCTGAGTAATTAAGTTTGCAAGTTTGACTTGACAAAGTTCGTTGATACTGGTCTTAGTTTTGTCAATGATCTTGCTGCAAGCAAAGGTATTCTCCTTAGCTTGGGATCTCTGGGATGATATTATGAGCCAAACGTAGTTAGTTCTTAGATGCAAGTTAGATTGAAACTTTGAAGGGTGTTTTTGGGAAATTGTTCTGCTATTAGGGTCAATAACAACATAAGTGGCATGTAAACTTTATTGTTCAGTCAACTATGGTTGTGGTAAGCCTAGATTGTGTCAATTAGAGTCTTATTTCCCAATAGTCAAGCTTGGGAAGAGTAGAAGAAAAATAGAGTCTCTCTCTTGTGGTGACCGGTGCGTTGATAAGAAGAGTAACTACACTTTCTTCAAAAATGCTCCCATTGACTGACTCTTCGATACAAGTAAGGTAACCTCTCTATCTATTTAAGAATCAGTCATTATAGGCTGAGTTTCAAGAGGAACAAATCTTGGATAATCCTGGTGCTATAAAGCTTTGTTTACTGAAAGCTAAAGAAGATAAGAGTGTTGGTTAAGAGTAGGTTGAATTCAAAGAAAAATATCTTGTTGAGTTATTTACTAGTGTATCCATGTCATATGAGTTCAGTGTTTTTGTACCCCAAAATTTTCCCTCCCATATTTCTCAAAACATTTCAAGAAAAATCCCCAAGTTGCTCAAGGTAGTCCAAGGGTTGGCCAGCCAAGCTCTCTCCTAAGGCAGTCTACCTCAAATTAGGGTTTCATGTTGCATCAAGATACTTGAGTCCAAGTGGTCCCAAATGCTCACCAATGTCCTAATATGTTCTCAAGATCATCCATGTCAAGTTTCAAGCCTTGCAGAGGAAGTTTGCTCAGTCAATTGCTCAAAGGCCTAAAAATCGATTATGTTAGGGCAAAAGTCAATTGTGGCCCACATACAGTCAAACTTCAAGATTTTTGGTCAACATCCTCATTTTGAAGTATATTTCATCATTTGATCAAGGGTTGATCATGATTCATCAAGGATTGCTCATAATTCATCAAGACTCAAAAGTTGCTAAATTAGGGTTTTGTAGGAAAAGTCAACTCAACTTTGACCAAGAACAACTTTCTCACACCCTATGAGAAATGACCCATCCAAAGCTCATTTTGAGGAGGATGCAATTCCCTACAATCCATCTTAATCTCCCAAGTTCAAAATATGCACTCACAAGAAGTTATGAATTTGGACATTATAGGTCATTTTGAAAAGTCAACAAAAACACCTTTTTTTGTCAAAGCTTCATACTTGAGCATGGAATATCAAATTGAGATGAGACCAAAAGGGTTGATTAGAGGACATCTCAAGATTTCTAAAAAGTCCAATAAAACCTCCAAAGAGTCAAAATTGAGGAAGTTATGCATTGGTGAAGTTGACCCTTTTTGCAAAATTGCCAAAAGTCAACTATCCCTAAAACTTCAAATTTTGCCAAATGGGCCCAATCTTTTTCACTTGTTTTGAGTTGGCAACATAGTCCACGAGCTCTAGCCCTTGCCACTTGTCCTTATCATGTTTTTATTATTTATTTTGATTTTTATTTGAATTAATTCAATTTAAATCAAAACAAATCATATAAAATCCAAAATATTGAAAACAAAAGATTTTATGCTTGTTTCAGGTTTTATTATACAGCTAGCAAACATTCAAATTCGTATCAAGGCATGGTGTGAACAAAAAGATTGAAATAGGCCAATTTTGGAAAGTTTTCAAAGTGAATCAAATCAAGAATCCAATTCATTTATGGAGGAAGATTGATATCAGTTATCAACCCTAATTCCTTCCTTGATACATATAGAGGGCGTGCAGACTCAAAAACAAGGTTAGAAACAGGCGCAACAAGGAGAACAAAAACTCAAATAATCAAGAAAAAGTGGTGGATCGAATTTGCACTTAGAGGCCAATACAAGACTCTTTGCCTATCCCAATCGATTCCTGGGAGTGTAAGCAAGCCAAAGCAATCCAGACCAAGTATTTTCAAGCCTCATATCGCACTATAAGTCGCCCACGGCATAGCTCTTTTCTTGAAATCGAATAGCACTATTCTTGCACATATAGCATAAAATAATTGCACATTCTTGATCACAATCATGTTTTCAAGCTCTCTGTATTCTTTAATTGCGTTTTCATGGCTTGTATGAAGTTTCACCATGGCTAGGGTTTATAGCTTCGATTTGGGAGTTTTCTGTGCAGACTAAATTAGACCATGAAAGGGCCACCATTACACTCAGGAGGTCCAGACGAATCGATTGGTGGCTCTAGTTTTTATTTATTTTGCTCACAGTTGATTTTGAGAATGCACAGGGCTATAGCTATGGACAAACGTCCGTAGGTAAAAGTGTTTCACTTTTACCCACAGAGAGAGGAAGGAGACGACTGTGTGTCACACCCCTATTGGAACATTCAAATCTGGCGCGCGTTTTCTTATTGTTTTCCACTAATTTTTGTTTTTATATTGTTGTACCCCAAAATTTGCCCTCCCATATTCTTCAGATTTATCAAGAATCATCTTTAAATGGTTCAAGATTGCTCAAAGGGTTGCACAGTCCAAATGCCTCCTAAGCCAGTCAAAATTAGGGTTTTGGTTCTTGCAAGGAATTTGAGGTTTTCAATGGCTTAATCAAGTCTCATGTGCCTATATACATTGTCAAGCATCTATATGTCAAGTCTCAAGACTCACAGTGCCAAATTCTACAGTCAAAAGTCCTATTTGCTCTACAATCAACTGCAGGGGTAAAATGGTCATTTTGCAGTCAAAAGTCAGAATTTTTGGTCAACATCTTATTTTGAGGCTACAATCATCATTTGATAAAATCTTGATCATGATTCCTCAAGTATGGCTCAAAAATCATCAAGATGCCAAAAGTTACTATTTTTGGACAGCTGAAAAGTCAACTGTATCTTGACCAAGGCATAACTTTTTCATGGTTCATCAGAAAAATCCCATACAATGCTCATTTTGAAGGGGATGACATTTCCTACAACTCATCTTCACATTCCAAGTCCAAGAAATTCTCTCACAAAAATTTATCAATTTCTACATTATAGGTCAATTTCAAAAGTCAACAAAAATGCACTTTAAGTCAAAGATCATAACTTGAGATTGGTAAATCCAAATGACATGGGACTAAAGGCATTGGTTAGAGGACTTCAAGACCTTTCCAAAATGTCCAAGAACATGTTCATAGGATCAAAATTGAGCAAGATATGCATTGGATAAGTTGGGAAATTTTTGTGAATTTGCAAAAGTCAAATTTGCTCAAAACACCTTGTTTTTGCTAATGTGCCTCAAATTCCTTCTTGAAACTTTGTCCAAGGCTTATGAACGACCCATTGAGATTATTTGAATTTATTTTCTTATTTTTTATTAATTAATTGGATTTTTAATTGATTTTAATTAATTTAATTAATTTAAATTGTAGGAAATTCAAAGATTTGATTTTTCAATCTTTTGGTGAAGCAAACAAGCTCAAGATATGCTGGCAAATTCGTGTGCACATCAAGGGGACAAAAATCTCCAAGTTTGGCAAGTTTTCTCAATCAAAAATATGCAAAAAGATGTGATTGCAAATCAAATATTCAAACCATTATTTCATGGATTTCTTGGCCAAGATTTAACCTAATTCAGCTCTACTATAAGTACACAACCTAAACCTAATGCCATGGACGTGAAAACTCTGCAGAAAAACCATAATCACATTCAAGAAAAATCAAGAAAACTTGAAAACTGTTTTCCAGGTTCCAACGTGATTCAAAGCATTTTGTGGTTTCTAATACCTTGCAGGAACTCCCAGAGACCTTTTGCAATCAAAACCATACGCTAAAGCTTAAGAAATCGCCTCAAACAGTTTAACAGTTTGCATTTTATTTTCAGAATCGAATAGCCTCATTCATGCATCATTAACGTAATTTCTTGTGTGTTTTGCATTGCTTGAATCCACAAGAAGCTTTTGGCATAGGTTAATTGAATTATTATGCATTGAATCGAAGGATGCCATTGATGAATTCTAGGGTTTCCAAGCTTCCAGATTGGGGCTTTACAGCCCAGGAAAAATTAAGCTTCATAATGCCTATGGTTGTAATCCTGAGAACCGGACAAAGACAATGCAATGCTCGCGAAAAATTTATATGGAACACAGACCTATTCGCTATTATTCCTCATGTTAAATTGTGGGGGTTAAAAACCCCCGCTATCTCTTTGTTATTTTGCAGGTTCAGTGAAGAAGACAAGGACGTGTTGCTTCCTGGTTGGACAATTCAAAATGCGCGCGTTTTTTTTTGTTTTTTAGCATATGCGTTGATTTGTGTATATTATAATTTATTGTCATTATATTATCAGATGCAAGCGAATGGCCTGGTGGTGGATGCGTTGTCCAAGAATCATTGGGACCTGGGTTCGATTCCCAGGTCCACCCAAAACCTTTATTTCCTTTTCCTTTACATGTTCACATGCAGGTTCCCAGGCAAGGTCTACCATATACCTCCAGTGATCAGCGCTCCAAGTGGCTTTGAATTCAAGACATGTGGCCTGGATTGGAAGACTAGCGTACACTCTAGTTAACGCATGTGTGGATGAGCCAGCAAGTCAAAAAGGCTTGTGTGCAGATGGGCCTGAAATTTCCAGAACAAACCTCCTAAAGGGCCCAACACCCCCCCTGGTTCTTTCATAATTTTCTTTTTATTTTCTTTTACTAATTATTTTTATTAATTATAACTATTATTTTTATTATTTAATTAACTCATAAATTATTATTTTCATAATAAAATCAGAAATATAATAATTATTATTATTGTTAATTTCACCTTAATTTAATTATTTTGTAAATAAACTCTAACAAATCAATTTAGTTTAATTAGGTTTAATTTTGACTTTTTCCTAATGAATAAAATAAATTAGAATTAGGTTTTACTAACTTTTGACTTTATTTTATTTTATTTTTATTTTCATTAAAAACATTAAAAACTAAAAAATACTTTTTCTTGTAATTATTTAATTAATTAGTAAATTAGGTTTAATATTAATTAATTGCAAAAAAGGACCAAATCTCATTCTTTCTCAAAAAGGGTCAAAACCCTAAGGACGTCCCCGATTTAATTTTTATCGCGCGCATATTATTTTGATTCATATTTATGTATCTGCTCCGGGAATGTAATAGATAATTACGATCTTTTTATCGCTTTCTTTTAATTTCTCACAATTTATTTTCAAGGGTTATGTTTTTGGCGATGTAAATACCCGACGCCTTGTAATAGCGTAGATTTACTTTCCGCAACTTATTTTTCGCACAATTATTAACTGTTAACTATGCATGACAAGATTTGCCTGAAAAATAAAATCAACTTGTAGCTCACAATGATACATGTGCAAAGATAATATAAACTGAATCCTGACACACGTGCACATGCCACTCTTAGGGTACGCCTCACTTGGTTGCCTCGAGGTGGTCATTAAGTATAGGGTGTTTTAGAGGTCGCCCCCCTGTCTAAAGATCCAGTTGCCTCGAACCGGTTGCCTCGGATAAAAAGGATCTAGGACATTAGGGTTACCGCTAAGGCATCCTACTATTGCTTTGGTGACCACACATGTCCCATTAATTGAATTGACCCGAATAACTCCAACGACGGTGCTGCCTACTTCTCAATAGTGGGATAGTACTGTCTAAAGGACATTTACACAGCTTAATTCCTTAGAGTAGGTAGATTTCTCCTGGGTACTTGCTCTTTCAAAACAAAAAAAACAACTTTTCGCACCTACACTTTCAAAAAGTTTTCAAACAAACACTTCATACACTCTTGAGGACTGATACAAGAGTTACCTAGAAGTTTTCAAAACGAAACTTTCTCAAAACCCACAAACACAAGAAAAGCAAACAATTTTTAAAAACATAGTGAGCAAGTACCTAAGAGCCCGTGGATAACCACGGATAGAAAGGGTGCTAACACCTTCCCTTTCTATAATCTACCTCCCGAACCGAGAAACATCTCGAAAAGGAATTTTGCTGTGCTTTTGTCCTTTCCTTGTTGGAGAAAATAAAAGACGGTGGCGACTCTTGCTTACCGCGACATTTCGCGAACCAACATTCCAAAACAGTCAGTTCTATTTCCACCGATCACAGAACTGGCGACTCTGCTGGGGATATTCTTAATAAGTGAGGTGTACCTTTGGATTAGACCACTCTTGTTTTCAATTGCTTGCTTTGATTGCTTTAATATTGTAGGCTTGTTTTGGAGTTTCATAGATCCTAACCCGGATCTGGGGGATACCTTTTAGAAGTAGTAACAAACTGTGAGGAAACTGTGCGGGGTATACCGACACGGTTGAAGCAGTTGCTACGTTGATGTGGCACTTTGGTGAGTACCGGTAACCCTTGAGTCAAGTCAAGGAGAGTACGGGGCCGCCGCGTGGTGTCGCGAAGCATCAACTGACCTTAGGAACCTTACTTGATCATCCTGGCCTCTTTAGGGGAGTGAGATGACCGACTTTGGTGCAGTCCGAAGTTGGTAGATACTCGATACTACACTCATTGAGGGTTGTTTTCTTGGAATATTTTGGTCGCCAGTTAAGTGGCTAAATCAAAACAATGAATATAGAAAACAATCCAATGATATTGAGCTCCTTAGAACCCGGTTACTATTGATAGGACAGGTTTTGAGCCAACTAACTTCAAGAGGGTACTTACCTACGAACCCCATGCAAGCCTAAACCTAAGGACTTGTTTGCTTTGTGTGAATATGACTGTCTGTATATACACTTGCTTACTTTTTGCATCCATGTACATAACATCATAACATTGCATACATCTTGCATAAGGACTAACCCATTTCAAGGATCTCAAGGGTTTGTGATGCAGGTCATGATGAACCAACTGTCTAGCAAGGGGCAAAGGGGATTTATTTTCCTCTAGCCAAGGTTGTTTGGAGATCAAAACATGATGACTTGAGTCAGGGGCTATGACCCACTCGATATGGTGAGCCTGACTCTTGAAGAAGGACTCTCAGCAACATGAAGTTCCTTCAATCAAGCTACCAGATTCAAATTGTAACAAGTCTCTCTGTTTACCCCGCGAGATCCTTGAAAACATTGCATACATAGATCATACGCATTGCATGCAATCATATGCATAACAGGTACCCCTTCTTACAGGTCACTTATCTTCTTCGCTGTTTATTTCAGCAATCATCATGTGTACCGAACCTACCACTGAACAAGCTATCAAGGCCCTCCAGGCCCAAAATGCCCAGTTCCAAGAGTTGGTTATGAGCCTAGCCCAGGGTCAACAGGATTTGAAGACTCTGATTCTGAAGGAAAGGAAGAAGAAGAAAAAGAGGACCGTCCTATTCAACACTGGACACAGATTTGGGAATGGACTGCAGAACGAGGTAGATCTGACCACCTCCTCTGTAGGGAAAGACAACCCACAAGAGAGAAAGGTCCCTAGTCCCGTGGTCTCCGACAACGAGACGGATTATGACGAAGAACAGTATCTTCCTGCTGAGGATAAGTACAAACAGTTGGAGGACCGCTTAAGTGCTATGGAGATACAAAAGGTGCCCGATCTGGACTTCGAAGATCTAGGTCTATCCTCTGGGGTGGTGATTCCCCATAAATTCAAGGCGTCTGACTTTGCCAAGTATGACGGAGTCTCCTGCCCAAAGCTGCACCTCCGATCATATGTAAGGAAGATCCAACCTTACACCGTTGACAAGAATTTGTGGATCCATTTCTTCCAGGATAGTCTTTCAGGGATTCAGCTGGAATGGTTTTATCAGCTGGATGGGGCCAGTATCCGCAACTGGGAAGACTTGGCTACTGCATTCTATAAGCAGTATCAGTATAATTTCGACCTCGCTCCTACGCGTACCCAAATCCAGGGTATGTCACTAGGGACGGGTGAAGGATTTAAGGAGTATGCTCAAAAGTGGAGAGACCTTGCTGGATGGGTGCAACCGCCCTTAACTGATCGTGAACTTGTGGATATGTTCTTGGGGACCCTGTCTGGTCCGTTCTTCAACCATTTGATTGGAAATTCTTCAGCCGGGTTTACAGACCTTATTTTGACTGGTGAAAGAATTGAAGCTGGAATCAAAAGCGGGAAGATTCAAGAGGCTACACCTCCTGATACTCAGAAAAAGCCCTACAATGGAAAAAAAGAGTCCAATGCTGTGTCTGGTAAAAAGAGTCGTCATGACCAACATGTAGGGGCAACCCAGATCTCCGATCCCACGCCTGTTCAACAAAGACAGAGAAATAGGCGTAGGGTAAGATATCAAGAAAGGAAGTATGCTGACATCAACATGCCTTTGTCTCAAGCGTTACAATAATTGTTGAAGGTGAAACTGATCACACTAAAGGATCCTCCTCAAAATCCTGATACTTCGTCTTCCAAATATAACCCGAGTGTGAGATGCGCCTACCATTCTAACAGCCCGGGGCATGATACTGACGACTGTTGGAGTTTGAAGAACAAGATCCAAGACTTGATTGATGCCAAGGAGATTAAGTTTGATCACTGATCCTACACCAAATCATTGAGAATGTCTTTTATTCATTAGAATTTTCAATTTGTAATTTTCTTTTGATTGTTCAAACATTTATTCATGTAAAACTTTGTTACTTTATCAATGCATTGCATATGTCTGTTTTGAATCAATCCATTCGTATTCACTATATTCAAATTGCTTTCATTTCTTGTGATGTTCAACTCTCGATTAAAAAACTCTAAGCCTTTTGAGGGAGGATGACGAAAACGATACCATGATCTTTACAGTATGCTTTTGAACAGACCCCACTGATGAGGTACAAACATTGTTTCAAATCCTAAACAGTGGAGTTATAAGGAAGATAATCCCTAGTCAACCCCTTTGAGTCAAAGAAGTTGGAGTTTTTCTTTTTACAAATTAAAACCCTTAATCATAACCTGGGGCAGGGTAGTTCTCTCAGTTAATCCAGGTGCACAATGAATGGCATCAAAAGAGTCCTTTCAAAACAAAAGACAGTGATGGTTCCCTATAAGCATCAAGACAGGCAGTCATGATCTATCAAAATAAAAGCCCAATAAGTCAAAACCTATGAAGGAGACTTACAAAACGGGGGCATCCCGCTGACTGTAATTACAAAAGAAACAGTTCAGGCAAAAGACAGGGATAATAAAATCAAAAGAAAGAGGTCCTACAAACCCTCCACAAAAAAGAAATGACTGCCTATTCAAAATAAACTATCAGTATCCGAACCATCACCGGAATATCAGAGCAAAGACTCAAACAAGATCTAATGCATGATTAGCTGAGTTTAGGTTTGAAGAACATCACGAAGAACGGGTGGGTACAAATAAAATTTGAGCCTTTATCCTTTGTTTCTTAAACCGTGAACCAGGCCACGTTATAACCCTTAAAAGTCCTAGCTGAAGCATGGGTTAGTTCGAAAGCATACTGTTACAAAAGGTATCCTGACTCCTGTAGGGCTTGCTGTAAAATCCTGAGTTGACATCACATTTTACAAAATTTACTTGTTTTACTGAAAAAATGCATTTTCAAAAAACTTCAAAAAACAGACATAAGCTTTGCATTCTTAAAATAATATTGTTTGCATATGACTATTTGTTCAACAGCAGAGAAATTCGCACGACGAATATCTAATGAACAAAAAATCTTCTCAAGGATTACCTCAAGTGGAAAAACACTTCCAACCAAGGGGCAGACATGAGCATTGTCCAACATCTGGGGCAGTCAAGTCAAGATTCAGAGAATCTCTCAAAATGCCAAATAGCCAGGGGCAGACCTCCATCTGAGTCACTTGGGGCATTGGGCATGAATTCCAGCAACGAGTCTTACATGATCAAACATCTCTTGGTGGTATAGCAACACAATGCTACTGACAGTGACAACTCCCTACATCCTGAGAGCATGGACATAGTCGAAATACTACGCATAATCAAAGACCCGCTAGGTTGACTGGCCTAGGCAAAAATAAGGGCTTCCCGACAAACCAAAAGGGTTCGGGCAAAAATAAGGGATGAAAATGAAAAAATCTGTACACCCGACAAGTCGAAAACCTGAAAAGGCGACTTGGGTAAAAAAGGGTATCCCGATGGACTGAAAACCCAAAAGGGCGGTCCAGGCAAAAGTTAGGGATCAAAAGCGTACGACTATGTCTCGTCATCTCGTCACTTTCCTACCAGAAGAAGATTTGTCAATCGGCAGTTATCAAGCACCTCATAGGCCTTCTTCTCCCGCAGAAGCTGGGGCAATAAGAATTGTCCGAACGGTACAAGCTGCTCTGTCCTCCAGGTACAAAGGTAGACAAATCAACAATACTCTCCCCAAGCAGAGTTGGTCTCCCATCAGCCCCGGAAAGGCACAGTATCCCTAGCAAGTCAGCAATACTCTCCCCCGAGCAGAGTTAGTCTACTGTCAGCCCTAAGGAGTCGGGTATCCCCGGAAGATCTTAATATTCTCCAGCAGAGTATACAGATATCCCTCAGCAAGCATCCCCTGCAGTCTTAATATTCCTCGACAAAAATATAAGATTGTTCCCTGCCGGAACACAGATACCCCCAGTGGAGCCATTTCCCCAGTACAGTCTGAAAAAGTTTCCCCAGGAGAGTTGAACCATCTCCCCAGTAGATTCTGGAAGCTTGTCCCCTACAGAGTACAAACGCATCTCTCCCAGTCATATTCAAAGGTTATTCCCCACCAGAGTCTAACTGGGTTATCCTCAGCTAATTACAACGGAAAGATCGTCCTCCGCGAAGTTCTTTCTATCCCCAGCGGAGTTCATCAAAATCCTCACCAAAGCTTATCAACAGAATCCCCAGCGGAGTTATCGTTAAATTCTCAGCGAAGTATCTCTTCCCACAGAGTAATTCCCCGCAGAATAATCTCTTCACCAGGTTTATTCCCCAACGGAGTCATCTTCTCCTACCGGTTTATTCTTGCAATCATCTTCGTTCATCATACCCAACAGAAACGAAGAACCCTACTCTTCAACATCAGCCCAGGATTCAACGAGCTTCCCGGCATTCGTCAAGGATTTATTTTCCCAGACGAAGATACATTCATAAACATCACATTGTCATACATCATGATACACGCATATACGCATCATATCATATAATCTTATTTATGTTGAGAACATCATTGCTTGATCCATATCATGCATTGCATATGACTGACCTTTACCTTTCAGGAAAGATGTAGTCAAATTCTCAAATCCAGTCAAAAGAGACAAATCCAGTCAAAGAAGACTAATCCAGTCAAAGAAGATAAATCCAGTCAAAGAAGACAAATCCAGTCAAAGAAGACAAATCCAGTCAAAGAAGACAAATCCAGTCAAAGAAGACAAATCCAGTTAAATCGATTTTTCTAACGCTAAATCTGTCGTTGAAGACAACCCGTCATTAAAGACAACCCGTCAATATAGACAACCCGTCATTGAAGACAACCCGTCATTGAAGACAACCTATCATTGAAGACAACCTGTCATTGAAGACAACCCGTCGTTGAAGACAACCCGTCATTGAAGACAACCTGTCATTGAAGACAACCTGTCATTGAAGACAACCCATCATTGAAGACAACCTGTCATTGAAGACAACCCGTCATTGAAGAAAACCCGTCGTTAAAGACAACCTGTCATTGAAGACAACCCGTCGTTGAAGACAACCTGTCATTGAAGACAACCCGTCATTGAAGACAACCTGTCAATAAAGACAATCCGTCATTAAAGACAACCCGTCCGTGAAGACAACCCGTCCGTGAAGACAACCCGTTAAAAGAGACAACTCGTCAAAGAAGACAAAACTTCCCATGGTTCAGTTAAATCAGTTCCTAAAGATTTTTCTGAGATAACCTATCAGTAGAGACAACCCCTCAACCTTTTGAAGTTCCAGATTCGATACCTGTATCTAGCCAGGGCATGTCTGTGAGCGACTGATTAGAGGTCTACGCATGTATCCAGCCAGGAAAGCTATCTCGATCAACCTTTTGAAGTTCCAGATTCGATACCTGTATCTAGCCAGGGTATATCTGTGAGTGACTGATTATAGGTCTACGCCTGTATCCAGCCAGGAAAGCTATCTCGATCAACCTTTTGAAGTTCTAGATTCGATACCTGTATCTAGCCAGGGCATGTCTGTGAGCGACTGATTAGAGGTCTACACCTGTATCCAGCCAGGAAAGTTATCTCGACCAACCTTTGAAGTTCCAGATTCGATACCTGTATCTAGCCAGGGCATATCTGTGAGCGACTGATTGAAGATCAACACTTGTAACAGGCCAGGAAATTATCTTTCTTTCTCAGGTACGCAAGTTCTCGCTAAGGAGTCTCTTATGCGATCGACATCTCCAAATGGCATCCATAAGCCCATTCACGACAAGATTCTGTCACATCTCCAGATGGCATCTATAAGCCCATCCTCCCATCCATCATCTTTCCAAATGGCATCTGTAAGCCCATTCTCGACATCACATTGCTGATACCACACTATGCGAGTGCAAATTTTTGGGCACTCTAGTGTTCAATCATCTTCCACCTTCGGATCACGAAAGGCACGCAAGCCAATCTACATCCTCAGGTTTAAGAAGATTGAACAGGGGAAACTGTTGTACCCCAAAATTTGCCCTCCCATATTCTTCAGATTTATCAAGAATCATCTTCAAATGGTTCAAGATTGCTCAAAGGGTTGCACAGTCCAAATGCCTCCTAAGCCAGTCAAAATTAGGGTTTTGGTTCTTGCAAGGAATTTGAGGTTTTCAATGGCTTAATCAAGTCTCATGTGCCTATATACATTGTCAAGCATCTATATGTCAAGTCTCAAGACTCACAGTGCCAAATTCTACAGTCAAAAGTCCTATTTGCTCTACAGTCAACTACAGGGGTAAAATGGTCATTTTGCAGTCAAAAGTCAGAATTTTTGGTCAACATCTTATTTTGAGGCCACAATCATCATTTGATCAAATCTTGATCATGATTCCTCAAGTATGGCTCAAAAATCATCAAGATGCCAAAAGTTACTATTTTTGGACAGCTGAAAAGTCAACTGTATCTTGACCAACGCATAACCTTTTCATGGTTCATCAGAAAAATCGCATCCAATGCTAATTTTGAAGGGGATGACATTTCCTACAACTCATCTTCACATTCCAAGTCCAAGAAATGCTCTCACAAAAAGTTATCAATTTCTATATTATAGGTCAATTTCAAAAGTCAACAAAAATGCACTTTAAGTCAAAGACCATAACTTGAGATTGGTAAATCCAAATGACATGGGACCAAAGGCATTGGTTAGAGGACTTCAAGACCTTTCCAAAATGTCCAAGAACAGGTTCATAGGATCCAAATTGAGCAAGATATGCATTGGAGAAGTTGGGAAATTTTTGTGAATTTGCAAAAGTCAAATTTGCTCAAAACACCTTGTTTTTGCTAATGGGCCTCAAATTCCTTCTTGAAACTTTGTCCAAGGCTTATGCACGACCCATTGAGATTATTTGAATTTATTTTCTTATTTTTTATTAATTAATTGGATTTTTAATTGATTTTAATTCATTTAATTAATTTAAATTGTAGGAAATTCAAAGATTTGATTTTTCAATCTTTTGGTGAAGCAAACAAGCTCAAGATATGCTGGCAAATTCGTGTGCACATCAAGGGGACAAAAATCTCCAAGTTTGGCAAGTTTTCTCAATCAAAAATATGCAAAAAGATGTGATTGCAAATCAAATATTCAAACCATTATTTCATGGATTTCTTGGCCAAGATTTAACCTAATTCAGCTCTACTATAATTACACAACCTAAACCTAATGCCATGGACGTGAAAACTCTGCAGAAAAACCATAATCACATTCAAGAAAAATCAAGAAAACTTGAAAACTGTTTTCCAGGTTCCAACGTGATTCAAAGCATTTTGTGGTTTCTAATACCTTGCAGGAACTCCCAGAGACCTTTTGCAATCAAAACCATACGCTAAAGCTTAAGAAATCGCCTCAAACAGTTTAACGGTTTGCATTTTATTTTCATAATTGAATAGCCTCATTCATGCATCATTAACGTAATTTCTTGTGTGTTTTGCATTGCTTGAATCCACGGGAAGCTTTTGGCATAGGTTAATTGAATTATTATGCATTGAATCGAAGGATGCCATTGATGAATTCTAGGGTTTCCAAGCTTCCAGATTGGGGCTTTACAACCCAGGAAAAATTAAGCTTCATAATGCCTATGGTTGTAATCCTGAGAACCGGACGAAGACAATGCAATTCTCGCGAAAAATTTATATGGAACACAGACCTATTCGCTATTATTCCTCATGTTAAATTGTGGGGGTTAAAACCCCCCGCTATCTCTTTGTTATTTTGCTGGTTCAATGAAGAAGACAAGGACGTGTTGCTTCCTGGTTGGACAATTCAAAATGCGCGCGTTTTTTATTTATTTTTTAGCATATGCGTTGATTTGTGTATATTATAATTTATTGTCATTATATTATCAGATGTAAGCGAATGGCCTGGTGGTGGATGCGTTGTCCAAGAATCATTGGGACCTGGGTTCGATTCCCAGATCCACCCAAAACCTTTATTTCCTTTTCCTTTACATGTTCACGTGCAGATTCCCAGGCAAGGTCTACCATATACCTCCAGTGATCAGCGCTCCAAGTGGCATTGAATTCAAGACATGTGGCCTGGATTGGAAGACTAGTGTACACTCTAGTCAACGCATGTGTGGCTGAGCCAGCGAGTCAACAAGGCTTGTGTGCAGATGGGCCTGAAATTTCCAGAACAAACCTCCTAAAGGGCCCAACATCCCCCCTGGTTCTTTCATAATTTTCTTTTTATTTTCTTTTACTAATTATTTTTATTAATTATAACTATTATTTTTATTATTTAATTAACTCATAAATTATTATTTTCATAATAAAATCAGAAATATAATTATTATTATTATTGTTAATTTCACCTTAATTTAATTATTTTGTAAATAAACTCTAACAAATCAATTTAGTTTAATTAGGTTTAATTTTGACTTTTTCCTAATGAATAAAATAAATTAGAATTAGGTTTTACTAACTTTTGACTTTATTTTATTTTATTTTTATTTTCATTAAAAACATTAAAAACTAAAAAATACTTTTTCTTGTAATTATTTAATTAATTAGTAAATTAGGTTTAATATTAATTAATTGCAAAAAAGGACCAAATCTCATTCTTTCTCAAAAAGGGTCAAAACCCTAAGGACGTCCCCGATTTAATTTTTATCGCGCGCATATTATTTTGATTCATATTTATGTATCTGCTCCGGGAATGTAATAGATAATTAGGACCTTTTTATCGCTTTCTTTTAATTTCTCGCAATTTATTTTCAAGGGTTATGTTTTTGGCGATGTAAATACCCGACGCCTTGTAATAGCGTAGATTTACTTTCCGCAACTTATTTTTCGCACAATTATTAACTGTTAACTATGCATGACAAGATTTGCCTGAAAAATAAAATCAACTCGTAGCTCACAATGATACATGTGCAAAGATAATATAAACTGAATCCTGACACACGTGCACATGCCACTCTTAGGGTACGCCTCACTTGGTTGCCTCGAGGTGGTCATTAAGTATATGGTGTTTTAGAGGTTGCCCCCCTGTCTAAAGATCCAGTTGCCTCGAAACGGTTGCCTCAGATAAAAAGGATCTAGGACATTAGGGTTACCGCTAAGGCGTCCTACTATTGCTTTGGTGACCACACATGTCCCATTAATCGAATTGACCCGAATAACTCCAACGACGGTGCTGCCTACTTCTCAATAGTGGGATAGTACTGTCTAAAGGACATTTACACAGCTTAATTCCTTAGAGTAGGTAGATTTCTCCTGGGTACTTGCTCTTTCAAAACAAAAAAACAACTTTTCGCACCTACACTTTCAAAAAGTTTTCAAACAAACACTTCATACACTCTTGAGGACTGATACAAGAGTTACCTAGAAGTTTTCAAAACGAAACATTTTCAAAACCCACAAACACAAGAAAAGCAAACAATTTTTTAAAACATAGTGAGCAAGTACCTAAGAGCCCGTGGATAACCACGAATAGAAAGGGTGCTAACACCTTCCCTTTCTATAATCTACCTCCCGAACCGAGAAACATCTCGAAAAGGAATTTTGTTGTGCTTTTGTCCTTTCCTTGTTGGAGAAAATAAAAGACGGTGGCGACTCTTGCTTACCGCGACATTTCGCGAACCAGCATTTCAAAACAGTCAGTTCTATTTCCACCGATCACATATATATTATTATTATTATTCATTACATGTACAAAAAGAACAGTTGGCTCAGCTGGTTACCAAGTGTTGGAGATTGCCTTTAGGAACTGGGTTCGAATCCCAGGTCCCACACTTTTCTCACTATTATTTTCTTTCAGATAATCCAGCGCATTTGCAAGCCTAAGGACCACCATGGGACGTTCTTATCCAGCCTGCCACATGTCTTGAGATCCAGATCCAAGGGTCATCATCTGGAGGAACACCGTGAGTCACATTCAACGCATAGCATCAAAACTGAAGGTCAACGTGGACCTCACTCAAATGGGCCCAGATCTGGCTGTTTGCACCCCCCAAAAAATGCTTTTCAGGCCCCTTTCTTACTCTTTTTTTCTTTTTTTATATTTCATTTAATTAATTAATTTATTTATTTTACTAACCATTAAATTATTTTCTTTTTATCAAAAAAATCACAAAAAATATTATTTTTCATAAATTAGGTCTAGATTTTATTTTTATTAAAAAAATTAATTAATTAAATTAGGTTTGTTAATTTATAAAACTCTAATTATTTTGTAAATAAATTAAAAATAATTAGAATAATTAGGTTTTTATTCCAAATTTAATTTTTTCTTTTTTTCCTAAAATAACCAAAAAACCAAAAACAGGTCATGTAATTATTTTTATTAATTAACTTAATCAATAATTAATTTAGCATTAATTTTTAAAACCTAAATTCTTTTCTTAAAAAATATTAAAAACAACAAAAACAAGTTTTCTTTTAATTAGGATGGAAGGGTCAAAACCCTAGTTCGCATTCGTTCTTAATTTGTCGTCGCGTGCTTTATTTTATTTTTTATCCCAATTATTGTATCTGCTCACAGTTTGTAATAGTTTAAATTAGAACGTTTATTTTTATTGCTTTATTTTCAAAGGGTTTGTTTTTGGCTATGTAAGTACCCGAAGCCTTGTAATAGCGTAGTTTAATTTCCGCATTTTAAATTCTGCAAATTATTAAATGTTAGATGTATGATAATAGGATGCATGACAAGAATGTATGACTAATTTTAAAACAGTTAGATAACCCTAAACATGTGCAAAGATAAATAATCTGAAACTGAATCACTCGGACATGCGCACTCCTAGGGTACACTCCCACTTGGTTGATTTCGGTAAACGGTCATTGAGTATAGGATGCTTTAGTGGTCGTCCTTTTGTCTAAAGATCATAGTTGCCTCAGAAAGGTTGCCTCGGATATTGTTGCCCCGGATAAAATGATCTAGGACATTAGGGCTATTACTAAGACGTCCTAACATTGCTTTAGTGACCGTACGTCCCTTTCGAATTGACCCTCAAAACTCCAACGACGGTGCTACCTACTCACTAATAGTGGGATAGCGTTGTCTAAAGGAAACGAATACAGAATGATTCTTTTTTTTCCGAGTAGGTAGATTAGTTTTTAAGTACTTGCTTAATCAAAACAAAAAATTTCACACTTACACTCCTTTACAAACAAAGTTTTCAAAAACACTTCATTACACTCTTGAAGACAGAAGCAAGAGTTAAATCGAAGTTAAAACAAAAACTTTCCAAAGCCCACAAACACAAAGAAAACAATTTTGAAAATGATGAGCAAGTACCTAAGAGCCCGTAGATAACTACGGATAGAAAGGGTGCTAATACCTTCCATTTCTATAATCTACCCCCCCGTACTCAGAAATATCTCAAAAAATGAATTTTTTTGTGCTTTTTTCCTTTCCTTGTTGGATAAAATAAAAGACGGTGGCGACTCTTGCTTACCATGACATTTTGCGAACACAAACGAAAACGCAAACCAGCAAATTCCTTAAAAAATAAGGAAACATGTCCCGTTCTGGCCACCGTATCACAAGTGTTATATCTCATATAACATTTGACAAAAGCAATGAGTGTAGAAGGTCATTTGCAGGGGGAGTAAAAGTGTAAAAGTGTGCATTTTCTGGTGTTATATCACATGTCTTGACATTTTGATTAACATTGTCATAGGATTGTGCTATTACTTAGGGGGAGTATACTTGTGTAGTTAAAGTGGCTTAATGTATGTAACTATTTAGGGGGAGAATGATAGCTTGTCATGCTTATGCTTCTACTGCTGCAAATGTGTTTTCTGGTGTGCAGAGATGTCGAACCATTTGTTCTGACATTCTGTTTATGTGTGAACTTGGATAGCTAATGCAGGTCGTTTGCGTTTTCCTCAGTTCTGGTTTTTTGATTTTTTCTGGTTGGGTTTCTGGGGACATGGGGAGAAATAAATCTAAGATAATCAAGTTGTCTAAAGTTTTTCCCTGTTTGTGGTTTTATTCCTCTCTCATGGTTCTTTGTGCTAAGAGTGTTTTAGCCAAAAGTTGCCAAAGGGGGAGATTGTAAGTACCATGGTTTTGTGATTAGCTAAATTTTGGTAAAACATGGTATGTCGATCTGCTTTTATGTGGATTTCAACTAGATGTCGAAGGCAATGTCATGACATCATGGTCTGATACAGCAAGTGCTACTGTTTGGTCTTACTTGACAAGATTTGATTTGATTTTCTAAGATTCTTTTCGGATATATCTTAGTTATTTTCGTAGGTCAAAAAGATGTAATCTGGAACAAGTGAATCAAATCTCCAACAACGCTAAAGTTTCTAAATTTGGTTGTTAAGACAATTTAGGATGCTTGAAGATTTGTTCCAAAATTTAAGGAGATATTTTCTGCAGCAATCAACGCATGAATCAAAGAATAATTGGGTAGAGAATTCAAAGCCCATGGGCAGCTAAAGCTTATAAAAGAAAGATGAAGACCTAGGGCAAGTTAGTTCTTGTTCTATTTATTTAAAAATAAGGGTTTAGGTTTGAGAGTCTCTCGTGTTCATTGTGGTGTAAGTCGCCCTTTGTATCTTTTGATACATTGAGGTAGGCATAGTTTTCTCACTCAGAAGCCTATGGGTAATGAGTTAAGTATTGTTCTTAGAAGAAGATTTTAATAAATCCAAGTATTGTTCTTAGTTAAGAGTCTTAACTAAGTATTATTGTAATTGAAATGTAATCTTCTTTTTGGTTTCTTGAGACATTCCCTGGGATTGGATTTGTTAATTATAGTCACAGAAATTGTGGATGTAGTTTCTAGTCATTGGTATTGTAGTTGTAGATATCATTACGGTGATTGAAAGTGAGATGACTATTTCTCATATCTAGAAGGTTCCTAGATAGAAGCTGCATTGGGTAGGGATTAAGTGATAAGTTGTAAATTGGGACTGTTTAGGCTTAGAATTAATACTACTGATAGTGGATTTCCTTCCTAGCTTGGTAGCCCTCAGAGTCGATGAGTTGCACCGAACTGGGTTAACAATTGATTGTGTTCTTTATCATTCCGCATTTAAATTATGCATAGTATTTCAGTTTGATATTGCTATTCAGCATGTCTACAGATGTCGCAACATATGTCCTGACATCGTGTTTTGATGTTGAAAACATCAGTATGAGCATGTTGTGTACCAGTGCCAGAATTTCACATGTGAACAATCAAACATCAAGGCATAAAAAGTATATGGTAAAGACAAAGATCAAAGTATATCAAGTGGGAACATCAAAGATAAATGATGGAATAATCAAAGATGGAATTAAGTGAAGTATCACAAACATGGGGAAAGTAAAGTTAAAGTCAATCAACAAGCATCTAAGACATATCAAGAATCATATAAACATAGTGGGAACAAAATATAGTTCTAAAGAATAATCATCATTAATAAAAGTAAAAAATGAGGAATATGATCATGTTAAGACAAAAACAACCCTAAACCCTAAAAGAAAGTCAAACATACTTTATCAAATGGGAGTTTATGAAGGAAATATTAAAACATGTCAAAAACATCAATTAAAGAAAGTCACATAATCAAAGATTTTTAAACATGGTTGAATCAAGACATCAAAGTTCAAAAAGAACAATTTTATGTAGAAAACCCTAATCATGCATGTACTAAACATCAAAGTTTCTTTTCAAAGATCAAACAATTAACCTAGACAAACACTTAAACTAAACATTTAACATTTAATCATGGTACATACCTTAAGAAATAACATTATATTCAAACAAACATTTTAAAGCATCATGGTATTGAGAATCATTGAAGAAATTAATCACAAATTTTTTTAATAAAATAAACATGAAGACAATTTAAACAATAACTATTTTTGGCATTTTTATTAATTAACATATTAAACAAAAATTAAAAAAAAACAAGGCTTGAATAAATAAAATGTTTTTTTTTGTGTTTTAGATATTAGTTTTGATGAAATAAAATCAAGAGAAAAACTAAAAGAGTAAACTAAATAGAAAATAAAATAGAAAAGAAAAATTAAGGAAAACAAGTGATAAAAATAAGGTTTTGTTGCCCAAAAGGGTTGAGCTCAGAACTTTTAGGTTGCAGCTCAAAACTTAAACCACTGGGCCACGCGCTATGGCTTGACATACCATGCATCCATTCAATAAAATATAAAACAAACTTCCAAAAAAAAATTGAAACAAAAAAAGCAAAAGGTCTGGGACGAGGGGAATTCGAACCCCAGACCATTCGCTTCACACACAAAAACACAAATACTCATGCATGACCACTGGCTCGCAATGTCAATTAATTAATTATTCAAATTCAATTAAATGTATTATAAAATTTAATATTTGAAAATAAAATAAAAAATGCGCCACATGCACTTCATCTTCTACCTTGAGACAACAACAATGGTTCAAAATCATATTTCCTCATTTCTCAGCCAAATCAAAAGATGTAAAAACCAAACTTGCTCAGAATTTAATGAGGATTTCAAAGATGTCCATATCATAAATTTATATCAACCGTATCTAACGAATTTTTTATAAAACCATAAAACCTAACTATTTCAAAGTCAAGTTAAATGAAAAACAAGCTCAACCAATTCCTATTTTCATAGGGCTTTTATTCATGGCAATTAAACAAGTAGAATAGTATCAAGAAATGTTCAAAATGATGTTTGTATGATGAAGTTCAAAGTGCACGAAAATTACCTATTGGAGCAAGGTCCAATGCCTATTTCAAAGCTTCCAAATGAAAGATAATGATCACTCTATCACCCTTGATACTCCATGAATGTATTGCAACTGATAGAATGCCTTGAAACTTTTTCAAACTTCCTGACCAAGTCAATGTTCAACGAGGAATCTGGGAGACTTGGGTGGAATGATTGGGGTGTTTCAGATGCAAACTAATGCCTACAGTAGTTCACTTATGACATATTGATTGTGTTTCAACAGAAATTTTGAGTGGAAGTTATAAGGAGTGAGGAAACCGAACTTAAGGTTTTTTTGGTGCCGCAATGGAACTTTGTGATTTCTCTATGAGTTTTAGAGGGAACTTGTCTTAATGTGCAATGAAATGAGCTTTCTATTTATAGAGGAAGTTGAGACAATGAGAGTTGATCAAGTTTCAAAGTTTGCTAGTTTATGGTTTGGTTCAAATTCAAGTGGAGGTTTCATGAGTTATGGTAGTTCCAATGTGACACAATGCTTGATTTATGGACAATAGGTTCTATTTTCTTCATAATAGGATGTTGCTTCTAAGCATGCTTGATTAGATAACAAATCATGGGCTTAAAGCAAGATTTGGTGAGCTTTATGAAAATGGATATGTGACTTTTGGCAAAATACTCTGAAAATTGGATGTGAATTGGACAATGCATCAAACATCTTGTGTAATACACTTAGGGTTTGTGTAAAACAACAATTATGTAGATATTTAGAAGCAATGTGACTTGTAAAGCAAGATCATATGGGATTTGGTTAGTTTGACATTAACTTAAACCAAAAATCTTCCTTTTAAAACATCTTCACCATGGATACTTCATCTTTTCATAACTCCTTTCTCAAGTAAAATAAATTCATGCTCTTTGTACCCTTGGAAAGATTAGAGTATCTGCTACAACTTTCATGTTGATCACTTTGCCCTTTTTGCAAGTTACCTCAATTTTTGTGATTCCTCTTGGTCAAATTCAACTATTAACCACATTTTCATGATAATTGACTTGATAAGTCCATAGTTGACTAAAAATCTCAAAATTCAAAGTTTGACTTTAAGTAGTTGACTTTTCTAGATGAATTCAAATCTTCCCATTTCAATGAACTATTGTAATCATAATGCCATCTTCAACATATTGAGGTATCTTAAGGACTATGAGATGATGATACTGAGGACCCCTTGAGTGATATACATTGGAGATCAACCTTCAAAACCCTAATTCTTGATTTTAACCTTTGGGTGCCAAAAACCCTAATTCTCTTCAAGCATTTGATGAATCCATGATGAAACTCTAATGTGGGGAGATTGTGATGAAGATAATAATCATCATGAATGATAAGTTTGAATCATATGAGGAATCCATATGTCTTTGATTAATCCATTACTTGTGCTTCTTGATCCAACACACCTATCTTGTACAATAAATAAATAAAACAAGGAAAACTCTTACACTTTCATGAGGTTACTGATACCAAGATGAATGACATGATCTCTTGATGTTATGCAATGGTGTTGTAATATGGTAGGGGAACTGACTTGGTTTTCCATTTTATCGCAAATATTGCATATAGAAAGAGTCGCCATCGACTTTTCTTTTATCCAATAAGGAAAGGGTGAAAAGAACAGGAACGACCTTCGAGATTTTTGAGTTCGGGGGGTAGGTTATGAAAAGGGAAGGTGTTAACACCCTTTTCATCTGTAGTTATCTACGGGCTCTTAATCGCTTAGCTCACTTTGAAAACTTGCTTTGTGTGTGTGTGATTTGAAAATATTTTGAAATGCCAATGTAAGGCTAACTTTGTAATGATTCTTGTATCAGTTCTCAAGAATGCGTACAAAGTATTTTTTGAAAATATTTGTTCGAAAGTGTAGTGTGAGAAATGTTTTGTTTGTGAGAAAAGTTGTGAGCAAGCAATTAGAAGCGTCCTACCTACTCAATATCTTTCTTGTAATTTTCCTCCTCCTTTAGATAGTGCTATCATACCATTAGTTAGTAGGAAGCCCTATCATTGGATGTGAAGGGACAGGCGTGGGTCATCGTACAATCATCAAAGGCAACTAGTAAAGATGCTTTAACAATTATCGTTAAGGGACTAGATCATTTACCGAAGGAAACGTCGAAAGGGTCATCGAGGGACTATGATCTTTATATCGAGAGACTTTGCTAAAGCATCCCCACGTTCGAGGGACATGACTATTTTTTCGAAGGCAGCAAGGGAGGTTACCTTAGAGGTATGAGTGTGCAAGATGATTAGCGTTTCAGTTATGTTTATCTTTGAAATTAGGGTTAGCTATCATTTGTTTTTAATCTTCCATACAAGACCTAATTACTAACAGTAATACAATAAAATAGAAAAGCAGTAAACATGCAGAAAATAAAAGCGGAAAGAAAAACCCTAGACTATTACAATGCTTCGGGGCAGTTACATAAGTAATAAAATGTGAGAAGTAAAAACCTAATTACTATTACAAACCAGGAACAGTTACAATAATGATGAAAAAATACGAGAAGAATAAACTACGCAAAAATGTAAAAATATGAAAAAAAGAAAGCGGTCGTGTTTTTGGTAATTTTTAATTAAAAAAAAGGTTTTGATGACTAACCTAAAAACCTAATTAATTTTAATTAACTAAAATTATTAATTAAATTAAAAACCTAAAAATCTAATTTGATTAGGGTTTTAAAAAAAAGGTTTTGAAGAAAATAATTGGTTTTGAAGAAAATAATAGGTTTTGAAAGAAATTAGGTTTTGTTTTGGTTTTCAAAGGAAAAGAAGGAAAAGAGTAAGAAGAATAAAGAATAAACCAAAATTTACAGGGGTGGGTGTTGAATCCAAACCCTTAGCTTTCCTATCCAGCATGCTCACCACTAGGCCAGGTGCACGCTTGTGTCAAGGAATGGAAGCAAGCATTTTAATATGTTACAAATCTGCAAAAACATAAAAAAAATTATGAAAAATCTCAAAATTCCAAAAGCAGGGATCGAACTCGTTACCTTGCATAGTAAAGCCTTAGCACACACGTTTTAACCACGCGGGTGGTGATACATCCATTATTCAAACTGAAACGAAACATATATAATATAAAATCACATTGTATGAGTGGAGAGGCACTGGAGCCGTAGCTCCGGTCGTCTTCTCCGGTGGCTTATTTTTTGTTCCTGCAAAAAGAGACACTGTTAGGTTCAAGGGGTACCCTACCCCCTAAATCGAGGCCTGCAAATTCAATTGAATGGTTAGTTTGGGCTAAATCACGGTGGTTTAGGAGCTATGACAAAAATAATGCAAATCGGTATAAACATGGTGGTTCGTGATTCGACAATTATGGGGATTGTTCTTTAGGTTATTCCTGCATCATTAAACCTCGTGGACATGTTAGCAAAGTTAGTATGCGAAAAAACATAATGAAATAAAAGATATGAAAACCATGCAATGATGAAACCGGTGATACATGCTTGTGTGTTTCTGGCCTTTTGGATCATTGTAAACGACCTAACCTTACCCTATGATCTTCCTAGAATCGATTAGAATGGCTGGTATATGTTGAAGGTGGTTGAAACTAGGGTTTTATGGTTGCCCTAGTTTTGAGTAATTTTGTGAATTTTTGGAAATTTCTTGCACAAGGTTTTGTGGTCCAGATTTTGTATGAATGAGGAGAATATCTAGGTTGAATTTAGGTCAGAATAACATGGCCTTGGACTCTTATAATAAGCCTTAATCTTATTTTGTTTTATTTTGAATTTTAAATAAATAAAAATCAAAGATAAATAAATAAAAACCAAAGGGAAGTGTATGAACAAGTCTTGTGGTTCATGTGAAGTGTAGAACACGTTTGGACCTTGAAACATCAACCCAATAGCCCAAAAGTTCAAGTTTGATCACTTTGAACTTCATGCATTTGCTCAAAATTTCCCAACTTGCATTAGTCATAACTCTCTCAATTTTTATCATTTGAAGGTAATCTTAGACTTTTTGCAAAGCTCAAGATGTCCTCTACAATCTCTATTTTAACCATTTTTGCATTTAATCTTCTCTCAAATGAAGCATTTTTTAGACTTTAGCTTAGAGAGACAAAGTTGTAGAGAATTGAATTTAATTCAAAACGAGCTTTGGTTGAGGAGAATTTGATGAAGCATGTGAAAGTTATGCTTAGTCAAAGTTTAGTTGACTTCTCCTTAAGAAAACCCTATTTTGGCAACTTTTGACTTTTGATGATTTGGGAGTTTTCTTGATGAATCATGATCAACCCTTGATCAAATGATGAATATTGACTCAAAACCTTGATGTTGACCAAAAATATTGAGGTTTGACTGTATGTTGACCACAGTTGACTTTTTGTCCAATACAGTTGATTTTCAATCATCTGAGCCATTGACTAAGCAAACTTGTGATGTGAGGCATGAAACTTGTGAAATCCAATTGAGGCTTTAGAAACCCAAAATTCTTTGAGAAAAATGAAACCATGGTTGTAAGTCCATTGCTTAGGAGGAGAATTTTTTTGATCAATTCTTGAGCAACCTTGAGCATTTGAGAACCCTAGGAGAATGTCTTCAAGAAATGGGAGGAAAAATTTTGGGGTACAATAGGTGCAAAAAGAGGTGGGATCTTAGGTAAAAAATTAGGGCACAATAGTTTCGGCACGTAATCCACTTAGGCCGACACATGTGAACATATATGGATAGTTTTGTACCCTAAAATTTTCCCTCTCATTTTACTCAAGACATGCTCATTGAGGTCCTTGATTGCTCAAGGTTGACCAAGAATTGATCAGACAAATTCTTCTCCTAACCAATGAAACTCCAATTAGGATTTCACTTTTCACCAAGATTTTTAGGTTACAAAGGATCCAAATGATTTCCCTGGTCCCTAATATGTCTTCAAGATTGTCCATGCCAAATTTCATGCCTTAGACTACCAGTTTGCTTAGTCAACTGCTCAAGTGTTTGAAAATCAACTATACTAGGTCAAAAGTCAATTGTGACCAATATACAGTCAAACTTCAAGATTTTTGGTCAACATCAACATTTGGAAGTGATATCCATCATTTGATCAAGGATTGATCATGATTCCTCAAGTAATACTCTTAATTTATCAAAAGTCAAGAATTGCTAAATGAGGGTTTCTATAGGAAAAGTCAACTGAACTTTGACCAGGCATCAATTTCACATACTTCATCCATTTTTCCCCAACCAACACTCATTTTGAAGATAATCCAATTTCATACAACTTATCTTTTATCCTCAAGTTCAAGAAATGTATCATTTGGAAGATACAAGCTCATACATTACATGTCATTTTCAAAAGGTCCACAATAAAACACTTCATACCACATAGAGATTGTTCAAACACAAGAATAGTTTATGTAGTGCCATTATCATCACCTTTCAAACAAAAACAAAAGACCGTATTGTATAAATTGACTGAGTTGGAGTGTGGTCCAACAGCTTCTAATACAGAGGAAGGACTGGAGCAGTATCCTTGAGGTTCACTGAGGCTACCACAACATCTTGAAAGAGGTTCAAATTTAAAACAAATTGCAGTCTCAAGGTAAGTCTTCTTGACTATTGAACCTTTCATTTCAAGCGTCATTAATGATTCATTTTTGAGGATAAATGTAGTAATCATTATCTTTTGGAGCTAACCATTTACTTATTTTTGTCAATACTATGTTGAAAATTGACCTGTATAAATAATAGAACAATGTTTAAGGCAAAAAACTGCAGCATGAGTCGACACATATCCAAATGAGTCGACTCATTTTAGTGATAGAATAGGGTATGAGTCGACAGAAAGCCATATGTGTCGATATATACTGTTCCAGGCCCCAAAACAGAAGGATGAAAGGTGCATGAGTCGACACAAAACGCGTATGTGTCGAAACAAACAGGTGCATGAGTCGACACATCCCATTATGCATCAACTCATACTAATTTTATTTTGTTTTACAGGAGCAGAAAGAGTTATGTGTCGATGCATAACAACATTGTGTCGACACATAATAGTTCAAAATGAAAATTTTCTTTCTTTTTACACTGTCTTTACATTTTTCACAGAATTTATTAATTACTGTCCAACTATTCAATATGGGCTGATGTTTGGATTTGTTTTAGAGGACCTAATTTTTGTGGAAGATACATTAGAAAAGTCCAGGTTCATGCAAAGATAAGAATGGCAAGAGAATCACCCAAAATGGCATGTTTTTCTATTCTTTGATCTTGTTTCCAAAACCATGTTTAATGGATGATCCTTGCCGTATTTATCAAGCCACTATTCTCTCCTATAAATAAGCATCACATATGCAAGCCTAAGACAGGAACAAGTTGCCTCACGAAGCTCTCAAAATTTCTATAAAAAATTCAAAACTGCAAGAATCCGCATCTCATAGTCCAAGTGCTTTCAGTCCAAACCAAGCCCTTAGATCAGTTCCTAAGCATTCATAGGGTGAGTAAGGGTAAGTTTTGTTGACCCTTTGAGGCTGAATCACGTGGATCCACATTTCTATTTGCATTATTTTTCCATCATCTGTATTTTTCAATTCTTGCATTTTTGTTTATTTCTAACCCTGTGGATCTTCATACACACATATTTAGAACAAGTTTGTACAAAAAATGGAAGCTTTAACATGGAAATAAGTTGTTGCCATGGTTAGGGCATCATAGATCTTTCTCTGTGTATCTCTGCCTACAGGCACTTTCAAGGGAAACTAACCTCAAAAATGGAATCAGGAGGCCCGATTTAGGGTGACATGACCTTTCTTTTCCTTTTATTCATGTTTTTTTTGCAGATCAGCGTTGAAGACCGCTGGAGAAGATGGTGGTTTCCCCTATCTCTGTTCAGTCTGACTGTTGTAGGCGATGGTCAAAGGTTGGTGGGCCAAACGACCATCAGTGATTTTTCCATTTGAATTGTAGGGGACCCACTGGAGGGCACGCACTTGACAACTCAACAGGTTGTCTCATTTTGTATTATATACGTATGGTTGTGTTTATACTCCCGGATGTATGGCCATCCCAACGGTTGGGTGTGTGGATGTTAAAGAGTTATGCGTGTGCAAGGGCATGGATTCTATCCCTGCCTCTTGCCATATTATTTTTCAAAAGTTTCTTTGCAGATCTAGTACTTCCCAGATACGCACGCTCACCATGCACCACATGGTCAACACCAGGAGATCTCATTTGATCCAGATCAACGCATCCAAGCGTGCAGATCACCATGGGCACTCAGAGGCTATCCTCACTGGATCACAAGGCAGAGTTGGACACCTACTATCTTGGGCCTACGTTTTTCAAACATACACCCCCCCCCCCCATTTCTTTCACTGCATGGCCCATCTATATTTGCTTATTTTGTTTTTTATTTATTTCCTTTAGTTTTTTTTAATCAACATAAAAATCAGATAAAAAATTATAAAAATATTAGCTTAGCATTTTTCTCAATTAAATTAATTTTGTAAATTAATTAATAATTATTTAAACCATCTTCTTTAATTTAAAACTAAATAGACTTTGGATTTTAATTCATTTTCTTTTCATATTAAATACCAAAAAAAAACTTAGAATTTAATTTCTTTTTTTAATTTCTTTTTTCTTCTATAATTAAATTTTTCTTTAAATATAGATCTAGATTATTTATTTTTTAATTCAACTATTTTCTTAACATAAAATCAAAAACAAACAAAAAGAATTTTATGTTACTTAGAACTTTCTAAGGTTTAGACGCCATTTCCGTTACGCGCCCATTTATTTACTTTCGCATTTTTTCATATTATTGTAACTACCTACTGAGATGTAATAGACTTAAATTAGGACTTTAACTTACTACTTTATCCCCCAGTTTTGGACTTGTAAATAACCCCCTCCCCGAAGCCTTGTAATAGCTAGATTTTATATTTCTGCACTTTAAAATCCTGCAACTATTATACTGTTTAGATGCATGATAAATAGGATTGTATGGCAAGAGTTTAAAATCAAACGCTAGCAAACCTAATGCAAAGACAAAATTATTGAATACAACACACTCTCACATATACACCTTTAGGGTATGTCCACTTTGGTTGCCTTCAGAAAACAGTCACAGCTCTCGAAACGTGAGAGTCTTTAGTGGCTGCCCTCTGGTTTAAAGATAAAAAATGACCCTCTCGATGTTGCCTCGGTATGATCTTAAAACCCTAGGGTAGTTACTAAGGTTTCTTGCCCAGTTACCTTTGTGACTATAACAACGTCCCTTCGATTGTCCCTCAAACATCCGACGACTAGGGCTACCTAATCACTAATAGTAGAATAGCACTGTCTAAAGGAAAAGAGGAAAAGAACAAATCCTTTCGAGTATAGTAGATAGTTCTTAGATGCTTGCTCAAAACAAAACAAACTTTTACACATACGCAAAACTTCTTTCAAAAACATTTTCAAAACACTTCGTATACGTTCTCCACCAATCCGAGAAACATTATAAAGTTCGTCGTACTAAGGCGCTTCCTTTCAAAATACTTTTCAAACACACAAAGCACAAGGTATTTTTCAAATGAACTAGCATCTAAGAGCCCATAGATAACAACGGATGGAAAGGGTGCTAACACCTTCCCTTTCCATAATCTACCCCCCTTACTCAAATAATCTCGAAAGGTCTTTTTCTGCTCTTTTCACCCTTTCCTTTGTTGGATAAAAGAAAAGTCAGTGGTGACTCTTGCTTACCGCGACATTTGCAAACACAAATGCGAAACCAGTATAAAGTCAGTTCTCCCACCTTATTACAGAACTGGCGACTCTGCTGGGGACTTATAAAAGTGGGGTTACCTTAGAGCTAGATCATATTTAAATTTCTTTCCTTGTATGCTTTGCTTGCTTTACTTTAAGGGTTGTTTGGGTACCTGTAAAGATCCTATACCCGGATCTGGGGCACTTTTAGGTAAGCAGTAATAGATCATGGAGACTGTACGGCATAGACCAATATGGATGAAGCGGTGGTTGTGTTAGTGTGACACATTTGTTGGTACCGGTATCCCTTGTGTTAAATCGAGGAGAATACATGGCCGTTATGTGGTTTCATAAAGCAATAACAGACCTTAGAACCTTAGGTTAACAAACTTGGCCATTAGAAAACAGTGAGATAGTCGGCCTTGGTATAAAGCTGAGGATTGGTTGATACTCGATGCAACACTCATTGAGATCAGACTTTCAGGATATTTCGGCCGCGAGAAAAGATCACTTGAGCTGAAACAATGCCTGATAAAGAAAGGTCAGTGATATTGAGACTCCTTAGAACCCGGTTACTTTTGTAAAACATGATGAACCAACTAAACTTCAAGAGGGTATTTACCTACAAACCTCATGCAATCCTAAACCTAAGGCTACTTGTGTGACTTGTTTGCTTTCATTATCTAACAACTTAAATTCCTTGCAGGGTTTTGTTTGTATTCATTACCTAACAATGTGAATTCCTTGAAGGACTTGTTTATAGTCATTATCCAATAATCTGAACTTCTTGCAAGACTTACTTGTCTTCATCACCTTACACTTTTGCTTGATGCATAACATACACATCATAGCATCATACCATAGCAATTCCTTAACCATTTCAAGGATCTCAAGGGCCTCTGGTGCAGGTTATGATAAATCAGACGTCTAGCAAGGGGATTTATTTTCCTCTAGCCAATGTCATCAAAAGACTAAAACATGATAATTTGAGTCAGAGGCTATGACCCACTTGACATGGTGAGCTTGATTCTCGTAGAAGGGCATTCAACGATATGAAGTTCTTCAATCGAAGCTGTAGTCATATTTAGTTGCTAACATTTTCTTGTGTTTACCCCACAAGATCCTTGAAAACATTGAATACATGTCAGTACATAACATGTATTCTCGAGACAGGTTTCTCATTTTCTCGCTGCTTATTTCAGCAAGGAAAATGGCTCTCGAGCAGAATGACGGGGATCTCCAAACTCAAGAGGCTCGGTTCAAGGAAACGTTCCTAAATCTATCCAAGGGGCAAGAATAATTGAAAGCACTCCTCGTTAGGAACATGCCCGAGAAAGATTCTGAAGACAACAAGGATTACCAGTTTGAACAACTGCAAGCTGAGATGGAAAGGATGAGAATCCATATGAGTAGTCATATGCATCTTGTCCAAAATTTAGCTCGAGGAGAAGAAGAGTTAAGAATTCTCATAAGAAAGCTTCATCAAGACAGATACGACCGTTTGGGGCAAACTGCTAGAATTTAGGGCCTAATCAATGATCAACCTCTCTTGGCAGATAGGGAATTGGGTGACATGTTCATGCGGGAGCATGTTAAAAATAAACTCAGGAGCGGTGAAATTCAAGGGACTGCATCTTCAAGTACTCATGAGAGACCATACCATGGAAAGAAGGAGTCCAGTACTGTGTACGACCAGAAGGGCCGTAATAAGAATAATCTCAACCAATTTATGGGGCTAGTACGGATCTCTAATCCAGCACCGATGCAACAACAACGACAAGGAAATCAGCATAAGCAGGACACGCCCAAGAGGAAATTCACCAAAATCAACATGTTATTGGCTCAAGTATTGCAACACATATTAAAGATGGAGTTGATTACGTTGATAGATCCTCTTCGGAATCCCAATACCTCCGCTCCTAGCTATCATCCTAATGCAATGTATGCATACCATTCCAATAGTCCTGGACATGATACGAATGACTGTTGGGCGTTGAAGAACAAGACTCAAGATATGATTGATGCTAAGAAAATTGAATTTGGCCCTCTTGAGACTCCTAATATGATTACTGCTCCTATGCCAAATCATGCTTAAGATGAAGAGTGTCCACTTAATTTGGATTTTTCAATTGTATTTTCTTTTGTTTGTTCGAACACTTATCATTATATCAAACTATGTGTTATTCCATTAATGCATTGTGTTGTACCCCAAAATTTTCCCTCCCATATTCTTCAAGATTTGCCAAGTCAAGCTCCAAAATCTCCCCAAGGGTTGCACAGTTCAAGGGCCTCCTAATAGTCAAAATTAGGGTTTTGGTTCTGACAAAGAAAATGAAGTTTCCAAGGGTCAAATCAAGTCCCACATGCCTACAAATATGGTCAAGCATCCTCATACCAAGTTTCAAGACTTACAGCATAAAATTGCACAGTCAAAAACCCTAATTGCACTACAGTCAACTGTAGGGGCAAAATGGTCATTTGACAGTCAAAAGTTCAAATTTTTGGTCAACATCTCATTTTGAAGCCACAAACATAATTTGATCAATGCTTGATCATGATTCTCAAAGCTTGGCTCAAAAAGTCTCAAGATGCAAAAGTTTCCATATTTGGACAGTTGAAAAAGTCAACTGTAACTTGACCAGGGCATAACTTTCACATGGATTATCAGAAAAATTCCATCCAAAGCTCATTTTGAAGATAAAGACATTTCCTACAACTCCTCTTCACACTTCAAGTCCAAGAAATGCTCTCACAAAAAGTTATCAATTTCAACATTATAGGTCATTTTCAAAAGTCAACAAAAAGGGACTTTAAGTCAAAGGCCATAACTTGATATTGGTAAATCAAAATGACATGGGACCAAATACATTGGTTATAGGACTCAAATAACTTTCCAAAATGTCCAAGAACATGAGCAAATATTAAAAATTGAGAAAGTTATGCCTTGTGGAAGTTGGGAAATTTTTGGATATTTTGAAAAGTCAACATTGCTTCAAATGTCTTAAAAATGCTAATGGGCCTCTTTTTCTTCCACAATTCATCATCCAAAGCATGTGCACGACCACTTGGCCCAAAGGGAAGTTTTTCATCATTTTTATTTATTTATTTGGATTTTTAATGACTAATAATTCATTTAATTTAAATAAATATGTGGAAAATACTAAACCTAAGCAATCAAATCTTTTTATGCATGAAATAGTCTTAAGATTTCGTGCATTATCTGATTTAGAAAGAATCAAGTCAATTGGCCATGATTGGAACCAAGTTTGCATGAAAAAGATTGGAAAATATTTGCCATGAAAATCAATATCCATTCCATCAATGCTTTGATTCTTTGGACAAAAAACTCAACCCTAATCTCTCATACACATATATACATGCTAACCCTCGTGCCCAAAACCTCCCAGCTGCGCCAGAAATCCATAACCAAACTTGATTTTTTTGTCAAAAATTTGAAAACTGAAAGTGGTCTTAGAGGACGATTCAGAGGCCAAGAGTAATTCCAATAGCTTGCAAAAGTGTCAAGGAAGCTTCCTGCATTGTTTTTCAACCCTTACACGCCCAGAATTGGTATAGGGAATTCAAATTGTTTTCAATTTTATGCATGATCGTGTTTTAATATTCAAGCATTTCTATTGCATTTTTTTCATGGATTCATACTAATTGGGTGCTTCTGAAGCTAACTGCATACTTTGATTGAATTTTCGTGTACTATTGAAGAATTCACCATTAAAGGACATTAGGGTTCTTTAAGTTTTAAATTAGGCGTTTCTTAATACTGTAAAATTGAGACACTTCAAGGCCATGATTGAAATCAGCATGCTTGGACGAAAACAACACACCCCTCGCGCCTAATTTATATAGCCCCATGGCCTAGTCGCTATTTTTGAGAATGGCATATTTTGGGGGGGTTCAAAACCCCCGCTAACCTTTTTATATTTCAGGGTTCAACGAAGAAGAAAGGTAGGTGGCAAGCGATGGTTGGGTAGTTTGAATCCAACGCACGTTTTTTTTATTTTTTCTATGTTATTAACCAATTTTCCATTATAATGTTTATGTGTCATATGATAAACAAAGTGTTCAGGTGGCTCAGCTGGCAGGCGTGTGATTGGTAACCTCCAGGACCTGGGTTCGATCCCAGGTCCCCATCCCTTTCCATGTTATTTTTCTAACAATGCTTCTATGTAATTTCCAAGCAAGCGTCCATCATACATCCACAATATCCAGCGCGCCACATGGCCTGTAACCATTATCCAAGGGACCAGATGTGAAGAACATGATGGACATGAGTCAACGCCTATGCACGCAAGCTGAGAAGTCAAATAAGGCCTTAAAACCTTGGGCCAACAATACTAAAGTATACCTCCAATTGGGGACAGAACCCCCCCAAGGTATTGTATTTCTTTTCTTTTCTTTATATTATTTATTTCAATTATTTCCTTTTATTCCTTAAATTAATTATTTTCATAAAAATATAAAAACAATAGAAAAATCAGAAAAGTCATAAAAAACAAAATATATTTTATTTTAATATTTTTTGTAAATAAATCTCACTAACTAATTAGGTTAAATTTAGGTTTAAATCTTAATATTTTTTCTAATAACCTTAAAATTTGTGGAATTAGGTTTTAATCAATTTTTATCCTTTTTCTTTTCTTTTCACTAATAGTTAATTATTTATTTTCATAAATCAAAGTGCGTTAATTAATTAGGTTTAATTTTAGGTTAAAGTTTAATACTTTCTTAATAAATAAAAATTGTAGAATTAGGGTTAGATTTCATTTAATTCTCTCATAAAAAATCACAACTCCAAAAAAAACCTCAAAAATAATTTCCTTTTTTACTTTAATTTAATTAATTTAATAATTTAATTTAATTTCATTAACAAGGGTCCAACGCCCTCGCTTTCAATTTAATTCCAATTCGCGCATTTTACTTTATTTCTTATAATATTAATGTAATTCTCCCAAAGCCTTGTAAACTCGGACATTTTATTTCTCGCACTTTATTTACCTTCTGTCAAATCGGGTCCTGGATTTTAATTTTGGCGATGTGGACCCGCGCCTTTGTAATAGTTTAGAACTTTTAATTTCTGCATCTTTTTAATTGTTAATAATGGCATGCAAGAATGAATGACCAAATAAAAACAAACGCATAGATCACTTTGACATGACAAGACAAAAATAAATGAATTTGACACACAAATCACACACCACCCCTAGGGTACGCCTCACTGTTGCCTTGCCTCGAAAGGTGATCGTCGAGTAGAGGATGTCTTAGTAAGTCCTCATGATCCGGGAACCTGGCATGAGGGTAGCTTCTAAGGTGTCTTCCCATTGCTCTGGTGATCACCATGTCCCGAACCTCGAATTGACCCGAATACCTCCAACGGTGGTGCTACCTACCTCTCAATGGTGGGATGGCACTACTTTAAAGGACATTTACACAGACGAATTCCTTAGGGTAGGTAGACAACTCTAGATACTTGCTCTAATCTCAAAAACAAATCAAAAATACTTTTCACACCGACACCTTTTCAAAAAGCTTTCGAAAGCAACTTTTCAAACACTCTTGAGGACCGATACAAGAGTCGAACTGGAATTTTCAAAGAAACTTTTTAAAACCCACAGTTGAAAAGCAAACAAACCATTTTTGAAAACACAAATGAGCAAGTATCTAAGAGCCCGTGGATAACCACGGATAGAAAGGGTGCTAACACCTTCCCTTTCTATAATCTACCTCCCGAACCGAGAGCAATCTCTTTAAGGAATTTTTCTGTGCTTTTGTCCTTTCCATTTGGAGAAAATAAAAGACGGTGGCGACTCTTGCTTCCGCGACATTTCGCGAACCAGCGTTAAACAGTCAGTTCCAGATCCACCGATCACAGAACTGGCGACTCTGCTGGGGACTTCTTTTAAAGTGAGGTGTACCTTAGGGTTAGTTCATAACTGTGTTTTCAATTGTATTTCTTTGCTTGCTTTAAATTGTGGGTTGCTTGGGAGTTCTATAGATCCTAACCCAGATCTGGGGATACCTTTCTTAGAAAGTAGCAACAAGGCTGTGAGGGAACTGTGCGGGGTATACCGACATGGTTGAAACAGTCTGCTACGTTGATGTGGCACTTTGGTGTGTACTGGTAACCCTTGAGTTCAGTCAAGGAGAGTACGGGGCCTCCGCGTGGTATCGTGAAGCATCAACAGACCTTAGGAACCTTAATTGAACTATCTTGGCCTCTTTAGGGTAGTGAGATAACTAACTTTGGTGCAGTCCGAGGTTGGTTGATACTCGATACTACACTCAATTGAGGGTTTCTTTCCTGGAATATTTCGGTCGCCAGTTCAGTGGCTAAATCGAAACGATGAACAATGAAAGTAATCCCGTGATATTGGGACCCTTAGAACCCGGTTACTTCTAGTAGGACAGGTTGAACCCACCAACTTCAAGAGGGTACTACCCAGACCCCATGCTAGCCTTAAACCTTAAGGGCTTGTCTTGTGTGCCTTGTGTGCCTTACATGTTTGTCTTTGTAAATATCTGTGGTGTGTTTAATCATAGCATCATGACATCATCCAGCATCATATGCATTGACTAACCATTTCAGGGGTTCGAATCTTCATCTTTGTTCTTGTTTTGTAGGACATGGAAACTGTTCGCAGAAAGACAATTCAAATCAGTCTTGTAAGGATCTCTCCTCAACTTAAGGAGCTTATATCCAGGATTCCTGAGAGCTCCTCATTCAGTGAGAGACATGGAAGACTCATTAGCTTGGTCAACACCAACATTGAGGAAGATATGATAAAGGTCCTGTTCCAGTTCTTTGACCCTCTGCATCATTGTTTCACCTTCTTGGATTATCAGCTGGTACCTACATTGGAGGAGTTCTCCCGGCTCCTGAAGATCCCTATCCTTGATCAACTACCCTACAATGGTACGGAAAAGGAACCTAAGCTTGAAGAGATTGCTAAAGCCTTGCACCTACAGTCATCTGACCTCAAGGGACATTGGGAAGTTAGAAGTGGTATCAAAGGGTTCTTAGCCAGGTTTCTGTTTGAAAAGGCCCATGAATGTTGGAACTCCCTTGACTTACAAGCTTTTGAAGAAGTTGTGGCCCTCCTTGTCTATGGTTTGGTGTTGTTTCCTAACCCAGATCAGCTTATAGATATCAGTGCTGTCCAGATCTTTATGTCCAGGAATCCTATACCTACGTTGCTGGGGGACATCCTTCACTCATGTTACACTCAAACCATGAGAAAAAGAGGTGTCCTTATGTGTTGCACTCCTCTCCTGGGAAGGTGGTTTATTTCGCACCTTCCACAATCAGTTTTGAAGAACGAGCGGGGTTTGAGATGGTCACAACGGTTGATGACTCTTACACATGCAGATATACATTGGTGCCCTTGGTCCAGAGAGGATGTCACCATCATTGATCGTTGCGGGGAGTACCCTAATGTTCCTTTACTTGGAATCAGGGGAGGTAGTACTTACAGCCCATGCCTGGCATGGAGATAGTTTGGTTATGCTCGAAGGGATGGTCCTCATGACATGTTAATTCCTGACATAGTTTTTGACTTCGACAACGATGCACAAGGACTTCGCCAGAGATTTATCAGAGCTTGGAGGACGCCAAGTAGGATAGACAGTAAGACACTGGGGCACAGGAACTCCATCCCTTTGGAACCCTATCTCAAGTGGGTACGCGCCCGCTCCCAGAAGTTAGTGATGCCTTATCCTCATATGCTCCCGGTGATTAAAGAGCCAGTCTTGGAAGGAGAAGTGTCCTACACCATTCAGCATCCTGACATGCCCACGTCCTGGGAAGAAATGCAGAAGAGCTGGATCCAGCTTAAGGAAGAACGGAATTCTCTTGAGACCAGTCTACATGCTAGTGAATAGAAGGTCTTGGAGCTCACCCGCCTATTGCATGAGGAGAGGAATCTCAACACCTACATAGCTCCAAAGAGGATGCGTAGTGTCTTTTGGGATTGATTTGTTTTGTAATTTGTGCCCATGAGGCTTTGATGTACTGAACAATTATTTCCTTAATGATAACGTGTGTTCTTTTTGTCTACAACAAATTTGAACTTTCGAACCCTTGAATGCATTGCATAAACACATATCATTCATCATGTGCATAGCAGGTTTTCTTCTTTTCAGGTTGCTTACCGTTCTTCGCTGTTTATTTCAGCATCATGAATCCTGACTCATCATCAACTGAGATGTCCATCAAAGCTCTTCAGGCGCAAAATGCGCAATTTCAGGAACTAATCATGGGTTTGGCTCAGGGCCAAGAAGAGCTAAAGGCTCTGCTCCTGAAGAAGGAGAAGAAGAAGAAGAGGAGAACTGTTCTTTTCAACATGGGCCGAAGGTTTGGCAACACTCTGCAGAACGAAGAGGCTGGTTCTTCTATAGGCAAGGGTACTCCCCAAGGGGAAAAAGGTCCTAGTCCGGTAGTCTCCGACAACGAGACTGATTTTGATGAGGAACAGTATCCTCCGGCAGAAGACAGATACAAGCAGTTGGAGGACATATTGAATGCTATGGAGATCCAACAAGTGCCTGGGCTGGATTTCGGAGATTTGGGTTTGTCTACTGGTGTGATCATTCCTCATAAGTTCAAAGCACCATCCTTCACCAAATATGACGGGGCGTCTTGTCCCAAGTTACACCTCAGATCCTACGTGCGGAATATTCAACCGTACTCAGTGGACAAGAATTTGTGGATCCACTTCTTCCAGGAGAGTCTTTCAGGGACTCATCTCGAATGGTTCTATCAGCTGGATGGGACCAAGGTTCGTAACTGGGAGGAGTTGGCTACTGCTTTCTATAAGCAGTATCAATATAATGCCGACCTTGCCCCTACACGTACCCAACTCCAGGGTATGTCGTTAGGTTCAAGTGAAGGTTTTAAAGAGTACGCTCAGAAGTGGAGGGATCTGGCTGGCAGGGTGCAGCCTCCGTTGACTGATCGGGAGTTGGTAGACATGTTCTTGGGGACCCTATCTGGGCCATTTTTCAACCATCTTATCGGTAACTCATCTGCAGGGTTTACTGATCTTATTCTGACTGGAGAGAGAATTCAGGTTGGGTTGAAGTCTGGTAAGATTCCGAAGGGTGCATCTACAAGTTCTGAGAAGAAACCCTTCAAGAAGGAGGCCAGTGCGGTATATGGCTCTAGAAGACAAGAGAAATCTGAGCGCCGCCAATCTGTCAGTGCGGTAATGATTGCTAAGCCTGCTGCCGCTCCTCGGCAAACCAATCCACCACGGGCTGAAAGACCCCGGAGAGAGTTTACCCGTTTGAGTATGACCCTATCGCAAATCTTGCCGCAGTTGCTATCCACCAATTTAGTGACTGTCAGAGAGGCGCCAAAAGTTGTGAACACTGCCTCTCCCAAATACAACCCAAATTCCCGCTGTGCTTATTACTCCGATAGCCCGGGGCATTCCAATGATGACTGTTGGGCCTTAAGGAACAAGCTACAGGACCTTATTGACGCCAAGGAGGTACAATTTGAGGCATCTGAGAAGCCTAATGTAGTGACAGCTCCCCTGCCTGCTCATGGAGTGAATGCTATTGGGGACGAAGATGAAGTGGATGAAGCTGAGTTTGATAGCTGGATTTACCCGGCAACCGACAGTGGACCTAACAATTGGAGTGCAAAGGACAATCTACCTGTTTCTCTTGTTACTAAGTAATGAATTCCTATGTTTTTGGCATTTGTAATAAACAATTAAAACTCTATGGCCCGGTGTCTTACTCGAGGCACCGTTGGCTTCATTTGTGAGGGCATATAAATTGTCATTTCATATATCATGAATAAAGATCTTGGACGTTTTCTCGCATTTCAAATCTTATGCTCCTTTTCTGTCTTTCCTTCCTTTATATATTTCAAAACAGTTGTATTTACACACACTCACTCATACAGGTTTCAATCCACTCTGGATCTCACTGGTAACGACTCTGCTACTGCCAGTTATGACTTCGAAAATCCGATCAACTTAGCCGAAGACGAAGGTGAAGATGATTGTGAAGTGCCTGGCGAGCTTGCAAGACTGTTACTCCAGGAAGAGAGGGCAATTCAACCACACGAAGAGCCAGTGGAAACAATAAACCTGGGTACTGAGACAGACAGAAAGGAGGTAAAGATTGGTGCCAACCTAGAGCTCAGCGTGAAGCAACGGTTGACTCAAATGTTACATGATTATATGGAGATCTTTGCCTGGTCCTACGAAGACATGCCCGGGTTGGATACCGATATTGTGGTCCATCATTTGCCTACTAAGGAAGACTGCCCTCCGGTTAAGCAAAAGGTCCACCGTATGCGTCCAGAGATGTCTGAGAAGATCAAAGCCGAGGTTATGAAACAGGTTGATGCCGGGTTTCTCGCAGTGACTTCATACCCGCAGTGGGTTGCTAATGTGGTGCCGGTACCAAAAAAGGACGGTAAGGTCAGAATGTGTGTCGACTACAGGGATCTGAACAGGGCCAGCCCCAAGGATGATTTCCCTCTACCTCACATTGATGTCCTTGTTGACAATACAGCTCAGCACAAAGTGTTCTCTTTCATGGATGGTTTTTCAGGTTATAATCAGATCAAGATGGCACCTGAAGACATGGAAAAGACTACCTTTGTTACTCAGTGGGGCACCTTCTGCTACAAGGTCATGCCTTTTGGACTGAACAACGCTGGGGCAACCTACCAACGTGCCATGGTTGCTTTATTTCATGACATGATCCATCATGAGATAGAAGTGTATGTTGACGACATGATCGCAAGGTCCCAGACTGAGGAAGAGCACCTAGATCATCTGCAGAAGTTGTTTGACCGTCTGAAACTGTACAAGCTGAGGTTGAACCCAAACAAGTGCACCTTTGGGGTAAGATCTGGAAAGTTGCTAGGCTTCGTTGTAAGTGATAAGGGTATTCAAGTGGACCCTGCCAAGGTCAAAGCTATTCAAGAGATGCCGGTTCCTAAGACAGAGAAAGAGGTCAGAGGCTTTTTAGGACGCCTGAATTACATTGCTCGGTTCATCTCGCATCTGACTGCTACCTGTGAGCCAATCTTCAAGCTGCTGAAGAAAGATCAGGTAGTACGTTGGAATGATGAATGTCAGGCTGCTTTTGACAGAATCAAAGAGTATCTCCAAGAACCACCCATACTTATGCCACCGGTTGAGGGGAGACCTCTGATACTATACCTAACAGTACTCGACAACTCAATGGGGTGTGTGCTGGGGCAGCATGACGAGTCTGGCCGAAAAGAGCATGCCAGTTATTACCTTAGCAAAAAGTTTACCGACTGTGAGACACGATACTCACTGCTTGATAAAACTTGCTGTGCTTTGGTATGGGCTGCTCGCCGGCTGAGACAGTATATGCTGACTCACACTACCTTGTTGATCTCAAAGATGGATCCGATAAAGTACATATTTGAAAAGCCTGCTTTGTCTGGGAGAATAGCAAGATGGCAAATGATCTTGACAGAATACGACATCCAGTACACAACCCAGAAAGCCATCAAAGGAAGTGTATTGGCAGACCACTTGGCACATCAGGCAGTAGACGACTATCAGTCAATGAACTTCGAGTTTCCGGACGAGAGCATCATGATTGTGACTGATTGTGAAGTGCCTGGACCGGATGAAGGACCTGAGGAAGGATCCCGATGGTCTATGCACTTTGACGGAGCCTCCAATGCTTTGGGTAACGGTATCGGCGCTGTAATCATATCCCCTCAAGGCACTCATACTCCACTCACTGCCCGACTATGTTTTAACTGTACCAACAACATGGCAGAGTATGAGGCGTGCATCATGGGTCTTCAAGCTGCGATCGACCTAAGGATCAAGTTTTTGAGTGTCTTCGGAGATTCCGCTCTCGTGATCAATCAAATCAAAGGAGAGTGGGATACGAAACATCCGAATCTTATTCCTTACAGAGAATGTGTGTTGACATTGATCCCCCACTTCACAGAGATAACCTTTGAACACTTCCCGAGAGAGGAGAATCAGCTGGCGGACGCGCTAGCTACAATGTCTTCTATGTTCAAGGTCAAATGGGATAATGAGGCTCCCCGGATCATCATCTGGAAACTGGACGAGCCGGCATACTGTTGTGATCTCGAGACTGAGTTGGTGACTGAGAAGCCTTGGTACCACGACGTGAAGAGATATCTGGAAGCTCAGGAATACCCTGAAGGTGCATCTGTCAACGACAAGAAGTTTCTGAGAAGGTTCGTAGCAAAGTTCTTCCTTAGCAACGGCATCTTGTACAAGCGAAACCATGATTCGACCTTATTGCGTTGTGTGGATAAAGCTGAAGCAGAAAGGATCGTGGAAGAGCTACATTAAGGGACCTTCGGAACATATTCCAGTGGACACACTATGGCAAAGAAAATCCTTCGGGCAGGGTATTTCTGGTCCACCATGGAAGCTGGCTGTTACCAGCACTCTCGGACATGCCATAAATGCCAGATTTATGCAGACAAGGTGCATGTTCCTCCAGTTCCCCTAAATGTTCTGACTGCGCCTTGGCCGTTTGCAATGTGGGGCATAGACATGACCGGTGAGATTAAACCTACGGCATCTAATGGGCATCGCTTCATTCTGGTGGCAATTGACTATTTCACGAAATGGGTTGAAGCAGCTTCTTACGCTACGGTAACCAAGACTGTGGTGGCACGGTTCATTCGGCACAATCTGATCTGTCGATACGGCGTCCCAGAAAGAATTATTACAGACAACGGTACTAATCTCAATAACAAGATGATCACTGAGCTCTGCGAGCAGTTCAAGATACAGCACCATAACTCTTCTCCTTACAGACCGGAGATGAATGGGGCTGTAGAAGCAGCAAATAAAAATATCAAGAAAATCGTGCAGAAGATGACAATGACTTATAAAGATTGGCACGAGATGTTACCGTTCGCTCTACATGGGTACCGTACCTCAGCCAGGACGTCAACCGGGGCAACTCCTTTCTCCTTGGTTTATGGTATGGAGGCAGTCCTACCGATCGAAGTGCAAATACCCTCTCTCCGGATAATGAAGGATGCAGATCTGAACGAAGATGATTGGATCCAGACACGACTTGATCAGCTAAATCTTATTGATGAAAAGAGGCTTGCTGCTATCTGTCATGGTCAGACGTATCAGAAACGGATGATCAGGGCATTTAACAAAAAGGTCAGACCACAGGAATATCAAGTTGGGGATCTGGTAATCAAGCGAATCATCCTTCCTCAGAGTGATCCAAGGGGCAAATGGACCCCTACGTACGAAGGGCCATTTATGGTTAAACATGTGTTCTCAGGAGGAGCCATGATTCTAACCAACATGGATGGTGACGACCTTCCTCACCCCGCCAATGCAGACATAGTAAAAAGATACTACGCATGAAAAAAGACCCGCTAGGCTGACATGCCTAGGCAAAAATTAGGGCTTCCCGGCGAACCAAAAGGGTTCGGGCAAAATGAAGGGATGAAATAAAAAAAAATCTGTACACCCGGCAAGTCGAAAACCTGAAAAGGCGGCTTGGGCAAAAATGGGTATCCCGGTGGACTGAAAACCCGAAAGGGAGGTCCAGGCAAAAGTTAGGGATAAAGCGTAATACTATGTCTCATTGATCACTTTGCATCCAGAATCCGGTATCTGCATCAAGTTCAGACGGCATCGATCAGTCAGCTTCATCTTCAACCAAGGTCATCAAGTGATGAGACGCTCGGAGATATAAAGGCAATAGCAGAGTTGAAACCCAGTGGGATCATTCATTTCACACAGCTGTTTTATTTTCTCTTGTACAAAATTTGTATAAACTCTTTTGTTCGGCGGCGTTCTCTTACTAGGACGTCAGCCTCTTGTACATAAACGCCTATTTTCAGGCAAATTCAAAAATCAATACAAATATACTTTTCAGTTAAAAGTGCCAATTGTTTTTCCTTTTTCTGTTTTGTTTTGCGAAGAACGTCCAAGGTTCAATTTGTGATATATGCATTGACAATAATTTGCTAACTCATGAATATTTGCATACGAAACAAAGGATTAACTACAGGTAACATTAGAAACAGGGGCAATAAAGAGTTGTCTAAGCTATCTAATTGTTCTGTCCACCAAGGTATCAAGGTAGGTTCAGCTAAAGAACATAACCGGCATATCTTAACTCCCCAGAGAGCGAGCCAGCAAGTCGGTGCACTCTCACCAAGCTATATTATCAACCTTAAGGAAGTTGAGTATCCTCCAGCAGATCTCAACATTCCCCAGCAGTATACATGCATTCTTAACAAGCATCCCCGACAGTCTTGGTCTAAAGATTGTTCCCCGGAGGTATATCAAACATTCAGTGGAGTCACTCCCCCGATACAGTTCAAAACTTCCCCAAGAGAGTCCAATCCAGTTCCCCAGGAAAGTTGGAATTCATCTCCCCAAGCAGTAAGCTTATCCCCAGTAGATTCTGGAAGCTTATCCTCACAGAGCACGAACACGTCGCCTGGCTTTATTCAAAGAGTTATTTCATTACCAGGATATAACTGGGTTATCCTCAGCCAAAAGCCACGGAAAAAAGCATCCTCGACGGAGTCTTCTTATCCCCAGCGAAGTCTATTAACACTTACAACACAACAACGGTATCCCCAGCAAGTTATTATCAACACTCAGCAAAGTATCTCTCTCCCCACAGAGTATTGTGTCCCAGCAAGATCGTCAGAGTATTTTTCTCCCTGCAGAGTAATCCATTCGCCAAGTTTATTCCCCAACGGAGTTATCTTCTCCTACCGGTATTCTTGCAACTATCATCCCCAGCGGAAGCAAAATCTATTCTTCAACATCAGCCCAGGAGTGACTTCCCGGCACCCGTCAAGGATTTATTTTCCTAAGACGACAAAGATACATTCATAAACATCACATACATCATTATAGCATGCATATGCGCATCATACCTTACAAATCTCATTTATGTTGAGAACATCATTGCTTGATCCATATCATGCATTGCATATGACTGACCTTTACCTTTCAGGAAAAGATTCAGTTAAGTTCTCAGCTATATTTCAAGACCTAGACCGGTTCAGTTAAATCGACCCTAAGATTTTACTGTTTCTTATCCAGTCAAAGGCCTTCTCTGGTTCAGTCAGATCGACCCTAAGATCTCCCTGTTTCTTATCCAGTTGAAAATTTCAAGACTTAGACCGGTTCAGTCAGATCGACCCTAAGATCTCCCTGTTTCTTATCCAGTTGAAAATTTCAAGACCTAGACCGGTTCAGTTAAATCTACCCTAAGATTTCTCTGTTTCTTATCCAGTCCAAGGCCTTCTCTAGTCCAGCTAAATCGACCCCTAACAGATTTTCCTGATAAAGACTCAGTAGAAGATATCCAAGATTCTCTCAATGATACTGTTGAGGTTGTAGTCGCATGTGGTTCTCTCCCCGTTACTACGGAGGTAGTAATCGCCCCAAGATTCTCTCAGCGTTACTGTTGAAGAAGAAGTTATCCAAGATTCTCTCAATGATACTGTTGAGGTTGTAGTCGCCTGTGGTTCTCTCCCCGTTACTGCGGAGGTAGTAATCGCCCCAAGATTCTCTCAATGATTACTGTTGAGGTTGAAGTTGTCCAAGATTCTCTCAATGATTACTGTTGAGGTTGAAGTCGCCTATGGTTCTCTCCCCGTTACTGCGGAGGTAATAATCGTCCCCAGATTCTCTCAGCATTCCTGTTGAGATTGTAGTCATCCAAGGTTCTCTCACCGCTTCTGTTGAGGTAGTAACCATCCCTGGTCCATTCATCACCTTTTGAAGCTCCAGATTAAGCTCCTGTAACCAGTCAGGACACATCTACACAAAGAATTTGAAGACCAATTCCAGTAACAAGTCAGGTAATCATTTTTCTTTTGCAGGTACGCAAGTTCTCGCTAAGGAATCTCTTACGCGATCAACATCCAGATGGCATCTATAAGCCCATTTCCATCATCACACTGCTACTATGTGAGCGCAAATTTCTGGGCACTCTAGTGTTCAATCATCTTCCACCTTCGGATTACGAAAGGCACGTCAGCCAATCTGCATCCTCAGGTTTAAGAAGATTGAACAGGGGCAACTGTTGTACCCCAAAATTTGCCCTCCCATATTCTTCAAGATTTGCCAAGTCAAGCTCCAAAATCTCCCCAAGGGTTGCACAGTTAAGGGGCCTCCTAACAGTCAAAATTAGGGTTTTGGTTCTGACAAAGAAAATGAAGTTTCCAAGGGTCAAATCAAGTCCCACATGCCTACAAATATGGTCAAGCATCCTCATACCAAGTTTCAAGACTTACAGCATAAAATTGCACAGTCAAAAACCCTAATTGCACTACAGTCAACTGTAGGGGCAAAATGGTCATTTGACAGTCAAAAGTTCAAATTTTTGGTCAACATCTAATTTTGAAGCCACAAACATCATTTGATCAATGCTTGATCATGATTCTCAAAGCTTGGCTCAAAAAGTCTCAAGATGCAAAAGTTTCCATATTTGGACAGTTGAAAAAGTCAACTGTAAGTTGACCAGGGCATAACTTTCACATGGATTATCAGAAAAATTCCATCCAAAGCTCATTTTGAAGATAAAGACATTTCCTACAACTCCTCTTCACACTTCAAGTCCAAGAAATGCTCTCACAAAAAGTTATCAATTTCAACATTATAGGTCATTTTCAAAAGTCAACAAAAAGGGACTTTAAGTCAAAGGCCATAACTTGAGATTGGTAAATCAAAATGACATGGGACCAAATACATTGGTTAGAGGACTCAAATACCTTTCCAAAATGTCCAAGAACATGAGCAAAGCTTAAAAATTGAGCAAGTTATGCCTTGTGGAAGTTGGGAAATTTTTGGATATTTTGAAAAGTCAACATTGCTTCAAATGTCTTAAAAATGCTAATGGGCCTCTTTTTCTTCCACAATTCATCATCCAAAGCATGTGCACGACCACTTGGCCCAAAGGGAAGTTTTTCATCATTTTTATTTATTTATTTGGATTTTTAATGACTAATAATTCATTTAATTTAAATAAATATGTGGAAAATACTAAACCTAAGCAATCAAATCTTTTTATGCATGAAATAGTCTTAAGATTTCGTGCATTATCTGATTTAGAAAGAATCAAGTCAATTGGCCATGATTGGAACCAAGTTTGCATGAAAAAGATTGGAAAATATTTGCCATGAAAATCAATATCCATTCCATCAATGCTTTGATTCTTTGGACAAAAAACTCAACCCTAATCTCTCATACACATATATACATGCTAACCCTCGTGCCCAAAACCTCCCAGCTGCGCCAGAAATCCATAACCAAACTTGATTTTTTTGTCAAAAATTTGAAAACTGAAAGTGGTCTTAGAGGACGATTCAGAGGCCAAGAGTAATTCCAATAGCTTGCAAAAGTGTCAAGGAAGCTTCCTGCATTGTTTTTCAACCCTTACACGCCCAGAATTGGTATAGGGAATTCAAATTGTTTTCAATTTTATGCATGATCGTGTTTTAATATTCAAGCATTTCTATTGCATTTTTTTCATGGATTCATACTAAATGGGTGCTTCTGAAGCTAACTGCATACTTTGATTGAATTTTCGTGCACTATTGAAGAATTCACCATTAAAGGACATTAGGGTTCTTTAAGTTTTAAATTAGGCGTTTCTTAATACTGTAAAATTGAGACACTTCAAGGCCATGATTGAAATCAGCATGCTTGGACGAAAACAACACACCCCTCGCGCCTAATTTATATAGCCCCATGGCCTAGTCGCTATTTTTGAGAATGGCATATTTTGGGGGGGTTCAAAACCCCCGCTAACCTTTTTATATTTCAGGGTTCAACGAAGAAGAAAGGTAGGTGGCAAGCGATGGTTGGGTAGTTTGAATCCAACGCGCGTTTTTTTTTATTTTTTCTATGTTATTAACCAATTTTCCATTATAATGTTTATGTGTCATATGATAAACAAAGTGTTCAGGTGGCTCAGCTGGCAGGCGTGTGATTGGTAACCTCCAGGACCTGGGTTCGATCCCAGGTCCCCATCCCTTTCCATGTTATTTTTCTAACAATGCTTCTATGTAATTTCCAAGCAAGCGTCCATCATACATCCACAATATCCAGCGCGCCACATGGCCTGTAACCATTATCCAAGGGACCAGATGTGAAGAACATGATGGACATGAGTCAACGCCTATGCACGCAAGCTGAGAAGTCAAATAAGGCCTTAAAACCTTGGGCCAACAATACTAAAGTATACCTCCAATTGGGGACAGAACCCCCCCAAGGTATTGTATTTCTTTTCTTTTCTTTATATTATTTATTTCAATTATTTCCTTTTATTCCTTAAATTAATTATTTTCATAAAAATATAAAAACAATAGAAAAATCAGAAAAGTCATAAAAAACAAAATATATTTTATTTTAATATTTTTTGTAAATAAATCTCACTAACTAATTAGGTTAAATTTAGGTTTAAATCTTAATATTTTTTCTAATAACCTTAAAATTTGTGGAATTAGGTTTTAATCAATTTTTATCCTTTTTCTTTTCTTTTCACTAATAGTTAATTATTTATTTTCATAAATCAAAGTGCATTAATTAATTAGGTTTAATTTTAGGTTAAAGTTTAATACTTTCTTAATAAATAAAAATTGTAGAATCAGGGTTAGATTTCATTTAATTCTCTCATAAAAAATCACAACTCCAAAAAAAACCTCAAAAATAATTTCCTTTTTTACTTTAATTTAATTAATTTAATAATTTAATTTAATTTCATTAACAAGGGTCCAACGCCCTCGCTTTCAATTTAATTCCAATTCACGCATTTTACTTTATTTCTTATAATATTAATGTAATTCTCCCAAAGCCTTGTAAACTCGGACATTTTATTTCTCGCACTTTATTTACCTTCTGTCAAATCGGGTCCTGGATTTTAATTTTGGCGATGTGGACCCGCGCCTTTGTAATAGTTTAGAACTTTTAATTTCCGCATCTTTTTAATTGTTAATAATGGCATGCAAGAATGAATGACCAAATAAAAACAAACGCATAGATCACTTTGACATGACAAGACAAAAATAAATGAATTTGACACACAAATCACAAACCACCCCTAGGGTACGCCTCACTGTTGCCTTGCCTCGAAAGGTGATCGTCGAGTAGAGGATGTCTTAGTAAGTCCTCATGATCCGGGAACCTGGCATGAGGGTAGCTTCTAAGGTGTCTTCCCATTGCTCTGGTGATCACCATGTCCCGAACCTCGAATTGACCCGAATACCTCCAACGGTGGTGCTACCTACCTCTCAATGGTGGGATGGCACTACTTTAAAGGACATTTACACAGACGAATTCCTTAGGGTAGGTAGACAACTCTAGATACTTGCTCTAATCTCAAAAACAAATCAAAAATACTTTTCACACCGACACCTTTTCAAAAAGCTTTCGAAAGCAACTTTTCAAACACTCTTGAGGACCGATACAAGAGTCGAACTGGAATTTTCAAAGAAACTTTTTAAAACCCACAGTTGAAAAGCAAACAAACCATTTTTGAAAACACAAATGAGCAAGTATCTAAGAGCCCGTGGATAACCACGGATAGAAAGGGTGCTAACACCTTCCCTTTCTATAATCTACCTCCCGAACTGAGAGCAATCTCTTTAAGGAATTTTTCTGTGATTTTGTCCTTTCCATTTGGAGAAAATAAAAGACGGTGGCGACTCTTGCTTCCGCGACATTTCGCGAACCAGCGTTAAACAGTCAGTTCCAGATCCACCGATCATACATTGCATATGTTTGTCTTGAATTAATCCATTAGTTTTCACTATACTTAAGCTATGCTTTTACTTCCTTTTTGTGATATTCAACTCTCGATTGAAATTTGTAAGCCTTTAGAGGGAGGATGACGAAAATAATACCATAATCTCTACAATATGCTTTGGAACAGACCTTGCTGACGATGTATAGGCGTTGTTTCAAATCCTAAACAGTGGAGTTATAAGGAAGATAATCCCTAGTCAACCCCTTTGAGCCTAATAAGTAGGATTTTTATTTTTCACACAAGTTTAAACCTTTAATCATAACCTAGGGCAGGGTAGTTTCTCAGTTAATTCATTAGTGCACTCAATCGCAAGCTTTCCCTTCGTACATGACGAGTAGTGTCAGAGGTATCCTTCCAAAACAAAAGATGGTGATGGTTCCACATAATCATTAAAACAGGTAGTCATTATCTCTCAAAAGAAAATACCGCTAATTCAAAACCTATGAAGGAGACTTAAGAAAAAAATTGGGGCATCCCGCTAACTGTAATCACAAAAGAAACTGTTCAGGAAAAAGGTAGGGATAATAAAATATAAAAAAAGAGGTCGCTACAAATCATCAACAAAAAGAAAAGGTTACAAAAATGAATGCCTTCTCAAATAAACTTTCAATATCCGAACCATCACCGAAATATCAGGGCCAAGATTCCAGACTCAATTGGAATTTAGACGCACAATTAACTGAGTATAGGGCTGAAGAACATCACAAAGAACGAGTGTGTACAAATAAATTTCGAGTCTTTATCCTTTGTTTCTTAAACCGTGAACCAGGCCACGTTACAAACCCTTAAAATTCCTAACTGAAGCATGGGTTAGTTCGAAAGCATACTATTACAAAAAGGTATCCTGACTCCTGTAAGGCTTGCTATAAAACCTGAATTGATATCACTTTCTTGCAAATTTTGTTTTACTAAAAAATGCATTTTCAAAACTTCAAGACATATATAAGCTTTGCATTTTTAAATGCCATTATTTGAATATGATTAATTGTTCGATGGCAGAGAAACTCGCACGACGGATATTCAATAAACGGATATCCTCTCAATGAACAGAATCATCTCAGATGGAATGACATCTCCAGTAGCAAGCCTTTCATAATCAAGAGACATGACATGGTGTTTAAGTTGATCTGGGGCAGTCGGTCAAGATTTAAAGAATCCCTCAAAAACGCCAAATAGCAAGGGGCAGACCTCCATCTAAATGACTTGGGGCATTGAACATGAGTTCCAGTAAAGAGCCACGTGCAATCAAGAAAACATTTTTTGGCAGTGCTGCAACACTTACTACTATGGACAGTGACAATCTCCACACCCTGTGAACACGAACATAGTCGGAAAATACTATGCATGAAAAAAGACCCGCTAGGTTGACTGGCCTAGGAAAAAATAAGGGCATCCCGGCGAACCAAAGGAGTTCGGGCAAAAATTAGGGATATATAAATAAAACTATACACCCGGTAAGTCGAAAACCTGAAAAGGCGGCTTGGGCAAAAAAGAGTATCCCGGTGGATTGAAAATCTGAAAGGACAGTCCAAGCAAAAGTTAGGGATTAAAGTGTACGACTATGTCCTGTCATCTCGTCACCTGTCTATCAGTAGAAGGATTATCACCCTGATCAACATTTACTCAAGACTCCAGGAGTTAGGATAAAATTCAAACTATCCACAAAATCCCCACAGAGTAACCACCCCAGGGGACTATCTTCACAGAGTTCGTCATCAGTAAGGATACGTTCCCCAATAGGTATAGAGACATAGACATCCTCCCGCAAAGTCACAGCCATGTCTTCAGTGTATAACCTAACAATTTCAGATATTCCAGTATCTTCTTAATAGATCAAAAGCTTTAATCATCTCCCCAACATCTTGGAGATTTCTTCAACTTGGTTCATAAACTTCTTGGGTTCCCCAACAGGGCTTCATAAAAATCCCCAAGCAGTTTACAGAGCTTTCTTTCCCTAGTATAGTTTATTTCTCTAGCCACAAAAATCCATCTCCCAGCAATTCAATTTCAACAAAGATTAAAGAATCACATTATTCATCCCTAGAAACAGTCAAGGATTTATCTTCTCTCAGTACAACGACACTACAAAGAATAACTAATCATTTCATATATTGCGTTCATACATCATTTTACAAACATGCATACAAAATACATATAACACAATCTCATTTATTTTGAGAACATTATTACACAAGGTGTGTCATGCATCATGACATTGCATACAACTAACTCTTTACCTTTTCAGGAAAAGGTCAACAGACAAAAATCATCAACATTTTTTCAACAGTTCCAGATTAATTCCTGAAACCAGACATGGCAACTATATAAGAACATCTGATTATGGATCAATTCCTGAAACAAGACAGGGTGACTATCTACAAGACCAGGTTAGAGATTAATTCCTGAAATAAGACAGAGCAACTATCTCAACAACCAACAAAAATAGTTCCAGATTAATTCCTGAAACCAGACAGGGCAACTATCTGTGAACAACTAATTATGGATCAATTCTCGAAACAAGACGGGGTGACTATCTACAAGACCAAGTTAGAGATTAATTCCTGAAACAAGACAGGGCAACTATCGCAACAACCAATAAAAATAGTTCCAGATTAATTCTTGAAACCAGACAAGACAACTATATGTGAACAACTGATTATGGATCAATTCCCGAAACAAGACGGGGTGACTATCTACAAAACCAGGTTAGATATTAATTCCTGAAATAAGACGGGGAAACTATCTCAACAACCAACAAAAACAGTTCCAAATTAATTTCTGAAACCAGGTAGGGAAACTATTTGTGAATAGCTGATTGTGGATTAATTCCCGAAACAAGACGGGTTGACTCTATACAAGACCAGGTTAGAGATTAATTCTTGAAACAAGACAGGGCAACTATCTCAACAACCAACAAAAACAATTCCATGTTAATTCCTGAAACCAGACAGGGCAACTATCTGTGAACAACTGATTATGGATCAATTCTCGAAACAAGACAGGGTGACTATCTACAAGACCAGGTTAGAGATTAATTCCTGAAACAAGACAGGGCAACTATCTCAACAACCAACAAAAACAGTTCCAGATTAATTCCTGAAACCAGACAGGGCAACTATCTGTGAACAACTGATGAAGATCAATTCCCAAAACAAGACGGGGCGACTATCTTTATCACCAATGGTATGAACTCTCGAAATAGGACAAGTTTACCGACAAGTTCCAGATTAATTCCTGAAGTAAGATAGGGCAACTATATGAAGTAACAACTCATCAATCATCGTGAAGCCTGGACCCCACCAGATAGCAGTCAACATCATTGCTGAAGCCCGAAATCCGACCGGATAATAGTCAGCCTACAACTCAAGACACTGTGAAGCCTGGACCCGACCAGATAACGAGTAGAAGTTATTGCGAAGCTTGGAGTCTGACCGGATAGCAGTTAACTATGTCAAACTATTGTGAATCCTAGAGCCCGACCAGATAGCAGTTTACTCTGCCAATTACAATGAAGCCTGGACCCGGCCAGATGAAAGTATAACCAACAACATTGTGAAGCCTAGAACCTACCAAATAACAATATGTCCCAAATTCAAGTTGAAGCCTAGATCCGACCAAATAACAACTTAATTTCTTCAAATCACTAAAGCTTGGATCCGACCAGATAACAATTTAAATCACTGAAGCCTGGATCTGATGAGATAATAGGTCAAGTCACTGAAGCCTGGATCCGACCAGATAACAGTTCAAGTCACTGAAGCCTGAATCTGACCAGATAATAGTTAATTTCATATTCCCAAGTAAGTCACTGTGAAGCCTGGAATACGACCAAATAACAGTCAATTTTTATTATCTTCAGCAAGTTACTGTGAAGCCGAGATTTCGACCAGATAACAACTAACTTTCATCTCTCTAGTCAAAAGATAACCCCCGGTAGAGTAATGGAAAACTAAAGCTCCTAGACTCTATTCCCCAAACAAAACCAACATTCCTCAGCAGAGTCCTCCCCAAACAACAGGAACATGAATCCCCACAAAGAGACCTCTTATGAAGTCAACATCTACTTTGGATGGCATCTTTAAGCCCATCTCCGATAGTTCTCAGTCATCTTCTCCACATGGCATCTGTAATCCCATTCTCGATATCATCAACCAGTAGTGTTACTTCATGTATATATGAGTTCAAATTTCTGGGCACTCTAGTGTTCAATCATCTTCCACCTTCAGATTACGAAAGGCAGACAAGCCAATCTAAATCCTCAAGTTTAAGAAGATCGAACAGGGGAAACTTTTGTACCCCGAAATTTTCCCTCCCATTTTACTTAAGACATGCTCATTGAGGTCCTCAATTGCTTAAGGTTGACAGAGAGTTGATCAGACAAATTCTCCTCATAAGCAATGAACCTCCAACTAGGGTTTCACTTTTCACCAAGATGTTTGGGTTACAAAGGCTCCAAATGATTTTCATGGTCCCTAATATGTATTCAAGATTGTCCATGCCAAATTTCATGCCTTACACTACGAGTTTGCTCAGTCAACTGCTCAAGTGTTTGAAAATCAATTGTACTAGGTCAAAAGTCAATTGTGACCAACATACAGTCAAACTTCAATATTTTTGGTCAACATCAACATTTTGAAGTGATATCTATCATTTGATCAAGGATTGATCATGATTCCTCAAGTAATACTCTTAATTTATCAAAAGTCAATAATTGCTAAATGAGGGTTTCTATAGGAAAAGTCAACTGAACTTTGACCAGGCATCAATTTCACATACTTCATCCATTTTGCCCCAACCAACGCTCATTTTGAAGATAATCCAATTTCGTACAACTTATCTTTTATCCTCAAGTTCAAGAAATGCATCATTTGGAAGATACAAGCTCATACATTACATGTCATTTTCAAAAGGTCCACAATAAAACACTTCATACCACATAGAGATTGTTCAAACACAAGAATAGTTTATGTAGTGCCATTATCATCACCTTTCAAACAAAAACAAAAGACCGTATTGTATAACTTGACTGAGTTGAAGAGTGGTCCAGCAGCTTCTAATACAGAGGAAGGACTGGAGCAGTATCCTTGAGGTTCACTGAGGCTACCACAACATCTTGAAAGAGGTTCAAATTTTAAAAAAATTGCAGTCTCAAGGTAAGTCTTCTTGACTATTGAACCTTTCATTTCAAGCGTCATTAATGATTCATTTTTGAGGATAAATGTAGTAATCATTGTCTTTTGGAGCTAACCATTTACTTATTTTTGTTAATACTATGTTGAAAACTGACCTGTACAAATAATAGAACAATGTTTAAGGCAAAAAACTGCAGCATGAGTTGACACATACCCAAATGAGTTGACTCATTTTAGTGATAGAATAGGGTATGAGTCGACATAAAGTCTTATGTGCCGATACACCTCTAGGATATTCCTACTTTGGTTGCCTTCGGAAAACAGTCACAACTCTCGAAAGGTGAGAGTCTTCAGTGGATACCCTCCTGTTTAAAGATCAAAAATGACCCTCTCGATGTTGCTTCGGTATGATCTTAAAACCCTAGGGTAGTTACTAAGGTTTCTTGCCCAGTTGCCTTTGTGACTGTAACAACGTCCCTTCGATTGTCCCTCAAACATCCAACGACTAAGGCTACCTATTCACTAATAATAGGATATCACTGTCTAAAGGAAAAGAGGAAAAGAACAAATCCTTTCGAGTATAGTAGTTAGTTTTTAGATTCTTGCTCAAAACAAAATAAGCTTTTACACATACGCAAAACTTATTTCAAAAACATTTTCAAAACACTTCGTATACGTTCTCTACCAATTCGAGAAACATTACAAAGTTCACCGTACTAAGGCGCTTTCTTTCAAAATACTTTTCAAACATACAAAGCACAAGGTGTTTTTCAAATGAGGTAGCATCTAAGAGCCCGTAGATAACTACGGATGGAAAGGGTGCTAACACCTTCCCTTTCCATAATCTACCCTTACTCAGAAATAATCTCGAAAGGTCTTTTTCTGTTCTTTTCACCATTTCCTTTGTTGGATAAAAGAAAAGTCAATGGCGACTCTTGCTTACCGTGACATTTGCGAACACAAATGCAAAACCAGTATAAAGTTAGTTCTCCCACCATATTACAGATAGTATTTTTCTTTTTCAGCTTACCTCTTCATTCCTTATCTCTTAGATTCATGAACCCAAACTAAAAACTTTCTCTCATCCTAAATATTTTTGGTCAAATTCTCTTCACTACCATCAACTTTGTCATAAAATATATCATATTTAAATCATTAAGCTCTATTTCCTTCAACCTTTTCACTTAACTCTCATTCAAACCTATTCCTCACAATATAAAAGTGTCACTGTTCCTCTTGCCTATACATAGCATCTCTCATCCAAAAATTAATACATTGTGTATGCATCTGTTGTTTCTTTGAATTTGTCATTGTCACAACATCATTATTATTAGAGGGTTGCACAACTATCTCTCAAATTCCAACTATTTTGGTTGGAGCATTTTGTCAAACACCTTCCGTGCAAGTTCATTTTGAGGAATTCTTAATGGCTCCTAAGATTTCAAGAGGTAAGGGTACTTGTATAGGTAAAAACAAGGTTGGTACATCCTCAAGGGCATCAGAATCAGTGTTCGATTTGGTTGACAAAGAGAAATTGGAGTTCTTTGACGAAAAGTGTTGAGGAAGAATTGTGAAAAAATGAAACTATTACAAAGTAAGGACTGCTGAAGACCTTCACATTCCTGAGGTTGTGAATCAAATCAATCATCAAGAAATTAACTAATTTTTGCAGTTGACTCGAGATTACAATGAAGACTTTATTTGAGTGTTTTATGTCGGGTCTGATAAGTGTAGCAAAGTTGATTTCAGTTTTCGCATCGGAGGTAATTCTTACACTTTTACAAATGATATATCTAAATATTGTTTTGGCATCACTATAGGAAATGAGCCATTGGTTAGGAATTCAAGTGTTCATTCTGAATTCAAATGGAGAATTCATTCAAATGAGCAGTTAAAGGCACCAAGGGATGATGACAACAATGAGGGGATTACTACGGGGGAATTAAAAGATGTCTCACATATTGCATTGGTTTGTTACGCACATATTGCATGCTAAAATTGTCAGCTTTTCAAGAGTTGATAATGCCGAGATACACCTTGTATATCTTCTTCTCAATAATATCAAGATAAATTGGCCATATTATTTCGTGCTTCGGATGTTTAGCATCAAATCATGCAACAAAAAAACTGCCTTCTACTTTCCTTCTATGATTGTCAAGATACTCAACTACTTCAACATTATCATTCTAAATTTGATGTATGTCTCTCCAAGTGCAACTTTAGAATTCACTCAACGCACTCTGACCAATATGAGATACATATGGGATACACAAAGGGAAGTGTATTATTATCTAGTACCATTGTCAAAAAGAATAATTTAGAATTTTGATGATCCCAATGAGTTCCATGACTTTGGTGATGAACAAGGAATTGATGACTATGCTGAAGATATTGGTGGGGTTCCTCAAGGAGATGTTCCAATGTCTGATGCAAATCATGATACAGATGAAGCCTGGTTGAATGCGGTTGAGGTTTAACAACATGAAAATGAACATCCTTAAGGGATAATTAGCAACACAATTCTTGGACTGGACAAGGAGAAAACTACAGGGGGTATGATGCAGGTTCCTATGTCTATGGTTTTGGTTCTCAAGACAACAGGTATTGATCTGATGCTGGAAATAATTATGAGGTTATTTCAATGCTTAAAAATATGTTGCTTCAACAAAATCAGCGATATGGAGAAGAATTACAATGGCGAGCTGATTTTTAGGCTGCTCATAATGAGCAATTTAGACTTGGTTATGAGAGATTAAATTCTCAGGACACAAACTTTGAGATATTTGCATCAGCTGCTACAGCATAATTCAAGTCCATTCAAGATGACATCCACAAGAACAATGGTGTTGTCCAAGGCAAGATCAACACTTGTACTCCACTCTAGTTCAGAACCATGAGGAGGCATCTAAGTTTTATGAAGACATGCGTAGGGGTGGAAGAACTTATCACATACGTAATGATGGACCTAGTGGGTGTTGATGTGTTGTGTCATTTAGTTGTTGTTATTTTCATTTCATGCTTTTCATATTTTTCCCTTTTATGTCTTTGAACAATACGTTGTTTGGTTTTGATGTTAGAACAATTTGTGCAACTTTGGCTTATCCATTTGTTGTTGGATAATTTGTTTTGCAATTATCTCTTATCTATTCTAAATTTTGTATCATTTTGTATATATGGGTGTATGTGTGAACACTCTTACTTTGCAAAAACGCCTTTGTATGATATATCGGTTGTTGTGTAAAATTATGATAATTCTAATGATGTACTTTGTCTCTTTTTGATGTTGTCAAAGGGGGAAAAAGAATATGAGAGATGAAGATTGGAAGCACACATTCAGAAGGAGCGTCAAATGAATACACGAAATGCATCGTCACAGTTTTTCCATCATAAAAAAGGGAGAGTATGTGAGTGCAACTTGCCTCTAGATATGTTTTGTATGATGTCAAAACTACAAGAACATAGCATTTATTTATAATGGACGGTATATCCGAGTTTATGTGGCACCATGTGCATTTAGCTATTTTAGAAATCATCTGAAACATATTTGAAATTGGTCTCATTCATTAAAAATCATTTTCTTCACAAAAATGCACTGCATGTGCCGGCACATACGTGTTTCAGGCTGGCACATGCAACTCAATATTAAATCCTGTGAAGTCCTTATGGCATTGGCCGACAGATGTTATGTATAGTCCGACACATTTCCTACCATATTAAAGATTGTAGCCACTGACTTTCTTAGTCCGGTACATACGTCTTCATAGGCCGACACATACTAATGATTTTGTGTCTATGTGTCGGCACATTCATGTTTCAAATCGGCACATATTGATTGAATGGGTCAAATTTTCAATTCTTCTTTATTCCGAAAATCACCTATTTTCCACCAAAGCACCACAACTATAAATACATCATGCATGCATCATTCTAACTTGATGAAACTATAAACACTTACTTCAATTGCTTTTCACCTTCAACCTCCAACCTATACATACACACTGATAAATCACACATAATCATCTTTTGTTGGGGTGCCATCTAGGCGAGGTTTGATAACGTCTATTTAGGTTCTTGTGTATCCGAGAATATTGGGTTGAAAATTGTAGGGGGTTTCATCCGAAAAAATATAGGGTTTGTCCTCCAAGATCTTTGGTAGATTTGAGGGGGTTTTTCAACACTTTCAAAAGAGGATTGCAGCCAAGTGAAAAGCCTTCAAAGTTTGGTACCCAATGAAGTAGCGAGAGAACGGTGAATTAAATTGAAAGGGCTTGTTTTCAATGGGTACAATTTATCGTGCGTGAAAGAGCTTTGAATTTTGGTACCCAAAGAAGTAGCAAAATTTGATAAATCAATTGGCAGCTATTGTGTCTTGGTTTTTCTCATGATCAAAGGAAGAGAAGGGGTTGAATCAACATCAAATGGTTGTGTTTATAGGGTTTCTTTTGGAACACTTCTTTTGTAATCAAATATTTCCTAGTAAGAAATTATCCTAATTCCAAAGTGGAATTGGGGGGAGATATAGCCATAGCGAGGTTGGTTGATGAACTTCCTAAACAAATCCTCATGTCACTCTCTCTTATCTCTTTACTTGCTTTATCTTTGATTAAGTAATTTGTTAAATAACATTGATTGTTTGATTGACTCATATGAATTTTTCTGTGGTTGTTTTTGTTTTGAATTGATTATTGATTAGATTATAATCACTTTTGATTATAATTGCTTTTTCATATCAACAAAACTAAAGGAAAATTTCTGAAAATTCGTCTGCACAACAAGTGTTCGACAAATTGCTTTATTCATATTTTTTCTCTATATTCATTGGAGATAGTATTGGTAGTAACTTGTTATAAATGAATAATATTGTGTTGCTTGTTTCAAGTGTATAATTTCATATTATTGTGTTGTTCATTTCATAAGGCTTAATTGCATATTCGAGTTCCAATAACTACTTTCGTATATACGACTTTAATCGATCTATATAAAAACCTTCCGCTTGTACTCTTTCAATTCATTTTTAAAACTCCAATTTTAGTTGGTACTTTGGCTTGGTGATCTATTCACCCCCCCCCCCCCCCCCCCCACACACACACACACACCCACCTCTAGATAAGTCGCTATAATCTAACACCCTCAATATAAGCTACAAGAAATAAGCAATCCACAACATCCAAAACTAAAGACAAACAATATTAAGACAAACACTAAAGACAGTGAGTAAGTGCAACAACAAAATATGGTAGCCGACATAATTCAATGCACCGAGTTGCAAAAATGGAATGAATTTTAAAGTCGCTTTCACCTTCTCATTACAGTCAAATGTGTTGTTTTTTTGTAAAGCAAAAGCAGCATAGGCTCTCATGCGTCAAAAAAATATCATGTTATTGTCGTTAAACGCTGGTGGTCTGGCTAAAACTCCAAAATAAATACATACTCTACAAGGTAGAAAAAATAGTCTCGTATAAACAACAATATTGATAAAGCAAAAGTTGGCACAGAGCTCTAAAGTTAACAACACTTGAATCATCAACGTAAAATATTTTATAAAATATCAAAAAATATTACACCCAAGGCAAAAGAATCCTGGGAAAAGTACAAGAAATAAGCAAAACAAGCAAAAAGGAAATCAAGTCGGAGCACTTGAAGTCGGGGCACCGAGATCACCTTCCTGATTCACCCTAGAAGTGGACTTAAATGGGTCCAGCGCCTCAACGGAGATCACAACATCTGAGTAGAACTTCCTTGCCCGCTCAACCACTTGTTCTCGGACTTGAGCAATTCCTGCATAGTATATTGAAGAGCATTATTGAGCGTATGTCTTAGACCGACCACCTCATCTTGAAGGGTTTTCAAAGCCTCTGCATATTTTTGGTACTTTTCCATCTGGCATGCCTTTTCCCCAACAGAGTCAAAAGAAATCTTATACCACTTCTTTACATTTTGAGGACATCTTTCGGCTCGGTCACACGGCTGCCAAGGAAGAAGGAGAGCTGTATATTTTAACTGCCTCTTGCAAAGAGTTAATAACTTTAACTTTCTCTAATATCGTAACAAGCTTCGTCTCGATATTAGTACGCACTTCAGCTCCAGAGCTTCAGCCTTTTCTATCCAAGCATCCATATTCTTAAAAGAACTACCTATGGCTAATACATCACCCAATCCAGCAGAGACGAAAGAAAAAACAGATGAAGCTTTGAACATGTTGTACGCAAGCTCTGAAGCCATTTTCATCTTAACCCCCTCCAAAAGATTATGGATGAAGGATAAATTTGACGTTGAGACAATAACAATAATCTCCTTAGGAATGCTTGGTAGTCAGGAGGATAAAATTTCTAACATATTTATAAAAGGAGTTTCCTCCCTAGAGGCATCGTCCTCGACTACACGAGTCTGTTTTAGAGAACACTCAATCTAAGGAGATTATTGTTCCTTTTCTTAGTCCCTCTTAGTCTGAACCAGAGGAAAGTTTGGTTCTCCCATCATCAAAGTGGATGCGGAATTTGCAAGATGATCCACCTTGAGCATAGGAGTCGAAGCTTCTATAGTTAGTGTAGGATAAAGGGATTATGCAATAGTAGGGGTAGAAGAATAATTATAGTATTCACCACAGCTAGAATACCTTGGGTATTCCCAAAAGGGTATAACGTGTTCAACTTGCTTATTTTATTCATGATATCTGCAAAACATAATCATGCATGTCAAAAAAAGTATGAAGACTCTACTCTCACCAAAAATCATGTTCCTCTCTTCAAGAGTAACTACGCTCAAGATAAAGCAAGTATTAATATGCATTTTCCTTACTTAGGCAGGGGGCACCTTACTAGGGCCGAACCGTTCCTCATAACCAAGTCCCTAAAACCAAGATTGAATTTTCTCCTTCATTATCCCCTCGTCCAAAGAAAGAGAATATGATTTGGAACAATAGGAGCCAGCATCCCGGTTAAAGTGGATCATGAACCAACACTTTGGATATGTGATCTGACAATATTTAGGAGAATTGTTAGGAAAATAACAGAAAATGGAATAAATTGTAGGAGTGAGGGGTTTCTCAAATAAGAAATGTCTCAAAAAATCACCCTCATCCAGAGTAAAGGGGTTAAACAAAGAGACGACCAGATGAAGGCGAAGAAGCCCCTAGTTATGAAAGTTGTCCAGGGAAGTACGCCTCAGACAAAAAGGTCAAATAATAAATTAAGAGAAGGTTCCCAATACTTGTGCTCGACACATAGTTGGAAGACCCTTATGTATGCCCAAGACCCCGAATGAAGTTAGGAAGGAGAAACTTTTAAATGTTTCAGCACATCTAGCTCAAATTAAAAAAAAAGCAGTTGCAGTTCTATTTTTGTAAATAGACATTCATAGATGGGAACCACGCAATCATCAAAAGATATGCATATCCTCTTCTCCTATGAAGACAAAAGGAATATCCACTCTAAAGAATCGCCAACAATAATGTCAACATTACTAAGGGCGGTCTCAGTGCTCAGAGTCGAGTGCCTGCTACCTTTGTATCCGCCCAGTCGTACTCCGATGCAACCGGCCAATGTCAAAGATTTAAATGTTCCAGTACCTCAACATCTCTAGGCTCATATCATATTGTCTACATACAAGTCTGAATGAAATCTCTAGTAAGGTCCCTCCATTATAAATTGGCTTGTACTTCCTCTTCTGACAAGATAGAAGGGGTATGTGGACCTTGGCATGATTTACTATTTCATCGATATTTGATATAAGGGCATTTAATGACCCAAAAGAAGAAGAGGTTTATTCCTCCAAGAAAGTCATAAATATCCTTTCTGACTCAAAATCATCATAGATGGATATGATTTTCGGTCCTACATGATCACTACTAAAAGAGGGATGAGAAGAATCAAGAGATGCCCCGGATGAAGTTTCCACTTTAAAATCACTCATAAATCATCATTAGTATCGCTCATCTTGACTAAAAAGTAGGAAATGTTAAAGGGTAAAGCTTGAGTTACAAAGGTACCAAGTTAAAAGATATTGATGAAGCGAGAGGAATGAAAAAGGAGAAAGCTTTAAGCAAAGCTCTGAATCACTTCTAATGATATTCTAAGGAAAAAAGGACAAATTTGTGTCTATGGAAAGTAACTCTAAGCTTTAAAGCTAAACTTTTATGAAAACTTACAAATATTTAACTCACGTTATTTATAAGCAACAGTAGTTGAAGGATCAATACCGACTACGAATAAAGATAAAAATAGCAGTGGCTAGATTTCCATTCATGGTGGATACACGCCAACTTATGTACACTCAAGTACTCTCTAAATTGTACATTCCCTTTATAGTCACATTATTGCACGTGTCAAGAATAGAGAGTGAAGCATTTCATCGATGAAGCCACATTAAATGTGCATGTTCCCTAATACTTCTTCAGAAAAATGATTTCAAGCGATTAAATTATATCTTACCTCGGACTACAACATGGAGGCTATTCAATGATGCTTAAGGCTTCCCCACACTCCTTCAATGCTTGACAAAGCCTTGGGGGCAACTATTTTAGACCCACCAAAGGCCCAATTATCAAGGCCTAATCCATATCAATCTCACTCTACTTGATCCAATATATAAAAATAGTTAACATGTAATGAGAAGGTACATAATCTCTGATTCCCAATTTCACTATACTCATTTTAAATCTTGAATTGACTTTGGCATTGAGGTGCTAACCATGTTGGTATACACTGCGCCTCCGTAAAAGAAATCGGAGCCACCGTTCAAGATTAACCATTATTCAAATCTATTAATTTCTGGTTCCTTCGGGGAGCTATAGCCTCCATTTCTGGTTCCCGAACAGAACACCTACTTTATTGAGTTGAATCAACATCACTTTTTTCTTCTACAATATTTGAACATTGAAACCTTGGTTCAATAGATTTTACTGTAGGATTGGAGTTCTCCATCTCAAACCTTCTGAAAATTTCACCGACATATCTCCTTTAATGCATTATCATATCTCTATCATTTCTTTAAAACTGAATTCTCTATCATCGCAAACTCTTTCATTGTGTTTCTTTTAAATTCACTTGTCTAATTTTCATTTTTACATGTAACTAGAAGATTATCAACTTAGAAGCATAGGATGACCACTACTTTGTTGATTATCATGCTTAAACACACACTTGATGAATTTAATTTCAAATCAAGAAGTTGAACAACAAACACCTCTTCATCTAGAGGACCATTTGGGAATTCAAATTTCACATCCTTTTGTTACAACTGAAACTTCATTTAACCCACATCCAATGCAAACTCAAACCTATTATGCCTTAACCTTACGATTACGATCAATTTTCTCTTCCTCGCACTTAAGATTTCAATTTTAGCCTTCTCAAATCTTTCCTAGAAGTATCAAGTCTTCTTCTCATATTCTCCATCATGTACATCTCACCTCTTCTCTAATATTTCCTCTCTTATGTTTTTTTCTTCTTATTATTTTTATGATACTGCTCTCTCTCTCTCTCATAGTTCTATTTTATCGCACATCTTCTTCTCTAACTTTCCTCTTTTTGTTCTTTCCTTTTCATCTTCTCTAATATCTCCTCTTTTCAATTTTTTTATTTCATTATAATGTCTTTTATATTGCTTTATGCTACTGTTTTATTTTTTCATTTCACTTTTGTCTAAACTGATTTTTGTATATTAAATGGGATATTGTTGTTCAAATATGATGAGTTTTATGATTATTTGATAATATATGATTGACTAAACACAAATTTATTTTGTCCTATATATGTGTATGTATGACTCAATAAAAATCTTGTAAAAAATCGAACCAACCGAATCAATTCGAACCACATTGGTTTGGTTTGGCTTAGTTTAATTTTATTTTTAAAAGTCAACTGAATAACACATTTTTTCTCTTGTGGTTTTGATGACTTTTAGAGTCTAAACCGCACCACAAATACCCCTATTTATTGCTATTTGATTGTGACCTATTGCAATAGATGGAAGTGTATATAAGCCTCTCACTCAATTCAACCACCCGCCCTTATAATCCTTACTAAAAAGGGAATAAAAATTATACAAATTTTATTGAGAAATTTGTTGTATATTCTTGTTTAGTAGTTAGTTGTAAGAGTTTTCTAAGAGTTAGTTGGAAATTTCTTGCTTCCCAAGTAATAACAACAACCCTTTTGTAGCATATATAAGTGCAGTTGTGCACTATGATTGAATAGAGATACACTTTGATCCAACAGTGGTATTATCACCCTAGTTCAGATCCTCTCTAACTGAAAATCATAGTTATTTAGTTACAACCATCATCCTCTACTTCTTTCACAATCATTCTTTCTCTTCACCAATCAATTGCACCATCGTGTCTCTTCTTTCTTTTTCTTATAACTCTTGTTGTTCATCATTACAATCATGATTGAACCCACAAAAGAAAGATTCATACAACCTATCATTCCAAGATTCGATGGTTTCTACGATCATTAGTCCATATTAATGGAGAATAAACTTAGATCAAAGCAGTATTGGAGATTGATCGAAAATGGCATCATGGTAGCACCTGCAGATGCTACTCAAGAATAATTGAAGGTTATGGAGGAAAGCAAATTGAAAGATTTAGAGACCAAGAATGATTTGTTTTAAGCTATTGATAGATCAATCTTGGAAACCATTCTTGTTCACAACACGTCTAAAGATATTTAGGATGTAATGCACTGAAAGTATCATGGTTCTTAGAATCTCAAGATAGCTCATTTGTAGTATCTATGTATAGAATTTGAAGTTCTTACTATGGGAGAAAATGAGACTGTTGATGAGTACTTTGCAAGAACTCTTACAAATCATATGACTACACATGGATAGAAAATGGAGCAGGTAATGGTTGTTGAGAAAGTCTTGAGGACAATGGCAACAAAGTTTAGCTATGTTGTATGCTCAACTGAAGAGACCAATGATGTGAAGACCCTTTCCATTGATGAATTACAAAGCAGCTTGCATGTGCATGAGCAAATAATGAAGGGTCAAATGAATATTGTTGAGGAACAAGCATTAAAGGTGTCTAATGCATGAAGAGGTTCATGGAGAGGCTGAGGAAGATCCTCAGGAAGAGGTTGCAGTAGAGGAAGACAAAGTAAGGAGTTTTTGGAATGCTTCAAATACCACAAGCTAGGTAACTATCAAAGTGAGTGTCTTAGATGAGAGGAAAGTACAAACTATACAGAGTTTGATGAGGAAGAGGAAATGATTATAATGGCCAAGGATAAATCAAAAGGTTAGGCCAAGGAAGAAATTTGGTACTTGGATTCTGGATCCAGTAATCATATGGTTAGAATTAAGGTTGTCTCTTTGATTTCGATGGAAGTTTCAGGGAAACAATCAAGCCTTGTGATAACTTAACTATGTCAGTCATGGGAAAACGGAGTGTGAAGCTGAGTTTGGGAAATAAGTCACATGTGATAACTGATGTTTATTACATACCAGGGTTGAGGAACAATCTTCTCAACAATGGACAACTTCAACAAAAGAGGTTGAGTGTGGTTTTCAAGCATGACTTGTGCCAAATCTTTCATGAGGAAAAGAGACTAATCTTGACTACTCATATGTCCCAGAATATGATGTATATAATTCATGCACCAGTCATCATGCCAATGTGTTTTCAGAGTCATACCACTAAACAAATGGAATCTCAATTGTGGCATATCAGGTATGCACACTTGAGTTTTAATGAACTAGACATACTTGTGAATAAGGACATTGTTGTACCCCAAAATTTTCCCTCCCATATTTCTCAACAAATTCATGGGAAGTCCCCAAACTGCTTAAGGAAGTTCAAGAGTTGACCAGACAAACTCTCTCTTAAGGCAGTCTACCTCAAATTAGGGTTTCATTTTTCATCAAGATGCTTGAGTCCAAAGGATCCCAAATGCCTTCCATTGTCCTAATATTTTCCCAAGATCATCCATGTCAAGTTTCAAGCCTTGCAGAAGAAGTTTGCTCAGTCAATTGCTCAAAGGCCTAAAAATCGACTATGCTAGGTCAAAAGTCAATTGTGGCCCACATACAGTCAAACTTCAAGATTTTTGGTCAACATCCTCATTTTGAAGTATCATTCATCATTTTATCAAGGGTTGATCATGATTCATCAAGGCTTGTTTACAATTCATCAAAACCCAAAAGTTGCCAAATTAGGGTTTTGTAGGAAAAGTCAACTCAACTTTGACCAAGCATAACTTTCTCATATTTTATCAGAAATGACCCATCCAAATCTCATTTTGAATAGGATACAATTACCTACAATTCATCTTCATATTCCAAGTTCAAAATATGCACTCACAAAAATATATGAATTTTGACATTATAGGTCCTTTTGAAAAGTCAACAAAAACACCTTTTGGGTCAAAGCTTCATACATGAACATGGAAGACTCAATTGAGATGAGACTAAAAGGATTGCTTAGAGGACATCCTAAGATTTCTAAAAAGTCCAAGAACACCTCTCTATGGTCAAAATTGGGAGAGTTATGCATTAGCCAAGTTGACCATTTTTGCAAAATTGCCAAAAGTCAAATATGCTCAAATTTGCATTTTTTGCTAAATGGGCCCAACTTTTTATGCTTGCACCTCACTTATAACATGGCCCACGACCCAAATGCCCACTCACATGTTATTTTCTTCATTATTTATTTTATTTTGATTTTTTATTTATTAAAAATTGAATTAAATCAAATAATTGGTAAATAATAACAAAGATTTGTTTTGATCAGTTTTTTGGACAGAATCATAAGCTCATTATGCTGGCACATCAGAATCAGATCATATCAAGGCTAATTGGCACGAGATTGGCATGATTAGGCCAAATTTGGAAGGATGTCATACAAATTGAAAATCAAATCAAATCTTGGATAAATGCAAAGATTCATTCGAAGTTTGTTAACCTAATTCATTCTAGGTTATATAATAAAGCTTTGCAGATCTAAATCAAGGAGGTTAGGAGGCTGGAGGTGTGAGACTAGAAGAACAAAACTCAAAAATCTTGACAAAAAGTGAAGTTCTGATTTCAGGATAGAGGATCTTTGAGAACAATTCAAGGCCAACAACCTGTTCCAAGATGTCTCAGGAAGCATTCCCAATCGTTCGCAGGCATCAAAACATCCAGAATCACTGCCTAGAATTCTTACGGTTTGCACAAATATCCAAATTTGATTATTGTAATTCTTGCATATTTAGCATGTTTAAATTACATATTTGTATTCATCATCATGTTTGCAATGTTTCTGGATAGTTTGATTTGAGTTACAGTGCAGGAATAAGCTTTTGCCATTGTTAGGGTTTCATGCTCCAATTTAGGGTTTTGGGTTTCAAGCAGAATTAGGCCTGATAATGGGTGTCATGACGATCAGAATTTCAAACCCAGGTGATCCATGGTCCCCAATTGAATTTATATTACATTTGCTTGATTCTTGAATGACACAGGTTGCAGCAACAGGCCTACGTCTGTAGGTAAAGGTTCAGAACCTAAAACAACGGTTCTAGGGAAGAAGACAACATCGTGTCACAACCTGATTGGCTGATTCAAATTCTGGCACGTTATTCTGGCCAGAAACCTGTTGTTCTGATATATTATTTGTTTTTATTATATTAACAAGTTAACATCTAGCGCAGTTGGTCAGAAGAAGGAAGTCAGAAGCTCATTGTTTTGGGTTCAATCCTAGGCGTGAGCTTTTGGCATTTTCTCCTTTGTTTTCACCAGATCCAGCGCACGTGCACCTTCTGAGGACTATCACCTTATGGATCCACTAGCCAGGACCAGATCCAGCGTATCATCTTCTGGATCCATCAGCCAGAATCAAATCCAATGCACCTTATCTTTTGAAGAGCAGCATCTTCTGATCCACCAGCCAGGATCAGATACAGCGCCCCCCGTCTTTTGAGGGTCACCATCTTCTGGACCCATCAGCCAGAACCAGATCTGCTGACAGCAGGCCCACTCTGTTATTTCCATTATTTTTCTTTAATTTCTTTTCTTTAATTATTCTGCTTTTTTTAATCAACACAAAAATCATTTTATTTTAAAATCAACCAGTCAAGATAACAAAAAAGATTTGCTTTTCTGAATAAATGTTTTAATTGATTAGTTTAATTAATTTAGGACAACTTTAATTTTTTTCACAACTAAAATTCAATTAGAAAATTAGATTAACTCTTGATTTAATTTTTTCCTTTTTTTCTCTCTCTTGAATAAATAGAAATACAAAAAAATAGGTTTTTAGATTGAATTAATTTATTTTTCTTAATTTAAAATTAATTAGAACTTAGGATTTTATTTTTAATTGTTTCATTATTTTCTTAAATAACAAAACATGACAAAAACATCTTTTTTTAATCAATCGCAAATAGGTTTAGTCAAGGGTCAAAACCCTAGTCGTTTCGTATTTAATTCACCGCGCGCTTGTTAATTATTTTGCCAATATTTTGTAATTGTTCATGGTTTGTAATAGTTTAATTTAGGGTTTTATTTACCGTTAAATCCCCAGGTTTTTAGCTATGTGTGATCGGTGGGAATAGAACTGACTGTTTTGGAATGCTGGTTCGCGTTTGCGTTTGTTTTCGCAAAATGTCGCGGTAAGCAAGAGTCGTCACCGTCTTTTATTTTATCCAACAAGGAAAGGACAAAAGCACAGAAAATTAATTTTTGAGATGTTTCTCGGGTTCGGGAGGTAGATTATAGAAAGGGAAGGTGTTAGCACCCTTTCTATCCGTTGTTATCCACGGGCTCTTAGGTACTTGCTCACTATGTTTTCAAAAGTTGCTTTCTTTGTGCTTGTGGGTTTGAAAAAAGTTTTTTGTTTGAAAACTTCAATTTAACTCCTGTTTTGTCCTCAAGAGTGTATGAAGTGTTTTTGAAAACTTTGTTCGAAAAGTGTAAGTGTGAAAAATTTGTTTTGTTTTGAAAGAGCAAGTACCTAAGAACCTCTACCTACTCAAAAGGAATTAATCTGTGTAAATGTCCTTTAGACAATGCTATCCCACTATTGAGGAGTAGGTAGCACCGTCGTTGGAGTTTTCGGGTCAATTCGATTTAAGGGACGTGTGGTCACTAAAGCAATGTTAGGACGCCTTAGCGGTAACCCTAATGTCTTAGATCATTTTTTTTCGAGGCAACCGTTTCGAGGCAACTTATGATCTTTGGACAAGAGGACGACCTCTAAAACTTCCTATACTCAATGACCACGTTCGAGGCAACCAAGTGAGGCGTACCCTAGGAGTGGCATGTGCAAGTGTGTCAATTTTCAGTTATATTATCTTTATACATGTTATGGTGAGCTACTGTTGATTTTAAGTTAAGAGTTAATCTTGTCATGCATAGCCTAGTTAGCATACATCTAGCAGTTAATGGTTGCAGAAAACAAAGCTAAGCTATTACAAGGCGTCGAGTATTTACATCGCCAAAAACAAACCCTTAAAATTAAATGCGGAAAAATAAATAAAAGCGATAAATAAATCCTAAGTTAAAGCTATTACATCCTCGGAGCAATTACAATTATATGGATAAAAAATGATACGCGCGAGAAAATTGAATCGAATTGTCCTTTAGGGTTTTGACCCTTTTTAAAGAAAGCATGTTTTTGGTCTTTTTTGAATTAAGAATCAAGTCTAAATACTAATTAATTAATTAATTAAAAAGAAAATATTTTTTTGAGTTTTATTTTAATTAAAGAAATAAAATTAGAATGGCAAAAACATTAAAAACCTAATTCTAAGTCAATTTAATTTATTGTAAAAAATGTTAAGATTAAACCTAATTAAAAAACTAAATTAATTGGTTAATATTTTATTTACAAAAATAAAACAGTGAAGTTAATAAGTATTATTTTTTGTTATCTCTGATTTTTTTATGAAAAATTAAGGGTTGATTAATTAACAATAAAAATAATGGAAACAAATTAAATAAAGAAAGAAAATAGAAAATAAGTAAACCAAAGGGGGTGTTGGACCCCAAATTAGGAGGTTTGGTCAGCATTTTCTTGGCCCAAACATATTCCAGCCTGCTTTGACTTTCAGATTGCATGTGCGCTGGTTGACCGGGGTTCATGGTGAACCTCATCCTGGACCACTGGATCTGGATCTGGAACCACCTGGAACATTGAGATTTGAGGACGTATGGTAGTCCCTGCCTGAAGCGCTGCATGTGAATACCTGAAGGAAAAACACAGCAAAGTTTTGGTGGACCTGGGATTCGAACCCAGGTCCCAAGGGGTCTTGCACTAACGCGTTCACCAACCAGCCAGTTTGTTCAATTTTTCATTGGAATAAGAAATAAATAATATATGGGAAAACCAAGGAATATGCTGGAAAATAAGAAAAACGCGCTAATCTTCAAACAGGCCAATCACGTTGTGACACCTCTTCATCTTCTTCACAAAACCTAGTTCGATTACCTGCAGATTTTGTTCCACAGGAAGATTCGTAGCCTCTCTCAAAAATTCTCCCTAGGCCATATAAACGCAAGCTAAGAGTACCATTGTACTCGTCTCACTCCCCTGAACTCATCCATGGCCATTCTTGGCCTTGATTTTACCTACAATTAAAACGCCTAAAAAAACATATGCAAGAAACCTAGGTTCTGGGTAGGGGGTTAGAGGCCACAAAAATCAAATCAAATAATGCAGAATCAATGTAAATTACATGGTGAGTATGAATGTGCAAACCATTTGGCAAAAAGATGCAAGGAAAGTGTTTTACGATTTCATGTGCAGAGGCAATCTCAAGAACACTTACAGCGTGTTATGGACGATGGAAATGCTTGGTTTTGATCCCTACAGCTTCACAGGATATCAGGCAAGAGTGCTACGTTTTGCTTTTGGTCTGAATTGGCCTCCAAGGTTGTTTTTGATCTCACACTTTTCAAGTTTTTCACCAAATTGGTATGGCCGTTTCTGCAAGGTTTTATGCGTTTTTTAGTGTGTGCAGAATTTTTTTATCTATTCTTCACTCGTGTTTGATTTGTGAGGCTTGCTTGTATATAATGGAATGAATTAGGTCAACATTTGTGTATCAAATCTTGGTCCATTATGATGAAGAGATTTGATTTGATTTCTTCATAAAGACTTGCCATATTTGATCCAATCATGCGTTTTTGCCAGCTTGCTCTGAGTTGTTTTGGCATCCAATATGATGGAAATCAAAAGCTGACTTGCCCCTTCTAATTTGATCTCTTCGATTGCTTCAAAGTCCAATTCGAATATATTTAGAACATTCCCTATTAGACAACTTCGCCCAGCCCTTGGCCTTGTGATGAGTCTGAGTTCTGATTCGAAGTGTCCAGAACTTCCTTCATCAGAGCATCTTAGATCAAGAGAAACTCTGCACTGAAATGCCCTTCAAAGGTCATTTCATTCTGATGTTCTGATTGAGGTAAAGTATGAAGTTCCAGTCGAAGGACCCTCTGAAGTACTAGTCGAAGAATTGTGAAATTGACTTGATCGAAGGGGTCCAGCGCTCAATCGAAAACTTGCACACCAAAGCTTGATCGAAGGAGGTCCAGCGCTCAATCGAAGACTTGCAGACTAAAGCTTGATCGAAGGAGGTCCAGCGCTCAATCGAAGACTTGCAGACCAAAGCTTGATCGAAGGGTTCCAAACACCTAATCGAAGCTTACTAATCAGAGCCTGATCGAAGAGTGCCAAATGCCCAATCGAAGACTGGTGAACCAAGCCTGATCGAAGAGTGCCAAATGCCCAATCGAAGACTGGTGAACTAAGCTTGATCGAAGAGTGCCAACTGCCCAATCGAAGACTGGTGAACCAAGCCTGATCGAAGGATTTTGGATGCCCAATCGAAGACTTTTCCCAGATGCCAATCGAAAGACACTTTGTTCACCTTCAAAAAAAACTTTATTTTCCTTAGGAAAGGGTTTGTGACCAACCATGTAAGGGAAGACCTTTGAAAACATGAGAGGGAAAATTTTGGGGTACAACAGTTGCCCCTGTTCAATTTTCTTAAACCTAAGGATGTAGATTGGCTTGCGTGCCTTTCGTGATCCGAAGGTGGAAGATAATTGAACACTAGAGTGCCCAGAAATTTGCACTCACATGGTGTAGTATCAGCATTGTGATGTCGGGAATGGGCTTACAGATGCCATTTGGAGATTGTTGGTAGGAGGATGGGCTTATAGATGCCATCTGCAGGAGTGTCGATCGCATAAGAGATTCCTTAGAGAGAACTTGCATACTTGAGAAAAAAAGATGGTCTTCCTGGCTTGTTACAGGTGTTAATCTACAATCTCTTTGTGTAGATGGTTTTCCTGGCTTGTTATAGGTATTAATCTACAATCAGTCATCCACAGATATTTTTCCTGGCTTGTTACAGGTATTAAACTGGGACTTGAAAAGGTTGGTCGGGGAGATAGCTGTCATGGCCGGTTTCAGGTATTAATCTCTGACCTGAGAAAGAAAGATGGTCTTCTTGGCTTGTTACAGGTATTAACCTTCAATCTCTTCATGTAGATAATTCTCCTGGCTTGTTACAGGTATTAACCTACAATCAGACGTCCACAGATATTTTCCTGGCTTGCTACAGGTATTCAACTGGGACTTGGAAAGGTTGGTCGATGAGAAAGTTGTCCTGGCTGGTTTCAGGTGTTAATCTCTGACCTGAGAAAGAAAGATAGTCTTCCTGGCTTGTTACAGGTATTAATCTTCAATCTCTTTATGTAGATGATTTTCCTGGCTTGTTACAGGTATTAACCTACAATCAGTCGTCCACAAATATTTTTCCTGGCTTATTACAGGTATTAAACTGGGACTTGAAAAGGTTGGTCGAGGAGATAGTTGTCCTGGCTGGTTTCAGGTGTTAATCTCTGACCTGAGAAAGAAAGATAGTCTTCCTGGCTTGTTACAGGTGTTAATCTTCAATCTCTTCATGTAGATAATTCTCCTAGCTTGTTACAGGTATTGATCTACAATCAGTCGTCCACAAATATTTTCCTGGCTTGCTACAGGTATTCAACTGGGACTTGGAAAGGTTGGTCGATGAGAAAGTTGTCCTGGCTGGTTTCAGGTGTTAATCTCTGACCTGAGAAAGAAAGATAGTCTTCTTGGCTTGTTACAGGTATTAATCTCCAATCTCTTTATGTAGATAATTTTCCTGGCTTGTTACAGGTATTAACCTACAATCAGTCGTCCACAGATATTTTTCCTGGCTTGTTACAGGTATTAAACTGGGACTTGAAAAGGTTGATGGTAGAGTCTTGCTGGAGATGGGCTTAAAGATGTCATCCAAGAATGTTTGTTGACCCGCAATGCTGTAGGCCAAAAGAATGAGTATCAAAATGGTATTCGTGCCTGGAATGCCATTGAACTGTATCGGGGACTGAGAAGGAACCTGGATAAGGTTACTTCATGATGAGTCCATGTAAAACTTCATCTGGAAAGGAGGAACCTGTGTAGGGTTTCCTTATGACGAGTCCGTGTAAAACTTCATTTGGAAAGGAGGAACCTGTGTAGGGTTGCCTGATGACGAGTCCGTGTAAAACTGCATCTGGAATGGAGGAACCTGGGTAAGGTTACTTTGTGATAAGTTCGTGTGAAACTTCTGGAGGAACCTGGGTAAGGTTACTTTGTGATAAGTTCGTGTGAAACTTCTGGAGGAACCTGGGTAAGGTTACTTTGTGATAAGTTCGTGTAAAACTTCATTCAAAAATATATGATAAAGGACCCGTGTAGGATTTTTCAGGATAGACCCGTGTGAAGCTGCATTTAGGAGAAACCCGTGTAAGATTTCTTCATGACGAACCCGTGTAGAGCTGAATTTGATCGTGCAGATAATTACTCTGTTTAGTTTCTGGAGTAAATCTTGAACTTGCTGGAAGTTGTTGACGATAACCATCTTTCCTGAAAAGGTACATGATTAATCGTATATGATGCATGACATGCATTGTATGATGATGCTCTCAAAATAAATGAGATTATGTTGTATGCAATATGTATGCGCATGTCATGATGTATGAACATGAAATTCTATCGTGGTATGTCTGAGTTTGGGAAAATAAATCTCTGACTGTTGTTGGAGAATAAAGAGTTTCACTCGCTGGAGATAACGACCGAAGATGATTGGGAGAATAATCTTGCAGGAGAGAATAACTCCGTTGGGGAATGGACTGACGAGGAAATGACTCTATGGGGAGTATATACTCTGCTAGAAGATCTGCTGATTTGGAGAAATAAAACTCAGTTGGGGATGAATTACTGTTGCTGGTGATAGTGAACCCTGTTGGGGATTGGATTTCTGTCTATGAAAGGAATGGACTCCGCTGGGGATAAAAAGAACTTTGTTGGGGATGAACTTTCATTTGCAACTTGCTGAGGATAACCCGGTTAGACTCTTGTGAGGATAATCTCTGAATTTGGCTGAGGAGACTTATTTGTGCTTCGCAGGGGACAAGCTTCCAGAGTCTACTGGGGAAGAGGAGTTGTGGTCCTTTGATTTGTAGTAGTCGGAGAGGCAACCCAAGCTGGGGAATCCTGGTGTTGTTGGGGAAATAAACCCTGTCGTCAGTCCGCTAGAGAGGTGACATCTTCGTTGGGAAAGTCCTCGAGGATTCTTGAGGTTGATTCAGCTGGGGAAAGGGGTCAGAGATTAAACCCTTGCTGGGAGTCACCCTATGAGAAGGATTTTGGGGAGATTTGTCATTGCCCCTAGTAGCAAGTGTTTATGGCACTGCCCGGAAATGTTTAATTGTACGTAGCCCTTCACTGAGATTGATGTTCAATGCCCCAAGTGACGGAGATGGAGACTTGCCCCTGGTTACACTGCACTTCTTCAGAGATTTCCTGGAATCTTGACTAGACTGTCCCAGGTGTGCTGGATAGTGACATGTCAAGTCCCCTTGTTGATAGGAGATTTGTCAATGGAAGTGTCGTCCTTTTTGAAGTGATTTTGTTCACTGAGAGGGCTTTCGTTCATCGGATATTCGTTGTGTGAATTTCTACGCTGTCAAACAAATAACCAAATGCAAACAATGATATTCAAATAATGCAAAGTTTATGCTTGTCTTGAAGTTTTGAAAAATGCGTTTTTTAGCAGAAAACTCTTTATAAGACAAATTCAACACAAGATTTAGGGCAAAGCCTTACAGGAGTCAGGATACCTTTTGTAACAGTATGCTTTTGAACTAACCCATTTCAGTTAGGACTTTTGAAGCGTTGTAACGTGGCTTGGTTCACGGTTTAAGAAACAAAGGATAAAGGCTCAAAGTATATTTGTACTCACCCGCTCTTCGTGATATTCTTCAATCCTAAACTCAATTAATTGTGCATTTGAACTCCAAATGAGTCTGGAACGACGTTTTTGGTGATGGTTCACACAAGTTGAATTTGTTGGAAGGCAGTCATTTTTGCAACATTTTTCATGTTGTTGAGGATTTTTAGCGACCTCGTTCTTTTGATTTGTTATCCCTAACTTTTGCCTGACTGTTTCTGTTTTCGAGATTACAGTCAGCGGGATGCCCCAACTTTCTTAAGCCTCCTTTATAGGTTTTGGCTCAGTGGGCTTTTTTTTTCTTTTGAGAGATTGACTGCCTGTGAGATAAGGAACCACCACTGTCTTTTGATTCCAGAGGAATGCTTTTGATGTCGTTCGTTGTATTATGAACTGGGAGTTTTTGCGACTTCAATGCGCATCTTTTGAATTAACTGAGAGACTACCCTGCCCCAGGTTTAAATTAAAGGTTTCAATTTGTGTTTAAAACAGAAAACTTCTACTTCTCTGGCTCGAAGGGGTTGACTAGGGATTATCTTCCTTATAACTCCAGTTTTTAGGATTTAAAGGAAATGCCTGTACATCGTCAGCAAGGTCTGTCCAAAAGCATACTGTATGAGATTATGGCATTGTTTCATCATCCTCCCTCTAAAGGCTTGTAACTTTTAGCAAGAGTTGAATGTCATAAAAAAGCATAGTTTAAATGTAATGAAAGGATGAATTCAAGACAAACATATGCAATGCATTAATGAAACAGAGTTTTACATTAATAGATAATTGTTTGAATAACAAAAGAAATTACAACTTGAAAATTCAGATGAAACAAAGACATTCTCAATGATTTGGCGTAGGATCAGTGATCAAACTTGATCTCCTTGGCATCAATCAAGTCTTGAATCTTGTTCTTCAAACTCTAACAGTCGTCGGTGTCATGTCTAGGACTGTCAGAATGGTAGGCACATCTCACACTCGGGTTATACTTAGAAGAGGAAGTATCAGGATTTTGAGGAGGATCCTTTAGCGTGATTAGTATACTGCCTTTCTTGATATCTTACCCTACGCCTATTGCTCTGTCTTTGTTGAACAGGCGTGGTATCGGAGATCAGGGTTGCCCCTACATGTTGATCATGACGACTCTTTTGACCAGTCACTGCATTGGACTCTTTCTTCTTATTAAAAGGTTTTTTCTGATCATCAGAAGGTGTTTCTTCTTGAATCTTCCCACTTCTGATGCCAGCTTTGACCCTTTCGCCGGTCAGTATTAGCTCGGTGAATCCGGCTGAAGAGCTTCCGATCAAGTGTTGGAAATAGGGACCAGACAAAGTCCCAAGAAACATATCCACAAACTCCCTATCAGACAGAGGGGGTTGGACTCTTCCAGCAAGATCTCTCCACTTCTGAGCGTAGTCCTTAAAGCCTTCTCCTGTACCCATAGACATACCCTGAAGCTGAGTACGCGTGGGAGCAAGGTCGGCATTATACTGGTATTGCATGTAAAAAGCAGCAGCAAGGTCCTCCCAGTTGCGGATATTAGCTCCTTCCAGTTGACAGAACCAATCAAGTTAAGTCCCTGACAGACTATCTTGAAAGAAATGAACTCAGAGATTTCTATCAGCAGTATAGGGTTGAATCTTCCTCACATATGACCGGAGGTGTAGCTTTGGACAGGAAGCTCCGTCATACTTGGCAAAGGCAGATGCCTTGAATTTATGGGGAATCACCACCCCAGATGATAGACCCAGATCTCCGAAGTCCAGACCGGGCACCTTCTGTATTTCCATAACGCTCAAACGGTCTTCCAGTTGTTTGTATTTATCCTCAGCAGGAGGATACTATTCTTCGTCATGGTTCGTCTCGTTGTCGGTGACTTCAGGGCTAGGAGACCTCCTTTCTTGTGGACTGTCTTTCCCTCCAGATGAGGTGGTCAGGTCAACTTCATTCTGCAGCCCGTTTCCAAACCTGCGTCCAGTGTTGAACAGGATGGTCCTCTTTTTCTTCTTCTTCCTCTCTTTCAGAATCAGGGTCTTCAGGTCCTGCTGACCCTTAGCTAGGCTCATGACCAACTCTTGAAATTGGGAATTCTGGGCCTGGAGGGCCTTGATAGCTTGCTCAATGGAAGGTTCAGTAGACATGATGATTGCTGAAATAAACAGCGAAGAAGATAAGAGACCTGTACTGAGAGACATGTTATGCAATGATATGTATGATATATGTATGCAATGTTTTCAAGGATCTCGCGGGGTAAACAAGAAACTGTTAGAATCTGAATCTGGTAGCTTGATTGAAGGAACTTCATGTTGCTGAGAGTCCTTCTTCAAGAGTCAAGCTCACCATATCGAGTGGGTCATAGCCACTGACTCAAGTTATCGTGCTTGGATTTCTAGACAACCTTGGCTAGAGGAAAATAAATCCCCTTTGCCCCTTGCTGGACAATTGATTTATCATAACCTGCATCACAAGCCCTTGAGATCCTTGAAATGGTTAAGGAAAATGCTATGGTATGATGTTATGATGTGTATGATATGCGTTTAAGCAAAAGTGTGAGGTGATGTAAGTTAGCCCTGCAATAAATCCAGATTAAGGACTGTAAACAAAACCTGCAAGGAACCCATGCTGTCAGATAACAAGAATGTGCAAGTAGTTCAAGTTTGAAGGCACACAAGTCACGCATATAGCCTTAAGTTTAGGCTGGCATGGAGTTTAGGCATTACCCTCTTTCAGTTTAGTTGGTTAAGACCTGTCCTAAAAATAGTAACCGGGTTCTAGAGGATCTCAGTATCACTGACTACCCTCAATCGGTCATAATTCCAGTTTAACAACCTTTTCTTGCAGCCGGAATCATCGCGCGAGTTTAGTCTCAATGAGTGTAACATACTGCTACTGTTCTATGGCCAAGTTGGTCAATTTAAGGTTCTAAGGTCAGTTGGTTCTTAATGACTCCTTAGAAGACCCATATTCTCCTCGTTCCAACACAAGGGATATCAGTACAGACCAAGGTGTCACACCAACGTAGCTACTGCTTCATCCGTGTCGGTCTACGCCGGACAGATCCCTCACAGTTTATTGCTACTTACCTAAACAGGGTACCCTTAGATCCGGGTTAGGATCTATAGAACTTCAATACAAGCCCACAAAATTAAAGCATACAAAGCATACAATTGAAAACATAAGTGATCTAATCCTAAGGTACACCTCACTTATAAGAACTCCCCAGCAGAGTCGCCAGTTCTGTGATCGGTGGTGTGATCGGTGGATTTAGAACTGACTGTTTAATGCTGGTTTCGCGAAATGTCGCGGAAGCAAGAGTCGCCACCGTCTTTTATTTTCTCCAACATGGACAGGACAAAAGCACAGCAAAATTCCTTTTCGAGATGTTTCTCGGTTCGGGAGGTAAATTTATAGAAAGGGAAGGTGTTAGCACCCTTTCTATCCATGGTTATCCATGGGCTCTTAGATACTTGCTCATTTGTGTTTTCAAAATGTTTGTTTGCTTTTCAAGTGTGAGTAGGTTTGAAAAAGTTTCGTTTAAAGATTTCGGAATAACTCTCGTATCAGTCCTCAAGAGTGTTTGAAAAATTGTTTTGAAAGCTTTTTGAAAGTGTCGGTGTGAAAAGAGTTTTTTGTTTGTTTTTGAAAAGAGAGCAAGTATCTATGAGTCATCTACCTACCCTAAGGAATTAGGCTGTGTAAATGTCCTTAAGGTAGTGCCCTCCCACCATTGAGAGATAGGTAGCACCACCATTGGAGGTGTTCGGGTCAATTCGATTGTTAGGGACAGTGTGGTCACCAGAGCAACAGTAGGACACCTTAGAAGCTACCCTTATGCCCTTGATCCTTTTTTAATCCGAGGTAACCGTTTCGAGGCAACTGGATCATGGACATAAGGACTTACTAAAATGTCCTATACTCGACGACCACGTTTCGAAGGCAAGGCAACAGGTGAGGCGTACCCTAGAAGTGGTGTGTGAATTTGTGTGTTATTTTCATGTCAATATTTATCTTTGATCAGGGCATTTGTGAGCTACGAGTTATTTTTAATTAGCCATACATTCTTTCATGCAATTAGAATTTAGAAGTGCGGAAATTTAAATGCGGAAAGATAAGTCTTACGCTATTACAAGGCGCGGGTCTATACATCGCCAAATTACAAAGACCCGTTTGATAAAAATGCGGAAAGTAAAAGACCTAATTACTATTACAAGCCTTGAGCAGTTACATAATATTCGAAAGAAAATAAATGCGCGAAAAAGAAAATTAGGACGTCCGAGGGTTTTGACCCTTTTGAAATTAAGTTGAATTAAAAGCTAATTAATTATTTAATTAAGAAAAGAAATTGTTTTTATGTTTTTGTATTTATGAAAATAAAGAAAATTAAAAATCAAGAGAAACCCTAATTTTAAATTATTTTAGTTATTAAGAAAATATTAAAGTTTAACCTAATTTACTAGTTAATTAATGTACATGTTTATTTACAAAAATATTTAATAATTAATAATAATAATGAGAAAAAATTATTTATTAAAAAAAAGATGAAAAGGTCAAAAACCCTAATTCTACTTATTTTATTTATTAAGAAAAAAAAATTAAAGTTTGAAACCTAAATTAAACTAAATTAATGGTTAGAGTATTTACAAAATAAATTTTAATGGTGAATTTAATATTAATAAAGAATAAACATTTTTTAGTTTCTGATTTATTATTATGAAAATTATTTTAGGTGAATTAAATAAAACAATTAAAACAATTAAAACAAATTAAAACAAAAAAAGAAAAGAAAGGGAAATTAAAAAATAGAATACAAACATTGGGGGGTGTCTGGCCCATTTTGGAGGTTTTTTGGAAGCAATTTTGGCCCATCAAGATAAGGCCTGTTTGACTTTCTGCGCCTGCGTGTGGGATGGTTGACTGAGTGTACCATGGACCTCATCCTGCAACCTTCAGATTGGACCTTGAAGCCACTTGTCAGGCCTTAGGATATGCGTGTATGGTGAACCTTTGGTTGAATGCTGCATAGGAATACATTGAGACAAAATTTATGAATTAAGTGGGGGGACCTGGGAATCGAACCCAGGTCCCAATACCTGCAGGACAACTCATCCACCAACTGAGCTAACGCGTGCATTTGTTATTTGGATAGATAAAAAACATAACACACAAAAACGTTGGATAGTAATATAAGACAAAAAATCACGCGCCAGATTTGAACCACCCTATAGCATCAGGCCACGTCCTTCGTCTTCCTTGTTTTTCCTGCAAATAGAAGACAAATAGCGGGGGTTTTAAACCCCCACAAACTGCAATTCATGAAAATAGCGATTACGCCTATGGATCAAAGAAATTGGGCGCGAGGTATTGGTTCAATTTGTATGGAGCTCCTGAATTCAATGGCATAGGTCTCAAGGCCCAATTTTTCCTCTACATGAAAGCCCTATTCTGAAGCTTTGGAAAACCTAATTTTCGTCCATGGCATATCTGGCTACAAGCAGTGTTAGTGCAATTAAACATTACCACTCGCTTCAGAACATCATTGTTAGTGTAAACAACAAATAAAACACATGAATAATGCATGGAAATCAAAAATCAATTATGGACATATTCATGAAAAGTGTGACTCTGTTCTACCAATTCTTGGAGTGTGGAAGCGTGTTCTTGATTGCAATCAATTCCTGGAAGGTCCAGCAACGCAATGGAATACTTGTTATGCTTTGAAACGCCCTGCAAATATGATTTCAGATTCCAAAAATTTGATGAAAAGTTACAATTTGGTTATGCCTTTCTGAGCAGTTTTTCGTGTGTATTTGCATTAGGTTAGGTTATGCCTTTGTATCTGAATGGAATTAGGTCAAGAACCAAGCCCATATATCCATCAATTAATGTTTTGAAGATTTGATTTTCAACATATCTTTTTCAATCTTTTTGCCATGAAACCCTTGCCAATTGTGGAAGATATTGCCTTGTTGAACATGAAACGACTTGCCACCTTGCCCTAGTTTGATTTGCTGCACAAAAATATTTGAAAAAGCATGATTTGATATTTTTCTCATATTTAAATCTAATAAAATGAATTAATATGAATAAAAATTCAATTAATTAATTAAAAATAAGAAAATAAATCCCTTTGAGCTTAATGGGTCGTGCATATGCTTTGGGTAATGATTCAATGAAGAATTTGAGGCCCATTAGCAATTTTGAAGATATTGAAGCAAAGTTGACTTTTCAAACTTCCCAAAAATTTCCCAACTTCTCCAAGGCATATCTTGCTCAATTTTGAAGCTATGATCATGTTCTTGGACATTTTGGAAAGGTCTTGAAGTCCTCTAACCAATTCCTTTGGTCCCATGTAATTTGGATTTACCAATCTCAAGTTATGGTCTTTGACTTAAAGTGCCTTTTTATTGACTTTTGAAAATGACCTATAATGTTGAAATTGATAACTTTTTGGGAGAGCATTTCTTGGACTTGAAGTGTGAAGATGAGTTGTAGGAAATGTCATTCTCTTCAAAATGAGCTTTGGATGGGATTTTTCTGATAAACCATGTGGAAGTTATGCCTTGGTCAATTTGCAGTTGACTTTTCAACTGTCCAAAAGTAGAAACTTTTGCATCTTGAGACTTTTTGAGCCATGCTTTGAGAAATCATGATCAAGGATTGATCAAATGATGTTTGTGGCTTCAAAATAAGATGTTGACCAAAATTTTTGACTTTTGACTGTCAAATGACCATTTTGCCCCTGCAGTTGACTGTGGAGCAATTAGGTTTTTTGACTGTGCAATTTGATGCTGTGAGTCTTGAAATTTGACATATGGATGCTTGACAATATATATAGGCATGTGGGACTTGATTGGACCCTTGGAAACCTCATTTTCTTTGCCAGAACCCAAACCCTAATTTTGACTGTGTTAGGAGGCCATTGGACTGTGCAACCCTTGAGAGATTTTGAACCATCTGGAGATTGATCTTGGCAAATCTTGAAGAATATGGGAGGGCAAATTTTGGGGTACAACAGTTGCCCCTGTTCAATCTTCTTAGACCGGAGGATGTAGATTGGCTGGCGTGCCTTTCGTAATCCGAAGGTGGAAGATGATTGAACACTAGAGTGCCCAGAAATTTGCACTCACATAGTAGAATGTCAGCAGTATGATAATGGGAATGGGCTTACAGATGCCATTTGGAGATTGATGGATAGGAGGACGGGCTTATAGATGCCATCTGGAAGTGTGACAGAACCTTGTCGGGAATGGGCTTATAGATGCCATTTGGAGACTGTTGGTATGTGGATGGGCTTATAGATGCCATCGGGAGGTTGTCGATCGCGTAAGAGATTCCTTAGCGAGAACTTGCGTACTTGAGAAAGAAAGATAATTACCTGGCCTGTTACAGGAGTTGATCTTCAAACTCTTTATGTAGATGTGCCCTGGCTGGATACAAGAATCGAATCTTTAAACTCTTCAGACGTGCCCTGGCAGGATACAGGAATCGAGTCCGGAGAATATAGTCGTCAACAGATACACCCTGGAGAGATACAGGAATCGGATCTTTGAACTCTTCAGACGTGCCTTGGCAGGATATAGAAATCGAGTCTAGAATATAGTCGTCAACAGATACACCCTGGCAAGATACAAGAATCAGATCTTCGAACTCTTCAGACGTGCCCTGGCAAGATACAGGAATCGAGTCTGGAATTAGTCGTCAACAGATACACCTTGGCAAGATACAGGAATCGGATCTTCGAACTCTTTAGACGTGCCCTGGCAAGATACAGGAATCGAGTCTGGAATTAGTCGTCAACAGATACACCCTGGCAAGATACAGGAATCGGATCTTCGAACTCTTCAGACGTGCCCTGGCAGGATACAGGAATCGAGTCTGGAATTAGTCGTCAACAGATACACCCTGGAAAGATACAGGAATCAGATCTTCGAACTCTTCAGACGTGCCCTGGCAGGATACAGGAATCGAGTCTGGAATAGTCGTCAACAGATACACCCTGGCGAGATACAGGAATCGGATCTTCGAACTCTTCAGACGTGCCCTGGCAGGATACAGGAATCGAGTCTGGAATTAGTCGTCAACAGATACACCATGGCAAGATACAGGAATCGGATCTTCGAACTCTTCAGACGTGCCCTAGAAGGATACATGAATCGAGTCTGGAATAGTCGTCAACAGATACACCCTGGCAAGATACAGGAATCGGATCTGGAATCACGACTATTGATAGTAATTATCTTCGTATTAACCTTGGTCCTGAAAAGACAATATGTTAGTTGTATGCAATGTCATGATGTATGACATGCGTGGTGTTTTCAGAATAAATGAGATTGTATGTTCATGATGCGTATGTGCATGCTATAATGTATGAAGATGTGATGTTCATGAATGTATTTTCGTCTAGGAAAACAAATCCTTGACGGGTGCCGGGAAGTTAAATCCTGGGCTGATGTTGAAGAATAGTGTTCTCGTTTCCGCTGAGGATGATAGTTGCAAGAATAGACCATAAGGAGAAGATGACTTCGTTGGGGAATAAACTTGGCGAATAGATTACTCTGCGGGGAGATAACTCTGTGGGGAAAGAGAGGTACTTTACTGAGATTTGATGATAACTCTGCTGGGAATACCATTGATCTGTTTTGTTGGAAGATGAACTCCGCTGGGGAATAGGAAGACTTCGTCGGGGACGATCTTTCCGTGGCAATTGGCTGAGGATAACCCAGTTATATCCTGGTGGGGAAATAACCTTTGAATAAAGTCGGGGAGATGCGTATGTACTCTACAGGTGATAAGCTTCCAGAATCTACTGGGGATAAGCTTCCAGAATCTGCTGGGGAGATTGATTGAATTCTCCTGGGGAGACTTTTGGACTGTACTGGGGAAGTGGCTCCACTGGGTGTCTGGTATACCGCCGGGGAACAATCTTAGATCAAGATTGCCGGGGATGCTTGTTAGGAATGTTTGTATACTCCGCTGGGGAATGTTGAGATCTTATGGGGATATCCAACTTCCTTAGGGTTGACAGTAGCCTAACTCTGCTTGGGGAGAGTGCTGCTGATTTGCTGGAGATATTGTTCCTTGTCGGGCTGATTGGAGACCAACTGCTTGGGAGAGAATTGTTGAATCTTGACTCACTCTCTGGGGAATTAAGATATCTTAGTTGCATTCTTCAGCCGAACTTACCTTGGTACCTTGGTGGATAGAGCAATTAGATCGCTTTAGACAACTCATTATTGCCCCTGTTTCTAATGTTACCTGTAATTAATCCTTTGTTTCGTATGCAAACATTTATGAGTTAGCAATTAGTGTCAAATGCATATATCACAAATTGAACCTTGGACGTTCTTCGCAAAACAAAACAAAAAAAGGAAAAACAACTGGCAATTTGTCTGAAAAGTGAATTTGTATTGATTTTTGAATTTTCCTGTAAATAAGCGTTTATGTACAAGAGGCTGACGTCCTAGTAAGAGAACGTCGCCGAACAACAGAGTTTATACAATTTGTACAAGGAAAACAAAACAGCTGTGTGAAAAGAATAATCCCACTGGGTTTCAACTCTGCTATCACCTTTATATCTTCGAGCGTCTCATCACTTTGCTGCTCGGTTGAAAATGAAGCTGATTGATCGATGCCGTTTGAACTTGATAGTCGATACCGAATTCTGGATGCAAGGTGATCCAATGAGACATAGTATTACGCTTTAATCCCTAACTTTTACCTGGACCGCCCTTTCGGGTTTTCAGTCCACCGGGATACCCATTTTTGCCCAAGCCGCCTTTTCAGGTTTTCGACTTGCCGGGTGTACAGATTTTTTCATTTCATCCCTCATTTTGCCCGAACCCTTTTGGTTCCCCGGGAAGCCCTAATTTTTGCCTAGGTATGTCAACCTAGCGGGTCTTTTATCATGCGTAGTATCTTTTTATTATGTCTGCATTGGCGGGGTGAGGAAGTTCGTCACCATCCATGGTGGTTAGAATCATGGCTCCTCCTGAGAACACATGTTTAACCACAAATGGCCCTTCGTATGTAGGGGTCCTTTTGCCCCTGGGATCACTCTGAGGAAGAATGATGCGCTTGATTACCAGGTCCCCAACTTGATACTTTTGTGGTCTGACTTTCTTATTAAATGCCCTGATCATCCGTTTTTGGTACGTCTGACCATGACAAATAGCAGTGAGTCTCTTTTCGTCAATTAGATTTAATTGATCAAGTCGAGTCTGGATCCAGTCATCTTCGCTTAAATCTGCATCCTTCATTATCCGGAGAGAGGGTATCTGGACTTCAATCGGCAAGACTGCCTCCATGCCGTAGACCAAGGAAAAAGGAGTTGCCCCGGTTGACGTTCTTGCTGAGGTACGGTACCCATGAAGAGAAAACGGTAACATCTCGTGCCAATCTTTGTAGGTCACTGTCATCTTCTGCACAATTTTCTTGATATTCTTATTAGCTGCTTCTACAGCCCCATTCATCTTTGGTCGGTAGGGAGAAGAGTTATGGTGTTGTATCTTGAATTGCTCGCAGAGCTCAGTGATCATCTTGTTATTAAGATTGGTACCATTGTCCGTAATGATCCTTTCTGGGACGCCGTATCGACAGATAAGGTTGTGACGAATGAACCGTGCCACAACGTTCTTGGTTACCGTAGCGTAGGAAGCTGCTTCCACCCACTTTGTAAAGTAATCAATCGCCACCAGGATGAAGCGATGCCCGTTGGATGCCGTAGGTTTAATCTCACCAATCATATCAATGCCCCACATTGCAAAAGGCCAAGGTGCAGTCAAGACATTCAGAGGAACTGGAGGAACGTGCACCTTATCAGCGTATATCTGGCACTTGTGACACGTCCGAGAATGTTGGTAGCAGTCGGCTTCCATTGTGGACCAGAAATATCCTGCCCGAAGGATTTTCTTTGCCATAGTGTGTCCACTGGAATGTGTTCCGAAGGTACCTTCATGCAGCTCTGCCATGATCCTTTCTGCTTCAGTCTTATCCACACAACGCAGTAAGGTCGAATCATGGTTTTGCTTGTATAGAATGCCATTGCTGAGGAAGAACTTCGCTGCGAACCTTCTCAGAAACTTTTTATCATTGATGGATGCACCTTCAGGGTATTCTTGAGCTTCCAGATACCTCTTCACCTCATGATACCAGGGTTTTTCAGTTACTACCTCAGCCTCAAGATCACAACAGTATGCAGGTTCGTCCAGTTTCCAGATAATGATTCGGGGAGCCTCATTGTCCCACTTGACTTTGAACATAGAAGACATCGTAGCTAACGCGTCCGCCAACTGATTCTCCTCTCTTGGGAAATGTTCAAAAGTTATCTCTGTGAAATGGGGGATCAATGTCAACACACATTCTTTGTAAGGGATAAGGTTCGGATGTTTCGTATCCCACTCGCCTTTGATCTGATTGATCACGAGAGCGGAATCTCCGAACACACTCAGAAACTTGATCCTTAAGTCGATCGCAGCTTGAAGACCCATGATGCATGCCTCATACTCCGCCATGTTGTTGGTGCAGTTGAAACATAGCCGGGCAGTAAGTGGAGTATGAGTGTCTTTGGGAGATATGATCACAGCGCCGATACCGTTACCCAAAGCGTTGGAGGCTCCGTCAAAGTGCATAGACCATCGGGATCCTTCCTCAGGTCCTTCATCCGGTCCAGGTACTTCACAATCAGTCACTATCATGATGCTCTCGTCAGGAAATTCAAAGTTCATTGATTGGTAGTCATCCACTGCCTGGTGTGCCAAATGGTCTGCCAATACGCTTCCTTTGATGGCTTTCTGAGTTGTGTACTGGATGTCGTATTCTGTCAAGATCATCTGCCATCTTGCTATTCTCCCAGACAGAGCAGGCTTTTCGAATATGTACTCTATCAGATCCATTTTTGAAATCAACAAAGTAGTGTGAGTCAGCATATACTGTCTCAGCCGGCGAGCAGCCCATACTAAAGCGCAGCAAGTTTTCTCGAGCAGTGAGTATCGGGTCTCACAGTCGGTAAACTTTTTGCTAAGGTAATAAATAGCGTGCTCTTTTCGGCCAGACTCGTCATGCTGCCCCAGCACACACCCCATTGAGCTGTCAAGTACTGTCAAGTATAGTATTAGAGGTCTCCCTTCAACCGGTGGCATAAGAATGGGTGGTTCTTAGAGATACTCTTTTATTCTGTCAAAAGCGGCCTGACATTCATCATTCCAACGTACTACCTGATCTTTCTTCAGCAGCTTGAAGATTGGTTCACAGGTAGCAGTTAGGTGGGAGATGAATCGAGCAATGTAATTCAGACGTCCTAGAAAGCCTCTGACTTCTTTCTCTGTCTTGGGAACTGGCATCTCTTGTATGGCCTTAACCTTGGCAGGGTCCACTTGAATACCTTTGTCGCTCACGACAAAGCCTAGCAACTTTCCAGATCTCACCCTAAAGGTGCACTTGTTTGGGTTCAACCTCAGCTTGTACAACTTCAGACGGTCAAACAGCTTTTGCAGATGGTCAAGGTGTTCCTCCTCAGTTTGAGACCTTGCAATCATATCGTCGACATACACTTCAATCTCATGGTGGATCATGTCATGAAATAAAGCGACCATGGCACGTTGGTAGGTTGCCCCAGCATTTTTCAACCCAAAAGGCATGACCTTGTAGCAGAAGGTGCCCCACTGAGTAACGAAGGTAGTCTTTTCCATATCTTCAGGAGCCATCTTGATCTGATTATACCCCGAAAAACCATCCATGAAGGAGAACACTTTGTGTTGAGCTGTATTGTCAACCAGAACATCAATGTGAGGTAGGGGGAAGTCATCCTTGGGGCTGGCCCTGTTCAGATCCCTGTAATCGACACACATTATGACCTTACCATCTTTCTTTGGCACCAGAACCACGTTGGCAACCCACTGAGGGTAAGAAGTCACAGCTAGAAACCCGGCATCGAATTGCTTCATAACCTCAGCTTTGATCTTTTTGGACATCTCTGGACGCATACAGCGGACCTTTTGCTTAATCAGAGGGCATTCTTCCTTGGTAGGCAAGTGATGGACCACAATGTCGGTATCCAACCCAGGCATGTCTTCGTAGGACCAGGCAAAGATCTCCACATAATCATGCAACATCTGAACCAACCGTTGTTTCACGCTGAGCTCTAGATTGGCACCAATCTTAACTTCCTTTCTATCTGTCTCAGTACCCAGATTTACCGTTTCCACTGGCTCTTCATGTGGCTGAATGGCCCTCTCTTCCTGGAGTAGCAGTCTTGTAAGCTCGCCAGGCACTTCGCAATCATCTTCACCTTCGTCTTCGGCTAAGTTGATCGGATTTTCGAAGTCATAACTGGCAGTAGCAGAGTCGTTACCAGTGAGATCCAGAGTGGATTGAAACCTGTATGAGTGAGTGTGTGTAAATATAGCTGTTTTACAATATATAAAGAAAGAAAGAAAGAAAGGGAGCACAAGATTTGAAATGCGAAAAACGTCCAATGTCTTTATTCATGATATATAGAAATGACAGTTAATAAGCCCTCACAAATGAAGCCACAGTGCCCCGGGTAAGACACCGGGCCATAAAGTTTCAATTTATTGTTTATTACAAATTAAAAAACAAAGGAATTCATTACTGCGTAACAAAAGTAACAGGTATATGGTCTTTTGCAGTCCAATTGTTCAGTCCACCGCCGGTCGTCGGGTAGATCCAGCTATCAAACTTTGATTCCTCCGCATCGCTTTCAATAGCATTCACTCCCGGGTTGGTGATGATCACGGGAGGTCTTCCGATCCTTGCTTTGCGTACAGCCCTCTGAGACTCTGCAGTGAAACCCAGCCCAAACTTGTCAGTCTTAGGAGTAAAATCAGGGAGCCTGCCCCAGTTAGCACATTCACCTTTCTCAACTACAGCTCGGGCGTCCTTCAAGGAAGCCATCTTCAAAGGAAAGTCTTCTTCAACTACCGTCTCAGCTGACGCCAGTGTTGGAGGTACCTCTTCAAAATGTTGAAAGGGGGTTTCAATAAACTCCCCGTCCATCTCTATATACCGGAACGAGTTCAGATGACTAACCATGTATTCTTCCTCCCCCTGCATTGTAACAATCTTCCCTCTGACAGGGTATTTAAGCTTCTGGTGTAGAGTGGAGGTCACAGCCCCAGCTTTGTGAATCCAAGGTCGACCCAGCAAACAGGAATAGGATGGACGAATGTCCATCACATAGAACGTTGAGTCAAAGACTTGAGAACCAACACGAATCGGAATATCCACTTCACCATGTACCATCCTCTTCGACCCATCAAAGGCTCGGACCACGATGTTACTAGGCTTCAACTCTAGACCCTCACAATCCAGCCTGTCTAAGGCCTTCTTGGGCAATACATTCAGTGAAGAACCGGTGTCTACCAACACGTGTGCAAGAGTAGTGCCCTTGCATTCTATGGAGACATGCAGGGCATCATTGTGGTTCTTTCCCTTAGCGGTAAGATCAGCATCCGAGAAACCCAAACCATTGTCAGCGGTCAAGTTGGCCACACAGTCAGTAAATTGATCTGCAGATGTCTCTTGTGGCACATGGGCCGTCTTCAGAAATGAAATCAGGGCCTTGGCATGGGCCTCTGAGCACAGCAGCAATGATAGCATGGATGTCTTGGAGGGGGTATGCCCCAGCTGTTCAACGACATTGAAATCGCTTTTCTTAATGATCTTAAGGATTTCCTCCATCTCTTGCTGGGAGGCTTCAACATTCACAGTCTTTGGTGCCTCCGTCCGGGCAGGCTCATCATCAATCCCTTTGCCCCGAGTGCTAGATGACTCGGCAGCAGGGGTAGAAACTGGATCAGAAGTGGAAACAGGCGCACTTGCAGGCGTAATTATAAGAGGTCTTCGGATAACTGGTGGCGCAATGTCATGCGAGAAGAGCCTGCCACTGCGAGTAACTTTAGCGGGACCAATGATGTTACTGATACTGGTACCGGTGTTGAACTCCTGCTTTACTCCAAGTACATACACATCTGCCCCATAGTGCCATGGGACAGCCTTGTCAGACTTATAGGGGAGGGGCCCCGGAACTGTAATGATAATAGGTGCAACAGACATGATTTGGACTGGCTTCCTCGGGGGAGCCTTGGCAGGATTGTTGAAAATTGTGACGACAGATACTTCTTCAGTGGGCACAAAAGGAACAGCGGTCTTCTTGAACAAAATTTCTTTGCTATCCATCAGGCTTTGGATACCTGACTTTAGCAACGGACAACCAGTAGGGGAAACAGCACACAGAAGGCAACCCTTGCTGCAACCCGGAAATAAACCGGCCAGCAACAGGTTCCTCTTGACAGTCAATAGAGGGGTAACAACATCATTCACAGAAACTGCATACAAGTCTTCCTCAATAGCATTTACTCCATGTTAGGGCATAGGAGCAGTCACAACGTTTGGCCTTTCGGGCGCCTCAAATTGTATTTCCTTCGCATCAATAAGGTCTTGAACCTTATTTCTTAGGGCCCAACAATCATCAGTAGAGTGCCCCGGGCTATCAGAGTGATAAGCACAGCGGGCATTGGGATTATACTTCGGAGATGTAGTGTTTACCACCTTCGGAGCCTCTCTGACGGTTACCAAGTTGGTCAATAGCAATTGCGGCAAGATCTGTGACAAGGTCATACTAAGCCGAGTGTATTCTCTTCTAGGCCTCTCAGCCCTTGGTTGGTTAGGTTGCCGAGGAGCGGCGGCAGGCTTTGCAATTACCACCGCGTTGACAGCTTGGCGGCGTTCTGGTTTGTTTTGCCTCCTGGGGCCATACACAGCACTGGCTTCCTTCTTGAAAGGCTTTTTCTCAGAACTTGAGGACGCACCTTTCTGAATTTTCCCTGATTTCATGCCAGCTTCTATCCTTTCCCCACTCAGAATGAGATCTATGAACCCTGCAGACGAATTGCCAATGAGATTATTGAAGAACGGCCCGGATAGGGTCCCCAAGAACATGTCTACAAGTTCACGGTCGGTTAATGGTGGCTGCACCCTGCCAACCAGGTCCCTCCACTTCTGCGCATACTCTTTAAAACCTTCTCCCGATCCTAGCAACATACCCTGGAGTTGGGTACGTGTAGGAGCAAGGTCGGCATTATACTGATACTGCTTGTAAAAAGCAGTAGCCAATTCCTCCCAGTTACGAACCTTGGTTCCATCCAGCTGATAGAACCATTCGAGATGAGTCCCTGAAAGACTCTCCTGGAAGAAATGGATCCACAAGTTCTTGTCCACAGTATACGGCTGGATATTCCGCACATAAGACCTGAGATGTAGCTTAGGGCAGGACGCCCCGTCGTACTTTGCGAAAGATGGTGCTTTGAACTTGTGTGGGATGACCACACCAGAAGATAGACCCAAGTCTCCAAAATCCAAACCAGGCACTTATTGAATTTCCATGGCATTCAGGCGATCCTCTAACTGCTTGTACCTGTCTTCAGCTGGAGGATACTGCTCCTCATTAAAATCAGTCTCGTTGTCAGAGACCACCGGACTAGGAACCCTTCCCCCCTGGGGACTGCCTTTCCCTACAGAAGAACCAGCTTGATCAACCTCATTTTGCAGTGTGTTACCAAACCTCCGGCCCGTGTTGAATAGTACAATTCTCTTCTTTTTCTTCTTGACCAGCAGAGCCTTCAACTCCTCTTGACCTTGGGCCAGACTCATGATCAGCTCTTAGAATTGGGCGTTCTGAGCCTGAAGGGCCTTGATGGACTGCTCGGTAGATGATTCAGGGTTCATGATGCTAAAATAAACAGCGAAGATCATTAAGCAACCTGAAAAGAAGAGTACCTGTGATGCATATGATGAATGGAATGTGTGATCGGTGGATCTGGAACTGACTGTTTAACGCTGGTTCGCGAAATGTCGCGGAAGCAAGAGTCGCCACCGTCTTTTATTTTCTCCAAATGGAAAGGACAAAAGCACAGAAAAATTCCTTTAAAGAGATTGCTCTCGGTTCGGGAGGTAGATTATAGAAAGGGAAGGTGTTAGCACCCTTTCTATCCATGGTTATCCATGGGCTCTTAGATACTTGCTCAATGTGTTTTCAAATTGTTTGTTTGCTTTTCAATGTGGGTTTAAAAAGTTTCTTTTGAAAAATTTCAGTTCGACTCGTACGTCAGAGTGTTTGAAAAATTTGCTTTGAAAGCTTTTGAAAATGTGTTGGTGTGAAAAGTATTTTTGAATTTGTTTTGAGATTAGAGCAAGTATCCTTGAGAACCTACCTACCCTAAGGAATTCGTCTGTGTAGATGTCCTTTAAAGTAGTGCCATCCCACCATTGAGAGGTAGGTAGCACCACCGTTGGAGGTGTTCGGGTCAATTCGAGGGTTCGGGACATGGTGATCACCAGAGCAATGGGAAGACACCTTAGAAGCTACCCTCATGCCAGGTTCCCGGATCATGAGGACTTACTAAGACATCCTCTACTCAACGATCACCTTTCGAGGCAAGGCAACAGTGAGGCGTACCCTAGGGGTGGTGTGTGATTTGTGTGTCATGTTCATTTGCATTTATCTTGTTCATGTCAGGTGATCTACGCGTTTGTTTTTATTTTAGTCATTCATTCTTGCATGTAATTGTTAACAGTTAAAAAGTTGCGAGAAATGTAAAGTTCCTAAACTATTACAAAGGCGCGGGTCCACATCGCCAAAGTTAAACCGGACCCGATTTAGCGGAAAAATAAATAATGCGAGGAAATAAAGTGCGAAAAGTAAATTACATGGCTTTGGGATATTTACAAAATTATAATAAGCGATCATAAAATAAATGCGCAATTAAATGATTAATGACGGGCGTTGGACCCTTTTTGCAAATAATTAAAAATTAATGAGAATTAAAAATTAAATGATCAAATGTTTTTAGTATTTTGTGTTTTTTAGATTTAATGAGAAAAAGGAGAATTAATTAAAATTAAATTAAGAAACAAACCCTAATTCTAATATTTTTTTATTTATTAAGAAAGAATTAAAATAAGACCTAAATTACCCTAATTCATTTATGTGCAATTTAATTTATGAAAATAAAATAAGTAAATAAATAGTATTGTGAGAAATAAAAATTAAAAAGACATTAAAACTATTAACCTAATTCTACATGTTTTTTTGGATTGTTATTAAAAAGAGATTAAAATTAAAACCTAATTAACTAAATATTGACATATTAATTTATTTATGAAAATAATTATTATAAAATAAATATTATGTTTTTTGTGTTTTTCTGATTTTTTATAATGTTTTCATATTTTATAAAAAAAATAAATTAATTAATGAAAGCAATAGAAATTAATAATATAATAATTAAAACAATAAAAATAAATAATCAAACCAGGGTGGGGGTTGCCCCAAATAAGGAGGTGTTTTTGTGAAAAGCCTGGCCCAATAAGCATGCATTTTCATTGACTTTCTGGATCTTGTATGGCACGTTGACCAGCCTATGGTATGTTCTTTGCATTGCAGCCTTTGATCTGATCATGTGGAACGCGTGTATGGTGAGATAGTTGAGCTGCACAACCCTTGGGGCATTTTGTGACCTTGACTTTGACAACTCTTGATGAATATGGGAGGGCAAATTTTGGGGTACAACAGTTGCCCCTGTTCAATCTTCTTAGACCTGAGGATGCAGATTGGCTGACGTGCCTTTCGTAATCCGAGGGTAGAAGATGATTGAACACTAAAGTGCCCAGAAATTTGCGCTCACATAGTAGCGGTGATGATGAGGGAATGGGCTTATAGATGCCATTTGGAGATTGCTGGCTGGGATGATGGGCTTATAGATGCCATCTGAATGCTGATTGCGTAAGAGATTCCTTAGCGAGAACCTGCATACCTGCAAAGCAGAAAAATGAGTACCTGACACGTTGCAGGAGCTGATTTTAGATGCTTGATATAGATATGTCCTGACTGGTTACAGGAACTGAGTCTGGAGCTTCAAACGTTGATGAATGAACCAGGGATGGTTACTGCCTTAGCCTGAATGATAAGTGAACCTTGGATGATTTTAACTTCAACAACGCTCGTTGAGAAAATCTTGATGAGGATTACCATCTTCGTAGTGTCAGGAAGAGAACCAAAGGACATTATAATTTCGAAGGGAGTCACCTTACTCACCGCTGGAGAGGGAACTATATTATAATCTGAAAGGAGATATCACCTCACGCTCATGCCGGAGAGGGAAACATCTGAAGAAGGAATTACCACCTCACACGCCGTTGGAGAGGGGACCATAAGAGAATATCACCTCACGCTCACCGTCGGAGAGGGGAACATCTGAAGAAGGAATTACCACCTCACGCTCACCGTCGGAGAGGGGACCACAAAAGACTATCACCTCACGCTCATCGTCGGAGAGGAAAACATCTTGAAAAAGGAATTACCACCTCACGCTCACCGTCGGAGAGGGGACCACAAAAGACTATCACCTCACGCTCACCGTCGGAGAGGAAAACATCTCGAAAAAGGAATTACCACCTCACGCTCACCGTCGGAGAGGGGACCACAAAAGACTATCACCTCACGCTCACCGTCGGAGAGGAAAACATCTCGAAAAAGGAATTACCACCTCACGCTCACCGTCGGAGAGGGGACCACAAAAGACTATCACCTCACGCTCACCGTCGGAGAGGAAAACATCTCGAAAAAGGAATTACCACCTCACGCTCACCGTCGGAGAGGGGACCACAAAAGACTATCACCTCACGCTCACCGTCGGAGAGGAAAACATCTCGAAAAAGGAATTACCACCTCACGCTCACCGTCGGAGAGGGGACCACAAAAGACTATCACCTCACGCTCACCGTCGGAGAGGAAAACATCTCGAAAAAGGAATTACCACCTCACGCTCACCGTCGGAGAGGGGACCATAGGAGAATATCACTGAGTCTTTATCAGAAAAATCTGTTTGGAGTCGATTTAACTGGGCTAGAGACATCCTTGAAATATGTTTGAGAATTTCAACTGCATCTTCCCTGAAAGGTAAAGGTCAGTTATATGCAATGCATGATATGGATCAAGCAATGATGTTATCAATATAAATGAGACTTGTATGATGCAATACGTTATGCATGCTATAATGATGTATGTGATGATTCATGTATGTTTTTGTCTAGAAAAATGAATTCTTGACGGGTGTCGGGAAGTCATATCCTGGGCTGATGTTGAGGAAGAGATTTCCCTTCCGCTGGGGATGGTAGTTGCAAGAATACTGGTAGGAGAAGATAACTCTGTTGAGGAATAAACTTGGCAAATGGAAGATTCTGCGGGGAGAAAAGATACTCTGACGACCATGCTAGGAAGCGGTACTCTGTGGGGAGAGAAATGCTTTGCTGAATTATTGAGAACGACTTGCTGAGGAAACCCTTGTTGTATAGGAAGCGTTGATAGACTTCGCTGGGGTAGGAAGGCTTTGTCGACGACGCTCTTCCCGTGGCTTCTGGCTGAGGATAACCCAGTTATATCCTGTTAAGGAAATAATTCTTTAAATAAAGCCGGGCGATGCGTTCGTGCTCTGCGAGGGGATAAGCTTCCAGAATCTACTGGGGATAAGCTTATTGCTTGGGGATATGAGTCCCAACTTCCTGGGGAAACTGTATTGGACTCCTGGGGAAGTTTTGTTATGCAGGGGAAGTGACTGAGATACCGCCGGGGAACAATCTTGAGGCCAAGACTGCCGGGGATGCTTGTATTGAATATGTGCTGCTGCTGGGGAGGTTGAGATCTACGGGAGGATACTCAATTTCCTTGACAATCTGATAATAGCTTGGAGAAGAAGGTATTGTTTTTACTGAACCACTCCCTGGGGATTTAAGAGGTACCGGTTATGTTCTTTAGCTGAACCTATCTTGGCACCTTGGGGGATAGAACCATTAGATTGCTCTTAGGTGACTCCTTATTGCCCCTGTTTCTGAGGTGAGAGAGAAAGACCTATGAGGTGCTGATAGTTATTGACGGACAAACCTTCTTCTGGTAGGCAAGTGATATGAATGACAGGACATAGTCGTACGCTTTGATCCCTAACTTTTGCCTGGACCGCCCTTTCGGGTTTTCAGTCCACCGGGATACCCATTTTTGCCCAAGCCGCCTTTTCAGGTTTTCGACTTGCCGGGTGTACAGATTTCTTTCATTTCATCCCTTCATTTTGCCCGAACCCTTTTGGTTCGCCGGGAAGCCCCTTATTTTTGCCTAGGTATGTCAACCTAGCGGGTCTTTGATTATGCGCAGTATTTTTTCGACTATGTCCGTGTCCTCAGGATGTAGGGAATTGCCCCTGTCAGAAGTGTTTTGTCATGCCATCAAAGGGTGTTTGATCAGGCAAGATTTGTTGCTGGAATGCCCCCAAGTGACTCAGGCGGAGATTTGCCCCAGGCTATTTGGCCTTTTGAGAGATTCTCCGAATCTTGATTGGACTGCCCCAGATAATGGACCATGGTCATGCCATGCCCTTTGATTGGAAGTGCTTCTGTTCATTAGGCATTCATCGTGCGAATTTCCCTGCTGTTCAAACAAAAAGTCATATGCCAACAAAGTTATGTTAAAAATGCAAAGCTTATGTCTGTCTTGAAGATTTTGAAAATGCATTCTTTTTCATAAAACAAGTGATTGTTTGTAAAACGTGATGTCAACTCCGTATTTTACCGTAGGCCTTCAGGAGTCAGGATACCTTTCGTAACAGTATGCTTTCGAACTAACCCATGCTTCAGCTAGGACTTTTGAGGGTTATAACGTGGCCTGGTTCACGGTTTAAGAAACAAAGGATAAAGGCTCAAATTTTATTTGTACCCACCCGCTCTTCGTGATGTTCTCCAAACCTAAACTCAGTTGATCGTACGTTAGACCTCGTTCGAGTCTTTGCTTTGATTTTCCGGTGATGGTTCAAACATTGATGATTTATTCTGACTAGGCAGTTATTTTTTGTTGAGGGTTTGTGAGACCTCTTTCTTGATTTTTGTTATCCCTTTCTTTTTTTGTCTGAACTGTTTCCTTTTTGGAATTACAGTCAGCGGGATGCCCCAGTTTTATAAGTCCCTTTTTATAGGTTTTGACTTCTTGGGCTTTTTGTTTATGATTTTGGATGACTGCCTATCCTTTTGATTGTGTTGAACCATCACTGTCTTTGTTCGTTTTGTAAAGATCTCTTCGGTGCCATTCGTCATGCACTTGGACCAACTGAGAGGACTACCCTGCCCCGGGTTATGATAAAGGGTTTTAATTTTCGAAAATAGAAACTCCTACTTCTTTGGCTCTGATGGGTTGACGAGGGATTATCATCCTTATAACTCCAGTGTTTAGGGATTGAAACAATGCCTGTACCTCATCAGCGGGGTCTGTTCAAAAGCATACTGTAGATTATGGTATTGTTTTCGTCATCCTCCCTCAAGAGGCTTAGAATTTTAGATCAAGAGTTGACATCAGAAAAAATATGAAAATAATATGAGAATAATTGGCATTTAGTGAATACGAATATATTGATTCAAAATAGACATAAGCGATGCATTAATGTGATAACAATGTTTAACATGAATAAATGTTTGAACGGTCAAAAGAAAACACAACTTGAACATTCGAATGAACAAAAGTTTCTTAGTCTCGGAGCTTGTCACTTCAACTAATGATCCTTGGAGGAATGGTAGAAAAATTCAACCTGTCCATCTTGTGTGAACTCCACTGTCCCTTCATCGATCAGGTTCTGGATTTTGTTCCTCAGCTCCCAACATTCATTGGTGTCATGTCCTGGGCTAGCAGAGTGGTAGGCACATCTCTTATTGGGGTCATAGGCAGGAGATGCTGTGTTGGGATTCCGGGGACGAGCCTTTAATGTGATCAGATTCAACCTCAATAGGTGTTGCAAAGCTTGAAACAGCGACATGTTGAGCTGGGTGAATTGCCTCCTGGGCTTGTCTGGCTGAACTCGGTGAGGTTGGCGTTGAATTTGTGGCACTGGAGTTATTTGAGGAACTTTCCCCTTATCCTCTTGTCTCGAGGATGATTGGATGATGAATGGCTTTTTACCCTCAGATGTTTGCCCCAGTAGGTTACCCTGAAGCAGTTGGTTGAAGAGAAACCAGAGCTCCTCTTGTCTTTGAACTAGGCAGTGAATGATATTCCCCTGTCCCAGCATCTGGGCTTTCATAGCATCCATCTCAGCTTGTAGGTATTCCAACTTTCCATCCTCAGCATTGCCCCTGGCGGAGGTCTCTGTGAGAAGTGTCCTTAGCTCCTCCTGCCCCTTGGATAGATTCAGGAGGATTTCCCCGAACCGAGTCTCTTGAGCAAGAAAGTCCTGGTTGTCTTGTGGGCGAACCATTGCTGAAATAAACAGCGAGAAGGGTGAGTGACCTGCAACAAGGGATACCTGCTATGCAATGATGGGTATGATATGCATGCAATGTTTTCAAGGACCTCGCGGGGTAAACAAGAAAAATTGGTTAGCATTTGGATCCGGCAGTTTGATTGAAAGACCTTCATATTTGTTGAGAGTCTTTCTTCTAAGGGTCAAAGGCTCACCATATCCAGTGGGTCATAGCCTCTGACTTTAGTCATCGTGTCTGGTTTAGATTTCCAAACAACCTTGGTTAAGGGGACTTTCTTCAGGAGTCAGAGCTCACCATATCAAGTGGGTCATAGCCTCTGACGACCTTAGCTGGAGGAAAATAAATCCTCTTTGCCCCTTGCTGGGCAGTTGGTTTATCATGACCTGCATCACAAGCCCTTGAGATCCTTGAAATGGGTTAGGGTGTATGCAATGGTATGCAATGGTATGATGTCATGCTATGCATGGGGTGATGTAGGTAAACCCTGTTATGAGTCCCAATTAAGGACTATAAACAGACCCTGCAAGGAATTCAGTATACTTTGTTATGAGTCCCAATTAAGGGCTATAAACAAAACCTGCAAGAGATCTAGTAAACCCTGTCATGAGTCCTAGTTAAGGACTATAAACAAAACCTGCAAGAAAACTTGGTAAACCCTGTTATGAGTCCTAATTAAGGACTACAAACAAAACCTGCGAGAAAACCTGGTAAACCTTGTTATGAGTCCTAATTCAGGACTACAAACAAAACCTGCGAGAAACTTAAGCGTCAGATAACAAGCATGTAAGTAGGCAAGTACAAAGGCACACAAGTCACACAAGGCAAGCCCCTAAAGTTTAGGCCAACATGAGGTCTAGGTACTACCCTCTTTCGGTTTGTTGGTTCATACCTGTCCTAATCAAAAGTAACCGGGTTCTTAGAGGATCCCAATATCATTGACTACCCTCAATCGGTCATAACTCCAGCATCGCAATCTTTTCTTGCGGCCAGAACCATCACGAGAGTTTAGCCTCAATGGGCGTAGCATACTGCTACAATTCTAAAGGCCAAGTTGTGTCAATTAAGGTTCTAAGGTTGTTGGTGCTTAATGACTCCTTAGAAGACCCATATTCTCCTCGTTGCGACACAAGGGATATCGGTACAGACCAAGGTGCCACACCAACGTAGCCACTGTTTCACCTGTGTCGGTCTACGCCGGACAGGTCCCTCACAGCTTATGCTACCTAAACAGGGTATCCCCAGATCCGGGTTAGGATCTATGTAACTCCGATACAACCCACAATAATAAAGCAAGCAAAGAAGACAATTGAAAACACAGTGATCTTAATCCTAAGGTACACCCCACTTTACAAGATAGTCCCCAGCAGAGTCGCCAGTTCTGTGATCGGTGGATCTGGAACTGACTGTTTAACGCTGGTTCGCGAAATGTCGCGGAAGCAAGAGTCGCCACCGTCTTTTATTTTCTCCAAATGGAAAGGACAAAAGCACAGAAAAATTCCTTTAAAGAGATTGCTCTCGGTTCGGGAGGTAGATTATAGAAAGGGAAGGTGTTAGCACCCTTTCTATCCATGGTTATCCATGGGCTCTTAGATACTTGCTCAATGTGTTTTCAAATTGTTTGTTTGCTTTTCAATGTGGGTTTAAAAAGTTTCTTTTGAAAAATTTCAGTTCGACTCGTACGTCAGAGTGTTTGAAAAATTTGCTTTGAAAGCTTTTGAAAATGTGTTGGTGTGAAAAGTATTTTTGAATTTGTTTTGAGATTAGAGCAAGTATCCTTGAGAACCTACCTACCCTAAGGAATTCGTCTGTGTAGATGTCCTTTAAAGTAGTGCCATCCCACCATTGAGAGGTAGGTAGCACCACCGTTGGAGGTGTTCGGGTCAATTCGAGGGTTCGGGACATGGTGATCACCAGAGCAATGGGAAGACACCTTAGAAGCTACCCTCATGCCAGGTTCCCGGATCATGAGGACTTACTAAGACATCCTCTACTCAACGATCACCTTTCGAGGCAAGGCAACAGTGAGGCGTACCCTAGGGGTGGTGTGTGATTTGTGTGTCATGTTCATTTGCATTTATCTTGTTCATGTCAGGTGATCTACGCGTTTGTTTTTATTTTAGTCATTCATTCTTGCATGTAATTGTTAACAGTTAAAAAGTTGCGAGAAATGTAAAGTTCCTAAACTATTACAAAGGCGCGGGTCCACATCGCCAAAGTTAAACCGGACCCGATTTAGCGGAAAAATAAATAATGCGAGGAAATAAAGTGCGAAAAGTAAATTACATGGCTTTGGGATATTTACAAAATTATAATAAGCGATCATAAAATAAATGCGCAATTAAATGATTAATGACGGGCGTTGGACCCTTTTTGCAAATAATTAAAAATTAATGAGAATTAAAAATTAAATGATCAAATGTTTTTAGTATTTTGTGTTTTTTAGATTTAATGAGAAAAAGGAGAATTAATTAAAATTAAATTAAGAAACAAACCCTAATTCTAATATTTTTTTATTTATTAAGAAAGAATTAAAATAAGACCTAAATTACCCTAATTCATTTATGTGCAATTTAATTTATGAAAATAAAATAAGTAAATAAATAGTATTGTGAGAAATAAAAATTAAAAAGACATTAAAACTATTAACCTAATTCTACATGTTTTTTTGGATTGTTATTAAAAAGAGATTAAAATTAAAACCTAATTAACTAAATATTGACATATTAATTTATTTATGAAAATAATTATTATAAAATAAATATTATGTTTTTTGTGTTTTTCTGATTTTTTATAATGTTTTCATATTTTATAAAAAAAATAAATTAATTAATGAAAGCAATAGAAATTAATAATATAATAATTAAAACAATAAAAATAAATAATCAAACCAGGGTGGGGGTTGCCCCAAATAAGGAGGTGTTTTTGTGAAAAGCCTGGCCCAATAAGCATGCATTTTCATTGACTTTCTGGATCTTGTATGGCACGTTGACCAGCCTATGGTATGTTCTTTGCATTGCAGCCTTTGATCTGATCATGTGGAACGCGTGTATGGTGAGATAGTTGAGCTGCACAACCCTTGGGGCATTTTGTGACCTTGACTTTGACAACTCTTGATGAATATGGGAGGGCAAATTTTGGGGTACAACAGAATGCGTATGATTTATGTTTTCAAAGACAATCAGGATTCGACTTTGTAAACAAAAAAGAACACACTTCATTAGATTCAACTTTGAAATTTAAATTGTTCAACAGATTGCCCTTAGGCGTTACATAAAAGTGAAAATACTGAAAAGGGAAGTAAAACTGTAAAAGAATGTCCAAAGTTCATCATTGATCCCATGGTCTCCTCTTCTCAGTACGGATGTAGTCATTCAAGGCCCGCTCGTTCTCCAATTGCTTTGTCAGCTTCTGGATTTTCAATTCCTGCTTGTTGAACTTTTCCTGATAAGAATCTCGTTCTTCTCGTAATTGCGCCCAAGACCTCTTTAGTGTATCAATATCAGTAGGTATCTGAGGAGGGAGAACAGTTGGAGGAGCCCCATCTCTATCAGGATATTCAAGAATGACGGGTCTGACAGCTTCATATGGCATACCTAACTTCTGAGCACGGATGCGGACCCATTTGTAGTAGGCTTCCATAGGTAGAGAAGTCTTTGGTCCCAGCTCTTGTGGGTCAGCTTTGTGAATTCTGTCCCAAGCCTTGATGAACCTACGACGCAGCTCGTCACTATCTACCTGAAATTCAAAACTGATGTGAGGCACCAACATCTCATGAGGCCCTGCTCTTTTGGCTCTTCCAAACTGACGGAGAGCTAGACATGGATTATAAGAGATCCCTCCTTGGGTACCAATCAAAGGAACATTGGGATATTCTCCGCAACGATCAATAACAGCCACCTCATCCAAACCTCTAAGAGTCCAAATGATGTCATTATCAGTGAGAGACATTAACCTATGAGCCCAACCTCTTCCTTCTTTGTTCTTCAGCACGAACTTAGGGAGGTGCGAAATAAACCACCTCACTAACAAAGGGATACAACACCACAGAGTTCCTCATCTTCGGGCAGTACGAGCATAAAGTTGTTGTAGGATATCACCCAAGAGAGTGGGCACAGGGTTCCGAGACATGAAGATCCTTATGGCAGTGACGTTAATGAAGTTATCAGGATTAGGAAACAAGACTAGACCATAGATTAAGAGAGCCAGAATGTCCTCGTACGCCCTGAAGTCTAAGTCATTCCAGAAACTGTTAGCCTTACCAATCAGAAACTTGGCCAAGAAACCCTTAACTTTGCTTCTAGTCACCCAGTTGTCCATTACCTCTTTGTGGGTCAAGGGAAGAGCTGTAGCAATCTCCTCAAGCCTAAGAGTCTTTTCCCAACCAGTGTAGGGAGTCTGATCCAAGATAGGGATGCCAAGCAAATCAGAGAACTCTTCCAGGGTAGGGACCAGCTGGAAGTCTTGAAAGGTGAAGCACTGGTACAGAGGATCATAAAACTGGGTCAGGACACTCATCAGTTGTTGGTCCCACTTTGCCGTGACTAAACTGAGAAGAGAACCATGCCTCTGGATGAAGGAAGTAGTATTTGGAATTCTGCTAACCAATTCTTCAAGCAACTCAGGTGGGTGAACAAAATTGAACCGGATAGTGTTCCTTCGCATAGGCATCATGATATCCTACAAAACAGAGCAAAGGTGAAACCCTCTTGTCTTTGAAATGGTCAGTCCTTATGCAGGATGCATGCAATGTTTATGATGGCATGATGTTATGATAAAGCACACCACAAATATTCACAAAGGCAAACATGATAAGGCACACAAGTCACACCACAGCCCTTAGAGTTTAGGCCAGCATGGGGTCTAGGTATTACCCTCTTTCAGTTTGTTGGTTGAGACCTGTCCTAGAAAATAGTAACCGGGTTCTAGAGGATCCCAATATCACTGACTACCCTCAATCGGTCATAACTCCAGCATCACAATCTTTTCTTGCAGCCAGAACCATCGCGAGAGTTTAGCCTCAATGGGTGTAGCATACTGCTACTGTTCTATTGGCCAAGTTGGGTCATTTAAGGTTCTAAGGTCGGTTGGTGCTTAATGACTCCTCAGAAGACCCATATTCTCCTTGTTGCGACACAAGGGATATTGGTACAGACCAAGGTGCCACACCAACGTAGCCACTATTTCACCCATGTCGGTCTACGCTGGACAAGTCCCTCACAACTTATGCTACCTAACAGGGTATCCCCAGATCCGGGTTAGGATCTATGAAACTCCGATGCAATACCCAAAATAATAAAGCAAACAAACACAGCAATTGAAAACACAAGTATGAGCTATCCTAAGGTACACCTCACTTTAATAGTGTCCCCAGCAGAGTCGCCAGTTCTGTGATCGGTGGATTTAGAACTGACTGTTTAACGCTGGTTTCGCGAAATGTCGCGGAAGCAAGAGTCGCCACCGTCTTTTATTTTCTCCAACATGGACAGGACAAAAGCACAGCAAAACTCCTTTTCGAGATGTTTCTCGGTTCGGGAGGTTGATTTATAGAAAGGGAAGGTGTTAGCACCCTTTCTATCCATGGTTATCCATGGGCTCTTAGATACTTGCTCATTTGTGTTTTCAAAATGTTTGTTTGCTTTTCAAGTGTGAGTGGGTTTGAAAAAGTTTCGTTTAAAGATTTCGGAATAACTCTCGTATCAGTCCTCAAGAGTGTTTGAAAAATTGTTTTGAAAGCTTTTTGAAAGTGTCGGTGTGAAAAGAGTTTTTTGTTTGTTTTTGAAAAGAGAGCAAGTATCTATGAGTCATCTACCTACCCTAAGGAATTAGGCTGTGTAAATGTCCTTAAGGTAGTGCCATCCCACCATTGAGAGATAGGTAGCACCACCATTGGAGGTGTTCGGGTCAATTCAATTGTTAGGGACAGTGTGGTCACCAGAGCAACAGTAGGACACCTTAGAAGCTACCCTTATGCCCTTGATCCTTTTTTAATCCGAGGTAACCATTTCGAGGCAACTGGATCATGGACATAAGGATTTACTAAAACGTCCTATACTCGACGACCACGTTTCGAAGGCAAGGCAACAGGTGAGGCGTACCCTAGAAGTGGTGTGTGAATTTGTGTGTTATTTTCATGTCAATATTTATCTTTGATCAGGGCATTTGTAAGCTACGAGTTATTTTTAATTAGCCATACATTCTTTCATGCAATTAGAATTTAGAAGTGCGGAAATTTAAATGCGGAAAGATAAGTCCTACGCTATTACAAGGCGCGGGTCTATACATCGCCAAATTACAAAGACCCGTTTGATAAAAATGCGGAAAGTAAAAGACCTAATTACTATTACAAGCCTTGAGCAGTTACATAATATTCGAAAGAAAATAAATGCGCGAAAAAGAAAATTAGGACGTCCGAGGGTTTTGACCCTTTTGAAATTAAGTTGAATTAAAAGCTAATTAATTATTTAATTAAGAAAAGAAATTGTTTTTATGTTTTTGTATTTATGAAAATAAAGAAAATTAAAAATCAAGAGAAACCCTAATTTTAAATTATTTTAGTTATTAAGAAAATATTAAAGTTTAACCTAATTTACTAGTTAATTAATGTACATGTTTATTTACAAAAATATTTAATAATTAATAATAATAATGAGAAAAAAATATTTATTAAAAAAAAAGATGAAAAGGTCAAAAACCCTAATTCTACTTATTTTATTTATTAAGAAAAAAAAATTAAAGTTTGAAACCTAAATTAAACTAAATTAATGGTTAGAGTTTATTTACAAAATAAATTTTAATGGTGAATTTAATATTAATAAAGAATAAACATTTTTTAGTTTCTGATTTATTATTATGAAAATTATTTTAGGTGAATTAAATAAAACAATTAAAACAATTAAAACAAATTAAAACAAAAAAAGAAAAGAAAGGGAAATTAAAAAATAGAATACAAACATTGGGGGGTGTCTGGCCCATTTTGGAGGTTTTTTGGAAGCAATTTTGGCCCATCAAGACAAGGCCTGTTTGACTTTCTACGCCTGCGTGTGGGATGGTTGACTGAGTGTACCATGGACCTCATCCTGCAGCCTTCAGATTGGACCTTGAAGCCACTTGTCAGGCCTTAGGATATGCGTGTATGGTGAACCTTTGGTTGAGTGCTGCATAGGAATACATTGAGACAAAATTTATGAATTAAGTGGGGGGGACCTGGGAATCGAACCCAGGTCCCAATACCTGCAGGACAACTCATCCACCAACTGAGCTAACGCGTGCATTTGTTATTTGGATAGATAAAAAACATAATACATAAAAAGGTTGGATATTAATATAAGACAAAAAATCACGCGCCAGATTTGAACCACCCTATAGCATCAGGCCACGTCCTTCGTCTTCCTTGTTTTTCCTGCAAATAGAAGACAAATAGCGGGGGTTTTAAACCCCCACAAACTGCAATTCATGAAAATAGCGATTACGCCTATGGATCAAAGAAATTGGGCGCGAGGTATTGGTTCAATTTGTATGGAGCTCCTGAATTCAATGGCATAGGTCTCAAGGCCCAATTTTTCCTCTACATGAAAGCCCTATTCTGAAGCTTTGGAAAACCAAATTTTCGTCCATGGCATATCTGGCTACAGGCAGTGTTAGTGCAATTAAACATTACCACTCGCTTCAGAACATCATTGTTAGTGTAAATCAACAAATAAAACACATGAATAATGCATGGAAATCAAAAATCAATTATGGACATATTCATGAAAAGTGTGACTCTGTTCTACCAATTCTTGGAGTGTGGAAGCGTGTTCTTGATTGCAATCAATTCCTGGAAGGTCCAGCAACGCAATGGAATACTTGTTATGCTTTGAAACGCCCTGCAAATATGATTTCAGATTCCAAAATTTTGATGAAAAGTTGCAATTTGGTTATGCCTTTCTGAGCAGTTTTTCGTGTGTATTTGCATTAGGTTAGGTTATGCCTTTGTATCTGAATGGAATTAGGTCAAGAACCAAGCCCATATGTCCATCAATTAATGTTTTGAAGATTTGATTTTCAACATATCTTTTTCAATCTTTTTGCCATGAAACCCTTGCCAATTGTGGAAGATATTGCCTTGTTGAACATGAAACGACTTGCCACCTTGCCCTAGTTTGATTTGCTGCACAAAAATATTTGAAAAAGCATGATTTGATATTTTTCTCATATTTAAATCTAATTAAATGAATTAATATGAATAAAAATTCAATTAATTAATTAAAAATAAGCAAATAAATCCCTTTGAGCTTAATGGGTCGTTCATATGCTTTGGGTAATGATTCAAGGAAGAATTTGAGGCCCATTAGCAATTTTGAAGCTATTGAAGCAAAGTTGACTTTTCAAACTTCCCAAAAATTTCCCAACTTCTCCAAGGCATATCTTGCTCAATTTTGAAGCTATGATCATGTTCTTGGACATTTTGGAAAGGTCTTGAAGTCCTCTAACCAATGCCTTTGGTCCCATGTCATTTTGATTTACCAATCTCAAGTTATGGTCTTTGACTTAAAGTGCCTTTTTATTGACTTTTGAAAATGACCTATAATGTTGAAATTGATAACTTTTTGTGAGAGCATTTATTGGACTTGAAGTGTGAAGATGAGTTGTAGGAAATGTCATTCTCTTCAAAATGAGCTTTGGATGGGATTTTTCTGATAAACCATGTGGAAGTTATGCCTTGGTCAATTTGCAGTTGACTTTTCAACTGTCCAAAAGTAGAAACTTTTGCATCTTGAGACTTTTTGAGCCATGCTTTGAGAAATCATGATCAAGGATTGATCAAATGATGTTTGTGGCTTCAAAATAAGATGTTGACCAAAAATTTTGACTTTTGACTGTCAAATGACCATTTTGCCCCTGCAGTTGACTGTGGAGCAATTAGGTTTTTTGACTGTGCAATTTGATACTGTGAGTCTTGAAATTTGACATATGGATGCTTGACAATATATATAGGCATGTGGGACTTGATTGGACCCTTGGAAACCTCATTTTCTTTGCCAGAACCAAAACCCTAATTTTGACTGTGTTAGGAGGCCATTGGACTGTGCAACCCTTTAGAGATTTTGAACCATCTGGAGATTGATCTTGGAAAATCTTGAAGAATATGGGAGGGAAAATTTTGGGGTACAACAGGTGGGAATAGAACTGACTGTTTTGGAATGCTGGTTCGCGTTTGCGTTTGTTTTCGCAAAATGTCGCGGTAAGCAAGAGTCGCCACCGTCTTTGATTTTATCCAACAAGGAAAGGACAAAAGCACAGAAACATTCCTTTTTGAGATGTTTCTCGGGTTCGGGAGGTAGATTATAGAAAGGGAAGGTGTTAGCACCCTTTCTATCAGTGGTTATCCACGGGCTCTTAGGTACTTGCTCACTATGTTTTCAAAAGTTGCTTTCTTTGTGCTTGTGGGTTTGAAAAAAGTTTTTTGTTTGAAAACTTCAATTTAACTCCTGTTTCTATCCTCAAGAGTGTATGAAGTGTTTTTGAAAACTTTGTTCGAAAAGTGTAAGTGTGAAAAATTTGTTTTGTTTTGAAAGAGCAAGTACCTAAGAACCTCTACCTACTCAAAAGGAATTAAACTGTGTAAATGTACTTTAGACAATGCTATCCCACTATTGAGGAGTAAGTAGCACCGTCGTTGGAGTTTTCGGGTCAATTCGATTTAAGGGACGTGTGGTCACTAAAGCAATGTTAGGACGCCTTAGCAGTAACCCTAATATCTTAGATCATTTTTTCCGAGGCAACCGTTTCGAGGAAACTTATGATCTTTAGACAAGAGGACGACCTCTAAAACTTCCTATACTCAATGACCACGTTCGAGGCAACCAAGTGAGGCGTACCCTAGGAGTGGCATGTGCAAGTGTGTCAATTTTCAGTTATATTATCTTTATACATGTTAAGGTGAGCTACTGTTGATTTTAAGTTAAGAGTTAATCTTGTCATGAATAGCCTAGTTAGCATACATCTAGCAGTTAATGGTTGCAGAAAACAAAGCTAAGCTATTACAAGGCGTCGGGTATTTACATCGCCAAAAACAAACCCTTAAAATTAAATGCGGAAAAATAAATAAAAGCGATAAATAAATCTTAAGTTAAAGCTATTACATCCTCGGAGCAATTACAATTATATGGATCAAAATGATATGCGCGAGAAAATTGAATCGAATTGTCCTTTAGGGTTTTGACCCTTTTTAAAGAAAGCATGTTTTTGGTCTTTTTTGAATTAAGAATCAAGTCTAAATACTAATTAATTAATTAATTAAAAAGAAAATATTTTTTTGAGTTTTATTTTAATTAAAGAAATAAAATTAGAATGGCAAAAACATTAAAAACCTAATTCTAAGTCAATTTAATTTATTGTAAAAAATGTTAAGATTAAACCTAATTAAAAAACTAAATTAATTGGTTAATAGTTTATTTACAAAAATAAAACAGTGAAGTTAATAAGTATTATTTTTTGTTATCTCTGATTTTTTTATGAAAAATTAAGGGTTGATTAATTAACAATAAAAATAATGGAAACAAATTAAATAAAGAAAGAAAATAGAAAAGAAGTAAACCAAAGGGGGGTGTTGGACCCCAAATTAGGAGGTTTGGTCAGCATTTTCTTGGCCCAAACATATTCCAGCCTTCTTTGACTTTAAGATTGCATGTGCGCTGGTTGACCGGGGTTCATGGTGAACCTCATCCTGGACCACTGGATCTGGATCTGGAACCACCTGGCACGTTGAGATTTGAGGACGTATGGTAGTCCCTGCTTGAAGCGCTGCATGTGAATACCTGAAGGAAAAACACAACAAAGTTTTGGTGGACCTGGGATTCGAACCCAGGTCCCAAGGGGTCTTGCACTAACGCGTTCACCAACCAGCCAGTTTTTTCAATTTGTCATTAGAATAAGAAATAAATAATATATGGGAAAACCAAGGAATATGCTGGAAAATAAGAAAAACGCGCTAATCTTCAAACAGGCCAATCACGTTGTGACACCTCTTCATCTTCTTCACAAAACCTGGTTCGATTACCTGCAGATTTTGTTCCACAGGAAGATTCGTAGCTGTTGTACCCCAAAATTTACCCTCCCATATTCTTTAAGGTTTGTCAAGAATCATCTTCAAATGGTTCAAGATTGCTCAAGAGATTGTGCAGTCAAACCACCTCCTAAGCCAGTCAAAATTAGGGTTTTGGTTATTTCAAGGAATTTGAGGTTTTAAATGGTTCAATCAAGTCTCATAGGCCCATATGCATGCCCAAGCACCTACATGCCAAGTGTGATACGGTGGGAGAACTGACTATGGTTTTGCGTTTGTTTTCGCAAATGTTTCGGTTGAGCAAGAGTCGCCACCGACTTTTTATTTTATCCTAAGGAAAGGTTTAAAAAGCACAGCAAAAACCTTTGAGATTTTTCTTGGGTTCGGGGAGTAGATTATAGAAGGGGAAGGTATTAGCACCCCTTCTATCCATGGTTATCCATGGGCTCTTAGGTACTTGCTTAGATCAACTTGCCTTGGTTTTCAATTGTTTGAAATGGTGCTTTGTGGTTTTTGAAAAGGTTTTGAAAAAGATGCCTTGTATAGGCTACCCTTGTAACAATTCTTTACTCGAATGTTTTACAAAAGGTGTTTGTCTTTTTGAAAAGATGTTTCAAGGTTTTTAGAAAGTTTGTTTTGAAAGTGTTTGTGAAGTGGGTTTTGAAGTAAGGCAAGTGTTTTCTTGGAAAGTTGACAAGTACTTAAGAGTTCATCTACCCTAAAATTTTCTCAAAGATTTTTGTCATGTTTTAAACCTTTTTGACAATTTTGTTCCACCATTGCATTTGGTGGACAATCTTGTTTTAGGAGATGAAAGGGACGGGCGCGGGTCATCGTTTAGACCATAATTGCAATAGTGTTAAATGTCTTTGGGCAATTTTCTTTTAAAAGAGACTTGATCATTAATTTAAGCAACATTTTGAGGGACTATGATCATTTGGTTGTTTATTTTACCCAAAGAAATTCAACATGCAACATGGCCCAATTATTTGAAGGCAACAAAGTGGAATACCCTAGGGGTGCAAGTGTGAAATGTGTTGTCCATTTTCATGCTCATTTATCTTGTATTATATCCAACTATTTTGTTCATTTTTATTTGCATAAAAAACCCTAATTCTAGCATAGTATGTTTAGAAAGCGATAAAGTGCGAAATTTAAATTCCTACGCTATTACATCACAATAATATAGGGAGGGGGGTACAATGTTCAAATGGGGAGGTATTTAGACAATAAATTAAATCTAAACTATTACATCTTTTTCCTTGAATATTTACAATATGATCAAAAGCATAAATAAAGTAGAAATAAAATAAATATGCTAGAATGCAAAAAAAAGGAAAATTTTTTATATGTATGAAAAAAAAGTATTATTTATGTGAAATAAAAAAAAAGAGAATAAAAAGATATTATTTTGGGGTATTTTTGAATTTAGGGCAAAACCCTAATTTTTTAAATCAAAGGGGTATTAATTAATTAATTCATATAATATCTATTATTTACATACAAAAGTAAAATAAAGTGTGGTATATTTGTAAAAAGGCATTTTTTAGTATTATATATTAAAAATAGAATATGTACATTTTTTTGGTATTTTTATCCTAGATATATTAATATACCTATTTATTTATATTATTTATAAAAACTATGTTTTATACACATTAATTAATAATATTCAATATTTAAAAATAAAAGTAATTATTATTATTTTTTTTTATAAAATATTTTCAGGAAGTAAATAATAAGATAAAAATATGTATAAAAATATATTTGGTATTATTTTAAGATTTTAAACAAAAAGTATATATATGTATATTTTATTTATTTATGTACAAACAAAAGAAATAATCAAATAAATATGCAATAAATTCAAAAAATGATGGAAAAAATATTTTTATGTTTTCAATATGCTGAGAAAAAATAAATGAACCAATCACAAAAAGGCAAAAGTCAAAAATATTAAAAATGAAGCAAATGGGCTCAGGGGTGCAAAACCAAAAAGGGTGGTGTGAAAAGCAACTCAGAAGCAAGCCCAGCCCAAAATCACCTTTCTTCAACCTTTGAATAAAAATGTTCAGGAAACACGCGCCAAGAACTCCATTTGAATGTCCTGATTCTTTGATTTTTTGAACAAACTTCCAACACAAAAAATGTTAAGCATGAAGAGACGATTCTAACCATATGCATAACTTGATCTATCTCTCTAAGATGAGGGAGAATTTCTCCTCCCCAAAATCCTAACCTAGTTTTTCTGCCATTTTCAAACTCAAAATTCTCACAACTCAAGCAAAAGAAATGAAAAGTAAAGACATGGACATGTTCAGTGGCATGAGTAGAACCTTGTTTATTCACAAACTTAAAGCTAATGATGCCTAATAAGAGAGATACGAATTCAAAAATTTACCTATTCAGTTGAACTTCTATCTGGAGATATAGGAACTTTCAGTGCAAAGTACTAGTTGGTATAGCTTCCTTGAGGTGTGGTGATGTTGTTCCAATATCTACTTTGCCTTGAGACACCTTGAACTGAGCTGTAGAACTTCAACTGCAAAATGGAAAAGTGAAAATGGTGGAACTTGTTAGAGGAGTTACATATCGTGTTTCAAGGCATGGTTAGCTTGTATAGGTATTAGGGAATGTGTGTGAACTGGTTTTGGCAGAAGAGCTTGAGGGAAATAGAAGTTGGCAATCAAACTGCAGAGGCAACTCTGTTTTTGCAGTTTGATGGTGTTTTCTGGTTTGATGATGTTTTGGAGGTAAAAGACTCGTGCCAAAGCTTGGTTATGATGTGTGTAGGGTGTTTGATAACTTTGTTCTTGTGTATCTAAGCTGGGATGGATGTTGTGTTATGTTATGGCACTTTTCTTCATTCTTAAGCAACAAAATGCAACTTGGTGTTTTAGGTCAGTAGGGGACCTCTAATACTGCTGCAAAGCTTCTTTTGATCAGAGTAATTTTTCCATAATCTTGTGCCAAAGAGATTTAGTTTGTACTTGCTTGATTTTCAATTTGACATAAAGTGAGCTTTTGCAAAAATGGATAGTTTACTTTTTCCAAATTGGGATTAATCCTCTAGACAAAGCTTGAACTCAAAGAACTTGGTCTTGGCACAAAGAATATGCATTAAATTTATGAGTGTAACTTGGTTTAAGGACCTGTAATCTAATCTAAAGCATGCTGAGTTCAAATGGCAAGGTTATGAACATGTAACTTGGTCATGAACAAAGTGTTTTTTTGCTATATTGTGAAATTCGATTCTCCCTAACCATGAGGTTGTTTGAGAAGTTCTTGGACATTTTGGAAATATTGGAATGTGTAATACAATCCATCTTTGAAATGCAAATTGAAATTCCAAGTGGAAGTGTATGGAAAATGGCCTTGAAGTGGGGTAGAAAACCTTGTCAAAATAGGTCAAAAATTCACTAAGTTAAGAATGGTTTAGTGCCCTTATTCAAAAATTTGTAACTTGAGATACAAGCTTCAAATGAGAAAACTTTGTGAATCAAAGTTGTAAATTATGAAACAAGCTACAACTTTCATGTTTGGACTTTTGTTTGAATCCAAATGGATCATGGTGAAAAAGTGGGGCAAAGTTGGGAAAAAATTAGGGTTTTTTCATAACTTAGAAAAATTCTAAGTTATGAAAAATTCCATTTTAAACCCTAATTTGCATTTTGTGATTTCTTGGTGAACAAGTTTCATGATTTGGCATGTTTTGATGAAAAATGAAGCTTGACTCTTGATTTTGACCAAAAAGTCAAAGTTTGACTTTTCAGTATACAGTCAAAATTGATCAATTGACTGGGAAATTCAACTGTCAATCCTGTGTACTTGGAATCTTTTGAGTTTGTTGATCATGTCAAGATAATTCCATGGGGTCCTTGAGTCCATGTGTGAGCTTGGTTTGCCATTGGCTAGGTCAAACAGTCAAAAATTGCCTTTGTGCAGTCAAAACCCTAAAAATGACCATTTTGCCCTTTTGGTGATCTGATCAAATTTCTTGGGGAATTGTGATCCAAACTTGATCAAATGATTCATATGAGTTCATAATATTGATGTGGGTCAAATTTCATGAGGTTTGACTGTCAATTGGCCACAGTTGACTTTTTCCCCAATACAGTTGATTTCTAGGTCAACTGTCCAATTGACTGGGCAAAACTTGGAATCAAGACTTGAAACTTGATATGGGTAAACTTGGGAGTCCAATATGAAGCATGAAAGTCATCTTGGGCATTTTAGGTCAAAGCATCTTTGTGCAAACACAAACCCTAATTTGAGTCCACAGTGCAATGAGAGATCTTGAGCAGATGAAACCCTAACTGGATCTTGAGCTTCAAGGGCTTTGTGGTGAGAAATCAATGAGAAATGGGAGGGCAAATTTTGGGGTACAACAGTTTCCCCTGTTCAATCTTCTTGAATCCGAAGAGTTAGATTGGCAAGCTTGCCTTTCGTGACTCGAGGGTAAAAGGAGATTGGACACTAGAGTGCCCGGAAATTTGCACTCGTCAAAGCAATGGACGCGGGAATGGGCTTAGAGATGCCATTTGGAGATGGGCTTAATGATGCCATCTGGAAGAGTGGTAGAAACTTGTCAGGGATGGGCTTAAAGATGCCATCTGGAAGGGAATATCAGGGAGGTGTCCAGGCTTGGGACCATCTCTGAACTGGGGGTCTGAATAAGCAATAGATTGACATCCGTTGTTGGGAGGAATCCGTAAATTGTTTTCAGAAGTTGCATCTGAACAAGTCGATAGATTAACATCTGTTGTTGGGAAGAATCCATAAATTGTTTTCAGAAGTCTTGAAGAAGAATCTGAACAAGTGACAGGTTAACATCCGTTTACTTGGAGAACCCGTGAATTGTTTTCAGAAATCTTGAAGTTGAATAAGCAATAGAGCAGCATCCGTTGTTGGGAGGCGTCCGTAAACTGTTTTCAAAAGTTGCATCTGAACAAGTCGATAGATTAACATCCGTTGTTGGGAAGAATCCATAAACTGTTTTCAGAAGTCTTGAAGAAGGATCTGAACAAGTGATAGGTTAACATCCGTTTACTTGGAGAACCCGTGAACTTTTTTCAGAAATCTTGAATGATTTTAGTCTGTCGACTGATCTTTCCTGAAAAGGTAAAGAGTTAGTTGTATGCAATGTTATGATGCATGATGCAATATACGTGACATCAATGTTTACGTCATGAATGTGATGAATGCGCATGTAAGCTGACGAGCTATCTTGCTGAGGATAAATGAATCTGAGGTGGCTGAAGATAAAAACATCTTGACTGCTGCTGGGAAAAATAAATCCTTGGCTGCTGGGAAAAATAAATCCTTGGCTGCTGTTGGAAAAGAGAATTCCTGATGACCTCTACTGGGGAGTATCAATCTAGTAGACTCATGCTGGGGAGGTAAGACTGAGAATCTTCAAATTGATGGGAAGTAACTCTGGCGATCTCACTGGGGAACTCAAGATTTCTCTTCTAAGACTCTGTGGGGAGAAGGCTTATTAGTCTGGCTCCACAGGGGATTGACAATTTGAAGTTTTAGCTCGGCTGGGAATACTGAAACTTAAATTCTGAGGGGAAATGAGTTCTGGAGGATCCTCTGGCTGGGGATAACAAGGATAAGCTCCTCTGGAGATATATTGATAAATTGCGCTGGGAAACTCTTGATGAACTCCGCTGGGGATAGGAAGAAATCTGGCGAGTGCGATCTCCTGTGGTTGTTAGCTGAGGATAACCCAGTTATAAGCCTTTGTGAGGAATAACTTTGAATAAAACTCGGGAGAGACGTTCGTGCTCTGCGGGGAAATACCTTCCAGAACCTTACTGGGGATAAGCTTCGAGAGTCTGCTGGAGATAAGCCTCAGGGTTTGCTAGGGATATGGATTCCAAATTTCTTGGGGGGGTTCCTTCGAAAGGGTGTCAAGATATCCATATGTACCTTCATCCTATCAGTAATCCTCTTTCTTAGGTTCATTTAGGAAGTGATTATGTTTTAAATGCATATGCCTATTTAACAAAACATTGGACGTTTCTCAAAATAAAACAAATAGTGCAAGAGAAAGATAAAAGGGAAATGACACAAATTTTGGGAAGAGTATTTGTATTGATTTTCTTTGAGTATATTTGTACAAAGGAGGCAATCATCCTAGTAAGAGGACTTTGCCGTAAATATTGAAAGATTTATACAAAATAAAGGATGGTTATGTGAAATAATTCCATGGGATTCCATTCCGCTATAGCTTTCACAACTCTGAATATCTGTCCATTCAATGCTTCGTTTGACGATGACTGGATTGATCCGAAGTCTGGAACTGGTTGAAGAAGAGATTGTCTTTGATTTAAACACCTCAGTACCTATCTTGATGGGAATTTCAACCTCTCCATGGACCATTCTCTTCGACCCATCGAAAGCTCTGACGACAATATCACTCGGCTTCAAATCCAACCCTTCGCAATCTAGCCGGTCCAAGGCCTTCTTAGGCAAAACATTCAGCGACGACCCGGTATCAACCAAAACATGTACAAGGGTGGTTCCGCGACACTCGATTGAAATATGCAAAGCATCATTGTGGTTTCGGCCTTTAGGGGTCAGGTCGGCATCAGAAAAACCTAATCCATTGTCCGCAGTCAGGCTAGCCACGCAATGTTGAAATTGATCCGCAGAGGTTTCCTGGGGCACATGAGCTGCCTTCAGAAACTTAATCAAAGCTTGAGCGTGCGCTTCCGAGCAAAGCAATAGTGCCAGCATGGAGATCTTGGAGGGGGTTTGCCCCAACTGTTCCACCACATCGTAATCACTTCTCTTGATTATCCTCAAAATCTCGTCCATTTCTTTCTTGGAGGCTTCCGGGATCACCAAGGGTTGAGCCCTCGTCCTGACGGGCTCATCTTGTATTCCCTTTCCTTTATCAGCAATGGTAGGAGAGACAGCACTAGGAACAATAACTTCTTCAATCAAAGGAGTTCTAGCAGAGAGCTTTACTGGTGCAGGGATGACTTCTTTAGCTGATGAGGGTCCAAAGACGGCTCTTGGAGGGGCAATCTCTGGAGAAAATATTCTCCCGCTCCTGGTGATTTTGCTGGTGCCCGCAATGTTACTAATGTGGCCTCCTCATCATCCGAACTCTCTTCAATTACTTTGATTTGCTTGATACCATGGTAGTAGACGTCACCACCATAGTTCCAAGGTATCGACTTCTCAGAGACATAGGGAACAGGCCCTGGCATTGTTATCTTTAAAGGAACAGATTTTGCAGCTGGTGTAATCTTAACTGGCTTTTTGACGGCCTTGGAAAGATTGGCGTGAATGGTTATGATTGAGACATTTTCAACATGAACTGGAACAGCAGAAACTTTTTCGAACAAAATTTTTCGGCTATCCATAAGGCCTTGGATGCCTTTCTTCAGTAGCGGGCAATCAAACGGCAGAGAGTGGCAACAGTAGCAGTCTTCTTTACATCCCGGGAAGATCCCGGCCCTTAACAAATTCAACTTAATGGTTAGCAGTGGAGTAGTTAGATCACTGACGTCAGCAACATACAAATCCTCTTCAATGGCATTGACATTTCGGCCGTGCTTCGGCATAGGTGCAGATATCACATTAGGCTTCTCTGGAGCGTCAAACTCTACTTCCTTAGCCTCTATCAGGTCTTGGATTTTGTGCTTGAGTGCCCAACAATCATTGGTGTCGTGTCCAACACTGTCTGAATGGTAGGCGCATTTAGCATTGGCATGATAATGTGGAGAGGACGTATTCACATTCTTTGGTGCCTCCTTGATGGTGGCAAGATTCAACTTCAACAGATGGGGAAGCACTTGCGCTGGAGTCATATTAATACGGGTGAACTGCCGTTGTGGCCTTTCCACCCGTTGCTGATTTGGTCTGGACTGGTTATAGCGAGGCTGCTCACTCGGAGTGTTTTGAATCATTATGGCCCCCACAGTTGGCCGACGCTCCATCTTCCCTTCTCTTCTCTGAGAATACACCATAGTTGTCTCCTTCTTAAAAGGCTTCTTCTCAACACTTGCAGCAACACCCTTCTGAATCTTTCCTGACTTGATGCCAGCTTCTATTCTTTCGCCTGTTAAGATCAAATCGGTAAACCCCGCGGAAGAGTTACCAATTAGATGATTGAAAAATGGCCCAGACAGAGTCCCAAGAAACATATCAACGAGCTCACGATCGGTTAAAGGAGGCTGCACCCTGCCAGCCAAATCCCTCCATTTTTGTGCATATTCTTTGAATCCCTCACTTGTTCCTAGTGACATACCCTGAAGTTGGGTGCGAGTAGGAGCAAGATCAGAATTATACTGGTATTGTTTGTAGAAAGCGGTGGCCAAATCTTCCCAATTCCTGACATTGGTTCCTTCTAGCTGATAAAACCACTCCAACTGGGCTCCCGATAGGCTGTCTTGAAAGAAATGAATCCAGAGATTTTTATCGGCCGTATAGGGTTGAATTTTTCTCACGTAGGACCTGAGATGCATTTTGGGATAGGACAGCCCATCATACCTCACAAACACTGGCACTTTGAATTTTGGGGGAATCACAATTCCGGCGACCAATTGGGATTAATCCTCTAGACAAAGCTTGAACTCAAAGAACTTGGTCTTGGCACAAAGAATATGCATTAAATTTATGAGTGTAACTTGGTTTAAGGACCTGTAATATAATCTAAAGCATGCTGAGTTCAAATGGCAAGGTTATGAACATGTAACTTGGTCATGAACAAAGTGTTTTTTTGCTATATTGTGAAATTCGATTCTCCCTAACCATGAGGTTGTTTGAGTAGTTCTTGGACATTTTGGAAATCTTGGAATGTGTACTACAATCCATCTTTGAAATGCAAATTGAAATTCCAAGTGGAAGTGTATGGAAAATGGCCTTGAAGTGGGGTAGAAAACCTTGTCAAAATAGGTCAAAAATTCACTAAGTTAAGAATGGTTTAGTGCCCTTATTCAAAAATTTGTAACTTGAGATACAAGCTTCAAATGAGAAAACTTTGTGCATTAAAGTTATAAATTATGCAACAAGCTACAACTTTCATGTTTGGACTTTTGTTTGAATCCAAATGGATCATGGTGAAAAAGTGGGGCAAAGTTGGGAAAAAATTAGGGTTTTTTCATAACTTAGAAAAATTCTAAGTTATAAAAAATTCCATTTTAAACCCTAATTTGCATTTTGTGATTTCTTGGTGAACAAGTTTCATGATTTGGCATGTTTTGATGAAAAATGAATCTTGACTCTTGATTTTGACCAAAAAGTCAAAGTTTGACTTTTCAGTATACAGTCAAAATTGATCAATTGACTAGGAAATTCAACTGTCAATCCTGTGTACTTGGAATCTTTTGAGTTTGTTGATCATGTCAAAATAATTCCATGGGGTCCTTGAGTCCATGTGTGAGCTTGGTTTGCCATTGGCTAGGTCAAACAGTCAAAAATTGCCTTTGTGCAGTCAAAACCCTAAAAATGACCATTTTGCCCTTTTGGTGATCTGATCAAATTTCTTGGGGAATTGTGATCCAAACTTGATCAAATGATTCATATGAGTTCATAATATTGATGTGGGTCAAATTTCATGAGGTTTGACTGTCAATTGGCCACAGTTGACTTTTTCCCCAATACAGTTGATTTCTAGGTCAACTGTCCAATTGACTGGGCAAAACTTGGAATCAAGACTTGAAACTTGATATGGGTAAACTTGGGAGTCCAATATGAAGCATGAAAGTCATCTTGGGCATTTTAGGTCAAAGCATCTTTGTGCAAACACAAACCCTAATTTGAGTCCACAGTGCAATGAGAGATCTTGAGCAGATGAAACCCTAACTGGATCTTGAGCTTCAAGGGCTTTGTGGTGAGAAATCAATGAGAAATGGGAGGGCAAATTTTGGGGTACAACACCAAGTTTCAAGACTCACAGTCCCAAGTTGCACAGTCAAAAGCCTCATTTGATCCACAATCAACTGCAGGGACAAAATGGTCATTTTACAGTCAAAAGTCAGAATTTTTGGTCAACATCTCATTTTGAGCTCACAATCATCATTTGATCAAGTCTTGATCATGATTCCACAAGCATGGCTCAAAAATCATCAAGGTGCAAGAAGTTACTATTTTTGGGCAGTAGAAAAGTCAATTGTATCTTGACCAGAGCATAACTTTTTCATGGTTCATCAGAAAAATCCCATCCAATGCTCATTTTTAAGGGGATGACATTTCCTACAATCCATCTTCACACTCCAAGTCCAAGAAATTCTCTCACAAAAAGTTATCAATTTTTACATTATAGGTCAAATTCAAAGGTCAACAAAAATGCACTTTAAGTCAAAGGCCATAACTTGAGATTGGTAGACCCAAATGACATGGGACCAAAGGCATTGGTTAGAGGACTTCAAGACCTTTCCAAAATGTCCAAGAACATGTTCATATGATCGAAATTGAGCAAGATATGCATTGGAGAAGTTGGGAAATTTTCATGAATTTGCAAAAGTCAACTTTGCTCAAAACACCTTATTTTTGCTAATGGGCCTCAAATTTCTTCTTGAAACTTTATCCATGGCCTATGCACGACCCATCAAGCTTAATTGAATTATTTTCTTATTTTTTATTAATTAATTGGATTTTTAATCAATATTAACTCATTTAATTAATTTAAATTGTAGGAAAATACAAAGATTTGATTTTTCAATCTTTTTGTGAAGCAAACATGGTCAAGATATGCTGGCAATTGCGTGTACAAATCAAATATGCAAAGATCTCCAAGTTTGGCAACTTTCTTCAATCATGAAAATACAAAAAGATATGATTTCCAATCAAATATTCCATCATTATTCCAATGGATTTTTGCTCAAAGATTTGACCTAATTTCAGTCTCCTATATATACACAAGCTAACCCTAATCATGCACATGTGAAATCTCTGCAGAAAAAGCCATAACCAATTCAAGAAAATTCAAGAAAACTTGAAAACTGTTTTCCATATTCCAGGCCAATTCAAAGCTTTTTATTGACTCTAATACCTTGCAGGAGTTCTCAGGAACGTGTAGCAATCAAAACCAAGTGCTAAAGCTCAAGAAATCATCAAGAACAGACCCACGGTTTGCACATTATTTTCAGAATCGTAACTCTAAATTCATGAGCATTTAACGTGATTTTTTGATTGTTTTGTATTGCTTGAATCCATATGAAGCTAATGGCATAGTTTAATTGAATTGTAATGCACAGAATCATAAATTACCATGGATGAATTCTAGGGTTCCTGAGCTTGGAATTTGGGGATTCTTAATACAAGAAAAATTGAGCCTCATAAGACCCATGACTGAATTCGTTAGGTCAAGACGAATCCAAAGCCACCATCGCGAAATATTTATGTAGCCTGTAGGGCTAATCGCTATTTTTCGCCATCATGTTTTGTGGGGGTTAAAAACCCCCGCTATCTAATGTCCTTTTGCAGGTACAAACGAGGAAGACGAAGGACGTGTAAGCGTATGGTTGGATGATTCAAATAAGCGCGCGTTTTTATGTTATTTACAGCATATGTATTAATTGTCCAATATAATATTTGCTTATTATCATAATAACAAACGCGTGCAAATGGCCTGGTGGTTGATGTGCTGGCTTGGAATCATTGGGACCTGGGTTCGAATCCCAGGTCCCCCAAAATACTTGATATTTCTTTTCTTAACATGTTCACAAGCAGGCATTCTAAAAGCGTTCCACCATGTACTTCAATCATCCAAACGCCATGTGTCTACATGCACAAATCCTGTGGCCAAAGATGAGGGATCATGGTACTCCCTAGTCAACCAACGCCTGGCCAATCAAAGAAAGTCAAAAGGTTTGAGATTAATGGGCCAGAAATTCCAGAACTTACCTTCATATTGGGCCAACACCCCCCTGGTTTATTATTTTCTTATTTTCTTTCCCTTTTATATTTTCTTTTAATTAGTTTATTAATTATTATTATTATTATTTAATTAACATAATTAATATTTTTCATAATAAAATTCAGAAAACTAAAAATGTAAATATTTTTATTATTATTATTATTTATTAATTTCACTTTATTTTTTGTAAATAAATACTAACACAAATTAATTTAGTTTAATTAGGGTTAATTTTAACTTTTTCTCAATAATTTAAAATCAACATAGAATTAGGGTTTTCTTGACAATTTTAATTTCTTTTTATTTATTTCATTAAAACATAAAAAACTAAAAAAAACAGTTCTTTTATTTAATTAATTAGTTTTAGGTTTAATATTTAATTAAATGCAAAAAGGACAAAAAACTTCTTTCTTTCTCAAAGGGTCAAAACCCTAGGACTACTCCGACTTAATTTCTTTTCGCGCATGTTATTTTTGATCATATTTATGTAATTGCTCCGAGGATGTAATAGCGTAATTAGGACCCTTTTTATCACTTTCTTTAATTTCCCGCAATTTACTTTTCAAGGGTTGTTTTTGGCGATGTAAATACCCGACGCCTTGTAATAGCATAGATTTACTTTCCGCACAACTATTAATTGCTAGATGTATGTTAATTAGGCTATGCATGACAAGACTTATTTGGAAATTAAAATCAAAACGTAGCTCACCATAACATGTGCAAAGATAACTTAACTGAAACCTGACACACTCGCACATGCCACTCTTAGGGTACGCCTCACTTGGTTGCCTCGACGTGGTCATTGAGTATAGGGTGTTTTAGAGGTCGCCCTCCTGTCTAAAGATCCAAGTTGCCTCGAAACGGTTGCCTCGGATAAAAAGGATCACAAAGAAAAGCAAACTTTTGGAAACACAATGAGCAAGTACCTAAGAGCCCATGGATAACCACGGATAGAAAGGGTGCTAACACCTTCCCTTTCTATGATCTACCTCCCGAACCCGAGAAATATCTCAAAAAGGAATTTTCCTGTGCTTTTGTCCTTTCCTTGTTGGATAAAATAAAAGACGGTGGCGACTCTTTCTTACCGCGACATTTTGCAAAAACAAACGCAAACGCGAACCAGCATTCCAAAACAGTCAGTTCTCATTCCCACCGATCACAGAACTGGCGACTCTGCTGGGGAGATTTAATAAGTGAGGTGTACCTTAGGATTAGATCATTCTATGTTTTCAATTGTATGCCTTGTTTGCTTTAATATTGTGGGCTTGCATCGGAGTTTCATAGATCCTAACCCGGATCTGGGGAATACCTTTAGGTAGCAATAAACTATGAGGGACCTGTCCGGCGTAGACCGACACGGGTGAAGCAGTAGCTACATTGGTGTGACACCTTGGTCTGTACCGATATCCCTTGTGTTGGAACGAGGAGAATATGGGTCTTCTGAGGAGTCATTAAGCACCAACTGACCTTAGAACCTTAAATTGACCCAACTTGGCCATAGAACAGTAGCAGTATGCTACGCTCATTGAGGCTAAACTCTCGCGATGGTTCTGGCCGCAAGAAAAGGTTGCGAAGCTGGAGTTATAACCGATTGAGGATAGTCAGTGATATTGAGATCCTCTAGAACCCGGTTACTATTTTTAGGACAGGTCTTAACCAACTGAAACTGAAAGAGGGTAGTACCTAAACTTTATGCTGGCCTGCACTCTAAGGGTTGTCTTGTGTGACTTGTGTGCATTACCATGTTTGCCTTTTGTGAGTACTTGTGGTGTGCCTTATCATGACATCATACCATCATAACATTGCATGCATCCTGCATAAGGACTAACCCATTTCAAGGATCTCAAGGGTCTGTGATGCAGGTCATGATGAATCAAATGTCTAGCAAGGGGCAAAGGGGATTTATTTTCCTCTAGCCAAGGTTGTTCGGAGATCAAAACATGAGGACTTGAGTCAGGGGTTGTGACCCACTGGATATGGTGAGCTTTGACTCTTGAAGAAGGACTCTCAACAACATGAAGTTCCTTCAATCAAGCTACCCAAACTCAAATTCTAACAAGTTTCTTGGTTTACCCCGCGAGATCCTTGAAAACATTGCATACATAAATCATACGCATTTCATTTCATCATATGCATAACAGGTACCCCTTTTACAGGTCGCTTATTTTCTTCACTGTTTATTTCAGCAATCATCATGTCTACCGAACCTTCCACTGAACAAGCTATCAAGGCCCTCCAGGCCTAGAATGCCCAGTTCCAAGAGTTGGTTATGAGCCTAGCCCAGGGTCAACAGGATTTGAAGACTCTGATTCTGAAGGAAAGGAAGAAGAAGAAGAAGAAGAGGACCGTCTTGTTCAACACTGGACGCAAATTCGGGAATAGACTACAAAATGAGGTTGATCTGACTACTTCCTCTGTAGGGAAGGACAGTCCCCAAGAGAGAAGGGTTCCTAGTCCCGTGGTCTCCGACAATGAGACGGATTATAATGATGAACAGTACCCTCCTGCTGAGGATAGGTATAAACAGTTGGAGGACCGCTTAAGTGCTATGGAGATTCAACATGTGCTCGGGTTGGACTTTGGAGACCTAGGCTTATCCTCTGGGTGGTGATTCCCCATAAGTTCAAGGCACCTGCTTTTGCAAAGTACGACGGAGCTTCCTGTCCTAAGCTGCACCTCTGATCGTATGTAAGGAAGATCCAACCTTATACAGCTGACAAGAATTTGTGGATCCATTTCTTCCAGGATAGTCTTTCAGGGACTCAACTTGAATGGTTCTATCAGCTGGATGGAGCCAATATTCGTAACTGGGAGGACTTGGCTACTTCGTTCTATAAGCAGTATCAGTATAATTCCGACCTCGCTCCTACGCGTACCCAACTCCAGGGTATGTCACTAGGGACGGGTGAAGGATTTAAAGAGTATGCTCAAAAGTGGAGAGACCTGGCTGGAAGGGTGCAGCCACCTTTAACTGACTGTGAACTTGTTGATATGTTTCTGGGGACCCTGTCTGGTCCATTCTTTAACCATTTGATTGGAAACTCTTCAGCCGGGTTCACAGACCTTATCTTGACTGGTGAAAGAATTGAAGCTGGCATCAAAAGCGGGAAGATTCAAGAAGCCATACCTTCTGATGCTCATAAAAAGCCTTACAGTGGGAAGAAAGAGTGCAATGTTGTGTACAGTCAAAAGAGTCGTCGCGACCAACACGTAGGGGCAGTCTTGATCTCTGGTTCTGCGTCACACCGACAATAGCAAAAGGTAAATCAACAAAGGCCGGACGAGCCTAAAAGACAGTTCACCAACATCAACATGCCACTGTCACAAGCACTGCAGCACATGTTGAAGATGAATCTGATTACGGTGATAAACCCTCCTGCGAACCCTAAGACCTCTTCTCCCAACTACAACCCGGATGCGAGGTGTGTTTATCATTCTGGTAGCCCGGGGCACGATACTGACGATTGTTGGGCGCTGAAATACAAGATTCAGAATATGATTGACGCTAAGGAGATCGAATTCGAGCCTGCTGAGACTCCTAATGTGATCACTGCTCCCTTGCCAAAACATGGCTAGGATTGAGAGACTTTTGTTCATTTGAATTCTGATATTGTATTTTTCTTTGCTTATTCAAACAATTATCATGTCAAACTCTCTTATTTCATTAATGCATTACACGTGTCTGTTTTGAAGTAATTGTGTTCACTATGCTTAAAATTGCTTTCATTTTTTTGATGTTCAACTCTCGATTAGAAAATTCTAAGCCTTTTGAGGGAGGATGACGAAAATGATACCACGATCTTTACAGTATGCTTTTGAACAGACCTCGCTGACGATGTACAGGCATTGTTTCAAATCCTAGATAGTGGAGTTATAAGGAAGATAATCCCTAGTCAACCCCTTTGAGCCAAAGAAGTTGGAGTTTTTCTTTTCACAAAAAATTAAAACCCTTAATCATAACCTGGGGCAGGGTAGTTTTCTCAGTTGATCCAGGTGCACAATGGATGACATCAAAGAAGTCCTTCCAAAACAAAAAATGGTGATGGTTCCCTATAATAGTCAAGACAGGCAGTCGTCATCTTTCAGAAATAAAAGCCCAATAAGTCAAAACCTATGAAGGAGACTTATAAAACTGGGGCATCCCGCTGACTGTAATCACAAAAGAAACAGTTCAGGAAAAAAACAGGGATAATGAAATCAAAAAGAAAGAGGTCCTACAAACCCTCAACAAAAAGAAATGACTGCCTATTCAAAATAAACTATCAGTATCTGAACCATCACTGGTATATCAGAGCAAAGACTCAAAAAAAGATCTAACGCACGATTAGCTGAGTTTAAGATGGAAGAACATCACGAAGAACGGGTGGATACAAATAAAATTTGAGCCTTTATCCTTTGTTTCTTAAACCGTGAACCAGGCCACGTTATAACCCTTAAAAGTCCTAGATGAAGCATGGGTTAGTTCGAAAGCATATTGTTACCAAAGGTATCCTGACTCCTGTAGGGCTCGCTGTAACATCTTGAGTTGACATTGCGTTTTAAAAAAATTCACTTGCTTTATTGAAAACTGCATTTTCAAAAACTTCAAGACAGACATAAGCTTTGCATTCTTGAAATAATATTGTTTGCATATGACTATTTGTTCAACAGCAGAGAAATCTGCACGACGAATATCTAGTGAACAAAAATCTTCTCAAGGATCATCTCAAGTGGAAGAAACACTTCCAACCAAGGGGCAGACATGGCCATTGTCCATCATCTGGGGCAGTCAAGTCAAGATTCAAGGAATCTCTCAAGATGCCAAATAGTCAGGGGCAAATCTCCGCCTGGGTCACTTGGGGCACAGGACATGAACTCCGGCAACGAATCTTGCATGATCAAACATCTTCTGGTAGTATGGCAACACAACACTACTGACAGTGACAACTCCCTACATCCTGAGAGCATGGGCATAGTCGAAAAAATACTATGCATAATCAAAGACCCGCTAGGTTGACTGACCTAGGCAAAAATAAGGGCTTCCTGGCGAACCAAAAGGGTTCGGGAAAAAATGAGGGATGAAAATGAAAAAAACTGTACACCCGGCAAGTCGAAAACCTGAAAAGGTGGCTTGGGCAAAAAAAGGGTATCCCGGTGGACTGAAAACCTGAAAGGGCGGTCCAGGCAAAAATTAGGGATCAAAGCATACGACTGTGTCCCATCATCTCCTCACTTGCCTACCAGAAGAAGATTTGTAAATCGACAGTTATCAAGTTCCTCATAGACCTTCTTCTCCCGCAGAAACTGGGGCAATAAGAATTGTCCGAACTGTACAAGTTGTTCTATCCTCCAGGTACAAGGTAGATTCAGTTGAAGAGTGGACCAGGATACCTTCACTCCCCGCAGAGTAAGACAAGAATCAACAATACTCTCCCCAAGCAGAGTTGGTCTCCAATTAGCCCTAAAAAGGCACAGTATCTCCAGCAAGTCAACAATACTCCCCCCCCCCCCCCCCCCCCCCCCGAGCAGAGTTGGCCTACCATCAGTCTTGAAAAGTCGGGTATCCCCAGAAGATCTTAATATTCTCCAGCAGAGTATAAGAATATTCCTCAGCAAGCATCCCCAGCATTCTTAATATTCCTCAGCAGAATATAAGATTGTTCCCCAGCGGAATACAGATACCCCCAGTAGAGCCATTTCCCCAATACAGTCTGAAAAGTTTCCCCAGGAGAGTTGAATCATATCCCTAGTAGATTCAGGAAGCTTGTCCCCTGCAGAGTACAAATATCTCTCCCAGCCATATTCAGAAGGTTATCCCCCACCAGAGTCTAACTGGGTTATCCTCAGCAAGTTGCAACGGAAAGATCACCCTCGGCGAAGTTCTTTCTATCCTCCAGCGGAGTTCATCATCAAAATCCCCCAACAGAGTTTATCAACGGAACCCCCAGCGGAGTTATCGTTAAAATCTCAGCAGAATATCTCTTCCCACAGATTAATTCCTCGCAAAGCAATCTCTTCAAGTTTATTCCCCAACGGAGTCATCTTCTCCTACAGGTTTATTCACACAATCATCTTCGTTCACCATCCCCAGCGGAAACGAAGAACTCAACACTAGTCTCCAGCAGCTCCAGGATTTATCTTCCCCAACTAAAAACATCACATTTTCATACATCATGACATGCATACGCATCATACAACACAAATCTCATTCATTCTTGAGAACATTTTGACATCATGCAGTTCATGCATCATGACATTGCATACAGCTAACGTTTTGCCTTTTCAGGAAAAGGTCAAGCAAAAGATGATTACCATCTACCTTTGCAGTTCCAGATCAATACCTATAACAAGCCAGGAAAATTCTGTGGATGACTGATTGTAGGTTAATACCTGAAACCAGACAGGACAATTATCTACTTGACCATCATCAGGCAACCCTACACCGGTTCCTTCTCCTTCCAAGGTGAAGTTTTACACGGACTCATTATCAGGCAACCCTACACAGGTTCCTTCTCAATTTCAGATGAAGTTTTACACGGACTCATCATAAAGCAACCCTACACCGGTTCCTTCTCAATTTCAGATGAAGTTTTACACGGACTCATCATAAAGCAACCCTACACCGGTTCCTTCCTTTCAGATGAAGTTTTACACGGACTCATCACCAGGCAACCCTACACAGGTTCCTTCCTTTCAGATGAAGTTTTACACGGGCTCATCAACAGGAAACCCTACACCGGTTCCTTCTCATTTCCAAGATGAAGTTTTACACTGACTCATCATCAAAGTAACCCTACACCGGTCCCTCCTCAGTTCCAAGACAAAGTTCTACACGAACTTATCTCACAGTAATCTTACCCCGGTTCATCCCAAAGTTCTACATGAACTTATCTCAAAGTAACCTTACCTCGGTTCATCCAGAAGTTTTACACGAACTTATCTCACAGTAACCTTACCCCGGTTCATCCCAAAGTTCTACACAAACTTATCTCAAAGTAACCTTACCCCGGTTCATCCAGAAGTTTTACACGAACTTATCTCACAGTAACCTTACCCCGGTTCATCCCAAAGTTCTACACGAACTTATCTCAAAGTAACCTTACCCCGGTTCATCCAGAAGTTTTACACGAACTTATCCCGAAGTAACCTTACACCGGTTCCTTCTCAACTCCAGACGTAGTTTTACACGGACTCGTCATTAAGAAACCCTACACAAGTTCTCTCTTTCCAAAGATGAAGTTTTACACGGACTCGTCATCAAGAAACCCTACACAGGTTTCCTTCCTTCCAAGATGCAGTTTCACACGGACTCATCATCAGTCAACCCTACACAGGTTTCCTTCATTCCAAGATGCGGTTTCACACGGACTCGTCATCAAGAAACCCTACACAGGTTCTCTCTTTCCAAAGATGAAGTTTTACACGGACTCGTCATCAAGAAACCCTACACAGGTTTCCTTCCTTCCAAGATGCAGTTTCACACGGACTCATCATCAGTCAACCCTACACAGGTTTCCTTCATTCCAAGATGCGGTTTCACACGGACTCATCGTCAGTCAACCCTACACAGGTTTCCTTCCTTCAAAGATGCAGTTTCACACAGGCTCATCATCAGTCAACCCTACACAGGTTTCCTTCTTTCCAAGATGCAGTTTTACACGAGCTCATCATCAGGCAACCCTACACAGGTTCCCTCGTTCAACTTACAAGATCACAATTCTACCGACAATCTCCAGATGGTATCTATAAGCCCATCCTCATATCCATCATCTCTCCAAATGGCATCTGTAAGCCCATTCCCGACATCACATTGCTGATACTATGCTATGCGAGTGTAAATTTCTGGGCACTTTAGTGTTCAATCATCTTCCACCTTCGGATCACGAAAGGCCCGAAAGCCAATCTACATCCTCAGGTCTAAGAAGATTGAACAGGGGCAACTGTTGTACCCCAAAATTTTCCCTCCCATATTCTTCAAGGTTTGTCAAGAATCATCTTCAAATGGTTCAAGATTGCTCAAGAGATTGTGCAGTCAAACCACCTCCTAAGCCAGTCAAAATTAGGGTTTTGGTTATTTCAAGTAATTTGAGGTTTTCAATGGTTCAATAAAGTCTCATAGGCCCATATGCATGCCCAAGCACCTACATGCCAAGTTTCAAGACTCACAGTCCCAAGTTGCACAGTCAAAAGCCTCATTTGATCCACAATCAACTACAGGGGCAAAATGGTCATTTTACAGTCAAAAGTCAGAATTTTTGGTCAACATATCATTTTGAGCTCACAATCATCATTTTATCAAGTCTTGATCATGATTCCACAAGCATGGCTCAAAAATCATCAAGGTGCAAGAAGTTACTATTTTTGGACAGCAAAAAAGTCAACTGTATCTTGACCAGGGCATAACCTTTTCATGGTTCATCAGAAAAATCCCATCCAATGCTCATTTTGAAGGGGATGACATTTCCTACAATCCATCTTCACACTCCAAGTCCAAGAAATTCTCTCACAAAAAGTTATCAATTTTTACATTATAGGTCAAATTCAAAGGTCAACAAAAATGCACTTTAAGTCAAAGGCCATAACTTGAGATTGGTAAACCCAAATGACATGGGACCAAAGGCATTGGTTAGAGGACTTCAAGACCTTTCCAAAATGTCCAAGAACATGTTCATATGATCATAATTGAGCAAGATATGCATTGGAGAAGTTGGGAAATTTTCATGAATTTGCAAAAGTCAACTTTGCTCAAAACACCTTATTTTTGCTAATGGGCCTCAAATTTCTTCTTGAAACTTTATCCATGGCCTATGCACGACCCATCAAGCTTAATTGAATTATTTTATTATTTTTTTATTAATTAATTGGATTTTTAATCAATATTAATTCATTTAATTAATTTAAATTGTAGGAAAATACAATGATTTGATTTTTCAATCTTTTTGTGAAGCAAACATGGTCAAGATATGCTGGCAATTGCGTGTACAAATCAAATATGCAAAGATCTCCACGTTTGGCAACTTTCTTCAATCATGAAAATACAAAAAGATACGATTTCCAATCAAATATTCCATCATCATTCCAATGGATTCTTGCTCAAATATTTGACCTAATTTCAGTCTCCTATATATACACAAGCTAACCCTAATCATGCACACGTGAAATCTCTGCAGAAAAAGCCATAACCAATTCAAGAAAACTTGAAAACTGTTTTCCATATTCCAGGCCAATTCAAAGCTTTTTATTGACTCTAATACCTTGCAGGAGTTCTCAGGAACATGTAGCAATCAAAACCAAGTGCTAAAGCTCAAGAAATCATCAAGAACAGACCCACGGTTTGCACATTATTTTCATAATCGTAACTCTAAATTCATGAGCATTTAACGTGATTTTTTGATTGTTTTGTATTGCTTGAATCCATATGAAGCTAATGGCATAGTTTAATTTAATTGTAATGCACAGAATCATAAATTGCCATGGATGAATTCTAGGGTTCCTGAGCTTGGAATTTGGGGATTCTTAATACAAGAAAAATTGAGCCTCATAAGACCCATGACTGAATTCGTTAGGTCAAGACGAATCCAAAGCCACCATCGCGAAATATTTATGTAGCCTGTAGGGCTAATCGCTATTTTTCGCCATCATGTTTTGTGGGGGTTAAAAACCCCCGCTATCTAATGTCCTTTTGCAGGTACAAACGATAAAGACGAAGGACGTGTAAGCGTATGGTTGGATGATTCAAATAAGCGCGCGTTTTTATGTTGTTTACAGCATATGTATTAATTGTCCAATATAATATTTGCTTATTATCATAATAACAAACGCGTGCAAATGGCCTGGTGGTTGATGTGCTGGCTTGGAATCATTGGGACCTGGGTTCGAATCCCAGGTCCCCCAAAATACTTGATATTTCTTTTCTTAACATGTTCACATGCAGGCATTCTAAAAGCGTTCCACCATGTACTTCAATCATCCAAACGCCATGTGTCTACATGCACAAATCCTGTGGCCAAAGATGAGGGATCATGGTACTCCCTAGTCAACCAACGCCTGGCCAATCAAAGAAAGTCAAAAGGCTTGAGATTAATGGGCCAGAAATTCCATAACTTACCTCCATATTGGGCCCGCACCCCCCCTGGTTTATTATTTTCTTATTTTCTTTCCCTTTTATATTTTCTTTTAATTAGTTTATTAATTATTATTATTATTATTTAATTAACATAATTAATATTTTTCATAATAAAATTCAGAAAACTAAAAATGTAAATATTTTTATTATTATTATTTATTAATTTCACTTTATTTTTTGTAAATAAATACTAACACAAATTAATTTAGTTTAATTAGGGTTAATTTTAACTTTTTCTATTTAAAATCAACATAGAATTAGGGTTTTCTTGACAATTTTAATTTCTTTTTATTTATTTCATTATAACATAAAAAACTTAAAAAAAAACAGTTCTTTTATTTAATTAATTATTTTTAGGTTTAATATTTAATTAAATGCAAAAAGGACAAAAAACTTCTTTCTTTCTCAAAGGGTCAAAACCCTAGGACTACTCCGACTTAATTTCTTTTCGCGCATGTTATTTTTGATCATATTTATGTAATTGCTCCGAGGATGTAATAGCGTAACCCTTTTTATCACTTTCTTTAATTTCCCGTAATTTACTTTTCAAGGGTTGTTTTTGGCGATGTAAATACCCGACGCCTTGTAATAGCGTAGATTTACTTTCCGCACAACTATTAATTGCTAGATGTATGTTAATTAGGCTATGCATGACAAGACTTATTTGGAAATTAAAATCAAAATATAGCTCACCATAACATGTGCAAAGATAACTTAACTGAAACCTGACACACTCGCACATGCCACTCTTAGGGTACGCCTCACTTGGTTGCCTCGACGTGGTCATTGAGTATAGGGTGTTTTAGAGGTCGCCCTCCTGTCTAAAGATCCAAGTTGCCTCGAAACAGTTGCTTCGGATAAAAAGGATCTAAGATATTAGGGTTACCGCTAAGGCGTCCTACTATTGCTTTGGTGACCACATGTCTCTATAATCGAATTGACCCGAATAACTCCAACGACGGTGCTACCTACTCCTCAATAGTGGGATAGCATTGTCTAAAGGATATTTGCACAGTTTAATTCCTTTTTGAGTAGGTAGATGTTCTTAAGTACTTGCTCCTTTTAAAACAAAAACAAACTTTTCGCACTAACACTCTCTTCAAAAACAAAACTCTTTTCAAAACCCATAATCACAAAGAAAAACAAACTTTTGGAAACACAATGAGCAAGTACCTAAGAGCCCATGGATAACCACGGATAGAAAGGGTGCTAACACCTTCCCTTTTTATAATCTACCTCTCGAACCCGAGAAATATCTCAAAAAGGAATTTTTCTGTGCTTTTGTCCTTTCCTTGTTGGATAAAATAAAAGACGGTGGGGACTCTTGCTTACCGCGACATTTTGCAAAAACAAACGCAAACGCGAACCAGCATTCCAAAACAGTCAGTTCTCATTCCCACCGATCATAGTAGCCTCTCTCAAAAATTCTCCCTAGGCCATATAAACGCAAGCTAAGAGTACCATTGTACTCGTCTCACTCCCCTGAACTCATCCATGGCCATTGTTGGCCTTGATTTTGCCTGCAATTAAAACGCCTAAAAAAACATATGCAAGAAACCTAGGTTCTGGGTAGGGGGTTAGAGGCCACAAAAATCAAATCAAATAATGCAGAATCAATGTAAATTACATGGTAAGTATGAATGTGCAAACCATTTGGCAAAAAGATGCAAGGAAAGTGTGTTACGATTTCATGTGTAGAGACAATCTCAAGAACACTTACAGCGTGTTATGGACGATGGAAATGCTTGGTTTTGATCCCTACAGCATCACAGGATATCAGGCAAGAGTGCTACGTTTTGCTTTTGGTCTGAATTGGCCTCCAAGGTTATTTTTGATCTCACACTTTTCAAGTTTTTCACCAAATTGGTATGGCCGTTTCTGCAAGGTTTTATGCGTTTTTTAGTGTGTGCAGAGTTTTTTTATCTGTTCTTCACCCGTGTTTGATTTGTGAGGCTTGCTTGTATATAATGGAATGAATTAGGTCAACATTTGTGTATCAAATCTTGGTCCATTATGATGAAGAGATTTGATTTGATTTCTTCATAAAGACTTGCCATATTTGATCCAATCATGCGTTTCTGCCAGCTTGCTCTGAGTTGTTTTGGCCTCCAATATGATGGAAATCAAAAGCTGACTTGCCCCTTCGAATTTTCTCTCTTCGATTGCTTCAAAGTCCAATTCGAATATATTTAGAACATTCCCTATTAGACAACTTCGCCCAGCCCTTGGCCTTGTGATGAGTCTGAGTTCTGATTCGAACTGTCCAGAACTTCCTTCATCAGAGCATCTTAGATCAAGAGAAACTCTGCACTAAAATGCCCTTCGAAGGTCATTTCGTTCTGATGTTCTGATTGAGGTAAAGTATGAAGTTCCAGTCGAAGGACCCTCTGAAGTACTAGTCGAAGCATTGTGAAATTTACTTGATTGAAGGGGTCCAGCGCTCAATCGAAAACTTGCACACCAAAGCTTGATCGAAGGAGGTCCAGCGCTCAATCGAAGACTTGCAGACCAAAGCTTGATCGAAGGAGGTCCAACGCTCAATCAAAGACTTGCAGGCAAAAGCTTGATCGAAGGGTTCCAAACACCTAATCGAAGCTTACTAATCAGATCCTGATCGAAGAGTGCCAAATTCCCAATCGAAGACTGGTGAACCAAGCCTGATCGAAGAATGCCAAATGCCCAATCGAAGACTGGTGAACCAAGCCTGATCGAAGAGTGCCAACTGCCCAATTGAAGACTGGTGAACCAAGCCTGATCGAAGGATTTTGGATGCCCAATCGAAGACTTTTCCCAGATGCCAATCGAAAGACACTTTGTTCACCTTCAAAAAAAACTTTATTTTCCTTAGGCAAGGGTTTGTGACCAACCATGTAAGGGACGACCTTTGAAAACATGAGAGGGAAAATTTTGGGGTACAACACTATGTAATTAATCCTCCTCCCCGAAGCCTTGTAATAGCGTAGATTTATTTTCTCACATTTTTAATTCCCGCAAATACTTAACTGTCTAGATGTATGCTAATAGGATTGTATGACAAGAATGCATGACAAATTAATACGGTTAGAAAACCCTAATGTGAAAAGATAAATAACTGAAATAAATCACTCGCATATATCACTCTTAGGGTATACTCTCACTTCGGTTGCCTTCGGTAAACGGTCATTAAGCATAGGGTGTCTTAGTGGTTGCCCTCCTGTCTAAAAAAGATCAAATTGTCCCATTCGAATGTTGCCTCGGAAATGTTGCCTCGAATAAGATCTTAAGACTATAGGTTTATTACTAAGATATCCTAACATTGCTTTAGTGATCATACGTCCCTTTCGAATTGACCCTTACTGTTGTACCCCAAAATTTGCCTTCTCATATTTCTCAAAACATTGCAAGTCTATTCCAAATTAGGGTTTCACATTGCATCAAGATCCTTGAGTCCAAATGACCTCAAGTTATCCCCAATGTCCTAATATGTTCTCAAGATCATCCATGTCAAATTTCAAGCCTTGCAGAGGAAGTTTACTCAGTCAATTGCTCAAAGGTCCAAAAATCGATTGTGCTAGGGCAAAAGTCAACTGTGACCCAAATACAGTCAAACTTCAAGATTTTTTGTCAACATTCTCATTTTGAAGTGTATTTCATCATTTGATCAAGGTTTGATCATGATTCATCAAGGATTGCTCAAAATTCATCAAGACCCAAAAGTTGCTAAATTAGGGTTTTGCAAGAAAAGTCGACTCAACTTTGAGCAAGCATAACTTTCTCATACTTTATGAGAAATGACCCATCCAAAGCTCATTTTGAAGAGGATGAAATTTCCTACAATCCATATTCATATCCCAAGATAAAAAATGCACTCACAAGAAGTTATGAATTTGGATATTATAGGTCATTTTGAAAAGTCAACAAAAACACTTTTTTTGTCAAAGCTTCTAAATTGAGCATGGAATATCAAAATGAGATGAGACAAAAAGGGTTTATTATAGGACATCTCAAGCTTTCTAAAAAGTCCAAGAACACCTCCAAAAGTTCAAAATTGAAGAAGTTATGCATTGTTGAAGTTGGGCTTTTTTGCAAAATTGCCAAAAGTCAACTATCCCCAAAACTTCAAATTTTTCCAAATGAGCCCATTCTTTTTCACTTGTTTTGAGTTTGCATTGTTGCCCAAGTTCTATAGCCTTGGCCATGTGTCCATATCTCATTTTTATTATTTAATTTGATTTTTATTTGAATTAATTCATTTTAAATCAAATAAAATCACATAAAATCTAAGGCATTGATAACAAATGATTTTCTGGTTGTTTTAGGCTCCAACTACAGCTAGAATTGCAATCAAATTCGAATCAAGGCTTGTATGCACAAAAAGATCCAAATCAAGCCAATTTTGGAAGGTTTCAATGGAGAATCAAATCCAAATTCAAGAGCATTGATAGAGCAAGATTTGAACAACAAATGCTACCCTAATGTATTGTGCAATACATAAGCAAGCGTGTAAGACAGAAACAAGGGTTGGAAAGCAAGCATAGAGGCAGAACAAAAGTTGCAAAAATCACAAAAAAGTGGGAGATCGAAATCAGGTCTAGAGACATTTTCAAGACTGGAGACGTATCCCAATCGCTTCCTGGAAACTCTCACAAGCTAAACCAATCATAACCAGGCGTTTTCAAGCTTCCATACGCACTGTAAGTCCTTCGTAACATGGCCCTGTTCTTGATTTCGTATCTCTGAAATTAGGCATAGTTAGAATGAAATAATTGCATATTTGTAATCCTCACATCATTTACAAGCTTTTGGCATCATTTGATTTTGTTTATCTGACCTGTATGAAGATCCACCATAGTTAGGGTTTTCTTGGAGTTTTGGGGGGTTTGCGTTTCAGGTACAATTGATCTTCATGATGGACATGGTTGTGTTCAGAAGAAGATGACGAATCAAAGCATGGTCCTGGGATTCATTTATATGGCCTGGAGAAGGTTTTAGGAGGAAGCCACGGTTTTAGCTTCGGATAAAAATCCGCAGGTAAAAGTTACAGATCCTCAAGGACAGGGACGAACTCGTGTCATCCATCCATTGGCCGGTTCAAAATAATCGCGTGTTTTTTTGTTTTTCTGGAAATTGATTTTGTTTTTATATAATATATATTGTTTGTATTATTATTAACAAAACAACAACACGCCCCAGTGGTGGCCACATAAGCGCTTAAAGACCCAAAGGCTAGAGGTCAGCGGTTCGATCCCTGCCTCCAGCAATTTGCCTTTTCTTGTTACTTTTCAGGAGATCTAGTGAATACACGAGTCCACAGCCCACCATGCGCCTCACTCCTCAGCATGCCAGATGGCCAGGTGGCCAGATCTGATGGTCAAACCTTGAGGACATACCATGGATCCAGTCAATGCACATGCAGGGAATCCCAAAAGTCAAACAGACCAGCTTAATGGGCCAACAAAATTACTTTCAACACCCTCCAAAAAGGCCCAATTCTCTTTCTCTTATATTTTTTTTATTACTTTAGTTATTTTATTTTATTTTAATTAATTTCTAACCAATAACAAATTTCTTTTTTCTATCAAAAAATCACCAAAATACTTTTTAATTCAGAAGTTTATTTTCTTTAATAAATTTTAATTAATTAATTAGGCTTTTAATTCTAGGAAACTTTAATTTATTTTTTGTAAATAAATAAAATCAATTAGAATTAATTAGGTTTTAACATAATTCAATTATTTTAATTTCTTTATTAAAATAACAAAAACTCCAAAAACATGTCATTAATTATTTTTTTTCATTAATTAATTTATTTATTATTTAATTTAGCATTTAATTTAGGATTTAGTTTCTTTTCTTAAAATAAAAACAACAAAAAAACATTTTTCTTTTAAAAAAGGGTCAAAACCCTAATATTCGCATTCGATTTAATTTCCCGCGCGCTTTATTTATTTTTATCCATATTAATGTATCTTCTTCCGGTATGTAATAGATAATTAGGATCTTTTATTTGTTTTACCGCTTTATTTTATTTTCAAAGGGTTGCTTTTGGCGATGTAAATACTTGACGCCTTGTAATTTAATTTCCGCACCTTTAGTTTCTGCAACTTACAACTGCTAGATGTTTGATAATAGGGTTTGCATAACAAGACTGAATGCTTAATCTTAAAATCAAATTAGATCACCCTTACATGTGCAAAGATAAAAATAACTGAAAACGACACACTCGCACATGCGCACTCTTAGGGTACACCCCACTTGGTTGCCTTCGTACATGGTCATTGAGTATAGGTCACTTTAGAGGTCGCCCTCTTGTCTAAAAGATCATAGTCGCCTCGAAACGGTTGACTAGGATATTGTTGCCTCAAACAAATGATCTAAGACTTTAGGGTTACCGCTAAGGCGTCCTAACATTTCTTTAGTGACCGTATGTCCCTCATTCGAATTGACCCTCAAACTCCAACGACGGTGCTACCTACTCATTAATAGTGGGATAGCATTGTCTAAAGGAAATTAGCATAGAACGATTCGTTTTTCGAGTAGGTAGAAAGTTCTTAGATACTTGCTCATCCAAAATAAAACTGTTTCACACTTACACTCCTTTTCAAACAAAGTTTTCAAAAAAACACTTCATTTCACTCTTGAGGACAGAAGCAAGAGTTAAATCGAAGTTAAAAACAAAAACTTTTTCAAACCCACAAGCACAAAGAAAACATTTTAAAAATGATGAGCAAGTACCTAAGAGCCCGTGGATAACCACGGATAGAAAGGGTGTTAATACCTTCCCTTTCTATAATCTACCCCCCGTACTCAGAAATATCTCGAAAAAGGAATTTTTCTGTGCTTTTTTCCTTTCCTTGTTGGATAAAATAAAAGACGGTGGCGACTCTTGCTTACCGCGACATTTTGCGAATACAAAACGCAAAATGCAAACCAACATTCCAAAAATAGTCAGTTCTCCCACCGTATCACACTTACAAACTCCAACGATGGTGCTACCTATTTTTCAATAGTAGGATAGCACTGTATAAAGGAAACGAGAATAGAAACGATCTTTTTTCGAGTAAGTAGATGTTAGTAGGTACCTGCTCAAAATTTAAACTTTTTACACTTACACTTTTCAAACAAATTTTCAAAACAACTTCGTCACACCTTTGAGGACTGATAAAAAGTTTATCACGAAGTCAAAACTTTTCAAAACAAAGCACATACACAAGCAATTTTAAAAGATGAGCAAGTACATAAGAGCCCATGGAAAACCATGGATAGAAAGGGTGCTAGCGCCTTCCCTTTCTATAATCTACCCCCCGTACTCAAAATCTCGAAAAAGGATTTTTTATGTACTTTTTTCCTTTCCGATTGGATGAAATAAAATTTGGTGGCGACTCTTGCTTACCGCGACATTTTGCAGAAAAAAAACGCAAAACACAAACCAACATTTAAACAGTCGGTTCTGCCACTGTATCACAGAACTGGTGACTCTGCTGGGGAGTTTATAAGTGGGGTATACCTTAGGATCTAGGTCATCATAATTTCTTCTCTTGATTGCTTTGTTTGCTTTACTTTTTAAGGGTTTTGTTTGGGGTTACTATAGATCCTACACCCGGATCTGGGGAAAACCTTTTAGGTAAGTAGCAATAGACTGTGAGGGAACTGTACGGTGTAGACTAATATGGTTGAAGCAGTAGCTACGTTGGTGTGGCACTTTGGTTGGTACCGGTATCCCTTGTGGAGAAACGAGGAGAATACGGGGCCGCTGCGTGGTGTCGTTAAGCATCAACTGACCTTAGAACCTTTAATTGCCCAACTTGGCCATTAGAAAGTAGTGAGATAGCCGGCCTCGGTGTAGAGCTGAGAACTGGTTGATACTCCATGCTACACTCTTTGAGATCATACTCTCGGAATAATTTCGGCCGCAAGAAAAGATTGTGTGAGCTGAAACAATGACCGATGGAGGATGGTCAGTGATATTGAGATCCTCTAGAACCCGGTTACTTTTCTAGGACAGGTTGGACCAATTTAACTTCAAGAGGGTATTACCTTTGACCTCATGCAAGCCTTAAACTTAAGGGCTTTGTGTGATTTGACTGTATTTGCAATATTTGTGTTTGTTATACCCGTGGTTTATCATGACATCATGCATCATAACATGGCATTCATGTTTCATTATGCTAACCATTTCAAAGACCAAGGGAATTTATCTTTGTTTTGTTTTGCAGATCATGGCTTCCGTGCATAGAAATACCATCTGAATCAACTTTATGCAGATACCTGCCCAACTTAAGGAGCTAACATCAAGAGTTTCTGAAACTTCTATGTTCATTAAGAGACACGGTCAACTTCTCATCCTGGTTACTTCAAACATTAATGAACAGATGATGAGCGTACTTTTTCAGTTCTTTGATCCCGAGCATCACTGTTTCACCTTTCCAAATTACTAGCTGGTACCCACCTTGGAAGAATTATCTCATCTATTGGGCATATCCATTCTTGAACAGGTACCGTTCACAGGTATAGAAGAAGTTTCTAAGCAAGAATTTGTTGCCTCAGCTCTACATTTTAAACGGGCCGATATGGTATATAATTGGGAAACTCGAAGCGGAGTCGAGGGTTTTCTAGCCAAATTACTAATAGACCAGGCTCGGCTATTTTGGGATGATTTGGATTTTCAAGCTTTTGAGGATGTCTTGGCTCTTCTTATCTATGGTTTAGTTCTCTTCCCTAATTTGGACTCCTTTGTAGATGTGAATGCTGTCAATATTTTCCTTTCTCGCAACCCTGTGCCTACCTTGCTTGGAGATATCTTGCATGCTCTCCATACTCGTACTATGAAGAGAAGAGGGACTCTTATGTGTTGCATGTCGTTGTTGTCAAGGTGGTTTATTTCTCACCTCCCTAGGTATGTGCTGAAGAACGAAGAAGGTTTGGGTTGGTCACACAGAATAATATCACTCGCTCATACGGATATTCTTTGGTGTTCCCGGGCTATGGAAGACATTGTTGTTATTGACCGCTGTGGGGGGTACCCTAATGTCCCATTACTTGGTATCAGAGGGGGTATAACTTACAATCCTTATCTAGCTTTGCGATAATTTGGTCGTGCTCGAAGAGATGGTCCCCATGAGTTACTTCTCGAGGACATTGTATTTGACTATAAGGATGATGTTAAGGAGCATCGTAGGAGGTTCATACGAGCTTGGGGCATGGTTAACAGATCTGACCCCAAAGAGTTGGGACCGAAGACTTCCCTTCCTATGCAGCCTTACCTCCAATGGGTCCGAGCTCGTGCCCAGAAGCTTATGAGGCCGTATTACCAGTGATTATGGAGCCCACTAATGAAGAAGGCATTCCTTACATGGTTCTCTATCCTTACATGCCCACTGATCCCGGGAAGTTGTAGAGGTCTTGGATTCAGCTGAAGAATGAGCGGGATACTTACCGGGAACAATACCATGAGCAAGAAAGGAATATTTTGAAGCTCACAAGGCAGCTCGAGGAAGAAAGAGTGATCAATGACTACATTAGCACAAAGAGGAAGCGACTATGGGTCTTTTTATTTTGCTTTTTCTAGTTTTAGATTTTGTTTTATTTACTTCTTTGTAACGCCTTAAAGGCATTGTTGAACCTTTCAAAGTTAAGCTAATAAAGTTTTGTTTATTTTTGGTTTACAAATCTAAATCTCCCAAAGTCTTTGAAATCATCACATGCGCATCCCATTATCATGACATCATTACAGGTACCCCTACAGGTTTCTCATCTTCTTTTCTGTTTATACGCAGAAATGTCTTCCGATTAAGCCATCAAAGATCTTCAGGAACAAAACGCCCAATTCCAACAAATGTTCGTAAGTCTGGCTAAAGGGAAAGAGGATCTGAAGACCCTTATTCTGAAAGAGAAGAAGAAGAAGAAGAAGAAGAAGGTCGGAATTCTGAACATGGGTAGAAGATTCGGAGAAAGGTTGAGACAACCAGCTGATCTGACCTTCTCATCCAAGGACGGGGAGAACCAAGAAACGGAAAAGGACCCTAGCCCTGCAGTTTCTGGTAACGATTCTGATTACGATGATGAGCAATATCCTCCTGCCGAGGATAGATACAAGCAGCTAGAAGACCGTCTAAGTGCTATGGAGATTCATAAAATACCTGGTTTGGATTTCAGAGAATTGGGATTGGTATCGGGAGTGGTCATCCCTCATAAGTTCAAAGCTCCGGTTTTTGCCAAGTATGATGGGGTGTCCTGCCCAAAACTCCATCTCCACTCGTATGTCCGAAAATTCCAACCCCGCACAGCTGATAGAAATTTATGGGTGTATTTCTTTCAAGATAGTCTGTCAGGGACTCAGCTTGAATGGTTCTACCAGTTGGAGGGAGCCAGTGTCCGAAACTGGGAAGATCTTGCTGCTGCTTTCTACAAGCAGTATCAGTATAATGCGAACCTTGCTTCCACTCGTACTCAACTCCAGAGTATGTCCATGGGTGCAGGTGAAGGTTTTAAAGATTATGCTAAAAAATGGAGAGATTTGGCTGGAAGAATTCAACCCCCTTTGTCTGATAGGGAGTTGGTGGATATGTTCCTTGGTACGCTGTCTGGTCCATTTTCCAATCACTTAATCGACAGCTCGTCATCCGGTTTCACCGAGCTGATTTTAACTGGAGAAAGAGTAGAAGCTAGAATTTGGAGAGGAAAAATACAGAAGGATGCCTTCTCGAGTTCAACAAAGAAGCCTTTTATTGGTAAGAAGGAAGCCGGTGTAGTTTATAGCCCGAGGGGCCAAAGCAGATCTGAACACCGTTAAACGGTAAATGCTGTAGTGATACCAAGACCCGCAGTTGCTCTATAATGCAACAATCAATAAAGGGTGGAAAGACCACAACGGCAGTTTACCCGCCTCAACATGACTTTGGCTGAAGTTCTGCCTCATTTATTAAAATCCAACTTGGCAACCTTGAGAGAGGCTCCCAAGAATCCAAACACTACCTCTTCTAGATATAATCCCAATGCGCGGTGCGCCTACCATTCTGAGAGTCCTGGCCATGATACAAATGATTGTTGGGCTCTGAGAAACAAAGTACAAGATCTGCTTGAAGCCAGGGAGATAGAGTTTGATGCTCCAGAAAAGTCGAATGTTATAACTGCTCTCATGCCCAAACATGGTCGTGGAGTTAATGTTGTTGACACTGATTTGTTTGTAACCTCTGTTGAAGAAATTTCTACTCCTCTTATGACTGTTAAGAAGAATTTGTTGTTGGCCAGTTTATTTTCGGGTTGTGGTGAAGGTTGCCACATGTGTTCGATTCTGCCTTCCAGTTGCTGTTTGCTGAAGTCAGGTGTTCAGCGCCTGATGGATAATAAAGAAATTTTGTTCGAGAAGACTATGATTCCTGTTGTTCCAAATGAAGACGTTACCATTATAACCATTTCCGCCAATCCTTCCAAGGTTTCCTTGAGAAGACTTGTTAGGATTACACCTGTTCAAAGAATTGCTCTGCTAATAATCATTGTTCCTGGTCCCATCCCGTACACCTCAGACAAGGTTGTCCCATGGCATTATGGTGTTGATGTGTATTACCATGGCGTTAAGCAAGAGCTGAAGAATGAAGAAGCTGATACTGATGTCAGTAATATTGTCGGGACTAGTAAAGTTACCCGAAGTGGAAGGGTCTTCTCTCCTGAGATTTCCCCGAAGACTATCATCAAGCCTATTGTTATCCCAAATGCTGCTCCAACCAGCACTCCTGACATTTCTCATGTTCCTACTCCAGTTAGTACACCTTCTACTATTCCTATTCTTACTCTAATTATCACCCCTGCTGCTGAGCCATCTGGGACTCGGGGCAAAGAAATTATAGGCAAGCCTGCTCAGACAGAGGCACCTAAGAAGATCGTTGTGGAAGCCTCTAAACAAGAAATAGAGGAAATACTGAAGATTATCAAGAAGAGCGACTACAATGTGGTCGAGCAGCAGGGGCAGACCCCGTCAAAGATCTCCATGTTGTCTATACTGTTGTGTTCTGAAGCCCATGCGAAGGCTTTGATCGCATTTCTCAAGACCGCGCATGTGCCACAGGAAACTTCAGCAGATCAGTTCAAAGATTGTGTGGCCAGCCTGACTGCTGACAATGGGCTAGGTTTTTCAGACGCGGATCTGAACCCTAAGGGGAGGAATCATAATGATGCTCTGCATGTCTCGATTGAGTGCAGGGGCACCACTATGGCTCATGTGCTGGTAGATACCAGGTCTTCGCTGAATGTTCTGCCGAAGAAAGCGTTGGACCGTTTTGATTGTGATGGTTTGACTTTAAAGCCGAGTAACATCGTGGTAAGGGCTTTTGATGGATCAAAGAGAATGGTGCACAAGGAGGTGGACATCCCTGTTGTTGTACCCCAAAATTTGTCCTCCCATTTTTCACTGAAATAACAATCCTAGGGTTTCTTAGATATTCAAGATTGGCTCAGGAATCGATCAGACAGATTTTCTCCTGTGGTAATAAACCAACAATTAGGGTTTTTCTTGCAATTCTCAAAAGAATTGAATTCTCAAAGATCTAATTGGCTTTCACATGTTTTCATGCTTTTTCAAGTTTACTGAAAGGTTGTTGTTTGTTCTCAAGGCATGTTTATTTGGGACAAGAGATGGAATCTAAGACTGTCATTTGGGACATTCATGTTTTGTTTGATCCAAGTTAACCAGATAATTTGCGTCTGTTAAGAAATTTGCTTGTTAAAGGAATAAATATTTGCTTGTTTATGGAATAGACAGTGCGTGTTCTGTTTGGAACGCAGTTGCAAGATTACAGAATTATTAGATTACTTGATTATTGGAATTTAAGTTATCTTGATTGGAATTATTGGAATGCAGTTTCAATTATCTTGATCAGGAATCTTTAAGAATCAGTGAAGATGCAAAGAGAGAATTACAAGTTATTAACAGTAAATGGATTTTAATGGACATCAGATTATCTCATAAGACTTTATTCATTTATTTCAAAAGTTGTTGCAAAAACAATTTATTATTTAAATGCTTTAGGTTTTACAACTTATTGTATTTGAAAAATAAATTAATACAATTGATTGAATGTTTCTCTCTAAATTACAAAGAAAGTGAATTTATGCCTAAGGTTGACTGAGCTTCCATTGCTTCCATGCTTGCCAGAGTCTCTTGCTTCCTCTGCTTTGCCACCATCCAGTTTGCGCTCACATGAAAACAAAAGACAGAAAAATAGTTAGTACAGTTAATTGGACATGAGTAAGAATTTTCAAAAGAAAAAAAGTGTTCATCATTAAAGTTTGCAATTTGGAATCAGAAGGCTATTTTTAAATTCATCACGTTTTTATTTTTATATTTGCAAATCACAAGAAGATTATTCTTCTTGGTTCACAAAAAGAAAAATTAAAAAAAAATGCAAGCAAACCTGTCCAAATAAAGAATGCAAGCAATTTGTCCAAATGCAACAAGGTTACCCAAACAAGAAATGCAAGCAGCATGGCCAAAACAAATATTCCAAACTGAATACGCCAAACAGTAGCATGGCCAAACAAATATTCGAAACAGAGCCAAACTAGACAGCAGCGCATCATGTGCAAACAACAGCACATCAGCAAAACAAAATGCAAACAAAGTACAAGCAACAGCAGCATAGCAGTAACAAACGAGCAGGCATCAGCAAGAAGAAAATATAACATATGGTAAACTAAGTCAACAAGCAAGAGGCTTGTTCAATAAGACATAATCATCATTTTCCAAATAAATTGCAAACTTTTCAGAAAAAAGAATTTGGCTTAGGGTCATTGAGAGAGAGAGAGGAAAGAAGTCACCTAGGGATGCTGCCCTGCTGTCACAATTGCACCAGAATTGCTAGAAAACAAAACTGAAAGGAAAAGAGCATAAGGAGAACATGCCCAAAGTATTCAAAATTTGGTGGTTTTCCCACCATTTTGAATAAACTGTCAAACAAGAAACCACATGAATATAATAGTAGAGAAGGCTCAAGAGAAGAGAACAAAAAAAAGAGATATCAAACTTCAGAAAAGCTAAAAAGAACCAAGTTTTCAAAACTGTAAAAGTTCCAAAAAACCTTCAAGGTGTCCAACCTCAAACAAACTGTTACAAACCATTTTCAAGCACACAAAATTCCAAACCATCCTCAAATCACAAAACTCCCATCATCAACCAAGCCACCAAAATATAACCAAAAAATTGTCAACAAAACCCCAAACCTGCAAACCATAAACAAGGTCTCAAACATACCAAGATAGACTGTAACCAAAACAATAACTTTCAGAAAATATCCCAAAACTGTCCAACCATCACCAACCATTCTCAAGAACATTTCCAAACCCAAAACCTCCAAAATTGTTAAGTTCCAAAACTGTTAAGATCCAAAACTAGTAAACCCCAAGTTTTCAAAACATACAAACCAAAACTCACAAAAACCAGTTAACAAATACACCAAGCCTAATCTCAAGCCAACAAAACATAACAAGTTCAAACAACCAAAACCTGTTAACAAAAATCACCATCAACCAAATAATTGTCAAAGGCATCAAAGCTGCAAAACCATTTCAACAATAAAACTCACAAAACCTGCAAACTGTCAAAACCACTTCAAGAACATTCAAAAACCAAAACTGATAAACCATTTCAATATCAAAAAACCAGAAGAAAAAAAGAGTCTCAAACATCATCAAATCAATATCCAAAGCCTACAATCCATCAAACTGTAACATCATCTTCCATAAAAAACATCAAAACCAAATTGTCACAACCAACAACAGTTCAAACCAAATCCAATATACAGAAGCAAACATCATCATCACTCAAAGCAAAGAGTATAGAAAAAGGATACCCGAAATCCTAGCATCTTTCAATCTTCATCTTCCTCCCTCGCGAGATCCGCCACCAGGGAGCGCCTCCCTCAAGTCTCACCATTCCCTTCCATTACAGAAAAGCCCTAAACAGGTATGGCTTCTTCGCCCTCCTTACAAATTATTCACTGCATCTTAAATGAAAAAACAAGTAGATTAACAGAAGAGCGTGAACAAGACAAAAAATGATGAAACTGGTAAGCCTTAAACAAAACCGAACCATACCTTTCAAGAACGAAACCGCTAGCACTTGGTTAGGAGGTGAGGATTGAGAGGCGCTCCGGCAACGGAAGTAGAGGGAGGATCAGATCAAAACAAATTTCAAACCCCTTTGTCAAATTCATTTCAAAATTAGGGATTTAAAAAAAACGTAAATCCGGTTGAATCAAAGAAGCCAAGGGGCGTTTTATTCGCGAAATTAGGAAGAGAAGAGGGACGTGTAGTGAGAAAGATGAACGAAATTGGAAGAGAGGGACGAAAGGGATGAAGAGCGCCGCTGTAAACACAAACCCTAATCTTTGTTTACCCTAATCAAACACGATAACTGAGTTAGGAAGAATTGGGCCGGTTTTGTTCACAAACTCCCCTGAAGCTCACGTTTTTTTTTTGCTAACCCACCTCCCTTTTGCCTTATTCTGTTTCAGCAAGATAACAACATCTTTGGGCCTAACACCCATTACAATCCCTTAAACCCATTTCCTTTTTGTATTTTTTTCTTCTTATTTTTCTTTTATACAATGTTACTAACATAACTTAAAACCTTTTATTAAATTAATTTAGGTTTTAGTCATTTAATTTTTTTATTTTTATATAAACTTTTTGTCTTTATTAATTTTTTACATTTAATAAAAAACACCAAATTTTAATTTAATTTGTTTCCTTTCTTTAGGTTTATTTCATAATTAATAAGAATACAAAAAATATTAATAAAGATTATAATTCAAATCAATTTCTTTTTAGAATAGGTTTTCTTTTTTCTTTTTCAAGTAAATACATACATTTCATACCTTGTTGATTTTATTTCATAAATTGTCATAGCTTTGTATTAAATCGCACAACAATTCGATTTGGATGTATTATTTAATATTTGGACATTGCTATTTTTATTTGATTCATCCCCATTTGTAACAATTGTACCCCCATTTCTGAACATTCTGTAATAGTTTAGAATTTCAATTCCCGCAATTTATTGCTTTCTATATATTGTATAGTAACTAGGCATGTATGGCAAGATTCAAAAATCAATCGCTAGATGACCTAATCCAAGAAAAAATAACTTGAAACCAACATACTTCTCACACGCGCACCTCTAGGGTAACCTCGCTTGTTGCCTCGGAAATACAATCATGTCCCTCGAATATGAGACACTCTAGCAATGACCCTTAGATAAACAAAGATCGTAGTCCCTCGATGGCCCTCGATGTTGCCTTCGGTTAAAACGATCTCGTCCCTTACAAAAGAATTGATAGAGCGTCTCACAAGTTGCCTTCAATGATTGTAAAATTGACCCGCGCTTGTCCCTTAACATCCAATGGTGGGGCTTCTTACCAAATCAATGGTAAGATAACACCATTAGAAGGAAGAAGAAAAGAACAACTTAAAACCTTTTGAGTAGATAGATTCGCTCTTAGTTACTCGTTTGCTCACGATAAAAACTTTTACACCTACACCTCCATTTCAAAACACTTTCAAAAGACAAAACGTTTTGTATATGTTCTTATAGAGACGAGAACCATTGCAAAACCTCTTTTAAAAACACTTTTCAAAACACGATTCACAAACACATCTTTGAACCATTTTTCGAAACAACAACTTTGCATACGTTCTTATAGAGACGAGAACCCTTACAAAGCAATTTTCCAAAATACTTTCAAAAACCACACCACAAGCACACAATCAAACAAAAGCAAGTGATCTAAAATGAGTAACTAAGAGCCCATGGAAAACCATGGATGAAAAGGGTGCTAATACCTTCCCTTTTCATAATCTACCCCCCGAACCCGAGAAAATTCTCGAAAGGTCTTTCCTGTGCTTTTTTACCTTTCCTTTTGGATAAAAGAAAAGTCGGTGGCGAATCTTGCTAACCGCACAAGTGCGAACGAAACACAAAACATCTAGTCAGTTCTCCTACCGTATCACAGAACTGGCGACTCTGCTGGGGAAAACTAATAAAAAGTGGGGTTACCTTAGGGTTTTAGATCACCTTTACATGCTTATTTTGCTTGACTCGTATGCTTTATCTTTTGGTTCTATTGTTTGGGTTTGAATCCTCTACCCGGATTTGGGGCACCTTTTTAGGTAAATAGCAATAGATTGTGGAGACTGTACGGTGTAGACCGATATGGTTGAAACAATAGCTATGTTAGTGTGACGAATTTGTGGGTATCGGTATCCCTCGTGGTGAATCGAGGAGAATACGGGGCCGCTGAGTGGCATCGCGAAGCACTAATTAACCTTAGAACCTTAATTAAACCAACTTGGCCATTAGGACGTAGTGAGGTAACCGGTTTCAGTGTAAAGCTGAAAATTGGTTGACACTCGATACTACACTCATTGAGGCTAGACTTTTTGGATATCTCGGCCGCAAGAAAAGATTGATTGTGCTGAGACAATGCCTAAAAGAAAGGTCAGTGATATTGAGATCCTTTAGAACCCGATCTTTATTTCTAGGACAGGTTGAGCAAACTAAAACTTCAAGAGGGTACTTACCTACAAACTCATGCAAGCCTGAAACATAGGGATCTGTGTGTTGTGTGTATATATGTTTGTGTTGTACCCCAAAATTTTCCCTCCCATATTCTTCAAAGATTTGTCAAGATCAATCTCTAAATGATTCAAAATCTCTCAAAGGTTGCACAGTCCAATGGCCTCCTAACACAGTCAAAATTAGGGTTTTGGTTCATGCAAAGAAATTGAGGTTTTCAAGGGTCCAATCAAGTCCCATATGCCTATAAACATTGTCAAGCATCCAATGTCAAGTTTCAAGACTCACAGCATCAAATTGCACAGTCAAAAACCCTAAATGCTCCACAGTCAACTGCAGGGGCAAAATGGTCATTTGACAGTCAAAAGTCAAAATTTTTGGTCAACATCTTATTTTGAAGCCACAAACATCATTTGATCAATTCTTGATCATGATTTCTCAAAGCATGGCTCAAAAATTCTCAAGATGCAAAAGTTTCTATTTTTGGACAGTTGAAAAGTCAATTGTAAATTGACCAAGGCATAACTTCTTCATGGTTTATCAGAAAAATTCCATCCAAAGCTCATGTTGAAGAGGATGACATTTCCTACAACTCATCTTCACATTCCAAGTCCAAGAAATGCTCTCACAAAAAGTTATCAATTTCAACATTATAGGTCATTTTCAAAAGTCAACAAAAAGGCACTTTAAGTCAAAGACCATAACTTGAGATTGGTAAATGAAAATGACATGGGACTAAAGGCATTGGTTAGAGGACTTCAAGACCTTTCCAAAATGTCCAAGAACATGATCATAGCTTCAAAATTGAGCAAGATATGTGTTGGAGAAGTTGGGAAATTTTTGGGAATTTTGAAAAGTCAACTTTGCCTAAAACACTTCAAAATTGCTAATGGGCCTCAAATTCTTCCTTGAATCATTACCCAAAGCCTATGCACGACCCATTGAGCTAAAAATGATTTATTTTCTTATTTTTAATTAATTAATTGAATTTTTATTATTACTAATTCATTTAATTAGATTTAATTATGAGAAAAATATCAAATAATGGTTTTAAATCTTTTTTGTGCAGCAAATATGTTCATTATATGCAAGAGATTTTGTGCACCATCTCAAGGGGACAATATCATCCATATTTGGCAAGATTTGCATGGAAAAAAGATTGGAAAAAATATGAAAGAATCAAATATTGAAATCATTAATTCAATGGATCTTTGGGCTTGTTTTTGACCTAGAATGCTTCCCATACTTATGCACAACTCAACCCTATTCAAGCATACACGAAAAGCTGCTCAAAAAGAGAGAACAAAGTTGCAATTTTTCATAGAAATTTTGAAAACTGATTTTGTATTTGCAGGATAATTCAAAGCCTCAAACCTATTCCAAACCCTTGCTGAGACTTCTTTGAACGTGTTGCAATCACTTTCCAGTCTCCATACTCCAAGAATTGGTAGAACAGAATCACGTTTATCACAAACTTTTCCATAATCGTTTTTTTATTTCCATGCATTATTCATGTGTTTTATTTGTTGATTTACACTAATCATGATGTTCTGAAGCGATTGGCATAGGTTAATTGACCTAACTCTGCCTGAATCCAAATCTGCCATTAAAGGATATTAGGTTTTCAGAACGTCCCAATTAGGGCTTTCTTGGTATGGAAAAATTAGACCACCAGACTTATACAGCTGAATTCGTGGCAACAAGACGAATCCATTGATGACATCGCGCCTTTTTTATATTGAAGCATATTCTATTCGCTATTTTGACAGGTTGCACTTAGTGGGGGTTTAAAACCCCCGCTACTTGTTTTATGTTTTTGCAGATAGATGAAGAAGAAGCCTGCGTGTCTTCATGTGATAGGGAGATTCAAAATCTGGCGCATTTTTCTTGTTTTATATCATTAGCTTTTGTTTTCTTATTATAATATTTGTGTTCCATTATGTTAACAAACGCGTACAACAGCTCAGTTGGTAGTGGACATGTGTTGCAAGCCTTGGGACATGGGTTCGATTCCCAGGTCCCCCACTTATTTCATGATTTTTATCTTAATGTGTTCAAGTGCAGCGTCCACCCAGAGGCTCACCATACACGCTCACACTCAGTCTTGCCACGCGCCCCTGATGATCAATCCAAGGGCCATTGAATGAGATCCATGGTGGTCCAGTCAAACAAGCGCACACACAAGCTGGAAAGTCAAACAGGCCTTGTCTTGATGGGCCAAAATTACTTCAACAAACCTCCAAAATGGGCCTGACACCCCCCCTGGTTTGCATTCTTTAATTTTATTTTCTTTTCAATTTTAATTCTTTTAATTGTTTTTTAATTGTTTTATTAATTCACAAATAATTAATTTTCATAATAAAAAAATCAGAAACTAAAATATGTTAATTAATTTACTCATTAATTTATTTTTGTAAATAAATATTAAATAATTAATTTAGTTAAATTAGGTTTCAACTTTAACACTTTTTCTTAATAAATAAAAAATGTAGAAATTAGGGTTTATTGACATTTTTATCTTTTTCTTAATTAATTACTTGCCTCATTATTTATTATTATTATTCATTAAATATTTTTGTAAATAAATATGTAAATAATTAATTAGCATAAATTAGGTCAACTTTAATATTTTTCATTTAATAATTAAAAATAACTTAGAATTAGGGTTTCTCTTGATTTTCAATTTTCTTCATTTTCATAAATACAAAAACCTAAAAAAACATTTCTTTTCTTTAATTTAATAATAATTAGCTTTTAATTTCAATTTAATTTCTCAAAAGGGTCAAAACCCTCGGACGTCTTAACTTTTATTCTTTCGCACGTTATTCTTTTTCTTTCGAATATTATGTAACAGCTCAAGGCTTGTAATAGTAATTAGGTCTTTTTACTTTCCGCATTTTTATTCAAACGGGTCTTTGTAATTTGGCGATGTATAGACCCGCGCCTTGTAATAGCGTAGGATTTATGTTTCCGCATTTAAATTTCTGCACTCTTAAAATTCTAATTGCATGAAAGAATGTATGGTAAATTAAAAACAAGCGTAGCTCACAATGCATGATTAAAGATAACTGATAAACTGAAAATAACACACAAATTCACACACCACTCTTAGGGTACGCCTCACCTGTTGCCTTCGAAACGTGGTCGTCAAGCATAGGACGTTTTAGTAAGTCCTTATGTCCATGATCCTGTTGCCTCAAAACAAGTTGCCTCGAAACGGTTGCCTCGGAAGAGTTGCCTCGAAACGGTTGCCTCGGATTAAAAAAGGATCAATGGCATAAGGGTAGCTTCTAAGGTGTCCTAACTGTTGCTTCGGTGACCACATTGTCCCTACAATCGAATTGACCCGAACACCTCTAACGGTGGTGCTACCTACCTCTCAATGGTGGGATGGCACTACTTTAAGGACTTCTACACAGCTTAATTCCTTAGGGTAGGTAGATGACTCATAGATACTTGCTCTCTTCAAAAACAAATCAAAACTCTTTTCACACTGACACTTTCAAAAAGCTTTCAAAACAATTTTTCAAACACTCTTGAGGACTGATACAAGAGTTATTCTGAAATATTTAAACGAAACTTTTTCAAACCCACTCACAATTGAAAAGCAAACCATTTTGAAAACACAATGAGCAAGTATCTAAGAGCCCATGGATAACCATGGATAGAAAGGGTGCTAACACCTTCCCTTTCTATAAATCTACCTCCCGAACCGAGAAACTATCTCATAAGGAATTTTGTTGTGCTTTTGTCCTTTCCTTGTTGGAGAACATAAAAGACGGTGGCGACTCTTGCTTCCGCGACATTTCGCGAAACCAGCGTTAAACAGTCAGTTCTAAATCCACCGATCACAGAACTGGCGACTCTGCTGGGGAATAATTATAAAAGTGAGGTGTACCTTAGGACTAAGATCATTTGTGTTTTCCATTGTCTGAATTGTTTGCTTTATCATTGTGGGTACTGTCTTGGGAGTTCTATAGATCCTAACCCGGAGCTGGGGGATACCTTCTTAGAAAGTAGCAACAAGGCTGTGAGGGAACTGTGCGGGGTATACCGACATGGTTGAAGCAGTCTTCTACGTTGATGTGCCACTTTGGTGTGTACCGGTAACCCTTGAGTCCAGTCAAGGAGAGTACGGGGCCGCCGCGTGGTGTCGTGAAGCATCAACTGACCTTAGGAACCTTAATTGAACCATCTTGGCCTCTTTAGGGTAGTGAGATAACTGACTTTGGTGCAGTCCGAGGTTGGTTGATACTCGATACTACACTCAATTGAGGGTTGTTTTCTTGGAATATTTCGGTCGCCAGTTCAGTGGCTAAATCGAAACGATGAACAATGAAAGCAATCCAATGATATTGGGACCCTTAGAACCCGGTTACTTCTGATAGGACAGGTTTTGAGCCCACCAACCTCAAGAGGGTAATACCCAGACCCCATGCTGGCCTAAACTCTAAGGCTTGTGGTGTGACTTGTGTGCTTTACCATGTTTTCTTTTGTGAATACTTGTGGTGTGTTTAATCATAGCATCATAACATCATATAGCATCATATGCATTGACTAACCATTTCAGGGGTTCGAATCTTCATCTTTGTTCTTGTTTTGTAGGACATGGAAACTATCCGCAGAAAGACAATTCAGACCAGCCTTGTAAGGATCCCTCATCAGCTTAAGGAATTTATATCCAGGATTCCCGAGAGCTCTTCTTTCAGTGAGAGGCATGGAAGACTCATCAGTTTGGTCAACACCAACATTGAGGAAGATATGATAAAGGTCCTTTTCCAGTTCTTTGACCCTCTGCATCACTGCTTTACATTCCTGGATTACCAACTGGTGCCTACATTGGAAGAGTTCTCCCGGCTTCTGAAGATCCCTATCCTTAGTCAACTACCCTACAACAGTACGGAAAAGGAACCCAAACTTGAAGAGATTGCTAAAGCATTACGCCTACAACCATCTGACATCAAGGGACATTGGGAAGTTAGAAGTGGTATCAAAGGGTTCTTGGCCAGGTTTCTGTTTGAGAAGGCCCAAGAATGTTGGAACTCCCTTGACCTACAAGCCTTTGAAGAAGTTGTGGCTCTCCTTGTCTATGGGTTGGTGTTGTTCCCTAATCCATATCAGCTTATAGATATCAGTGCTATCCAGATCTTCATGTCCAGGAATCCTGTACCTACATTGCTTGGGGACATCCTTCACTCATGTTACACTCGAACCATGAGAAAAAGAGGTGTTCTTATGTGCTGCACTCCTCTCCTGGGAAGGTGGTTTATTTCGCACCTTCCACAATCAATTCTGAAGAATGAGCGGGGTTTGAGATGGTCACAACGATTAATGACTCTTACACATGCAGATATACATTGGTGTTCTCGGTCCAGAGAAGATGTCACTATCATTGATCGTTGCGGGGAGTTTCCTAATGTTCCTTTACTTGGAATCAGAGGAGGTATTACTTACAACCCGTGTCTGGCTTGGAGACAGTTTGGTTATGCTCGGAGGGACGACCCTCATGACATGTTAATTCCTGACATAGTTTTTGACTTCGACAACGATGCACAAGGACTTCGCCAGAGATTTATCAGAGCTTGGAGGATGCCCAACAAAGTAGACAGCAAGACACTGGGGCATAGGAACTCCATCCCGTTGGAGCCTTATCTCAAGTGGGTACGAGCCCGCTCCCAGAAGCTAGTGATGCCATATCCTCATGTTCTCCCTGTGATCAAAGAGCCAGTTTTGGAAGGAGAGGTGTCCTACACCATTCAACATCCTGACATGCCTACATCCTGGGAAGAAATGCAGAAGAGCTGGATCCAGCTTAAGGAAGAACGGAATTCTCTTGAGTCTAGTCTACATACTAGTGAGAAGAAGGTCTTGGAGCTCACGCGCCTACTGCACGAGGAAAAGACTCTCTGTTGGTGTAAGCCCTAGAGGCTAATACTTTTGGTACTTGTATCGAATTATTTATTAATAATAAAAGGCATTTCTTTATTATGTTTGCTTTCCAAAATAATAAAGTCCCTAGAATGGTTTATTGGTTTAATGAAATGTTAAGTGTGACTTAATCATGAGATCCCATTAGACATAAGAAACTATTCTTAAAGTATCCGTAGTCAAGCTTTAATGTGAAGTTGGATAACATTAAAGCATTAAGATTATTATGAAGATAGATTGATGATCACATCTCATGGATCATAGATAAGGAGTTATCAAGTCTTGACATAGGTATGAATATGAGGAGTAATATTTATACTGGATTGACCCGCTATGAGAATACTACTTAGAATGTTATGCAAAGTGTCATAAGTTATTCTCATGATGATAATGGTGTATACCACCCTTCGACCTGAAACCACTATGGACCCTAGATGTAGAGTCAAGTACTTTATTGCTGATCAAACGTCATCCGTAACTGGATGACTGTAAAGACGGTTAATGGGTACTTCACAAAGCATGCTAAGGGACATGAGTGACCTAGATGGAATTTGCTCATCCTGCATAACAGGATAAATGTCTAAGGGCCCAATATTGAACTGGACAAGGGTGACACAGTGTATGCCTTGTGTTCAATATAGACATGAGGGCAAAAGGGTAATTGTACAACACAAATATTATCACGGAAAAGGTTTGGTCAGATCACATGACATTTTCGTGACTTGGGTAATAATGATGTGTTGCTAGATACCGCTCACTGTTTATTATATTAAATGTGTGATTTAATATAATTGCCAACGTCGCGAAAACCTATAGGGTCACACACATAAGGACAGGTTGATGAGAGATATAATAAATAAGGAACACTGTAAGGTACGGTGCACTTAAGTGTAATACGGAAAGTGGTAAGGTACCACGTGGATAAGTGATATATGGTACATCATAAGGTATGATGTCCATAAGCTTAATTGGGCTTTTAGCTTATAGCCTTAATTGGGCTTTTAGCTTGTAGCCCACACGAGTGATTCTATAAATAGATCCCTTGTGATGAAGCAAGACCACTTGATGCAATTTCGTTTTTGATTCTCTCTCTCACTCAAAGTTTCCGTTCGTGATCAGCTAGCACTGTGACCGGAAGTGATCTGTTCGTGTGGAATGAGTAGAGGCGTTGTTCTACATCAACGCTCGTGGTCACAACATCAAAGGTCTGAATCTCCACAAGAGGTAAATATTTCCATCACTGACCATGCTCATTCGTAAGGATCTCTAAGGAAAATTTTAAATTCCACTGCGCTTTTGATCGTAATTTTCCTTCACTCTCAACACCTACATAGCTCCGAAGAGGATGCGCAGTGTCTTTTGGGATTGATTTGCTTTGTAATGTTTGCCCATGAGGCCTTTTGATGTACTGAACAATTATCTCTTAATGATAACGTGTGTTCCTTTTTGTCTACAACAAATTTGAACTTTCGAACCCTTGAATGCATTGCATAAACACATATCATGCATCATGTGCATCACAGGTACTCTTCTTTTCAGGTTGCTTAATGTTCTTCGTTGTTTATTTCAGCATCATGAATCCTGAATCATCTACCGAGCAGTCCATCAAGGCCCTTCAGGCTCAGAACGCCCAGTTCCAAGAGCTGATTATGAGTTTGGCCCAAGGACAGGAGGAATTGAAGGCTTTGCTGGTAAAGAAGAAGAAGAAGAGAACTGTACTATTCAACACTGACCGGAGGTTTGGTAACACACTGCAGAATGAGGTTGATCAAGCTGGTTCTTCTGTGGGAAAAGGCAGTCCCCAGGGGGAAGGGTTCCTAGTCTGGTGGTCTCTGACAACGAGACTGATTTTAATGAGGAGCAGTATCCTCCAGCTGAAGACAAGTACAAGCAGTTGGAAGATCGTCTGAATGCCATGGAAATTCAACAAGTGCCTGGTTTGGATTTCGGAGACTTGGGTCTATCTTCGGGTGTGGTAATCCCACACAAGTTCAAAGCACCATCTTTCGCAAAGTATGATGGGGCGTCCTGACCTAAGCTACATCTCAAATCTTATGTGCGGAAGATCCAACCATACACTGTGGACAAGAACTTGTGGATCCACTTCTTCCAGGAGAGTCTTTCAGGGACTCATCTCGAATGGTTCTATCAGCTGGATGGAACCAAGGTTCGTAACTGGGAGGAGTTGGCTACTGCTTTTTACAAGCAGTATCAATATAATGCCGACCTCGCTCCTACACATACCCAACTCCAGGGTATGTCGCTAGGATCGGGAGAAGGTTTTAAAGAGTATGCGCAGAAGTGGAGGGACCTGGCTGGCAGGGTGCAGCCACCATTAACCGACCGTGAACTAGTAGATATGTTCTTGGGGACCCTATCCGGGCCATTCTTCAATCATCTCATTGGCAATTCGTCTGCAGGGTTTACAGATCTCATTCTGACTGGGGAAAGGATAGAGGCTGGTATGAAATCAGAGAAGATTCAGAAAGGGGCGTCCTCAAGTTCTGAGAAGAAGCCTTTCAAAAAGGAGGCCAGTGCTGTGTATGGGCCTAGGAGGCAGAATAAACCAGAGCGCCGCCAAACTGTCAACGCGGTGGTAATTGCAAAGCCTGCTGCCGCTCCTCGGCAACCTAACCAACCAAGGGGTGAGAGACCCAGAAGAGAATATACCCGGCTTAGTATGACCTTGTCACAGATCTTGCCGCAACTGCTATCGACCAACCTGGTAACCGTCAGAGAGGCTCCGAAGGTTGTGAACACAACCTCTCCCAAGTATAATCCAAATTCCCGCTGTGCTTATCATTCTGATAGCCCGGGGCATTCTACTGATGATTGCTGGGCCCTGAGAAATAAGGTTCAGGACCTTATCGATGCGAAGGAAATACAGTTTGAGGCGCCCGAAAGGCCAAACGTTGTGAATGCTCATATGCCCCAGCATGGAGTAAATGCTATTGAGGAAGACCTGTATGCAGTTTCTGTGGATGATGTAGCTACTCCTCTGTTGACTGTTAAGAGGAACCTGTTGCTGGCTGGTTTATTTCCGGGTTGTAGCAAGGGTTGCCTTCTGTGTGTCGTTTCCCCTACTGGTTGTCCATTGTTGAATTCAGGCATCCAAAGCCTGATGGATAGCAAAGAAATCTTGTTCAAGAAGACCGTTGTTCCTATTGTTCCTGTTGAAGAAGTATCTGTTGTCACCATCTTCAATAATCCTACCAAGGCTCCCCCGAGGAAGCCAGTCAAAATCATGTATGTTGCACCCATCATTATTACTGTTCCGGGGCCCCTCCCCTATGAATCTGACAAGGCTGTCCCATGGCACTATGGGGCAGATGTGTATGTACTTGGAGTAAAGCAGGAGTTTAACATCGGTACCAGTATCAGCAACATCACTGGTCCCGCTGAAGTAACTCGCAGTGGCAGGCTCTTCTCGCCTAACATTGCGCCACCAGTTATCCGAAGACCTCTTATAATAAAGCCTACAAGTGTGCCTGTTCCCCCTTCTGATCAAGTTTCTACCCCTGCTGCCGAGTCATCTAATACTCGGGGCAAAGGGATTGATGATGTGCCTGCCCGGATGGAGGCACCGAAGACTGTGAATGTTGAAGCCTCCCAGCAAGAGATGGAGGAAATTCTTAAGATAATCAAGAAGAGCGACTTCAACGTCGTTGAACAGCTGGGGCATACCCCTTCCAAGATCTCTATGCTATCATTGCTGTTGTGCTCAGAGGCCCATGCCAAGGCCCTGATTTCATTTCTGAAGACAGCTCATGTGCCACAAGAGACATCTGCGGATCAATTCACTGATTGTGTGGCCAATTTGACCGCTGACAATGGTTTGGGTTTCTCGGATGCTGATCTTACCACCAAGGGAAAGAACCACAATGATGTCCTGCATGTCTCCATAGAATGCGGGGGCACTACTCTCGCACACGTGTTGGTGGACATCGGTTCTTCCCTGGATGTATTGCCCAAGAAGGCCTTAGACAGGTTGGATTGTGAGGGTCTGGAGTTGAAGCCTAGTAACATCGTGGTTCGAGCCTTTGACGGGTCGAAGAGGATGGTGCATGGTGAAGTGGATATTCCGATTCGTGTTGGTTCTCAAGTCTTCGATTCAATGTTCTATGTGATGGACATTCGTCCATCTTATTCTTGTTTGCTGGGTCGCCCTTGGATCCACAAGGCTGGGGCTGTAACCTCCACTCTACACCAGAAGCTCAAATACCCTGTCAGAGGGAAGATTGTTACAGTGCAGGGGGAGGAAGAATACATGGTTAGTCATCTGAACTCGTTCCGGTATATAGAGATGGACGGGGAGTTTATTGAAACCCCCTTTCAACATTTTGAAGAGGTACCTCCAACATTGGCATCAGCGGAAACAGTGATTAAAGAAGACTTTCCTCTGAAGATGGCTTCCTTGAAGGACGCCCGGGCTGTAATTGAGAAAGGTGAATGTGCTAACTGGGGCAGGCTCCCTGATTTTACTCCTAAAACTGACAAGTTTGGGCTGGGTTTTACTGCAGAGGCTCAGAGGGCTATACGCAAAGCAAAGATCGGAAGACCTCCAGTGTTCATCACCAACTCGAGAGTGAATGCCATTGAAGACGATACGGAGGAATCAGAGTTTGATAGCTGGATCTACCCGACGACCGACGGTGGACTGAACAATTGGACTGCAAAAGATCACATACCTGTTACTTTTGTTACGCAGTAATGAATTCCTTTGTTTTTTTATTTGTAATGAACAATAAATTGAAACTTTTTGGCCCGGTGTCTTACCCGGGGTACCGTGGCTTCATTTGTGAGGGCTTATTACTTGTCATTTCCATATATCATGAATAAAAACATTGGACGTTTTTCGCATTTCAAATCTTGTGCTTTCTTTCTTTCTTTCTTTATATATTGCAAAACAGCTATATTTACACACACTCACCTATACAGGTTTCAATCCACTCTGGGTCTCACTGGTAACGACTCTGCTACTGCTAGTTATGACTTCGAAAATCCGATCAACTTAGCCGAAGACGAAGGTGAAGATGATTGTGAAGTGCCTGGTGAGCTTGCAAGACTGTTACTCCAGGAGGAGAGGGCCATTCAGCCACATGAAGAGCCAGTGGAAACGGTAAATCTGGGTACTGAGACAGACGTAAAGGAAGTTAAGATTGGTGCCAATCTAGAGCTCAGCGTGAAACAACGGTTGATTCAGATGTTGCATGATTATGTGGAAATCTTCGCCTGGTCCTACGAAGACATGCCTGGGTTGGATACTGACATTGTGGTCCATCACCTGCCTACCAAGGAAGAATGCCCTCCGGTTAAACAAAAGGTCTGCCGTATGCGTCCAGAGATGTCCGAGAAGATCAAGGCTGAGGTTATGAAACAATTCGATGCCGGGTTTCTAGCAGTGACTTCTTACCCCCAGTGGGTTGCCAACGTGGTTCCGGTGCCGAAGAAAGATGGCAAGGTCCGAATGTGTGTTGACTACAGGGATTTGAACAGGGCCAGCCCCAAGGATGACTTCCCTCTGCCTCACATCGACGTTCTGGTTGACAATACTGCTCAGCACAAGGTGTTCTCCTTCATGGATGGTTTTTCAGGTTATAATCAGATCAAGATGGCTCCTGAAGATATGGAAAAGACTACCTTTGTTACTCAGTGGGGCACCTTCTGCTACAAGGTCATGCCTTTTGGACTGAAAAATGCTGGGGCAACCTACCAATGTGCCATGGTTGCTTTATTTCATGATATGATCCATCATGAGATTGAAGTGTATGTCGACGATATGATTGCAAGGTCTCAAACTGAGGAGGAACACCTTGACCATCTGCAAAAGCTGTTTGACCGTCTGAAGTTATACAAGCTGAGGTTGAATCCAAATAAGTGCACATTTGGGGTAAGATCCGGGAAGTTGCTAGGCTTCGTCGTGAGCGACAAAGGTATTCAAGTGGACCCTGCCAAGGTTAAAGCCATACAAGAGATGCCAGTTCCTAAGACAGAGAAAGAAGTCAGAGGCTTTCTAGGACGTCTGAATTACATTGCCCGGTTCATCTCGCACCTAACTGCTACCTGTGAGCCAATCTTCAAGCTGCTGAAGAAAGATCAGGTAGTACGTTGGAATGATGAATGTCAGGCCGCTTTTGACAGAATCAAAGAGTATCTCCAAGAACCACCCATTCTTATGCCACCGGTTGAAGGGAGACCTCTAATACTATACCTGACAGTACTTGACAACTCAATGGGGTGTGTGCTGGGGCAGCATGACGAGTCTGGCCGAAAAGAGCACGCCATTTATTACCTTAGCAAAAAGTTTACCGACTGTGAGACCCGATACTCACTGCTCGAGAAAACTTGCTGCGCTTTGGTATGGGCTGCTCGCCGGCTAAGACAGTATATGCTGACTCACACTACTCTATTGATATCAAAGATGGATCCAATAAAGTACATATTCGAAAAGCCTGCTCTGTCTGGAAGAATAGCAAGATGGCAAATGATCTTGACAGAATACGACATCCAGTACACGACTCAGAAAGCCATCAAAGGAAGTGTATTGGCATACCACTTGGCACATCAGGCAGTGGACGACTACCAGTCAATGAACTTTGAATTTCCTGACGAAAGCGTCATGGTAGTGACTGATTGTGAAGTACCTGGACCGGATGAAGGACCTAAGGAAGGATCCCGATGGTCTATGCACTTTGACGGAGCCTCAAACGCTTTGGGTAATGGTATCGGCGCTGTGATCATATCCCCTCAAGGCACTCATACTCCACTTACTGCCCGGCTATGTTTCAACTGCACTAAAAACATGGCGGAGTATGAGGCATGCATCATGGGTCTTCAAGCTGCGATTGACTTAAGGATCAAGTTTCTGAGTGTCTTCGGAGATTCCGCTCTCGTGATCAATCAGATCAAAGGCGAGTGGGATACGAAACACCCAAACCTTATTCCTTACAAAGAATGTGTGTTGACCTTGATCCCACATTTCACGGAGATAACTTTTGAACACTTCCCAAGAGAGGAGAATCAGTTGGCGGACGCGTTAGCTACGATGTCTTCCATGTTCAAAGTCAAATGGGACAATGAGGCTCCCCAGATCATCATCTGGAAACTGGACGAACCGGCATACTGTTGTGATCTTGAGGCTGAGACAGTGACTGAAAAACCCTGGTATCATGAGGTGAAAAGGTACTTAGAAGCTCAAGAATACCCTGAAGGTGCATCCGTCAATGACAAAAAGTTTCTGAGAAGGTTCGCAGCGAAGTTCTTCCTTAGCAACGGAATTTTATACAAGCGAAACCATGATTCGACCTTATTGCGTTGTGTGGATAAAACTGAAGCAGAAAGAATCATGGTAGAGCTGCATGAAGATACCTTCGGAACACATTCCAGTGGACACACTATGGCGAAGAAAATCCTTCGGGCAGGATATTACTGGTCCACAATGGAAGCCGACTGTTACCAACATTCTCGGACATGTCATAAGTGCCAGATATATGCAGATAAGGTGCACGTTCCTCCAGTTCCTCTGAACGTCTTGACAGCGCCTTGGCCTTTCGCAATGTGGGGCATTGATATGATCGGCGAGATTAAACCTACGGCATCCAATGGGCATTGCTTCATCCTGGTGGCGATCGATTACTTTACGAAGTGGGTTGAAGCAGCTTCTTACGCTACAGTAACCAAGAATGTCGTGGCACGGTTCATTCATCATAACCTGATCTGTCGATACGGCGTCCCGGAAAGGATCATTACGGATAATGGTACCAATCTTAACAACAAGATGATCACTGAGCTCTGCGAGCAATTCAAGATACAGCACCACAACTCTTCTCCTTACCGTCCGAAGATGAATGGGGCTGTAGAAGCAGCTAATAAGAATATCAAAAAGATTGTGCAGAAGATGACAGTGACTTATAAAGATTGGCACGAGATGTTACCGTTCGCTCTTCATGGGTACCGTACCTCAGCAAGGACGTCAACCGGGGCAACTCCTTTTTCCTTGGTCTACGGCATGGAGGCAGTCTTGCCAATTGAAGTCCAGATACCCTCTCTCCGGATAATGAAGGATGCAGATTTGAGCGAAGATAACTGGATCCAGACACGACTTGATCAGTTAAACCTAATTGATGAAAAGAGACTCGCTGCTATTTGTCATGGTCAAACGTATCAAAAACGGATGATCAGGGCATTTAACAAGAAAGTCAGACCACAAGAGTATCAAGTTGGGGACCTGGTAATCAAACGCATCATCCTTCTTCAGAGTGATCCTAGGGGCAAATGGACCCCCACATACGAAGGGCCATTTGTGGTTAAACATGTGTTCTCAGGAGGAGCCATGATCCTAACCACCATGGATGGTGACGACCTTCCTCACCCCGCCAATACAGACATAGTAAAAAGATACTACGCATGATAAAAGACCCGCTAGGTTGACATACCTAGGCAAAAATTAGGGCTTCCCGGCGAACCAAAAGGGTTCGGGCAAAATGAGGGATGAAATGAAAAAATCTGTACACCCGGCAAGTCGAAAACCTGAAAAGGAGGCTTGGGCAAAAATGGGTATCCCGGTGGATCGAAAACCCGAAAGGGCGGTCCAGGCAAAAGTTAGGGATAAGCGTAATACTATGTCTCATTGGATCACCTTGCATCCAGAATTCGGTATCAACTATCAAGTTTAGACGGCATCGATCAATCAGCTTCATCTTCAACTGAGCAGCCAAGTGATGAGACGCTCGAAGATATAAAGGCGATAGCAGAGTTGGAACCCAGTGGGATTATCTTTTTTCACATAGCTGTTTTGTTTTCCTTTTTCACAAAATTGTATAAACTATGTTGTTCGGCGGCGTCCTCTTACTAGGACGTCAGCCTCTTGTACATAAGCGCCTATTTACAGGCAAATCCAAAAAATCAATACAAATCCACTTTTCAGATCAATTGCCAATTGTTTTTTCCTTTTTCTGTTTTGTTTTGCAAAGAACGTCCAATGTTCAATTTTGATATATGCATTTGACACTAAGTGCTAACTCACAAATATTTGCATACGAAACAAAGGATTAATTACAGGTAACATCAGAAACAGGGGAAATAATGAGTTGTCTAAGCGATCTAATTGCTCTGTCCACCAAGGTACCAAGGTAAGTTCGGCTGAAGAATGTAACCAGGATGCCTTAATTCCCCAGAGAGTGAGCCAAGATTCATCAATTCTCTCCCAAAAAGTTGGTCTCCAACCAGCCCTAAAAGGCACAATATCCCCTAGCAAGTCAGCGATACTCTCCCCGAGCAGAGTTATCCTCAACCAGTCTCAAGGAAGTTAGATTATCTCCAGAAGATCTCAACATTCCCCAACGAAGTACACAGACATTCCTAACAAGCATCCCCGGCAATCTTGATCTAAGGTTGTTCCCCGGCGGTATACCAGACGTTCAATGGAGCCATTCCTCAGTCCAATCTGAAAAGTTCCCCAGGAAAGTGGGACCCATATCCCCAGCAGGTCTTGAAGCTTATCCCCAGTAGATTCTGGAAGCTTGTCACCCGCATAGCACGAACGCGTCTCCCAGCTTTATTCAAAGGTTATTTCCCCACCAGGATATAACTGGGTTATCCTCAGCCAATTGCCACGGAAAGATCGTCCTCGACGAAGTCTTCCTACCCCCAGCGGAGTTCATCAAAACTTCCAACAGAACTTAACATTGGTATCCCCAGCGGAGTTACCATCAACATCTCAGCAAAATACCTCTCTTTCCCCACAGAGTTCACTCCCCGCAGAGTAATCTATTCGCCAAGTTTATTCCCCAACGGAGTCATCTTCTCCTACCGGTATTCTTGCAACCATCACCCCCAGCGGAAACAAAGAACGCTACTCTCCCAACATCAGCCCAGGATTTAACTTCCCGGCACACGTCAAGGATTTACTTTCCTAGACGAAAATACATTCATGAATATCACATCTTCATACATTATAGCATGAACACATGCATCATATCATACAATCTCATTCATTCTGAGAACATCACGCATGTCATACATCATGACATTACACACAACTAACGTTTTGTCTTTTCAGGACAAAGGTTAATACAAAGGTAATTACTGTCAACTGTCGTGATTCCAGATCCGATTCCTGTATCTTGCCAGGGTGTATCTGTTGACGACTAAATTCCAGACTCGATTCCTGTATCCTGCCAGGGCACGTCTGAAGAGTTCGAAGATCCGATTCCTGTATCTTGCCAGGGTGTATCTGTTGACGACTACATTTCCAGACTCGATTCCTGTATCCTGCCAGGGCACGTCTGAAGAGTTTGAAGATCCGATTCCTGTATCTTGCCAGGGTGTATCTATTGACGACTAATTCCAGACTCGATTCCTGTATCCTGCCAGGGCACGTCTGAAGAGTTTGAAGATCCGATTCCTGTATCTTTCCAGGGTGTATCTGTTGACGAATAATTCCAGACTCGATTCCTGTATCTTGCCAGGGCACGTCTGAAGAGTTCGAAGATCCGATTCTTGTATCTTGCCAGGGTGTATCTGTTGACGACTATATTCCAGACTCGATTCCTGTATCCTGCCAGGGCACGTCTGAAGAGTTTGAAGATCCGATTCCTGTATCTTGTCAGGGTGTATCTGTTGATGACTAATTCCAGACTCGATTCCTGTATCCTGCCAGGGCACGTTTGAAGAGTTTGAAGATCCGATTCTTGTATCTTGCCAGGGTGTATCTGTTGACGACTATTCTCCGGACTCGATTCCTGTATCTTGCCAGGGCACGTCTGAAGAGTTTAAAGATTCGACTCTTGTATCTAGCCAGGGCACATCTACATAAAGAGTTTGAAGATCAATCCCTGTAACAGGCCAGGTAATTATTTTTCTTTCTCAGGTACGCAAGTTCTCGCTAAGGAATCTCTTACGCGATCGACACCTAGATGGCATCTATAAGCCCATCCACATACCAACAGCTCCAGATGGCATCTATAAGCCCATCCTCCTATCCATCATCTCTCCAAATGGCATCTATAAGCCCATTCCCGCCATCACACTGCTGATACTCAACTATGTGAGTGCAAATTTCTGGGCACTCTAGTGTTCAATCATCTTCTACCTTCGGACTACGAAAGGCACGCCAGCCAATCTACATCCTCAGGTCTAAGAAGATTGAACAGGGGCAACTGTTGTACCCCAAAATTTTCCCTCCCATATTCTTCAAAGATTTGTCAAGATCAATCTCTAAATGATTCAAAATCTCTCAAAGGTAGCACAGTCCAATGGCCTCCTAACACAGTCAAAATTAGGGTTTTGGTTCTTGCAAAGAAATTGAGGTTTTCAAGGGTCCAATCAAGTCCCATATGCCTATAAACATTGTCAAGCATCCATATGTCAAGTTTCAAGACTCACAGCATCAAATTGCACAGTCAAAAACCCTAAATGCTCCACAGTCAACTACAGGGGCAAAATGGTCATTTGACAGTCAAAAGTCAAAAATTTTGGTCAACATCTTATTTTGAAGCCACAAACATCATTTGATCAATTCTTGATCATGATTTCTCAAAGCATGGCTCAAAAAGTCTCAAGATGCAAAAGTTTCTATTTTTGGACAGTTGAAAAGTCAACTGTAAATTGACCAAGGCATAACTTCTTCATGGTTTATCAGAAAAATTCCATCCAAAGCTCATGTTGAAGAGGATGACATTTCCTACAACTCATTTTCACATTCCAAGTCCAAGAAATGCTCTCACAAAAAGTTATCAATTTCAACATTATAGGTCATTTTCAAAAGTCAACAAAAAGGCACTTTAAGTCAAAGACCATAACTTGAGATTGGTAAATCAAAATGACATGGGACCAAAGGCATTGGTTAGAGGACTTCAAGACCTTTCCAAAATGTCCAAGAACATGATCATAGCTTCAAAATTGAGCAAGATATGCGTTGGAGAAGTTGGGAAATTTTTGGGAATTTTGAAAAGTCAACTTTGCCTAAAACACTTCAAAATTGCTAATGGGCCTCAAATTCTTCCTTGAATCATTACCCAAAGCCTATGCACGACCCATTGAGCTAAAAATGATTTATTTTCTTATTTTTAATTAATTAATTGAATTTTTATTATTACTAATTCATTTAATTAGATTTAATTATGAGAAAAATATCAAATAATGGTTTTAAATCTTTTTTGTGCAGCAAATATGTTCATTATATGCAAGAGATTTTGTGCACCATCTCAAGGGGACAATATCATCCATATTTGGCAAGATTTGCATGGAAAAAAGATTGGAAAAGATATGAAAGAATCAAATATTGAAATCATTAATTCAATGGATCTTTGGGCTTGTTTTTGACCTAGAATGCTTCCCATACTTATGCACAACTCAACCCTATTCAAGCATACACGAAAAGCTGCTCAAAAAGAGAGAACAAAGTTGCAATTTTTCATAGAAATTTTGAAAACTGATTTTGTATTTGTAGGATAATTCAAAGCCTCAAACCTATTCCAAACCCTTGCTGAGACTTCTTTGAACGTGTTGCAATCACTTTCCAGTCTCCATACTCCAAGAATTGGTAGAACAGAATCACGTTTATCACAAACTTTTCCATAATCGTTTTTTTATTTCCATGCATTATTCATGTGTTTTATTTGTTGATTTACACTAATCATGATGTTCTGAAGCGATTGGCATAGGTTAATTGACCTAACTCTGCCTGAATCCAAATCTGCCATTAAAGGATATTAGGTTTTCAGAACGTCCCAATTAGGGCTTTCTTGGTATGGAAAAATTAGACCACCAGACTTATACAGCTGAATTCGTGGCAACAAGACGAATCCATTGATGACATCGCGCCTTTTTTATATTGAAGCATATTCTATTCGCTATTTTGACAGGTTGCACTTAGTGGGGGTTTAAAACCCCCGCTACTTGTTTTATGTTTTTGCAGATAGATGAAGAAGAAGCCTGCGTGTCTTCATGTGATAGGGAGATTCAAAATCTGGCGCGTTTTTCTTGTTTTATATCATTAGCTTTTGTTTTCTTATTATAATATTTGTGTTCCATTATGTTAACAAACGCGTACAGCAGCTCAGTTGGTAGTGGACATGTGTTGCAAGCCTTGGGACCTGGGTTCGATTCCCAGGTCCCCCACTTATTTCATGATTTTTATCTTAATGTGTTCAAGTGCAGCGTCCACCCAGAGGCTCACCATACACGCTCACACTCAGTCTTGCCACGCGCCCCTGATGATTAATCCAAGGGCCATTGAATGAGATCCATGGTGGTCCAGTCAAACAAGCGCACACACAAGCTGGAAAGTCAAACAGGCCTTGTCTTGATGGGCCAAAATTACTTCAACAAACCTCCAAAATGGGCCTGACACCCCCCTGGTTTGCATTCTTTAATTTTATTTTCTTTTCAATTTTAATTCTTTTAATTGTTTTTTAATTGTTTTATTAATTCACAAATAATTAATTTTCATAATAAAAAAATCAGAAACTAAAATATGTTAATTAATTTACTCATTAATTTATTTTTGTAAATAAATATTAAATAATTAATTTAGTTAAATTAGGTTTCAACTTTAACACTTTTTCTTAATAAATAAAAAATGTAGAAATTAGGGTTTATTGACATTTTTATCTTTTTCTTAATTAATTACTTGCCTCATTATTTATTATTATTATTCATTAAATATTTTTGTAAATAAATATGTAAATAATTAATTAGCATAAATTAGGTCAACTTTAATATTTTTCATTTAATAATTAAAAATAACTTAGAATTAGGGTTTCTCTTGATTTTCAATTTTCTTCATTTTCATAAATACAAAAACCTAAAAAAACATTTCTTTTCTTTAATTTAATAATAATTAGCTTTTAATTTCAATTTAATTTCTCAAAAGGGTCAAAACCCTCGGACGTCTTAACTTTTATTCTTTCGCACGTTATTCTTTTTTCTTTCGAATATTATGTAACAGCTTAAGGCTTGTAATAATAATTAGGTCTTTTTACTTTCCGCATTTTTATTCAAACGGGTCTTTGTAATTTGGCGATGTATAGACCCGCGCCTTGTAATAGCGTAGGATTTATGTTTCCGCATTTAAATTTCTGCACTCTTAAAATTCTAATTGCATGAAAGAATGTATGGTAAATTAAAAACAAGCGTAGCTCACAATGCATGATTAAAGATAACTGATAAACTGAAAATAACACACAAATTCACACACCACTCTTAGGGTACGCCTCACCTGTTGCCTTCGAAACGTGGTCGTCAAGCATAGGACGTTTTAGTAAGTCCTTATGTCCATGATCCTCTTGCCTCAAAACAAGTTGCCTCGAAACGGTTGCCTCGGAATAGTTGCCTCGAAACGGTTGCCTCGGATTAAAAAAGGATCAATAGCATAAGGGTAGCTTCTAAGGTGTCCTAACTGTTGCTTCGGTGACCACACTGTCCCTACAATCGAATTGACCCGAACACCTCTAACGGTGGTGCTACCTACCTCTCAATGGTGGGATGGCACTACTTTAAGTACTTCTACACAGCTTAATTCCTTAGGGTAGGTAGATGACTCATAGATACTTGCTCTCTTCAAAAACAAATCAAAACTCTTTTCACACCGACACTTTCAAAAAGCTTTCAAAACAATTTTTCAAACACTCTTGAGGACTGATACAAGAGTCATTCTGAAATCTTTAAACGAAACTTTTTCAAACCCACTCACAATTGAAAAGAAAACCATTTTGAAAACACAATGAGCAGGTATCTAAGAGCCCATGGATAACCATGGATAGAAAGGGTGCTAACACCTTCCCTTTCTATAAATCTACCTCCCGAACCGAGAAACTATCTCATAAGGAATTTTGCTGTGCTTTTGTCCTTTCCTTGTTGGAGAACATAAAAGAAGGTGGCGACTCTTGCTTCCGCGACATTTCGCGAAACCAACGTTAAACAGTCAGTTCTAAATCCACCGATCACAGTTTGCTTGTACATAAACATCATAAACATCATCGACATCATATGCATGCTCACTAACCATTTCAAGGATTTAGAAATTTATCTTTGTTTTTGTTTTGTAGGAAATGAATCCTCTCCGAAGAAACACCATCCGAATCAGCTTTGTAAAAGCATATCCTCAACTTCAAGAGCTAGCCTCAAGAGTGCCTGGGGATTCTCCTTTTACCAAGAAGTGTGGTTGACTTCTTAGTTTGGCTATATCCAACTTCCAAGAAGAGATGATGTGTGTACTGTTCCAATTCTTTGACCCCGTACATCATTGTTTCACTTTTCCGGACTATCAGTTGGTACCAACATTGGAAGAGTTATCTCTGCTCTTAGGGGTGCCCGTGCTTAATCAGATACCGTTCACCGGTCTAGAAGGGATTCCAAAACCTGAAGTCATCGCCGAAGCTTTACACATGAAGAGGGCCGACGTCAGAGCCAATTGGGAGACAAGAAGTGGGGTTAAAGGATTTTTAGCTAAGTTTCTGTTGGAAAAAGCTCATTCATTCTGGGATGACATGGATTTCCAAGCTTTCGAAGAAGTTCTAGCTCTCCTCATTTATGGTTTGGTTTTGTTTCCTAACTCAGACCAATTCATAGACGTTAATGCCATCAAAGTCTTTCTCTCTCGCAATCCTATACCCACCTTGTTAGGAGATATCTTGTATTGTCTTCATACCCGTACCATGAAGAAAAGAGGTACCCTTTTGTGTTGTATACCCCTACTCGCTAAGTGGTTCACTTCACAGCTTCCTCAGTCAGCATTGAAGAACGAGCAAAGATTGACTTGGTCTCAAAGGATGATATCTCTCACCCACTCTGATATCCGTTGGTGCTCAAGATCCTTGGAAGATATCTCTATCATCGACCGCTGTGGTGAGTTCCCTAACGTACCTCTGCTAGGTATTAGGGGAGGTATCACCTACAACCTGTGTTTAGCTCTTCGGCAATTTGGGTATGCCCGAAGGGACGACCCTCATGAGATGCTCGTCCGAGGTCTGGTTTTTGACTACGACAAAGAAGACCAAGGTTACCGCCAAAGGTTTACACGTGCTTGGGGAATGGTGAACAAAGTGGACAGTAGCACTTTGGGACATAAAAACTCTATCCCTCTCGAGCCTTACCTTAAGTGGGTACGAGCTCGTGCCCAGAGTCTCTTAATGCCTTACCCTTCTATCCTTCCTATCATCATTGAGCCTATTATTGAAGGAGACGTCCCGTACACCGTTCTTCATCCAGACATGCCTACCTCTCTCGAAGACCTACAGAAAGCTTGGATTCAGTTGAGGGAAGAGCGAGACACCTTTGAAATCCAGTACTACGCCAGTGAGAAGAAGGTTTTGGAGCTCACCAAGCTGCTTCATAAAGAGAAGAATCTGAATACTTACATTGCTCCAAAAAGGATGCGTTCGGTCTTTTTGTCTTGAGAATTTTGCTATATTTTAGTTTCTTTCTTTGTAAGCCCGAGGAGGCATGATGTATTCAAACTTGGTTTTATTTAATATGACGTGCGTTCTTTTTGGTTTGGCCAAATTTAAATCTTCTAAATTTCCTTGAAATCATTTGCATATCGCATCTTCATTCATCATATGCATAAGCAAGTCTTCACACCAAGTTTCATCATCCCTCTGCTGTTTATTTCAGCAACATGGACCTTGAACAAACAGTTAAAGACTTACAAGCTCAGAATGCACAATTTCAGCAGCTACTCTTGACCTTGGCCAAGGGGCGGGAGGAGCTCAAGACTTTGCTAGAGAAGGAAAAAGAGAAAAAGAAGAAGAAGAGAGCTGGTGTGGCTATCTTAGGCAGAAGACTTGAAGGACAGGCCAGACGGACTTTGGATTTCCCCTTAACATCTGATGAAGGGGTAAGAAAGGGAAAAGAAACTGCAGTGCCATCTGATTCTGAGGAAGAAGAAGAAGAAGAGGATGAAGACTATTCTGAACAGCAGTACCCTCCAGCCAATGACAAATACAAGAACTTGGAAGAACGTCTAGCTGCCATGGAGATACAGAGAGTGCTTGGGCTGGACTTTGAAGATTTAGGGTTGGTGTATGGAATTGTAATCCCTCCTAAATTTAAAGTACCTCACTTTGCTAAGTATGATGGGGTGTCTTTCCCAAAGATGCACCTATGATCTTATGTCATGAAAATCCAACCACATTCTTCTGACAAAGACCTGTGGGTCCACTTCTTCCAGGACAGTTTTTCAGGGACGCAATTAGATTGGTTCTACCAGTTGGAGAGGTCTGATGTGCACAATTGGGAGGATTTGGCAGCCGCCTTTTACAAGCAGTATCAATACAATGCGGACTTAGCACCAACCCGTACTCAATTACAGAGTATGGGCATGGTCTCAAATGAAGGTTTCAAAGAATATGCCCAAAAATGGAGAGACTTGGCAGGACGAGTACAACCACCTCTATCTGAGAGGGAGCTAGTAGATATGTTCTTGGGAACTCTGTCAGGGCCTTTCTTTAATCACCTGATAGGAAGCTCTTCTGCGGGGTTCACTGAGTTGATTCTAACTGGTGAGAGAGTTGAAGCCGGAATCAAGAGCGGGAAAATTCAAAAAGATGCATCTGCCTCCGCTGCCATCAAAAAGCCTTTCCCAGCAAAGAAGGAAGTATCAGCTGTCTACTCTCAAAGAGGTCAAGGAAGAGTTGAGCGTCGGCCAGCGGTGGGGGCCGTAATGATTCAGAAGACTGCAACTGATCAGCCCAGAAACAATCAACCCAGAACTAACCGAGCAAGGGTGGAAAGGCCTATACGGCAATTCACCCAGATAAACATGACCCCTGCCCAGGTTCTACCCCATCTCTTGAAGTTAAACCTTGCCAGTCTGAAAGAGGCCCCGAAGAATCCGAATACAGCTTCTCCTTACTACCATTCGAATGCCAGGTGTGCTTACCATTTAGGGAGTATAGGGCCTGACACCAACAATTGTTGGGCCCTGAAGAATAAGATTCAGGATTTGAGAGACGCTAAAGAAGTGGAATTCGACGCCCCTGAAAAGCCGAATGTAATATCTGCTCCAATGCCAAGGCATGGCCACAATGCCCATGCTATTGAAGAGGATCTTTTTGTTGCTACTGTTAATGATTTGATAACTCCGCTAACGATAATCAAATTGAATTTTCTGAAGGCTGGGATTTTCCCAGGTTGTGAAGAAGATTGCTGCCTTTGTTCATCCTTACCAACCAATTGCCCATTGTTGAAGATAGGCATCCAACGCCTAATTGATAATCAAGAAATCCTATTTGAGAAGTCTCATGTTACACCGACTCATGTCAATGATATTTCAATAATAACCATATCCGCTAATCTTTCCAAGGTCTCCAAAAGACCTGTTAAGATTACATCCACTCCAAAGACTGTACCTTTGAAGATAAACATGCTCGGGCCCGTCCCGTACAAGTCCGACAAATCAATACCGTGGAACTATGGTGGAGAAATCTACTACCACGGTATTAAGAAAATTGAATCAACCGAAGAGAGTTCTGATGAAGAGACTTCCGACATTGGAAACATTGCCGGAACGAGCAAAATCACCCGCAGTGGAAGAATTTTCTCTCCAGAGATTGCCCCTCCAAAGGAAATCTTTGGACCCTCAGCTACTCCTAAGGTTACCCCTGCACCGGTAAACATATCTACAAGAACTCCAATTATTGAAGAAGTTGTAACCCCCGTGGTTATCCCCTCTGCTACTACTGATGTTCGAGGGAAAGGGATCCAGGAAGAGCCCGTCAGGACGAGGGCTCATCCGTTGATCATCCCTGAGACCTCTCAAAAAGAAATGGAGGAAATTTTGAAAATAATCAAGAAAAGCGATTATGATATAGTGGAACAGCTGGGGAAAACCCCCTCAAAGATCTGAATGTTGGCCCTGTTTCTTTGTTCAAAAGCTCATGCTAAAGCTCTGATCAGATTCTTGAAGATGACCCACGTGCCACAAGAAACTTCCGCGGATCAGTTCCAGGAATGTGTAGCTAGCTTAACAGCTGACAATGGTCTAGGGTTCTCCGATGCTGATTTAACATCCAAAGGGAGAAAACATAATGACGTTTTGCATGTCTCGGTGGAACACAGAGGGACAACCCTAGCACATGTACTGGTAGACACTGGTTCGTCTCTAAACGTCTTGCCGAAGAAGGCCTTGGATAGGTTGGATTGTGAAGGCCTAACCCTGAAACCTAGCAATATCATTGTCAGAGCCTTTGATGGTTCTAAAAGGATGGTCCACTGGGAGGTGGACATCCCGATTAAGGTGGGAACTGAAACCTTCAACTCCATATTCTATGTGATGGACATCCGTCCTTCTTACTCTTGCTTGTTGGGAAGACCTTGGATTCACCATGCTAGACCTGTCACTTCTACTCTGCATCAAATGCTCAAGTACCCCGTCCAGGGGAAAATCATAATTGTTCATGGCGAAGAGGAATACATGATAAGCCATCTAAATTCTTTCCGCTATGTAGAATTGGATGGTGAATTCATCGAAACCCCTTTGCAGCATTTTGAAGAGGTAGCTCAGGAGATTGTGGCAACCAAGACAGTGGCTTTTTTGCCCATGATTACCAGACCTCCGCCTCGGATGTCATCTCTCAAGGATGCAAAGGTTGTGATTGAAGAAGGAGGAAGCACAATTTGGGGGAAGCTTCCAGACTTTCCTTACAAATCAGATAAATTCAGCTTGGGGTTCACTTCTTCTGCTCAAAAGGCTGTACGCCGCTCCCGTGTTGGAAGGCCACCATTGAAGATCACCCATCATGGAGTCAATGCTTTGGAGGATAGTAAAGAGGAGAGCAACTTGGAAGACTGGATTTTCCCTACTATTGACGGAGGATTATGCAATTGGGAAGAAAAAGACTTTGTTCCGATTACTTTCTGTTGTACCCCAAAACTTGCCCTCGCATTTTTCCACAAGAAATCACAGCTTCGGACTCTTCCTGATTTTTCAGACTGGTTCAAGAATCGGTCAAACAGACTTTTCTTATCAGTCAGACAAAATTAGGGTTCTCTTTGATTTTAAGCAGTTCAGGCAGATTGCTAGGGTTTGGTTGAGTTGGCTCAGGTTTTGATCGGGCGGACAATTCTTTGACATTTAATCAAAAACTAGGGTTTGTGCACGCAGAAAGAATTAATTTTACAGTTCTTTTCAGTTTACTCTGAGATTTGGATTGAGGCATTTGAATCAAGAAATTGCAGTGTTTTGTTTAATCAGTAAAGGCTAAGGCATTTGATTTGAGAAGAGATAAAAGCTGAGGTACTTAAATTGAGAATCTACAGTGTTTGATTTGATCAGTAAAAAGATAAATATCTGGATATTGGTTTGATTAACTATGCATTGGATATTTGAAGCGCCAGACGTTTATTAATTATTTATTTTTTCTAAAGTCAGAATAATTGGATTTATTTCCAATTGTTTTAATTTAAGAAATTCAAATAATTAAGTTAAACAATTGAAAGGAAATAAAAAGAATTAATTGATCAAAAGAGGATTTTTATTCACCTTTAATAGTTTGTTACAATCTATTATTTGAACAACGGTAAATTTATTTACATCATTGTTTATAATAATAATGTTACAAATAATTAAATTGAAACTATCCTAAATTCCTAAAGTCTTCATCTTCTATCCAATGCCTCCTCTTTCGCTCCATTTGATTGTTTATCTGCAAAACAAAGAAAAGAAAGAAAAGTCAAAGCAGATAAATTAAAAAGACAGACAGTAATTTAAAGATTCATCATTAAAGGCAACTGGCCGGAATCAGTTTGCCCTCTCTGCAAATCACGAGATTTCTCCCGGTTCACAGAGAGGGATGAAAAATGCTTGCAAAAGAAAAAGATATGAAATGCACAATAGTATTATTTGCACAAATTCAAAATTGTCACGCATGCTGCCTAGTTTCAAGTTTTCAACCAAAGAAGGCAAACCAAACTGAATGGCATAAACCAAGTCAAAAGTTGTCAAAGCAACTAACTATCCAAAGCTGTCCAAGGATATCAAGATATCAAAGTACAAAAGGCTATCAAAAAGGGCTGTCAAAGAAGCATAAAATCTGGAAGAAAAGATAAAATATGCAGGGTAAAACCAATATTGCAAGCAAGCAAGTTTCAATGTCATCATGTTCAGGCCAGCTACCTTTTCAGTAAAGGACAATATAAGCAATATTAAATGCTTAAAAAACTGTCAAGAGAGAGGAGAGAGAGAGTGAAAGAAGGAGGCTTACAGGACTCAGGCTTTAGGCAAGAAAAGATATTGTAATAACACAGTACACACCAGGCAGAAACAAGATAAACAAAAGGAGATACAAACAAAACTGTGACCAAGAAACAGAACTGCCCAACCAGTAAAGCACTAAAGCCTTACTTGATTCAATTTTTTTCAAGGCCTTTTCAAACTGCTTCAACCAACACATAACCAAAAAACACAAACTCAGTACACACAAGTCCAAAACCTGCATTAACCTTCAAAGACCACAAGCCTTACCATTCAAAAAAAAAACACCTACTCTGATACAAGCTTAAACACCCAACCTGCATAAGCCATAACCTGTAAACCAAAATACCACAGCCTAAACCAGTAAAACAAACCTGAAGCATCAAGCTTCAAGACAAAACCTCACAACAAACCAGACAAGCATAAGCCTTAAACACCCAACCTGTCAAGCCTAGCCTTAAAGACACAACAAGCTCAAGCCTGTACCAACAAATCCTCTGCCCTTTCAAAAGAACATTACAAACAGAACACAAACAGAAACCTGTATCCAAAACTCACCAAAGCCTTACCTGATTCAAAGAACACTCAACCTGCTGAAGCCAAACAAAAAGCCTAAAGTATACTAAGCCAAAAACCTATAAACTGTCATAACTCAAGCTTGCAAGCCTAAGCAACAACCAAAACACAAACCTTCAGAACATTGTCATCACTGGGTTAATCATCAAGGCAACTCAAACATAACTTCAACAAACATACCAAATATCCAAGCATACAGCAGCAGAAGGCAACAAGAAGAAGAGGATAAAGAAGCCAATAGGGTCAAGCATACGAGGCAACTGAGGCACAGGGTGGAAGAGGCAAAGTAATAACTCAGGATAAGCAAGCATATGAGGCAAAGAGGCCCTCAGAGGAAGCCTCATCACAGGGCAAGCATACAAGGCATCAAGGCATCAAGCTAGCATACGAGGCAACAAAGAGAAGAAGAGGAAAAGAAATCAAAGCAACATATTCAGAATCATACTAACATCTCAATATTCAGAACCCAACCAATACTCAGAGGCAACAGAAACAAATAAGAAGCTAGGTTTTCAAGCTTATCATCATTAAACCCTAGAAGGAAAAGGAAAGACACAGGGTACCGTGGTTACCTGAGCTAGCTCAACACCGCTTCCTTCACCGTCAAGCCGCCACAGCGCCTCCCAAATCCGCCTCCTTCTCCTCCGTCCCCAAGGGTCAATGTAGCATTTTCTCTTCTTTTCTTTCCTTTCCACAACCTCAATAACAAATAATAACAACACTTAATCAAAACACGAAGTCAAAAGAAATAACGAAAAACCTAATGCATTAAAGAATGAAACCTTTACCTTTGTACCATATCACTGGCTAATCCATGGAGGAGGGAAAACAGATGGTGGCGTTGGTGGCCTTGGGCAAAGGACTTTATCTAGGCGCTTGGCGAAGAAGATGAAGAGGATAGAAGTGGAGTAAACGGCACGCCTCTGTCTCACAAACCCTAGCGCATCCCTAATGAAAAAACATCCCAAACCCTTACAAACATTTGTGACATAATGGGCCTTGCCCTTTCAGAAGCCAAAAGCCCATTGATTTACACGCCTCACCCCCTCTCCTGGCGCCTCACCCCTTTGCTTTTGTTCATTGGTTTCAGCTTGGGCCTTTTTTCTTTCCTAAGGCCCATCTAATCCCTTAGCCCTTTTTATTTCTAAACTAATCTCTTTTACATAAAATCACATCTTATCTTTTTTAAACAAATTAATATACTTCTTTTTTTTACATTAAATTCTTATACTAATACATTTTCTTTATTTTGTCAAATAAAACAATACTTCATTTTATACTAAAAATTATCTTTTAATTTTGTTATATTAAAAAGAACTCATAAATATTAGATTGAATTAATAGATTAAAAAACTCTCTTTAATAAATCTTTTTCATACAAATTTTACTATTTGTTTTTTTTATTTTTATTACATTTTAAAACATAAATATTAATTTTCTTAAATTTGAACATTTTGTTTAATTTAGATTTTATATAATAAAATACCTAAAAATACAATTAAACTTAAAACATTCTTTTCTTTTCTTAAAATATTTTGCTTTGTACATATTAAACAAAAATACAAAATGATAACATTAAATAAATAACCGATACTTAATTTTTTTCATTAAGTTCACACCTCAACTTGTAAATAAACCTCATACATTTACACATACACTTACACATTTACAATACACAAATACGTCGATACATTTACTTTTCTTTACACATATACATTTGCTATTCTTATACATTGCTATACACTACATATTACATTTGTGCAATTCGATTTGGTTATAAATTATTTGGACACTACTCTCCCATTTAAGTCTCATCCCCATTTGTAAATTTGTACCCCCACTCCCGGATACTTATTTGTAATAGCGTAGACTTTAAATTCCCGCAATTTACCGATTTCAAATATACCATGGTTAGACCTAGGGTTTGCATGTACATAAAATCGAACGCTAGATAACCTAATACAAGACAAATACATGAAATCAATACACAATCACACTTTCACCCCTAGGGTAATCCCGCTTGTTGCCTTCCAAAATGGGCCATGCTTGCACGTTGAGTATCTTTGGCAAAACAATTCAAATGATCATAAGTCCCTCGATGACGCTTTCGAAAGTTGCCTAATCAAATGATCATAGTCCCTTCAAGCAAAATTGCCATAGACACTTGGCACCATTGCATTCATGGTCCATACGATGACCCGCGCTTGTCCCGTTAAACATCCTAAACGCAAGATTGTCCACCAAATACAATGATGGAACAAAATTGTTAAAAGGGGTTAAAACATGAAAAAAAAAACCTTTGAGTACAATAGGGGTAGACAAACTCTTAGTTACTTGATCAACTTGCAAAAACACTTGCCTACTTTTCAAACCACACTCCATAAACACTTTCAAAACAAACTCTCAAAAACATTTGAAACATATTTTTCGAAAAGATACACACCTTTGTGAAACACTCAAACACGAGTCATTACATTGGTTGCCTAAGACAAGGCATCTTCTTCAAAAACATTTTCAAAACACACACACACACCACAATTTCAAGCAATTTGAAAATCAAAGGCAAGTGATCTAAAAACCAAGTAACTAAGAGCCCATGGATAACCATGGATGAAAAGGGTGCTAATACCTTCCCTTTTCATAATCTACCCCCCGGACCCACGAAACATCTCAAAAGGTTTTTCCTGTGCTTTTTAAACTTTCCTTTAGGATAAAATAAAAAGTCGGTGGCGACTCTTGCTAAATCGAACAAGTGCGAATACAAACGCGAAAACCCAAGTCAGTTCTCCCACCGTATCACAGAACTGGCGACTCTGCTGGGGATAAATTTAAAAGTGGGGTTACCTTAGGGCTTTAGATCACCTTTACATTCTTGCTTTGATTGCCTTGATTGCTTTACTTTTTGGTTCCTTGTTTGGGTTTGTTGTAAATCCTACACCCGGATTTGGGGCACCTTTTTAGGTAAATAGCAAAAAAACTGCGAGGGAACTGTGCGGGGTATACCGACATGGTTGAAGCAGTAAGCTATGTTAGTGTGACATATTTGTGAGTACCGGTAATCCTTGAGTTCAATCAAGGAGAGTACGGGGCCGCTGAGTGATGTCGTGAAGCACTAACGAACTCTTAGAACCTTACTTGACCATCTTAGCCTTTTTAGGGGTAGTGAGATGACCGACTTTGGTGCAGTCCGAAGTTGGTAGATACTCGATACTACACTCATTGAGGGTTGTTTTCTTGGAATATTTTGGTCGCCAGTTAAGTGGCTAAACCAAAACAATGAACACAGAAAACCATCCAATGATATTGAGCTCCTTAGAACCCGGTTTCTATTTTTAGGACAGGATGAGCTAACTAACTTCAAGAGGGTACTTACCTACAACCCCATGCAAGCCTAAACCTAAGGACTTGTTTGATTTGTGTGGATATGTTTGTCTGTATATACACTCACTCGCTTTTGCATACATGTACATAACATCATGACATCATACCATAGCATTTTCAATAACCATTTCAAGGATCTCGAGGGTTCTTTTGATGCAGGGTTACGTTGAACCAGACGTCTACCAAAGGGCAAGAGGTTTCTCCTCTAAACAAATGCCAATCAAAGATCAAGTGCAACAACTTGAATCGGGGGCTATGACCCACTTGACATGGTGAGCTTGATTCTCGTGGAAAGACATCCACCGACACAAAGTTCTCCAATCAAAGATCAAGTACAACAACTGGAATCAGGGGCTATGACCCACTCGACATGGTGAGCTTGATTCTTGTGGAAAGACATCCACCGGTGCAAAGGTCTCCAGTCAAAGATCGAAGTTCAACCTCTAACACTCTCTTGTGTTTACCCCAAGAGATCCTTGAAAGCATGCATCCACATATCATGCATTGCATTTTGACAGTTTTTCCTTTTTCAGGTTTCCTTACTCTCATACTGTTTATTTCAGTAAGAGATGGCTCTAGAAAGGACTGTCAAGGATATCCAGGACCAGACTGCTCAGCTGCAGGAAATGTTCTTGAACTTGTCTCTGGGGCAAGAAGAGATGAAAGCTCTCCTCACAAAGGGTTTGGTCCAGGAGAATTCAAACAATGCCAGGAGCGATCAGTTGGAAGCACTGCAGTTTGAGCTGACAACAATGAGGATCCAAATGACGGGGCAACTGGTGGGCCAGATGGCTCTCATCCAGGACTTGTCTCAAAGACAAGAGGAACTCAGAGTTCTCGTCAACCAACTGCTTCGGAACAACCAACTGGGGCAAACATATGAGGTTGAAGAGCAAGTCACCACTCAACCCCCATCCACTCAAGAAGACAAAGGGAAGGCTCATCTGCTTGCTTCAGGGTCACAACCCCCTCGCCTGCGTCAACGGAGTAATCGGTGTAATCAAAATACATCGGGAAGACATTTCTCCGAAACTGAGATACCATCACCCTTCATACTGAAGCACCTGTTGGAGGTCAACCTGCTTACTTTAAGGGATCCTCCTCGGAAGCCCAATACCTCTGCTCCTAACTATCATCCCGACGCATTTTGTGTTTACCACTCCAACAGCCCGAGACATGACACCGACGACTGTTGGGCCTTGAAGAACAAGATTCAAGATCTGATCGACATTGGAGTGCTGAGGTTCATGCCAGACGGCGAGATGAAAATCTTCCGTTAAGGGTTGCTCCACCTGAAGTGACAAAGCTCAAACTGAAAGACTTTTGCTTCATTTGAATTTTCAAAGTTGTAATTTCTTTTGTTATTCAAACAATTATCTGTTGATGTTAAACTCTGTTTCATTAATGCATTGCATATGTTTGTCTTGAATTCATCAATTCGTTTTCACTACTCTTATGTTTTCTTTATGATATTTAACTCTTGATAAAAAGCCGTAAGCCTTTAGAGGGAGGATGACGAAACAATACCATAATCTCATGCAGTATGCTTTTGAACGGGCCTTGCTGATGATGTACAGGCATTTCTTTCGATTCCCAAACACTGGAGTTATAAGGAAGATAATCCCTGGTCAACCCCTTCGAGCCAAAGAAGTAGGAGTTTTCTGTTCTAAACAAATCGAAACCTTTGATATAAACCTGGGGCAGGGTAGTATCTCAGTTTAATTCAAAAGAAAATGCGCATTGAAGTCGCAAACTCTCAGTTCGTAACACAACGAACGACGTCAACAAAAGAAAGCATTCCTTTGGAATCAAAAGACAAGGGTGGTTCCCTATCACATAGACAGTCAATCTCTCAAAAGAGAAAATCCCACTAAGCCAAAACCTGTAAAGGATGCTTAATAAAGCTGGGGCATCCCGCTGACTGTAATCTCGAAAACAGAAACAGTCAGGCAAAAGTTAGGGATAACAAATCAAAATCAAAATAGAGAGGTCATTACAAATCCTCAACAACATGAAAAGTGTTGCAAAGAAAAAAGGAGATGATGACTGTCTCCAAAACTCAACTGGTGAACCATCACCCAAAAGTCGTTCCAAACTCAAACAGAGTGCGACGCACAATTAACTGAGCTTATGGTTGAAGAACATCACGAAGAACGGGTGGGTACAAATACATTTTGAGCCTTTATCCTTTGTTTCTTAAGCCGTGAACCAGGCCACGTTACAACCCTTTAAAAGTCCTAATTGAAGCATGGGTTAGTTCGAAAGCATACTGTTACAAAAGGTATCCTGACTCCTGTAAGGCTTTGCTCTAAAATCTTGTGTTGATTTGTCTTATAAAAAGTTTTCTGCTAAAAAACGCATTTTTCAAAACTTCGAGACAAACATAAAACTTTGAATTGCTTGAATATCACTGTTTGCATTTGGCTATTTGTTTGACAGCGAAGAAATTCATACAGCGAATGTTCGGAGGAACGAAAACTCTCTCAGTGAACAAAATCACTTCAAAAGGATGACACTTCCAACGACAAATCTCCTATCAACATGGGGCATGACATGTCACCATCCAATTAACCTGGGGCAGTCCAGTCAAGGTTTCAACAGATCTTTCAAAGTTCAGTTAACCTGGGGCATTCCAGTCAAGATTTCAATAAATCTCTCAATTTGCAGAGTAATTCGATTCAAGACTTCTACATCACCACTTGGGGCATTCGAATGTTAAAAGTGTCCGAAGTTTTCCTTCATCACCTGCTGGAAATTACAACCACCAACAGAATAACTATCACCTTTCCAGATTCGATTCCTGTACCTAGCCAGGGCATATCTGTGGACGACTGATTGTAGATTAACACCTGTAACAAGCCAGGAAATTATCTACATGAAGAGATCGAAGATCAACACCTGTAATAAGCCAGGGAACCATCTTTCTTTCTCAGGTCAGAGATCAACACCTATAACAAGCCAGGACAATATCTCCTTGACCAACTTTTTTTAAGTTCCAGATTAACACCTGTAACAAGCCAGGAAAATATCTGTGGACGACTGATTATGGATTAACACCTGTAACAATCCAGGAAATTATCTACATCACCACTTGGGGCATTCGAATGTCAAAAGTGTTCAATAATTCCTTCATCACCTGTCGGAAGTTATGGTCGTCAAAGATCAATCTCTCGCAAAATTCAAGTTATGAAGCCCGGATTTGACTGGATAGTACCTTGATCTCTACAGCACATTGTGAAGACCGTACTACGACCGGATAACAGTGTCAGACTACCGCAAAGTCTGGATTACGACCAGATAGTGGGATCTCCTGAATTCAAGTTATGAAGCCCGGATTTGACCGGATAATATCTTGATCTCTGCAGCATATTGTGAAGACCGGACTATGACCGAATAACAGTGTCAGATTACTGCAAAGCCTGGATTACGACCAGATAGTGGGATCTCCTGAATTTAAGTTACAAAGCCCGGATTTGACCGGATAATATCTTAATCCCTACAGCATAGTGTGAAACCCGAAGTACGACCGGATAACAATGCCATACAACCACCAAGCATGTATTACGACCAGATAGTGATGTCCTCTCAGAACAAGCTATGAAGTCCGGATTCGACCGGATAATAGTTTAATCCCTAACCAAGTTATTGCGAAGCCTGGATTGCGACCAGTTGACAATACAAATTTCTGTGAAGCCTGGATTACGACCAGACAGCCGTCAAGAATACTACGAAGCCTGGAGTCGACAAGATAATGGTGTATCTTTAACACAAGCCGTGAAGCCCGGATTTGACCGGATAGCAGCTTAACAAGCTATTGAGAAGCCTGGATTACGACCAGATGACAATACAAGCTTCTGTGAAAGCCTGGAGATCGACCAGATAACAGTTAAGCATTAGCAGGATGGAGACTCATTTTCAGTTCCTCACGGAATATTCGAATATTCTCCAGTGAAGATCTCCTCAAGACAGGAATCCCCAGTAGGTTGGCATACAGTCCAAACTCCTGATCCCCCAACAGTGGTCCCAGAACTTCTCATTTTTCAACGATCAAAAGATTCTTGCCCTACCCAGCAGCAGTCAAAGATTTCAGTATCCAAGAGTCGTCTATCCTCAGCAAGACAGCTCATCAGCTTACATGCGCATTCATCACATTCATATCATAAACATTGATATAACATACATTGCATCATACATTTCATGCAACATGACTTCGTGTTTCAGCTAATATCTTACCCTTTTTCAGGATAAGAATTAGTAAGCTTCAAATTTAAGACTTCTGAAAACAGTTTACAGGTTCCCCAGTAACGGATGTCAACCTATCACTTATTCAGATTCTTCTCAACTTTTGAAAACAGTTTACGGACGCTTCCCCATCGACGGATGTTGCTCTATTGCTTATTCAAAATCTCAACTCCTGAAAACAGTTTACGGATTCTCCAAACACGGATGTCAATCTATTGCTTGTTCAGAACCCCAGTTCAAGAAACGTTCCAAAGCATGGATACCTTTCTGATACTCGTCCACTCACCAAGGACATGCAGTTCAACATTTCCAGATGGCATCTATAAGCCCATCCTCCTCAACAAACATTTCCAAATGGCATCTTTAAGCCCATTTCCAGATGGCATCTTTAAGCCCATCCCCCGACAAGATTCTGTCACATTTCCAGATGGCATCTTTAAGCCCATCCCCCGACAAGATTCTGTCACATTTCCAGATGGCATCTTTAAGCCCATCCCCCGACAAGATTCTGTCACATTTCCAGATGGCATCTCTAAGCCCATCACCAAATGGCATCTGTAAGCCCATTCCCTCCACCATCACATCGCCGAGTGCAAATTTTCTGGGCACTCTAGTGTCCAATCTCCTTTTACCCTCGAGTCGCGAAAGGCAAACTTGCCAATCTAACTCTTCAGGTTCAAGAAGATTGAACAGGGGCAACTGTTGTACCCCAAAATTTGCCCTCGGATTTTTCCACAAGAAATCACAGCTTCGGACTCTTCCTGATTTTTCAGACTGGTTCAAGAATCGGTCAAACAGACTTTTCTTATCAGTCAGACAGAATTAGGGTTCTCTTTGATTTTAAGCAGTTCAGGCAGATTGCTAGGGTTTGGTTGAGTTGGCTCAGGTTTTGATCGGGCGGACGTTTCTTTGACATTTAATCAAGAACTAGGGTTTGTGCGTGCAGAAAGAATTAATTTTACAGTTCTTTTCAGTTTACTCTGAGATTTGGATTGAGGCATTTGAATCAAGAAATTGCAGTGTTTTGTTTAATCAGTAAAGGCTAAGGCATTTGATTTGATATTTGAAGCGCCAGACGTTTATTAATTATTTCTTTTTTCTAAAGTCAGAATAATTGGATTTATTTCCAATTGTTTTAATTTAAGAAATTCAAATAATTAAGTTAAACAATTGAAAGGAAATAAAAAGAATTAATTGATCAAAAGAGGATTTTTATTCACCTTTAATAGTTTGTTACAATCTATTATTTGAACAACGGTAAATTTATTTACATCATTGTTTATAATAATAATGTTACAAATAATTAAATTGAAACTATCCTAAATTCCTAAAGTCTTCATCTTCTATCCAATGCCTCCTCTTTTGCTCCATTTGATTGTTTATCTGCAAAACAAAGAAAAGAAAGAAAAGTCAAAGCAGATAAATTAAAAAGACAGACAGTAATTTAAAGATTCATCATTAAAGGCAACTGGCCGGAATCAGTTTGCCCTCTCTGCAAATCACGAGATTTCTCCCGGTTCATAGAGAGAGATGAAAAATGCTTGCAAAAGAAAAAGATATGAAATGCACAAAAGTATAATTTGCACAAATTCAAAATTGTCACACATGCTGCCTAGTTTCAAGTTTTCAACCAAAGAAGGCAAACCAAACTGAATGGCATAAACCAAGTCAAAAGTTGTCAAAGAAACTAACTATCCAAAGCTGTCCAAGGATATCAAGATATCAAAGTACAAAAGGCTATCAAAAAGGGCTGTCAAAGAAGCATAAAATCTAGAAGAAAAGATAAATTATGCATCGTAAAACCAATATTGCAAGCAAGCAAGTTTCAATGTCATCATGTTCAGGCCAGCTACCTTTTCAGTAAAGGATAATATAAGCAATATTAAATGCTTAAAAAACTGTCAAGAGAGAGGAGAGAGAGAGTGAAAGAAGGAGGCTTACAGGGATCAGGCTTTAGGAAAGAAAAGATATAAAACAAAACTGTAATAACACAGTACACACCAGGCAGAAACAAGATAAACAAAAGGAGATACAAATAAAACTGTGACCAAGAAACAGAACTGCCCAACCAGTAAAGCACTAAAGCCTTACCTGATTCAATTTTTTTCAAGGCCTTTTCAAACTGCTTCAACCAACACATAACCAAAAAACACAAACTCAGTACACACAAGTCCAAAACCTGCATTAACCTTCAAAGACCACAAGCCTTACCATTAAAAAAAACACCTACTCTGATACAAGCTTAAACACCCAACCTGCATAAGCCATAACCTGTAAACCAAAATACCACAGCCTAAACCAGTAAAACAAACCTGAAGCATCAAGCTTCAAGACAAAACCTCACAACAAACCAGACAAGCATAAGCCTTAAACACCCAACCTGTCAAGCCTAGCCTTAAAGACACAACAAGCTCAAGCCTGTACCAACAAATCCTCTGCCCTTTCAAAAGAACATTACAAACAGAACACAAACAGAAACCTGTATCCAAAACTCACCAAAGCCTTACCTGATTCAAAGAACACTCAACCTGCTGAAGCCAAACAAAAATCCTAAAGTATACTAAGCCAAAAACCTGTAAATTGTCATAACTCAAGCTTGCAAGCCTAAGCAATAACCAAAACATAAACCCTCAGAACATTGTCATCACTGGGTTAATCATCAAGGCAACTCAAACATAACATCAACAAGCATACCAAATATCCAAGCATACAGCAGCAGAAGGCAACAAGAAGAAGAGGATAAAGAAGCCAATAGGGTCAAGCATACGAGGCAACTGAGGCACAGGGTGGAAGAGGCAAAGTAATAACTCAGGATAAGCAAGCATACGAGGCAAAGAGGCCCTCAGAGGAAGCCTCATCACAGGGCAAGCATACAAGGCATCAAGGCATCAAGCTAGCATACGAGGCAACAAAGAGAAGAAGAGGAAAAGAAATCAAAGCAACATATTCAGAATCATACTAACATCTCAATATTCAGAACCCAACCAATACTCAGAGGCAACAGAAACAAATAAGAAGCTAGGTTTTCAAGCTTATCATCATTAAACCCTAGAAGGCAAAGGAAAGACACAGGGTACCGTGGTTACCGGAGCTAGCTCAACACCGCTTCCTTCGCCGTCAAGCCGCCACAGCGCCTCCCAAATGCGCCTCCTTCTCCTCCGTCCCCAAGGGTCAAGGTAGCATTTTCTCTTCTTTTCTTTCCTTTCCACAACCTCAATAACAAATAATAACAACACTTAATCAAAACACGAAGTCAAAAGAAATAACGAAAAACCTAATGCATTAAAGAATGAAACCTTTACCTTTGTACCATATCACTGGCTAATCCATGGAGGAGGGAAAACAGATGGTGGCGTTGGTGGCCTTGGGCAAAGGACTTTATCTAGGCGCTTGGCGAAGAAGATGAAGAGGATAGAAGTGGATCTGTCTCACAAACCCTAGCGCATCCCTAATGAACAAACATCCCAAACCCTTACAAACATTTGTGACATAATGGGCCTTGCCCTTTCAGAAGCCAAAAGCCCATTGATTTACACGCCTCACCCCCTCTCCTAGCGCCTCACCCCTTTGCTTTTGTTCATTGGTTTCAGCTTGGGCCTTTTTTCTTTCCTAAGGCCCATCTAATCCCTTAGCCCTTTTTATTTCTAAACTAATCTCTTTTACATAAAATCACATCTTATCTTTTTTAAACAAATTAATATACTTCTTTTTTTTACATTAAATTCTTATACTAATACATTTTCTTTATTTTGTCAAATAAAACAATACTTCATTTTATACTAAAAATTATCTTTTAATTTTGTTATATTAAAAAGAACTCATAAATATTAGATTGAATTAATAGATTAAAAAACTCTCTTTAATAAATCTTTTTCATACAAATTTTACTATTTGTTTCTTTTATTTTTATTACATTTTAAAACATAAATATTAATTTTCGTAAATTTGAACATTTTGTTTAATTTAGATTTTATACAATAAAATACCTAAAAATACAATTAAACTTAAAACATTCTTTTCTTTTCTTAAAATATTTTGCTTTGTACATATTAAACAAAAATACAAAATGATAACATTAAATAAATAACCGATACTTAATTTTTTTCATTAAGTTCACACCTCAACTTGTAAATAAACCTCATACATTTACACATACACTTACACATTTACAATACACAAATACGTCGATACATTTACTTTGCTTTACACATATACATTTGCTATTCTTGTACATTGCTATACACTACATATTACATTTGCGCAATTCGATTTGGTTGTAAATTATTTGGACACTACTCTCCCATTTAAGTCTCATCCCCATTTGTAAATTTGTACCCCCACTCCTAGATACTTATTTGTAATAGCATAGACTTTAAATTCCCGCAATTTACTGCTTTTAAATATACCATGGTTAGACCTAGGGTTTGCATGTACATAAAATCGAACGCTAGATAACCTAATACAAGACAAATACATGAAATCAATACACAATCACACTTGCACCCCTAGGGTAATCCCGCTTGTTGCCTTCCAAAATGGGCCATGCTTGCACGTTGAGTATCTTTGGAAAAACAATTCAAATGATCATAAGTCCCTCGATGACGCTTTCGAAAGTTGCCTAATCAAATGATCATAGTCCCTTCAAGCAAAATTGCCATAGACACTTGGCACCATTGCATTCATGGTCCATACGATGACCCGCGCCTGTCCCGTTAAACATCCTAAACGCAAGATTGTCCACCAAATACAATGATGGAACAAAATTGTTAAAAGGGGTTAAAACATGAAAAAAAACCTTTGAGTACAATAGGGGTAGACAAACTCTTAGTTACTTGATCAACTTGCAAAAACACTTGCCTACTTTTCAAACCACACTCCATAAACACTTTCAAAACAAACTCTCAAAAACATTTGAAACATATTTTTCGAAAAGATACACACCTTTGTGAAACACTCAAACACGAGTCATTACATTGGTTGCCTAAGACAAGGCATCTTCTTCAAAAACATTTTCAAAACACACACACACACCACAATTTCAAGCAATTTGAAAATCAAAGGCAAGTGATCTAAAAACCAAGTAACTAAGAGCCCATGGATAACCATGGATGAAAAGGGTGCTAATACCTTCCCTTTTCATAATCTACCCCCCGGACCCACGAAACATCTCAAAAGGTTTTTCCTGTGCTTTTTAACCTTTCCTTTAGGATAAAATAAAAAGTCGGTGGCGACTCTTGCTAAACCGAACAAGTGCGAATACAAACGCGAAAACCCAAGTCAGTTCTCCCACCGTATCACACTTTCATACCGCAGTAATTTATCTTTTCCATTTCTGTTGGATCTGTAATAATTCTCAAACAATTTGTACTTTTTCAACCTTGTGTCTTACCCGAGGCACAAAGGTCCATTTGTAAGGGTTCTTATTTTTCATCTTCATATGTCATTTAATGAATCATTGACGTTTTTCATACAAACTTTTGTGTTCATTATCTTTCTTTTTGAATTTTATTTGTTTTAAGATGGTTATGCCCTTACACACACCCACACTCACAAATGCAGGTACTCTTCCATTCTGGATCCCATGGGTAACGATACTGCTATAACCTTCAGTGACTCTGAAGATTTGGTCTACCAAGCCGAATACGAAGGTGAGGAAGATTGTGAGGTGCCAGGGGAATTGGCTAGACTTCTACAACAAGAGGAAATGGCTATTATGCCTCATGAAGAGAAGTTGGATACAATCAACTTGGGAACTGAGGAAGACAGAAAGGAAATCAGAGTGGGTGCCAACTTAGAGCCAAGTGTCAAAGAATGCCTAATTCAGCTGTTACATGAATATGTTGAGATCTTCGCCTGGTCATACAAAGATATGCCGGGACTTGATACAAACATTGTGGTACACCGTCTACCCACAAGAGAAGATTGTCCACCAGTTAAGCAAAAGGTTCGCCGCATAAGACCTGACATGTCTGAAAAGATCAAAGCCGAAGTTATGAAGCAGTTCAATGCTGGATTTCTTGTTGTTACTTCCGATCCACAGTGGGTTGCTAACATTGTGCCCGTGCCTAAGAAGGACGGCAAAGTGAGAATATGCATGGATTATAGAGACTTAAACAGGGCCAGCCCTAAATATGACTTTCCACTTCCGCACATTGACATCCTGGTTGATAACACAGCTCAACACAAAGTGTTTTCTTTCATGGACGGATTCTCAGGTTACAACCAGATTAAAATGGCACCTGAAGACATGGAGAAAACTACTTTTGTTACACAGTGGGGTACGTTTTGCTACAAAGTGATGCCATTCGGACTAAAGAATGTCAGGGCAACCTATCAGCATGCCATGGTAGCTTTGTTTCATGATATTATACATCATGAGATAGAGGTCTACGTAGACAACATGATAGCCCGTTCGCAAACTGAAGAAGAACACCTTGATCACTTGCAAAAGTTGTTTGACAGGTTGAAGGAATACAAGCTAAGATTAAACCCTAACAAGTGCACGTTCGGAGTCCAATCCGGTAAACTCTTGGGTTTCATTGTCAGGGACAAAGGCATCAAGGTTGATCCTGCCAAAGTCAAAGCTATACAAGAAATGCCTGACCCTCGCACTGAGAAAGAGGTCAGAGGTTTCTTGGGACGCCTAAACTACATTGCAAGGTTCATTTCTCACCTAACATCTACCTGTGAACCAATCTTCAAGCTATTGAAGAAAGATCAGGTAGTTAGATGGAATGATAACTGTCAATTTGCTTTTGATAAAATCAAGGAGTATTTGCTAGAACCTCCTATCTTGATGCCGCCCGTTGAAGGAAGACCGCTAATCATGTATTTGACCGTCCTAGAGAATTCAATTGGGTGCGTACTGGGGCAGCATGACGAGTCTGGCCGAAAAGAGCATGCTATTTATTACCTTAGAAAAAAGTTTACCGACTGTGAAACAAGATGTTTACTGCTCGAGAAAACATGTTGCACTTTGGTATGGGCTGCTCGCCGGCTAAGGCAGTATATGTTGACTCATACCACTTTGCTGATATCTAAGATGGATCCGATCAAATACGTCTTTGAGAAGCATGCTTTATCTGGAAGAATAGCTAGATGGAAAATGATCCTCACAGAGTATGATATACAGTACACGACCCAAAAAGCTATAAAGGGGAGTGTGCTAGCTGATCATTTGGCTCATCAAGCTGTCGAAGATTACCAATCCATGAAGTTCGACTTCCCTGATGAAGACATCATGACATTGGACAATATTGAAGATATTAGACCATATGACAGACCTGAACAAGGATCCCGATGGACCATGTACTTTGGTGGTGCTTCCAATGCACTTGGCAACGGTATCGGCGCGGTACTCATCTCCCTAGAGGGTTGTTCTGTACAGTAGGAAGAACTGACTGTTTTTTGGAATGTTGGTTTGCGTTTTGCGTTTGTTTTCGCAAAATGTCGCGGTAAGCAAGAGTCGCCACCGACTTTTATTTTATCCAACAAGGAAAGGAAAAAAGCACAGAAAAATTCCTTTTTCGAGATATTTCTCGGGTTCGGGGGGTAGATTATAGAAAGGGAAGGTATTATCACCCTTTCTATCTGGGTTATCCACGGGCTCTTAGGTACTTGCTCAATTGTTTTTAAAATTGTTTTCTTTGTGCTTATGGGTTTGAAAAAGTTTTTGTTTGAAACTTCGATTTAACTCTTGCTTTTGTCCTCAAGAGCGTAATGAAGTGTTTTTGAAAACTTTGTTCGAAAAGTGTAAGTGTGAAGAGTTTTGTTTTAAAAGAGCAAATATCTAAGAACTATCTACCTACTCGAAAAAGGAATCGTTCTATGCTAATTTCCTTTAGACAATGTTATCCCACTATTAATGAGTAGGTAGCACCGTCGTTGGAGTTTAAGGGTCAATTCGAATGCGGGACTTACGGTCACTAAAGCAATGTTAGGACACCTTAGCGGTAACCCTAATGTCTTAAATCATTTTTTTGAGGCAACAATATCCGAGGCAACCGTTTCGAGGCAACTATGATTTTTTAGACAAGAGGGCGACCTCTAAAACGACATATACTCAATGACCGTGTACGAAGACAACCAAGTGGGGTGTACCCTAAGAGTGCGCATGTGCGAGTGTGTCGTTTTCAGTTATTTTTATCTTTGCACATGTTAAGGGTGATCTAATTTGATTTTAAGATTAGCATTCAGTCTTGTCATGCAAACCCTATTATCAAACATCTAGCAGTTATATAATGTGCGGAATTAAAATGCAGAAATTAAATTACAAGGCGTCGGGTATTTACATCGCCAAAAGCAACCCTTTGAAAATAAATAAAATAAAGCGGTAAATAAATAAAATGTCGTAATTATCTATTACAATTCGTAAGCAGATACATAATTGGATAAAAATACATAAAGCGCGCGGGAGATTGAATTGAATGTGAATTAGGGTTTTGATCCATTTGATTAAAGAAAATACTATTTTTTTGTTGTTTTTATTTAAGGAAAGAAATTAAATCCTAAATTAAATAACTAAATTAAATTAATAAGTTAATTATGAAAAATAATTTATGACATATTTTGTTTTTTTATTATTATTTTAAGAAAGAAAATAAGATAATTAAATTAGTAGTTAAATTCTAATTAAATCTAATTGATTTTATTTATTTACAAAATAAATTAAAGTTTACTAGAATTAAAAACCTAATTAATTAATAATATTTATTAAATAAAAAAAGAATTCTGAAATTTATTGGATAAACATATTTTTTTGATTTTTGATAAGAAAAGAAAATATGTGATTGGTAAGAAAATAAATTAAAATAAAATAAAATGGTTGAATTAAATAAACAAAATATAGAGAGAAAGAGAGAAATGGGCCTTTTTTGGAGGGTGTGGAAAGCAATTTCTTGGCCCATTAGAAGTTGGTTCGTGTGGACTTTTTGGATCCAGTGCAGGCACGTTGACTTGGCTTTTGGTGGACCTCCAATCACTGACCATCAGATCTGGCCATTGGCCATCTGACGCTTGGATTGGTGAGGGAGTATGGTGTGGATCTGGCTTGACCATGCATGTGATCTCCTGAAAATATTTGAGAAAAGGCAATTTGCTGGAGGCAGGGATCGAACCCCTGACCTCCAGCCTTGGAACGCTTTAAGGCTTACATGGCAACCGTTGGGGCGTGTTGTTGTTTTGTTAATATTAATACAAACAATATAATATATAAAAAAACAAATCAAATGCCAGAAAAACAAAAAAACGCACGCAATTTTTGAATGGCCCAATGGATAGGTGACAACTCTTCGTCCCCTTCCTCAAAAACCTGTAAATATTACTTGCGGATTTTTATCTGCAGCTAAATGCACAGCTTCTTCCTAAAATCGTCCTCAGGCCATATAAACACAATCCAAGAACATGGTTGAACTCGTCATGGCCTCCTGATCACAACCATATCCTTCATATGGACCAATTTTTCCTGAAACAGAAAACCCCAAAAATATCCAAGAAACCCTAACTATGGTGGTTTGCAATACAGGTTGGATAAATGAAATTAAATGATGCCAAAGGTTTGCAAATGTTCTTGTGATCACAAATATGCTATTAGTTTACTCAAATGATGCCAGAATAACTCAAATCGAATTCAAGAACAGGGGTAAGTTGCGTGAGACTTACAGTTCGTATGAGGGCTGGAAAACACCTGGTTGTGATTGGTTTAGCTTGTGAGAATGGCCAGGAAGCGATTGGGATACGTCTCAGGCTTTGAAAATGCCTCCAACCTTGATTTCGATCTCAAGATTTTTTGTGATTTTTCAACTTTGGTTCTGCCTCTACCAATGCTCTCTAACCCTTATTTTCGTGCCTCTTGCTTGCTTATGTATTGTGCATTGGATTAGGGTAACAAGCTTTGTCCAAATCTCTCCATATTGATGATTGCATATTTGATTTGATCTTCCATGAAAACCTTTCCAAATTTGATCCAAATCATATATTCTTGCATAAAGACCTTGATACGAATTCAATTGCCATGATAGCTGTATTTGGAGCCTGAAATAGCCAAAAAAATCATGTGTTATCAATGCTTTAGATTTTATATGATTTTATTTGATTTAAAATGAATTAATTCAAATAAAAATCAAATTAAATAATAAAAATGTGATATGGACACATGGCTGGAGCTAGGGCACGTGGGAAATAATGCAAACTCAAATCAAGTGAAAAAGAATGGGCCCATTTGGCAAAATTTGAAGTTTTGGGGATAGTTGACTTTTGGCAATTTTGCAAAAAAGTCCAACTTCAACAATGCACAACTTCTTCAATTTTGAACTTTTGGAGATGTTCTTAGACTTTCTAGAAATATTGAGATGTCCTCTAACCAACCCTTTTAGTCTCATATAATTTTGATACTCCATGATCAAGTTATAAGCTTTGACAAAAAAGGTGTTTTTGTTGACTTTTCAAACCTATAATGTCCAAATTCATAACTTCTTGTGAGTGCATAATTTGAACTTGAGGTATGAAGATGGATTGTAGGTAATTGCATCCTATTCAAAATGATATTTGGATGGGTCATTTATCATAAAGTATGAGAAAGTTATGCTTGGTCAAAGTTGGGTTGACTTTTCCTACAAAACCCTAATTTAGCAACTTTTGGATCTTGATGAATTTTGTGCAATCCTTGATGAATCATGATCAACCCTTGATGAAATGATGAAATATACTTCAAAATTAGAATGTTGACAAAAAATCTTGAAGTTTGATTGTATGTAGGTCACAGTTGACTTTTGCCCTAGCACAGTCGATTTTTGGACCTTTGAGCAATTGACTGAGCAAACTTCCTCTGTAAGGCCTGAAATTTGACATGGATGATCTTGAGGACATATTAGGACATTGGTGAGCACTTGGGGTCATTTGGACTCAAAGATCTTTATGCAACACAAAACCCTAATTTAGGGTAGACTCCCTTAGGAGATAGCTTGTCTGACCAACTATTGAGCAACATTTAGCCACTTGGAGATTTTTCTTGCAATATTTTGAGAAATATGGGAGGGAAAATTTTGGGGTACAACAGTTGCCATACTCCTTTCACCGCCATACTTTGCTTCAACTGCACCAACAACATGGCAGAGTATGAAGCTTGCATCTTTGGACTCAAGGCTGCCATAGACTTGGGAATCAAATCTTTGATTGTATTTGGGGAGTCAGCTTTGGTTATCAGTCAAATCAAAGGAGAGTGGGACACTAAACATCCCAACCTCATCCCTTACAAATAAAATGTCTTGACGTTGTTATCACATTTCGAGCAGATTACCTTTGAGCACTTCCCGCAAGAGGAAAATCAGCTAGCAGATGCTCTAGATACAATGTCATCCATGTTTAAACTTAATTGGGACAACGAGGCTCCCCAAATCACCATTGAACGGATGGACGAACCCGCACACTATCACGAGATTAATACCGAAAAAGTAGTGGACCGACCTTGGTTTCACGAAGTCAAAAGGTATCTCGAGGCTCAAGAATATCCTGAAGGAGCTTCAGTCAACGACAAAAAGTTTTTAAGGAGATTCTCAGCTAAGTTCTTCCTGAGCAATGGTATCCTATACAAGCGCAATCATGATTGCATTCTGCTCCGTTGTGTGGACATGATTGAAGTTGAACAGATCATGGCTGAACTGCACAATGGTACCTTTGGCACTCCCTCTAGCGGGCATACGATGGCTAAGAATATTCTAAGGGCAGGCTATTACTAGTCTACCATGGAAGCAGACTGCTATTAGCACTCCCGGACTTGTCATAAATGTCAAATCTATGCGGACAAGGTACATATACCTCCAGTTCCTCTCAATGTCTTAACAGCTCCTTGGCAATTTGCTATGTGGGGAACCGACATGATTGGAGAGATCAAGCCTACGGCATCCAATGGACACCATTTCATTTTGGTGGCCATTGATTACTTCACAAAGTGGGTCGAAGCATCTTCCTTCGCATCTGTTACAAAGAATGTCGTTGCCCGCTTCATCAAGAAGAATCTCATTTGCCGGTACGATATCCCCGAAAGGATCATCACTGACAACGGTACGAACCTTAACAACACTATGATCACTGCCTTGCGCGAGCAGTTCCAGATTCAACATCACAATTCATCTCCCTATCGGCCAAAGATGAACGGTGTTGTCGAAGCTGCGAACAAAAATATCAAAAAGATCATACAAAAAATGACAGTCACCTACAAAGACTGGCATGAGATACTACCGTTTGCTCTCCACGGGTACCGTACCACGGCTCGCACTTCAACTGGGGCAACACCTTATTCCTTGGTATATAGCATGGAAGCTGTTTTACCTATCGAGGTTCAGATTCCCTCCTTGAGAATCATGAAAGATGCTGGTTTGAGTGAAGACAATTGGATCCATACCCGGCTTGATCAGTTGAACTTAATTGACGAGAAGAGACTTACCGCTGTTTGCCATGGTCAGACGTATCAAAAACGGATGATCAAAGCCTTCAACAAGAAAGTCAGGCGCCAAGTATATCAAGTTGGAGATCTTGTGATCAAGCGCATCATCTTGCCACAAAGTGATCTCAGGGGCAAATGGACTCCTACCTACGAAGGACCATTTGTGATCAAGAATATCTTTTCTGGTGGGGCAATGATTTTAACCACCATGAACAGCGACGATCTGCTGCACCCTGCGAACGCAGACATAGTCAAAAGATACAACGCAAAAGAGACCCGCTAGGTTGATACACCTAGGCAAAACAAGGGCATCCCGGTGAATCAAAAACCCGAAAGGGCGGTTCAGGCAAAAATTAGGGATAAAACAAAAAAAGTTGTACACCCGGCAAGTTGAAAACTTGAAAGGGCGACTTGGGCAAAAAAGGGTTTCCCGGTGGACTGAAAACCCGAAAGGGCGGTCCAGGCAAAAGTTAGGGAATTAAAGCGTATGACTATGTCTCTTCGGATCACTTTAAGGACAATCTCTTCACAGACAAACTCTGAGGCTTCTGATCAATCCAATCATCTTAGGACGAAGCAACGAATGGACAAGATATTCGGAGTTACGAAGGCTATAGCAGAATGGGAACCCCATGGGATTTTTACACTTAGCCATCTTTCTTTGTATAAAATTTTCTCATTTTTTATGACACCATCCTCTTACTAGGATGTCTGTCTCCTTTTTACAAAACACTTATTCAAAGTAAATACAAATATATCTCTTTCAAAGTACAGAAAATTATTTGCCTTTTTCTTTACACTTGTGTTTTATTTGCAAAGACATCCAATGATTCATTAATGAACATATGCATTTGAACATAATTACTGTTTACAGATAAACATGATGAAAAAGAATAATTACTGACAGGTAGAAAGATTAGGAAAACGTCTTTAGGCTATTCCATGAGCAATCTCTACAGCACGTCATTAAGATCCCCCAGCGGAGCCAAAACTTTGAACTACAGATCCCCAGTGGAGATGAGACTACCAACTACCAATCCCCAGCGGAGCTGAAACTATCAACCCACAGTGGAACTCATCTAGTTTCTCCAGGTTTCCCCAGCAAGTTGTCTTGAAGCCTGAAAATCAACCAGTTAACGATTAACTTTTTGTTTTCTCCCCAACCTAGGGTAACTCCCCAGTAAAGTGGCAAACAACCCAAACTCCTGAACTCCCCAGCGGAATAAGCTTTCCCCCATAGAGTTTCCACTACAGGATAAACTTTTTCCCCACAGAGTTTTTATTGCTTCTCGACAGAACAAAGACTCCCGTCAATAATCCCCAGTAGAAGTCATTAAAATTCTCTAGATTCCCCAAGCAGATTCCTCAAGAAGTATACGACATTACTCTCACAATGCAATCCTCAACAGTCAAGGATTTATTTTCCCTGGCAGCAGTCAAGGATTTATTTTCCTCAGCAAATCAGCTTATATGCGCATACATTACATCATAAACATGGATAAAACACATTTATTGCATCATACATTTCATGCAACATAACTTTGTTTCAGCTAACATTTTACCCTTTTCAGGATAAGATTAACAGCTATCTTTAACAAATATTCAAAGTACTGATACAGTCCAGATACGTTCCAAACACGGAAGCCATTTTGTTACTCATTCAAATCTCAACTTCAAGATACAGTACAGATACACTCCATACACGGAAGTCATTCTGTTACTCTTTCAAACTCCAAGTACTGATATAGTCCAGATACACTCCAGACACAGAAGTCATTTTGTCACTCATTCAGATTCCAAGTACCGATACAGTCCAGATACACTCCAGATACGGAAGTCATTCTGATACTTAATCAAATTCCAAGTTCCAATACAGTCCAAATACGCTCCAGACACGGAAGCCATTATGTCACTCATTCAGACTTAATTTCAAGATACAGTACAGATACACTCCATACACGGAAGTCATTCTGTTACTCTTTCAAATTCCAAGTACCGATACAGTACAGATCCACTCCAGACATGGAAGTCATTCTATTACTCATTCGGGTTTCTCATTCAGATACAGTTCAGATACGCTCCAGACACGAAAGTCATTATGTCACTTATTTAGCTTCATCCTACAGATACAGTACAGATACACTCCAGACACGGAAGTCACTCTGTCGCTTATTTGGATTCAAGTACAGATACAGTTCAGATACGTTCCAAATACGGACACCATTATGATGCTTATTCTGTCGATTTACAACCAAACATTCTTGGATGGCATCTACAAGCCCATCCCTGACAAGATTCTAATATCTCTCCGAATGGCATCTTTAAGCCCATTCCCTCAATTACACTTTTGTCGGGCGCAAATTTATGGGCACTCTAGTGTCCAATCATCTTTTACCTTCGAGTCACGAACGGCAAAACTCGCCGATCTAACTCTTCAGGTTCAAGAAGATTGAACAGGGGCAGCTGTTGTACCCCAAAATTTGCCCTCCCATTTTTCACAGAAATAACAACCCTAGGGTTTCTCAGATATTCAAGATTGGCTCAGGAATCGATCAGACAGATTTTCTCCTGTGGCAATAAACCAGCAATTAGGGTTTTTCTTGCAATTCTCAAAAGAATTGAATTCTCAAAGATCTAATTGGCTTTCACATGTTTTCATGCTTTTTCAAGTTTACTGAAAGGTTGTTATTTATTCTCAAGGCATGTTTATTTGGGACAAGAGATGGAATCTAAGACTGTCATTTGGGACATCCATGTTTTGTTTGATCCAGGTTAACCAGATAATTTGCGTCTGTTAAGACATTTGCTTGTTAATGGAATAAATATTTGCTTGTTTATGGAATAGACAGTGCGTGTTCTGTTTGGAACGCAGTTGCAAGATTACGGAATTATTAGATTACTTGATTATTGGAATTTAAGTTATCTTGATTGGAATTATTGGAATGCCGTTTCAATTATCTTGATCGGGAATCTTTAAGAATCAGTGAAGATGCAAAGAGAGAATTACAAGTTATTAACAGTAAATGGATTTTAATGGACATCAGATTATCTCATAAGACTTTCTTCATTTATTTCAAAAGTTGTTACAAAAACAATTTATTATTTAAATGCTTTAGGTTTTACAACTTATCGTATTTGAAAAATAAATTAATACAATTGATTGAATGTTTCTCTCTAAATTACAAAGAAAGTGAATCTATGCCTAAGGTTGACTGAGCTTCCATTGCTTCCATGCTTGCCACAGAGTCTCTTGCTTCCTCTGCTTTGCCACCATCCAGTTTGCGCTCACATGAAAACAAAAGACAGAAAAATAGTTAGTACAGTTAATTGGACATGAGTAAGAATTTTCAAAAGAAAAAAAGTGTTCATCATTAAAGTTTGCAATTTGGAATCAAAAGGCTATTTTTAAATTCATCACGTTTTTATTTTTCTATTTGCAAATCACAAGAAGATTATTCTTCTTGGTTCACAAAAAGAAAAATAAAAAAAATGCAAGCAAAGTTGTCCAAATAAAGAATGCAAGCAATTTGTCCAAATGCAACAAGGCTACCCAAACAAGAAATGCAAGCAGCATGGCCAAAACAAATATTCCAAACTGAATACGCCAAACAGCAGCATGGCCAAACAAATATTCAAAACAGAGCCAAACTAGACAGCAGCGCATCATGTGCAAACAGCAGCACATCAGCAAAAACAAAATGCAAACAAAGTACAAGAAACAACAGCATAACAGTAGCAAACGAGCAGGCATCAGCAAGAAGAAAATATAACATATGGTAAACTAAGTAAACAAGCAAGAGGCTTGTTCAATAAGCCATAATCATCATTTTCCAAATAAATTGCAAACTTTTCAGAAGAAAAAAAGCATTTGGCTTAGGGTCATTGAGAGAGAGAGAGGAAAGAAGTCACCTAGGGATGCTGCCCTGCTGTCACAATTGCACCAGAATTGCTAGAAAACAAAACTGCAAGGAAAAGAGCATAAGGAGAACATTCCCAAAGTATTCAAAATTTGGTGGTTTTCCCACCATTTTGAATAAATTGTCAAACAAGAAACCACATGAATATAACAGTAGAGAAGGCTCAAGAGAAGAGAACAAAAAAAAAGATATCAATCTTCAGAAAAGCTAAAAAGAACCAAGTTTTCAAACCTGTAAAAGTTCCAAAAAACCTTCAAGCTGCCCAACCTCAAACAAACTGTTACAAACCATTTTCAAGCATACAAAATTTCAAACCATCCCCAAATCACAAAACTCCCATCATCCACCAAGCCAACAAAATATAACCAAAAAACTGTCAACAAAACCCCAAACTTGCAAACCATAAGCAAGGTCTCAAACATACCAAGATAAACTGTAACCAAAACAACAACTTTCAGAAAATATCCCAAAACTGTCCAACCATCACCAATCATTCTCAAAAACATTTCCAAACCCAAAACCTCCAAAACTGTTAAGATCCAAAACTAGTAAACCCCAAGTTTTCAAAACATACAAACCAAAACTTACAAAAAACCTTTTAACCAATACACCAAGCCTAATATCAAGCCAACAAAACATAACAAGTTCAAACAACCAAAACATGTTAACAAAAATCACCATCAACCAAAGAACTGTCAAAGGCATCAAAGCTGCAAAACCATTTCAACAATAAAACTCACAAAACTTGCAAACTGTCAAAACCACTTCAAGAACATTCAAAAACCAAAACTGATAAACCATCTCAATATCATAAAACCAGGAAAAAAAGAGTCTCAAACATCATCAAATCAATATCCAAAGCCTGCAATCCATCAAACTATAACAACATCTTCCATCAAAAACATCAAAACCAAATTGTCACAACCAGCAACAGTTTAAACCAAATCCAATAAACAGAAGCAAACATCATTATCACTCAAAGAAAATAGTATAGAAAAAGGTTACCAGAAACCCTAGCATCTTTCAATCTTCATCTTCCTCCCTCGTGAGATCCGCCACCAGGGAGCGCCTCCCTCAAGTCTCACCATTCCCTTCCATTACAGAAAATCCCTAAACAGGTATGGCTTCTTTGCCCTCCTTACAAATTATTCACTGCATCTCAAATGAAAAAACAAGTAGATTAACAGAAGAGCATGAACAAGACAAAAAATGATGAAATTGTTAAGCCTTAAACAAAACCGAACCATGCCTTTCAAGAACAAAACCGCTAGCACTTGGTTAGGAGGTGAGGATTGAGAGGGGTTCCGGCAACGGAAGTAGAGGGAGGATCAGATCAAAACAAATTTCAAACCCCTTTGTCAAATTCATTTCAAACTTAGGGATTTAAAAAAACGTAAATCAGGTTGAATCAAAGAAGCCAAGGGGCGTTTTATTCGCGAAATTAGGAAGAGAAGAGGGACGTGTAGTGAGAAAGATGAACGAAATTGGAAGAGAGGGATGAAGAGCGCCGCTGTAAACACAAACCCTAATCTTTGTTTACCCTAATCAAACTCGATAACTGAGTTAGGAAGAATTGGGCCGGTTTTATTCACAAACTCCCCTGAAGCCCACGTTTTTTTTGCTAACCCACCTCCCTTTTGCCTTATTCTGTTTCAGCAAGATAACAACATCTTTGGGCCTAACACCCATTACAATCCCTTAAACCCATTTCCTTTTTGTATTTTTTTCTTATTCTTATTTTTCTTTTATATAATGTTACTAACATAACTTAAAATCTTTTATTAAATTAATTTAGGTTTTAGTCATTTAAATTTTTTTTTTTATATAAACTTTTTGTCTTTATTAATTTTTTACATTTAATAAAAAACACCAAATTTTAATTTAATGTGTTTCCTTTCTTTAGGTTTATTTCATAATTAATAAGAATACAAAAAATATTAATAAAGATTATAATTGAAATCAATTTCTTTTTAGAATAGGTTTTATTTTTTCTCTTTCAAGTAAATACATACATTTCACACCTTATTGATTTTATTTCATAAATTGTCATAGCTTTGTATTAAATCGCACAACAATTCGATTTGGTTGTATTATTTAATATTTGGACATTGCTATTTTTATTTGATTCATCCCCATTTGTAACAATTGTACCCCCATTCCCGAACATTCTGTAATAGTTTAGAATTTCAATTCCCGCAATTTATTGCTTTCTATATACTGTATAGTAACTAGGCATGTATGGCAAGATTCAAAAATCAATCGCTAGATGACCTAATCCAAGAAAAAATAACTTGAAACCAACACACTTCTCACACGCGCACCTCTAGGGTAACCTCGTTTGTTGCCTCGGAAATACAATCATGTCCCTCGAATATGAGACACTCTAGCAATGACCCTTTGATAAACAAAGATTGTAGTCCCTTGATGACCCTCGATGTTGCCTTCGGTTAAAACGATCCCGTCCCTTACAAAAGAATTGCTAGAGCGTCTCACAAGTTGCCTTCAATGATTGTAAAATTGACCCGCGCATGTCCCTTAACATCCAATGGTGGGGCTTCTTACCAAATCAATGGTAAGATAGCACCATTAAAAGGAAGAAGAAAAGAACAACTTAAGACCTTTCGAGTAGATAGATTCGCTCTTAGTTACTCATTTGCTCACGAAAAAAACTTTTACACCTACACCTCCATTTCAAAACACTTTCAAAAGACAAAACGTTTTATATACGTTCTTATATAGACGAGAACCATTGCAAAACCTCTTTTCAAAACACTTTTTAAAACACGATTCACAAACACATCTTTGAACCATTTTTCGAAATAAAAACTTTGCATACGTTCTTATAGAGACGAGAACCATTACAAAGCAATTTTCCAAAATACTTTCAAAAACCACACCACAAGCACACAATCAAACAAAAGCAAGTGATCTAAAACGAGTAACTAAGAGCCCATGGAAAACCATGGATGAAAATGGTACTAATACCTTCCCTTTTCATAATCTACCCCCCGAACCCGAGAAAATTCTCGAAAGATCTTTCCTGTGCATTTTTACCTTTCCTTTTGGATAAAAGAAAAATCGATGGCGACTCTTGCTAACCGCACAAGTGCGAACGAAACGTAAAACATCTAGTCAGTTATCCCACCGTATCACACCTATCAAGGTGGGTTCTTAGACCTTTGGGTCTACCTTCTATTTAATGGATATCAAGCCATCATCTTCTTGCTTGCTAGGCCGTCTTTGGATTCATAGGGCTGGGGCAGTTACTTCCACACTCCATTAAATGATGAAGTATCCGGTGAAGGGGAAGATTATCACAGTACGAGGTGAAGAAAAGTATATGGTAAGTCCTCTTAATTCCTTCTGCTATGTAGAGATGGACGGGGAGTTCATAGAAACTCCTTGTCAGAACTTAGAAGAGGTCCCTCAGACCTTGGCATCAACTGAAGTTACTACCAACAAACCTCCCCTGAAGATGGCTTCTCTCAAGGACGCCAGGGCTGTGGTTGAAGAAGGTGGGTGTATCAATTGGGCTTGGCTCCCTGATTTCACTCACAAAACTGACAAATTTGGTTTGGGCTTTACTACAGGGGCTCAAAGGGATGTTAGGCGCGCTCGGATTGGAAGACCTCCTCTACACACCAACAACCGGGGAATTAATGCAATTGAAGACAGTGAAGAGGATTCAGACATCGACAGTTGGATCTATCCAGCAACCAACGATGGACTGAATAACTGGACGGTGAAGGACTTCATACCTATTTCTTTTATTTCGCAGTAATTGACTCATTTGTTTTAAGATTTGTAATAAATAGTTTGAAACTTTACGGCTCGGTGCCTTGCCCGAGGCACCTTGGCTTTTCTTGTGGGGACTATTATTTGTCATTTCATATATCATTAATAAAGCATTGTACGTTTCTTGCATACAAATTTTGCGCTCCTTGTTTTTCTTTTCTGTCTCACTTTATTAAAACAGTTATTCTCTTACACACACTCACGTATCATACTGCAGATCCATATCCACTATGGATCCCATTGATAACAACTCTGCTACTGCCAGTTATGACTTCAAAAATCCGATCAACCAAGCCGAGGACGAAGGTGAGGATGATTGTGAGGTGCCTGGAGAACTTGCTAGACTATTACAACAGGAAGAAAGGGCCATACAGCCTCATGAAGAGCCAGTTGAGTCAGTGAATTTGGGTATAGAGGAAAACAGGAAAGAAGTTAAGATAGGTGTGAACCTGGAGCCTAGTGTCAAACAACGGTTAATACAGATGCTACACGACTATGTTGAGATATTCGCCTGGTCCTATGAAGACATGCCTTGTTTGGACACTGATATTGTGATACATCATCTGCCGACTAAAGAAGACTGCCCTCCGGTAAAGCAGAAGGTCTGCCGTATGCGCCCTGAAATGTCAGAGAAAATCAAGGCAGAGGTCATGAAACAATTCGACGTAGGCTTCTTAGTTGTCACTTCTTATCCGCAGTGGGTTGCTAATGTCGTTTCGGTACCTAAGAAAGACGGTAAGGTACGGATGTGTGTGGACTACAGAGATTTGAACAGGGCAAGCCCCAAGGATGACTTCCCACTTCCTTACATTGATGTTCTAGTCGACAACACCGTGCAGCACAAGATCTTCTCCTTCATGGATGGTTTTTCTGGCTACAACCAGATCAAGATGGCTCATGAGGACATGGAGAAGACAACCTTCGTTACACAGTGGGGCACCTTCTGTTACAAGGTAATTCCTTTTGGTTTGAAGAATGTTGGGGCAACTTTCCTGCGCGCCATGGTCGCTTTGTTCCACGATATGATTCACCATGAGATCGAGGTTTATGTTGATGATATGATAGCCAGGTCCTAGACTGAGGAAGAGCACCTTGATCATCTCTAGAAACTGTTTGACGGGTTGAAGACGTACAAGCTGAGGTTGAATCTGAACAAGTGTACCTTCGCAGTGAGGTCGGGTAAGCTTCTGGGTTTTGTTGTCAGCGACAAAGGTATTTAGGTAGACCTTGCAAAGGTAAAATCCATACAAGAGATGCCGTCTCCTCGCACAGAAAAAGAAGTTAGAGGTTTCTTGGGATGCCTGAATTACATCGCCAGGTTCATTTCACATCTGACTGCTACTTGTGAGCCAATCTTCAAGCTGTTGAAGAAAGATCAAGTGGTAAAGTGGAATGATAAATGCCATACCTCTTTTGAAAGAATCAAGGAATACCTTAAGGAACCACCAATTTTGATGCCTCCAGTTGAAGGAAGACCTTTGATATTATATTTAACAGTGCTAGACAATTCAATGGGGTGTGTGCTGGGGCAGAATGACGAGTCTGGTCGAAAAGAGCATGCCATTTATTACCTTAGCAAAAAGTTTACCGACTGTGAGACCCGATACTCATTGCTCGAGAAAACTTGTTGCGCTTTGGCATGGGCTGCTCACCGACTGAGATAGTATATGCTGACTCACACTACTCTGTTGATATCAAAGATGGGTCTGATCAAGTATATTTTCGAGAAGCCCATTCTCTCCAGAAGGATAGCAAGATGGCAGATGATCTTAACCGAGTACGACATCCAATACACGACCCAAAAAGCAATCAAGGGGAGTGTATTGGTGGATCATTTGGCGCATCAGGCCGTGGATGACTACCAGTCCATGAATTTTGAGTTCCCGGATGAGAATATCATGTTGGTAACCGACTGCAAAGAACCTGGACTGGATGAAGGACCTGAGGAAGGATCCCGATGGTCTATGTATTTTGATGGAGCCTCGAACGCATTGGGTAATGGCATTGGCGCTGTAATTATATCTCCTGAAGGTTGTCATACTCTGTTCACCGCCCGATCATGTTTTAACTCCACCAACAACATGGCAGAGTATGAGGCGGGTATCATGGGTCTTCGAGCTGCTATTGACCTGAGGATTAAGTTCTTGAGTGTATTAGGAGATTCCTCTCTGGTGATAAGTCATATCAAAGGCGAGTGGGATACGAAGCACCCGAATCTTATTCCTTACAAAGAGTATGTACTGACATTGCTCCCTGTGATACGGTGGGAGAACTGACTATTTTTGGAATGCTGGTTTGCGTTTTGCGTTTATTTTCGCAAAATGTCGCGGTAAGCAAGAGTCGCCACCATATTTTATTTTATCCAATAAGGAAAGGAAAACAGCACAGAAAAATTCCTTTTTCGAGATATTTCTGAGTACGGGGGGGTAGATTATAGAAAGGAAAGGTATTAGCACCCTTTTTATCCGTAGTTATCTACGGGCTCTTAGGTACTTGCTCATCATTTTCAAAATTGTTTTCTTTGTGCTTGTGGGTTTTGAAAATTTTTTGTTTTAACTTCGATTTAACTCTTGTGTTTGTCTTCAAGAGTGTAATGAAGTGTTTTTTGAAAATTTGTTCATAAAAGGAGTGTAAGTGTAAAAAAAAGTTTTGTTTTGGATGAGCAAGTATCTAAGAACTAATCTACCTACTCGAAAAAAGGAATCATTCTATGCTAATTTCCTTTAGACAGTGATATCTCACTATTAGTGAGTAGGTAGCACCATCGTTGGAGTTTGAGGGTCAATTCGAAAGAGGGACATACGGTCACTAAAGCAATGTTAAGACGTCTTAGTGGTAACCTTAATGTCTTAGATCATTTATTCGAGGCAACAATATCCGAGGCAACCTTTCCGAAGCAACTTATGATCTTTTAGAAAAGAGGGCGACCTCTAAAATAACCTATACTCAATGACCGTTTACGAAGGCAGCCAAGTAGGGTGTACCCTAGGAGTGCGCATGTGCAAGTGTGTTGATTTCAGTTATTTTTATCTTTGCACATGTTAAGGGTGATCTAACTGTTTTAAATCAAACATTCAATCTTGTCATGTAAACCATATTACCAAACATCTAACAGTTGTATATTTGCAAAAATTAAAGGTGCGGAATTTAAACTAAATTATTACAAGGCGTCGGGTATTTACATCGCCAAAAACAACACTTTTAAAAGTAAAAACGGTAAAAGTAAATGTCCTAATTAAATATTACAAACCGGGAGCAGATACAATATTTGAATAAAGAAAAATAAAGCGCGCGAGAAATTAAATCGAATGCGAAATTAGGGTTTTGACCCTCCTAATTAAAAGAAAATGTTTTTTGTTGTTTTTATTTTTAAGAAAAGAAATTAAATCCTAAATTTAAATGCTAAATTAATTATTAAATTAATTAATTAATGAAAAATAATAAATGGCATATTTTTGGAGTTTTTATTATTTTAGGAAAGAAAATAAAATAATTAAATTAATGTTAAAACCTATTAATTCTAATTGATTTTATTTATTTACAAAAATGAATTAAAGTTATCTAATATTAATATCCTAATTAAATTAATTAATATTTATTAATAAAAAATAAAGTTCTGAAATTTAATTGGACATAAAACATTTTTTTTGATTTTTGATAAAAAAAGAAAAATTAATTTTGGTTAGTAATTAAATAAATAAATAATTAAATGAAAATAAACAAAAATATTTAAAAAAAAGTAGAGAATGGGCCAGATTTTTGAGGGTGTCAATAGCAATTTTTCTGGCCCATTTGTGAAGTCCATATTGACTTTTGCAATCCCATGCGATGGCGTTGACTTGGTCCTTAGGTGCACCTTCAATGATGGCCACCAGATCTGGCCATCTGGCCATTTGGCGTGCTGGATGGTGAATGTCCATGGTGGACATTAGGCTTGAGCGTGTATATGATTACCTGAAATAATTAAGAAAAATAACAAATGTTGGAGGCAGGGATCGAACCCCTGACCTCCAGCCTCCAATGCCTTGAAATCCTGCGTGGCAACCACTAGGCTGTGTTGTTCTATTTGTTAATATATTACAAACTATTAATAATATATAAAACAAAAGAAAAATTGGAAAAAACAAATAAAAGCGCGCGCTTGTTTGAACAGGCCTATAGGGGCGTGGCAGCTCATCATCCTTGTTCTTGAACCGTGGCTAAAAGTTGAGCCACCTATACCTACGGACAAATGTTCGTCGCTACAAATAGGGGTTCATCCAAAATCTCCTACAGGCCATGGAAATGAATTCTAGAACCATGGTTGAGTTCGTCTCATCTTCCTGATTGCAACCATGCCCATTACTAGGACCAATTATTCCTGAAAACAAACACCCTAAAAAAACTCCAAGAAACCCTAACAATGGTGATTCACGATATAAGTCATATAAATTAAATTGGCTATTGTAAAAAGCTTGCAAATGATATGGTGATCAAGAATATGCCATTATTTTATACAATGGATGCAAGAATAAAGTTAATCTAAATCAAGAAAAGAGTGATACCGTGACGGCCTTATTGCGCGCTAGAGGGCTTGAAAACGATTGGTCTCGATTGCTTTAGGTTGTGGAGATTGCCAGGAGACGATTGAGACAAGTAACAGGCCTTGAGGATGCCTCTAACCTCTGTTTTGATCTCCCACTTTCTTTGATATTTTTCAGATTTTGCTTTCACTCTATGCCTGATCTCCCACCTCGTTTTTGATATGCCTCACCTCCTTATGTATTGTACAATGCATTAGGGTTGCAAATTCTGTCCAAATCCCTCTCCATCAATGATTTTGATATTGATTTGATTTGCTTCTTTAAAGCTTTCCAAAATTGGCTTATTTTGAATCTTTTTGCACACAATTGCCTTTATACGAGTTTGATTAGTCCTAGCTGTGTAATAAGACCTGCAATCATCACCAAATCCTCGGTTTCAATGTTTTTGGATTTTATTTGATTTAAATTGAATTAATTCAAATAAAAACCAAATTAAATAATAAAAATATGATATGGACACATGGCCAAGGATAGAGCACGTGGGCTATAATTCCAACTCAAAACAAGTGAAAAAAAATGGGCCCATTTGGCAAAATTTGAATTTTGGGCATAGTTGACTTTTGGCAATTTTGCAAAAAAGTCCAACTTCAACAATGCATAACTTCCTCAATTTTGACTCTTTGGAGGTGTTATTGAACTTTTTAGAAATCTTGAGATGTCCTATAATCAACCCTTTTGGTCTCATCTCAATTTGATATTCTATGCTTATGTATGAAGCTTTGACAAAAAAGGTGTTTTTGTTGACTTTTCAAAATGACCTATAATGTCCAAATTCATAACTTCTTGTGAGTGCATATTTTGATCTTGGGAGATGAATATGTATTGTAGGTAATTGCTTCCTATTCAAAATGAGCTTTGGATGGGTCATTTATCATAAATTATGAGAAAGTTATGCTTGGTCAAAGTTGAGTTGACTTTTCCAACAAAACCCTAATTTAGCAACTTTTGAATCTTGATGAATTATGAGCAATCCTTGATGAATCCTGATCAACCCTTGATCAAATGATGAAATATACTTCAAAATTAGGGTGTTGACCAAAAATCTTGAAGTTTGACTGTATGTGGGTCACAGTTGACTTTTGCCCTAGCACAGTCGATTTTTAGGCCTTTTGGGCAATTGACTGAGCAAACTTCCACTGCAAGGCTTGAAACTTGACATGGATGATATTGAGAACATATTAGGACATTGGTGAGAACTTGGGATCACTTGGACTCAAGGGTCTTGATGCAACATGAAACCCTAATTTGGGGTAGACTGCCTTAGGAGAGAGCTTGTCTGGCCAACCTTTGGACTACCTTGAGCAACTTGGAGATCTTTCTTGAAATGTTTTGAGAAATATGGGAGGGAAACTTTTGGGGTACAACATCTGCCCCTGTTCAATCTTCTTAAACCTGAGGATGTAGATTGGCTTTCGTGCCTTTCGCAATCCGAAGGTGGAAGTGGATTGAACACTAGAGTGCCCAGAAATTTGCACTCGCAGGAAGTGGTAATTGTCTTGTGATGTCGGGAATGGGCTTACAGATGCCATTTGGAAATTGTCGACGTGGGGATGGGCTTATAGATGCCACCTGAAGGAGTTTCGATCATATAAGAGATTCCTTAGCGAGAACTTGTATACCTATTGTTGAGGAAGATTCCGTCGGGGAAGTCTGATCTTTGTTGAAAGAAGTAGAATTTTAAGAGCTTTGTCATCCGTTATTCTGTTGGTGAGTCGTATTTGTTGATATTTAGGAACTTCAATCGTCCGTACTCAACTGGGGAATCAACTTTCCTGAGATTTAGGAGCTCGTCCGTAATTCAACTGAGAAGACATCTCTGCTGAGATTTAGGAACTCATCCGTAATTCAACTGAGGAAATACTTTTGTCGAGATTTAGGAACTTGTCCGTAATTCGAATGAAGAAACATCTTCGCTGAGATTTAGGAGCTTGTCCGTAATTCAACTAAGGAACCATCTCTGCTGAGATTTAGGAACTTGTCTGTAATTCAACCGAGGAAACATCTCTACTGAGATTTAAGAGCTTGTCTATAATTCAACCGAGGAAACATCTCTGCCGAGATTTAGGAGCTTTTTTGTAATTCAACTGAGGAAACAACTTCGCTGAGATTTATGAGCTCGTCCGTAATTCAACCGGGGGAATATTTATGCTGAGATTTAGGAACATCGTCCGTAATTCAACTACTTTGCTGAGATTTAGGAACTTGTCCGTAATTCAACTAAGAAACAACTTTGTTGAGATTTAGGAGCATGTCCGTAATTCAACAACTTCGCTGAGATTTAGGAACTTGTCCGTAATTCAACTGAGGGAATATTTGTCGAGATTTAGGAGCTCGTCCGTAATTCGACAACTTCGTTGAGATTTAGGAACATCGTTTGTAATTCAACTACTTTGCTGAGATTTAGGAACTTGTCTGTAATTCAACTGAGAAACAACTTTGTTGAGATTTAGGAGCCTATCCGTAATTCAACAACTTCGCTGAGATTTAGGAACTTGTCCGTAATTCAACTGAAGGAATATCTGTCGAGATTTAGGAGCTCGTCCGTAATTCAACAACTTCGCTGAGATTTAGGAACTTGTCCTAATTCAACTGAGGGAATATCTGTCGAGATTTAGGAGCTCGTCCATAATTCAACAACTTCGCTGAGATTTAGGAACTTGTCCGTAATTCAACTGAGAAACAACTCTGTTGAGATTTAGGAGCCTGTCTGTAATTCAACTGGAGAAACATCTCTGTTGAGATTTAGGAACTCATCCATAATTTAACTGAGAAACAACTTTGTTGAGATTTAGGAGCTTGTCTGTAATTCAATAACTTCGCTAAGATTTAGGAACTTGTCCGTAACTCAATTAAGGGAATATTTGTCGAGATTTAGGAGCTCGCCCGTAATTCAACAACTTCGCTGAGATTCAGGAACTTGTCCGTAATTCAACTGAGGGAATATCTGTCGAGATTTAGGAGCTCGTCCATAATTCAACAACTTCACTGATATTTAGGAACTTGTCCGTAATTCAACTGAGAAACAACTCTGTTAAGATTTAGGAGCCTGTCCGTAATTCAACTGGAGAAACATCTCTGTTGAGATTTAGGAACTCGTTCGTAATTCAACTGAGGAAATATTTATCAAGATTTAGGAGCCTGTCCGTAATTCGACTGAGGTAGAAACTTCATAGCTTGAATTTGTGAGAATTTAACCGTATCCTTCCTGAAAGGTAAAGGTTAGTTGTATGTAATGCATGATATGTATCAAGCGATGATGTTCTCAAAATAAATGAGATTGTGTTGTATGATGCGTATATGCATGTGTCATGATGTATGAAAATGTGATGTTTTTATCTAGGGAAAATAAATCTCGGATCACTACTGGAGAAAAGAGTTGAATTCTCGTTTCCGCTGGAGATAGTGGATGAAGATAATTGTGAGAATAAACCTGCAGGGGAGAAAAAAAACTCCACTGGGGAATAAACTGATGAGAGAATGACTCTGTGGGGAAGAGATGCTCTGTTGAGGATTCCATTGATAAATTCAGCTGGGAATGAATTACCGCTGCTGGTGATAATGAACCTTGTTGGGGATTGAATTCCTGTTTTATGAAAGGAAAGAACTCCGCTGGGGATGACTTTCCAATAGCGACCTTACTGGGGATAACCCTTTTAGACTTTACTGGGGATGATCTTCCTGAGTCTACTGGGGACAATTCTTCAACTCCACTGGGGATATTTTTTATACTCCACTGGGGATAATAAGACTTTTTAGTGTTGATGGTAGATAAGCTCTGCTTGGGAAGAATATTATCGATTCATTCATAGTTGCGAGTCTCAGCTGGGGAGAGCTAACGCCACTGTCTTTCTCTTACTCTGCGGGGAATGAATGTATTTTCAATCGTTTCCTCCAGCTAGGTCTCTCCCTATACCTGGTGGACAGAGCAACTGTACGGTTTGGACATTTCTCGTTTGCCCCTATTTTTGATATTACAAGTAATTGTCTTTTGTTTCGCATGTAAATTTCATGAGCAGCAATTAATGTCAAATGCATATATAAAAAATGAACATTGGACGTTCTCGCAACACAAAACAGAAAAAGAAAAATTTTATTTGTGAAAATGACTTGTATTAGTTTTGAAGTTTGGCCTGTAAATAGGCATTTTTGTACAAGAGGCTGACGTCCTGGTAAGAGAACGCCGCCGAATAAATAGAATTTACATAAGTTATGAAAGAAAAAAAAACAGCTATGTGAACAATCCCACTGGGTTCCGACTATGCTATTGCCTTTATGTCCTCGAGCATCTCATCACTTTGCTACTTGGTTGAAGGTAGATCAGATTGATTAGTACCATCCAAGCTTGATAGTTGATATCGACGTCTAGTTGCAAGGTGATCCAATGAGACATAGTGTTACGCTTTGATCCCTAATTTTTTCCTGGACCGCCCTTTCGGGTTTTCAGTCCACCGGGAAACCCTCTTTTGCCCAAGCCGCCTTTTCAGGTTTTCAACTTGCCGGGTGTACAGGTTTTTTTTCATATTCATCCCTTATTTTTTCCCGAACCCTTTTGGTTCGCCAGGAAGCCCTTATTTTTGCCTGGGCCAGTAAACCTAGCGGGTCTTTGATTATGCGTAGTATTTTTTCACTATGTCTGCATTGACGGGGTGAGGAAGGTCGTCACCATCCATGGTGGTTAGAATCATAGCTCCTCCTGAGAAAATGTTCTTAACCATAAATGGCCCTTCGTAAGTAGGGGTCCATTTTCCCCTGGGATCACCTAGAGGTAGGATGATGCGCTTGATTACCAGATCCCCAACTTGATACTCTTGTCGTCTAACTTTCTTGTTAAATGCCTTGATCATCCGCTTATGGTACGTCTGACCATGACAAATAGCAGTAAGTCTCTTTTCGTCGATTAAATTTAGCTGATCAAGTCAGGTCTGAATCCAGTCATCTTCGCTCAAACCTGCATCCTTCATAATACGAAGAGAGGGTATCTGAATTTCAATGGGCAAGACAGCCTCCATGCCATAAACCAAGGAATAAGGTGTTGCCCCTGTTGACGTCCACGCTGAGGTACGTTTCCCATGAAGAGCAAATGGTAACATCTCGTGCCAATCTTTGTATGTCACTGTCATCTTCTGCACAATCTTCTTAATGTTTTTATTAGCCGCTTCCACAGCCCCATTCATCTTCGGCCGGTAAGGAGAAGAGTTGTGATGATGTATCTTGAACTGCTTGCAGAGCTCGGTGATCATCTTATTGTTGATATTTGTACCATTGTCCGTAATGATCCTCTCTGGTACACCATATCGACATATCAGATTATGCCGAATAAACTGTGCCACGACGTTCTTGGTCACTGTAGCAAATGAAGTTGCTTCAACCCACTTTGTAAAGTAATCAATTGCTACCAGGATGAAACGATGCCCGTTAGACGCAGTAGGTCTGATCTCGCCAATCATGTTGATGCCCCACATTGCAAAAGGCCAAGGGGCTGTCAAGACGTTCAAAGGAACTGGAGGTATGTGCACTTTATCAGCATAGATTTGGCACTTGTGACAGGTCCGAGAATACTGATAACAGTCGGCTTCAATTGTAGACCAATAATATCCTGCCTGTAGGATCTTCTTTGCCATGGTGTGTCCACTAGAATGAGTTCCGAAAGCACCTTCATGTAACTCTACCATAATCCTTTCTGCTTCGTTCTTATCCACACATCGCAGTAAGGTTGAATCATGGTTACGCTTGTAAAGAATACCATTGCTGATGAAGAACTTCACCGCGAACCTCCTCAGAAACTTCTTATCATTAACAGATGCACCCTCAGAGTATTCTTGAGCCTCAAGATACCTATTTACCTCATGAAACCAGGGTTTATCTGCTACCTCTTCAGTCTCAATGTCACAGCAATGTGCGGGTTCGTCCAACCTTTCAATGGTAATCTGGGGAGCCTCATTGTCCCATCTGACTTTGAACATAGAAGACGTTGTAGCTAGCGCGTCCGCCAACTGATTCTCCTCTCTAGGGAAGTGTTCAAAGGTTATCTCCTCGAAGTGCGGAAGCAACGTCAGCACATACTCTTTGTAAGGAATAAGATTTGGGTGTTTCGTATCCCACTCGCCTTTGATTTGACTGACCACGAGAGCGGAATCTCTGAAGACACTCAGAAACTTAATCCTTAGGTCAATTGTTGTCCAAGACCCATGATGCATGCTTCATACTCCGCCATGTTATTGGTGTAGTTGAAACATAGTCGGGCGGTGAATGGAGTATGAGAGCCTTCAGGAGATATGATCACGGTGCCAATGCCATTACCCAAAGCTTTTAAAGCTCCATCAAAGTACATAGACCATCGGGATCCTTCCTCAGGTCCTTCATCTGGTCCAGGTGTTTCATAGTCAGTCACCAACATGATGTTCTCATCCGGGAATTCGAAGTTCATGGATTGGTAGTCGTCTACAGCCTGATGCACAAAATGATCTGCCAACACACTTCCCTTGATTGCCTTTTGGGTCGTGTATTGGATGTCATACTCAGTCAAGATCATTTTCCATCTTGCTACTCTTTCGGACAAGGTAGACTTTTCGAAGATATACTTGATTGGATCCATATTTGATATCAATAGATTAGTGTGAGTCAGCATATACTATCTCAGCCGGAGAGCAGCCCATGCCAAAGCGCAGCAAGTTTTCTCAAGCAATGAGTATCGGGTCTCGCAGTCGGTAAACTTTTTGCTAAGGTAATAAATAGCATGCTCTTTTCGGCCAGACTCATCATGCCGCCCCAGCACACACCCCATCGAATTGTCGAGTACTGTCAAGTATAAGATCAAAGGTCTCCCTTCAACTGGAGGCATCAGAATAGGAGGCTCTTGGAGATACTCTTTGATCCTTTCGAAAGCGGCTTGACATTTATCATTCTATCTTACCACTTGATCTTTCTTAAGTAACTTGAAGATTGGCTCATAAGTAGCAGTCAGGTGCGAGATGAATCGGGCAATATAGTTCAGACGTCCCAGAAAGCCTATGACTTCTTTTTCTGTTCGGGGAGATGGCATTTCCTGTATAGCCTTCACCTTTGTAGGATCCACCTGAATGCCTTTATCACTTACGACGAAACCCAGCAGCTTACCAGATCTCACCCTGAAGGTGCGCTTGTTCGGGTTTAACCTTAGCTTGTACAACTTCAACCTGTCAAACAGCTTCTGAAGATGGTCAAGGTGTTCTTCCTCAGTCTAGGACCTTGCAATCATGTCATTAACGTATACCGCAATCTCATGATGGATCATGTCGTGGAACAAAGCGACCATGGCGCGCTGATACGTTGCCCCAGCATTCTTCAATCTGAAAGGCATGACCTTGTAGCAAAAGGTACCCCATTGAGTAACAAAGGTTGTCTTCTCCATGTCTTCGGGAGCCATCTTAATCTAATTATAACCGGAGAAACCATCCATAAAGGAGAAGACCTTATGTTGTGCGGTGTTGTCAACCAGAACGTCGATATGAGGTAGAGGGAAATCATCCTTGGGGCTCGCCCTGTTCAGATCCCTATAGTCAACACACATTCGAACCTTACCATCTTTCCTCGGCACTGGAACCACGTTGGCAACCCACTGCGGGTAAGAAGTAACTGCTAGAAAACCGGCATCAAACTGTTTCATAACCTCAGCCTTGATTTTCTCAGACATCTCTGGGCGCATTCGGCGGACTTTCTGTTTCACTGGAGGACAGTCTTCCTTGGTAGGCAGGCGGTGAACCACAATATCGGTATCCAACCCAGGCATATCTTCATAAGACTAGGAAAAGATCTCCACATAGTCACGCAGCATCTGAATCAATCGTTTCTTGATGCTAGGCTCTATATTTGTACCAATCTTGACCTCTTTCTTGTCTTCTTCTGTACCCAGGTTTTCTGTTTCCACTAGCTCTTCATGCGGCTGTATGGTCCTCTCTTCTTGGAGTAACAATCTAGCAAGTTCACCAGGCACTTTGCAATCATCCTCACCTTCGTCCTCGGCTTTGTTGATCGGACTTTCGAAGTCATAACCGGCAGTAGCAGAGTCGTTATTAGTGGGATCCAGAGTGGATGTAGACCTGTATATGTGAGTGTGTGTAAAATAGTTGTTTTGCAAGATAAAAAGAAAAACAAAGAGCATAAAATTTTAAATGCAAGAAAACGTCCAATGCTTTTATTAATGATATATGGAGATTACAAATATAAAGCCCTCACAAACAAAGCCACGGTGCCTCGGGTAAGACACTGGGCCGTAAAGTTTAAAAATTGTCTGTTACAAATTCAAAACAAAAGTCTCATTACTGGGTAATAAAAGAAATTGGCACGAAGTCTTTTTCCGTCCAATTGCTTAGTCCTCCGTCGGTAGTCGCGTAGATCCAACTGTCAAACTCAGATTCTTCATCATCGTCTTCAATGGCATTCACTCCCGAATTGCTGATAAATAGGGGAGGTCCTCCAATCCACACACGCTGAACAACCCTTTGAGCTTCTACAGTGAAATCCAAACCAAACTTGTTAGTCTTATATGCAAAGTCAGGGAGTTTCCCCCAATTTTCACATCCACCTTTCTCAACAACATCCCGGGCATCCTTGAGGGAAGCCATCTTCATTGGAGGATCTTCAACAACAGTTTCAGTTGACGCCAGCGTCTGGGGGACTTCTTCAAAATGTTGACACGGGGTTTCAATGAACTCCCCGTCCATTTCCACATACTGAAAAGAGTTGAGGTGGCTCACCATATACTCCTCTTCTCCTTGTACTGTAACAATTTTCCCTTTCACTGGGTATTTCAGCATCTGGTGGAGCGAAGAAGTTACTGCCCCAGCTTTGTGGATCCACGGGCGACCCAGCAAACAAGCATAAGATGGCTGAATGTCCATCACATAGAATGTAGACGCGAAAATCTGAGAACCCACCTTAACCAGAATATCCACTTCTCCATGTACCATCCTCTTGGACCTGTCAAAGGCCCTAACCACAATGTTGCTTGGCTTCAGTACCAACCCTTCACAGTCCAACCGGTCTAACGCCTTCTAGGGTAAAACATTGAACGAGGACCCAGTATCCACCAATACGTGAGCCAGAGTAGTGCCCTTGCACTCTATTGAAACATGTAGAGCGTCATTGTGATTCTTCCCATTGGTAGTCAAATCTGCGTCGGAGAAACCAAAACCATTATCAGTAGTTAAACTAGCCACACAGTCTTTGAACTGGTCAGCGGATGTCTCCTGCGGCACGTGTGCAGTTTTCAGGAAAGCAATCAGAGCCTTAGCATGGGCCTCTAAAAACAACAATAAAGACAACATAGAGATCTTCGGCGGGGTTTGCCCCAACTGTTCAACCACATTGTAGTCGCTTTTCTTGATGATCTTTAAAATTTCCTCTATCTCCTGTCTAGAGGCTTCAACAGCAATCTTCTTCGGTGCCTCCGTCCGGGCAGGCTCACCGGTGATCCCTTTGCCCCGAGTGTCAGGTGACTCGGCAACAGGGGTAAGGATTGGAACATGAACAGGGACAGTAGCAGGTGTACTGGCGGGTGTAATAACAACAGGCTTCTGGCAGTTGGTGGAGAGATCTCAGGGGAGAAAAGTCTTCCACTTCGGGTGACTTTACTAGATCCAACAATGTTGCTGACATCAGTATCAGCCTCTTCACCCTTCAAATCTTGTTTAATCCCGTGATAATACACATCGGCCCCATAGTGCCATGGGACAGCCTTATCCGACGTATAGGGGATAGGTCCAGGAACAGTAATGATCAATGGAGTGATTCTCGGAACAAATGTAATTCTAACAGGCTTTCTCGAGGAAGCCTTGGAAGAATTGGAGAAAATGGTGATTATAGAAACTTCTTCAACAGGAACCAAAGGAACAAAAGTTTTCTCGAACAAGATTTCTTTATTATCCATCAGGCGTTGGACACCTGACTTCAATAGATGGCAACCGGTAGGTAGGACGGAACACAGATGGCAACCTTCACCACAGCCCGGAAATAAACTGGCTAATAGAAGGTTCTTCTTCACAGTCATCAATGGAGTAGAAATGTCTTCCACAGAGGATACAAACACATCATCATCCACAGCATTCACTCCATGATTTGGCATAGGAGCAGTCATAACATTAGGTTTTTCTGGCGCTTCGAACTCAATCTCCTTAGCGTCAATCAGATCTTGTACCTTATTCTTCAAGGCCCAGCAATTATTGGTATCATGCCCCAGGCTATCAGAGTGATAAGCACAACGGGCGTTTGGATTGTACAGTAGTGAGGTGGTGTTGGGATTCTTCGGAGCTTCCCTCGGAATCACCAAGTTAGTCTTCAACAACTGTGGCAGAATTTGAGATAAAGTCATGCTAAGTCGAGTAAATTGTCTTTGAGGCCTCTCTGCCCTTAGTTGAGTGTTGCGTTGTGTGGCAACAGTTGGTCTTGAAATAACTACCGCATTAATTGCTTGGCGGCGCTCGGGTCGACTTTGGTTCCTAGAGTTGTAAATTGCACTAGACTCCTTCTTGAAGGGATTCTTCTCGGTACTTGACGAAGCACCTTTCTGTAACTTTCCGCTCTTGATACCGGCTTCAACTCTCTCCCCAGTCATGATTAACTCAGTAAAACCTGATGAACTTCCGATTAAATGGTTAAAATACGGACCAGACAAGGTCCCCAAAAACATATCCACCAACTCCCTATCCGCCAGTGGGGGTTGGACTCTACCTGCAAGATCTCCCCACTTCTGAGCGTAATCTTTAAAACCCTCGCTCGCACACATATACATACCCTGAAGTTGGGTAGGCGTGGGAGCGAGATAGGCATTATATTGGTACTGCTTGTAAAAAGCAGCAGCAGGGTCCTCCCAATTATGGACGTTAGCTCCTTCTAGCTAATAAAACCACTCAAGCTGAGTCCCTGAAAGACTATCTTGAAAGAAATGAATCCAGAGGTTCCTGTCAGCAGTATACGGTTGAATCTTTTTAACATACGAGTGAAGATGTAACTTTGGGCAGGAGACCCCGTCGTATTTAGCAAAGACTGGAGCTTTAAACTTGTGGGGAATTACCACCCCAGATGCCAAACCCAACTCTTCAAAATCCAGCCCAGGTATCTTCTGGATCTCCATCGCGCTTAACCGGTCTTCAAGTTTCTTATACCTGTCTTCAGCAGGAGGATACTGGTCTTCATCAAAATCAGTCTCATTATCAAAAACCACAGGGCTAGGAGCTCTCCTTTCTTCCTGATTCTCTCCCCCTCCAGATGAGTGAGACTAATCAACTTCCTCTCGCAACCGTTTCTAAACATGTGACCCATGTTCAGGAGGACCGTCTTCTTCTTCTTCTTCTTATCCTTCAAGATAAGAGTCTTCAGATCTTACTGACCCTTGGCCAAGTTCATGAACATTTCCTGGAACTGAGCGTTTTGAGCTTGTAGGGCCTTGATAGCTTGATCAGTGGATGTTTCAGCAGACATGATGCTGAAATAAACAGCGAAGAAGATGAGAAACCTATAAGGCTACCTGTAATGAGGTGCATGGGAATGAAATGCGTATGATATGATTTCAAAGACTTTAGGGATTCAAATTCTCAAACCAAAATGAAACACACTTTTATTAGATTAAAAACTGGAAACAATGTTTGACAAATGCCTTTAAGGCATTTACAAAAGAAAAACTGAAAAGTAAATCAAAACTAGAAATAGAAAAAGACATTAGCGCTCCCATGGTCGTTTTCCTCCTGTGCTGACGTAGTTGTTGAGGACCTTTTCATTCTCCAGCTGCCTTGTAAGCATTAGGATCTTCCGCTCCTGCTCATGATACTTTTCTCTGTAAGTATCACGTTCTTCTCTCAACTGCATCCAAGACCTCTTTAATGCCCCAATGTCAGTAGGCATGTATGGATGGAGGACAGTATGAGGAGCCCCTTCTTCATCAGTACTCTCAATAATTACCAGTAAGACAGCTTCGTACAGCATCCCCAGCTTTTGGGCACGGGCCCGAACCCACCGGAGATACGGTTCCATCGAAAGAGAAGTCTTTACTCCTAGCTCATGCGGATCAGACCTGTTAACCCTATTCCAAGCTCGTATGAACCTGCGGAGATGTCCCTCACTATCCCCTTGGAAGTCAAAGACAATGCTCGGAATCAGCAACTCATGAGGACCATCCTTTCTAGCTCGCCCAAATTATCGCAAGGCCATACAAATGTTATTCATCCCCTAATTCCAAGCAAAGGAACATTGGGGTATTCTCCGCACCGGTCAATAACAGCTACTTCTTCCATGTCTTTAGTGCTCCAGATGATGTATGTATGAGCCAGGGACATAATTATGTAGGCCCAACCCATACCTTCCTTGTTCTTCAAAACAAATTTAGGGAGGTGGGAAATAAACCACCTCGCCAGCAATGGTGCACAACACATAAGGGTTCCCCGTTTCCGAGCAGTACGGGCATAAAGAGCATGCAGAATGTCACCTAAGAGAGTAGGCACTGGATTGCGGGACATGAAGATCTTCACTGTGTTCACATCGACGAAAGAATCTGAATTAGGGAACAAAACCAGACCATATATGAGAAGAGCCAGGATGTCTTCGAATGCTTGAAAGTCCAGACTATCCCAAAACTGTTGAGCCTAATCAAATAAGAACTTAGCCAGTAAGCCTTTTGTCCTACTCCGAGTCTCCCAGTTAGTCATTACCTCAGCCTTTGTCAGATGTAGGGTTGTAGCAACATCTTCTGGCCTAAGAGCTATCTTTCAACCTGTAAATGGCGTCTGCTCTAGAATAGAAATACCAAGCAAATCAGAGAACTCTTCCAAAGTAGGGACCAACTGATAGTCTGGGAAAGTGAAGCAGTGGTGCAACGGGTCAAAGAACTGGCACAAGACACTCATCATATGCTCATCCATCTTAGAAGTGACCAAACCAAGGAGGTGACCATGTCTTATGATAAAGGAGGAAGTATCTGGAACTTTGGAAACCAAATCTCTAAGCTGAGTAGGAATCTGTACAAAGCTGATCCAAATAGTGTTTCTAAGCATAGATGCCATGATCTGCAAAACAGAACAAAGATGAATCCCATTGGTCTTTAAAATGGTTAGTCCAATGCAATATGCATGCAATGTCATGATGCAAGATGTTATGATAGAAACACACCACAAGTATTCACAGATAGCAAACATGGTAAGGGCAAACAAGTCACACAGTAGCCCTTAAATTTCAGGCTGGCATGGAGTTTAGGTACTACCCTCTTTCAGTTTAGTTGGTTTAAACCTGTCCTAGAAATAGTAACCGAGTTCTAGAGGATCTCAATATCACTGACCACCCTCGATCGGTCATAATTCCAGTTTAGCAACCTTTTCTTGCAGCCGGAATCATCGCGAGAGTTTGGTCTCAATGAGTGTAGCATACTGCTACTTTTCTATGTCCAAGTTGGTCAATTATAGGTTCTAAGGTCAGTTGGTGCTTAATGACCCCTTAGCAGCCCCATATTCTCCTTGTTCCACCATAAGGGATATCGGTACAAACTAAAGTGCCACACCAACGTAGCTACTGCTTCAACCGTATCGGTATACGTCGTACAGTTCCCTCACAGTTTATTGCTACTTACCTAAAAGGTATCCCCAAATCCGGGTTAGGATCTATAGTAACTCTGATTCAAACCCACAAAGATAAAGCATACAAATCAAGCAATTGAAAACATTATGATGAACTAATCCTAAGGTACACCCCACTTATTAATTCCCCAGCAGAGTCGCTAGTTCTGTGATTCGATGGGAGAACTGACTATTTTTGGAATGCTGGTTTACGTTTTGCGTTTGTTTTCCCAAAATGTCGCGGTAAGCAAGAGTCGCCACCGTCTTTTATTTTATCCAACAAGGAAAGGAAAAAAGCACAGAAAATTTCCTTTTTCGAGATATTTCTGAGTACGTGGATAGATTATAGAAAGGGAAGGTATTAGCACCCTTTCTATCCGTAGTTATCTACAGGCTCTTAGGTACTTGCTCATCATTTTCAAAATTGTTTTCTTTGTGCTTGTGGGTTTTGAAAAGTTTTTGTTTTAACTTCGATTTAACTCTTGCGTTTGTCTTCAAGAGTGTAATTAAGTGTTTTTTGAAAATTTGTTCGTAAAAGGAGTGTAAGTGTAAAAAAAAAGTTTTGTTTTGGATAAGCAAGTATCTAAGAACTAATCTACCTACTCGAAAAAAGGAATCGTTCTATGTTAATTTCCTTTAGACAGTGCTATCCCACTATTAGTGAGTAGGTAGCACCGTCGTTGGAGTTTGAGGGTCAATTCGAAAGAGGGACATACGATCACTAAAGCAATGTTAGGGCGTCTTAGTGGTAACCCTAATGTCTTAGATCATTTATTCGAGGCAACGATATCCGAGGCAACCTTTCCGAGGCAACTTATGATCTTTTAGACAAGAGGGCGACCTCTAAAATAACCTATACTCAATGATCATTTACGAAGGCAACCAAGTGGGGTGTACCCTAGGAGTGCGCATGTGCGAGTGTGTTGATTTCAATTATTTTTATCTTTGCACATGTTAAGGGTGATCTAACTGTTTTAAATTATACATTCATTCTTGTCATGCAAACCCTATTACCAAACATCTAATAGTTGTATATTTGCAGAAATTAAAGGTGCAGAATTTAAACTAAATTATTACAAGGCGTCGGGTATTTACATCGCCAAAAACAACCCTTTTAAAAGTAAAAACGGTAAAAGTAAATGTCATAATTAAATATTACAAACCGGGAGGAGATACAATATTTGAATAAAGAAAAATAAAGCGCGCGGGAAATTAAATCGAAAGCGAAATTAGGGTTTTGACCCTCCTAATTAAAAGAAAATGTTTTTTGTTGTTTTTATTTTTAAGAAAAGAAATTAAATCCTAAATTTAAATGCTAAATTAATTATTAAATTAATTAATTAATGAAAAATAATAAATGACATATTTTTGGAGTTTTTATTATTTTAGGAAAGAAAATAAATAATTAAATTAATGTTAAAACCTATTAATTCTAATTGATTTTATTTATTTACAAAAATGAATTAAAGTTATCTAATATTAATATACCAATTAAATTAATTAATATTTATTAATAAGAAATAAATTTCTGAAATTTAATTGGACATAAAACATTTTTTGTGATTTTTGATAAAAAAAAAAAGAAAAATTAATTTTGGTTAGTAATTAAATAAATAAATAATTAAATGAAAATAAACAAAAATATTAAAAAAAAGTAGAGAATGGGCCTGATTTTTTAGGGTGTCAATAGCAATTTTTCTGGCCCATTTGTGAAGTCCATATTGACTTTTGCAATCCCATGCGCTGGCGTTGACTTGGTCCTTTGGTGCACCTTTAATGATGGCACCAGATCTGGCCATCTGGCCATCTGGCGTGCTGGATGGTGAATGTCCATGGTGGACATTAGGCTTGAGCGTGTATGTGATTACCTGAAATAATTAAGAAAAATAACAAATGCTGGAGGCAGGGATCAAACCCCTGACCTCCAGTCTCCAATGCCTTGAAATCCTGCGTGGCAACCACTAGGCTGTGTTGTTCTATTTGTTAATATATTACAAACTATTAATAATATATAAAACAAAAGAAAAATTGGAAAAAACAAATAAAAGCTCGCGCTCGTTTGAACAGGCCTATGGGGGCGTGACAGCTCATCATCCCTGTTCTTGAACCGTGGCTAAAAGTTGAGCCACTTATACCTACGAACAAATGTTCGTCGCTACAAACAGGGGTTCATCCAAAATCTCCTACAGGCCATGGAAATGAATTCTAGAACCATGGTTGAGTTCGTCTCATCTTCCTGATTGCAACCATGCCCATTACTAGGACCAATTATTCCTGAAAACAAAAACCCTAAAAAAACTCCAAGAAACCCTAACAATGGTGATTCACGATATAAGTCATATAAATTAAATTGGCTATTGTAAAAAGCTTGCAAATGATATGGTGATCAAGAATATGCCATTATTTTACACAATGGATGCAAGAATAAAGTTAATCTAAATCAAAAAAAGAGTGATACCATGACGGCCTTATTGCGCGCCAGAGGGCTTGAAAACGATTGGTCTCGATTGCTTTAGGTTGTGGAGATTGCCAGGAGATGATTGAGACAAGTGACAGGCCTTGAGGATGCCTCTAACCTCTGTTTTGATCTCCCACTTTCTTTGATATTTTTCAGATTTTGCTTTCACTCCATGCCTAATCTCCCACCTCGTTTTTTATATGTCTCACCTCCTTATGTATTGTACAATGCATTAGGGTTACAAATTCTGTCCAAATCCCTCTCCATCAATGATTTTGATATTGATTTGATTTGCTTCTTTAAAGCTTTCCAAAATTGGCTTATTTTGAATATTTTTGCACACAATTGCCTTGATACGAGTTTGATTAGTCCTAGTTGTGTAATAAGACCTGCAATCATCACCAAATCCTTGGTTTCAATGTTTTTGGATTTTATTTGATTTAATTTGATTTAAATTGAATTAATTTAAATAAAAACCAAATTAAATAATAAAAACATGATATGGACACATGGCCAAGGCTAGAGCACATGGGCTATAATTCCAACTCAAAACAAGTGAAAAAGAATGGGCCCATTTGGCAAAATTTGAAGTTTTGGGCATAGTTGACTTTTGGCAATTTTGCAAAAAAGTCCAACTTCAACAATGCATAACTTCCTCAATTTTGACTCTTTGGAGGTGTTCTTGGACTTTTTAGAAAGCTTGAGATGTCCTCTAATCAACCCTTTTGGTATAATCTCAATTTGATATTCCATGCTCATGTATGAAGCTTTGACAAAAAAGGTGATTTTGTTGACTTTTCAAAATGACCTATAGTGTCCAAATTCATAACTTCTTGTGAGTGCATATTATGATCTTGGGAGATGAATATGGATTTTAGGGAATTTAATCCTTTTAAAAATTAGCTTTGGATGGGTCATTTCTCATAAAGTATGAGAAAGTTATGCTTGGTCAAAGTTGAGTTGACTTTTTCTACAAAACCCTAATTTAGCAACTTTTGAATCTTGATGAATTATGAACAATCCTTGATGAATCCTGATCAACCCTTGATCAAATGATGAAATATACTTCAAAATGAGTATGTTGACCAAAAATCTTGAAGTTTGACTGTATGTAGGTCACAGTTGACTTTTGCCCTAGCACCGTCGATTTTTGGGCCTTTTGGGCACTTGACTGAGCAAACTTCCTCTGCAAGGCTTGAAACTTGACATGGATGATCTTGAGAACATATTAGGATATTGGTGATCACTTTGGATCACTTGGACTCAAGGGTCTTGATGCAACATGAAACCCTAATTTGGGGTAGACTGCCTTAGGAGAGAGCTTGTATGGCCAACCTTTGGACTACCTTGAGTAACTTGGAGATCATTCTTGAAATGTTTTGAGAAATATGGCAGGGAAAATTTTGGGGTACAACACTCCCACACTTTGAGGAGGTAACCTTTGAACATTTCCCACGAGAAGAGAAACAATTGGCGGACGTGCTAGCTACCATGTCTTCTATGTTTAAAGCCAGGTGGGACAATGAAGCTCCTCAGATTACCATTGAGAAATTGGATGAACCCACACACTGCTGTGAGATCGATACCGAAGAAGTGGCAGACAAACCCTGGTTCCATGAGGTAAAGAGGTATCTGGAGGCTCAAGAATACCCCGAGGGGGCATTTGTTAATGATAAGAAGTTTCTAAGAAGGTTCGTTGCGAAGTTCTTCATCAGTAATGGTATCCTCTATAAGCGTAACCATGATTCAACCTTACTGCGGTGTGTAGACAAAAGAGAGGCGGAAAGGATCATGGCAGAATTACATGAATGTACCTTCGGAACTCATTCCAATGGACATACCATGGCAAAGAAAATCATATGGGCGGGATATTACTGGTCCACTATGGAAGTCGATTGTTATCAGCACTCTCGAACCTGTCATCAGTGCCAAATCTATGCTGATAAGGTGCATGTACCTCCGGTCCCTCTGAATGTTTTGACGGCTCCTTGGCCCTTTGCAATGTGGGGCATCGACATGATTGGCGAGATCAGACCTACTGCATCTAACGGACATCACTTCATTCTGGTAGCAATTGATTACTTTACGAAGTGGGTTGAGGCAGCTTCCTTTGCTACAGTAACCAAGAACATCGTGGCGCGGTTTATCCGACACAATCTGATATGTCGATATGGTGTACCAGGGAGGATTATTACTGACAATGGTACAAATCTCAATAACAAAATGATCACCGAGCTCTGCAAACAGTTCAAGATTCAGCATCATAACTCTTCTCCCTACCGGGCGAAGATGAATAAGGTTGTTGAAGCAGCTAATAAGAACATCAAGAAGATTGTGCAGAAGATGACGGTGACATATAAAGACTGGCACGAGATGTTACCATTCGCTCTTCATGGGTACTGTACCTCAGCGCGGACATCGACAGGGGCAACACCCTACTCTTTGGTGTATGGCATGGAGGCAGTCCTACCCATCGAAGTCCAGATACCCTCTCTCAGGATTATGAAGGATGCGGGTTTGAACGAAGACGACTGGATTCAAACCCGACTTGATCATTTGAATCTAATCGATGAAAAAAGACTTACTGCTATCTGTCATGGTCGGACATATCAAAAGCGAATGATCAAGGCTTTTAACAAGAAAGTCAGGCGTCAAAAATATCAAGTCGGGGATCTAGTGATCAAACGCATCATACTACCGCAAGGTGATCCAGGGGCAAATGGACCCCCACGTACGAATGGCCATTTGTGGTTAAGAATATTTTCTCGGGAGTAGCTATGACTCTAACCACCATGGATGGTGACGACCTTCCTCACCCCGTCAATGTAGACATAGTGAAAAGATACTACGCATAATCAAAGACCCGCTTGGTTGACTGGCCTAGGCAAAAATAAGGGCTTCCCGGTAAACCAAAAGGGTTCGGGCAAAAGTAAGGGATGAAAATGAAAAAACTGTACACCCGACAAGTCGAAAACCTGAAAAGGTGACTTGGGCAAAAAAGGGTATCCCGGTGGACTGAAAACCCAAAAGGGCGGTCCAGGAAAAAGTTAGGGATTGAAGCATAACACTATGTCTCATTGGATCATCTTGCAACCAGACTTCAGTATCAACTATCAAGCTCGGACAGCGCCAATCAATCTGATCAACCTTCGGCCAAGTAGCAAAGTGATGAGACGCTTGAAGATATAAAGGCAATAGCAGAGTTGGAACCCAGTGGGATTGTTTCACATAGCTGTTTTTCTTTCTTTAAAACACGAATTGTAATTACTATCTTTCGGCGGCGTTCTCTTACTAGGACGCCGGCCTCTTTGTACAAAAAAGCCTATTACAGGCCAATTTCAAAATCAATACAATTCATTTTTACAAGAAATTTCAATCTGTTTTTCTTTTTTTTGTTTTTTTTTTGCAAGAACGTCCAATGATTCATTTTTGATATATGCATTTGAAAATAATTGCTGCTCATTTACACAAGAAAAAAGACGATTACTCGTAATTCCAAGAACAGGGAAAACAAGAAGTACCCAAACCTTACAATTACTCTGCCCATTAGGTATCGGGATAGAACCAGCTGGAGAGCATGAGTGGTGGTACATACACTCCCCACAGAGTAAAAAGTATCTAAAGACAGATGTCAGCTTCCCCGAACAGGACATAACTCTCCCCAGCTGAGGTTCACAATCACGAGTGAGTCAGTAAATTTTTCCCCAAAGCATAGTTTATTTCTCTCACAAGCAAAAATTAAATCTCCGACAGAATTCATTATCACCAGCAACGGTAATTCATCCTCAGCTGAGTTGTTTCTCCAAGTCAGCAGATATATCAACAGAGTATCTCCTCTCTAACAGAGTTATTCCCCGCAGAGTTATCCTCAGACAGAGTCTCGTCCGGTAGAATATTTACCATCCAAGGGACAAATCCCCGACGCACTCATCTTTGTTCACCATCCCCAATAGAAGCAGAGGAGCTATGGTTCTTTACAAGCAGTCAAGAATACTATTTCTCATACTCTTCAAACAGCAGTCAGGGATTTATTTTCCCGGACTCAAATTATCACGCCAGCATTTCATGTTCATACATCATGACATGTGCATACATCACATATAACATAGTCTCATTTATTTTGAAAACGTCATTATACAATGCATCTCATGCATCGCACATAACTAACCCTGTATTTCTTTCAGGAAAGACAATTATCATCAGTAGGTCCATGATCAACACTTGAAGCTAAACAGAGTAATCATCGGCGGAACAAGAACAACCTTACCCAGGTTCCCCTGCAATTTCGACCAAACTCATTCCGAAGCAGCCCTACTATCCAGGTTCCTTCTCACAGCCCTACCATCCAGGCTTTCATCCCGAAGTAACCCTACTATCCAGGTTCCTTCTCACAGCCCTACTATCCATACTTTTATCTCAAAGTAACCCTACTATCTAGGTTCCTTCTCACATCCCAACTATCCAGGCTTTCATCTCGAAGTAACCCTACTATCCAGGTTCCTTCTCACAGCCCTACCATCCAGGATTTCATCACGAAGTAACCCTACTATCCAGGTTCCTTCTCACAGCCCTACTATCCAGGCTTTCATATCGAAGCAACCCTACTATTCAGGTTCCTTCTCATAACCTTACTATCTGGGTTCTTCACTGTAAGACCGAGACCTGATCTAACATAATTGATTTCACATTTCCCCAGAAAGTCACGGTGCAACATATACCCCGACCAAACGCATAGTTCACTTCTGCTTCCCAAACCAGAATTAGTCCCCAGTAGAGTAACGGATAACTGAAGCTCCTAAAACTCTATTTCTCTCAAGACAGAGACCAGCATTCCCTAACGAAGTCCTCCTCAACAACAGGTATACAGGATCTCGCAAAGGAATCTCTTATGCGATCGACACCTCTTCGGATGGCATCTTTAAGCCCATCTTCCGTCATCGATTTCCAAATGGCATCTATAATTCCATTCCAGATATCACAAGTCAAGTATCACTTCATGCGAGTGCAAATATCTGGGCACTCTAGTATTCAATCATCTTCCACCTTCAGATCACGAAAGGCAGACAAGTCAATCTACATCCTCAGATTTAAAAAGATTGAACAGGGGCAGCTATTGTATCCCAAAATTTTCCCTCCCATATTTCTCAACAAATGTCATGTGAAGTCCCCAAACTGCTCAAGGAAGTTCAAGAGTTGACCAGACAAACTCTCTCCTAAGGCAGTCTATCTCAAATTAGGAATTCATTTTTCATCAAGATGCTTGAGTCCAAAGGATCCCAAATTCCTTCCATTGTCCTAATATGTTCCCAAGATCATCCATGTCAAGTTTCAAGCCTTGCAGAAGAAGTTTACTCAGTCAATTGCTCAAAGGCCAAAAAATCGACTATGCTAGGTCAAAAGTCAATTGTGGCCCACATACAGTCAAACTTCAAGATTTTTGGTCATCATCCTCATTTTGAAGTATAATTCATAATTTGATCAAGGGTTGATCATGATTCATCAAGGATTACTCACAATTCATCAAAATCCAAAAGTTGCCAAATTAGGGTTTTGTAGGAAAAGTCAACTCAACTTTGACCAAGCATAACATTCTCATATTTTATCATAAATGACCCATCCAAAGCTAATTTTTAAGAGGATGAAATTCCCTACAATTCATCTTCAGCTCCCAAGTTCAAAATATGCACTCACAAAAAGATATGAATTTTGACATTATAGGTCCTTTTGAAAAGTCAACAAAAACACCTTTTGGGTCAAAGCTTCATACATGAACATGGAAGACTCAATTGAGATGAGACCAAAAGGGTTGCTTAGAGGACATCCTAAGCTTTCTAAAAAGTCCAATAACACCTCTCTAGGATCAAAATTGAGAGAGTCATGCATTAGTCAAGTTGACCATTTTTGCAAAATTGCCAAAAGTCAAATTTGCTCAAATTTGCATTTTTTGCTAAATGGACCCAACTTTTTATGCTTGCACCTCACTTATAACATGGCCCACGACCCAAATGCTCACTCACATGTTATTTGCTTCATTATTTATTTTATTTTGATTTTTTATTTATTAAAAATTGAATTAAATCAAATAATTGGTAAATAATAGCAAAGATTTGTTTTGATCAGTTTTTTAGACAGAATAATAAGCTCATTATGCTGGCTCGTCAGAATCAGATCATATCAAGGCTAATTGGCGCGAGATTGGCATGATTAGGCCAAATTCGGAAGGATATTATACAAATTGAAAATCAAATCAAATCTTGGATAAATGCAAAGATTCATTTCAAGTTTGTTAACCTAATTCATTCTAGGTTATATAATAAAGCTTTGCAGATCAAAATCAAGGAGGTTAGGAGGCTGGAGGCGTGAGACTAGAAGAACAAAACTCCAAAATCTTGACAAAAAGTGAAATTATGATTTCAGGATAGAGGATCTTTGAGAACAATTCAAGGCCAACAACCTGTTCCAGGACGTCTCAGGAAGCATTCTCAATCATTCGCAGGCATCAGAACATCCAGAATCACTGCCTAGCATACTTACGGTTTGCACAAATATCCAAATTTGATTATTGTAATTCTTGCATATTTGGCATGTTTAAATTACATATTTGTATTCATCATCATGTTTGCAATGTTTCTAGATAGTTTGATTTGAGTTGCAGTGCAGGAATAAGCTTTTGCCATTGTTAGGGTTTCATGCTCCAATTTGGGGTTTTGGGTTTCAAGCAGAATTAGGCCTGATAATGGGTGTCATGACGATCAGAATTTCAAACCCAGGTGATCCATGGTCCCCAATTGAATTTATATTGCATTTGCTTAATTCTTGAATGACACGGGTTGCAGCAACAGGCCTACGTCTGTAGGTAAAGGTTCAGAACCTAAAACAACGGTTCCAGGGAAGAAGACAACAGCGTGTCACAACCTGATTGGCTTATTCAAATTCTGGCGTGTTATTCTGGCCAGAAACCTGTTGTTCTGATATATTATTTGTTTTTATTATATTAACAAGTTAACATCCAGCGCAGTTGGTCAGAAGAAGGAAGTCAGAAGCTCATTGTTCTGGGTTCGATCCTAGGCGTGAGCTTTTGGCATTTTCTCCTTTGTTTTCACCAGATCCAGTGCACGTGCACCTTCTGAGAACCATCACCTTCTGGATCCACTAGCCGGGACCAGATCCAGCGTATCATCTTTTGGATCCATCAGCCAGAATCAAATCTAGTGCACCTCATCTTCTGAAGAGCAGCATCTTCTGATCCACCAGCGAGGATCAGATACAGTGCCCCCCATCTTTTGAGGGCCACCATCTTCTGGACCCATCAGCCAGAACCAGATCTGCTGACAGCAGGCCCACTCGGTTATTTCCATTATTTTTCTTTAATTTCTTTTCTTTAATTATTCTTTTTTTTTAATCAACACAAAAATCATTTTATTTTAAAATCAACCAATCAAGATAACAAAAAATATTTGCTTTTCTGAATAAATGTTTTAATTGATTAGTTTAATTAATTTAGGACAACTTTAATTTTTTTCACAACTAAAATTCAATTAGAAAATTAGATTAACTCTTGATTTAATTTTTTTCCTTTTTTTCTCTCTTTCTCTCTCTCTCTCGAATAAATAAAAAATACAAAAATAGGTTTTTAGATTGAATTAATTTATTTTTCTTAATTTAAAATTAATTAGAACTTAGGATTTTCTTTTTAATTGTTTCATTATTTTCTTAAATAACAAAACATGACAAAAACATCTTTTTTTTAATCAATCGCAAATAGGTCTAGTCAAGGGTCAAAACCCTAGTCGTTTCGTATTTAATTCACCACGCGCTTGTTAATTATTTTTGCCAATATTTTGTAATTGTTTATGGTTTGTAATAGTTTAATTTAGGGTTTTATTTACCGTTGAATCCCCGTGTTTTTAGCCATGTAATTAATCCCCCTCCCCGAAGCCTTGTAATAGCGTAGATTTATTTTCTCGCATTTTTAATTCCCGCAAATACTTAACTGTCTAGATGTATGCTAATAGGATTGTATGACAAGAATGCATGACAAATTAATACGGTTAGAAAACCCTAATGTGCAAAGATAAATAACTGAAACAAATCACTCACACATATCACTCTTAGGGTATACTCTCACTTCGGTTGCCTTCGGTAAACGATCATTAAGCATAGGGTGTCTTAGTGGTTGCCCTCCTGTCTAAAAAAGATCAAATTGTCTCATTCGAATGTTGCCTCGGAAATGTTGTCTCGGAAATGTTGCCTCGAATAAGATCTTAAGACTCTAGGGTTATTACTAAGATATCCTAACATTGCTTTAGTGATTGTACGTCCCTTTCGAATTGACCCTTACAAACTCCAACGATGGTGCTACCTATTTCTCAATAGTAGGATAGCACTGTCTAAAGAAAACGAGAATAGAAACAATCTTTTTTCGAGTAAGTAGATGCTAGTAGGTACCTGCTCAAAATTAAAACTTTTTACACTTACACTTTTCAAACAAATTTTCAAAACAACTTCGTCACACCTTTGAGGACTGATACAAAGGTTATCACGAAGTCAAAACTTTTCAAAACAAAGCACATACACAAGCAATTTTAAAAGATGAGCAAGTACCTAAGAGCCCATGGAAAACCATGGATAGAAAGGGTGCTAACACCTTCCCTTTCTATAATCTACCCCCCGTACTCAAAATCTCGAAAAAGGACTTTTTCTGTACTTTTTTCCTTTCCGATTGGATGAAATAAAAGTCGGTGATGACTCTTGCTTACCGCGACATTTTGCGAACAAAAAACGCAAAACACAAACCAGCATTTAAACAGTCGGTTTTGCCACCGTGTCACAGACATGTTGAAAGGTTTTCCAAGCCTTGCAAACATATAAGAAAAGTGCATTGATTGCTTGACAAGCAAGAAACACATAGAACCAATTCCTAAACATTAAAATTTGAGGGCTATTGCAAAATTGGAACTTGTTCACTCTAATATATGTGGACCCATCAAGCCTGGATCACTTGGAGAAAACGAGTATTTCATCACTTTCACAGATGATTTCAATAGAAAAACTTAGGTCTATTTTTTGAAAGAAAAGTCTAGTGCCTTTGGTATGTTTAAAAGATTTAAAGAATTAGTTGAAAAGCAATATAGTTGTTTGATTCAATGCCTTAGAACTGACAAAAGAGGGGAATTCACATCAAATTCCTTTAATGAATTATGTAGCTTGCAAGGGATCAAAAGGAAATTGACTACTACATATACTCCACAGCAAAATGGAGTGTCTGAAAGGAAAAATAAGACTTTCATGAATATGGTTAAAAGTATGTTATTTTGTAGAAGTGTTCCTAAATAATTTTGGCCTGATGCAAGCAGATGGGATACCTATGTCATAAACAAAATCTGCACAATATAAGTCAAGAACATGACACCTAAAGAATGTTGGAGTGGAACAAAGCCATCAGTTCACCATTTTAAAGTGTTTAGTTGTGTGGTTCATGATCATGTTCCTTGTGCGTGAAGAGTCTAAAGCCTACAACTTGTATGAACCAAATGCAGACAAAGTCATCGTTAGCAAGGATGTTGTGTTTGAAGAGGAACAGAGTTGGAAGTGGAACAAAAAATATCAAGTAAGTCTAATAGACTCGTGTGTCCAAATGGAAGAAGAAACTGAAGTTGAACTACAAGAAGATGCAGAGGTAATAACTGCAAGAGTAGCAGAAGATATAGTCGAAGAACCTATAGATGATCATAGTGATGAAGAAAACATTGGAAGAACAGAAGCATCTAAAGAACCTAAATAAAACCATAGAATTGAATGCCCCCAAGGTATCTTAATGACTATGTAACTGGCTCAGAAAATGAAGAGGATAATCAACTACAAAATCATGTCGTTTTATAGCTCTAATGATGACCTTATCAACTATGAAGAAGTTGTTAAATCTGATGTGTGGAGAAAGGAATTGGATCTGGAAATAGAGTATATAGAGAGAGGAATGACACTTGGGAACTGATAACACTTCCAAAAGTCTCAAAAACTATTAGAGTAAAGTGGATTTACAAAACTAAGTACAATGAAAAGGGAAATGCTAACAAGCATAAAGCTAGATTGGCTGAAAAAAATACTCTCAAAGGTATGGTATTGATTTTAATGAGGTCTTTGCACCTGTGACTAGATGGGATACCATTAGAACAATCTTGACAGTTGTAGAAAATAAAAAGTGGTGTGTATTTCAGATGAATGTGAAGAGTGCTTTCCTACACGGAGAGCTCACTGAAGATGTGTACATAAGCCAACCTGCAGAATATCACAAAAGTAGTTCAAAAAATCTGTATAAACTAAGGAAGGCTCTATATGGTCTTAGACAAGCTCCAAGGGCTTGGTACAGCAGGATTGGATCATACTTCAGTTTATACAAGTTTTAGAAATGTCCATATGAACATACTCTATTTGTCAAGCATGAAGCTCTCAAGGTAAAATTCTCATTGTCAGCCTCTATGTGGATGATCTTATCTACACAGGCAATGATTTACAAATGATAGATGACTTCAACCAGTCAATGAAGAGAGATTTTACTATGACGAACTTGGGAAAGATCTGATACATCTTGAGAATTGAAGTACAACAAGATATTGATGAAATCTTCATCCATCAACAAAGATATGCATGAGAATTTCTAACCAGATTTGGCATGGGAAAGTGCAACAAGGTATGCAGTCATATTGTTCAAGGTTGAAATTTGGTTAAAGATGAAGGTGGTAGAGCTACTAATGCATCAATCTTCAAGATGATGGTAGGAAGTCTGATGTATCTTCTAGCAACAAGACCAAACATGGCTTTCTTAGTCTGCTTGATTGCAAGATACATTGAGAGGCCCATTGAGATGCATGTAGCTGTAGTGGAAAGAATAATGAGGTACCTGCAATGCTCCTTAGAGTTTGGCATACTTTATAAGCAGGAAGTACAAATTGCTTGCAGCTAATACGGTAGACAGACTCTGATTATGCAAGAGATGGAGATCATAGGAAAAACACATCAGGTTATGTGTTTAAGATTAGCTCAGGAGCAGTGTTGTGGTCCTCAAAGAAACAACTAATTATCATGTTGTTAACAACAGGAGCAAAATTTGTAGTTGCTTCCTCATGTGCTTGTCAAGGGGTATGATTGAGAAATGTGTTGGGCCATTTGAAAGTTTCTCAGAAGTAAGGCTCAATTATTTTCAGTGACAACAGTTTCTCAATCAAGTTGTCAAAGAATCTTATCATGCATGAAAGGTGTAAAGACATAGATGTATGAACAATTAACTTAAATTGTCACTAACCCATTGAAACTTGTCATTTATCAAATTAAGGAATGGCTTAGGGTGGAAAGCATTAGCATGTATTACTTGATTTCTAGTGATAGAAGTCAAAATAAGGAAGGGTTTGTTGTATATTCTTGTTTAGTAGTTAGTTGTAGAGTTTGTTAAGAGTTAGTTACAAATTGTTTGTTTTCCAAGTAATAACAACGGCTCTTTTGTTGTAGCATGTATAAGTGCAGTTGTGCACTATGATTGAATAGAGATGCACTTTGATCCAACAAAATTTAAACACTAAAAAATAAATAAATAAATAAATAGTCCAAATTTAACAACTTTTCAGCATTTAAATGAGCCACACATGAATGATGGAAGAAAATGTGATTATGAGGAAAAGCGCAACTGTGACATTGCATTTGAAAAATGCAGTATGCGTTGATATAATAAATGCACTAATAGGGCTTTACCTTTGAAAAATATAGCATGCATTGAGTCCACTAATGGTGGTATTGAAAAGATAAGCATTGATATAAATGCGCTAATACAAAATGTGAGAAATATAACGTATTGAATGATGAAAGTTAAAGGATTTGGAGGAAAAATGGTCAGGGTGTGTGATCTTACCTAATCAGACTTAGACCGTCACGACTGGCTCCGAGCTGAAGTTTGAACGAGATGGGGGGGTACCTACAAGGCACTCCGATGCTGAAATGAGTGGTAGTACGAGCAGGTAAAAAGTGTGTATATGGGTAAGAGAATGAATACCTGACCCTCTTGGAACAGAGGGTATTTATAGCCCTCAGCGCTGGGCCAAGGTCCCTTCGTTGGGCCGACCAGGATTGGCCCAATAAAGGAACTGCCAGGTTCTACGTGTGTAGTGGGGACCCGCACGTGATCTCCTTCCTGGGTGCTCTGCGAGAAGTACGGACGGACGAGGACGCGGTCTTTTTGGAGTTCATGTGAGGGTGTAACGATCATAGTCTGCCCTACGAGGGGGTGCTCGAGATGGACTCGAGCTGGACTGTATGAGGTCGAGGATGTTGCGTTCGCGGGAAGTGGCGGGCACGGCTGTAGCTTCTTGGTCGGCGCGCCCCCTGTAGAGTCGTTTGGATTGGGCCTTCATTCTTGCTCTTGGGCCAACCCGGGCCCAGTCCAGAACAGGAGCCCCCCAAGTCGTGGCTCCTGGAGCAGGAGTTATGACTTGACATCAGCTCGCCTTTGTCACGGGGTCTCATGCTCGGCCAGGAGATTTGGCTCCCCGTGGTCGCTTGAGGAGCTTCCCCTGTGTCGCGCTCGTGAGATAATTCCTTTTGAGGAGTGATCGGGGACTCTCGACGGGCTGTGTTCATTGAGTACACGAGGCAACCCTTGGGAACCGTGATGCCACCCTATTGAAGATAGGGCCATTATTGCCTAGGGGAGCTATGCGTCAAGGAGGGAAGTTCGTGGTTCCCCGGGATGACGTTTCGTATTCCACGTCATCACTATAAATAGGATCCTTGGATCCCATAATATGTTTTTCCTCTTCGCGCTTCTCCTCCTTCCTCTGCCTTTGCTGCTGCTGTTTTTTCCAGATCTTCATAGGACCGTCGTGCTTTCCGCTGTTGATTCTCGTTTCCGTCGCCGTACCTCTTTCCTGATTTCAAGTAAGCATCTCATCCTCATGTTTTTTCTCTGTGGTAGATGATTTTTTCCATTGTTTGTATGTTAGAAAATCTGCGTCTGGGGTTAGCCCCGGTAGATTCGTATTTTTGCCCGGCATATCCATGTTTACGCCCGGCAAACGCATGTTTATGCCCGGTAAACGTATAGTTTAGGCATGTGACTCGCAATGCTGCCCGAGATCTTCATGATTTAGGGCGCCTAACTCGTGATAGTGCCCGGTAAACTCATAGTTCTAGGTTTAGGATTTATGATCCTGCTCGTCATATCCATAGCTTAGGTCGACACATTCGTGACTGGCCGGGATGTTGGCCCGTTTAGGCAGTATGTAGGACGACTTGTCGTGGTATCTTGGCGTCGGGGAGGTGATTCCATACTTTTGTTCGAATCCTCAACATTTTAACCGTGTGTGGAGTGTGACTCGGCTTGTCGTGCCCTTCTTCCCGTCAGTTATGGCGAGCGTATGGATTTTCTCCCCAATTGACTGGTTTCCTGTGCTTTGCAGGTAACAATGGCTGATGAACCGTGTTCCTCTGGGCGCAACGAGGTGGAAGATCAAAGCGCCGAGGAAAATGTGAATCTGATCGATACCATTGATGATCCTTTGCTAGAGTGGGTGGGCGCCGAGCCCAGAGGGATTGCTTCTGCTTATAGTCGGCGCAGTCGGAGCGCGTATACTATCATCGAGCAAGGCGGTAGTCAGCCCGGCTTTCAGAAAAATTTTGTCGTCACCAGACCGTCTCTTAACGCGCGGATCTGTTTGGAGTTCCCCGAGTACGAATTTCCTATGTATGAAATCGCGTTTAAGGACCTTGGCCTAAAGCTCCCCTTTAGTGATTTTCAGGTCGGGGACTTCAGTCATTTGGAGCTGGCCCCCTCGCAGCTTCACCCCAACTCGATTGCTTTCCTTCGGGCATTCGAACTGACGTGTCATTTTTTAAGGATTGGGGCGACCATACCTTTTTTCTTCAGAGTCTTCCATTTACAGCGCCAGTCTCGGGGAGGTAGGCACAGTTGGGTTTCCCTGAAATAGTCGAAGAGGCTGTTCAGGATGTATATGGATTCTGTCTGGGGGTTCAAGGACAAATGGTACATCGTGCGGCCGGTCACCAAAACTGCCCTGGAGTCTGTATACGAGGAAGAAACTGTGGTGACCAACGATCACGGGGAGGCTCTTCTAGACGATGAGGTTCGCCCGGTGTTGGGGCGTGTAGCCAAGTTTCCCTTGCATTAGACCTCGCGCCACTACGAGCATGGCACCGGGCACTACCATATGCCCGCGGGTGGGATGAGCACCGAAGATGAGGAGGCCTATGGTACCCTCTGCAGATATGTCGACAGTTTCTTCCCTTCCCGGTGAGCCACGAGGGAGGGAAAGGATATTCTCGACGAAGATGGTTACCCGACCTTTGAGGCCCGACCTATAGATACAAAGGCGCTTGTAGAGTGTCAGTCCTACGGGCAGGCCACGAACCTGTTAGGTTATTTTTTGTCTTATAGTTTTGTTCGAATTTCTTCGTTTGTTACTTGCTCGTAACTAACCCGGGATTCTTTTATGCAGGTCACATGGCTGGGCGAAAGGAGAGGCTTCTAAAGTTGACACAGGATAAGAAAGTCAACAAGAGAGTGGTGCGAGCTCCTCAAGAGACGAGGATGGGCCCGCCAACTAGCTCGGGTGATGCCTCTGGAGGGTCCCCGAACGCTCAGGATGTCGAGCATCATGTCGATCTGATACCGAGGAAGAGGAACCGGGTAGAGAGCCAGTCGGAAGTTGGCGAGGAGTCCAGTGCGGTGAGGTCCTTTGGGTTGCCCCCTGTTTTAAAGAGGAGGGTTTCTTCGAGGGGTTTCACTTGTCTGTAAGCGCCGATGAAGCTGATACCATTAGGCGGCTAAGTAAGGAAAGTCGGAGAAAGCATCTGGCCGCCAACATGGTCGGGATGGTTAAGATGGCCGAGATGGCCGTTGTTTTGGCCGAGGAGGGGGCAGACTCTGATCGCATCAAAGAGCTGGAACAGGAGAAAGCTGCCCTTACTGCGAGCTCACGAAAGTTGAAGGCTGCCCTGGAGCGCTCTGAGGAGATGTTCCGCGAGCAAGCTGAGCTGCTGGCCGCAGAGAAAGAGAACTCGGGGAAGGTTGCCGAGGAGAGGGACTACTTTCGTGAGGATCGGGAACGCTTGGAAATCGACAACGGGCGTCTCTCCAAAGAGGTCGAGGAACTGAAGGCCGCCATGCTCCCTGCCGAAGATGAGTCGGAGGAGACAGCTCCCTTGCAGAGTCGATCGGAACTGGTCGCCCGTATTTAACTCCTTGAGACGGACTGTGTTGGCGCCTTGGCGGATGGCTTTGAAGCCGCGGTTAGCCAGCTCACTCTGCTGAATCCCGATCTGAACACCGAAGGGGTGGGCTTCATGTCCCAGATCATCGACGGCCAGATCGTGCCTCCGCCTGAGTCTCCTATTGTCGACGCTGGTAGCCTCGGGGAAGTCTAGCCGTGAAATTATAGTCAGGCCTGCGCGCCTTTTTATTGATGGTTGTTTTTGGGGACCTGCGTGCCCGTGCATATCTACTTTTTGGGCCTGCGTGCCCATTCTTGTAATTCTTGAACATCGCCGGCCTTCTTGGTCGGTTTATTTCTATCTGTTGTTTATGAGCTTTTGACTGAATGCTTGTTTCGACCTTGATCTTTTGCCCGTGTTTATGTTTTCATATTTTGTGATAGAATTTGCCTAAGTTATGCCCCCGAGTCTCGCTCGTGCTCGACTGTCACTTTGTTGGCAAATTTGCCTAAGTCTTTTCCTCGGGACATGCTTGTGCTCGGCTTTCTATTTTGTGGCGAATTTTGCCTAAGATACAACCTCGAGGAGAGATTCTTTTTCGACCCTTTAGATGGCCCGACGTACTTCGAGATTCGTCGGGCGTGCGGAGCGAAGCCGCTTGCTCGGGCGTATGACCCGGATAGGGGTCGCTTGCCCGTGGCGTGAACTGTCCATCGCGAGTTGGGTGTTCTGCCCTACAGATACTTCGACGGTGGAGCTCGATTGAGGTGTCCACATTGGGCACTGTCGTTCATGCTCGTTTGTTGAATGACGGTATGTCGTTTGGGCATAGATTGGGCCTGTACCTTAGCCTTTCTACGTGGTCGGGACGTTTCTCCCCGTTGACCGGGCGTGGACGTCGACGGCGAGGGTCCTTGGTGTCAAGGGTTTTTAACAATAGTACTGCTTTAGTTTAGCAGCGTTCCAGGGTCGTGGTAGTGGTTCTCCGTTTAGTTGCTCGAGGTAATATGCCCCGGTACCTGTGGTGTCGTGGACGCGATAAGGCCCTTCCCAATTCGCGGCCAATTTTCCTTCGCGGGAGTCTTTCTGGTTTCTTCGTAATACCAGGCTATCGATTTCGAACTCGCGTTTAATGACCTTGTCGTTGTGACGCAGGGCCACTCGTTGTTTCAGGATGGCCTAGCGTAGGGCCGCCCCCGATCGGATTTCCTCGACTAAGTCGAGTTCGTCCCTGAGGGCCTTGTCGTTCATTTCTTCATCGAGGGGATTCTCTGTCCGCCTGGAGGGTTCCTTGATTTCTATCGGGATGACGGCCTCGGTGCCGTATGTTAGTCGGAAGGGGGTCTCGCCCGTCGTCGAGTTGGGCGTGGTGCGATACGCCCACAAGACACTGTGCAACTCCTCGACCCAACCCCTTTTTGCTTCGCCGAGCCGGAGTTTGAGTCCTCGGAGGATGACTTTATTCGCAGCTTCGGCTTGCCCGTTGGTTTGAGGGTGCTCGACCAAGGTGAAGTGTTGTTTTATTCCCAGTTTGGTGACGAAGTCCTGGAACCCGTGGTCGGTGAATTGGGTGCCGTTGTCGGTCAGCAGTGCCCTCGGGATTCCAAATTTGGCGAGGATGTTTCTCTTGTAGAAACGGAGGATGTTGTGCGAGGTGATCTTCACGAGAGCCTCGGCCTCTATCCGTTTGGTGAAGTAATCCACGGCTATGATGAGGAATTTATTTTGGTAAGTCCCTTGCACGAAAGGACCGAGGATATCCATACCCCACCATGCAAACGGCCACGGAGACGACAGTATGCTCAGTTCGTGAGGGGGAGCGAGGTGCATGTCGCCGTGCTCTGGCACTTGTCACACTTCTTGACGTGTTCCTTGGTGTCCTGCTGCATTGTCGGCCAATAATACCCCGCTCGAAGGGCTTTCCTCGCCAGGGACTTACCGCCCATGTGTTGGGCGTTAATCCCTTCGTGTATCTCCTGCAACACCTCGGGGACTGCGGATTCGTCGATGCATTTCAAGAGGGGGATGGAGAATCCCCTGCGGTATAGTTTGTGCTCGAGCACCACGTAGGAGCATGCTCGTCGTTTCGTGATGGTTTCATATGTATGGTTCGTGGGGAGTTCGCCCTTCGTCAGAAAATTGTACACCGGGGTCATCCAGGACGAGGCATCTCCTATAGCGTGAACCTCGACTAGTGTCGAGGACCTTTCGATGCTCGGGCGTGACAGGGATTCTTGTATGACGGATTTGTTCCTGCCCTTCTTTCTCGTGCTCGCGAGTTTGGACAATATGTCTGCCCTTGTGTTTTGCTCGCGTGGGACATGTGATATTTCTGCTCTCTCAAACTTTGTCATGTATTTTTTGACTAAGCTTAAGTATTCGACGAGGTTGTCGTTCTTGGCTTGGTAACTCCCCTGGACTTGGGAGGCAACGAGTTGTGAGTCTGTGAAGATTTGTATTTCGCGGGCTCCCAGGTCCTCGGCTAGCCTCAGTCCTGCGAGCAGGGCCTCGTACTCTGCTCGGTTATTGGACGTCGGGAAGGAGAGGGTTAACGAGTGCTCGATCACTACGCCTTCCTCGTTCTCCAAGAGGATCCTCGTGCCGCTTTCGGAAGAGCTAGATGCTCCGTCGATGAAGATGGTCCATTTGTGTTCCTTCCCGGCGGGCGGGTCGTGAGCGGTCATTTCCGCGACGAAGTCGGCCAGGGCTTGTGCTTTCAGAGCTTTCCTACTCTCGTATTGAATGTCGAATTCGGAGAGTTCCAAGGACCATTTCAACATTCTGCCCGCCATGTCGGGCCGACCCAAGAGCTGTCTCACTGGTTGGTCGGTTCGCACGATGACTGTGTGGGCCAGAAAATAGTGTCTGAGTCTCCTCGCTGCGTTGACGAGGGCTAGAGCTACCTTTTCTATCTGTTGGTACCTGTTTTCGGGTCCTTGTAGGGCTTTGCTCGAGAAGTAAACAGGTTTCTGGCCGTCGGTGGTCTCGCGGATGAGAGCCGCGCTGACGGCTTCGTTTGAGACGGCCAAGTATAGGAATAGTGGCTCCCCGTCGGCTGGTCGAGATAGCACGGGTGGTTGAGATAGACTTTGCTTTAGGTGGCGTAGTGCCCGTTCACACTCCTCGGTCCATTCGAAGGCTGCTTCTTTGTGAAGGAGTCTGAAGAAGGGGAGGGCGTGCTGGGCGGACCTCGCGACGAAGCGGGACAATGACGTGAGCATGTCGTTCATGACTTGTATTGATTTCTTCGAAGTCGGTGTCGGGAGGTCGAAGAACGCTCGACATTTGTCGGAGTTGGCTTCAATTCCTCGTTCTGTCAGGTAGAACCCGAGGAATTTCCCCGCCTTGACTCTGAACGTGCATTTTTCGTGGTTGAATCTCATTTTACATTGTCTCGCTTGGGCGAAGACTGCCTTGAGGTGTGTTTCATGATCGGCATCTTCTCGTGATTTGACGATCATGTCGTCCATATAGACTTCGAGCATGTCTCCAATCTGTTCGTGGAACACTCTGTTCATCATACGTTGGTAAGTTGCCCCGACGTTTTTTAGTCCAAAGGGCATTACATTGTAGTAATAATTGCCTGAGCTGGTCATGAAAGTCGTGCAATGTTTGTCGCTCATGGCCATCGGGATTTGATTGTAGCCGAGTAAGCGTCCATGAACGATAATGTTTTGTAGCCGGTCGAGTTGTCGACCAGCATGTCTATGTTCGGTAAAGGGAAAGCATCTTTCGGGCAAGCCCGATTGAGATCGGTATAGTCAACACACATCCTCCATTTTCCATTATTCTTTTTAACAAGTACAATGTTCGACAGCCAGGTTGAATACCGGGCTTCAGAAATAAAATTCGCCTCTAGGAGGTCTTTTACAGCTTTTTCAGCAGCCTCCGTTTTCTCTAGAGACTGCCTACGCATACGTTGTACTATGGCCTTAGCGGCGGGATCTATGGCGAGGTGGTGACAGGCGACCTCAGGGTCGAGTCTGGGCATCTCCGCGGCACTCCAGGCGAACAGGTCAGCATTCTCGTGCAAGCAGGCTTTGATCTGCTTCCTTGCCAGGTCGGGGAGGTCTTTTCCAATCTTTACTCCTTTGCTCGGGTCTGCGCCGAGGGGGACGAGCTCGAAATCCCCATCTGGTATTGGTCGGAGTGGAACTTGCTCACCGTTGGGAGGTTCGTCCTGGTCGAAACGAGCGTCCAGGGCTATAGAGTCGACCTTTGGTGGAGCTTTTTGGGTTTCTTCCTTGGTGGGTTCTGACTCGTCGAGATCCTATTGTGTCGTCGTCGGTCTTTTGGTGGGCCTTGTTCCGACGTTGACAGTGTCGCGACCCTTAGACGCGGTGTTGAAACACCTCCGAGCGGCGGCGAGGTCTCCCTGGATAGTAGCTACCCGTGCTCTTTTGGTGTAGAACTTCATCTTCAGGTGGACGGTGGAGGGCACCGCTGTCAGTTCTGCCAGTGTTGGTCTCCCCAGAATGCAGTTGTAGAGAGACGGGCAGTCGATGATGAGAAAGTGTATTTTAACCTGCCTTGTCGTTGTGCCTTCGCCGAAGGTAACCATGAGCTCGACATATCCCCAAGGCTTGGAGGTCGATCCGTTGAAGCCCTGTAAGTCCGACCCTACATATGGCGAGAGGTGGGAGTCGTCCAGCTGCAGAGTTCGGAACAATTGGTTGTACATTACGTCGACGAAACTCCCTTCGTTGACTAGGATGCGGTGCACATCGAAGTTAGCCATTCGTTCCCTTATCAGCAGGGGAATGACTGCGTTGGGGGCTCCCCCGGGGAGCTCTTCGAGGTAGAAGGTGATAGGCTCCGACCTACCTTTTACCCTCTCAAATGTCACTGTCTGCGGGGGTTCCGTGTCGACCAGTTCATCCAGCTTCCTTTTAGCCGAATTGATAGTCAGGTCGTTGAACCCTCCGCCATTGATGACCATGGCGGAGGGAAAATATTCTCACCTGTTGTGTGTTGTGAGCGGCTCCTGCAGGTGTTCGGGGACGTTGAAGTCCTCAGGTCTGGTCACGGAGAAGGCGGTCTGGACAGGGACCGACTCGTCAGATGGTCGGGCGTCTTCCTCCGGTTCTCTTGTCTCCTGGGCGTCACGACGAGGGGCATCGTTTCGCCGGTATTGTGCGAGCCTTCCTCCCTTGATGAGGGTTTTGATGGCGTCCTTGAGGTGGACGCAATCTTCAATCAGATGACCATGGCTCCTATGGTACTGACAATACTTGTTCTTGTCTGCTCCGGGCTTGGCGGGAGCGGGTCGGGGGCGTTTGACGCCGCCGTCCTTGAAGTCCGTGCTGGCACACTCCGCCAAAATGCGCTCGCGAGAAGCTGTGAGCGGAGTGTACTCAGTGAAACGCCCCGAGGGTCCTCTTTGCTCTCGGACTTCTCGGGGTCTGTCTTCTTTTCTTTTCTCCCCGGCCCGTCGAGGAGGAGCAGCTTCCTGGCGCGGGTTGTTGTTGGACCCGCGAGTCCTGGGGTCTCGGGCTCTGTTGGCCGCCTCTCTCTCCTCGTAATCCATGTACGCCCGGGCCTTCTCGAGGAGGGCACCGAATGTTCTAGGTGGCTCGATACCCACGGCCTTTCTGAATTCCGTGTCGGGTAGGAGCCCCCTCTCCAGCAAATATCTCTTCATGTGGTCCATGCAGGGGACCTGTATGGCTTCGCGGTTGAAGCGATTGATGAACTCTCTCAAGGTTTCATCTTGTCTCTGGATGATGGCCTCGAGAGCCGCCTCGGTCTTTGGGTGTCGTCGAGACGCTGTGAACGAACTAATGAATTGGTTCTTCAGGTTTCGCCACGAGGTGATTGATCCCGGGGCGAGGCCTTTATACCAGTCCATTGCTGCCTTTCTGAGGGTCGTGGGGAACAGTCGGCATTTGATGGGTCCCCCGACGTTGTGATAGTGCAGCATAGCCTCGAACCCGTCTATGTGGTCGACCGGGTCCGCGACTCCGTCGTATTCCTTCAGATGTGGTGGCTTCTCCATGCCCGGGGGAATGGGTGCCTCCATGATGGCCTGCGACAGGGGACCGCGGGGGTCGTCCTCGTCGCTTCGCTCCGGGGACAGGGACGGGGACCTGTAATACTGTCGGGCACGACGGTCCTGGTCGTGCTGGGCATCTCTCGAGCGCGGTGCCCGTTGGTTGATTCTTCCATGCCCGTCTCCGGAGTGTCTTCTTTCTTGCCTTGCGGGGGCACGACCGCGTCCTCCGGCTTCGATGATGGGTTGCCTCTCCAAAGGGGGGTGTTTCCCCGATGGTCGGGGTGACGGGCTTCGAGAGGTATCTCTGTAGTGTCTCCGCGGGGGAGACGGGAAATGGACCTCAGTTACTCGAGGAGGTGGAGTCTGGGGCCTCCGGTGCCTCCTCGGGGGTCTTCGATCGTCTTCAAGTGCCCTCAATCTTTCCCCTTGGGCGGAGATGAGGTAATTCGTCTGATTGATCGCCGCGAATAGCGCTCGAGTTGTGGCATCTGCCCCGGCGGGGACAGGGGCTTCCTGAAACTGAGCAGCTCGATAGTTTGTGAGAGTTGCATCGTCTTCTTCGAGTGGCGGAGGGACCGAGGAGGATGAAGCGGTAACTCCGTCGCGATGGATTGAGGGCCCGGGGGCAGTTGACACAGGGATGGTGTTATGACCGAGGTTACCGGTGTTATCAAGGTGTCCATTTTTATCTGCGAGGCCGTTGTTGGTGTCGACGACGCAGACGTTTTGTTCATCACGAACTTGGTCAGCCATGACGGTGATAGTTGAGTTGAGCTTTGGTCTTTGAATTTTTGCAAGACGGGAAAGCTAGTTTCCCACAGACGGCGCCACTGATCTTACCTGATCAGACTTGGACCGTCACGACTGGCTCCGAGCTGAAGTTTGAACGAGATGGGGGGAGGCGGGGTACCTGCAAGGCACTCCGATGCTGAAATGAGTGGTAGTACGAGCAGGTAAAAAGTGTGTATATGGGTAAGAGAATGAATCCCTGACCCTCTTGGAACATAGGGTATTTATAGCCCCCAGCGCTGGGCCAAGGTCCCTTCGTTGGGCCGACCAGGATTGGCCCAATAAAGGAACTGTCAGGTTCTACGTGTGTAGTGGGGACCCGCACGTGGTCTCCTTCCTGGGTGCTCTGCGAGAAGTTTGGACGGACGAGGACGCGGCCTTTTCGGAGTTCAGGTGAGGGTGTAACGGTCATAGTCTGCCCTACGAGGGGGTGCTCGAGCTGGACTCGAGCTGGACTGTATGAGGTCGAGGATGTTGCGTTCGCAGGCAGTGGCGGACACGGCTGTAGCTTCTTGGTTGACGCGCCCCCTGTAGAGCCGTTTGGATTGGGCCTTCATTCTTGCTCTTGGGCCAACCCGAGCCCAATCCAAAACAGTGTGCATAATTACATCAAGACTTAACATGATTTTATAAAAAGGAAAATGCAGGAAAAATCTAAACAAAACTCCATTTATATTGAACTTATCATTAAATAGGTATAAATTGTTCTGCATATTATATATAATAAAAATATGGTGAAATTGCATTAAAAACATTTTTTAAAAAAACTTGTCAATTTCATTTTTTTTATTGCAAAATACAAAACCAATATATTTAATTACTACCAAAATGAGTGAGAGTTAACCAAAAAAATGTTACGGATTTTTCACAAATTTGGCAGGGGTGTAAGGTCTGTGTAGAGATCACAGGTAGAAATCTCCTCAATTCTCAAAAAATATATATATATACTACTATCAAAATTTCCAATATAAACACTTTTCAAAATAATTCCGGTAGTACAAAATTTTATATTTTATATTTTGAAAAAATTCATACTGAAAATTGATAAATGAACTATCAAAAATTTCATTCTTCCCATTCCCTAATTTATTCATTGGCTATTTGAAAATTAAAATAAAAAAATTGAAGGGTGCCAGGTTGAATCTCCATCTACAGATTTGAGAGAGCATGGTCACGTGAAACACAAGTTGATTGTCATGCTTTAGCCGATGCAACTAAAAAAATATGGTTCAGGAATTTACTTCAAGAATTGAAGTTGTGATACAGAACCTATAAAACTTGCTTCCAACAACCAATTAGCTTAACTTTCACGTGTGAATATAAATATCTAGAAGTTGATTATTATCATTTCATTAGAGAAAACATACATATGTAACAAACAAAATGTGTTTGAGATATACTTCTACTTGGAAGTGCGATTGTAAATATAATGTTTGCTTATTCAATACTATGTTCAAGAAAAGAAATTGTTCTGGATTGGGCATGCCCGCAGCTCAATTATCAGCGAGGTCCAGTTCAAGCTTTACAACACACCACGCTGAGTATTGGAATCTCCGACGCGTTCCGATCATGAGCGTCGTCGAACACAATTGTCCCCGACAAGAGGCATCTCAGGCGAGGAACACCTCAATCCAGAACTCGCTCGGACACACTCCCCGTAGGGCAGACTCGACCGCTCTGAATATCTCGGAGCCCTCGGGGTCCCGAGAAGACCGCGTCTTCACCTCTCTATTTCTGCGGAGAGCATCATCCAGGTAGGGGACCACGTGCAGGTTCTCACTACTCCACGTGGAACCTGGCAGTCCCTTTGTTGGGCTTGTTTGGTCAGCCCAATGAAGAGACCTTGGCCCAGCGTTGGGGGCTATAAATACCCTCTATTTCAAGAGGGTCAAGTATTCATTCATTCACACCTACATATTATTCGCCTGCTCATTCCGTCTCTCACTTTATCATCGGAGTGTCTTGCAGGTACCCCCCTCCACCTCCTTCAAATTCAATCGAACCAACTGTGACGGTCCAATCCTGATCAGGTACGATCAGTGGCGCCGTCTGTGGGAAACTAAGCTTCCCCGTCTTACAAACTCACGAAGACAAAAGCTAAAACCATCTCCGACCGCCATGGCTGACCAGAGTCAGGACAACCAGAACGTCCGCGTCGTTGAAGCTAACAATAACCTCGCCGACAAAAACGGTGGCCCCGACAATACCGGCAACGCCGGCCATAATATACTCCCCGAGGGCGCCATCCTCGGGCCCTCTAACTACCGGGACGGAGCCACGACTTCATCTTCCTGAGTCCCTGCTCGGCTCGAAGAAGATAATCCAGTTCCCCCCAACTATCTAGCCGCTCAATTCCATGAGGTTCTTGTCCCCGCTGAGGCAGACGCCACGACCAGGACACTGTTCGCGGCAATCAACCAGACCAACTACCTTATCTTTGCCAAAGGGGAAAGACTGAGAGTGGTGGAGGACGATAGAAGGCCCCCGAGGAGACACAAGGGGCCTCAATCCCCACCTCCTCGAAGGACGAAGGAACGTCCCCGATCACCCCCGCGGAGACAAGACCGCGACACCTCTCGAAGCATGTCGCCTCGACAACCCGGGCGGCGACCCGCCTTGGAGAGAGAACCACTCATTGATACCGGAAGGCGCGGCCTTGGCCCTTCACGGCAAGAACGAAGACCTCCCGGAGACAGACACAGAGGAACCTATCAACGGACACATCGCTCGAGGAACGTCCAGCACGACCAGAGCCATCGTGACCGACAACACATCAGGTCCCCGTCCCGCTCCCCAGAACGAAGTGATGAGGACGACCCCCGCGGTCCCTTATCACAAGCTATCATGGAGGCGCCCATCCCCCGGGGCATGGAAAAGCCTCCACATCTGAAAGAATATGACGGAGTCGCTGACCCAGTCGATCACATAGACAGGTTCGAGGCAATGCTGCGCTACCATAACGTTGGGGGACCAATCAAATGTCGGTTGTTCCCCACGACCCTGAGGAAAGCAGCTATGGACTGGTACAAGGCTCTCGCCCCGGGGTCAATTACCTCGTGGCGAAACTTGAAGAACCAGTTCATTAGCTCATTCACTGCGTCTCGGCGACATCCGAAGATCGAAGCGGCGCTCGAGGCCATCGTCCAGAGACACGATGAGACCTTGAGAGAGTTCATCAATCGCTTTAACTGGGAAGCCATCCAGGTCCCTTGCACGGACCATATGAAGAGATACCTGTTGGAGAGGGGCCTTCTCCCCGGCACAGAATTCAGGAAGTCTGTGGACATCGAACCACCCCGAACGTTTGATGCTCTCCTCGAGAAGGCCAGGGCCTACATGGACTACGAGGAGAGGGAAGCGGCCAACAGAGCCCGAGACCCCAGGAGTCGCGGATCCAGCAGCAACCCGCGCCAAGAGCCCATCCCTCCTCGACGAGCCGGGGAGAAAAGAAAAGATGACAAACCCCGGGACATCTGAGAACAGAGGGGGCCTTCGGGGCGCTTCACAGAGTACACTCTGCTCACGGCTTCCCGCGAGCGCATCTTAGTGGAGTGTGCAAGCACGAACTTCAAAGATGGCAGCGTCAAGCGTCCCCGACCAGCTCCTGCCAAACCCGGGGTGGACAAGAGCAAATATTGTCAATACCACAGGAGCCATGGCCATCTAACTGAAGACTGCGTCCACCTCAAGGACGTCATTGAGACCCTCATAAAAGGGGGGAGACTCGCCCAGTACCGGCGAAACGACGCCCCTCGTCGCGACGCCCGTGAGACAAGAGAAATGGAAGAGGATGCCCGACCATCTGGCGAGTCGGTCCCTATCCAAACAGCCTTCTCCGTCACAAGACCCGAGGACTTCTACGTCCCCGACTACATGCAAGAACCGCTGTCGACGCACAGCAGGTGGGAGCACTTTCCCTCTGCCATGGTCATCAATGGTGGAGGTTTCAATGACCTGACCATAAATTCGGCCAAGAGGAAGCTGGACGAGTTGGTCGACACGGTCCCTCCTCAAACGGTCACTTTTGAAAAGGTGAAGGGTAGGTCAGAACCTATCACCTTTTATCTCGAAGAGCTCCCCGGAGGGGCCCCCAATTCGGTCATTCCTCTGCTGATAAGAGCGAGGATGGCCAACTTTGACGTACATCGCGTCCTCATCGATGAAGGAAATTCCATCGACGTAATGTACAGCCAATTGTTCTGAACCCTGCAGCTCGACGACTCTCACCTCTCACCTTACGTGGGGTCATACTTGCAGGGCTTTAACGGCTCAACTTCCAAGCCTTGGGTATACGTCGAGCTCATGGTCACGTTCGGCGAGGATACGGCAACGAGGCAAATCAAGGTGCGCTTCCTCGTCATTGATTGCCCATCCCTCTATAACTGCATTCTGGGAAGGCCGACATTGGCGGAGCTGACCGCAGTACCCTCTACCGTTCATCTGAAAATGAAGTTTTATACCAAGAGGGCACGGGTCGCCACCATCCAAGGGGACCTAGCAGCTGCCCGAAGATGTTTTAACGCGGCTTCCAAGGGACGCGATACGGTGGACACCAGCACAAGGCCCGCCAAGAGAGCTGCGACGACATAGAGGACAGAGCTCGTCAAGGCAAAAGAGCAGAGAACCCCTCCAGAGGTTGACTCAATATCCCTGGACACTCGCTTCGACCAGGATGAACCTCCCAGCGGCGAGCAAATCCCCCTCCGGCCAATCCCGGACGGGGACTTCGAACTCGTCCCCCTCGGCGAGGACCCAAGCAGAGGAGTGAAGATCGGCACCAGACTCCCCGACTTAGCAAGAAAGCAAATAAAAGCATGTTTGCGCGAGAATGAGGACCTGTTCACGTGGAGCGCCGCGGAAATGCCCGGACTCGACCCCGAGGTCGCCTGTCACCCGCCTCGCCATAGACTCCGCCGCTAGGGCAGTAGTACAACATAGACATAGGTAGTCTCCGGAGAAAACAGAGGCTGCTGAAAAAGCTGTAAAAGACCTCCTAGAGGCAAATTTTATTTCTGAAGCCCGGTATTCAACCTGGCTGTCAAACGTTGTATTTGTCAAGAAAAATAGTGGAAAGTGGCGAATGTGCGTTGATTATACTGATCTTAATCGGGTTTGCCCGAAGGATGCATTTCCTTTACCTAACATAGATATGTTGGTCGACAACTCGACCGGTTATAAAATACTATCGTTTATGGACGCCTACTCAGGCTATAACCAAATTCCAATGGCAATAAGCAACAAGAATTGCACCGCTTTCATGACCAGCTCGGGCAACTATTACTACAACGTAATGCCCTTTGGCCTAAAAAATGCAGGAGCAACCTACCAACGGATGATGAACAAAGTATTCCATAACCAAATCGGGGATATGCTCGAGGTATACATGGACGACATGATCATCAAATCCCGAGCAAACACCGACCATGCCGCTCACCTCAGGGAAGTCTTTGCTCAAGCAAGGCAATGCAAAATGAGATTTAACCCCGAGAAGTGCACGTTCGGGGCTAAGGCGGGGAAATTCCTCGGCTTCTACTTGACAGAATGAGGAATCGAAGCCAACCCCGACAAATGTTCAGCTTTCTTCGACCTCCCCACGCCTACATCGAAGAAATCCATACAAGTCCAGAACGGCATGCTCACCTCGTTATCCCGCTTTGTTGCGAGATCCGCACAGCACGCTCTCCCCTTCTTCAAGCTCCTCTGCAAGGAAGCAGCCTTCGAATGGACCGAGAAATGCGAGCAGGTGCTGCTCCATCTCAAACAAAGTTCATCCCAACCGCCTGTGTTATCACGACCCGTCGACGGGGAACCTTTGTTCTTGTACCTGGACGTCTCGACCAAAGCCGTCAGCGCAGCCCTCATTCGCGAGACACCCGACGGACAAAAACCTGTCTATTTCACGAGCAAAGCGTTTCAAGGGCCCGAGGTCAGATACCAACAGATAGAGAATGTGGCTTTGGCCCTCGTCAATGCAGCAATAAGGCTCAGACACTACTTTATCGCGCACACGATCATAGTACGAACAGACCAGCCAGTAAAACAGCTACTGGGTCGACCAGACATGGCAGGTCGAATGTTGAAGTAGTCCTTGGAACTTTCGGAATTCGACATTTATTACGAGAGCAGGAAAGCCCTAAAGACACAAGCCTTGCCCGACTTCGTCGCGGAGATGACCGCACACAATCCCCCCGCAGGAAAAGAGCACAAGTGGATCATCTTCGTAGACGGGGCATCCAGCCCGTCCGGGAGCGGCGTCGAGATCCTCTTAGAGAACGAGGAAGGTGTCGTGATCGAGCACTCCCTCACCCTCTCCTTTCCTACCTCAAACAACCAAGGGAAATACGAGGCCCTGCTCGCAGGGTTAAGACTAGCCGAGGACCTAGGCGCCCGTGAGGTATAAATTTTCACTGACTCTCAACTCGTCGCTTCCCAAGTCCAAGGAGGTTATCAGGCTAAAAACAACAGCCTCATCGAATACCTGAACTTAGTTAGAGAATACATGAAGAAGTTCGATCGAGCAAAAATTTCGCACGTCCCGCGCGAGCAAAACACAAGGGCCGATATCCTTTCGAAGCTCGCGAGCACGAGAAAGAAAGGCGGAAACAAATCCGTCATACAAGAATCCCTATCTCGCCCGAGCATCGAAAAAACCTCGATCCCACCCGAGGTGAACGCCATCGGAGATAGCTCGTGCTGGATGACACCGGTATTCAACTTCCTGACAAAAGGTGAACTCCCTCCGGACCAAACGGAAGCAGCCACAACCAAATGACGAGCGTGCTCATACGTGGTGATCGAGCACAAACTACATCGCAGGAGATTTTCCATCCCACTCTTGAAGTGCCTCGACGAGTCCACAATCCCCGAGGTATTACGAGAAATACACGAGGGTATTAACGCCCAGCACATGGGCGATAAGTCCCTAGCAAGGAAGGCCCTACGGGCGGGGTACTACTGGCAAAGACCACATCAAGAGATGCGACAAGTGCCAAAGGCACGCCGACATTCATCTCCCCCCCCCCCCCCCACACACACACACACGAGCTAAACATGCTATCATCCCCGTAACCATTTTCCTGGTGGGAGATGGATATCCTCGGACCATTCGTGCAAGGAACGTACCAAAACAAGTTCCTCATTGTGGTCGTGGATTACTTTACGAAGTGGATAGAGGTCGAGGCCCTCGCAAAAATCACCTCCCATAACATCCTCCGCTTCTACAAACGAAACGTTCTCGCTCAATTTGGAATCCCGCAGGCGCTGATTACAGATAACGGTACCCAATTCACCGACCAAGGCTTCCGAAGCTTCGTCGCCAAACTCGATACCAAACAACATTCCACCTCAGTCGAGCATCCCCAAACCAACGGGCAAGCCGAGGCCGCCAACAGGGTCATCCTACGGGGACTTAAGCGCGGATTGGGCGAGGTAAAAAGGGGATGGGTCGAGGAACTACACAGCGTCCTTTGGGCTTACCGCACCACGCCCCACTCGACGACGGGCGAAACTTTGTTCCGACTAACTTATGGCACCGAGGCAGTCATCCCCGTAGAGATCATGGAACCATCTAGGCGAACGGAAACCCCCCTTGATGAGGAAATGAACGATGGGGCTCTGAGGGATGAGCTCGACCTGGTCGAGGAAATCCGATCGGGAGCAGCCCTGCGCGAGGCCACTTTGAAACAACGAGTGGCCCTGCGTCACGACGACAAGGTAATCAGACGCGAATTTCAGGTAGGCAGTCTAGTCCTGCGGAGAAACTAGAAAGATTCCCGCCGTCGCACATTCACCTTTAGTCAACAAAGGGAAAGTCTCGGCCACGTAGGCGAGTCGAGGTACGGACCCGACCTACCAACCAACTAGGGCATACCATCGTTCACCCTGATGAGTTGAACGCAAATGCCCGACAGGGACACCTCGATCGAGCTCCACTATCGAAGTACCCACATGGCAGAACACCCAGCTCGCGATGGGCAGTTCACGCCACGGGCGTAGGACCCCGATCGCGGTCATACACCTGACATGCGAATTCCACTCCGCACATTCGACACATTTCGAAGTGCGTCGAACCGTCACGAGGGTCGAACGGATATCTCCACTCATACACAAACTTTACCAAAAATTCATTATACAGTCAAACATATACCTAGATACTAGCAGGTAATTGCAAACAAAGCATCTGTCGAAAAGACAATCATAAACACGGATTAGCAGTATACCGACCACAACAGCCGGCGATATTCGATATTACAGCTCAGGGCATGGCGGCCCAAAAAATTAAGAAAAGTACGGGCACGAGGCCCCAAAAATAAGAACAAGCACGCAGGCCCAAAAACAACAAACGGGCGCGCAGACCCAAACAACAAAGTGTCAATCATTCCCCAGAGTGCTGTGTCCACATCAGGAGAGTCGGGGGGAGGCACAACCTGGCCGTCGACGATCTGAGGGAGAACTCCGACCCCATCGGTGTTCAAGCCCGGATTTAGCACGAATAGCTGACTCACCGCGGCCTCAAACCCGTCGGCCAAAGCGCCAACACAATCTGATTCTAAGAGGTGGATGCGAGCAAGAAAATCTGAGCGCGTGTGCAAGTCGGCCATCCCCTCTGACTCATCCTCGACGGGCAGCATAGCGGCTTTCAGGTCCTCGATCTCCCTCGACAACCGTTGGTTATCGCTCTCCAGTCGTTCCCTATCAAGTTGAAGACAATCTCTCTCCTCGAGAGCCTTGTCAGCCCTCTCCTTCTCCCCGACAGCAAACCAGATTGTTCGCGAAACATTTCCTCAGAGCGTTCGAGGGCCGCCTTCAGCTTGTGAGACTTAGCCGCGAGAGCCACCTTCTTCGACTCCAGCTCTCAAACGCGGTCTGAGGAATCTGATCCTTCCCCCGTGAGGACCACCATCATCTCGGCCATCTTTACCACACCAACCATACTAGCAGCAAGGTGTTTCCTCCGACCTTCCTTGTCGAGCCGCCTGATGATGTCGGCCTCATTGTCGGACACGGTCAGGGGAAACCCCTCAAAGAAGTCTTTCTCCACGAAACATGGTGGTAGGCCGAAAGTCCGGGTAGAGGCACCTCCATCAACCACTTCCACTCAATCCTCTGGTCGACTATGTTTCTCGGTGACCAGCGCAGTTTGGCGCTCGGCGTCGGGAGAACCTGAGGACCCACTGGATCCCTCTCTGCCCGAATCAGCAGGCGGGCCCATCTACGTGGCTTGTTGCGGCCTCACCGATCTCTTATTTATCTTCTTGTCCTGGGTCAACTTCAGCAATCTTTCACGACGCTCCGCCATGTGACCTACAGGGAAAGCGAACCAAGGTTAGCCATGTGCATTAAAGGCAATTAAAAGGAACAACAATAAGAGCAAAGCAAGAAACCTAAAAGATCTACGGCCTGCCCGTAAGATTGGCACTCAACGAGCGCCTTGGTGTTAATCGGGCGCGCCTCGAACGTCGGATAGCCATCCTCGTCAAGAATGTCATCCCCTTCCCTAGTGACCCACCGGGCAGGAAAGAAGCCATCAACAAACTTGTTCAGGACGCCATAAGCTTCCTTGTCCTCGGCACTCATACCCCCAGCAGGAGTATGGTAGTACCCCGGACCATGGTTGTAATGAATCGAGCACCAATGAATGGGGAATCTGGAGATCCGCCCGACCTCGGGATTACCCTCGACGTCCAAACAGGGCTCCCCATCCTCGTCGACCACAGTGGTCAGTTCGAACAACGAATCCAAGGCCGTCTGGGTGGACGGCTGCAGTATATACCATTTGTCTTTAAAATCCCGCACGGAGTCCATGTACATCCTAAACAGTCTCTTCGACTGCTTAAGAGACACCCAGCTGTGTTTCCCTCCTCGGGATTTCCGCTGTAAGTGGAAAACCCTGAAGAACAGGGGAATCGTCGCCCCAATTCTCAGGAAACGACATGTGAGCTCGAATGCTCAGAGAAAGGCAATCGCGTTGGGGTGGAGTTGGGAGGGGGCCAGGTTCAAATGGTTGAATACCCCGACCTGAAAGTCGTTGAAGGGCAACCGAAGACCAAGATCTCTGAACACGATCTCATACATAGAGAACGCATCTTGGGTGAACTCCGAACAGATGCGAGCATCCTTCGCCGACCTCATTATCTTGAAGTTCCTTTAAAACCCTTCTTGACTACCGCCATACTCGACGACGATATAAGCTTGTCTATTACGATGGCTATACATCAAAGCTATTCCCCGGGGCTCAGCACCCACCCAATCCAATGTGGGGTCGTCGACGGTGTCGACCAAGGTAATAGTCTCTTCCGTTGTGCTCACCTCCTCGACGTCATTACGCCCCGAGGACTCAGGAATGTCGGCCATTTACCTGTAAAGTACAGGAAACCGATAAATTCGACAGCAAATCCGCTTGCCCGCCACAAAGACGGGGAGAAGTAAGTGACACTCAAAGCGAGTCTACAGCCATTCGCGCGAGAAACGGGAAACAAATGGATCTCAACCAAACAGCGATCCCCCAGCGGCAGACATCAGTCATGAATGACACAAGCATAACATGGGTGCCCCGGGCGAGGTACGGATATCGCGACCAGGTTCATAATTTCGAAAGGATATTACGGGGAAACTAGCCTACGTACTAATGAAAGGATGAATCTCCCGACCAGGTTCATGAACTGACCAACCAAAACGCATGCACGGTCAGGAATCATATGCCTAAATTTATGAATATCCCGGGCACAACCATGAATCAGGCGCCTAACGCGCTTAAATCTATCGGACATAACCCCCAGACACAAGTTTCTACTACCAAAACGTCGTCAAAACTATCTACAATACGAGAAATCAAAGAGAAAAGACACTTGGAAGAAAATTTGAAGAGCGATGGTGGTGGAAGTAATCAGACGGCGAGCGACGCGGCGGTCTCAGCGACGTTATAAAAACTTACGGTAGTGAAAACAGAGAAAGTGTGAGAAACGTAAAAGGTAAAACAGACTATGGGTCCTGGAGCCCTATTTATAGAGATGACGTGGAATACGAAACGTCGCATCAGGCAACCGCGAACCACGTCCATCCTCGACGCCTACTAACATAGACAATGATGGCCCTACTCCCTAGGTCGGCTTTGTGGTTCCCAAGAGCCGCACCACGTGTCTAACTAACGCATCACCGCCTTCCCGCAAAAATTCCTCGAACGATCTTCGATCGACACACGGGGAAGACCACAAACCGGGCGATGCATGTCCTCCCCGATTGGAAGCCCCTGTGTCGCGCAAGCGAACCTCGCAGGACAACAAGCTCGGGTCAAGTCACAACTCCCGTACCAGGAGCAACGACTTGGGGGGGCCCTGTTCTGAACTGGGCCTGCCCGTGACCCAATTACCAGCGAGACCCAGTCCAAGCTTTACAACACACCACGCTGAGTATTAGAATCCCCGACGCACCCCGATCATGAGCGTCGTCGAACACAATTGTCCCCGACAAGGGGCATCCCAAGCGAGGAACATCTCAATCCAGGACTCGCTCGGACACACTCCCCGTAGGGCAGACTCGATCGCTCTGAATATCTCAGAGCCCTCAGGGTCCCGAGAAGACCGCGTCTTCACCTTCCTATTTCTGCGGAGAGCATCATCCAGGTAAGGGACCACGTACAGGTCCCCACTACTCCACATGGAACCTGACAGTCCCTTTGTTAAACTTGTTTGGTCAGTCCAATGAAGGGACCTTGGCCCAGTGTTGGAGGCTATAAATACCCTTTACTTCAAGAGGGTCAGGTATTCATTCATTCACACCTACATACTATTCACCTGCTCATTTTGTCTCTCAGTTTATCATCGGAGTGTCTTACAGGTACCCCTACCTCCTTCAAATTCAATCGAACCAGCTGTGACGGTCCAATTCTGATCAGATACGATTAGAAATCAATATTATACTGTAAACAAAAACTTCACTGTCGATAGACAACAAGTAAAAATATCATTATATATCCTAGTTGAGGTGATAGTTCACTGTTGATAAACAAAAACTTCATTGTCGATAGTTCACCTCGATCTCTCCATATAAGAGTGTACCTCTAATAATCTAAATTTTTCCGTTACCACAGAAACAGGAACTTCATTGATCATTCAAAAGATCTTCACGTACAAGAAAATGAATAGGTAGCCACCACAAGAATATAGGTTCAACAATTTCCAACCAAGAGCAATTTTCTTTAACTTATCAAGTTAATTGATGTGCATCAATACTCAAATTATAATATAGAATGAGTGATATTTATAATAGCAACCAAAATCTAAACTAAAAAAAAAAAAACACATGCCCGGGGCATCAGTCAACAAATAGATGCATTGAACATGTGCGTGCTATGCATAATGAGACAAACTCGGCGGCAAAAATGCACCATAATTAATTAATTATTACAGTAAAAAAATATCCAACATTCCAACCAACACTTCCGAGTTTCAGCAGCGTAGCATCATAAGAGAAATAAACAGCTTAAGCTTTCATCACAACAAACTTCAAATTAATAGAATATCGGCAATGCAAACATAATGAACGAACACATAGGGGCGTATACAATCATAATTGTGCTGAATTCAAAAAGAACAATGAAGCTTTTATCACTATATCTGTTGCTAGACTTTTACTATTCTTTGATAAACCAATAAGCAGTCTATTTAAGTCTTTGTATAGTTGGTTTTTATAATTATTTCTTACTTAGTAATAAACCAAAAAACAATAGGGTCCCCAAACAACCTTGAACACATTATTAGAGCTTAATTCAGCCTGACCTTCTGTAAAGTTTGTAAGCCACAGCAACAGCAGCCAGAGCTCCAAGCACACCAACAGCTGTGAGAACATCACTCTCCTTCAATGTAGGCCAATTCTTGCAGATTTTCCTCTCTTTAGTCTTGTTGTTTTGTGCAGGAATTGGAAAACTGCAACAAGAAACCCCATTAACACCCTGGCAACATCCGGTCACATTTTCTTCCCGGTTCACACTGGCACTTTCAATACTCTTCTCAGTCTTGTCGACATGTTCTCCATTAGCAAGTTCTCCATTAGAAAGTTTCTGGTCAGTTGCTCCCTTCCCCTCTGGAACAGACGGCCCCATTTGGCCCCTACAACAAAATAAAGAAGTTTAACTAATACACCTCCATAATAAGGGAGGTGCCAAAAACGCAGCAGTTACATTATGGGGACTAAATGGCATCATATATGACGTGCTACTAAATAAAAATGCTTAATAGTTTTTTCCTTTGGTTATAAATGGTAAGACCGTGGTCATAAAGGAAATAAACGAATTCAATCAGATACAATCATAACAAAGGAAACAAACCCCAACACAGCATTATGATAAATGAATAAGAATCAATTTTAGATTTATGCAAATAGATGTTTATTCAATTCAATTAAAGAGCTGACAACAAAAAATGAGTTGAAATAATAAGAACAACAATAATAATAAAGCTTCAAAATACATCATGCATAATTGTAGATCATTATTCAAAGATTGACCATAACTTTTTTCTGAGAGAAACAAGATGGTGATCTTATTTAAAGTTCGAAATAAGAGAGAAATTCCCAATTGGCTACATCAGCACAACACAAAATAACACAGCGGAAAAAAAAAATTTAAGCTCAATTCAATATCAAATCAGAATGCAGGGTTAAGGACAGAAGAGGAGAAAAAGAGGGGAGAAAACACAACAACTGACAAACTTGAAAATCATCCATAGTAAATGCTAAAATAGGTAATAAGGATAGGGCAGTCTTTGATGATCTAAACACTCCTCAAAAGTATCTCAAACCATGATAATTTTTATAAGTCTACACCATAGTTTAGTAACAAACCAGTGAATTTTTTTTTTAGAATCTAAAAAAGATTACACTGCACTATGTTATTTTTGTCTTTACAAACAATTTGTCCCCAAAGTTTTCATTTCATTTAAAGATATGAAATGCATAATCACAAAAATACCAACCTCCAAAGTCGGTGTATGACCTCTCCTTTTGCAATGTGTTGGTCCAACAAATCAGGAACATCGTTAGGAGTAACATAACCGTACCTATAAACAGTTGTTTCGTGATACAATTAAACTTGCAGCAATGAAATGTTACAAAATTTAGAGGATACAACTATGCAAGTTTATGAGCTTACCAGTGACCCGTAGTTTTCCCATCAGGTCCTGGACTGTATATGATTACATTCCCAGCATATTTGTGCCCCCCAATGTGAGAACAAGCAGTAACAGATATCTGATCCTTCAGACCTCGAAGCTCAATTTCCTCATTAAAATTATTGATGAGAACTGGCCCACAAGTACCACATCTAACATCACGACTTCCATGAGCACATACATAAACATGTGAACCGGTTAAAATCTCCGGCACTCCAATAGCCCATGGTTTACCATTCACCAAAACATCTTCAAAAAAGCTCTCAACATTTGACTCCACCAAACCCCTTTCAATTAAAGAAGAGAATAAAATTGGCCTCAGAAACAAGAAAAAATTCTCAACATAAAAGACCTCATTCATCAATGAAAACCAAGTTTAAGAAACGGAACCCTAATAGTAATCAATGGCAACGTTTCTCGTTTACCTATATTTAATCATTTCAGGGAAAATCAAAACGTCACCGTCGGAGAAGCCAGCTTCCTCACGCGCTTCGCACACAGTGATTTTGGTCTGCAAAAAGTGAAACCAAGCGAAATTAGAACGAAATAAGCAAAGGGAAAACCGAAACAGTTCAGTTTGAAGTGAAACGAACCTTAAGAGTGAAGTCGTTTTTACGGGCTTTCATGGTGGCGGCGACGAGTTTAGGGAGAGGATGGTCGTCGGAAGCCTCGACACGTGGAGGCCAGGAAAGATGGTTTTTGTAATAGAGGAAGACGTGGCGGTCGTAAGCGTCGACGGTTCCGGCGAGGTTCTCAGTGTACATCTCAGGGCGAGTGAAACCGTTGTCGGTGGAAGGGTTGTCGGCGGCCATTGAAATGAAAGGGTAATGGATTGCACGACGAGAGCGCGTTGAAATTTTAGAGAAATGAAAGGGTGGATTCGATTACGGAGGGAACAAAAGATCGGATGATGGTATACTGATTATTTAATTGGAGATTTTTATTTCTAGAGAAGGTGATATGTTATTTATTAATCTTTTAATATCATTGACTTCACACACTCGTGGCCTACTAGCTTTTTCAAATTATATTAACTTACACCTCAACATAAGTTTGCTTTTAAATTATATAGTATTAGATTACATCATCTCCCAATGTATGTTGTTTACAAGTTTCTTAATTAAATATAAAAATAATCTTATTGTTTATTGATTAATTATTTTAAAAATTTGACTTGATCATTATGTTCAAATACAAATTAGAGTAGTTGCAATTAAGAAAGATATTAAAAGTTGTTACTTTCTCCGCTAGAATGTGGTGAGGTATAGGGATGGTAACGAGTAGGGTCGGGTGCGGGTTTCACACTACTCAAATTTGCACTCGAAATCACCACCTGAACTCGAATTTGAACTCAAAGACTATCCGGGTGGGAAAATAACATCCACGTCCATATTCGTTGGGTTCGGATTTTTCACCCAAACTCAAACATGCAGCAAAAAAAAAACACAAAAAAATACAACAGCAACATTTAAATTTGAAACACAAGAATTTCATCAAGGTTTCTCAAAGAAATTATAATTAAAATTAAGGTCTTAACATAGTCTCCAAGGAAATTCAATCACATGCATTTTAACATAGTATTCAACATCTTAACATTACAATTAAAATTAAAGTCTACAATCAAATTACAACTTTCCAACATCATCAAGGTAATATAGTCTCCAAGAAAATTTCATCACAAGCATTCCATGAGCAAACTCTCTCAAATAAACATATCTATTTTGTTCACATTAAGTAAATGGTTATTAATAATTAAGAATAAGAATAATGTAGATATTAGTGTAGAAACAATAATACTCACCATGTTAAAGCATAGAAACAACAACTTCTAATCTTCAAAATGGTAACCCAAACAACTTTCCATCAATTCAGTTGTATTAAGAAGTAAATTGAAATTAAATAAAACACTAAAGCTTAAAACTTGTACACCAAATGAAGTACAAAATATCTTCATCGTCAGACTCCATTTCATTCAACATAGTAGCAATTTCTTTTGCAACTCTAGAAGTTCATATATATATATATATATATATATATATATATATATATATATATATATATATATATATATATATATATATATATATATATATATATATATATATATATATATATATATATATATATATATATCACATGTAGAATAACAAAAAAAAATAATTAGTTGACTTACCAAAGTAGCAATATATTATATAACAAGAAAATTAAGGTAGAAAGTAAAGATTATTTGACAATGACATACCATTATTCTCAGCAGCCCATAGCCAACTCTTAGCACACATCAAAGCCTCTACGGTAGTCCAGTTAAGTCGGCTACGATGAGGATTCAATATTCGACCACTATTACTGAAGGTCGATTCAGAAGCTACTGCAGAAACAGGAATAGCTAACACATTTGTTGTACCCCAAAATTCACCCTCTCACTTATCAAATATTTTCTCACAAGATCTCCTTGGATTCAAGACTGCACAAGGATTGATCAACTCAAGACATCTCCTTAAGCACTAAGGACTGAAATTAGGGTTTGAGATTGCACAAGGATAATTGAACTTTCAATGCCCCATATGACTTTCATGGATCATTATGGACCCTCAAGATTACTCATGTCAATTTTCAAGCCTTGAATCATATTTTTGCTCAGCCAATTGAGCAGTTGACCTAAAAATCAACTGTATTGGGGGAAAAGTCAATTGTGCCCAATTTACAGTCAAACTTCATAATTTTTTATCCATATAAACATTATAAACTCATATGTATCATTTGATCAAGTTTGGACCACAATTCCTCAAGAAATTTGATCAAATCATCAAAAGGGCAAAATGGTCAAAATTAGGGTTTTGACTGAGAAAATGCAATTTCTGATTTTTGACTTAGCAAATGGTTAATTTGTTTGAGGCATGATATTAAGAGTTCAATTGAACCATTTTGACCTAATGGCATGACTCAAAACATTGCTCAAGATCAATTGGATTGATAGTGAATTTTTAGTCAACTGATCAAAAGTCAATTGTACACTGAAAAGTCAAACTTTGACTTTTTGGTCAAAACCAAGTGTCAAAGATCACAATTCATCAAAACATGTAAAAATATGAAACTTATTCATCAAGAAATCAAAAAGTCAAGATTTCATTTTGAAAAGTCAAAGTTTTCAAACTTAGAAATTTTTCTGTGATGAAAACTTCATGTTTTTTCACAACTTTGAGCAAATTTTTCACCATGATGCAAGATGATTCAAAAGAAACTTTCAGCATAAAAGTTGTATATCTCCATGATATCTACAACATTTCTTTACACAACTTCTTCTAAAAGTTCTTGTATCTCAAGTTATTAATTCATGAAGTCATAGTCTTGAAACTAAACACTTAGTGGAATTTTAAACATTTTTTGTCAGGATTTTGACCTAACTTCTGACCCAAGTTTCACCTAGTTCCAAGGGGAATTTTCAAAAGTGGTTCAAATAGGGGTTGTATATCACATTACAAGCTTTCCAAAATGTCCAATAACTCCTTGAGATCATTTGTGAGCAAGTAGAATCGAAGGTCAGAAGTTGGGGTTTCAAGTTGTTTTACAAGGCAAATTTTGGGATGAACAAAATTCAAATCTCAAACATATGCTGCATAATCTTTGCTTTACAGGCCTCAAACTTGTTAGGCATAATTAATTGCTTGCACAACTGTTAGAGGTCTCAACTCAAGCAGTCAATACAATGCCATACTTTATATCCATTTTAGGAAGAAAATGTACAATGCCATTTTGAAAAAAGTAGTTTTATGCACAAAACTTGTTCTTGAGCCTTGCAATTGTTTTCTTCTGATCATACACGTCATATAACTCAAGAGAAGTTTGTCTCAAGCCTTACAATCACTCAGCCCATGCTTGTACTTCATCTTGGAACCATACATTCACTTTTCTTCAAAATCAAGCAACCTAGCCATAACCCTATAACTCATAAATCCTTTGTGCAAAACCTCTCCAACCTTTTGCTTATACATACACAAGTCCTTGGCAAGAAAACACACGCATGCTAAAGCCCTGAAACTCTCTAAAACACAGAATCACCAAAAACACCTCAAAAATTTCCATTTCTGAGTTTTGAATCCAATCTCCAAATTTGCTCGTGCGTTTCTTGGCCTTTTACTTTCAAAAGCTTCTAAATAATATACACAAACAATTCCCACACCTGCAACACCACTGTAACACCTCCATCATCATCCACCATTTTCAAAAATAGCACCTTGCACCTTGACTTCTCCAGAACTCCCCAGGCACTTTCAGCTCAAGCTAAGCATCACATTAGCTTCCTGGGAACTTGAGGAAGCTAATCCAATCATTGGAACACACTAAAAGCTGCTCAAACTCAAAACACGATACCCTATTGCAAGGTAAGTTTTCTGATTTTTGAACTCTTCATACAAGCATCATTAATGGTTTATTTGTGAATAATAAATATAGGTATCATTGTCCTGAAGCTAACCATGTCTTTAGATTTCATTTTTATTGCTTAAGTAGTTAGAATTTTTGAATCTGAACATCTTGGAAAAGTTAGGTCAGAATTTGGTACCATTCAAAATTCATGCTCATTTTTGAGAATTAGTTCAAGTTATTTACATTTCTGAAATCGTGAGGAAATTTGCCACAAGTTTCATGTTTACATTTTTGTAAATGGATGAGAAATGAACAAGATGCAGGTGGTCCGGCCAGAGGTTGAAGATGAAGTTGTTTTCATGAAGCAGTTTCTAATATATATTTATGGTTTGACATAAGTTAACGGATGTATCACCACCCTAGTGATTAAAGCGCGCGTATGTCACCCTTAGGTCTTGGGTTCAAGCCTCAGCGTGACCTTTTGACATTTTTCTCACATTTTCTGATTTTTTTGCAACGCTTGGGCTAGCAATTTGGGCCTGACTTTTTTTTCTTACAATACTCCTTGTTTCACTTATTAACCCCCCTGACTTTATTTTTTATTTTTATTTTATTTTTACTTTTTTTATCTTTTATTTATTATTATTATTAATATTATTATTATTATTACTATTTTCATTAATAAGAAAAATCCAAAAATATTTATATTTCATTATTTATATTTATTTAGTTTATTTTTCTTTACAAAAATAAAAGAACAAAAACATTGCTTTAATTAATTTCTTTTTTTTAATACTTAGATAATATTATTTTGTAAATTAAAATCAATTTAGAATTTAGGTTTTTTTTTTATTTTTTATTTATTTAATTATTTTTATTTACTAATTTAATTAAATTCACCAAAACCCTAAAAAAAACTTGTTTTCTTTAAATTAATTTATTCTACTAACTTAATATTAATTTTCTTTTTTAGTTAATTATTTTATTTTAATTAATTAGGTCAAAAAACCCTTTTCATGAAAAAAAACAAAAATCCTATTTTCCTTTTTACCTTTACATTTTTTTTGTATTTTATTTTGTTCATTTTTGTATATTTATTCAAATTCAATATGGTTGTAATAATTATTTAGATTTAATTTCTTGCAATATTTCTCATTTGTAATTTGTACACCCTTCCCCTAAGTATTGTAATAGCATAGTAATTTTAATTTCCACAATTTATCGCTTTATATACAAAATGCTAGTAATTAGGGTTTTGTATGGAAAGACTAAAACCAACCAATATAAAGCCCTAATCAAAGATAAATCAAGCATGAAAATCAATCCACGCCCCTAGGGTAAATCCACTTGGTTGCCTTACAAAAATGGCCATATTAAGCATGTGAGGTATCTTGGCAAAAACAAACGAAATACAAGATCATAGTCCCTCGATGACGCTATCTATGTTGCCTTTCAAAATGATCATAGTCCCTAAAAAATGCTAAGATATCTTGCAACATTACTAATCATGGTTATACGATGACCCACGCCCTTCCCTTTTACATCCAAAGATAGGGTTACTTACCAAATCAATAGTAAGATAACAATGTCAAAGGAAAAAGGAAATGAACATGAAAGACTTTTGAGTAGGTAGAATGTTCCTAGTTACTTGCTCCATTTCAAAACAAAAACATCCTTTCTATTTTCAAAACAAATACCAACACTTTCAAAACATCTTTCAAAACATTTTCAAAATATTAAACACTTTGTATACATTCTTACGAACAAGAATCATTACAAAGATTGCCTAAACAATGGTCTCTTTTCAAAATACTTTCCAAAATCACACAAAGCACAATTTCAAACAAAAGAAAGTGATCTAGCAAGTAACTAAGAGCCCATGGAAAACCATGGATGAAAAGGGTGCTAATACCTTCCCTTTTCATAATCTACCCCCCGAACTCAAGAAACAATCTCAAAGGTTTTTCCTGTGCTTTTTCACCTTTCCTTTTGGATAAAAGAAAAGTCGGTGATGACTCTTGTTAACTGCAACATTTGCGATCAAACGTGTGATACGGTGGGAGAACTGACTTGAGGTTTTGCGTTTGTGTTCGCAAATGTCGCGGTTTAGCGAGAGTCGTCATCGACTTTTATTTTATCCAAAAGGAAAGGTAAAAAAGCACAGGAAAGACCTTTGAGATGTTTTCTTGAGTTCGGGGGGTAGATTATGAAAAGGGAATGTGCTAGCACCCTTTTCATCCATGGTTTTCCATGGGCTCTTAGTTACTTGTTTAGATCACTTTCTTTGCTTTTGCAATTGTTTGAAATGATGCTTTGTGTGGTTTTGAAAGTATTTTGAAAAGAGGCCATCGTTTTGGCAATCTTTGTAATGATTCTCGTTCGTAAGAATGTATACAAAGATGTTTGTCTTTTGAAAAATATTTCAATGTTTTGAAAGTTGTTTGGAAATGTTTGGAAAATGTGTGTGTTTGTTTGAAAATTAGCAAGGATTGTTTGCAAATTGATCAAGTAACTAGAAGCATTCTACCTACTCAAAAGTCTTTCTTGTACATTTTTATTCCTTTGATATTGTTGGTTTACCATTGCTTTGATAAACAACCCTATCTTTGGATGTTAAACGGAACGGGTGTGGGTCATCATATGACCATGATAGCAATGGTGCCAAGTATCTTAGCTTGTTTGAGGGACCAAGATCATTTGTTTTTAGGCAACCTTTTGATAGCGTCATCGAGGGACTATGATCTTTTGTTTTGTTTGATTTTGCCAAGATACCTCGCATGCATACCATGGCCATTTTGTTAGGCAACCAAGTGGATGAAACCCTAGGGATGCTTGTGTGCAATGTGTTATCATTTTACATGCTTTTGTCTTGTGTTAGGTCATGCTATTTGTTTGATTTTTTTGTCTTATCATACAAACCCTAATTTTACTAAACATGGTATAATGCGATAAATTGCGTAAAATAAATCTAAGCTATTACAACAATTATTATGGGAGGGGGATACAAGTTTTTTGAATGGGGATATTTGCACAAAATAAAACCCTAAAATACTATTACAACCCAATTGAATATTTGCAAATTAAATAAATAAACAAATATTAAAAATGCAATAAAAATGTAAATATGCAAAATGTTTTGTAATTAATTTTTTTGTATGAGAGAATTAATTATTTAAACCCTAAAAAATAAGAGAAAAATAATATTGTTATTTTTGAAAGGGTTAAAACCCTAGTTTTTGATTAAAAGAAATATATATTCTATATTTATTTTATTTTGTCTATTTTTATACAAGAAATAATAAATAATTTTATTAATAAATATTAAAAATTAAAATATGTATAAAAATAATATTTTATGTGTATGAATGATAAAAATAAAAATGTATGATATTTTTAAATATATTTACTATTTATTTAAGAAAATAAAGTTCTTTTTATTTGAATAATCAATATTTTATGCAAAAAATAAGATAAAAAATAAAATAAAATGCAAAAAATTAAGAAAATATTTTTGGAATTTTTTAATGTTCAGAAAAAAATAATAAAGTCAATAAACATAAAAAATATGAGAAAATATGCAAAAATATAAAAATATGCAAATGTGGGTGCAAATAGTAAACTAGGGGTATGGGAAGTAAAACAACAGGCCCAAGGCGCCAGGCCCAGGAACTTCATCTTCATCCCTGTCCTTGGCTTCCTGCGCGCGCGTTTTTGAGTTCAAACCTGTATCTTGCTCTAGCTTGCATAAAATCAAAAACTCATAACACAAAAAATGTAGCTTATGATCTCACGATTCCAGTGATATAAAAAACATAATCTAACTCTCAAGGATCAAGGAGAAATTTTGTAGCCCTAATTCCTGACCTAATTTTTTCATGAACTTCAAGCTTCAAATTCTCACTACTCAGTTAATATAAATGATAACTATGCATATGTACAGCTTCAGCAAGTTAAGGACTACATTTTTGCTTCACAAATCATGACTTAAGGATGCCTAAATAAAGAGATAGAGATTTAGAAAATACCTTGTTCAGCTGAGTTTGGATATGGCAATGTGGGGACTTTGAGTGAGGCCTGAAGATCGTGTGAGCTTCCTTGAAGTTCCCTCAAGCTATTCCAATGCTTAGCTTGCCTTGAGGATGCTTGAAACTCCCTGTAAAAGTCAACCTGCAACCTTCAAAAATGAAAATGTTGATGTCTGAAACAGGGCTCGCAGTAACAGGACAAGGGCTTGGATAGTTTAGGTAGGATGTATGTAAAGTGTTTGAAGTCTTGAGAGGCAAAACGCACGAGCCAATTTTAAGTTGGCAAGTGTTTTGCAGAAGCTGCCCTGTTTTGGGCAGAAATGTGGTTTTTCTGTTTGGGAGAGTTTGGGATCTTTTTCTTTCGTGCTTAGGCTTGTAACAAGTTTGTGAAGTTGTTTAGAATGAAGTCAAGTCTTCTCTTTATCAGATGGACAAGTTATCTTGACTTTTGCCACCTTTCTTGCTTTTGAAGAAAGTTGAAATGACTATGCCAAAGGCCTGTATAGGCTAGCTTGTGGGCTGCAGAGGGTTGGTATATTTTGCTTGTGATCCATGGAAATTTCCTTTGAATCCAATTTCATCATGGTGAAAAAGTTATGGAAAGTTGGGGGAAAATAAGAAAATTTACATACTTAGAAATTTTCTAAGTTATGAAAAAATTTCAAATTAAAACCCTAATTTGCAAAATTGATTTTCTTGATCAACAAGTTTCATATTTTGAGATATCTTGATGAATTATGACCCTTGGCACTTGATTTTGACCAAAAAGTCAAAGTTTGACTTTTCTGTGTACAATTGACTTTTGATCAGTTGATTGGAAAATTCATCTGTCAATCCAATGCATTTGAGATCTTTTGAACCATGTGATTATGTAAAGATGATGTCATTGAGTCCTTGAAAACATGTTTGAACCCAATTGGTCATTGGCTAGGTTAAAAATCAGAAATTGCCCTTTCTCAGTCAAAACTCTAATTTTGACCATTTTGCCCTTTTGATGATTTTGATCAAATTTCTTGAGGAGTTGTGATCCAAACATGATCAAATGGTTCATATGAGTCTAAAATGTGATTGTGGATCAAAAATTATGAAGTTTGATTGTAAATTGGCCATGGTTGACTTTTCCTCCAATACAGCTGATTTTTAGGTCAACTGTCCAATTGACTGGGCAAAACTGTGATTCAAGGCTTGAAACTTGGTATGAGCAATCTTAGGGTCCAAGATGGTGTATGAAAGTCACATGAAGCATTGATGGTCCAAAAATCCTTGTGCAAACTCAAACCCTAATTTCAGGTTATCAGTGCAAGGAGATGTCTTGAGCTGAGCAAACCCTAATCTTATCTTGAGTCCAAGAAGTCTTGTGAGGAGAATCTTGATAAATGAGAGGGCAGATTTTGGGGTACAACAAAATGCAAAACACCCAAGTCAGTTCTCCCACCGTATCACAATATCTCTTGCAATTGCTTGAACTGTTGGATACACAACTCCATTTACCTTCCACCAATTCAAAATGTCAAAATCTGGAGTTTTTTATAACTAACTCCTTCAAATAATGATTCAACTCATACTTAACACTTGAACTTGAGTTATCGGCAATCATCTCAACGTATTCATCAAATTCAGCCTCGTCATCAACAACAGCAGTTGTACCAATGGATGGAGCGGTAGGTTGTGCATCTGTAAGTCTAATCTGTTGATAATCGTTGAGCAAATCATAACACATCTCTTTGATCTTACTAACTTGTGCACTTGAATCTTCGCCATACAACTTAAGAAACAGGAAATTAAGTACAACCATCTTCTTCCTAGGATCCAAAACTGCAGCAACTCCCATTATATCATGAACACCACTCCAATAATTTTGAAATTTTTCCATCATTCTTGTGGTCATCATCTCAATAATTGAATTGGAGGACTTCTTCCATTCCTCTATTGCCAACTTAATCTTATAAATCTTAGGAAAGTACAAGTCGGCAGTTGGATATTTTGTACCAGAAATCAACTCAGTTACTTCATTAAATAATTTCAAGCACCCACAAACATCTTTAGCAAATTGCCACTGTGAATTAGTTGGCAAACAAGTGTATAAAGACTCACGTTGCTTCAACCGAATAAATACATCCTTGTACTCTATGGCAATATCAAGCATCTTATATGTGCTATTCCATCTTGTTGGACAATCTAGAGCTAACTTTCTAGTGCAAAAAATTCTCAATTGTCTAGCGGTATCTTCAAATTTCTCATACCTTTTAGGTGTAGCACTCCAAAATCCTACACTATCCCGAATATTTTCTATGCCATCCTTAATCACTTGTAGCCCCTCCTGAACAATTAAATTTAGGATGTGCGCATAACAACGTATATGTAACAAAGACCCATCTCTTATCAAACTTTCTAATGGCAACTTATCCTTAATTTTCCTAATCATGGAGTCATTTGTGCTACAATTATCTAAAGTAACCATACAAAGCTTTGAATCAATGTTCCAGTCCATTAAACAATTAACAAGTTCTTCAGCAAGTCTTTCACTAGTGTGAGGGGCTGGAACATAAATGAACCTAACATAATAATATTTACACTCAACCATATTGTCATTAAGAATAAGAACAAAAAAAAAGATACAATTAAGTTATAAAATATAAACATTTTTACCTCAAGATTCGACTCTGTAAAGTCCACGAGACATCAATATAGAGTCATAACCGCCATATACCCTTCTTTTGGTTGCTTGAAGTCCACATATCTATTGTAATTGCCACTCTTCCTTCATAGATATCTAATATCTTCATAACATATTTTTCTCAAAATCATAAACTTTCAATACCTCCTTCTTGATTGTGTTTCGAGTAGGAACTTTAAACAATGGTTGGAGAGAAACAAAGACTCTTCTAAAAATAACGTGATCCATAATTGATAGTGGATAATCGTGCATAATAATAGCTTCGGCAATCAACTTCTTCATATTTTCTGGATTATAAGTTCCAATTTCCAACTCTTGCTTTCCTTCTGAGATAGTAGGCAGGAGAAATGGTTGTCCTTTTTCATGTGTTCCATTCTTGATCTTTTTTTGAATATAACTCAAGAGATGTCCTTTCAAGTGATATTCCATTCTTTGAAGTGCCACTAAGTTGTTTTTTACACTAGATACATTCAGCCTTATCTTTCCCATTCACTTTCATCTTTTTAAATTCTTGCCACACATTACTTCTTAGTTTCTTTGGTGCAGGTTCTATGTTTGTATCAATTTCTTCTTGTTGCCCAACATCAGGTTTAGGTGTCAGATTCGGATTAGAAGATACCTCCAGAGTTAGTGGACATGTACTTTCTTGTGTAGGATTAGATGTTCCTTCTGGTTCTGGGGTTGTGTTCATTTGATCCATTTTACCTATTACAAATAACAGCACCCCCACCAAATAAGAAATTTGTTAACATAATGATAATAACATGATTTCATATATATAATCCTTTTACAAATACTACCATTACCTATCTGTTAAACTAAATATCGATAGAGTATAAAATGAAATCAATTAATTTATTAATTTTTAATGAATGTAAAATTAAATCAATTCTTACTGAAGAAAAAGCCCACTTGAATTTGTATATTACAGCTTTAGAAAACATTAAAGGGCTACTTAAAATACTTTAAGTTTCTCTACTACTACAGTAAAGCAGATAATATGAAAACATTAAAGCCCACTTGAATTTGTAACATTACAGCTTTAGAAAACATTAAAGCCCACTTCATCACTACTACAATAAAGGAGGTGGAATATTCAGAATAACAGTTAAGAAGTTTGCATTAAGTTTAAGTTCCTCTAAAGTTAGGAAGTGTACTTTAAAATATAAGTAACCTTTGATAATGTGATAAAATACATGCACATTTGTAACAAACTAGGAACTTGAATTTTGGACTAACTATTATAGCTCCATGTTTCCTCTTTTAAAGTGCACCATTCACTTTGAACTTCAAAGAAGATAAATTCAAAGTTTTGAATATGCTATCTATCTGATAATAAACCTCTTTGTCATGTTTTGAATATGAAATACTTGAAACTCATTCTATGTTGGAAACTCACAAACTGGAACCAAACCATGTTTAGGCAATTGAGTGATTCCAAATGACCAACTTTGCTAAGTTCAAACAAGATAGCTCAATAGTAAACCAGGATAACAAAAATTACAAACTTACAAGCATGTTACACGTTATCAACTTATACTGTAGGAAACTCATTCTTTCATATGTACATCCTAAACTCGTTCTATTCCTCCCCTCGCCCAAACTGTTCTCGGAATTTCCTGACATTCCATTAGATAATATGAATTCAAGGGGATTTTTTTTTGCAGTTCTTAACGTGGCTAATTAAACTGTGTGCTCCAACCACATTAGAAAGAAACTTATTATCCATTCATTAGTTAGCTACACTATTGGGTAGTTTGGTCGCACACACATTGTTAATATAAAACGACTTATTAGTTATTACAAATTAACAATTGTACTTTTGAGCCTTTTTTGACATATGCTACATTTTTTGAGCTTGTTAGTCTACAATCTCTTCCATTTTGTTTTTTGTTTTTTGAATTTGTTAATGAATAAAAATAGGTAATGTTACTTGGACTTTCTCTATTCCGCATTTTCATATATTTTTTTAAAAACAAATCTCTGTAGTACTTATATCATTGATGGTTTTGATGTCTGTTTTATAATATTCAAATTAAGATATTTAGTTGGTACTTGGCAGGTTTTGGGATATGGTTAATCTGTCTCTTATGACTATCAGAGTAATTGATGCTTTATCATGAGTACTGAAGCTAATCTTCACTTTTTTTATTGTTGTTGACGGGCTGTGAGAGTCAAACACTTTGAACGGGTTCATGTTGAACAAGGATTTCAGATAAGCTTTTGAAGCTTTGAGTTTTTGACCAAAGAGTAATTGGTTCATCATTTTGTCAGCAACACAAATTAAAACTAAAACCAATTCAATCACAGCAACACAATTTAATTCAGTCACAACAAGTTATGTCATAGACTTTTGCTTCTTTCAATCACAACAAGTTTACTAATTCAAACAAGCACAAGATTAAAAAGCAGAACAACCTTGAAACTAGCATAAACACCAATTGAATCTCATGAAAATTCATTGAATCTCATGAAAATCCAATTGAATCTCGTAAATAGCAATTGCAGAACCGATTAAAAGATTTAATGGTATATTAAGTCTTAAGAAGAAGAAACGAACCGCGTGAGTGAAGGACTGGTCGCGTGAGTGAAGGAGACATAGGAGGTTGTAGCCTTTGTTGTGCCCGTGAGTGGAGTCCGTGAAGGCGTGAAACTGTGAAGTATTGAAGTGAAGGTCTGGAGTGGGTCACGTGTGAAGTGGAGGAGAGGAATGGGTCACAGGGGTGAAGTGAATTTGTTAAGTAAAGGAAACCCTATATTTTAACAATTATTGAATTATATATATTTAGGGGTAGTTGTGTAATTTAATGTCCAAGCGGGTGTGGTTTCTGGTTTCAGGTGCGGGTTTAAGTTATCCCAAACCCGCACCCAAAATATTGGGTGGCACCCGAACCTGAACCCAGTCAACTCGGTTTTTCACCCGTTGACTCGGGTTCGGGTGCGGGTGGGCCTCGCGGGTTTTGGTCTGCCTGCCATCCCTAGTGAGGTACAATTCGGTCGTCAGATTTCTATATGGATTAATCATGTAAGTATATGGAAACTTTTCGTTGTACTCGATAACAATCTACTACTTGGCGATACTCGAAAAAATATGAAGGATTCATGTTTAAAAATGGTTCATATGAATCATTAATATCTACATATATGCACTATAAAATTATTGATTTACATGTATGTATATTACATAAAAGAGAAAATTATTTCCTGAGATTTGTCTCGTTTTCCATTGACTTACTTCATTTAGGTTTGAGTACAAGTAAATCAAACAAGATACTACTAAGTATACTTGTAAATTTTCTCAAAGTTTATGAAGTATGTATAGACAATATCGATATAAGTCACATTTTTGTGCATAAATATCATTGTGCAAATCAAATACAAGAAGTGTGTCCTTAATGCATATTGTCTATGATAAAGAATCGAGTATGATTCACATTAACAATCAGGTGGTTTTCGTAATTAGTATTTATAAAAATCTTGTATGTGCTCAATGGTACCTGTTTTGGACTAGCCCAACGACTAGAGTGGGTCCATTCAATGCTCCACCTTCAACACGGCCCGTTCGGCCATGGTCTGAAATCCCCCACCCTCCGTCGAGCACCACCGGTCGATGGCTCTCCCAAGCCAGCGAGACCAGCAACGTTCGACATACACTTCTCCGTCTGCCCGATATCAAGTCGACCAGACAACCAGGAGCCGACCAAATCGCTGCCTGTAATCTACCTTGTCCTCTGAACTAACGGCTAATTGCAGGCACATCTGCCCCGTTTGACCAAATCTTGGCAGTTCCTATATTCACGGACCCGAATATCTAGGCCCAAAAGTAAGAACCAATGGCTACGCGTTGTGGGAACTATATAAACCCTCACACTTATAAGGGTAAGGTATTCACTATTCATCTCTGAAACCCTAATATTTTGCTTGTATCTCTTGGCTCCCACACTTACTTGATTGTCAGAGTGCCTTGCAGGTACAACCCCACTCATTCTCGTCGACATTTCCAGTCTGTCAAAGATCATCCTCCGGTCAACTTGTGGATTCTGATCAATCGGTAAGATCAATGGCGCCATTTGTGGGAAACCATCTTCCCCCGTTTTATATTCCCCGGAATCAGAAGACCAAAGGTCCTCCTCATTCATCAATCATGGCCAACCATGATAATCACCAACTATCTAGAAAGACTGTGCTCTCCCCGATATACAACACCAATGAAAGCCAAGAACATCCCCACCTTAAGGACAACTTCGGCATCCGTGATAAACATATTGCATCCTCGGATTCCATTGATGCTGATCGCGGCAACAACCTATTATTGGACAAACAACTTCCTAAGAACTTTGTCAAAGACCAGTCTGAGGGTCTACAATCGGTCACTGTTTCACAGAACTCTGACCCAGCCATAACAGCACTGAGCGTTGCCCTTAACCAAACAAACTCCCTCATCCTCCAGCAGAGCAAAAGGATAGGGGCTCTGGAGCGGAAATGGTCAAGATCTACCCCTCAGAGATATCGATGATATAACTCCTCTAGCATATCACCTTCCTGAGGTGGGCGTCCCCAAAGAAAAGAAAGGCTCAACGTTTCTTTCCACAAGAAACATGATCGAGCATTTCCCAAAAAGGATAAAGACTCTCCACTTTTCAAGAAAATGAAGAGCACCGGCAAAGACGTCCGCAGCGGGTCACTATCACCCAAACCAAGGCCACGAGGATGGAGCCCATCCCCTCGACAACATAATGACGCCCAGAGAGGAATGCGACGAACCCTGTGGTCCTTTATCAAAAGAATTATGGAGGCACGATTCCCAGTTGGGCTCGAGAAGCAGCCCCCGTTGGGATCCTACGACGGTACGACCGATCTAGACGACCATATAGAAGACGTTGACGCCTAACTTAATTACCGAGGTATGAAAGGCGCGATCAAATGCAGGCTGTTTCCGACCACTCTGAGAAAGGATGCCATGGCTTGGTACAAGAGACTTCCCGTTGAATCTATCACTTCCTGATTGCGGTACCCTCCACCGTACACCTCAAGATAAAATACTACACCGCCGGAGGCTTGGTCTCCACCCTCCACGGGGACGTCCAGGTAGCAAGGAGGTGTTTTGAAGCTTTGGCCAAGGGCTTGAGTTCCATCAAAACTCAACCCAGAACAGCCACCAGATCCTCCTTGCCCTCCAGTTCCGAGGAGCCCAAACCACTACCAAGAGTCGACACCATCGACCTCGACAGCCGCTTCTCCAAGGAAGATCGTGCAGAGCATAGAAGAAAGGAGAATGAGCCAATGATCGAAAGGGAGAACTTATCCTCGACTACAAACAGCGAAGAGCCTTCGGATCTCGTGCGGCCTATTCTAAAGGGAGACTTCGAAACCATCCCCCTCAGGAACGATCCATCCAGAGGAGTCAAGATCGGAGCCGATCTCCCCGACCTGGCGAAGAGGCAACTTAAAGCTTGCTTGAGGGATAATGTTGATCTGTTTGTTTGGAGCACAATGGAAATGCTTAGATTGGACCCAGAAATTGCATGTCACCATCTGACCATAGATCCTGCCCTTAAGGTAGTTGCTCAGCATATGCGGAAGCAGTCTCCTGAAAAGGCGGAGGCTGTCGAGTAGGCTGTCAAAGACCTCTTAGAGGCATATTTTATTTCTGAAGCCTAGTACACAACCTGGATCTCAAATGTAGTCCTCTTGAAAAAATCTAATGGAAAGTGGCGTATGTGCACTGATTATATCGATCTCAACTAGGCTTGCTCAAAAGATGCTTACCTCCTCCCCAATATCGACAAATTGGTCGACAACTCGATCGATTTCAAATTATTATCTTTTATGGATGCATATTCTGGATACAACCAGATTCCCATGGCGAAAGCATACAAAAATATACCACCTTTATGACCAAAACGGTCAACTATTACTACAACGTAATGCCATTCGGCCTAAAAAACGCGGGCGCTACATATCAGTGCATGATGAACAAAGTTTTCTGCAACAAGATAGGCGATATGCTCGAAGTCTACATGGACGACATGATCTTCAAATCAACGAAAGAGGTCGACCACTCCCTCCACCTAAAGAAAGTCTTCGAACAGGCCTGGAAATGTCAAATGTGCTTAACCTAGAAAAATGAACCTTTGTCGTACGGGCAGGAAAGTTCCTTGGATTCTACCTAATGGAACAAGGAATCGAGGCTAACCTCAACAAATGTCGAGCATTTTCCGAGTTTCCAATGCCCACTCCAAAAAAAATCCATTCAAATCTTGAACGTCATGCTTATTTCACTCTACAGCTTCGTGGCAAAATCCGCCCAACACGCGCTCCCCCTCTTCAAACTTCTCCACAAAGAAGTTGTCTTCGAATGGACAGACGAATGCGAGCAATCTCTAACCCACCTGAAGCAAGTATTATCGCAACCTCCCTTCCTTTCTCGACCAGAGAAAGATGAGATACCTTTATCAGGTCGTAACCTCCAAAGCAATAAGTGTTGCACTAATCCGAGAGACTTTAGAGGGGCAGAAGCATATCTACTTTACGAGCAAAGCCTTCCATGGTCCCGAGGTAAGATACCAGTAAATAGGAAAAATGATCCTGGCCCTCATCAACACAGCGAGAAGGCTCAGACACTACTTATTGGCACATACCATAGTCATATAGACAGAGCAACCAATAAAGCAATTGCTCGGTAGGCCTGATATAGAGGGCAGGATGCTAAAATGGTCATTAGAACTCTCTGAATTCGACATCTAATATGAAGGAAGGAAAGCTCTCAAAGCTCAGGCGCTGGCCGACTTTGTGGCCGAAATGACTTCCCCGACACCCTCTGACGGGACACATTGGTGGATAATCTTCGTCGATGGTGCCTCTAGTTTAACGGGAAATGGGGCATACATCATCCTAAAGAACAAGAAGGGGATCCTAATCAAAGTCTCCCTCGCATTATCCTTCCCGACTTCGAACAACAGACCGAATACAAGGCATTCTTAGCGGGTTAGGCCTAGCCGGAGATCTAGGAGTCGAGGAGGTGGAGATCTTCACTGACTCTCAACTCGTTACATCCCAGGTCCGAGGGGAATATCAGGTGAAAAACGATCACTTCGTTGAATATTGGGCCCTGGTCTAAGAAAGAAAGAAGAAATTCAAATTTGTAGACGTACAACATGTTCCCCGCGAACATAACGCCCGAGCAAACATCTTATCCAAACTAGCAAGCACGAAGAGAGAAAGGGGGAACAAGTCGGTGATACAGGAAATTATTCCTCGACCGAGCACCCAGAGACCCCCCTCGACTTTGGAAGTATTCACCATAAAAGACAACGACTGCTGGATGACCCATGTACACAACTACCTCACAAAATGGGAGCTACACACCGACTCAAAAGAGGCAACCATGGTCAGACAAAGAGCTTACTCCTACATCTTGATCGAAGGCAAATTATACAGAAGAGGGTTTTTCATTACCCTCCTCAAATGCGTTGACCGGAGCAACGCGGAATGTATCCTGCTCGAAATTCATGAAGGGATAAACGACCAACACCTGGGCAGAAGATCCTTCGTCAGGAAAGCTCTGCGAGCAGGGTATTACTAGTCCACCATGCAGTACGATGCAACAAAGTACGTGAAGAGATGCGACAAATGCCAATGGCACGGGGACATGCACTTAGCTCCCCTGAACGAACCCAACTCCCTCTCTTCCCCCTGGCCCTTTTCCTGGTGGGGATTAGATATCCTTGGACCGTTCTTGGTAGGTTCAAATCAAAAAATACTTGATAGTAGCCGTCGACTACTTCACCAAATGGATAGAAGTAAAAGAATTGGCAAAAATTACCACCCAAAATATCCTGCGATTCTACAAAAGAAACATCCTTGCCCGATTCAGCGTCCCACAAGCGATCATCTTTGATAACGGGACCCAGTTCACAGACCAAGCCTTTCAGAAATTCATCGTCAGTTGGGCACCACCCAACACTTTTCATCTGTCGAGCATCCCCATACAAACAACGAGGCCGAGTCCGCGAACAGGGTGATACTCAGGGGTCTCAGATGAAGGTTAGACGAGACCAAGAAAATATGGGTCGAAGAGTTGCACAACATACTCTGGGGGTACCGAATGACGGCACACTCATCCACCAGGGGACTCCTTTCGGAATAGCTTACGGAATAGAGGTCGTCATCCCAGTAGGGATCGAGGAACCCTCCAGGCGAACCAAAGCTCCCCTAAACGAGGAGAAAAATGACATCACCCTATGGGAAGAACTAGACCTAATCGAAGAAATCTGGACAAGGGCGGCCCTACGAGAGGCCTCTGTGATCGGTGGATCTGGAACTGACTATTTTTAGCTGGTTTCGCGAAATGTCGCGGTAAGCAAGAGTCACCACCGTCTTTTATTTTCTCCAATATGGAAAGGACAAAAGCACAGCAAAATTCCTTATGAGATTAGCTCTCGGTTCGGGAGGTAGATTTATAGAAAGGGAAGGTGTTAGCACCCTTTCTATCCATGGTTATCCATGGGCTCTTAGATACTTGCTCATTTGTGTTTTCAAAAATGTTTGTTTGCTTTTCAAGGTGAGTGGGTTTGAAAAAAAGTTTCTTTGAAGGTTTCAGTTCGACTCTTGTATCAGTCCTCAAGAGTGTTTGAAAAGTTGTTTTTGAAAGCTTTTTGCAATGTGTCGGTGTGAAAAGAATTTTTTCGATTTGTTTTGAATTAGAGCAAGTATCTACGAGTCATCTACCTACCCTAAGGAATTAGGCTGTGTTAATGTCCTTTAGATAGTACTATCCCACCATTGAGAGGTAGGTAGCACCACCATTGGAGGTGTTCGGGTCAATTCGAGGGTTAGGGACAGTGTGGTCACTGAGTAATAGTAAGATACCTTAGAAGCTACCCTTATGCCATTGATCTTTTTATTTCGAGGCAACCGTTTCGAGGCAATTTGTTTCGAGGCAACCGTTTCGAGGCAACTAGATCAATGGAACATAAGGACTCACTAAGACATCCTGTACTCGACGACCACGTTTCGAGGGGCAAGGCAACAGTGTGATCACCAGAGCAATAATAGGATACCTTAGAAGCTACCCTTATGCCATGTTCATGGACATAAGGACTTACTAAGACGTCCTATACTCGATGACCACCTTTCGAGGGGCAAGGCAACAGTGAGGCGTACCCTAAGAGTGGTGTGTGAATTGTGTGTCATTTTCAGTTTATTATTTGTCTTGTCATGCATTGGTGATCTACGTTTTGATTTTATTTTTGGGCATTCATTCTTGCATGTGATTGTTAACAGTTTAAAGGTGCGGGAATTTAAAGTGCGGAAAAGATAAAAGTCCTACGCTATTACAAAGGCGCGGGTCTACATCGCCAAATAAAACCAAGACCCGATTTAAAATAAAGTGCAGAAAGTAAATGCCTAATTAACTATTACAGGGCTTTGGGGCAAATACATTACATTCATGAAAAAAGAAATAAAATAAACGCGCGAAAAGAAAATATAATCGAATGCGAGGGCGTTGGACCCTTTAAAGAAATTAAAATGAAATTATTAAATTAATTAAGTTAAATAAAGGAAATGACTTATTTTTGATGTTTTTGGATTTATGGAATTAAAGAAAATTGAATTGGAATTAAAAGTTAAATAATTCTAGTTCTAATTGTTTTTTAATTTATTAAAGAAAATTGTCTATGTTAAACCTAATTTAAACCTAATTGATTAATTACAAGTATTTACAAAATTAATTAATGGTTAAAAACAATTATAATAAGAAAATATAAATATTTATTTAAAAAGATAAAAATGTGCTAAAGACCTATTTTTTTATATTTTTTAGTTATTGAGAGAAAAACATTAAAGTTAGCAACCTAAAATTACAACTAAATTAATTATTGAATTTGTTTACAAAAAAAATGTTGATGAATTAAATTAAAATAAAACATATTTTTATTTTTTGTGATTTTCTGATTTTTTTGTCTTATGAAAATTGTTTTGATGAATAGAAATAATTAAGCATTAAAAAGAAATAAAAGAAATCAAATAGAAAATAAAAATCAAAATAATGCAAACCATAAGGGGTGGTAGATCCAATTTTGGAGGTGATTTGAGGAATTAAGCCCATTTGAATGAGGCCCCATTCTGACCTTTCAGACTTGCATGTGGAGCGTTGATCAGTGCATAGGCGTTGGATGTATGGTGCATTGCTGGATGGTGTACTGCATGGGAACGGGTTAAACAAAATAATAGAAACAAATTGAGGGGACCTGGGATTCAAACCCAGGTCCCAGTGTTTACCAATGCAAGCCTTTACCAAGTGAGCCATTTGCGCGCTTTGTTCATAAAATGGAGAACAAACAATATAAAGCAAAATCAACAGTAATGCTATAAAAATAAAAAAAAGGCGCTGGATTTCAAACCAGCCACTCACGTCATGCCACGCTAGCCTTCGTCTCCAATTATGCCTGTAATAAAATGAAATAGCGGGGGTTTTAAACCCCCCCAAAGCACCGTCCACAGAAAATAGCGAATAGCTCATGGCGAAAAAGAAATAAGGCGCGATGGTCAAATTCCATTCATGGGAAGGTCCTGATTTTAATGGTAGGGGTCTTAGGGTCCAATTGTTCCAGATATGCAAAGCCCTAAAATTAGAGCTCTGAAACCCTAAGCAATGGCCATGGTGAATTCGCGTACAGGCTTTGAAAACTCAATTAAATCATGCTATCAGCTTCAAAACATTCACATTAGTCCAAATCCATGATTAAAAATGACAAATACAGCATGAATAATGAAATGCGAATATCAAAAATTTCAAAGAAAACCGGACTTGGTTATACCTGTTCTTTGCGTGTGAAGGTCTGAATTTGATTGCTATCGCTTCCTTAGGATGTCAGCAACGTGTTTGGATGAGAATGAGGGTCTGAAACAAGCTCTAGAAGTGTTTTCAGTTTTGAAAATTTTTGGCAAAAATGTAAGTTTGCTTCTGAGCTTTTGGCGCAGCTTAGGTCTTCTCTGTCTTTATGATCACTTGCATATGTGTTATGTAACATGTTTTGATAAGAGTTATGGCCTCATAATGCCTTGCCTTCATGTTCAAGATTTTGACATAACTCCATTAACAAACTTTCCTCTTTTGAGCCAATTTTGAATTCTTGCTCCATTTGGCCTTGAAACGAAATTGGGATGTTGCATAATGATGTTTCAAAGCTAGTTAAGACCAAATATCCCCCTTAATTAAACTTCTTGATTTTTATTTGATTTTAAAGGATTTAAAATGAATTAAATCCAATAAAATCAAATAAAAATGAAAAAATTAAATTTAAAATTTAAAATAAAAGGTGGGACACGTGGGAAGCATGGCCAAGCTGATTCAAGTGAAAAAAGTGGGCCCCTTTTGTCAAAAATGAAGTTTCAAGGATAAATGATTTTGGCCATTTCACAAAAATTTCCCAACTTCTCCAATGCATATATTGCTCAATTTTCAAGATTTGATCATGTTCCTTGACATTTTAGAAAGGTCTTGAAGTCCTCTAACCAATGTATTTGGTCCCATGTCATTTTGATTTACCAATCTCAAGTTATGGTCTTTGACTTAAAGTCCCTTTTTGTTGACTTTTGAAAATGACCTATAATGTTGAAATTGATAACTTTTTGTGAGAGCATTTCTTGGGCTTGGAATGTGAAGATGAGTTGTAGGAAATGTCTTCCCCTTCAAGATGAGCATTGGATGGAATTTTTCTGATGAACCATGAAAACGTTATGCCTTGGTCAAGTTACAGTTGACTTTTCAACTGTCCAAAAATAGAAACTTTTGCATCTTGAGACTTTTTGAGCCAAACTTTGAGAATCATGATCAAGCATTGATCAAATGATGTTTGTGGCTTCAAAATAAGATGTTGACCAAAAATTTTGACTTTTGACTGCCAAATGACCATTTTGCCCCTACAGTTGACTGTTGAGCAATTAGGGTTTTTGACTGTGCAACTTGACCTTGTGAGCCTTGAAACTTGACATGTAGGTGCTTGACAATGTGTATGAGCATGGGAGACTTTATTGAGCTCTTGAAAACTTCAACTTCCTTGCAAGAACCAAAACCCTAGTTTGACTGGCTTAGGAGGATGGTTGATTGTGTAGCCTTTGAGTAGACTTGAGCCATTTGAGGTGATGCTTGGCAAAACTTTGAAGATTATGGGAGGGCAAATTTTGGGGTACAACAGTTGCCCCTGTTCAATCTTCTTAGACCTGAGGATGTAGATTGGCTGGCGTGCCTTTCGTAATCCGAAGGTGGAAGATGATTGAACACTAGAGTGCCCAGAAATTTGCACTCACATAGTAGAGTATCAGCAGTGTGATAGCGGGAATGGGCTTACAGATGCCATTTGGAGAGGTGGTGGATAATTGTGGAGATGGGCTTATAGATGCCATCGGGAGGTGTCGATCGCGTAAGAGATTCCTTAGCGAGAACTTGCGTACCTGAGAAAGAAAGAAAATTACCTGGTCTGTTACAGGAGTTGACTTTCAAACTCTTTATGTAGACGTGCCCTGGCTTGATGCAGGAATCGAGTCTTTAAACTCTTCAGACGTGCCCTGGCAGGATACAGGAATCGAGTCCGGTACTGTAGTTGTCAACAGATACACCCTGGCAAGATACAGGAATCGGATCTTCGAACTCTTCAGACGTGCCCTGTCAAGATACAGGAATCGAGTCTGGTACTGTAGTCGTCAACAGATACACCCTGGCAAGATACAGGAATCGGATCTTCGAACTCTTCAGACGTGCCCTGTCAAGATACAGGAATCGAGTCTGGTACTGTAGTCGTCAACAGATACTCCCTGGCAAGATACAGGAATCGGATCTTCGAACTCTTCAGACGTGCCCTGTCAAGATACAGGAATCGAGTCTGGTACTGTAGTCGTCAACAGATACTCCCTGGCAAGATACAGGAATCGGATCTTCGAACTCTTCAAACGTGCCCTGTCAAGATACAGGAATCGAGTCTGGTACTGTAGTCGTCAACAGATACTCCCTGGCAAGATACAGGAATCGGATCTTCGAACTCTTCAGACGTGCCCTGTCAAGATACAGGAATCGAGTCTGGTACTGTAGTCGTCAACAGATACTACCTGGCAAGATACAGGAATCGGATCTTCGAACTCTTCAGACGTGCCCTGTCAAGATACAGGAATCGAGTCTGGTACTGTAGTCGTCAACAGATACTCCCTAGCAAGATACAGGAATCGGATCTTCGAACTCTTCAGACGTGCCCTGTAAAGATACAGGAATCGAGTTTGGTACTGTAGTCGTCAACAGATACACCCTGGCAAGATACAGGAATCGGATCTTCGAACTCTTCAGACGTGCCCTGTCAAGATACAGGAATCGAGTCTGGTACTGTAGTCGTCAACAGATACTCCCTGGCAAGATACAGAAATCGGATCTTCGAACTCTTCAGACGTGCCCTGTCAAGATACAGGAATCGAGTCTGGTACTGTAGTCGTCAACAGATACACCCTGGCAAGATACAGGAATCGGATCTGGTACTGTAGTCGTCAACAGATACTCCCTGGCAAGATACAGGAATCGGATCTGGAATCACGACAGTTGATAGCAATTATCTTTGTATTAACTTTTGTCCTGAAAAGACAAAACGTTAGTTGTATGTGATGTCATGATGTATGACATGCGAGATGCTCTCAGAATGAATGAGATTGTATGTTCATGACGCGTATATGCATGCTATAATGTATGAAGATGTGTTGTTTATGCATGTATGTTTTCGTCTTAGGAAAATAAATCCTTGACGGATGCCGGGAAGTCAAATCATGGGCTGATGTGAATAGCATTCTTTGTTTCCACTGGGGAGTGATGGTTGCAAGGATACTGGTAGGAGAAGATGACTCCGTTGGGGGATAAACTTGGCAAATGGATTACTCTGCGGGGAGAAAAGTACTCTGACGGTCTTGCTGGGGAACAATACTCTGTGGGGAGAGAGGTACTTTGCTAGGATATTGATGGTAACTTCGCTGGGGATACCGTTGTCATGTTGGAAGTGTTAATAGACTTCGCTGGGGATAAGAAGACTTCACCGAGGACGATCTTCTCGTGGCTTTTGGCTGAGGATAACCCAGTTATATCCTGGTAGGGAAATAACCTTTGAATAAAGCCGGGGGACGCGTTCGTGCTTTACGGGGATAAGCTTCCAGAATCTACTGGGGATAAGCTTACTGCTTGGGGAGATGGATTCCAACTTCCTTGGGGAAACTGGATTGGATTCTCCTGGGGAAATTTTGTACTGGAAGTGGCTCCACTGAATGTCTGGTATACCGTCGGGGAACAATCTTAGATCAAGACTGTCGGGGATGCTTGTTAAGAATATTCGTGTGTTGTGCTGGGAAATGTTGAGATCTGCTGGAGAATACCCAACTTCCTCAAGGCTGACAGTATAACTTTGTTTGGGAAGAGTGCATTGCCTTGCTGGCTCACTCTCTGGGGAGTCTAGAGATCTTGGTCGCGTCCTTTAACCGAACCTATCTTGGTACCTTGGTGGACAAAGCAATTAGATCGCTAAGACGACTCATTATTGCCCCTGTTTCAGTGGGAGAAGGCACCTGTGGGGGTAGTTGACAAATCTTCTGGTAGACAGGTGATTAGATGCCGGGACATAGTCGTACGCTTAAATCCCTAATTTTTGCCTGGACCGCCCTTTCGGGTTTTCAGTCCACCGGGATACCCATTTTTGCCCAAGCCGCCTTTTCAGGTTTTCGACTTGCCGGGTGTACAGATTTTTCTTTTCATCCCTTATTTTTGCCCGAACCTTTTTGGTTCGCCGGGAAGCCCTTATTTTTGCCTAGGTGTGTCAACCTAGCGGGTCTTTGATTAGGCGTAGTATTTTTTCGACTATGTCCATGCTCTCAGAATGTAGGGAATTGCCCCTGTTAGAAATGTTTTGTCATACCCCATAAGATCTTTGGTCAGGCAAGATTCGTTGCTGGAATGCCCCAAGTAACTCAGGCGGAGATTTTCCCCAGGCTGTTTGGCCTTTGAGAGATTCTCCGAATCTTGATTGGACTGCCTCAGATAATAAACCATGGTCATGTCTGCCCCTTGATTGGAAGTGCTTCTTCCATTTGGGATTTTGTTGAGAAGATTTTGTTCACTGGATATTCGTCGTGCGAATTTCTCTACTGTTCAAACAACTAGTCATATGCAAACAAGGTTATTTTAAAAATGCAACGCTTATGTCTGTCTTGAAGTTTTTGAAAATGCATTTTTAGTAAAACAAGCAAGTTTTGTAAATTGTGATGTCAACTCATTATTTTATAGCAAACCTTAAGGAGTCAGGATACCTTTCGTAACAGTATGCTTTCGAACTAACCCATGCTTCAGCTAGGACTTTTTAGGGCTGTAACGTGGCCTGGTTCACGGTTTAAGAAACAAAGGATAAAGGCTCAAATTATTTGTACCCACCCGTTCTTCGTGATGTTCTTCAAACCTAAGCTCAGTTGATCGTGCGTTAGACCTTATTTGAGTCTTTGTCCTGATGTTCCAATGATGGTTCAAATATTGATGATTTATTCTGAATAGGCAGTCATTTTTTGTTTTTGTTGAGGGTTTGTATGACCTCTTTCTTTTTTATTATCCCTAAATTTTGCCTGAACTGTTTCTTTTGTGATTACAGTCAGCGGGATGCCCCAGTTTTGTAAGTCTCCTTCACAGGTTTTGACTTATTGGGTTTTTATTTTTGAGATATAATGACTGCCTATCCTTATGATTATTCGGAATCATCACTGTCTTATTTTTCTCTTTTTTTGTAAGGACGTCTTTGGTGCCATTTGTTATGCACTTGGATCAATTGAGAGAACTACCCTGCCCCAGGTTATGATTAAGGGTTTCAAATTTCGAAAAGAAAAACTCCTACTTCTTTGGCTCAAAGGGGTTGACTAGGGATTATCTTCCTTATAACTCCAGTGTTTAGGAATTGAAACAATGCATGTACCTCATCAGCGGGGTCTGTTCAAAAGCATACTGTAAATGGTGGTATCATTTTCGTCATCCTCCCTCACGAGGCTTAGAATTATTAATTGAGAGTGGACATCAAAAAAATGAAAGCATTTTGAATATAGCGAATGCGAATATATTGCTTCAAAACGGACATATGCGATGCATTAATGAAATAACAACGTTTAACATGAATAAATGTTTGAACAATCAAAAGAAAATTACAACTTGAAAAATTCTAATGAACAAAAGTCTTCTAGTCTCAGGGCTTGTTACTTCAACTGGTGCATCTTGTAGGGATGGCAGAAGAACTCAGCTTGACCCACTTGGGTGAAATCCACTACTCCTTCATTAATCAGATCCTGGACCTTGTTCTTCAGAGCCCAGCAGTCGGCAGTGTCGTGTCCAGGACTATCAGAGTGATATGCACACCTTTTGTTGGGATGATAGTTAGGAGCAGAGATGTTAGGGTTCCAGGGAGGAGCCCTTAATTTAATCAGATTCAATCTCAGCAGGTGTTGCAGAGCTTGAAACAAAGGCATGTTGAGCTGGGTGAACTGCCTCTTGGACCTACTTGGCCTACTCAGATTAACCTGTTGCTCTGGGCGAGGTTGTGGTTGGACCTGTGAGGTAGTAGCAATTTGGAGAGTTCTATTCTTCACCATACCAGGTTCTTGTCCTCTTGGAAGCTGATCAAAGACCTGGTCCCTGACTTGGGCAGGTTGCTTCATATGGTGTCTCTCTTGGTGGAGCTGACTGATCATGGTTCTTAACTCTTCTTGCTCCCGAGCTAGACCTTGGATGAGAGCCCTTTGCCCCAGCATCTGGGTTTTCAATGTATCTACTTCAGCTTGTAGACGTTTCAGTTGTTCGTCCTTATCATCCTCAGCACTGTTCCTGACCACAGTCCCCATGAGAAGTGTCCTCAACTCTTCCTGCCCCTTGGATAGGCTTAGGAAGATCTCCCTGAACTGAGTCTCTTGAGCATGAAGGCCCTGGTTACCTTGTTGGGAAGCCATTGCTGAAATAAACAGCGACAAAGGTAAGTGACCTGTCAAAAGGGTACCTGTAATGCAATGATATGTATGATATGCATGCAATATTCTCAAGGGTCTCGTGGGGTAAACAAGAAAATTTGTCAGCATTTGAATCCGGTAGCTTGATTGAAGGAACTGCATATTATTGGGAGTCCTTCTTCAAGGGTCAAAGGCTCACCATATCCAGTGGGTCATAGCCCCTGACTCAAGTCCTCAACCTGGCTAGGAGAAAATAAATCCCCTTTGCCCCTTGCTGGGCATTCTGGTTCATCATGACCTGCATCACAAGCCCTTGAGATCCTTGAAATGGATTAGTCCTTATACAGGATGTATGCAATGGTATGATGTTATGCTACGCATGGGGTAACGTAGGTAAACCCTGTTATGAGTCCCAATTATGGACTGTAAACAAAACCTGCAAGAAACTCAGTAAACCCTGTTATGAGCCCCAATTAAAGACTATAAACAAAACCTGCAAGAAACTCAGTAAACCCTGTTGTGAGTCCCAATTAAGGACTATAAACAAAACCTGCAAGGAACTCAAGTGTCAGATAACAAGCATGCAAGTAGTCAAGTTGGAAGGCACACAAGTCACACAAGATAAGCCCTTAGAGTTTAGGCCAGCATGGGGTCTGGGTATTACCCTCTTGAAGTTGGTGGGCTCAACCTGTCCTATCAAAGTAACCGGGTTCTAAGGATCTCAATATCATTGGATTGCTTTCATTGTTCATCGTTTCGATTTAGCCACTGACTGGCGATCAAAATATCACAAGAAAACAACCCTCAACTGAGTGTAGTATCGAGTATCAACCGACTTCGGACTACACCAAAGTAGTTATCTCACTACCCTAAAGAGGCCAAGATGGTTCAACTAAGGTTCCTAAGGTCTGTTGATGCTTCACGACACCACGCGGAGGCCCCGTACTCTCCTTGACTGAACTCAAGGGTTACCGGTATACACCAAAGTGCCACATCAACGTAGCAGACTGTTTCAACCATGTCGGTATACCCCGCACAGTTTCCTCACAGCCTTGTTGCTACTTTCTAAGAAGGTATCCCCAGATCCGGGTTAGGATCTATAGAACTCCCAAGACAGTCCCACAATTTAAAGCAAACAAGTCAAAGCAATTGAAAACACAGTGATCTTAGTCCTAAGGTACACCTCACTTTAAAAGATTTTCCCCAGCAGAGTCGCCAGTTCTGTGATCGGTGGATCTGGAACTGACTGTTTTTAGCTGGTTTCGCGAAATGTCGCGGTAAGCAAGAGTCGCCACCGTCTTTTATTTTCTCCAATATGGAAAGGACAAAAGCACAGCAAAATTCCTTATGAGATTAGCTCTCGGTTCGGGAGGTAGATTTATAGAAAGGGAAGGTGTTAGCACCCTTTCTATCCATGGTTATCCATGGGCTCTTAGATACTTGCTCATTTGTGTTTTCAAAAATGTTTGTTTGCTTTTCAAGGTGAGTGGGTTTGAAAAAAAGTTTCTTTGAAGGTTTCAGTTCGACTCTTGTATCAGTCCTCAAGAGTGTTTGAAAAGTTGTTTTTGAAAGCTTTTTGCAATGTGTCGGTGTGAAAAGAATTTTTTCGATTTGTTTTGAATTAGAGCAAGTATCTACGAGTCATCTACCTACCCTAAGGAATTAGGCTGTGTTAATGTCCTTTAGATAGTACTATCCCACCATTGAGAGGTAGGTAGCACCACCATTGGAGGTGTTCGGGTCAATTCGAGGGTTAGGGACAGTGTGGTCACTGAGTAATAGTAAGATACCTTAGAAGCTACCCTTATGCCATTGATCTTTTTATTTCGAGGCAACCGTTTCGAGGCAATTTGTTTCGAGGCAACCGTTTTGAGGCAACTAGATCAATGGAACATAAGGACTCACTAAGACATCCTGTACTCGACGACCACGTTTCGAGGGGCAAGGCAACAGTGTGATCACCAGAGCAACAGTAGGATACCTTAGAAGCTACCCTTATGCCATGTTCATGGACATAAGGACTTACTAAGACGTCCTATACTCGATGACCACCTTTCGAGGGGCAAGGCAACAGTGAGGCGTACCCTAAGAGTGGTGTGTGAATTGTGTGTCATTTTCAGTTTATTATTTGTCTTGTCATGCATTGGTGATCTACGTTTTGATTTTATTTTTGGGCATTCATTCTTGCATGTGATTGTTAACAGTTTAAAGGTGCGGGAATTTAAAGTGCGGAAAAGATAAAAGTCCTACGCTATTACAAAGGCGCGGGTCTACATCGCCAAATAAAACCAAGACCCGATTTAAAATAAAGTGCAGAAAGTAAATGCCTAATTAACTATTACAGGGCTTTGGGGCAAATACATTACATTCATGAAAAAAGAAATAAAATAAACGCGCGAAAAGAAAATATAATCGAATGCGAGGGCGTTGGACCCTTTAAAGGAATTAAAATGAAATTATTAAATTAATTAAGTTAAATAAAGGAAATGACTTATTTTTGATGTTTTTGGATTTATGGAATTAAAGAAAATTGAATTGGAATTAAAAAATAAATAATTCTAGTTCTAATTGTTTTTTAATTTATTAAAGAAAATTGTCTAAGTTAAACCTAATTTAAACCTAATTGATTAATTACAAGTATTTACAAAATTAATTAATGGTTAAAAACAATTATAATAAGAAAATATAAATATTTATTTAAAAAGATAAAAATGTGCTAAAGACCTATTTTTTTATATTTTTTAGTTATTGAGAGAAAAACATTAAAGTTAGCAACCTAAAATTACAACTAAATTAATTATTGAATTTGTTTACAAAAAAAATGTTGATGAATTAAATTAAAATAAAACATATTTTTATTTTTTGTGATTTTCTGATTTTTTTGTCTTATGAAAATTGTTTTGATGAATAGAAATAATTAAGCATTAAAAAGAAATAAAAGAAATCAAATAGAAAATAAAAATCAAAATAATGCAAACCATAAGGGGTGGTAGATCCAATTTTGGAGGTGATTTGAGGAATTAAGCCCATTTGAATGAGGCCCCATTCTGACCTTTCAGACTTGCATGTGGAGCATTGACCAGTGCATAGGATGGAACTCACATGATAGCCTTTGGATTGACCTTTCCAGGCGCGTGGCAAGCAGAGGCGTTGGATGTATGGTGCATTGCTGGATGGTGTACTGCATGGGAACGGGTTAAACAAAATAATAGAAACAAATTGAGGGGACCTGGGATTCGAACCCAGGTCCCAGTGTTTACCAATGCAAGCCTTTACCAAGTGAGCCATTTGCGCGCTTTGTTCATAAAATGGAGAACAAACAATATAAAGCAAAATCAACAGTAATGTTATAAAAATAAAAAAAAGGCGCTGGATTTCAAACCAGCCACTCACGCCATGCCACGCTAGCCTTCGTCTCCAATTATGCCTGTAATAAAATGAAATAGCGGGGGTTTTAAACCCCCCCAGAGCACCGTCCACAGAAAATAGCGAATAGCTCATGGCGAAAAAGAAATAAAGCGTGATGGTCAAATTCCATTCATGGGAAGGTCCTGATTTTAATGGTAGGGGTCTTAGGGTCCAATTGTTCCAGATATGCAAAGCCCTAAAATTAGAGCTCTGAAACCCTAAGCAATGGCCATGGTGAATTCGCGTACAGGCTTTGAAAACTCAATTAAATCATGCTATCAACTTCAAAACATTCACATTAGTCCAAATCCATGATTAAAAATGACAAATACAACATGAATAATGAAATGCGAATATCAAAAATTTCAAAGAAAACCGGACTTGGTTATACCTGTTCTTTGCGTGTGAAGGTCTGAATTTGATTGCTATCACTTCCTTAGGATGTCAGCAACGTGTTTGGATGAGAATGAGGGTCTGAAACAAGCTCTAGAAGTGTTTTCAGTTTTGAAAATTTTTGGCAAAAATGTAAGTTTGCTTCTGAGCTTTTGGCGCAGCTTAGGTCTTCTCTGTCTTTGTGATCACTTGCATATGTGTTATGTAACATGTTTTGATAAGAGTTATGGCCTCATAATGCCTTGCCTTCATGTTCAAGATTTTGACATAACTCCATTAACAAACTTTCCTCTTTTGAGCCAATTTTGAATTCTTGCTCCATTTGGCCTTGAAACGAAATTGGGATGTTGCATAATGATGTTTCAAAGCTAGTTAAGACCAAATATCCCCCTTAATTAAACTTCTTGATTTTTATTTGATTTTAAAGGATTTAAAATGAATTAAATCCAATAAAATCAAATAAAAATGAAAAAATTAAATTTAAAATTTAAAATAAAAGGTGGGACACGTGGGAAGCATGGCCAAGCTGATTCAAGTGAAAAAAGTGGGCCCCTTTTGTCAAAAATGAAGTTTCAAGGATAAATGATTTTGGCCATTTCACAAAAATTTCCCAACTTCTCCAATGCATATCTTGCTCAATTTTCAAGCTTTGATCATGTTCTTGGACATTTTAGAAAGGTCTTGAAGTCCTCTAACCAATGTCTTTGGTCCCATGTCATTTTTATTTACCAATCTCAAGTTATGGTCTTTGACTTAAAGTCCCTTTTTGTTGACTTTTGAAAATGACCTATAATGTTGAAATTGATAACTTTTTGTGAGAGCATTTCTTGGGCTTGGAATGTGAAGATGAGTTGTAGGAAATGTCTTCCCCTTCAAGATGAGCATTGGATGGAATTTTTCTGATGAACCATGAAAAAGTTATGCCTTGGTCAAGTTACAGTTGACTTTTCAGCTGTCCAAAAATAGAAACTTTTGCATCTTGAGACTTTTTGAGCCAAACTTTGAGAATCATGATCAAGCATTGATCAAATGATGTTTGTGGCTTCAAAATAAGATGTTGACCAAATTTTTTGACTTTTGACTGCCAAATGACCATTTTGCCCCTACAGTTGACTGTTGAGCAATTAGGGTTTTTGACTGTGCAACTTGACCTTGTGAGCCTTGAAACTTGACATGTAGGTGCTTGACAATGTGTATGAGCATGGGAGACTTGATTGAGCTCTTGAAAACTTCAACTTCCTTGCAAGAACCAAAACCCTAGTTTGACTGGCTTAGGAGGATGGTTGACTGTGTAGCCTTTGAGTAGACTTGAGCCATTTGAGGTGATGCTTGGCAAAACTTTAAAGATTATGGGAGGGAAAATTTTGGGGTACAACAGCCTCTCTCAAACAAAAAATAGACATGCGCTACGACACCAAAGTCATACGACGAGAGTTCGAAATCAGCAGCCTTGTGTTGAAGAGAAATTGCAAAGAATCTCGCGAAGGCAAGCTCGTAGCAAATTGGGAAGGTCCTTATCGCGTCTACGCAAAAACGGGGACCGGGGCATACTACTTAGAAAATCTACAAGGGGAACAACTTGCTCGACCATGGAACATTGAGAAGCTAAAACAATATTATAGTTAAAACATTAAGCAACCGGTGAGCATCATCAACAAGACGAACTTATCCAGGCCCGACCACATGTGCATGCCTAGGTACAAGCATGTCACTCCAACTTAAATAAGGGGGCAAGACTCTACTCTTTTTGACGAGCAGATCCTTAGCCCGACATGGATAACTCGACTGAGCTTCATCATCATCGTACCACATTGGCAGAACGCCCAACTTGCGATGAGTAGTTCACGCTGCCGAGCTCGGGTCCTCAAAACGAGACCTGAGTTTCAGCCCACGCTCGACATTCACCCTGGCCGTTTGATCAGTTTCCTCACACTGGCGAACATACTAACTAACGAGCAAACCCCCACTAAAAACTCTTAGCCAATAAAAAACATCTCAAGTAGACGAGCATGCGATAAACATGCAAACATAGTCAAAAATTAAAACAACCGACCACATGGCCAGAAATTTAAAGAATGACTACCAGGGCCGCAATCAAACAAATTTTACAAAAAGGGAGGCCCTTGTCCCCTCATCCAATGGAATAACTTTGTGGCCACAAGGACCACAGCTGTTCGAGAATTACATAAACGAGCAAAAGGCCAGAAAAACAAATTACAATATTACGACACGTAGGCTGGAGCATAATAAAACACAATTATCAATCATCTATTGAAGACACCTCCTCGGGAACGGGCGACAACTGAGACGTCTCTCTCAACAAGATCCTTGAGGTACTCAGGAACCAAAATCTTTCTGGTGGCCACATAGTAGTGGATCCCCATCCCTGAAATATTGAGCTTGAAACCGAGATTCAAGACTTGGATCTGTTTCACTGCATTTTCAAAGCTCGCCTCCGAAGCGGCCTGGATGTCATCCATCACAAGTTGGAGTCGACCGACCAGCTCGACCCGAGTCTTTAGAAGCTTTTCCTCTTCAAGCTCATCCTCTACGGGTGTAACTTTAGTAGTTAAGGTCGCTACCTTCTCCTCCAAGGCATTCTTCTCGAGCTGCCACGATTTGTGCTCCTCGGACAATTTCTGAAGGTTCTCCTCGGCTAGCTTCAGTGTGTCCCTTCTCGACCTTGGTCAGTTTGGTCCATAAATTTTTCAGCTCGACCTTCTTTCTGAGGATCCAGACGAACCATTCCTCTTGGTCTCCCTCCCCATCCATATATGAACTTACCTCGGTGAAAACATCAGTTGGATGCTCGAAAAAATAGGATACATGCTTCCTTGGATCCGTCGCGGCTCAAGTCCTCGTATCATCGTCATTCTCGCGAACTAACAAGCCCCCTGGTCAGTGGGAACCATTTTGGTATCCTCCTCCATGACATATCGATCAACATCATTCGACTCAGGCTCAGATACCCCTGAGGAGCTCCACTCGCTAGGGGTCTTGTTAGAAGAACTCTAGGAAGATCCGACGGGCTCGGCCAGGAGGTCGTCTCCAACGTTAACAACCATAGTACCTTAAAAGCAGATGATAGAGGTGAGTTCAAAATCAATGTCAAAACCACTCTTCCACCACTAATCAAGTGAAAGTGCGCTAAGAAACGAGGACCATATCCCCAACCAGAGCCCTCATTTAGGCGTCTAGCAGACAATCATTCCCCCTCGACAAAACAAGCTGATATTAACAAGAACGCTCGAAGTCACCGACATGAATCATCTACGATTCATCATAAACTCTGCTACTACTCCAAGCTCGTCCAGGAATAACCTATGGCGGCTCCGATGGTTCCAACCTATAGAACCACCATCTGCCACCAACACTCTCCCAAGAACTTCCTAACAAACAATGCCCTAAACCTATCCACATGCATTTCTAAGAGGAAATCTTTGAAATACAACAAAGGCTAAATCATCCAAATACAAGAAAAATCTGAAATCTTACTAGTTGAAGAAGGAAGGAAGACATAAGAAATGATGAGGTGCGGCAGAAATCAGTAAGAAACTTCGTAGGTCGACAACTGAGCAGCAACAAGCAAGAGAATATAAGAACAAAAAATTCAAAGTGTGTTGCTTCTCTCTTACTTATAGTTGACCTCGTCCATGCGTAAGCTGGCACACGCCTGGGGAGTCCTAAGGTCGTCATCATTACACCCTAGTCCCTAGGCCTGCCATAATTGCAATGTTGTGATAACATGCATCCCAAGACACGCATGACACGCTACCTCTTCAACTCTCAAAGTCCAACCACTCAACTATTCATCTCCTCGCGAATCGAACACAACGAGCGCCACACACATTCCTCGTAAAGAGCACCCCCATTTTGCGAGCAGGTGTTAAAGTCATCACTCCTCTTTCCGAAAGCAATGACTTAGGGGGCTACTGTTATGGACTTGCTTAATGGCTAGAGTGGGCCTATTCTATGCTCCACCTTCAGCATGGCCCATTCGACCATGGCCCGAAATCCCCTGCCCTCCGTCGGGCACCACCGATCGATGGCTCTCCTAGGCCAGCGAGACCAATAATGTTCAACATACACTTCTCCGTCTACCCGACATCAAGTCAACCAGATAATCAGGAGCTGACCAGACCGCTTCCCGTAATCTACCCCGTCCTCGGAACTAACGGATAGTTGTGAGCACATCTTTCTAGTTTGACCAAGTCATGGCAGTTCCTATATTCATGGACCCAGATATATAGGCCTAAAAACAGGAACCAATGGTTACATGTTGAGGGAACTATATAAACCCTCACACTTGTGAGGACCAAGTATTCATTATTCATCTCTGAAACCCTAATATTCTCCTTGTATCTCTTGGCTCCCACACTTACTTGATTGTTGGAGTGCCTTGTAGGTACAACCCCTCCTTCTCGTCGACCTTTCCAGCCCGTCAAAGATCATCCTCTGGACAACTTACAGGTTCTAATCAATCGGTAAGATCAGTACCTATATTCACCTCGTAGGCCTTACCCAAACCAACTCCTAAGTGTTTAACCATTAGATATAGTGCATCGACTTTCTAAATTTTATTGTGATCCAACAATATGCTTGTGATTGGAAGATACATGATGCACGATACATCATCCAAAGTAATACTCATCTCACAAATTGAAAGATGAAATGATGACGTCTCTGAGTGTCATCTCTGAACAAAGGCAGAGAAAAGATTATGGCCAATGCAACCAAACTATACCTAGAAACATCTTTTAGTCCATGTGTTTCTAATACATCTTGGACCATGGTTCGTCCAGATGTTTCAATTGTGATATCTTTCTACCATGGTTAATATACTTTAGTGTCTCTCGATATTGCCAAAATTAATACATCAACATCTAATGATTAACTTTAATGTAATTATCATAAATCAGGTGTTTAAAAGTACAATTAGATATTTGTTTTACCTCTCTATCACACATGTGAGAAGCAACATTATATGCATATAGTGGAAGTACTGACATGTCCTCTAGGCCTCTAGGATATCCCTCAGGTGCGGTATGAGCAAGTCCAACAGAAGCATGTGCAGAAGGACATGTGCAATAGGAGCAGGTGTAGGCAGGTGCATCAACATGAAACTGAGATTTATGACCATGGGAAGATGATTCATCAATAGTATCATATGATTGTCCAAATTCAAGAGAATATTTAGCTTTCTTTCACTGTATTGAAACATGTTTAGATAATTATACATGCATATATATTGGTTGTTCGTCAACCATTTTTCTATAATTACAATTAGCCTACATCAATAAAATCCAACACAACATATATAATGTTTAAGCTCAAGATATGTTATATAATGGGCATTTATAGTGTCTAGATAACACTATTGGATAGGGCCTCCGAATAACACTATATGGGCGGGTTCCACACTAGTGGCAGAAGAATATCACCTGAAACCATAAAATCTATTAAAATTATAAAATCAAACAAGAAAGAAATAGATGGAATATCAAGAAAGAAATACTTGAGATATCAAGCAAGAAATAGTTAGGATATCAAAAATGAGTTTATCATCCTATATGAGGATTGTTATACCCCAATTTTTGTCCATAAGATCATCTATCATCCCATATCATTACAACGCATCGAGACCACACATGTGGACTGATTATCTCTTTTACTCTCTCGTATCTTTAAGTTTTCTCTCGAGGGATCACCAAGCATCATAATTGTGTATCTTGTATATATGTATTTTATATTTCACTGACTTCTAACCAAAATCCAAAAATATGTCTTATTTTTTATATTCCTTTTAGAAGACATGGTTTCCGATCGAGAAATTCAGGTGATGGTTCTCCGATTAGGATTGTGGTTTGTTCATGCCAAAGACTGGTTCTCAAAAGCTTTTTTTTTCAAAGTGGTGATCTATAATCTTAGGTCATGTTATCCTCAAGCTTCGTTCAACACGGTTAAGGCGAGTTTGGTTGCTTAATTCTCAATACTCTTCGAGATAGGTTCATGTGTTTATTTCTATTCCTTCTCTATTCATGTGTGATTAAGAGTGCTTTGGGTTTGTGGAGAACGATCAAGTTCGCCAGTTGATTCGAAGTTGTTGGACCAAAAGTCAACATTTGCAAGTTTGAGTTCAAACAATCATAACTTCTTTATTATTCAGTACTTTTGAATGATTCTTCGAGCATATGAATCTACTTGACATCATCTTCAACTTCTCTTTACAAGTCGAGATTTGATTATGTACAAAAGGCAATAAAAAATTTGAGTATATTAGAAGTCGTTTTGTGACCTTGACCTATTTTTAAGTGGCTTTTGTCCAACTTTCGAGGATCATAACTCTTTTAATTTTCATCATTTCGGTATGATTATTTTTACAACATATCATAAATGGTGTTGTCTACAAATTTTCTTTAGGGTCGAAGTCAAATTGTGCTTAAAGGGTTATGGAATTTATTGCAACTCTATAGGTCATTTTCCTTTACTTAGGAGTTTTTAATCATTTGAATTACAATAATCTATTCAAAGATTGTTCTTGTAGTCACCAAGTCAAAGTCAAGAGCCATGATACAAAGTTTTGAATTTAAGAATCCAATAATTGTTTGTTTCTTATAATACAAATCATTTGTGTTAGAGCATTAACAATTATTGAATTAAGCTTGAATTTTGGTCAAAGTTCTTAAGACTTTTGGTGTTGATTTTTGTTCATCAAGTTTCCATTCATAAAAGAAGATCTAGGTGGTTTACTAGGAGTATATTTAAAAGTTAAATAATCATTCAAGAAGTTCAAGGTATGCTTGATTTGGAAGATGAAAGGGAGAATTTTTTTTCAACATCCTTCTCAAAGACAACTCATGCAAGTGTAAAGTTGGAACTAATGAAAGTTGGAATGAGATTCATGACAATCAAGAGTTTACAATGAGGACAAAAATACTTTTCAATCTCCAAACTTCATCATGTTACAAGAACATGTCGAGAGTTTTAAATACCTACACCATTATTATCATCGCTATAAGATCCCAAGGGTTTGAAAGTGTGAATTTTTAATTCAAATTCAAATAGGACAAGTTATTCAAGATATTCAAGTCCTAAGCCTAAAACTTCAAGTTTCATATTACAAGCAATTTGGCACCATAGCCTTTTAAGTATACATTCTTGCAAGCTTTACGATATTGGTTTCAAATTCACCATTGTTCTTCAAGGTCTCATCCTTTATGCCAAGCCAAGATCATTCAACAACACATGAAAACAAGAAAAATAGAAAGGATGAAGTTAGCAATATCATAAAGCCAAGACAAAGTCCAACAAATTTCAATGAATTCATTCCAATTGTTTCCCAAAGTGTTCATCATATTTCAACCCAAGTTCTCATCAAACTCATTCTATTTTCCAACAAAATAAGTCATAACCATTTCAAGCTCAATTTTTTCAACAAACACAATATTCATTCCATCCCAAAAATTACAACAAGTTCAAGCATATTCAGTTTTCACCAAAGGCCCAAATTTAATAAAGAAATTCACAGCAAAGATGATGCAAAAAAAGAGAGGGCATTTTCTGGACCTAAGTAGTGATTCCCATATGGGCTGTAAAAGGGAGAAATTGAGCTTTTCTCATGTTAACAACATTCAACCCAACTCAAATATCTCAAAACTATTTTTGTTCACCCAATCCCTGAGCTTATCACTATAAAAGCGTTGAATGAGACTGACAGAAGAGATTCATTCACTAAAAAATATACAAACTCATAGCAATTAGAGAAGAAAAAATCACAACACACCTGGCTGAATTTTCAAACTTGCCGGAAAACCCTTTTCTTCTCACCGGAAATCTCTCGGCCTTCATCGCCTAGGACTCCTCCGACCGCAGCTCCTACACTCCCAACCTTGCCGGAAATCCAATATGCATCGCCGGAATCCGAGCACTTCCCGTCGCCAGAAAATCAACACCTCCGCGGTTCTCCATCCTTTCTCTCCTATAAGGTTGATAATCCCTTTCTGAACCCGGATCCACCGTTAAATCTCCATTTCTATTGCTTTTAAGTTGTTTGAAACTTGAAAAATCAGAAACTTCATTCTTATATCTTACGCTTCTATTTGATTTTCTGAAAATTTTGTGTTGAGATTCGAAATGAGAAGAAGAATCTGAACCTTTTGATATAAAAAAACTATGGATATGAACTTTCGCGCGGCGTCGCCGCCGCGAGGCTCATTGGCTGGTCGCCGCGAGCTCACTCTCTAGCCGTCTCTCATTTCCATTTTCTTTCTTTTTTCTTTTCTATTTTTGTTTTTGTTTTAAGAAATAAGTGATAAGATGATGATGTATGGAAGAGAGAGAGACTTCAAGAAAAAAAGGAAGATTTGTTTTGACAAGTAATAATTTATTGGTTTTTCTGAAAAGTTTTTGTGATAATTTTTTTTCAAATTGGTTTTCCCTCTCTCCCTCTCAATATCTGCGTCGATTAAGAGTGGAGGACAAGTGTCACTTGTCCTCACCTAAAAGGATGATCAAAAAAATGATTCTCTACACGCACAGTTTCTGCTGCTATCGTGTACCTGTATTCTAGGTCACTAGATCTGCATACTTTTGTCGACTAGATATGATAGTACACAATTATTCTATTTTAATTTATTTTCTTTTAATCCATTTTTATTTCAAAAATTCTAAAATTCAATTTTCGTCTAAAATTGTGAAAAAATTCACAAAAAATTATTTTCTTTATTTTTGACTTTCTGGAATTTTTTCTGAGATTTTATTGTGATTTTTACTATTTTAAATCATTTTCACTTATTTGAGTGATTTTAATTAGTTTAAAAATACTTTTCTGTTTTAAAAAATTATCAAAGAAATTGTAAAAATATTTGAGATCACTTCTAACTTTTCTATGGTCTCTTTTAATTTTTTTGATATTTTGAATATAGTTTGTTATTTTGTCTTTTATTTTCATTTTAAAAACAATTTAAAAATCGTTTTCTCATTATTTTGCTTATTAAATACAATTTTATTTTTGTATATATTCTGGGTGATCTTGGACCATGTGAATTTTAATCATAAGCTTCATTAACATCATTGAATCTTGGGTATTGAGTTAAACTCCACCAAAATTGACGAATAATTTTATTGATAGCTTGATTAATTCTTTGGTTCAAATGTGAGATTTAATTCTTATATATCTCTTCATCCCCTTTCTTCTTTTTGATCAATTTGGATAAGGCATTTGAACTTTAAGTTCATCTAAGCTTATGGATAGTTGATGAACTTTCAACATTTTTAAACCACCTCTAGGTGATCCTTCGATCACTCAAGGTACTTGGCATTGGTGAAAGTTTGTCATAAGGTATCTTCCATGACCTAGGTCTTGACCACCTCTTGCTTTACTTGTGCTACATGTTTTAAGAGTATGGTTTGTACCATATCTCTAACATGTATGGTACATAGATTATTATTGATCGGTCTCGTATATTATCGACTTCTACATAAGTCCATATATGATTGCTTAATATAGCGACAAATTTGTCCTGAATCGGAAAATGATCATTTGTGAGCCAAAATATATGTTTGAAAGCCCAAGGATGGTTGATTTTTTATCTTTGGGTCCATAATATGAAGCTTATTGTTAGGAGGCTTTGATTTTATTAGTCCTCTAATAAGTCTTCATTGTCTTCTGGTCCAAGGTTATCACTCAATCATTATTGATCCTACTTTGTAACTATTAACTCATTAACCATTAACCACTAACTTTACTTTATGTATTTACTTTATGATTTTATTTTATGCCTTTATTTTTATGTACTTTTATCTTTAGCATTTACATTTCATGTCATTTTTCTTTGCTCACTTGAGCATTTATTTCTTTATGTAATTTTATTTGTGCTCATTTGAGCTTTCTTTTTCTTTTGAAGATACTTAATAATCCAACTTGAGCATTAAAATACTCAATTCTTTGCAGACTATTGGTTACTATCATTGGCATATTGGAGTTTATGACCTCTATGACTTTGATACATGGAGACTTTGGTGCCTTGTTATTTTGTCTGAAGTCCTTGGAGTTTACTCCAAGGCATTCGGTTGAATTTTCTCTATGTGCAGGTTATTCTTATTTCTATGTTTTATCTGTGATTGGGAAATCCTATATATACAACCGTTACTCTGCCCTTTTTTTTGAAGACTTTATCTGATTCTTATTTCTTATATGAGGCGCAAGTTCTTCTGAGGCTTATTTCACATGAGGTTTGGTTTTATTATGCTTGCTCAGTTTTTAATTCAATGGATGAGAATTCTACATTGACTTTTTTTATCAAGTGTTGGCTAGACAGTCCCTTACCTTAGCTTTTACTTTGTGTACATAGGATAATCCCTTAATTTCCTCCTATCTTCTTTAATTTTCAAATCTTCTCCCTCCTTTTCAAAACTCTTCTTGTTTTTCAAACCCGAACCGCTTTATTAATAAACTTGGACTTAGGTCCATGCATTTTCAAAATCTTTTCTTAATCAAACCTTTAATCAATTTAATCATACTTTGACATCTTTTTCAAGACTAAAAGTCATTAACCTCATTCAAACCATTTTGCCACTTTGGCTTTTTTATTTTAAAACTCTTTCTCAAAAGATTAGACTCTTGTTGATTCTTGTAGTGATGCAAGCTACTATACTTCTACAATATATAGTGAAGCGAGCCATTTTCCACTTGGGTGTTGAGTGTTGTCTTATTGATTTTAAATCCAAGCCATGTCCTCCACTTTGAGATGATACAAATACTCCTTTCTCATAATTATGGATAGTAAGTATGCTTTCCACTCGGATATGACGAGATGTCTCTTCTCTTAAAATTAACCAACACATATAATCATTTCAAAAAATTTGAGGTGAACTACGAGTACCCTAATCCTCTATTGCACGAAGGGGGTACGTAGGCACAAAAAGTCCACAATTGCGGCAGGTGCATAAATTGTAAAAAAACACTTCTTTTCTCATCCCCTTCATCCATTTTGTATATACCTTTTTATAGCCAAAATACACATATTTTCAAAGAGGTTCATGTGGAGTACCGTAGATGTTTAGGGTGCTAATACCTTCCCTTTGCATAAACAACCCCCTTACCTCGATCTTTATTTTACTTTGGATTTGTTTGCTCTTTTCCCATTCCTTTGGATAAAATAAAAGTGCGGTGGCGACTGCATTGATATTTTATGAGTTAAGTCAATCCAATGGCTTAGTCTCGATATTTCTGCTGCTACAGAAAATTAGCAAATTCACTGGGGAACTAATCTCTAAGTGGTTGTGTCTATCTTTGTTTATTTGTGTATGTGCTTTATTTGTGGTATATTTGTATATATGATGTACTGTGCTGGATTATCTAGTTTTTCATGTTGGGTGGGTGTTACTTTTAGGTAAAAGGCCCAGTATCCAGGCTATGAGTTGTAAACCACTAGGAACACATAGGACTATAGTGGAGACATGGAGGCTACTGGACAAGGTCCTACTAGTGCAATCATGTGTGCCACGCTCAGCCGAGGTTTAAATCAAGTATTATTGGCATACACGTCTATTGTTGCGATGGTAGTACTTTCACGCGAACAGTTGACTCTGTTTCCCTTTGACCTTACCCTAACCCAGACTTCACCTGTGAGTGGGGAGGGGGTGATCTTATAGGTACTGTTGGTGACTATTTGGTTCTTTGGTATATGTTCCGGACTTTTGATCATGTGACATCCGGTTATTCAATAGTTTAGCAACTATCCAGTGTTGTTGGAGCTTTGACCCCACATGTTTACATACATAGCATGTTAATGTCATTTTAGCATACACGTTCCTTCATTTCCAAGTATCATTTCTTTGGTTCCAATTGTTAAAACGTCAAAAAATGAACATTGCTAATAAAGACACTATGGCTTAATAATAGGAATTAAAATGTATAGGTTCTTGGAAATATGGGAACATGGCTTTTGTATTGCATAGCATGCATTATTTTGCATTTAACTTTGCATTTCATAAGTTTTCTGGGAGTGTTACTCAAATCCTTTGATCTCTAGAAGCAAGATGTCTCATTAATAGAACACTCGAGCCAATTCTAGAAAGAAGATGGAAAACCTTGAAATCGTAAGTTACGCGAGAAAGTGACTGCTCTAAGGACCGGTATGGACAACCTTACCGCTTTGGTGGAATCGTTGGTGGATGCTCATAATCAGCCACCACCTCTTCCTCATGCTACTCAACCACAACAGACAACATGCATTTTTGAAGTTCTGTCAGTTCTCGTCTCTGTTATCCTAGTTACCGCTGCTGCTCAATATTGTATGCCTCCTGGTTATCCATGGGGAATTCCTGAAGGTTAGATGCTAGAAGGACACAACCCTACCGCTCAAATAGCTCTACTTGTTCAACCTATTTTTGTCTCTGCATCATCTCCTATGGTGCATGTTGTCCCCATTACTAATGATGAGGTTTGTCATGCTACTCCTCCACCATGTGAAAGCTTGGACTTTTATGATAGGATGGAAGACTTTCATGATCAGTTTAATGAAATGCAAAAGGAAATGAAGGATCTCAGAGGGAAAGAGTTATTCAGACAGAATATTAGTGATCTCTGCTTGGCTCCTAATGTGAAAGTACCTACAAAGTTTAAAGTGGCAGAATTTGAGAAGTATAAGGGAAACTCTGGTCTCCATGATCATCTGGTAATATATATCAAGAGAATGTCCTCTCATACCAATGATCAACGCCTACTTATCCATTTATTCCAAGATAGTCTGGCTGGCGCTGCCTTGAAATGGTACATGAGTTTGGAAAATAGAAACATCCATATGTTCAATGACTTGGTGAAGCTTTTGTGAAGTAGTATAAGTATAACATGGATATGGATCCCAACTATGATCAACTCAGGGCCATAACTCAGAAGGATAAGGAGTCGTTTAAAAAGTATGCACAAAGATGGCATGAAGTAGCCGCCTAAGTTATCCCTCCAATGGAAGATAAAGAAATGACTAAGATCTTCTTGAAAACTCTCAGTTCCTTCTACTATGAAAAGATGGTTGCAAGTGCTCCCACTGATTTCACTGAAATGGTAAGAATGGGAGTCCGTTTAGAGGAAGTTGTCCATGAAGGGCGTTTATCCAACGATGGGGATTCGTGAAAAGGTGTTAAGAAGTATGGTGATAATTCTGCCAAGAAGAAAAAGCAAGACACCTACGCTATATCTCATGGTAGGAAAATGAGATCTCATAATAGAAATCTACAAGTTGCTTCTATGATCCCAATGGTTAACCCACCTCTTGCAGTTCCTGCTCTTCAACCATAATAGCAGCATCATCAACCACTGAATCATCAAGGTCATCAGTAAAGGGAACATCATTTTGATCTAATTCCAATGTCATACATAGAGTTATATCCTTTTTTGTTGTAGAAGATTTTGGTTCAAACTCGAGCTCGACCAACCGTTCCTAAAAAACTGCAAAGGGAATGTAAGGCTGATGCTTTATGTGCTTTTCATCAGAATGCTCCTGGGAACTATTTGGAAGATTGCTTTGCCTTGAAGGTAGAAGTTCATAGGTTGGTCAAAAGTGGTATCTTGTCATTTAAGACAATCCTTTGGCGAAGCATGCTTGAATCTCTGTTGACGGTAGTCTTGTAGTTTGAAAGATGTTTCCTACAACACAAGACCAGATGGAGAGTATTCTCATATTTTTAGCATTTTACTGGTTTTTCATTTGTAATTTCTCTTGTTTATCATTGCAATTTTTGCATGTAAGAATTTCTTTGCATTTGAATGATTATCTTAATACAATGAATATGTTTGTCTTGAAGAAATCCATTTGTTTCACTCGTATTTATTTTCAATTTTAAATTTCTATTTTTGCATTATGATACTAACTTGTTTCCCGTTCTCTTGCCTAGGCAAAAATTAGATGGAGGATAATGAAAGTGAAAAGCACAAATTTTCTGGTTGTATGCTTTTGAATAAAAACATGCTGACGATGTACATGCATTGTTTCAAATTCCCAAACACCGGAGATATAAGGAAGATAACCCCTCGTTAACCCTTTTGAGCCTTGAAGTAGGAGTTTCTTTTCTATATGAAAAAACTCTCATTTTTAACCTAGGGCAGGGTAGTCTTCAGTTAATTTGACGGAATGTCCAAATTTCAAAGGGAATACGCTTCTGAATATCAACCACAATGGTTATCCTTCACAAATAATGAGGCCGGAAGAGGTGAAACCACAATGGTTATCCCTCATCCATCAAAGAATAAGGTAGTCACCCTCTTAACAAATCAAAATAAGTTAATGTCACACAGTTTGTTCAAATGAAAAAAGAAATAAAAATAAAAGCCCACTAAGTCAAGTAACTTAGGCAAAAATTAGGTCATCCCGCTGGACTATCAACTCAAAAGAATAAGTCCATGAAAAAGTTAGGGAAAATAAAAAGAAAATAAAAAAATACTATAAATAAAGGACTACAAAGCAAAAGTCCTCAGCATAGAACAAATCCTTGTGACTGCAAACACGAATACAAAGAGGGTGACTGCTACTCCGAAAACCTCATTGGTTTCTTAACCATTACAAGATCCTTTCTAAGAATTGAACCCTCGTGTTGAATTAACTGAATATAGAACTGGATAAAATCACAAATAATGGGTGGGAATAAATAAACTTTGAGCCTTAAAATCTTTTTCTGAAAACCGTGAACCAGACCACGTTACAACCCTCAAAATTCCTAATTAAAGTAGGGTTTATTTTGAAAGCATATTTCAAGAGATAGTGTTTCCTGACTCCTATAAGTTTTGCTAAATGGTTGTGTTGGTATCATAGGCTTTTGTTATCTTTCATACAAAAAATTAATGTCACATCATGGCTAGTGATTCGTTCACAAGGTTTGGCGACATCTTTTAAAAAAAACTTCAAGTCTTACATAATTATTGCATTAGAATTTTCATTCTCAGAATAAATATTTATTTCTTGTAAAACTTGTAAAACAATTACTTGATGTCAAGGAAGTTTACGTTTGGGTATCAACAAAGGGCATGTTACCAAAAATAAGTTGTCGAGTAAAGAGTATGCCGCATTCAGCCAATCTAGGGTAGTTACGTCTAGATTTGACGAATCTCTAGAAACTCCTTGATCAAGCAAGTTATCTTTGACGCATACAATCTAGTGCAAGTTGTGAAGGTTATATTGATCATCACAATAAAATTGGGGCACCAAAGTTGTTTCCAAGGGAATTTCTATATTTTGTCAATATAGTTACTATGTTTTCCCCCAAGCTAAGAATCTTCCTCAAGCAGAGTTGTTCTTGTGATTTGTCTCGCAGATGTGTGCATGGTTTCCCCTACGGTTATTAATTGTGTAGTGGGTTTCCACCAAGTTATTATGTGGTGTTGGGTTTATATGTATTGATACCTCTTTCCCATATTCCCCAGTTAAGTCTTAATTCAAATTTCTCTATCTGAGTGTGATTCCTTTTCCCTATCAGTGTTGTGATCAAATAGAGATTGTAAAGTTGTGTAACATTTGCTTGGTTGATGGATTCTGTTTCCCTTTGCATTGAGAATTAATGTAGAATCTCTTGCAGAGTATTACTCTCTCCAGTTATGACATTGTTGTTGTTGTGTGCTCCCCAAGTAGCCAGACAAGGGCAGTATATCTTCTAAGAAGTGTTGAGACAATTGTCAGCTTTTGGGTTTTCTCTCGCCATGTGTTGAGTTTGATTTAAAAATCCCCATAAGCTGACTTATTATTGTTATGTTAACTTCCTAACTTCCTCACATGAACCGAGAATGATGTTTCCCTCTAAGGTTGTTATCCCCGTGAATTTTCTTTGATCTTCTCCGGAGAAGTTTACGCAACCATTGTTTTTGACATTGAAGAATATTTGTGATCTCCCCTCAATGGATGTGATATCATCTTCCCTAGTGAATCTTGTTTGTCATCTCCCAGTGAAACCTAGAGGAGTTTGTTATATCCTTGAAGCTTTATGGTTCATTTCTATTGGATTGTGCTTGATTATTTTCAAACCACGTTTCTTTCCCAAATAAGTCAATCCTGGAAGTAGGACGTTGTTTCCTTAGTTGGTTGCTTACTCTCTTATGGAATTTCCATCTTGGGTACAATTTTAGCCGAGTGCTGTCTTTACCCAAGCTTGTTTTGTCTGGTAATCCCCAGTTTTGTGCATATGTTTTGTCAGCATATACACAACATACATTCATACATTCATTCATACATACATGTATAGCTGAATTAATATTCATTGCTCATTGCATTTTTTTGATGATTATGTTAATATCTTATCCTCGTTGCAGAGTTGTGTTACCCTCTCTCCAATAGAGTGTCAACCTTAAGTAGAAAGTGTATATCCTTTCAATTTCCTCATTGTGTTATCCATCATGGGAGAATTTTGGTTTAACCTTCCTACCCAACTCATTACTTGGATGGGAAATTAATCCCCATTTAAATTTATTCCTCATTGGGTGGTGTCTTGTTTGACTATTTCACTATGTTTTACCTTTGGTTTGAATTTTGGTCCCTGGCAGCAATGTTATTCTGATCGCTCTAAGCAGTGAGCCCTAGATTAAGAATGTGCATTTATTTTGCACGTGAGGACTTTACCTCCTCAACAGGTGTTGTACCCCAAAATTCGCCCTCTTCATTTTTAGACCTAATTAGCTTATATTTCATTACCATATGCATATATGCATGCCATTGAATTTATACTCATGGAATCAAGGTATCTCTCTACAAGAAAGAGTTACGAAAATTGACTATTCCGTTAAGCAGCACTGTGAAGTTGAACTCAGGGTTTTCCGCATTTTAATGCGATTCGTATGTTTTATAGGCTATTCAATCAACAAACAAGCAGGTCATCATCGTATGAAGCTCTTGTGTGTGTCAACACACTCTGAGTTGTTCATCAAGTTGGGCGTTTCAATTGATTTGAGACAGTGCAAACAAAAGTTCAGTATGATGCATTTCAAGCTCAGAAATTCACAACTCGAGTTCAAAAAATGGTTTGGGAATGATTCTCCAGTCATTAGAACCATCTTGAAGTCTTCTTAAATTCATATGTTCATGTTAACGACTAATTTTGTGAGGAAGATTTTCTAAAGCGCAAAATACTTGAATTGCGGTATACAGTGGATTTACCATTTCTCTAGTTTTCAGATGCTTAAATATTCATAACTTTTGACTGGCACATTATGCTTGAGTTCCTCTTGGAGCATTTTAATTTTCTTGTTATTTTCTCCAACTTTCATGTTCGGCTTGAAAGTTAATTCTTTGAGGAGGATCTTCGAATGCGCGAGTACTTTGAAGCTAAATGGTGCAAAAATAGTGAAAATACTGTGATGAACCGTTATTTTGTAGATGTTCAAAAATTCATAACTTTTGCCTAGATCGATTTTTTGAGCCGTTCTTTGAGCGAAAAATCCGTCTTGATTTTATCTTTGATTTGTATGTTCGGGCCGAGAGCTGATTCCTTAAGGAAAGTCTCCACAATTATGGATTACCAGAGAAATAATTGTGTTGAACAGGATTTCTGTTACACCATGCGTTAATGTTGTAAAATTCATATCTTCTTTGATTTTTATCGTATCGTGACAGTTCTTTCAACATAATTTCACAAATTTTGTCAGCTTCGAATTTGCTTCAAACCCGAGTTCAGATTTTAATCAAAGGATTGTCGTTCGTGGCATTCTTTCCATACTGAACATGAAAAAAAGCTGAAAATGAAATAAGTTTGTCTGAGACAGTGCCGATGCATCTTAAGAAATTCATAACTTTCTCATCATTTATCTGATTGAGCCTGTTCTTTCAGCATCGCGTCACAAATTTTGTAAGCTTCAATTTTTATTTTGAACTCGAGTCAAGATTTTGCACTAGTGATGACGTGGCATTTCATTCTCATGTTGTGCGTTAAATTTTCTGACACTGACAAAACAAGGCCCAACCCAAATTCAAATCCAAGGCCCAATTAGAGAGTGTATATATTCAAAAAAATCATATTTTCTTTCATAACTTCACTCACTTCCAAAAACACTTCTTAATTTTCTCTCTATTCTCTCAAAGATCAAACACAATTTTTCTTCAATTTCTCTCAAGAACAACAACTTCATCATATCTTCAACAACTTCAAAAATCAAAAATCACAAAACTCTAGTTTCTTTCTCTCTTCCTCAGATCAGATCCGCTAGCAACCTCCGTGTCGCCTCATCGGACCACCGCCCTCCTTGTCGGTAGCCGTTATTTCCACGCGCCAATCTCCCTCCTTCTGCCGTTTTCGCACGAGGTATCCACTCCTCTGATTCATTTTCTGATCAACATTTTGCTCTCCGACCTACTCTCTGGTAAGTGATTCTCACGATCTCTTGAATTTAAGTGATTATTACATAATTGATTAGGTGAATTGAGACTAAATTGGAGTTGAATTTATGCTTAACTGGATTAATTCTTAAATTTTGAATTCAATTATGTTGAGAATATATTGAGTTGAATTTCATAAAGGTTATGTGTTGGATAAAATGCTTGAATCATGTTTTGATTGAATTTTGAGCATAATTTCATGATTTGAGTTGTTGTGTGAATTCAATTCTTGAATTGTTGAACATATTTGAAACTTGGAGTTGTTGAATTGAAAAGAATGTTGAAGAAAGGCATAGGTTGAGAAATTACATAATTGATGTGAATTTTGTTTTCAATTCGATAAAAATTGTTCAAATCTTGAATGTCGAATTTGGAGTCTGCATGATAGTCTCTTCATCTCTTATCCACTTCTGTAATTTTCAAAACTTCTCCTATTTTCAAAAATTCTTTCTTCAAACTCCAAACATTTTCTTAATAAACCTTGACCTTGTCAACTGACCCCAAAAATCTATTTTCTTAATAAATGCTAAAACACTTAAGCATATTCAAACTCTTTTCAAAACTTCGAAAAAAGACAAACCTCATCAAATTTCTTTATGTGCCTTTGTGCACTTTTATTTTAACCTTTTTTAAAAGATTGGATATTAGTATATTCTAGTAGTGATGCAAACCACTATACTTATATAATATGTTGTGAAGTAATTGACATTTTCCACTTGAATGTTGAGATATGCTTGTGAGAAAGTACAAGTAAAAGTTCTCCATATCAAGATGATGCAAATGCTCAATTTCTCGTACTTGTGGGTAGTAAGACGTGTTTTCCACTAGAATGCAATGAAATATGTTGTACCCCAAAAATTTCCCTTCCATTTTTCAAGACAAATTAATTCATGATACCACCTCATGCTCCTAGGATTCTCAATTGCTCAAGACTACTCAAAGATTGATCAGACAAACCCTCATCCTAAGCAATTGACCTACAACTAGGGGTTCACTTTTCTCAAGGAAAATTGGACTTATAATGTCTCAAGTGGATTTCATGGTTTCTCATATGCATAAAGTATCCTCATGCCAAATTTCAAGCCTTGCAGCATAAGTTTGCTCAGTCAATTGGCCAGATGATTAAAAATCAATTGTATTGGACAAAAAGTCAACTTTGACCAATTTACAGTCAAACTTTAAGTTTTTTGGTCAACATAAATATTTTAAAGTCACATTCATTATTTGATCAAAGGTTGATCACGATTCATCAATAAAACTCAAGGTTCATCAAGAAAACTCAAGATTCATCAAAAGTTAAAAGTTACTAAATTAGGGTTTTCTTTAGGAGAAGTCAACTGAACTTTGATCAAGCATAACTTTCACATATTTCATCATAAATTTCTTAATCAAGGCCCATTTTGAAGTAAATTCAATTCTCTACAACTTTGTCTCTCTAGGCTTAAGGGCAAAAAATGTTTCATTTGAGAGATATGGGCCAAAATATTATAGGTTATTTTAAAAGTCAACAAAAAGACACTTTTTGTCAAAGCAATTTACATCAGGTTAAAATCTTCAAATGAAAAATTACCAACATGAAAGTTGTAGGGTACATCTTGAGATTTCCAAAAAGTCAAAGACCACCTTCAAATGATAAAAATTGAGTGAGATATGATTTGTGCGTGTTGGACAATTTTGAGAAAATGCATGAAGTTCAAATTGAGTAAATTTGAATTTTTGGGCTAATGGGCCTATATTTTAAGGTTCAAACGTGTTTCTGACCTCATATTAGACCTCTAAATCCATTCACATATTTTTTATGATTTTTATTTCTTTTATTTGGATTTTATTCATTTAAATGCAAATTAAATCAAGTAAAATATCAAATAAATGATATAAGGCATGATGATCTATTTTTGAATCAATTCATAAGCTAAAAAGCTGGTGAAAACTTGAAAAAAACGTGATTGGTATGATATTGGCCTAAAAAGAAAGATCTCATACAAAACTTTAATCAAATATATGATCATGAAATTCAAATCTTTTGTAATTTCATCAATATTTGGTCATGAAATATTTTATCATGAAATTCAAATCATGAAATATTTGATCATGAAATACAAAAGATTTGATTCACTTTTGTTGACCTAAATCTTCCACTATAAATACATGACATCTTCAGACCAAGAAGGACACGAAAATTGGACTCAAGAACAAGTCTTAAAAAATCTCAAAATTGTCAAAACTAGGGCAAACTAAAAACCTTGTGTGCAACCACTTTCAATCCATTCTATTCATCGTGTTCCTGAAGTTCTCAGGAGTTCATCCCATCCATCCTTGAAGCCTGAAGCGCGCTAGATCATCACATCTCAACATCACTGGTTTGGTAGTTTTCGTTAATCTCAAACTTTTAATCTATGCATATTTAATTAATTTGATGCATGTATACATGTTCATGATCATGTTTAGGACTGTTTTTATCCATTATTTGCAAGCTTTGACGCAGGGATCGCGAGATGCCATTGTTAGGGCAGCTTGGAACTTTTTCTTCGTATCTCATATTACAATCATTTTCAGACCAAACTAACACCTCCATTGGATTTCCAAGGGTCAAATTAGAGGGATAAGGTTCCTTTTATGATCTAAATCTTGCTATTTTTGCAGGTGTTAGCTCCTAAATTTGACACCTAGAACAAGTTGGCCTTATGGGCCAAAAATAGACTGAACAAGTCTAAGTTGGAAAAGCTTCGACAAAGTAGAAAAGTACTTAGAGAAATTCTAAGTTAAAATAAGTCTTAGACCAGAAGGTTCTCAATCCCTTCGACTGAAGGCACTCCAAGATCTTCGACCGGAAGGAAACTTCATATCTGCCCCAGAAGATTTTAAATATGAAGAAAGGCGGGAAAAGCAGTTCGCTTGGCAGTTGAGGAAAGCAACATGGCGTGAAAAGAGGGGTCGAAGCACATGCAGAAGACACTTGTCTTCATCCTGGAACAAGGCAACTCCTCGAAGGTTACCTAGTTTTAGTATAAATATAGGAAGATTATGTAGATTTCTGTGTGTTCAACTGATCGTACAAATTATTCAATACTATTCAAGTACCCGCTGTGTGAGAAAGAATACTGAAAAATGTACGTTTGAAACACCACATTTTACAATCAAAGTATTTAATTTCTCTCTTTACATTTCTTGCCTCTTTATCTTATTTGCACTTTATCTGCACTTTTACCCAGATTCTTGCACCTAACCTCTCCTCAACCCCTTCTTTCTATTTACTTTCTACACTCAAACTCATCCTTTCCCAGTCGAACGTGCGTTCTTCACCCACATTAACGTTTATGTCCAAACAACATCAAAAATTAGCATATGTCCTAGGATCAAACTGATCGATCCTGCGAGTAACCAAAAAGTTACCTTTTTTGGAAGATCAGCGGTTGTTTACCAGAAAACACGGTGAACAAATTGGCACGCCCAGTGGGATGTTGCTAATTATTGTTGCTTTATTTATTTTGTTTTCCGTTTTTGCTCATTAATCATAACATAAATGCTTCACATAATTTTCTTTCTTTTACAAAGTTTTGCATGCTATTAAGAAGTGGTAAAGTAACCACCAACAAGTGTACAACTAGAAAGAGAAATAGTGAAAGCAATATGGCTAATCAGCCAAATAATGGAGAAATACCTCCACCAATGACTACGGGAACAATAGTAATACCAACCGTTAGTGAAATTGTCTCGTCAACAGTTGGTTCGATACCAACATTAACAACAACCCAAATGGGACCAATACTTTCATATGCAGGTCCCATAGGTCCAACAGGAACACCCCCACCAAGGGTGAATCCAGGATTTCGACCACATGCTCCCCCAGGATTTTTGGCAGCCTGGATGGGTCGAGACCAGCCTTATGGCATGCCAACTACTGAAATGGCTAGCCTTATGAACGTTGCGTCTACATTTTCAGAATCTTTGGTAAGTGCATCTTCGCCATTACAGGTATCTGGAACTGGTATGGGTAGGAACCAACTTTTAGAAGGGACATCCCTTGCAATGCCAAGCCTCACAAACGCTTCCACAACAATTTTAAGGCAACAAATGGATGAAAGCAACCATGACATGGTACAAATGTTGGCCCAAACTCTAAGTACAATATTAAACCCTATAATACAAAATACTACTCAGTCAAACCAACAAATGACATCGCAAATGGCACGCATGACTGGATTTTTTGGGGTTCCCCAACCTATTCGACAACCCCATAGAGCTCCTATGAGAGAGGATCAAGGTGTAGTCTTAGAAGAAGATGTAACTATTAACCAAAATCCACAATTCGATAGGAGGAACCTCAGGGTAGAAATCAAACAACCTAGGGTCGAAATACCCAGACTTCCCCCACAGATCCTTAGAGAGGGCGATCAAGGTGTAATGATGGTAAATAGGAACCAAAATGTTGACGAACTGATACAGCAGGTTCGACACCATAATTATGGCACAGAGAATAATCTGACAGCCATGATCGAAAGGACCATGATACAAAATGGAGTGAACATTGGCTTTCATAGGCCAAATTTTACTTCCCCGCTTGTCATAGTATATCTTGCAAACAAATTTACCCCCTAGGTGGAAAGTTCCAAAGTTCACTAAGTTTTCAGGGGATACGACAGAATCAACTGTCGAACATATAGCGAGATATTTGATAGAAGCTGGGGAAATATCAAATAATGAGAGCCTTAGGATTAAATACTTCCCAAGTTCTCTAACAAAAAACGCTTTTACTTGGTTTACCACTCTCCCAGCCAATTGGATCCACAATTAGAATCAATTGGAAAGATTGTTCTATGAACAATTTTACATGGGACAAACCAAAATAAGTCTGAAAGAACTGGAAAGCGTGAAAAGAAGATTCACCGAGCCAATAGACAAATATCTAAATAGGTTTCGTCTTCTCAAAGCCAGATGCTTTACACAAGTGCTTGAGCATGAATTGGTCGAAATGGCTGCAAGGGGCCTAGACTATTCTATTAGGAAGAAACTAGATACCCAATATCTGAGGGACATGGACCAATTTTCCGATAGAGTTCGACAGGTAGAACGTCTTAAAATTGAAAAAGCTAAAGCAACTAAGACTCATCGGTGAGAAAAGGTAGCCTATGTCGAAATGGATGATGATGATCCAGAGATATCTAGTAATCCTATAGCTGTCGAAGAGGGCGAAATAGATTTAGCAGAGTTAAAACATGGGCCTCCATACTCTTGTAGAGTGTTATTTCCCTCATATGGGAAGAATCCTACTTAGTCTGAAAAGAACAATGATAGATTCCCAAAGAAAACGTATAGTTTCGACGTCACAAAATATGATGAGATATTCGACTTATTAGTGAAAGATGGCCAAATGATAGTGCCCCCAAGGGCGAAAATGCCTCCTTTAGAACAAAGAAAGAAAAGAGTTTTTGTAAGTATCATAATTTTTTGGGCCATAAAACTTCACAATGTTTTCTTTTCAGGGATCTCGTTCAAGGAGCGATCAAAGAAGGCGGGCTCAAATTTGCTGACAAACCCCAAATGAAAATTGATGCAGACCCACTGAGAGTTGATGCCACCATGTTGAACCAGCAGGCATCGACATGGTCAAAACTTCTGAAGACTTTGTCAATATGCCGGTCTTGGGCAGTTTTACTGGGAATATCTCCAGAAAGACTGCAGAAGTGGTTAGAAAGGCCACTGAAGGCCTAAACTAAAAGGCTACTGAAGGCCTCAGCAAAGGAGTTACTGAAGACTCAAACAAAAGGACTAATGTAAGTTCTTATATGGCTGCCATCAAGGGTTCGACAGAATACCTTGAAGCTAAAATGCAAAAAATGAATCTCGCTGCCAAGAGCAATGTGCAAGTCAACATGGTCGAAGTATCCGAGGCCAAGGCTTTAGAGGAAGCCATTAGACAAGAGGAAGTGAATAAAACTGCATTTCCAAAAGAAAATGAGAATTTGGCTGACTTTCTACAATGATGCCAGAAGAAGAAGTCTGAAGTTATGTTGTGTCCAAGATGCAGCTCCATCTTCAACAAAAAGGCTGTAGAACATATATAGGGCATAAGGGTAATGAAAGAGAAAAGGCCACCAATGCCTAACCCCACATGGTTTCTGAAGTTAGATACGATCCCAGAAGAGGACCAATGAACTAGGTGAAGAGGCCATCAACTTTCAGGCCTCCGACAAATGTCCCCGTGGACACTTGGCTAAAGACAGCACACAGGAAAAGGCCAAAGGAAGAGAAATGGAAAACATTCGATGTTCCAAGAGGGTCATCCTTGGAATATAGGAAGGAGTTCCAAACTACAACTACAAACAAAGTGGCTCATGTGTTGAGCAACTATAAGGGAAAAAACCCCATGTCTCGCTCCCAGTGGAGAAGATTTCAGAGACGGCGAAAGGCCGAAAGGGAGGCTACAAAGGAGCCTCAACCAGAGTCAAGCACCAACTTGCCACAAAGAATGGACAAAGGCAAACAACAAAAGCCTTTAGAAATGAAACCAATTGCCAAAAGATTGGAGTGGCCAGACCGAGGTAAATCAGATGACGAAGGTAACTCTGAATCTGATGCTACTTTAGACATTATGGTAAATGTAGTATCAGTGCTACCCAGAGAATACGACCGCCAAGTCAAAGTCGAAGAGATCGATTGGGAAGTCGAACAAGAGATGTCCAAACATAGGCCAATGTGCTATTATGTGATGAACAATGTTTGCATCGAGGAGCAAAATGCATTCTTCGAACCACCTACTGAAGTGATGAAAAATCACCTAAAACCCTTGTTCATAAGAGCAAAGATAGGGGAAATAACAATCAACAAAATTCTGGTTGATTGTGGAGCTACAATAAATATAATCCCCCAATCTATGCTAAGGAAAATGGGCAAAGGAGATGGAGATATCAAACCCCACAACATGGTTCTGTCGAACTATGATGGAGGTACTGGAACTACTGTGGGGGTGATACAATTGGACCTCAAGGTGGGAACAATACTTCAACCAACTATGTTCATGGTCATTTCAGCGAAGCCCAACTACAATCTTCTCTTAGGTAGAGAGTGAATACATGGCATAGGTGCAGTGCCATCTTCGGTGCATTAACATGTCACGATTTGGCGCCCTGATGGCATTGTAGAAAATATAGAAGCTGACCAAAGCTATTACTTGGGTGAAGTTAATAAAATTGTAAAAAATAGCTTCGATAGAAACTTGGATCATATTGGGCCATGCAATCCTCCGGAGTTCGATTTGGCACCAGCACCAAATGCCTTTTGCTCCCTCTACCTACATTTCGATTGTGGTTTCCAGTGGGATAGAGAAGACTTATCAAACATTGACTATGGAGGAGTCGATGACATACGACCAACATGCTGGGGAAGTGAATTTGGTGATGATGACTGAATCACAAGCTTTGCAAAAGATTTCGGCATATGTAGCCGAAAGTAGAATGATAGCGGCCTTAGAGGCTGAAGTCAAGTATTTCTTCTAGAGGGTCTTGGGAAAGACTTCGATCCAGAACCACCTGACATAAAGGAGGAAGAAATACAAAACCAGAGGCTAGATGTTATCTATGATGATGAGCCTCTAGGTTTTGAAAAGGATCCATTAGCAAACAATGTTAAAATTCTAGTGCAAGATCCTTTAGAAGAAATAGATCTGGGCGAATGATTGGCGAAAAGGCCAACATATATCAGCACAAAGATATATCAAGAGCTTAGGATCGAAATAATTCAATTGTTGAAGGAATTCAAAGATTTATTCGCATGGGATTATGATGAAATGCATGGTCTCAACATGAAAGTTGTAGAACTTCAACTACCAATAAGACCTGGGAAAAAGCCTGTCAAGCAAACTCCAAGGCGTTTTGCACCAGAGGTTTTGTCGAAGATCAAGACGGAAGTCGAAAGATTGCTAAGATGCAAGTTCATCTGAACAACCAGGTATGTCGAATGGATTGAAAATATAGTACATGTTATAAAGAAAAATGGTACCTTAAGGGTGTGCATCAATTTTAGAGATTTAAACGCTGCAACACCCAAAGATGAATATCCAATGCCTGTGGCGAAAATGCTTCGATTTTGCCACTGGTTTCGAATAAATGAGTATGCTTAATGGATACTCAGGGTATAATCAAATTTTAGTTGCTGAATAGGATGTGTCGAAAATAGCCTTTCGATGCCCTGGAGCTTTAGGCACTTACGAATGGGTAGTGATGCCTTTTGGCCTAAAAAACGCAGGGGCAACATATCAAAGAGTAATGAAATTAATCTTCCATGATTTTATTGACACTTTTATGCAGATTTACATTGATGATATTGTTGTTAAATCTGTTTCAGGGAAGAATCATATAGACCATCTTCGACAATCCTTCGAAAGGATGAGACACTATGGTCTGGAAATGAATCCTCTAAAATGTGCTTTCGGCATAAAAGCAGGGGATGTTTTAGGCTTTGTGGTCCACAAGAAGGGAATTGAAGTAAACCAGAACAAGACCAAAGCCATTTTGGAAGCGAAAGCGCCAACTAACAAGAAGGAGTTGCAATCTCTACTTGTTAAGATAAATTTCCCGAGGAGATTTATTTCCAACTTAAGTGGGAAAACGCAAGCCTTCTCACCACTACTTCGAATCAACAAAGGAGGCTTCGAGTGGGGGCAAGAACAACAAGAGGCTTTCAATAAGATCAAAGAATACCTCGCCAAACCACCCATTATGGTACCTCCTTGTAGAAATAGAAGTATGAGATTGTATATAGCTACATCCGATAAAACTTTAGGAAGCATGTTAGCTCAAGAGGATGAGAACGGTGTCGAAAGACCCATTTATTACCTCAGTAGAGTTTTAAATGATGCAGAAACTAGATATAGCAAAGTTGAAAAACTCCGTTTATGTCTTTACTTCTCCTGTACAAAGCTCAAGAAATATATTAAACCAGTTGATGTTTTTGTTTCGCCTCATTTTGATGTTTTCAAATATATGTTGTCGAAACCCATCTTGCACAGTCGAATTGGAAAATGGGCACTGGCATTAACTGAGTATTCATTTACTTTTATGCCTCTTAAGGCTGTAAAAGGTCAAGTGGTAGCAAATTTTATAGTTGACCACTCAATAAATGAGGAATCGATCAACTACTTAGAGATCGAGCCTTGGAAGTTATACTTCGGCGATTCTAGTCATAAAGACGGAACTAGGGTAGGGGTTCTAATTATTTCTCCAAACCAAATTCCAACAACATTCAAGTACAAGATTGAAGGTTCTTCATCAAACAATGAGGCTGAATACGAGGCTCTAATCGTAGGCCTTGAAATATTATTGGAATTGGGGGCAACTCGAGTCGAAATAATGGGAGACTCCGAGTTAGTTATAAAACAAGTTACAAAAGAATATAAATGCATAAGATAAAATCTTATCATGTATTTTGTAATAGTCAATCGTTTGTTGAAAAAATTTGAAAAGATCAACATCCGACATATACCAAGACTGGAGAATCAAGTGGCTAATGACTTAGCACAGATTGCATCCGGGTACAAAATTTTGAAAGAGAAGTTACAACAGGTAATCGAAGTTAGAGGAAGAGTGACATTGACCAAGTTGTCTCCAACAGATTTGAAAACAACAAAGTTGGGGTACACTGATCACGAAAACTTCGAAATTTCGTTCATAGATAATCTAACAGAACAAGATTGGAGAAATCCTATAGTGGATTATTTGCAAAATCACATAGCTTCGACAGAACGAAAGATAAAGTACAGGGCGTTGAGTTATACCCTAATGGGAAACAAGTTATTTAAAAAGACGCCTGAAGGGATGCTATTGAAATGCCTAAATGAAACCGAGGCATACATAGCCCTTTCAACTACACATGCTAGGGCATGTGGAGCACACCAGGTGGGCCATAAATGAAATGGTTATTGTTTTGACAAGGACTATATTGGCCCACTATGTTAAAATATTGTGTTGGGTTTGCAAAAGGATGTCAGGAATTTCAAGTACATACAAGTATCCAACACGTGCCTGCAAGCGAACTTCACTCAATTGTGAAACCTTGGCCTTTTAGGGGATGGGGTTTAGATCTTATTGGAGAGATTCGACCAACGTCATCTAAAATCCAGAAGTACATATTGGTGGGCATTGATTATTTTACTAAGTGGATTAAAGCAATTCCTTTAGTCAATGTAGACCAGGAAAATGTCATTGAATTCATTCAAAAGCACATTATATACAGGTTTGGAATCCCTGAAACAATAACAACTAGTCAAGGGTCAGTCTTTATTGGTCAAAAAATGCAAGAGTTCGTTGTAGAAATGGGGTTCAAATTATTAACATCTACGCCTTACTATGCACAAGCCAATGGTCAAGTCGAAGCGGCAAGCAAGGTAATAATCAGCTTAATAAAGAAGCATGTGGGAAAGAAGCCAAAAAATTGGCACAAGACTTTAGATCAAATTTTATGGGCCTGTCAAACGTGTCCTAAGGAAGCTACTGGAATAACACCCTTTCAACTAACTTACGACTATGGCGCTGTACTGCCAGTAGAAGTCTGTCTACAGTCAACAAGAATTTAGAAACATCAAGACATCCCTTCCGAAGTTTATTGGAATATGATGTTAGACGAATTGATTAATTTGGACGGAGAAAGATTGAGGGCTTTGGATCTCTTAAAGTCACAAAAGAGGAGAGTGGAAAGATCTTACAATAAAAGAGTAAAACCCAAGGTATTCATGCCTGAAGACCTGGTATGGAAAGTAATCCTCCCAATGGATCGAAAGGATAGAAATATGGGAAAATGGTCTCCTAAATGGGAAAGACCTTTTAAGATCATTCAAACGTTATCTGGTTGCGCATATGAGGTCGGAGAGTTAAATGAAAACCAAAGGCTCTTGAGAGTAAATGGTAAATACTTAAAAAATTATAGACCTGCACTTCAATAGGTTAGAGTAACCAATACTTGATCTTAATTGAGTTAAAAAGCCAAAATGGAAAATATATTATAAAGCCAAAATGGCTGAAAGTCATTACAAAATATATAAGCATACAACAAAAAAAAATCGAAATCAAAACGGGAGGTTGGCCTTGATTTGGAGGTATTTTATGTTCTGTAGCTCCAAGCGTCTTTCGCACAGGGCTTTCGATTGATGAAGAGTCTCGATCTTGACATCCCATTCTTGGGCTCGTTCGGCATATGCTAATCCCTCGTTGAGTTCCTCTTGACTCTCTGAATCAGTGCTGACAGCGAGAAGTTCTTCCTTTCGCTTATCATTGGCAGCAATCTTGGCTTCTAGCTCCCTGATCCGAGCCTTCATAATGGCTATATTTTGATCAAGTTCTTCTACTTCTTTCGGCCTAGCTTCTTGCGCCTTCGACAACTCCTTCAGCTTCGAAGTTGATTCAGCAGCAGCACCCCAGGCAGCAGCTACATGGCCATTGGCCTCCTCAATTTCACGAGTAAGAGTCCTTCGACGATTGTAGTCAGCTGAAACTTGATCGATGATGGAAATCAAATCCAAGATAACACTGGCAATGTCAGGCGAAGCAACAAGAAGGTCGACAACTCTTAAAGTAGTCTTCAAAAAGGAAGGAGCTGTAGGTTCTCCCTCTAAGGTCAGCATTAAATCTATTTTGAAAAGCTGTGCCTTAACCTTTTGAAGTGCTTCTTCAAGAGGAGATGTTGAAGTGGATTTGCCAGGCGCAATCGAAGCACTCTGATCAGTAGAATGTTCTCTACCCTCAAGTATGGCAGTCAAGTAGCCAAGAGGATTTTTCCGTTTCAGCAATGCCAAATTTTCCTTGGTATGAGAGACCGTCAAAGTGACCCTCTTGTTTACAATACGAACCACATTGGCTTCGACAGGCATCTGCACAGGGACATCTTCAACACGTGCAGAGTTTCCTGCTCCCCCTGTAAGGTTTTCTCTATCATCAGTCGCCAGAATACCTTCAGTCTGATTTCCTCCGGCTGGCATCTTTTCCTTGTCTATTTCGATCACATCGTCAGCAACCTCCTATTCCCTATCCTTCTGTCCATCATCATTAGCTTGCGGAGTCCCAGGATTCACATGCTCTTCACTAGGAACTTCTTCATTAGGATTCCCAACGGCTTCGTGCCCAGAAGTTTGGTTCACTTTGCTAGCAGAACTTACAAAAGATCCTTTTGGCCTGTAAGTAGGATCACCCTCACTGTTTATCAAGGTGACAGATTCTACTATGAGGTTATACTTTGAAGTACCAGCAGTGTCCTGAAGATTACAAGATGGTTATTAGAACTATTGAAAAATGAAAAAGAATTCGAAGTCAGCAAACAATCATGAGGGGTCGAAGTAACTACCTTAGGCGGAATTTCAGTGCCATGACTTGAGTTGTCTCTCTCACTAGGATTGTTTAGCCTAGCAGCTATCTCCTGCTCCGTTGGTTCTCTGATGATGACAGGAGGAGGTCTCGACCAAATGACTTTAACCTTGACCTTGGTCTTTGGACGAGGCTCAGGAACGGGGGCCGCTTTCTTTAATTTTTGCCTTTTTAAGGGGACAGGAGGAGATTCTTCCTCTTCATCACTGGAAATTTCAATTTCTTGAATTTTCCTTTTCTGCAGATTGATTTCAGATGACCAAAAAGAAAGGAGTCGAAAGCATTAGCGTCAAAAGTAATATGTCGGAAAGAAAGATATAACAGCAGAAAATATTTACCTTGGGAGAAGGTTTCACAGAAGGGTCTCCTCCTTTTGCGCTTTCAGCGAATTTCTTGGTGACGGTCCTCTTGACCGCTAGAAAATGAACAGAGATAAATTAGGTGTCAAATGATTAGATTGAAGACAATAAAGACATCTTCTTTGAGAAAGAAGATTAGCCTTTTTTATCTTGTTAGAGACTAGCAAAAATTCCTCTTAAAGGTGAGCATCAAAGTCTTTTTCGTCAAAAAATTCTTCGTTATAATACTGCTTCCACCAGTCCTCAAAAAGAGGCGAACACAGGAAATTGAGATTGAAGTCGAACAGAGTTAGTACGGTTTGACCAACGTACCTACCAATATTCCTGGTAGCAGCATCCTCTGAGTAGTCTGCATTGTAAAACAAAAGAAGCTTTTCTCGAGAGTAGATTGGTGAAGGGAGCAACTGGATAATACCAAATTATCGAGAGATAAGGTTCGGTTGATAAGAAATTAAGCTAAGTTGATTCTTCAAACTCTTGAATCTCAGAGGCATGATTCTTGATCAAAGAAACGACTCCGAGATAGCTACATATTCATCCACATAGTCATCTTCGTTAGACGAAGGGTATGGTCGAATGAACCATCCCAGACCAACCTTTCTACTAGCAAAGGGAGCCATGGTCGAAACAAATTCCTTCCGCTTTGCAAACATCATTACAAAGCTGGTGAACACCTTTTGGAATTGTTGACCTTTGTCAGTTGGAGTCAACAGGACGAGTCTAGTCCCTTCGACCCTTCTACTCAGGACTTCTGGAGCCCTCTCGTTAATCTGATTCTTCTGCGGAAGAAAAGATTCAAAAGTGGAATTTAGCCAGAGTTGTAGAAGCCAAAAGGGGTCGGAAAGAAGTAAGCCCGCCTTGTCTCCAATAAACTTAAGTTGAGTCACACCATTGCTGATGGACTCATACAGGTTGGCCAGAATCAACTCAGCCAGACAAAGAGGATAACCATGGTGAAGCTGTGTTGCAAGAGTGAGCATTTTCTTAGTCACTTGAAGTGACGGTGCAAAAAACAAAACGAGATAACCACACAGCCAGAAAAGCTATGTGCTCCACTTCAGAGACATTGGTACTCGGTTTGTCGTGGAAATGATTGATGAATATGGTATACGTGAGCTTCATGGCTGAAAACCCGATAGGATCTTCAGAAAGATCCTTAGGATCGAAGTAGTCACCCGTTGGTCGAAGACCAGTAATGGCGGCTATATCAAAGAGAGTTGGAGTTACCATTCCACAAGGCAAATGGAAGGTAAAATAGGTGTTGTCCCAAAAATACAATGAAGCCACCAGCATGAGAGGTCAATAAGCTAGCCCAGTCTTTGACAGCATGATCAAGTCATAGATCCCCATATCTTTCCAGATTTGGGCTTGTACTTGTTCGATCTTACTCAGCCATTCTGAGTATTCTGAAGTAAGACTAGGATAAGATCGAAAGATCCTATTGCCCTTGTTCATGAACTGAAGGTCGGTATCTTCCTTCGTTTGAGGATGTTGTTGGTTGGCAGGAGTTACATATTCAGGATCATTCTTGAGTTTCTTTGCACAACCTATAGGCTTGAGCCTAGGGTGAGTTGGGAAGAAGTTGCTATTCTGTTTTGGGTTCTCGAAACATGTAGACAATGGGCCAGACATATCATACATCTGCCCAGAATACCTAATAAGGATAAGAAACTGGGACTCATAAGCATCACGCCATCTTTGGCCATAGGTTCAGATACGACCCTTTGTTCCCCAGTCGAAACATGTACAAGGTTAGTAGAGAAAACCTCTAGTTGTCTTTGAAGATCAGAAACATTCTTAGTTTTTGGATTGTTGGGTGCATTGGAAAGGAAGGCCATGGCTGAAAGTATAGTGAAAGAGCGAAGAAGATAAAGTTGTTAAGGTTTTTTATTTGCAAGGAAGTGAAGAACACTAGGAGTTGTAAAAGAATTCCTAAAAGAGGATTCGTCTATTTATAGTGTTCGAGAAAGAGTGTTTTTCCCAAGACCATTTAATGCTGCAGAGTTAGTGGGGCACGTGGCGAACATTAAAGCAGTTATCATACAAGAAATGAAAACGTTTGCCATACTTTCCTAGGTTGTAGGGATAATGGCCATCATGGCAGCATGGTAACGGCTGATTGACAGCGACATGTTGAGAAAAAGGTAATGATGACTCTTAATACCAGCAGGGGTTGGTAGAAGGTGAAAAGCACACAAGCGATTTCTGAGGTCAAAGAGAAAGGCATGTGTCAAATGGGAATCTAAAAGAATAATCATCTCTCCTTACGTCGAAACTGATATTCTTGGGGGGGCAATTTGTTAGCTCCTAAATTCAACACCTACAACAAGTTGGCCTTATGGGCCAAAAATAGACTGAACAAGTCTAAGTTGGAAAAGCTTCGACAAAGTAGAAAAGTACTTAGAGAAATTCTAAGTTAAAATGAGTCTTCGACCATAAGGTTCTCAATCCCTTCGACTGAAGGGACTCCAAGATCTTCGACCGGAAGGAAACTTTGTATTTGCCTCAGAAGGTTTTAAATATGAAGAAAGGCGGGAAAAGCAGTTCACTTGGCAGTTGAGGAAAGCAACATGGCGTGAAAAGAGGGGTCGAAGCACATGCAGAAGACACTTGTCTTCATCCTGGAACAAGGCAACTCCTCGAAGGTTACCTAGTTTTAGTATAAATATAGGAAGTTTATGTAGATTTCTGTGTGTTCAACTGATCGTACAAATTATTTAATACTATTCAAGTACCCGTTACGTGAGAAAGAATACTGAAAAATGTACGTTTGAAACACCACATTTTACAATCAAAGTCTTTTTATTTCTCTCTTTACATTTCTTGACTCTTTATCTTGTTTTCACTTTATCTGCACTTTTACCCAGATTCCTGCACCTAGCCTCTCCTCAACATCTTCTTTCTATTTACTTTCTGCACTCAAACTCATCCCTTTCCTAGTCAAACGTGCGTTCTTCACCAACATTAACGTTTATGTCCAAACAAAATAAAAAATTAGCATATTTCCTAGGATCAAACTGATTGATCCCGCGAGTAACCAAAAAGTTACCCTTTTTGGAAGATCAGCGGTTGTTTACCAGAAAACACGGTGAACAACAGGTTGGAAAATCTTCTTACCGGAGAAGACGATCAGAGCTAGGGCTCTAAAGCTTCCCTGATTCACTTGATTTTATTATATATTTATCTATTTCTATTATATAACAAAAACACAGTGCAACGCAGTTGGTTGGAGGCGGATGCATGTAACGTGAGAGACGTGGGTTCGATCCCCATGTCTTGCATTTTTTTTCCAAACTAACGCACAGGTTAATATTATATTGATTAGTTCATATTCCTAAACATAAAAGTAGCACTGGTGCAATGGTTGGAAGGCAATCTGTAAAGCTAAGGGCGTGGTTCAACACCCACCCCACACAATTCTTTTTTCCTTATTTTACTAACCCTATTTTTCATCATATTTTACTAATTATTTTTTGTTAATAATTAACTAGTCTAATCTTTTTTTCAATACTAACAAATTAGGATTAGGGTTTTAGTTAGTAATTAAATTTTTCTTATATTTTTTTATTTACTAATTAATTAAGTATTTAATTAATTAAACTTTTCTTCTTAATATTAAAATTAATTAGAATTAGGTTTTTAATTACTATTATCATTTAAACTATTTTCTACAAAAAAACCACAAAAACATTTTTCATTTTAACATTCTTTTTCTATTTTCTTTCTTTGCTATTTAATTTTATTATACAAAGTGTATAGGTCGCACTCTCTGATATAATAGCGTAGATTTATATTTTCTCGCATTTTCTTCTAAATTATGTATCTGCTTCGAGGATGTAATAACATAGGTTTACTTTCCCGCAAATTTTATACCTATGTATCTCTCCCAAAGCCATGTAATAGCGTAAGACTTTACATTCTGCACTTTATTTTTTTATACATATTTAATTGCTAGTAACTAGGGTTTGTATGGAAAGACTCATAACTGAACATAGAAAACCCTAATATTCAAGATAATATAACTAAAAATAAATACCTCGCATACTTGCACCTCTAGGGTAACCTCTCTTGTTGCCTAACGAATATTGGTCTTGTCCCTCGAACATAGGGATACTTTAGCAAAAGACCATCGATTTAACAATATCATCATGGTCCCTTTCGAATAAAGATCATAATCCCTCAATGACCCTTCGAGTTTCTTATAAAATAATCTAGTCCCTTCGATGACCCTACGAGCAAAATGATGATCGTCCCTTTGATACAATTGCTAAAGTGTTCTTACATGTTGCATTCGATGACCATACGATGACCCTGAGCCTGTCCCTTCACATCCAATAGGTAGGGTTACCTACCAACTAATGGTACAGAGAGTACTATCTCCAAAGGAGAAGGAAAAGAATAAGAAAGACCACACTTTAGTGGGTAAGAACTCTTAAATGCTTGCTCATAACTTTTCTCACAAATAAAACATTTTTTACACATCACTTTCAAAACAACATATATTTTTAAAAATACTTTGTAAATATTCTTGAGGACTGATACAAGAATCATTACAAAGTTAGCCTTACATTGGCATTTCAAATTATTTCCAAATCACACACTATGATACGGTGGGAGAACTGACTTGGGTGTTTTGCGTTTTATCGCAAATGTTGTGGTTATCAAGAGTCGCCACCGACTTTTCTTTTATGCAAAAAGGAAAGGCTGAAAAGAACAGGAAAGACCTTTGAGATTATTTCTTGAGTTCGGGGGGTAGATTATGAAAAAGGAAGGTGTTAACACCCTTTTCATCCATAGTTATCTATGGGCTCTTAGTTGCTTGCTAGATCACTTGCTTTTGTTTGAAAATATGCTTTGTGTGATTTTTGAAAGTATTTGGAAAAGGCGTCATCGTTTAGGCAAACTTTGTAATAGTTCTCGTTCGTAAGAACGTATACAAAGTGTTGAGCTTTTGAAAATGTTTCAAGTTTGAAAGATGTTTTATAAATAGCAAGGATGTTTTGATTTGAAAATGAGCAAGAAACTAGGAACAATATACCTACTCAAAAGTCTTAGTTCATTTCCTCATTTCCTTTGATATTGCTATCTTACCATTGATTTGGTAAGAAGCCCTATCTTTGGATGTAAAGGGACGAGCGTGGGTCATCGTATAGCCATGATAGCAATGTTATGAAATATCTTAGCAATTTTCTTTGAGGGACTAAGATAATTTTGAAAGACAATTTTGATAGCACCATCGAGGGACTATGATCTTGTATTTTTTGATTGCTTTTGCTAAGATACTCAACATGCATAACATGACCATTTTTCATAAGGCAACAAAGTGGATTTACCCTAAGGGTGTAAGTATGCAAGTGTGTTGATTTACATGCATTGTTTTGTCTTGAATTAGGGTTTGCTAACTTGTTGATTTTAATCTTTCCATACAAACCCTAATTTACTAGCATTTATATATAAAGCATTAAATTACGGAAAATAAAAATACTAAGCTATTACATCAATAGGGGAGGAGATGTACAAATTTACAAATGGGGGAATTGCAAAAAAATTAAATCTAATTAATTATTACAACCATATTGAATATGTACAAATAATTGAATAAATAATGTATAAAAATGGATAAATATACAAGTATGTAATGGAAAGGAAATGGATCTTTGTTTGGATTTTATGAAAGAGGCTTAACCTAATTAAGAAAATGATTAGTTAAAAATAAATAAAACTAATTAGGAAAGAAATTAAATTAAAAAGTATTTTTAGGTGTTTTTATGAAAGGTTTTGAATAAAAGAAAAGTACATAAAAATTAATTAATTAAAATAAACCTAAGTTCTAAATTAATTTTAATTTACAAGAAAATAATATAATGTAATAATTAAACCTAATTATCTAAATATTTATTCAAGAAAAATAAATTAATTTATTAAGAAAATTGTTTTTGTTCTTTTTAGTTTTTATAAAGAGAAATAAAATATAAATGAGTGTAAAAATAATAAAATAAATATTTTTTGATTTTTACATTAATAATAATAATAATATTAATAATAATAAAAATAATAACAAAGATAATAAAAGAAAATATGAAAGTAAAATAAAACAAAAAAAATGAAATAAAGAAATAATGCGCCAGGGGGTGCTGAAACAAGGCAGGGAGTTAGAAGCTAGAAAAAGGAAGGTTAGGCCCAACAGGAGGCCCAAGCGCTGTATGGAAACAAAAAAAAAGGGAAAATGTGAAAAATAATACCAAAAGGTAGCGCTGGGTGTTGAATCCTGGACCTTATACATACATGCACGCTACCTTTGCCATTGGGGTGGCTGTACATCCGTTAACATTGGCACAAAAATAAATACATAACATAAATTTTGCCCTTACTGTACTTCATCTTCAACCTCCAGCCAAAGGATTTGTAACTTGCTCATTCCTCAACCATTTTCAAAAATGTAAACATGAAACTTGTGCATTTTTTCACCACGAATCCAACCATGTAACTAATTTAAGCTAACATTCAAAAATAAGGATGGATTTATGAAAGTACCCAATTCTGACCTAAATGTTTCAGCAAGTTCAAACTCAAAATTCTCTATGCTCAAGCAACATAAATAAAATCTATGGACATGTATAGTTTCAGGGCAATGATATCTACATTCTATCTTCACAAATGCAAGCCTAACAATGCCTAAATAATAAGATAAAAGTTCAAGAAAAATACCTCAAAACTGGAAATTATGAAATGAGTTTGAGCTTGTTTCAAGTGATGGTGATGATGAGGTTAGCTTCCTTGGACCTCTAGGAAGCTAATGCAATGGCTGGCTTGAGCTGAAGGTGGCTGGAATGGTATGGAGAAGTCCAACTGTGATGCTCTATTTTTGAACTTGGAAATTGGTGAAGATGGTGTTACAGTCGTGTAACAGGGGCAGGGATGGCTTATGTATGATGTTTGGAAGCTTTTGGAAGCAAAAGGCCAAGAAACGCACGAGTATTTTTTGATTTTGGGATTTCTGGCCAGATCTGCAACAATGGAGGTCTGTTATGCAAATCTGACTTTGGGGGAGTTTTTGGGCTTGTGTATTCGTCTCTTAGCTTGCAAACAACTTGTGAATATGTATGGAAAATATTGTAGCACTTGAGAGGGTCAGAAGCATAAGATATACTTATGGCTATGTTACTTGATTTTGAAGAAAAGTGGAAATATGGTTTCAAGACAAAGTACCAGCATGGCCTGAGTTGTTTTGAGGCTTTAGACAAGTTTCTTCTGGCTTTTAGTTTGTGTGTGATCAGAAGAAAACAAGTGAAAAGCTCAAGAATTGACTTTGTGAAAAAAATCCACTTTTCCAAACTGACAATGTTGCCTTTCTTCCTAAAATGGTGTTAAGCATGGGCAATGCATTGAATGCTTGGATTAAAGCTTCTAACAGTTGTGCAAACATTTAATTATGGAGTGCCAAACAAGTTTGAGGCCTGCAAAGCAAAGATTATGCAGCCTAGGCTTGGATTTGAATTCTTGTTCATCATGGAAATGGCTTGTAAATCAAGAATGAAACCCTAACTTCATCTCTTCGATTCTCTTTGCTCAAACATGATCTCAATGAGTTCTTGGACATTTTGGAAAGCTTGTAACATCTCAAGATCTTTTTGGCCATTGTATGTCCACTTGAGTGAGTACCAAAGAGACCATCGTGCATGTCTTCCATGATTTCCCATGCCTCCTTCTTGTCTACACATCAGAGTAGAGTGGAATCATGGTTGCGCTTGTACAATATTTCATTGCTTAGGAAGAATTTGGCTGAAAATCTTCGTAAGAACTTTCTGTCATTGATGGAGGCTCCCTCTGGATACTCTTGTGCTTCAAGATATCTCATCACCTCATGGTACCATGGCTTTTCCGCGTTAGTGTCAAGCTCACAGCAATGGGCGGGTTCATCGAATCTTTCAATTGTTATCATAGGGGGCTTCGTTATCCCATATGACCTTGAACATTGAAGACATGGTTGCCAAAGCACCAGCCAACTGATTTTCTTTCTTAGGGAAGTGCTCAAAGGTGATTTCTTCGAAGTAAGGGATCAGGGATAGTACAAGTTCCTTGTAAGGGATGAGATTAGGGTGTTTAGTATCCCAATCTCCTTTTACTTGGCTGATCACTTGAGCAGAATCCCCAAACACATTCAAATGCTTAATCCTCAAGTCAATAGCAGCTTTCAAACCCAAGATGCATGCTTCATACTCGACCATATTGTTCATGCAATCGAAGCATAATCTAGCAGTGAATGGAGTGTGGCAACCTTCAGGAGAGATGATTATAGCACCAATTCGGTTACCTAAGGCGTTAGAAGCCTCATCAAAGACCATAGTCCATCGGGATCCTTGTTCAGGTCTGTCATATGGTCTAGGTTTTGCACAGTCGGTTACTAGCATGATATTCTCATCAGGGAAGTCGAAGTTCATCGACTGATAATCGTCCACAACTTGATGGGCTAAATGATCTGCTAGTACGCTTCCTTTGATGGCCTTTTATGTAGTGTATTGAAATTCGTACTCAGTCAAGATCATTTGCCATCTGGCTATCCGTCTGGAAAGGGCAGGTTTCTCGAAGATGTACTTGATCGGGTCCATCTTAGAAATCAACAGAGTGGTATGAGTCAACATATACTGTCTTAGCCGACGAGTAGCCCATGCTAGAGCGCAACAAGTTTTCTCGAGCAGTGAATATCTATCTAGTTTCACAGTCGGTAAACTTTTTGCTCAAGTAATAAATAACATGCTCTTTTCGGCCAGACTCGTCATGTTGGCCCAAAACACACCCCATAGAGTTCTCTAGTATTGTCAAGTACATGATCAAAGGTATTCCTTCAACTGGAGGCATGAGAATAGGAGGTTCTTATAGGTATTCTTTGATTTTTTCGAAGGCATCTTGGCACTCATCATTCCATCTGACTACCTGATCTTTCTTCAAGAGTTTGAAGATTGGCTCATAAGTAGCAGTTAAGTGTGATATGAAGTGGGTAATGTAATTGAGACGACCCAAGAATCCTCTGACTTCTTTTTCAGAATAAGGGACTGGAATTCTTGGATGGCCTTTACCTCGGCAGGATCAATTTCAATGCCTTTATTATTGACAACAAAACCTAGAAGCTTTCCAGATCGTACTCCAAATGTGCACTTGTTAGGGTTCAACCTCAATTTATACTTCTTCAGTCTCTCGAATAATTTATACAGGTGATCGATATCTTCTTCTTCGGTTTGTGATCTGGAAATCATATTATCCACATATACCTCTGTCTCATGATGAATCATGTCATGAAATAAAGCTACCATAGCCCTTTGATACGCTGCCCCTGCATTCTTCAATCCGAACGACATGACTTTATAACTGAAGGTGCCCCATTGCATAACGAAAGTAGTCTTCTCCATGTCTTCGGGAGCCATCCTTATCTGATTATAGTCGGAGAAACTATCCATAAAAGAGAAGACTTTATACTGAGCAGTATTATCGACCAAGACGTCAATATGTGGTAGAGGGAAGTCATCCTTGGGGCTTTCCCTATTCAGATCCCTATAGTCTATTCACATGCGTACTTTTCCGTCCTTTTTTGGCATTGGAACTACATTAGCAACCCATTGGGGATAGGATGTCACAGCTAGGAACCATGCATCGAATTATTTCATCACCTCAACTTTGACCTTCTCAGACATATCAGGCCTCATGTGACGAACCTTTTGTTTAATAGGAGGGCAGTCTTCTTTTGTCGGCAGACAATGAACTATGATGTTGGTATCCAACCCAGGAATATATTCATAAGACCAAGAAAATACTTCTACATAATCATGCAACATCTGAACCAACCTGCTCTTGACACTGCTTTCTAAATTGGCGCCGATCTTGATTTCCTTCTTATCTGCCTCAGTACCTAGATTGATGACTTTAACAGACTCTTCGTGCGGTTGAATAGCTTTTTCCTCTTGTGGTAGAAGTCTGGATAGTTCTCTCGGTATTTCACAATCTTCCCCACCTTCGTTTTCGGCTTGGTTGATTGGGCATTCGAAGTCGTAGTCGGAAATAATAGAGTCATTGGTAATAGGATCCATAGTGGATGAGGACCTGCAAGAACGTGTGTGTATGCATGTAAGATACATGGCTATTTAAAAAAAATGTATTTGAAAGAAAAGAAAAACAATGAACACAAATATTTGAATGCAAAAGAGTCCAATGTACTGAATGATCATATGATTAGACGAACATAAATAAAACCCTTGACAAATGGACCAAAGTGCCCCGGGCCAGGCACATGGCTTAAAAGTCATTGTTTGAATATTACAGACAACATGTTCTTGAATTGAAAGAAAGACAAAAACAAGTAGATTACTCCTCAACGATGGAGATGGGCACGAAGTCCTTTGCATGCCAATTCTCCAGCTCTGTTGTAGTTGGATACACCCAATCTTCAAATGCAACTTCTTCGTCAGAATCATCCACGATGTTGACTTCATGGTTTCCAATGTGGAGAGGTGGCTTTCCAGCACGAGCATGCCTCACTTCCTTCTGAGCTTTGACAGTGAAGCCCAAACCAAACTTGTTTACTTTAAATGGGATATCGAGGATTTTCCCCCAAGTATCACAGTTCCCTTCTTCAATTTCTGCACGGGTATCCTTGACTGAAACCATCTTCGGTGTGGCCTTAATAGCTTTAGACTCATCAGAGGAACATTTAGTAACAATAATCATTGGTGGCACAACCTCGAAGGCTTGACATGGGGTTTCAATGAATTCTCCATCCATCTCTACGTATTTGAACGAGTTAAGGTGGCTTACCATAAACTCTTCTTCTCCATATACAGTGACTATTCTCCCCTTGAATGGATATTTGAGTTTCTGATGGAGAGTTGAGGTTACTGCCCCAGCTTAATGGATCCACGGGCGACCTAACATACAAGAATAGGCAGGACGAATATCCATAATATAGAAGGCGGAGTTGAAGATTTGAGAGCCCACTTTGATTGGAAGATCTACTTCCCCATGAACAATCCTCTTTGATCCGTCAAATGCCCTTACAATGATATCGCTTGGCTTCAAGACTAAACCCTCACGCTTTAGATGGTCTAACGCTCCCTTGGGTAATACATTCAGGGAAGAGCCAGTGTCGACTAGCACATGTGCTAAGGTAGTCCCTTTCCACTCGACAGAAACATGTAAAGCTTTATTGTGATTCTTCTGAAGAGGTGTTAAGTCAGCATCTGAAAATCCAAAACCATTATCAGCTGTCAGGCTAGCCACACAATTCTCAAATAGGTTTGTTGTTGTCTCCTGGGGGACATGAGCCTTTTTCAGGAACTTGATTAATATTCGAGCATGGGCATCAGAACAAAGCACCAATGACAACATTAAAATCTTAGAAGGGGTTTGCCCCAACTGCTCTACAATCTTGAAGTCGCTTCCCTTTATGATCTTCAAGATCTCGTCTATCTCGCATGCAAAGGGCTCTCCATCAGCAACATCCTTGGCGGGTACTTCAATCACATCAGGCTCAACAACCTTCTCCTTCCCTCTTGTATCGGTACTTGGCTTGGCAGCAGTAATGCGGATGGGCGTCTTTGTAACAACTGGTGGTGAGATATTGGGTGAAAATGTTCTCCCAGTTCTAGTTACTTTGCTTGAGCCAGCTATGTTTCCAATATTGTCATCTTTTTCTTCTTTGATCCAGGCATCTTGTTTAATCCCATGATAGAACACCTCAGCACCATAATTCCATGGTACCACTTTATTTGAAGAGTAGGGAATTGGTCCGGGATTGGTAATTATTAAGGGATCAACAGTGGGTTCATTTGAAATCCTAATAGGACCTTTGGAGGTGATCCTAAGAGGCTTGTTTGAGATGGTAATAATGGAGAGGTCTTCACATTTGTTAATCAAACTCTTGGAAAGTGAAGTCTTTTCAAATAGAATTTCGTGGCTATCCATCAGACGTTGTATGCCTTTCTTCAGCCCTTCACATCCATTGAGTTGTCTTGTACAACACACACAATTTTTTACACAGCCAAGGAAGATCCCAGCTTTCAACAGATTATTCTTGAGATTACATTCAACGGAGTAGTCAATTCTTCAACAGAGGCAACAAAAATTGTATCTTCAACAACATGAATACTCTTGTCATGCTTCGACATCGGAGTGGTAATTACATTCAGTGTTGGAAGAAGATCAAATTCAATAGTCTTGTTGTCAATCAAATCCTGGATTTTGTTCTTCAAGGCCCAGCACTGGTCAGTTTCGTGCTCGGGGCTACTCGAGTGGTAAGCACACTTAGCGTTTGGATTATATTTCGATGACGAGGTATCAGGGTTGGCAGGAGGATTGCGCAATGCCACTAAATTAGCCTTGAGCAAATGTTGTAAGGCTTGAGACAATGACATGCCTAACCTTTTAAATTGTCTTCTTGGAGTTTCAAAATGTTGATGATTTGTAGATGGTCTTGGAGTAGGAGTTGGATTGGAGATTCAGACGACATTTACAGACGAATGATCATTCTTCTTGGTACGGGCCCTTTCCCCGTACATAACATTGGCTTCCTTTTTTGCAGCGAAAGGTTTCTTGATAGGATTGGAAGTGAAGGTAGACGCCACAAATATCTTCCCACTTTTTATGCCACTTTTAACCCTTTCACCGGTTAAGATCAATTCGGTGAAACAAGAAGAAGAGCAGCCAACCAACAGATTAAAGAAGGGACAAGATAAAGTTCCATGAACATGTCGATGTGCTCCCTATCAGTCAAGGGTGGTTGGACTCTACTAGCAAAGTCTCTCCACTTTTGTGCATATTCCTTAAATCCTTCATTCTTTCCCATGGTCATATCTTGTAAATGAACCCTCGTTGGCGCCAAGTCGGTGTTGTACTGATACTGATGGTAGAATGCAGTAGCTAAATCCTCCCAAGTATGGATACGGGATCCATCCAACTGATAAAACCATTCAAGTTGAGTTCCAGCCAAGCTCTCTTGGAAAAAGTGCACCCAAAGCTTCTTATTAGCAGTGTGCGGCTGTATCTTGGGCACATAAGATTTCAAATGGAGTTTTGGACAAGAAACCCCATCGTACTTTGCAAAGACTGGTATTTTGAATTTGTGGGGAATGATTACCCCAGAGATCAAACCCAAATCGTCAAAATCTAAACCAGGGACAACTTGAATTTCAACAACTTTCAATCTGTCTTCTAACTGCTTATATTTGATATCAGCGGGTGGATACTGCTCGTCGAAATAATCATCATCAGATACTTGATCATTGACACACTCGGCCTGAGTACTCTTAACCTCACCAATCTGGTTCTCTTCCTCTTCAAATGAATCTCCTCCTACTGGGATTTGACGGACCGTCTCCTTGAACCTTCTACCCATGTTGAGCAGAGCTTTCTTCTTGGGCTTCTTCTTAACGGCCAGCAAAGCCATCATATCTTGCTACCCCTTGACGAGGGCCAATAGAGTTTCCTGGAACTGAGAATTTTGTGCCTGGAGATCCTTTACAGTTTTCTCTAGATCCATCTTGCTGAAATAAACAGTAGAAAGATAAGGAAACCTGTTATGTGAAAACATGGCATGTTATGATGCATGGAATATGTGTATGCAAATGATTTCAAGGATTAATGAGATTTAAATTTGTATAGACAAAAGAAATGAACAAACATCAATTTTCATTAAAAAAAACAAGAAAGATTACATCATGCCTCTTGGGCTTACAAAATAACTTTCTAAGATAAAAAGACTGAACGCATCCTCTTCGGCACAAGGTAGGTGTTCACACTTTGCTCTTCTTGTAGCTGCTTCGTAATCTCCAAGACCTTCTTCTCACTGGCATAAAATTGAACCTCGAAAGTATCTCATTCTTCCTTAAGCTGAATTCATACTTTTTGCAAGTCTTCGAGAGAGGTAGGCATGTTGGGATGGAGGATAGTGTAAGGAACATCTCCTTCAACCACAGGCTCCATGATGACCGGTAGGATGGAAGGATAAGGCATCACAAGTTTCTGAGCACGAGCTTACACCCATTTAAGGTAAGGCTCGAGGGGAATGGAATTCTTGTGTCCTAGTGTCTTACTATCCACTTTGTTCGACATCCTCCAAGCTTGGATAAACCTCTGGAGGAAACCTTGATCCTCATTCTCGTAGTCAAATACCACTCCTTGGATAATCATCTAATGTGGACCATCTCTTCGAGCGTAACCAAACTGTCGTAAGGCCAAGCAAGGGTTGTAAGTGATACCTCCTCTAATGCCAAGTAAGGGGACATTAGGGAATTCTCCATAATAGTTGATGATAGTAACATTCTCCAAAGATCGGGAACACCAACGAATATCTAAATGTCTGAGCGTCATCAACCTATGGGACCACCTTGAACCTTGCTCATTCTTTAATACAAATTGGAGAATATGCGAAATAAACCATCTTGCCAAAAGAGGAGTACAACACATGAGGATACCTCTTTTCCTCATAGTGCGAGAGTGAAAAGAATGTAGGATGTCTCCTAACAAAGTAGGCACCGGGTTACGAGACATAAAGATTTTGACGGCGTTTATATCTATGAGTTAGTCAGGATTTGGAAACAAAACCATCCCATAGATGAGAAGGGCCACAATTTCCTCAAAAGCTTGTAAGTCCAAGGAGTTCCAACAATCTTGAGCTTTCTCAAACAAGAACTTGGCTAAGAAACCTTTGACACCACTCATTGTTTCCCAATTAGTTGTGACATCAGATTGTTGCAAGTGTAGGGCTTGAGCAATCTCTTATGGTTTTGGATCTCTTTCTGTACCATTAGAGGGTAGTTGATTGAGAACGGGAATTCTCAAGAGTTGGGAGAATTCTTCCAAAGTTGACACAAGTTGATAATCGAGAAATGTGAAGCAATGGTGTAGAAGATCAAAGAATTGGAAGAGCACCTTCATCATATCTTCGTCAATGTTGGAGGTAACCAAGTTTAGGAGACGACCATGTCTTTCGGTAAATGGAGAATTCTCACGAACCCTTTATGCTAACTTTTTAAGTTAAGGAGGGATCCTTACGAGATTGACTTGAATGGTTTTCCTGTGAATATAATCCATGTCCTACAAAATAGGACAAAGATAAATCCCAAAAATCCATGAAATTGTTAGTGAGTATGAGTATGATGTTATGTACAAAAAAATATATACAAAACAAACAAATCCATGGGTTTAGACTTGCATGGAGTCTCATAGGTAAGTACCCTCTTGAAGTTTAGTTGGCTCAAACCTGTCCTAGAAATAGTAATCGGGTTCTAAGAGAGCTTAATATAACTGGTTTGTCTTCTCGGGCACCGTTTCAGCGCAAGCCTCTTTAATGGCGGCCGAAATATCCCAAAAAACCAAACCTCAATGAGTGTAGTATCGAGTATCTACAAACTTCAGACTGTACCAAATCCAGTCATCTCACTACGTCCTAATGGCCAAGTTAGTCAAGTAAAGGTTCTAAAGTTAGTTAGTGCTTTATGACATCACTCAGCGGCCCCGTATTCTCCTTGACTACTCAAGGGCTACCGGTACCCATAAATATGTCGCATTAACATAGCTATTGCTTAGGCCATGTCGGTATACCCCGCATAATTTCCATAACATATTGCTACTTACCTATAAGGTATCCCAAATCCGGGTAGAGGATTTTAAGCCCAAACAAAGAACCAAAATATAAAGCATACAAGTCAAAAAATGAAAGCAAATAAAGGTGATCTAGCTCTAAGGTAACCCCACTTTTAAGAATATTCCCCAGCAGAGTCACCAGTTCTATGATACGGTGGGAGAACTGACTTGGGTGTTTTACGTTTTATTGCAAATGTTGCGATTAGCAAGAGTTGCCACCGACTTTTCTTTTATCCAAAAAGGAAAGGCTAAAAAGAACATGAAAGACCTTTGAGATTATTTCTTGAGTTCGGGGGGTAGATTATGAAAAGGGAAGGTGTTAGCACCCTTTTCATCCATAGTTATCTATGGTCTCTTAGTTGCTTGCTAGATCACTTGCTTTTATTTTAAAATATTCTTTGTGTGGTTTTTGATAGTATTTGGAAAAGGCGCCATCGTTTAGGCAAACTTTGTAATAGTTCTCGTTCGTAAGAACGTATACAAAGTGTTGAGCTTTTGAAATGTTTCAAGTTTGAAAGATGTTTTGAAAGTGTTGGTGTTTGTTTTAAAAATAGTAAGGATGTTTTGATTTGAAAATGAGCAAGCAACTAGGAACAATCTACCTACTCAAAAGTCTTAGTTATTTTCCTAATTTCATTTGATATTTCTATCTTACCATTGATTTGGTAAGAAGCCCTATCTTTGGATGTAAAGGAACAGGCGTGGGTCATCGTATAGCCATGAAGCAATGTTGTGAAATATCTTAGAAATTCTCTTTGAGGGACTAAGATCATTTTGAAAGGCAACTTTGATAGCGTCATCGAGGGACTATGATCTTGTATTTTTTGTTTGCTTTTGCTAAGATACTCCACATGCATAACATAGCTGTTGCACCCCAAAATTTGCCCTCTCATGTTTTCCAAAGTCTTCCCCTACATGGTTGACCAGAAACCCTTGCCTAATGTGATTGATGGGAATGAGAACTGACTGTTTTGGAATGCTTGTTCGCGTTTGCGTTTGTTTTTGCAAAATGTCGCGGTAAGCAAGAGTCGCCACCGTATTTTATTTTATCCAACAAGGAAAGGACAAAAGCACAGAAAAATTCCTTTTCGAGATGTTTCTCGGGTTCGGGAGGTAGATTATAGAAAGGGAAGGTGTTAGCACTCTTACTATCCGTGGTTATCCACGGGCTCTTAGGTACTTGCTCATTGTGTTTTCAAAAGTTTGCTTTTCTTTGTGTTTGTGGGTTTTGAAAAGAGTTTTGTTTGAAAACTTCGATTTAACTCTTGTTTCTGTCCTCAAGAGTGTATGAAGTGTTGTTGAAAACTTTGTTTGAAAAGTGTAAGTGCGAAAAATTTGTTTTGTTTTGAAAGAGTAAGTAACTAAGAACCTCTACCTACTCGAAAAGGAATTAAACTGTGCAAATGTCCTTTAGACAGTGCTATCCCACTATTGAGGAGTAGGTAGCACCGTCATTGGAGTTTTCTGGTTAATTCGATTAAGGGATATGTGGTCACCAAAGCAATGTTAGGACGCCTTAGCGGTAACCCTAATGTCTTAGATCATTCTTCCGAGGCAACTGTTTCGAGGCAACTTATGATCTTTGGAAACTTCCTATACTCAATGACCACGTTCGAGGCAACCAAGTGAGGATTACCCTAGGAGTGGCATGTGCAAATGTGTCAATTTTCAGTTATGTTATCTTTGTACATGTTATGGTGAGCTACGGTTGATTTTAAGTTAAGATAGATCTTGTCATGCATAGCCTATTATTCATACATCTAGCAGTTAATGGTTGCGGAAAATAAAACTAAGCTATTACAAGGGGTCGGGTATTTACATCGCCAAAAACAAACCCTTGAAAAGTAAATGCAGAAAAGTAAATAAAAGCGATAAAAGGTCCTAAGTTAAAACTATTACATCCTCGGAGCAATTACAATTATATGGATAAAAAATAATAAAATTAAATGCAAAAATAAAGAACCCTAATTAGGGTTTGCCGCCTTGACTAGTCATGAAGAAGTTAGACGGAAACGGTGCACAAAAATTATATACAAGCGCGAATCGAGTTTTAGGTCAAAAATTAAGCTATACGAGAAAAATCGAGAAATATCGAAAAGTCGACCGAAACAGCATGAGCTTTAAATTAGAATGACCCTAATGAATTTATCTAATTTTTCACGAAAGAACAGACTGAATCGGATAATCGGTTTGAGAGTTATGAATTTAATCGTGAATTAACCTAATTAAAACTAAATTATTTAATTACTAAATACCCTAATTAAATTAAATTATACTAAGTGAATTTGATTAATTTTAATGGTGTAATTAGATGGGAATGAAAAAGTGATTAAAAAAAATTAACCTAAGTTCATTGTAGATTAAACCTAATTAATTAATATAATTAACCTAATTATTACTAATTTATTATTAATTAAAAATAATTAAGAAAAAGAAAGGAAAACTGAAGGAAATATGAAAAAAATAGATTTTGCAGCTGCCTGGTTTCGAACCCAGGTCCTTGGGGTCCCCACGTTGCGCCCTAACCACTGGAGCAACGTGTTTGTGATGTTGCTTTTCCCATCCTCAGAGAACAACAACGAATCGTGGCCTTCCCTTGTCAAAAACGCGCGCAATTCAAACACACGAACCAGATGATAACACGTCATCATCTTTAACCTTGGTCCTGCACAAATAGAATCAGATAGCGGGGGGTTTTTAACTTCCTCTATCTCCTGCACGAAAAATAGCGAATAGACACAGAGCAAAAAGAAATATTTCGTGAGGTATGTGTTGGAATCGTCTTGGTCTCACGAATTCAACCATGTATCCCATTGGTTCCAATTCTTCATGGTTTGGAAAGCCCTATTTGAAAGCTTGAAAACCCTAGAAACTCAATCATGGCATCTCTCGGTTTAGGGCACTATGGTTCAATTAATTCATTCCATTAACTTTGTGTAACCTCTAGCAACGCAAATCAATCACAAAAACATGTCAAATGCATATGAATTAAGAGATACGATTTTGAATTAGAAGTGCAAACCGTGAGATGGTGTTTCGTGATTCCTTGAGCTTTGGTGCTTGAATTTGATTGCAAATCACTCCCTGTACCTCCTACAATGTGTTTGGATGGGCAAGGCACCTTGAATTGGCCTCTACGTATGATTTCAGTTTCAAGGTTTTTTAAGCATTTTTCCAAGTTTGGTCTGGCCGTTTTAACAGAGCTTTGCGCGTGAATTAGGTTTGTGAGGCTTGCTTGCATATAAAGGAATCAGTTTAGGTCAAAATTTGGACCCATATCCATGTGCATTGAAGATTGAATATTTGATTGACCACCATTGATAAGCTTTCCAAAATTGAATCAAATCTGAGATTTTGTGCATGTTTTGACTTGGCACGAATTGGATTGAGTTGCACATGATATTTGCAAGTTGTACAAATCACAAAGATCCCATTTCAATAATTTTTAGATTTTATTTGAATTAATATAGATTTAAAATGAATTAAATCAATAAAATAGAAAAATAAGTGTTTGGTTATGAAATTAAAGATGGGACACGTGTGTGGCATGACAAGACTAAATCAAGTGGAAAAAAGTGGGCCCTTTTGTCAAAAATTGGAGTTTTGAGGATAGTTGACTTTTGGCAATTTTGGAAAAATGCCCAACTTTAACAATGCATAACTTCTTCAATTTTGAACTTTTGGAGGTGTTCTTGGACTTTTTAGAAACCTTGAGATGTCCTATAATCAACCCTTTTGGTCTCATCTCATTTTGATCTTTCATTCTCAAGTTATAAGCTTTGGAAAAAAAAGGTGTTTTTGTTGACTTTCAAAAATGACCTATAATGTTCAAATTTGTAACTTTTTGTGAGAGCATTTCTTGATCTTGGGGTGTGAAGATGGATTGTAGGAAATTGCATCCTCTTAAAAATGAGCTTTGGATGGGTCATTTCTCACAAAGTATGAGAAAGTTATACTTGGTCAAAGTTGAGTTGACTTTTCCTGCAAAACCCTAATTTAGCAACTTTTGAATCTTGATGAATTTTGAGCAATCCTTGATGAATCATGATCAACCCTTGATTAAATGATTAATTATCCTTAAAAATGAGAATGTTGACAAAAAATCTGGAGGTTTGACTGTATTTAGGTCACAGTTGACTTTTGCCTTAGCACAGTCGATTTTTGGGTCTCTTGAGCAATTGACTGACCAAAGTTTCTCTGCAAGGCTTGAAATTTGTCATGGATGAACTTAAGAACATATTAAGACACTGGGAAGAACTTGAGGCCATTTGTATGTAAGTACCTTGATGCAACACAAAATCCTAATTTTGAATTGACTGCCTTAGGAGGTGATTTGACTGTACAACCCTTGAGCCATTTTGAGCAATATGAAGATCATTCTTGACAAATCTTGAGGAATATGGGAGGGAAAATTTTGGGGTACAAAAGTTGCCCCTGTTCAATCTTCTTAAACCTGAGGATGTAGATTGGCCTGCGTGCCTTTTGTGATCCAAAGGTGGAAGATGATTGAACACTAAAGTGCCCAGAAATTTGCACTCGCATGATGTAGTATCAGCATTGTGATATCAGGAATGGGCTTACAGATGCCATTTGGAGATTATTGGCAGGAGGATGGGCTTATAGATTCCACCTGGAGATTGTTTGTTGAATTGTAATTTTGTAAGTTGAAAGAAGGAACCTGTGTAGGGTTGCCTGATGATGAGTCCGTGTAAAACTGCATTTTGGAAGGAAGGAAACCTGTGTAGGGTTGACTGATGATGAGTCCGTGTGAAACTGCATCTTGGAAGGAAGGAACCTGTGTAGGGTTGACTGATGATGAGTCAGTGTGAAACTGCATCTTGGAAGGAAGGAACCGGTGTAGGGTTGCTTCATGATGGTCAAGTAGATAATTGTCCTGTCTGGTTTCAGGTATTAACCTACAATCAGTCGTCCACAAATATTTTTCATGGCTTGCTACAAGTATTAAACTGGGACTTGAAAAGGTTGGTCAAGGAGATATCTGTCCTGTCTGGTTTCAGGTATTGATCTCTGACCTGAGAAAGAAAGTCTTCCTGGCTTGTTACAGGTATTGATCTTCAATCTCTTCATGTAGATAATTTCCTGGCTGGTTTCAGGTATTAACCTACAATCAGTCATCCACAGAATTTTCCTGGCTTGTTACAGGTATTAAACTAGGACTTGAAAAGGTTGGCCGATGAGATAGTTGTCCTGGATGGTTACAGGTATTGATCTCTGACCTGAGAAAGAAAAATAGTTTTCCTGGCTTGTTACAGGTATTAATTTTCAATCTCTTCGTGTAGGTGGTTTTCCTGGCTGGTTTCAGGTATTAACCTACAATCAGTCATCCACAGAATTTTCCTGGCTTGTTACAGGTATTAAACTGGGACTTGAAAAGGTTGATGGTAGCCATCTTTTGATTGACCTTTTCCTGAAAAAGGTAAAATGTTAGTTGTATGCAATGTCATGATGTATGAAATGCATGATGTCATGATGTTCTCAAAAATAAATGAGATCGTGTCGTATGCACTTTGTCATGTATGTAAATAGGAGATATGAAGTGTGAAATGTTTATGAATGTATTTTCGTCTGGGAAAATAAATCCCGGAGCTGCTGGAGAATAGAGTTGAGTTCTTCGTTTCCGCTGGGGATGATGAACGAAGATGATTGTGAGAATAAACCTGCAGGATAAAAGAACTCCGTTGGGGAATAAACTGGTGAAGATATTACTCTGCGGGGAATTACTCTGTGGGAAGAGATGCTTTGCTGAGATTTTAACGATAACTCCGCTGGGGATTCCGTTGATAGGCTCTGTTGGGGATTTTGATGATGAACTCCGCTGGGGATAGAAAGAACTTCGCTGGGGATGACCTTTCAGTTGCAACTTGATGAGGATAACCCAGTTAGACTCTTGTGGGGATAACCTCTGAATTTGGCTGAGGAGATGCATTTGTATTCTTCAGGGGACAAGCTTCCAAAATCTACTGGGTAAGATGATTCAATTCTCTATTGGGGAAACTTTTTTAGACTGCACCGGGGAAATGGCTCCATTGTGGGTATCTTGTATTCCGCCAGGGAACATTCTTATATTTTGTTGAGGAATATTAAGACTGTTGGGGATACTCTTTACGCTTGCTGGGGAATATCTGTATACTCCACTGGGGAATATTAAGACCTTCTGGGAATACCGAGCCTTTTCGGGACTGACGGTAGACTAACTCTGCTTGGGGGAGAGTATTGCTGATTTGTACATAGATGCAAGTCTCAGCCGAGAGAGCTACCATTACTGTCTTACTCTGCGGGTAGTGACGATATCTTGGTCATATTCTTCAGCTGAACCTACCTCGGTACCTGGTGGATAGAGCAGCTTGTACAGTTCGGACAATTCTTATTGCCCCAGTTTCTGCGGGAGAAGAAGGTCTATGAGGTGCTTGATAACTGCCGATTGACAAATCTTCTTCTGGTAGGCAAGTGACGAGATGAAGGGACACAGCCGTACGCTTTGATCCCTAATTTTTGCCTGGACTGCCCTTTCGGGTTTTCAGTCCATCGGGATACCCTTTTTTGCCCAAGCCGCCTTTTCAGGTTTTCGACTTGCCGGGTGTACAGATTTTTTCATTTTCATCCCTTATTTTTGCCCGAACCCTTTTGGTTCGCCGGGAAGCCCTTATTTTTGCCTAGGCCAGTCAACCTAACGGGTCTTGGATTATGCGTAGTATTTTTTTACTATGTCCACGTTCTCAGAGTGCATGGAGTTGTCACTGTCGGTAGTATTGTGTTGCCATACTACCACAAGATGTTTGATCATGCAAGATTCGTTGCTGGAATTCATGTCCAATGCCCCAAGTGATTCAGATGGAGATCTGCCCCTGGCTATTTGGCATCTTGAGAGATTCCTTGAATCTTGACTTGACTGCCCCAGATGATGGACAATGGTTATGTCAGCCCCTTGGTTGGAAGTGTTTTTTCCACTTGAGGTGACTCTTTTTATTGAGAAGGTTTTTTGTTCACTAGATATTCGTCGTGCGAATTTCTCTACTGTTCGAACAAATAGTCATATGCAAACAATGTTATATTAAAAATGCAAAGCTTATGTCTGTCTTGAAGTTTTTGAAAATGCAGTTTTCAATAAAACAAGCAAATTTTTGTAAAATGTGATGTCAACTCAGGATATTACAGCAAGCCCTACAGGAGTCAGGATACCTTTTGTAACAGTATGCTTTCGAACTAACCCATGCTTCAGCTAGGACTTTTTAAGGGTTATAACATGGCCTAGTTCACGGTTTAAGAAACAAAGGATAAAGGCTCAAATTTTATTTGTACCCACCCGTTCTTCGTGATGTTCTTCAATCCTAAACTCAGCTAATCGTGCATTAGATCTTGTTTGAGTCTTTGCTCTGATATTCCGGTGATGGTTCGAATACTGACAATTTATTTTGAACAGGCAGTTATTTTTGTTGAGAGTTTGTAGGACCTCTTTCTTTTCGATTTTATTTTCCCTGTCTTTTTGCCTGAACTGTTTCTTTTGTGATTACAGTCAGCGGGATGCCCCAGTTTTTTGTAAGTCTCCTTCATAGGTTTTGACTTGTTGGGCTTTTATTTTGAGAGACAATGACTGCCTGTCCTTACGATTATACAGAACCATCACTATCTTTTGTCTCAGAAGGACTTCTTTGATGCCATTCATTGTGCACCTGGATCAACTGAGAAAACTACCCCGCCCCGGGTTGTGGTTAAGGGTTTTAATTTGTGAAAAGAAAAAACTCCAACTTCTTTGGCTCGAAGGGGTTGACGAGGGATTATCTTCCTTATAACTCCACTGTTTAGGATTTGAAACAATGCCTGTACTTCATCAGCGGGGTCTGTTCAAAAGCATATTGTAAAGATTATGGTATCGTTTTCGTCATCCTCCCTCAAAAGGCTTAGAATTTTTAATCGAGAGTTTGAACATCACAAAAAGGAAATATGAAGCAATTTTAAGCATAGTGAAAACAATTAATTCAAAACAGACACGTGTAATGCATTAATGAAATAAAAGAGTTTGACATGATAATTGTTTGAATAAGCCAAGAAAAATACAATTTCAGAATGAACAAAAGTGCTTTCAACCCTAGCCATGTTTTGGCAAGGGAGCAGTGATCACATTGGGAGTCTCAGGAGGCTCGAATTCGATCTCCTTAGCATCAATCATATTCTGAATCTTGTATTTCAGCGCCCAACAATCGTTAGTATCGTGCCCCAGGCTACCGGAATGATAAGCACACCTTACATCTGGGTTGTAGTTAGGAGAAGAAGTCTTAGGGTTCGGATGAGGGTTTATCACCGTAATCAGATTCATCTTCAACATGTGCTGCAATGCTTGTGACAATGGCATGTTGATGTTGGTGAACTGTCTTTTAGGCTCGTCCGACCTTCGTTGATTTCCCTTTTGCTGTTGTCGGTGTGACGCAGAACCAAAGATCAAGACTGCCCCTACGTGTTGGTCACGAAGACTCTTTTGACTATACACAACATTGGACTCTTTCTTCCCACTGTAAGACTTTTTCTGAGCATCAGAAGGTGTAGCTTCTTGAATCTTCCCACTTTTGATGCCAGCTTCAATTCTCTCACCAGTCAAGATAAGGTCTGTAAATCCGACTGAAGAGCTTCCAATCAGATGATTAAAGAATGAACCAGACAGGGTCCCCAGAAACATATCGACAAGTTCACGATCAGCCAAAGGTGGTTGCACCCTTCCGGCAAGGTCTCTCCATTTCTGAGCATACTCTTTAAATCCTTCACCCGTCCCTATTGACATACCCTGGAGTTGGGTACGCGTAGGAGCGAGGTCGAAATTATATTGATACTGCTTATAGAACGCAGTAGCCAAATCTTCCCAGTTACGGATACTAGCTCAATCCAACTGATAGAACCACTCAAGCCGAGTCCCTGAAAGACTGTTTTGAAAGAAATGGATCCATAAGTTCTTGTCAGTAGTGTAAGGTTGGATCCTCCTCACATATGACCAGAGGTGCAGCTTTGGACAGGAAGCTCCGTCATACTTGGCAAAGGCAGGTGCCTTAAACTTATGGGGAATCACCACCCCAGATGATAAACCCAGATCTCTGAAGTCCAGACCGGGCACCTTCTGTATTTCCACAATGCTCAAACGGTCTTCCAGCTGTTTGTACTTATCCTCAGCAGGAGGATACTGTTCTCCATCACAGTCCGTCTCGTTGTCAGAGACCATAGGGCTAGGAGCCCTCCTTTCTTGTGGACTATCCTTCCCTCTAGATGAGGTGGTTAGATCAACTTCATTTTGCAGCCCATTTCTAAACCTGCGTCCGGTGTTGAACAGGACAATCCTCTTCTTCTTCTTCTTCCTCTCTTTCAGAATCAGGGTCTTCAGGTCCTGCTGACCCTTAGCTAGGCTCATGACCAACTCTTGAAACTGGGCATTCTGGGCCTGGAGGGCCTTGATAGCTTGCTTAGTGGAAGGTTCAGTAGACATGATGATTGCTGAAATAAACAGCAAAGAGGATAAGAGGCCTGTAATGGTACCTGTAATGCAATGATATGTATGATATATGTATACAATGTTTTCAAGGATCTCGTGGGGTAAACAAAGAAACTTGTTAGAATTTGAATTTTGCAGCTTGATTGAAGGAACTTCATGTTGCTGAGAGTCCTTCTTCAAGAGTCAGGCTCACCATATCGAGTGGGTCATAGCCCCTGACTCGAGTTATCGTGTTTTGATCTCCAAACAACCTTGGCTAGAGGAAAATAAATCCCCTTTGCCCCTTGCTAGACATTTGGTTCATCATGACCTGCATCACAAACCTTTGAGATCCTTGAAATGGTTAAGGAAATATTAAGGTATGATGTTATGATGCGTATGATATGCGTTTAAGCAAAAGTGTGAGGTGTTGTAAGTAAGCCCTGCAATAAATCCAAATTGTTGGATAAGGACTGTAAACAAAACCTGCAAGGAACTCATGCTGTCAGATAACAAGAATGTGCAAGTAGTTCAAGTTTGAAGGCACACAAGTCACACGAATAGCCTTAAGTTTAGGCTAGCATGGAGTTTAAGCATTACCCTATTTCAGTTCAGTTGGTTTAAACCTGTCCTAAAAATAGTAACCGGGTTCTAGAGGATCTCAATATCACTGACTACCCTCAATCGGTCATAATTCCAGTTTAGCAACCTTTTCTTGCGGCCGGAATCATCGCGAGAGTTTAGTCTCAATGAGTGTAGCATACTGCTACTGTTCTATGGCCAAGTTGGTCAATTTAAGGTTCTAAGGTCAGTTGGTGCTTAATGACCCCTTAGAAGACCCATATTCTCCTCGTTCCAACACAAGGGATATCGGTACAGACTAAAGTGTCACACCAACGTAGCTACTGCTTCATCCGTATCGGTCTACGCCGTATAGATCCCTCACAGTTTATTGCTACTTACCTAAAGGGTACCCCCAGATCCGGGTTAGGATCTATAGTAACTCCGATACAAGCCCACAAATATAAATCATACAAAGCATACAATTTAAAACACAATGATCTAATCCTAAGGTACACCCCACTTATAAAATCCCCAACAGAGTCGTCAGTTCTGTGATCGGTGGGAATGAGAACTGACTGTTTTGGAATACTGGTTTGCGTTTGCGTTTGTTTTTGCAAAATGTCCCGGTAAGCAAGAGTCGCCACCGTCTTTTATTTTATCCAACAAGGAAAGGACAAAAGCACAGAAAAATTCCTTTTCGAGATGTTTCTCGGGTTCGGGAGGTAGATTATAGAAAGGGAAGGTGTTAGCACCCTTTCTATCCGTGGTTATCCACGGGCTCTTAGGTACTTGCTCATTGTGTTTTCAAAAGTTTGCTTTTCTTTGTGTTTGTGGGTTTTGAAAAGAGTTTTGTTTGAAAACTTTGATTTAACTCTTGTTTCTGTACTCAAGAGTGTATGAAGTGTTGTTGAAAACTTTGTTTGAAAAGTGTAAGTGCGAAAAATTTGTTTTGTTTTGAAAGAGCAAGTACCTAAGAACCTCTACCTACTCGAAAGGGAATTAAACTGTGCAAATGTCCTTTAGACAGTGCTATCCCACTATTGAGGAGTAGGTAGCACCGTCGTTTGATTTTTCTGGTCAATTCGATTAAGGGACATGTGGTCACCAAAGCAATGTTAGGACGCCTTAGCGGTAACCCTAATGTCTTAGATCATTTTTCCGAGGCAACTGTTTCGAGGCAACTTATGATCTTTGGACAAGAGGACGACCTCTAAAACTTCCTATACTCAGTGACCACATTCGAGGCAACCAAGTGAGGCGTAGCCTAGAAGTGGCATGTGCAAATGTGTCAATTTTCAGTTATGTTATCTTTGTACATGTTATGGTGAGCTACGGTTGATTTTAAGTTAAGATAGATCTTGTCATGCATAGCCTATTATTCATACATCTAGCAGCTAATGGTTGCGGAAAATAAAACTAAGCTATTACAAGGCGTCGGGTATTTACATCGCCAAAAACAAACCCTTGAAAAGTAAATGCAGAAAAGTAAATAAAAGCGATAAAAGGTCCTAAGTTAAAACTATTACATCCTCGAAGCAATTACAATTATATGGATAAAAAATAATAAAATTAAATGCAAAAATAAAGAACCCTAATTAGGGTTTTCCGCCTTGACTAGTCATGAAGAAGTTAGAGGGAACGGTGCGCAAAAATTATATACAAGCGCGAATCGAGTTTTAGGTCAAAAATTAAGCTATACGAGAAAAATCGAGAAATATCGAAAATTCGACCGAAACAGCATGAGCTTTAAATTAGAATGATCGTAATGAATTTATCTAATTTTTCGCGAAAGAACAGACTGAATCGGATAATCGGTTTGAGAGTTATGAATTTAATCGTGAATTAACCTAATTAAAACTAAATTATTTAATTACTAAATACCCTAATTAAATTAAATTATACTAAGTGAATTTGATTAATTTTAATGGTGTAATTAGATGGGAATGAAAAAGTGATTAAAAAAAAATTAACCTAAGTTCATTGTAGATTAAACCTAATTAATTAATATAATTAACCTAATTATTACTAATTTATTGTTACTTAAAAATAATTAAGAAAAAGAAAGGAAAACTGAAGGAAATATGAAAAAAAATAGATTTTGCACCTGCCTGGGTTCGAACCCAGGTCCTTGGGGTCCCCACGTTGCGTCCTAACCACTGGAGCAACGTGTTTGTGATGTTGCTTTTCCCATCCTCAGAGAACAACAACGAATCGTGGCCTTCCCTTGTCAAAAACGCGCGCAATTCAAACACACGAACTAGATGATAACACGTCATCATCTTCAACCTTGGTCCTGCACAAATAGAATCAGATAGCGGGGGTTTTTAACCTCCTCTATCTCCTGCATGAAAAATAGCGAATAGATACAGAGCAAAAAGAAATATTTCGCGAGGTATGTGTTGGAATCATCTTGGTCTCACGAATTCAACCATGTATCCCATTGGTTCCAATTCTTCATGGTTTGGAAAGCCCTATTTGAAAGCTTGAAAACCCTAGAAACTCAATCATGGCATCTCTCGGTTTAGGGCACTATGGTTCAATTAATTCATTCCATTAGCTTTGTATAACCTCTAGCAACGCAAATCAATCACAAAAACATGTCAAATGCATATGAATTAAGAGATACGATTTTGAATTAGAAGTGCAAACCGTGAGATGGTGTTTCGTGATTCCTTGAGCTTTGGTGCTTGAATTTGATTGCAAATCACTCCTTGTACCTCCTACAATGTGTTTGGATGGGCAAGGCACCTTGAATTGGCCTCTACGTATGATTTCAGTTTTAAGGTTTTTAAAGCTTTTTTCCAAGTTTGGTCTGGCCGTTTTAACAGAGCTTTGTGCGTGAATTAGGTTTGTGAGGCTTGCTTGCATATAAGGGAATAAGTTTAGATCAAAATTTGGACCCATATCCATGTGCATTGAAGATTGAATATTTGATTGACCACCATTGATAAGCTTTCCAAAATTGAATCAAATCTGAGATTTTGTGCATGTTTTGACTTGGCACTAATTGGATTGAGTTGCACATGATATTTGCAAGCTGTACAAATCACAAAGATCCCATTTCAATAATTTTTAGATTTTATTTGAATTAATATAGATTTAAAATGAATTAAATCAATAAAAATTAAATAAAATAGAAAAATAAGTGTTTGGTTATGAAATTAAAGATGGGACACGTGTGTGGCATTACAAGACTAAATCAATTGGAAAAAAGTGGGCCCTTTTGTCAAAAATTGGAGTTTTGAGGATAGTTGACTTTTGGCAATTTTGGAAAAATGCCCAACTTTAACAATGCATAACTTCTTCAATTTTGAATTTTTGGAGGTGTTCTTGGACTTTTTAGAAACCTTGAGATGTCCTATAATCAACCCTTTTGGTATCATCCCATTTTGATCTTTCATTCTCAAGTTATAAGCTTTGGCAAAAAAGGTGTTTTTGTTGACTTTCAAAAATGACCTATAATGTCCAAATTTGTAACTTTTTGTGAGAGCATTTATTGATCTTGGGGTGTGAAGATGGATTGTAAGAAATTGCATCCTCTTAAAAATGATCTTTGGATGGGTCATTTATCACAAAGTATGAGAAAGTTATGCTTGGTCAAAGTTGAGTTGACTTTTCTTGCAAAACCCTAATTTAGCAACTTTTGAATCTTGATGAATTTTGAGCAATCCTTGATGAATCATGATCAACCCTTGATCAAATGATTAATTATCCTTAAAAATGAGAATGTTGACAAAAAATCTGGAGGTTTGACTGTATTTAGGTCACAATTGACTTTTGCCCTAACACAGTCTATTTTTGGGTCTCTTGAGCAATTGATTGACCAAAGTTTTTCTGCAAGGCTTGAAATTTGTCATGGATGAACTTAAGAACATATTAAGACATTGGGAAGAACTTGAGGCCATTTGGATGTAAGGACCTTGATGCAACACAAAACCCTAATTTTGAATTGACTGCCTTAGGAGGTGATTTGACTGTACAACCCTTGAGCCATTTTGAGCAATATAAAGATCATTCTTGACAAATCTTGAGGAATATGGGAGGGCAAATTTTGGGGTACAACACCTAAGGAAAAGGAAAATTTTTGAGTGGTGTTTTAAGTACATTTCGATTGGCAGTCTGGAAGACCCTTCGATTGGTGCTCTGAAGGAGCCTTTCGATTGGCATTATGGACAAGCATTTCGATTGGCATTATGTCAAGGCTTTCGATTGGAAATCTGAAAGACCCTTCGATTGGTATTCTGAATGAGCCTTTCGATTGGCATTTTGGACAAGCACTTCGATTGGCATTCTGAAAGGCCCTTTGATTGGTATTCTGAAGGAGCACTTCGATTGGCATTCTGAAAGGCCCTTCGATTGGTATTCTGAAGGAGCACTTCGATTGGCATTCTGAAAGGCCCTTCGATTGGTATTCTGAAGGAGCACTTTGATTAGCATGAAACAACACCTTTCGATTGGCCTGTTAACCAAGCCTTTCGATTGGAATTTTAATTAGTACCCTTCGATTGATCTTTGGGCAAGGACCATTCAAAGGAGGTCATCAAGAGGGCACTCAAATCAAAAGTGTCCAGGTTCATTCAAGAGGCATGAATATTTCAAAAAAGGAAAACTTTTAATGTGTCCGTTTCTTGTCTCATGGCATTTAATGGCCTGTTTAATGGCTATCTCTTGCCATTAATGCACCCTCACACCCCTATAAATACAGAGGCCAACATACATATCCAACACACAAAAACTCTGCAGGAAAACAGAACATATGAAAAAACACACAACAGGAGAACAAAAACATTGGAGTTACGCTGCCAAAAGTTGTCAACATTTTCAGAGGTGATCCAGGCTAAAGCAACAAAAGATCACAACGCCCATAAGCCCCAAATCAAAAGTGCCTACATCCAGGGAGTGCCCAGATCGAAGGTGCCTACATCCAGGAAGCGCCCAAATTAAAAGTCCAATCTGCTGGTAAGAAAGGGTAAACTATCCAACCTCATATTTGCATAACACATTATTACTTGTTGTTACCTTTAATTTGCCATCCTAGACAGGATCGAAAGGCCTGAGTTTGGCGCCCAGGTCATGTTCTTCGTTTGCCAACACTTACTGCAGACATAGCCTGAAGAGACCCAGCAAGCGCAGGATCGAAGGGCCTGGGGTTCAATACCTAGGTCCTCCATTTTATTTCGCTAACATACTTTTGCAGGTATAACATTCCAGATCGAAGGAGACACCTTCCCTGGATCGAACCCATTAGCATGCTGGATCGAAGGAGGCATCTCATTCCTGGATCGAAAGCCATGACCTCCATGATCAAAAGACAATCCTCTTCCTTGGATCGAAGGCTACTCACACCTTACTGTCTGGCCCAATCGAAAGGACGATGACCCTCTCTGGATCGAAGCTTCCATTCCCTCCCTGGGTCGAAACTCCTTTTTTTCCCTGGATCGAAGGATCCCCCCTTGTATTTTATTTTTGTTTTCATAGACATCTTTTTATCTTTTTTAATTAACATTAAAATCAAAAAACCACAAAAAACATTAGGCTAGTTTTTTCTATTAAAATTAACTTTGTTAATTAATCTCTTAATTATCTTAACTTTTCTCAAAACTAAAATTAAATAGATTTAGATCATTTTCCCAAAATAAAATAAAACAACAAAAATATTTTATTCTTAGGATTTTTAGAGTTTATTTTCAGATTCACGCGCGTTTATTTTATTATAATTGCCTACTGGTTTGTAATAACTTAGCTAAGACCTTTTACACTTTACTGCTTTTATTTCCCCAATTTTTGGACATGTAAATAATCCCCCTCCCAGAAGCTTTGTAATAGCGTAGGATTTACAATTTCTGCACTTTAAATTCCTATACATAGTGTGATCGATGGATCTGGAACTGACTGTTTAACGCTGGTTCGCGAAATGTCGCGGAAGCAAGAGTCGCCACCGTCTTTTATTTTCTCCAAATGGAAAGGACAAAAGCACAGAAAAATTCCTTATAGAGATTGCTCTCGGTTCGGGAGGTAGATTATAGAAAGGGAAGGTGTTAGCACCCTTTCTATCCATGGTTATCCATGGGCTCTTAGATACTTGCTCACTTGTGTTTTCAAAAATGGTTTGTTTGCTTTTCAATGTGGGTTTTAAAAAGTTTCTTTGAAAATTCCAGTTCGACTCTTGTATCGGTCCTCAAGAGTGTTTGAAAAGTTGCTTTCGAAAGCTTTTTGAAAATGTGTTGGTGTGAAAAGTATTTTGTTTTGTTTTGAAATTTAGAGCCAGTATCTAGAGTCGTCTACCTACCCTAAGGAATTCATCTGTGTAAATGTCCTTTTAAAGTAGTGCCATCCCACCATTGAGAGGTAGGTAGCACCACCGTTGGAGGTGTTCGGGTCAATTCGAGGTTCGGGACATGGTGATCACCAGAGCAATAGGAAGACACCTTAGAAGCTACCCTCATGCCAGGTTCCCGGATCATGAGGACTTACTAAAACATCTTCTACTCGACGATCACCTTTCGAGGCAAGGCAACAGTGAGGCGTACCCTAGGGGTGGCGTGTGCGATTTGTGTGTCGTTTTCATTTGCATTTATCTTGTCATGTTATTGGTGTTCTAGCGCTTGTTTTTATTTTGTCCATACATTCTTTCATGCCATTTATTTAACAGTTAAAAATATTGCGGGAAAGTAAAAGTCTAAGCTATTACAAAAGGCGCGGGTCCACATCGCCAAAATTAAAGTCCAAGACCCGATTTGACAGAAAATAAAGAAATAAAGTAAAGAAAAGTGCGAGTAATTAGTTACACGGCTTCGGGAGAGATACATAAATATTTAAACGGAATAAAGTAAATACGCGAATAAAAATTAAATTGAAACGAGGGCGTTGGACCCTTTTTGCAAAATTAAAATTACATGGAGTTAATTAATTAAAAAAAAGAAAATTGTTTTTGGCATTTATGATTTTTTAGGATTTTAATATGAGAAAAGAATTAATTGAAATTAATACTAACCCTAATTCTAATGGCTTTTAATTTATTAAGAAAACATTGAATTTTAACCTAAATTAACCCTAATTTTTATATACAAGTTTAATTACAAAAATAAATAAAATAAATAATATTAAATATTTGATTACCATGAAAGAAAGATAAAAGGATGAAAATTAATTAAACCTAATTCTATGTTTTTTTTAGATTTATTATGAAAATATTAAATTAAACCCTAATTTAAAACTAAATAATTTAGGAATTTATTTACAAAATATTAACTAATTAAATATATTTAATTTTTGGTCTTTTCTGATTTTTATGGTATTTTGTGATTTTTATGAAAATATTAAACTAATTAAACAAGTAATTTATAAAGAATAAATAAATAAAAAATAATAAAGAAAGTTAAAAGAATTTGCAAACCAAGGGGGGTTGTAGTCCCCAACATGGAGGTATAGCCCAAGCATTTGAGCCCAATGACCTTCAGGTCCGTTTGACTTTCTCCAGGGAATATGCTGGCGCGTTGACTGGGACTACCATGTGCCTTAGATCTGAGCCTTGTGATTGATGAAGCTGGACGCGTGGACGCTTGATTAGGAAGGTGTATGATGCGCTTCAGGGCTTGAAACTGCATGTGAAGATTAGTTGAAAAATAATATTGAGATAATGGAGACCTGGGGCTCGAACCCAGGTCATGTACCTTACCAACAACTATGCTTGCCAGCTGAACCAATTTGCTTTTCTGTAATTAATATGACAAACAAATATAATAAAATAAATATGCGTTAGTGTTTCATTTTCCGTGCGAAATTTAAACCAACCAATCATGGGCAGCCACGATATCGTCTTCTTCGTTATTGTTTTATTTTCCTGAAATACACAAAACATTGGCAACGGTTTTCACGCGTTGCCTAAGACACCATACAAGAAAATAGCGATTAGGCATGGAACGCTCATAAATTGGGCGCGACACATGGATTCTCTTCGTCCAGACGCGCTCGTTTTAATGGTCAAGGTCCCAAGTCTCAATTTTTCCTTATTTGAAAAGCCCTAATCCAAGGTCCTGTAAACCCTAAAAATTGACAATGGTATATTGGCACACAACGCATAAAAATACAATTGAATCATTGGGTTAGCATCAGAACAAGTCAATTAGTGTGAATGCATCAAAAAAACGCAATGAAAATGCCTTAAATATGAAACACGATTATGCATTTTTTTTCTGTACAAGGCCAATTCATTGTACCAATTATTGATGTTTTGAGGAATGCTTTTGATTGGGAATCGTTCAGTGAACCTTCAGCAAGCTAATGAAACAAAAATCGTGCCTTGAATCGCCCTAGAATGTGGTTTTCAGAATTGAGTTTCTTAACAAAATTTCAAGTTTTGTTTTCCTGGTTTCTCAGCAGCTGCGTGTGTAATGGCATTAGGGTTGTGTTTCTTGTATATGTAGGAGTGAATTAGGTTAAGAATTCTGACCAAAAAGCTTGGCATTCATGACTTTGAAAGATTTGATTTTTAAGATCTTTTTCAAATATTTTTCCATGTGCTTTTGTACAAATCATGCTCAATTCTCTCCAAATCTTTCCATATTGGATCATGCACGAGTTATTGAGTGGATTTCATGCAAAAAAGGATTGTAAAACTTAGGTTAAATATTTTCCATGTATTTAATTTGATTTAAATGAATTATTATAAATAAAAATTCAAATAAATAAATAAAAAATGAAGAAATACTTCTCTTTGGGCCAAGTGGTCGTGCACATGCCATGGATGATGAATTATGGAAGAAAAATGGGCCCATTAGCAATTTTAGGTCATTTGAATCAATGTTGACTTTTCAAAATATCCAAAAATTTCCCAACTTCCACAAGGAATAACTTGCTCAATTTTTAAGCTTTTCTCATGTACTTGGACATTTTGGAAAGGTCTTTGAGTCCTCTAACCAATGTCTTTGGTCCCATGTCATTTTGATTTACCAATATCAAGTTATGGCCTTTTACTTAAAGTCCCTTTTTGTTGACTTTTGAAAATGACCTATAATGTTGAAATTGATAACTTTTTGTGAGAGCATTTCTTGGACTTGGAATATGAAGATGAGTTGTAGGAAATGTCTTTCTCTTCAAAATGAGCTTTGGATGGAATTTTTCTGATAATCCATGTGAAAGTTATGCCCTGGTCAATTTACAGTTGACTTTTTCAGCTGTCCAAATAAGGAAACTTTTGCCTCTTGATGATTTTTGAGCCAAGCTTTGAGAATCATGATCAAGCATTGATCAAATGATGTTTGTGGCTTCAAAATGAGATGTTGACCAAAAATTTGAACTTTTGACTGCCAAATGACCATTTTGCCCCTACAGTTGACTATAGTGCAATTAGGGTTTTGACTGTGCAATTTTGTGCTGAAAGTCTTGAAACTTGATATGAGGATACTTGACCATATTTGTAAGCATGTGGGACTTGATTGGGTTCTTGAAAACTTCAATTTCTTGATCAGAACACAAACCCTAATTTTGACTGCTTAGGAGGCCCTTACACTGTGCAACCCTTGGGGAGATTTTGAAGCATGACTTGGCAATTTCTTGGAGAATATGGGAGGGCAAATTTTGGGGTACAACAGTTTCCCCTGTTCAATCTTCTTAGACCTGGGGATGCAGATTGGCTGACGTGCCTTTCGTAATCCGAGGGTAGAAGATGATTGAACACTAGAGTGCCCAGAAATTTGCGCTCACATAGTAGCAGTGTGATGGTGGAATGGGCTTATAGATGCCATTTGGAGATTGATGGATAGGATGATGGGCTTATAGATTCCATCTGGATGTTGATCGCATAAGAGATTCCTTAGCGAAAACCTGTATACCTGCAAAAGAAAAATGAGTACCTGACCCGTTGCGGGAGCTAGTTTCAGATGCTTGGTATAGATATGTCCTGACTGGTTACAGGAACTGAGTCTGGAGCTTCAAAAGGTGATGAATGAAACAGGGGTGGTTACTACCTCAGCATGAACAGTGAGAGAACCTTGGGTGACTTTAACTTCAACAACGCTCGTTGAGAAAATCTTGGTGGGAATTACCGTCTTCGCAGTATCGGGAAGAGAACCAGAGGAAATTATAATCTGAAAGGGAATTATATCTCACGCACCGTCGGGGAGAGAACCGTAGGAAATTATAACCTGAAAGGGAATTACATCTCACGCACCGTCGGGGAGAGAACCATAGGAAATTATAACCTGAAAGGGAATTATATCTCACGCACCGTCGGGGAGAGGACCATAGGAAATTATAACCTTAAAGGGAATTACATCTCACGCACCGTCGGGGAGAGGACCATAGGAAATTATAACCTAAAAGGGAATTACATCTCACGCACCGTCGGGGAGAGGACCATAAGAAATTATAACCTAAAAGGGAATTACATCTCACGCACCGTCGGGGAGAGGACCATAGGAAATTATAACCTAAAAGGGAATTACGTCTCACGCACCGTCGGGGAGAGGACCATAGGAAATTATAACCTAAAAGGGAATTACATCTCACGCACCGTCGGGGAGAGGACCATAGGAAATTATAACCTAAAAGGGAATTACGTCTCACGCACCGTCGGGGAGAGGACCATAGGAAATTATAACCTAAAATGGAATTACATCTCACGCACCATCGGGGAGAGGACCATAGGAAATTATAACCTAAAAGGGAATTACATCTCACGCACCGTCGGGGAGAGGACCATAGGAAATTATAACCTAAAAGGGAATTACATCTCACGCACCGTCGGGGAGAGGACCATAGGAAATTATAACCTAAAAGGGAATTACGTCTTATGCACCGTCGGGGAGAGGACCATAGGAAATTATAACCTAAAAGGGAATTACGTCTCACGCACCATCGGGGAGAGGACCATAGGAAATTATAACCTAAAATAACTTCTACTGAGTCTTCATCAGAAAAATCTGTTGGGAATCGATTTAGCTGGACTAGAGAAGGCCTTGGACTGGATAAGAAATCTTTTGAGTCGATTAACTGAACCGGTCTAGGTCTTGAAATATGATGGAGAATTTAGCTGAATCTTTCCTGAAAGGTAACGGTCAGTCATATGCAATGCATGATATGGATCAAGCAATGATGTTCTCAACATAAATGAGATTTGTATGATATGATGCGTCTATGCATGCTATAATGATGTATGTGATGTTTATGTATGTTTTCGTTTAGGAAAGTAAATCCTTGATGGGTGCCGGGAATTCACTCCTGGGCTGATGTTGAAAAATAAGCTTTTTCTTCCGCTGGGGATAATAGCTGCAAGAATACCGATATGAGAAGATAGCTCCGTTGGGGAATAAACTTGGCGAATGGAATATTCTGCGGGGAGAAAGGTACTCTGACGACCTTGCTGGGGAGTGATACTCTGTGGGGAGAGAGATACTTGGTTGAATTGTTGATAATAACTTGCTGGGGATATCTTTGCTGTATTGGAAGTGCTGATAGACTTCGCTGGGGATAAGAAAGAAATGTGTTGACGACGACCTTTCCGTGGCTTTTGGCTGAGGATAACCCAGTTATATCCCGTTAAGGAAATAACTCTTTAAATAAAGCCGGTCGACGTGTTCGTGCTCTGTGAGGGATAAGCTTCCAGAATCTACTGGGGATAAGCTTACTGCTTGGGGAGATGAATCCCAATTTTCCTGGGGAACTAGATTGGACTCTCCTGGGGAAGTTTTGAACTGCGGGGAAGTGATTCCTTTGAATGTTGATATGCCGCCGGGGAACAATCTTTAGGTCAAGACTGCCGGGGATGCTTGTTAAGAATATTGCTGCTGAGGAATGTTGAGATCTGCTGGAGGATACCCAACTTCCTTAAGTTTGATAACTCTGCTTGGGGAAGAATGCACTGCTGCTGACTTACTCTCTGGGGAATTAAGATGTCTGGTTATGTTCTTCAGCCGAACCTACCTTGTTACCTTGGAGGATAGAACAATCAGATTGCTTAAACCACCCGTTATTGCCCCTGTTTCTATGGGGGAGGCACATGTGGGATGCTGATAATTGTTGAGGGTCAAACCTTCTTCTGGTAGGCAGGTGACAAGATGACAGGACATAGTCGTACGCTTTGATCCCTAACTTTTGCCTGGACCGCCCTTTCGGGTTTTCAGTCCATCGGGATACCCATTTTTGCCCAAGCCGCCTTTTCAGGTTTTCGACTTGCCGGGTGTACAGATTTTTTCATTTTCATCCCTTCATTTTGCCTGAACCCTTTTGGTTCGCCGGGAAGCCCTTATTTTTGCCTAGGTATGTCAACCTAGCGGGTCTTTGATTTTGCGTAGTATTTTTTTTTGACTATGTCCATGCTTTCAGAATGTAGGGAGTTGCCCCTGTTAGAAGTGTTCTGCCATGCCACCAGAAGGTGTTTGATCAGGCCAGATTCATTGCTGGAGTGCCCCAAGTGACTCAGGCGGAGATTTGCCCCAGGCTATTTGGGCCTTTGAGAGATTCTCCGAATCTTGACTGGATTGCCCCAGATAATAGACCATGATCATGCCATGCCTCTTGATTGGAGGTGCTTTTGTTCATTAGGCATTCGTCGTGCGAATTTCTATGCTGTTCAAACAAAAAGTCATATGCAAACAAAGTTATGTTAAAAATGCAAAGCTTATGTCTGTCTTGAAGTTTTTGAAAAATGCATTTTTCAGTAAAACCAACAAATTTTGTAAAATGTGATGTCAACTCAAGATTTTATAGCAAGCCTTAAGGAGTCAGGATACCTTTGGTAATAGTATGCTTTCGAACCAACCCATGCTTCATCTAGGACTTTTAAGGGTTGCAGCGTGGCCTGGTTCACGGTTTAAGAAACAAAGGATAAAGGCTCAAATTATTTGTACCCACCCGCTCTTCGTGATGTTCTTCAAACCTAAACTCAGCTGATCGTGCGTTAGACCTTGTTTGAGTCTTTGCTCTGAAATTCCAGTGATGGTTCGGATGTTGAACGTTTATTTGAATAGGCAGTCATTTTTGTTTGGTTTAGGGTTTGTAAGACCTCTTTCTTTTTCTTTCATTATCCCTGTTTTTTGCCTGAACTGTTTCTTTTTAGAATTACAGTCAGCGGGATGCCCCAGTTTTGTAAGTCTCCTTCATAGGTTTTGACTTAATGGGTTTTTATTTTGAGAAGTAATGACTGCCTGTCTGTATGATTGTTCGGAACCATCACTGTCTTTCTTTGTTTTGTAAGGACCTCTTTGGTGCCATTTGTTGCGTACTTGGATCAACTGAGAGACTACCCTGCCCCGGGTTATGATTAAGGGTTTTAAATTTCGAAAAGAAAAACTCCTACTTCTTTGGCTCAAAGGGGTTGACGAGGGATTATCTTCCTTATAACTCCAGTGTTTGGGAATTGAAACAATGCCTGTACCTCATTAGCGGGGTCTGTTCAAAAGCATACTGTAATGATTGCGGTATCGTTTTCGTCATCCTCCCTCAAGAGGCTTTAGAATTTTTAGATCAAGAGTTGACATCAGAAAAATATGAAAACAATTTGCATATAGTGGATACGAAATAATTACTTCAAAACAGACATGTGTAATGCATTAATGAAATAACCAAGTTTGACATGAGATAAAATGTTTGAACAATCAAAGAAAATTACAATCTGAACATTCAAATGAACAAAAGTTTCCAATCCTAGCCATATTTTGGCAAGGGAGCAGTGACCACATTGGGAGCCTCTGGAGAGTCGAGTTGGACTTCCTTTGCATCAATCAGATCTTGAACCCGGTTTCTCAAAGTCCAACAGTCATCTGTAGCATGCCCCGGGCTGTCGGAGTGATAGGCGTAGCGAGCATTGGGATTGTACCTTGAAGGTGTCCTATTAGGATTCTTCGGGGGATCCATGCGAGTTACCAACTTGGTTTCCAGCAGCTGTGGCAATATCTGTGACAAGGTCATGCCGAGGGGAGTAAATTGCCTCTTAGGTCTTTCTTCCCTTTGCTGATTGTGACGCTGAGGAGCACCGGTCGGTTTTGCAATAACCACCGCGTTGACATCTTGGTGGTGTTCGGACCTATTCTACCCTTTTGAGCCATAGACAGCACTAGATTCTCTCTTTGATGGTTTCTTCTCAGTGTTCGAGGAGTCACCATTCTGTATTTTCCCTGACTTGATGCCAGCTTCTATTCTTTCCCCGGTCAAGATCAGATCTGTAAACCCAGCAGCAGAATTCCCAATCAGGTGGTTGAAGAATGGACCAGACAGGGTCCCCAAGAACATGTCGACGAGCTCGCGGTCAGTCAGAGGTGGTTGTACCCTTCCAGCAAGGTCCCTCCATTTTTGAGCATATTCTTTGAAACCTTCACCTGCACCCATAGACATTCCTTGAAGTTGAGTGCGCGTGGGAGCGAGGTCGGCATTGTACTGGTACTGCTTGTAGAATGCAGTGGCTAAGTCTTCCCAGGTACGGATGTTGGCTCCATTCAGTTGATAGAACCAGTAAAGCTGAGTCCCTGAAAGACTTTCCTGGAAAAAGTGGATCCATAAGTTCCTGTCGGCCGTGTAGGGCTGGATCCTCCTCATGTATGACCTGAGATGCAGCTTTGGACAGGATGCCCCGTCGTACTTTGCAAAGGCAGGTGCCTTGAATTTGTGCGGGATCACTACCCTAGAAGACAGACCTAGATCCTCGAAGTCCAGCCCAGGCACTTTTTGTATCTCCATAGCACTTAGCCGGTCTTCCAACTGTTTGTACCTATCCTCAGCCGGAGGGTACTGTTCATCGTTGAAATCTGTCTCATTGTCGGAGACCACTGGACTGGGAACCCTTTCCTCTTTATGACTGCCTTTCCCCACAGATGGAGTTGTCCTCTCAGTTTCATCCTGCAGGGTGTTCCCAGATCTGCGTCTAGGGCTGAACAAAACAGTCCTCTTCTTCTTCTTTTCCTTCTTTAAGAGCAGAGCCTTCAGATCTTGTTGCCCCTGGGTTAAATTCATGATCAGCCCTTGGAACTGGGCGTTCTGAGCCTGGAGGGCCTTGATAGTGTGCTCGGTTGAGGATTCAGGATTCATGACGAGACTGCTGAAATAAACAGCGAAGAAGGTAAGCAACCTGCAGAGAAAAGGTACCTGATATGTATGATATGCATGCAATGATTTCAAGGACCTCGAGGGGTAAACAAATTGTTAGAGTTGGAAACTGGTAACTTGATTGAAGGTACTTCATGTGGTTGAGAGTCCTTCTTCAAGGGTCAAAGGCTCACCATATCCAGTGGGTCATAGCCCCTAACAACCTTGTCTTAGAGGAAAATAAATCCCCTTTGCCCCTTGCTGGACAGTTGGTTCATCATGACCTGCATCACAAGCCCTTGAGATCCTTGAAATGGGTTAGGATGTATGCAATGGTATGATGTTATGGTATGCATGGGGTAATGTGAGTGACCCTGTTATGAGTCCTGATTAAGGACTGCAAGCCCAAAACCTGCAAGAAACTCAAGTAAAACCTGTTATGAGTCCTAATTAAGGACTATAAACGAAACCGGCAAGAAACTTAGCAAACCCCGTTATGAGTCCTAACTAAGGACTACAAACTAGAACCTGCAAGAAACAAGTGTCAGGTAACAAGCATGCAGATAGTCAAGTACGAAGGCACACAAGTCACACAAGAGAAGCTCTTAGAGTTTAGGCCAGCATGAGGTTTGGGGTACTACCCTCTTGAAGTTGGTTGGTTCATACCTGTCCTAATCAAAAGTAACCGGGTTCTTAGAGGATCCCAATATCATTGACTACCCTCAATCGGTTATAACTCCAGCATCGCAATCTTTTCTTGCGGCCAGAACCATCACAAGAGTTTAGCCTCAATGGGTGTAGCATACTGCTACTGTTCTAAAGGCCAAGTTGTGTCAATTAAGGTTCTAAGGTTGTTGGTGCTTAATGACTCCTTAGAAGACCCATATTCTCCTCGTTGCAACACAAGGGATATCGGTACAGACCAAGGTGCCACACCAACGTAGCCACTGTTTCACCCGTGTCGGTCTACGCCGGACAGGTCCCTCACAGCTTATGCTACCTAAACAGGGTATCCCCAGATCCGGGTTAGGATCTATGTAACTCCCAAGCAACCCACAATTTAAAGCACACAAGGAAAACAATTGAAAACACAGTTATGAACTAGCCCTAAGGTACACCTCACTTTAAGTTAAGTCCCCAGCAGAGTCGCCAGTTCTGTGATCGGTGGATCTGGAACTGACTGTTTAACGCTGGTTCGCGAAATGTCGCGGAAGCAAGAGTCGCCACCGTCTTTTATTTTCTCCAAATGGAAAGGACAAAAGCACAGAAAAATTCCTTATAGAGATTGCTCTCGGTTCGGGAGGTAGATTATAGAAAGGGAAGGTGTTAGCACCCTTTCTATCCATGGTTATCCATGGGCTCTTAGATACTTGCTCACTTGTGTTTTCAAAAATGGTTTGTTTGCTTTTCAATGTGGGTTTTAAAAAGTTTCTTTGAAAATTCCAGTTCGACTCTTGTATCGGTCCTCAAGAGTGTTTGAAAAGTTGCTTTCGAAAGCTTTTTGAAAATGTGTTGGTGTGAAAAGTATTTTGTTTTGTTTTGAAATTTAGAGCCAGTATCTAGAGTCGTCTACCTACCCTAAGGAATTCGTCTGTGTAAATGTCCTTTTAAAGTAGTGCCATCCCACCATTGAGAGGTAGGTAGCACCACCGTTGGAGGTGTTCGGGTCAATTCGAGGTTCGGGACATGGTGATCACCAGAGCAATAGGAAGACACCTTAGAAGCTACCCTCATGCCAGGTTCCCGGATCATGAGGACTTACTAAAACATCTTCTACTCGACGATCACCTTTCGAGGCAAGGCAACAGTGAGGCGTACCCTAGGGGTGGCGTGTGCGATTTGTGTGTCGTTTTCATTTGCATTTATCTTGTCATGTTATTGGTGTTCTAGCGCTTGTTTTTATTTTGTCCATACATTCTTTCATGCCATTTATTTAACAGTTAAAAATATTGCGGGAAAGTAAAAGTCTAAGCTATTACAAAAGGCACGGGTCCACATCGCCAAAATTAAAGTCCAAGACCCGATTTGACAGAAAATAAAGAAATAAAGTAAAGAAAAGTGCGAGTAATTAGTTACACGGCTTCAGGAGAGATACATAAATATTTAAACGGAATAAAGTAAATACGCGAATAAAAATTAAATCGAAACGAGGGCGTTGGACCCTTTTTGCAAAATTAAAATTACATGGAGTTAATTAATTAAAAAAAAGAAAATTGTTTTTGGCATTTATGATTTTTTAGGATTTTAATATGAGAAAAGAATTAATTGAAATTAATACTAACCCTAATTCTAATGGCTTTTAATTTATTAAGAAAACATTGAATTTTAACCTAAATTAACCCTAATTTTTATATACAAGTTTAATTACAAAAATAAATAAAATAAATAATATTAAATATTTGATTACCATGAAAGAAAGATAAAATGATGAAAATTAATTAAACCTAATTCTATGTTTTTTTTAGATTTATTATGAAAATATTAAATTAAACCCTAATTTAAAACTAAATAATTTAGGAATTTATTTACAAAATATTAACTAATTAAATATATTTAATTTTTGGTCTTTTCTGATTTTTATGGTATTTTGTGATTTTTATGAAAATATTAAACTAATTAAACAAGTAATTTATAAAGAATAAATAAATAAAAAATAATAAAGAAAGTTAAAAGAATTTGCAAACCAAGGGGGGTTGTAGTCCCCAACATGGAGGTATAGCCCAAGCATTTGAGCCCAATGACCTTCAGGTCCGTTTGACTTTCTCCAGGGAATATGCTGGCGCGTTGACTGGGACTACCATGTGCCTTAGATCTGAGCCTTGTGATTGATGAAGCTGGACGCGTGGACGCTTGATTAGGAAGGTGTATGATGCGCTTCAGGGCTTGAAACTGCATGTGAAGATTAGTTGAAAAATAATATTGAGATAATGGAGACCTGGGGCTCGAACCCAGGTCATGTACCTTACCAACAACTATGCTTGCCAGCTGAACCAATTTGCTTTTCTGTAATTAATATGACAAACAAATATAATAAAATAAATATGCGTTAGTGTTTCGTTTTCCGCGCGAAATTTAAACCAACCAATCATGGGCAGCCACGATATCGTCTTCTTCGTTATTGTTTTATTTTCCTGAAATACACAAAACATTGGCAACGGTTTTCACGCGTTGCCTAAGACACCATACAAGAAAATAGCGATTAGGCATGGAACGCTCATAAATTGGGCGCGACACATGGATTCTCTTCGTCCAGACGCGCTCGTTTTAATGGTCAAGGTCCCAAGTCTCAATTTTTCCTTATTTGAAAAGCGTTAATCCAAGGTCCTGTAAACCCTAAAAATTGACAATGGTATATTGGCACACAACGCATAAAAATACAATTGAATCATTGGGTTAGCATCAGAACAAGTCAATTAGTGTGAATGCATCAAAAAAACGCAATGAAAATGCCTTAAATATGAAACACGATTATGCATTTTTTTCTGTACAGGGCCAGTTCATTGTACCAATTATTGATGTTTTGAGGAATGCTTTTGATTGGGAATCGTTCAGTGAACCTTCAGCAAGCTAATGAAACAAAAATCGTGCCTTGAATCGCCCTAGAATGTGGTTTTCAGAATTGAGTTTCTTAACAAAATTTCAAGTTTTGTTTTCCTGGTTTCTCAGCAGCTGCGTGTGTAATGGCATTAGGGTTGTGTTTCTTGTATATGTAGGAGTGAATTAGGTTAAGAATTCTGACCAAAAAGCTTGGCATTCATGACTTTGAAAAATTTGATTTTTAAGATCTTTTTCAAATATTTTTCCATGTGCTTTTGTACAAATCATGCTCAATTCTCTCCAAATCTTTCCATATTGGATCATGCACGAGTTATTGAGTGGATTTCATGCAAAAAAGGATTGTAAAACTTAGGTTAAATATTTTCCATGTATTTAATTTGATTTAAATGAATTATTATAAATAAAAATTCAAATAAATAAATAAAAAATGAAGAAATACTTCTCTTTGGGCCAAGTGGTCGTGCACATGCCATGGATGATGAATTATGGAAGAAAAATGGGCCCATTAGCAATTTTAGGTCATTTGAATCAATGTTGACTTTTCAAAATATCCAAAAATTTCCCAACTTCCACAAGGCATAACTTGCTCAATTTTTAAGCTTTTCTCATGTTCTTTGACATTTTGGAAAGGTCTTTGAGTCCTCTAACCAATGTCTTTGGTCCCATGTCATTTTTATTTACCAATCTCAAGTTATGGCCTTTTACTTAAAGTCCCTTTTTGTTGACTTTTGAAAATGACCTATAATGTTGAAATTGATAACTTTTTGTGAGAGCATTTCTTGGACTTGGAATATGAAGATGAGTTGTAGGAAATGTCTTTCTCTTCAAAATGAGCTTTGGATGGAATTTTTCTGATAATCCATGTGAAAGTTATGCCCTGGTCAATTTACAGTTGACTTTTTCAGTTGTCCAAATAAGGAAACTTTTGCCTCTTGATGATTTTTGAGCCAAGCTCTGAGAATCATGATCAAGCATTGATCAAATGATGTTTGTGGCTTCAAAATGAGATGTTGACCAAAAATTTGAACTTTTGACTGCCAAATGACCATTTTGCCCCTACAGTTGACTGTAGTGCAATTAGGGTTTTGACTGTGCAATTTTGTGCTGAAAGTCTTGAAACTTGATATGAGGATACTTGACCATATTTGTAAGCATGTGGGACTTGATTGGGTTCTTGAAAACTTCAATTTCTTGATCAGAACACAAACCCTAATTTTGACTGCTTAGGAGGCCCTTACACTGTGCAACCCTTGGGGAGATTTTGAAGCATGACTTGGCAATTTCTTGGAGAATATGGGAGGGAAAATTTTGGGGTACAACACATAGATTAACTGTTTAGATGTATTCTAACTCTTAACTTAAAATCAACAGTAGCTCACCATAACATGTACAAAGATAATATAAACTGAAAAACAATACACTCGCACATGCCACTCCTAGGGCACACCTCACTTGGTTTCCTCGAGCGTGGTCATTGAGTATAGGAAGTCTTAGACGTCGCCCTCCTGTCCAAAGATCAAAGTTGCCTCGAAATGGTTGCCTCGATAAAAATGATCTAAGATGTTAGGGTTACCGCTAAAACATCCTAACATTGCTTTAGTGACCACACGTCCCTAAAATCGAATTGACCCGAAAACTCCAACGACGATGCTACCTACTCCTCAATAGTGGGATAGCATTGTCTAAAGGACATTAGCACAATTTAATTCCTTTTTGAGTAGGTAGAGGTTCTTAAGTACTTGCTCCTTTTAAAACAAAAACAAACTTTTCGCACTTACACTTTCTTCAAAAACAAAACTCTTTTCAAAACCCACAAACACAAAGAAAAGCAAACTTTTGAAAACATAGTGAGCAAGTACCTAAGAGCCCGTGGATAACCACGGATAGAAAGGGTGCTAACACCTTCCCTTTCTATAATCTACCTCCCGAACCCGAGAACAATCTCGAAAAGGAATTTTTCTGTGCTTTTGTCCTTTCCTTGTTGGATAAAATAAAAGACGGTGACGACTCTTGCTTACCGCGACATTTTGCAAAAACAAACGCAAACACGAACCAGCATTCCAAAACAGTCAGTTCTCATTCCCACCGATCACAGAAATGGCGACTCTGCCGGGGAGTATTAAAGTGAGGTGTACCTTAGGGTTAGATCACTTGTGTTTTCAATTGTATGCTTTGTATGCTTTTAATTTTGTGGGCTTATATTGGAGTTCTATAGATCCTAACCCGGATCTGGGGTACCCTTTTTAGGTAAGTAGGAATAAACTGTGAGGGATCTGTCCGACGTAGACCGACACGGATGAAGCAGTAGCTACGTTGGTGTGGCACCTTAGTCTGTACCGATATCCCTTGTGTTGGAACGAGGAGAATATGGGTCTTCTAAGGAGTCATTAAGCACCAACTAACCTTAGAACCTTAAATTGACCAACTTGGCCATAGAACAGTAGCAGTATGCTACACTCATTGAGACTAAACTCTCGCGATGATTCCGGCCGCAAGAAAAGGTTGCTAATCTGGAATTATGACCGATTGAGGGTAGCCAGTGATATTGAGATCCTCTAGAACCAGGTTACTATTTTTTAGGACAGGTCTTAACTAACTGAAACTGAAAGAGGGTAGTACCTGAACTTCATGCCAGCCTGAAATCTAAGGGCTCTTTTGTGTGACTTGTATGCCTTTACCATGTTTGCCTTTCGTGAATATTTATGGTGTGCCTTTACCATAACATCATAACATTTCATACATCTTGCATAAGGACTAACCTATTTCAAAGACAATAGGGTTTCATCTTTGCTCTGTTTTGTAGGACATCATGATGCCCATGCGTAGGAATACTATTCGGATCAACTTTGTTAAAGTACCTACTTTGCTTAAAGAGTTGGTTGTCAGGATTCCAGACACTACTTCCATCATCAGGAGGCATGGTTCTCTTCTCAGTTTAGTCACCTCAAAATTGGACGAACAAATGATGAACGTCTTGGTCCAGTTTTATGATCCGCTATACCATTGCTTCACCTTTCAAGACTTCCAGCTGGTCCCTACCCTGGAAGAATTCTCTGAGTTGCTTGGTGTGATCGGTGGATCTGGAACTGACTGTTTAACGCTGGTTCGCGAAATGTCGCGGAAGCAAGAGTCGCCACCGTCTTTTATTTTCTCCAAATGGAAAGGACAAAAGCACAGAAAAATTCCTTAAAGAGATTGCTCTCGGTTCGGGAGGTAGGTTATAGAAAGGGAAGGTGTTAGCACCCTTTCTATCCATGGTTATCCATGGGCTCTTAGATACTTGCTCAATGTGTTTTCAAAATTGTTTGCTTTTCAATGTGGGTTTAAAAGTTTCTTTGAAAAATTTCAGATCGACTCATACGTCAGAGTGTTTGAAAAGTTTGTTTTGAAAGCTTTTGAAAAGTGTCGGTGAAAAGATTTTTGTTTGTTTTTGAAGAGAGCAAGTATCTACGAGTCGTCTACCTACCCTAAGGAATTCGTCTGTGTAAATGTCCTCTAAAGTAATGCCATCCCACCATTGAGAGGTAGGTAGCACCACCGTTGGAGGTGTTCGGGTCAATTCGAGTTTTAGGGACATGGTGATCACCAGAGCAATGGGAAGACACCTTAGAAGCTACCCTCATGCCAGGTTCCCGGATCATGAGGACTTACTAAGACATCCTCTACTCGACGATCACCCTTCGAGGCAAGGCAACAGTGAGGCGTACCCTAGGGGTGGTGTGTGATTTGTGTGTCAGATTCATTTATTTTTGTCTTGTCAGGTTATGGGTGATCTATGCGTGATTTTTTTTAATTAAGACATTCATTCTTGCATGCTTTTTAACAGTTATAAAGTATTTGCGGGAAAGTAAATTCTAAGGCTATTACAAACGGCGCGGGTCCACATCGCCAAAATTAAACCGGACCCGATTTAGCGGAAAATAAATAAAGCGGAAAAATAAAGTGCGAAAAGTTAAGGTTACAAGGCTTTGGGACAGGTACACAATTATAATAAATGACACAAAATAAATGCGCAAATTAAATAATTAAAGACAATGGGCGTTGGACCCTTTTGCGAAAAATTAAAGTTGATGAATTAATTGGAATTAAAGATTAAATGTTTTTTTGGTATTTTATGTTTTTTAAGATTTAAAAGAAAGAATAATTAATTAAAATTAAAAAGGAGGCGTCAAACCCTAATTCTAATGTTTTTTAAGTTTATTATGAAAATATTGAATTTTGACCTAATTTAAACCCAAATTATATTTATGTACAATTAATTACAAAAGTAAAGTAAATAAATAAATGAATAATATTGTGGTAAGAAAAAAAAGAAAAAGGGAACATTTAAAGGATATAAAAATTATCAATTAACCTAAATTAACATTTTTGGATTTTTTTGTTATGGAAAAATGTAAATTAAACCTAATTTGAAATTAATTTATTTACATGCTAAGAAAATAATTATAATAAAGTAAATATTATTTTTTGGTCTTTTCTGAATTTTTTGAATGTTTTTATATTTTTATGAAAATAAATTAATTATGTTAAAACAAATAAAATAAATAAAATAGCAAGAATAAAATAAGAAGAAAAATAGAAAAATGCAAACCAGGGGGGGGGGGGGGGGTAGCCCCAAATTGGAGGTACAGGCCTGGTGATTTCTGGCCCATTAGCTTTGAATTCGTTGACCTTTTGAATTAGGTGTGATGCGTTGACTGGTGTTTATTGCGCTTCTGGAATCCATGCCTTTGATTTGGTCGTCTGGGACACGTGTGTGGCTTGATGATGAGTGAATATGGTGTACCTGGATGTTAGCGTAGCATAGGATTTTATATTGAAAAATAACATTGAACTTTTGCCAGACCTGGGACTTGAACCCAGGTCTTGGAGGTTGCATGCATTGGTACCTGCCAACTGAGCCATCACGTTTCATTTAATATATTATATCAAAGAAATAACAAAAAGAAAAACCCACACATAATGGTTAAAACGCGCGCAAATTTGAAACACCCAACCATGGCCTGCCAACGCATCATCGTCTTCGTCTTCTTTTTATTTTTTCTGAAAACACAAGCCTATGGAAACGGTTTTCTGGGCGTGGTCTAAAGCTAGCTACAAGAAAATAGCGACTAGCGCTATGGTGATCATAAATTGATCGCGAGGCTTGTGTCTTCTTCGTCCAGACCTACTGCATTCAACCATGGTATTCATGAACCCTAATTTTTCCTCTATGCAAAAGCCCTAATTCAGGAAACCTGCAACCCTAAATTTTAACAATGGCAAAATCGCCTACAACGCATAATAATCAAATTGAAGTTATAGGTTAGCTTTGAAATCATGTCAGGAATGCAAATCAAGTCTCAAAAATTATGGAAAGTGTATGAATCAATGTGCAAGAACATCAAATATTTTCGGTACAGGGTGTGCCCGTTTTACCAATTCTTGATGCTAGAACGAGTGGTTTTGATTGGTATGTGATCCTTGAAGCTTCAGGAATATGATGGACTCAGTATTATGGCTTGAAACGATCTCTAAGGCACTTTTCAGTTCTTGAGTTTTTTTCCAGAATTTCCAAGTTTGTCTATGATTTATGAGCGCAGCTTTTTGTCTAAGGCCATTAGGTTTTGATTCCTGAATATGTATAGAGCATATTAGGTTAAGAAAATTATACAAAATCTTTGAATTCAATGATTTGCAATATTTGATTGTATAAGATCTTTTTTGAATCTTTTTTCATGGTTCTTGGTTCAATTCTGATCAATTAGCACCAAATCTTTCCCTATTAGCATGTGCACGAATTATAGAAGCCAAATCATGCATAAAAAGATTTGTTTTCATTAGGTTTGTATTTTTTGTGCATTTTATTTAATTAAATGAATTATAAATGATAAATAATCCAAATAAATAAATAAAAATGGAGAAAAACTTCCTTTTGGGCCTAATGGTCGTGCATAGGCTTGGCATGGAGAAACTTGGAAGAAAAATGGGCCCATTAGCAAATTTAGGCCTTTTGAAGTAATGTTGACTTTCAAAAATTTCCAAAAATTTCCCAACTTCCACAAGGCATAACTTGGTCAATTTTTAAGCTTTTCACATGTTCTTGGACATTTTGGAAAGGTCTTTGAGTCCTTTAACCAATGCCTTTGGTCCCATGTCATTTTGATTTACCAATCTCAAGTTATGGCCTTTGACTTAAAGTCCCTTTTTGTTGACTTTTGCAAATGACCTATAATGTTGAAATTGATAACTTTTTGTGAGAGCATTTCTTGGACTTGGAATATGAAGATGAGTTGTAGGAAATGTCTTTATCTTAAAAATGAGCTTTGGATGGAATTTTTCTGATAATCCATGTGAAAGTTATGCCCTGGTCAATTTCAGTTGACTTTTTCAGCTGTCCAAATATAGCAACTTTTGCATCTTTGATGATTTCTGAGCCAAATTTTGAGAATCATGATCAAGCATTGATCAAATGATGTTTGTGGCTTCAAAATGATATGTTGACCAAAAATTTGAACTTTTGACTGCCAAATGACCATTTTGCCCCTACAGTTGACTGTAGTGCAATCTAGGGTTTTGACTGTGCAATTTTGAGCTGAATGCCTTGAAACTTGATATGAGGATACTTGACCATCTTTGTAGGCATATGGGACTTGATTGGGCCTTTGAAAACTTCATTTTCTTGATCAGGACTCAAACCCTAGTTTTGACTGTATAGGAAGCTGTTGAGCTGCATAACCCTTAGGGGATTTTGTGACCTTGACTTGACAAATCTTTGATGAATATGGGAGGGCAAATTTTGGGGTACAACAGTTGCCCCTGTTCAATCTTCTTAGACCTGAGGATGCAGATTGGCTGACGTGCCTTTCGTAATCCGAGGGTAGAAGATGATTGAACACTAAAGTGCCCAGAAATTTGCGCTCACATAATGGCAGTGATGGGGGGAATGGGCTTATAGATGCCATTTAGAGGTTGCTGGATAGGGTGATGGGTTTATAGATGCCATCTGGATGTTGATCGGGTGAGAGATTCCTTAGCGAGAACCTGCATACCTGCAAAAGAACAAATGAGTACCTGACACGTTGCAGGAGCTGATTTTAGATGCTTGGTATAGATGTGTCCTGACTGGTTACAGGAGCTGAGTCTGGAGCTTCAAACAGCGATGAAAGAACCAGAGATGGTTACTACCTTAGCATGAATGGTAAGAGAACCTTGGGCGACTTTAACTTCAGCAACGCTCGTTGAGAAAAATCTTGGGTGTCTTCTACTGGAATAGGAATCAAGGAGATCTTAGGGTCGATCTGACTGAACCAGAGAGGCCTTTGACTGGGTAAGAATCAGGAAAATCTTAGGATCGATTTAACTGAACCGGTCTAGGTCTTGAAACATCTTCAACTGGATAAGTATCAGGGAGATCTTAGGGTCGATCTGACTGAACCAAGAGAAGGCCTTTGACTGGATAAGCATCAGGAAAATCTTAGGGTCGATTTAACTGAACCGGTCTAGGTCTTGAAACATCTTCAACCGGATAAGCATCAGGGAGATCTTAGGGTCGATCTGACTGAACCAAGAGAAGGCCTTTGACTGGATAAGCATCAGGAAAATCTTAGGGTCGATTTAACTGAACCGGTCTAGGTCTTGAAACATCTTCAACTGGATAAGCATCAGGGAGATCTTAGGGTCGATCTGACTGAACCAAAAGAAGGCCTTTGACTGGATAAGCATCAGGAAAATCTTAGGGTCGATTTAACTGAACCGGTCGAGGTCTTGAGACGTGATTGAGAATTTCAACTGCATCTTTCCTGAAAGGTAAAGGTCAGTCATATACAATGCATGATATGGATCAAGCAATGATGTTCTCGATATAAATGAGACTTGTATGATGCAATGCGTTATGCATGCTATAATGATGTATGTGATGTTTTATGTATGTTTTCGTCTAGGAAAGTAAATCCTTGACAGGTGCCGGGAAGTCATATCCTGGGCTGATGTTGGAGAATAGATTTCGCTTCCGCTGGGGATGATAGCTGCAAGAATATCGGTAGGAGAAGATGACTCCGTTGCGGAATAAACTTGGCAAATGAAGGATTCTGCGGGGAGAAAAGATACTTTGACGACCATGCTGGGAAGCAATACTCTGTGGGGAGAAAGATATCTTGCCGAGTGTAGATAGCTTGCTGAGGATACCCTTGTTGTCGGGAGTGTTAATAGACTTCGCTGGGGATAAGAAGATTTCGTCGGGGACGCTCTTTCCGTGGCTTTTGGCTGAGGATAACCCAGTTATATCCTGTTAAGGAAATAATCTTTAAATCAAGCCGGACGACGCGTTCGTGTTCGGCGAAGGGATAAGCTTCCAGAATCTACTGGGGGATGAGCTTACTGCTTGGGGAGATATGAATTCCAACTTTCTTGGGGATATTGGATTGGACTCTCCTAGGGGAAGTTTGAATTGCAGGGAAGTGATTCCTTTGAACGTTGATGTACCGCCGGGGAACAATCTTTAGGCCAAGACTGCCGGGGATGCTTGTTTAGAATATATGTATGGCTGCTGGGGAATGTTTGAGATCGGCTGGAGGATACTCAATTTCCTTGATGTTTGATGATTTGCTTGGAGAGGAGTGCATTGTTTTGTTGAACCACTCTCCGGGGATTTAAGATGTACCGGTTATGTTCTTTAGCTGAACCTATCTTGGTATCTTGGAGGATAGAACAATTAGACTGCTCAGACAACTCTTTATTGCCCCTGTTTCTAGTGTCACCTGCAATTAATTCCTTTGTTTCGTATGCAAATATTTATGAGTTAGCAAATTATTGTCAATGCATATATCACAAATTGAACCTTGGACGTTCTTCGCAAAACAAAACGGAAAAAAGAAAAACACTTGGCACGTTTAACTGAAAAATATGTTTTTGTATTGATTTTTGAATGGCCTGAATAGGCGTTTTGTGTACAAGAGGCTGACGCCCTAGTAAGAGGTACGTCGCCGAGCAAGAGTTTATACAAGTTTTGTACAAAAGAAAATAAAACAGCTGTGTGAAAGATGAATGATCCACTGGGTTTCAACTCTGCTATTGCCTTTATAACTCCGAGCGTCTCATCACTTGATGACCTTGGTTGAGGGTGAAGCTGACTGATCGATGCCGTTTGAGCTTGATGCAGATACCGGATTCTGGATGCAAAGTGATCCAATGAGACATAGTATTACGCTTTTATCCCTAATTTTTGCCTGGACCGCCCTTTCGGGTTTTCAGTCCACCGGGATACCCATTTTTGCCCAAGCCGCCTTTTCAGGTTTTCGACTTGCCGGGTGTACAGATTTTTTCATTTTCATCCCTTCATTTTGCCCGAACCCTTTTGGTTCGACGGGAAGCCCTAATTTTTGCCTAGGCATGTCAGCCTAGCGGGTCTTTTTTTATGCGTAGTATTTTTTAACTATGTCTGCATTGGCGGGGTGAGGAAGGTCGTCACCATCCATATTGGTTAAGATCATTGCTCCTCCTGAGAACACATGCTTAACCACAAATGGCCCTTCATACGTAGGGGTCCATTTGCCCCTTGGATCACTCTGAGGAAGGATGATTCTCTTGATAACCAGATCCCCGACTTGATATTCCTGAGGTCTGACCTTTTTGTTAAATGCCCTGATCATTCGTTTTTGATACGTCTGACCATGACAGATGGCAGCAAGTCTCTTTTCGTCAATGAGATTGAGTTGATCAAGTCGTGTCTGGATCCAATCATCTTCGTCTAGATTTGCGTCCTTCATTATCCGGAGAGAGGGAATTTGTACTTCAATCGGCAAGACTGCCTCCATGCCATAAACCAGAGAGAAAGGAGTTACCCCGGTTGACGTCCTAGCTGAGGTACGGTACCCATGCAGAGCGAACGGTAACATCTCGTGCCAATCTTTGTAAGTTACTGTCATTTTTTGCACGATCTTCTTGATGTTTTTGTTAGCTGCTTCTACAGCCCCATTCATCTTCGGTCTGTAAGGAGAAGAATTGTGGTGCTGTATCTTGAACTGTTCGCAAAGCTCAGCAATCATTTTGTTGTTCAGATTAGTACCGTTGTCTGTAATAATTCGCTCAGGGACGCCGTATCGACAAATCAGATTGTGCCGAATAAACCGGGCTACAACAGTCTTGGTTACTGTAGCATAGGATGCTGCCTCAACCCACTTCGTGAAATAGTCAATCGCCACTAGGATGAAGCGATGTCCATTGGATGCCGTAGGTTTTATCTCGCCGATCATGTCTATGCCCCACATTGCAAACGGCCAAGGCGCAGTCAGAACGTTCAAGGGAACCGGAGGAACATGCACCTTATCTGCATAGATCTGGCACTTGTGGCATGTCCTGGAGTGTTGGTAACAGTCAGCTTCCATTGTGGACCAATAATATCCTGCCCGTAGGATTTTCTTAGCCATAGTGTGCCCACTGGAATGTGTACCAAAGGTCCCTTCATGTAGCTCTTCCATGATTCGTTCTGCTTCAGTTTTGTCCACACAACGCAGTAAGGTTGAATCATGGTTCCTCTTGTACAAGATGCCGTTGCTTAGGAAGAACTTTCCTGCAAACCTCCTCAGGAATTTCTTATCGTTACCAGATGCCCCTTTAGGGTATTCCTGAGCTTCCAGATATCTCTTCACTTCGTGGTACCAAGGTTTCTCAGTTACCAATTCGGTTTCGAGATCACAACAGTATGCCGGTTCGTCTAGTTTCCAGATGATGATCCGGGGAGCTTCATTATCCCATTTAACCTTGAACATTGAAGACATTGTAGCTAACGCGTCCGCTAACTGATTCTCTTCTCTTGGAAAGTGCTCAAAGGTTATCTCTGTGAAGTGGGGAATCAGGGTCAACACACATTCTCTGTAAGGAATCAAGTTTGGATGTTTCGTATCCCACTCTCCTTTGATCTGATTGATCACAAGAGCGGAATCTCCGAAAACACTTAGAAATTTGATCCTTAGGTCGATCGCAGCTTGAAGACCCATGATACACGCCTCATACTCCGCCATGTTGTTGGTACAGTTGAAACATAGCCGGGCAGTGAGTGGAGTATGAGTACCTTGTGGAGATATGATGATGGCGCCGATACCATTTCCCAAAGTATTGGAAGCTCCGTCAAAATGCATAGACCATCGGGATCCTGGCTCAGGTCCTTCATCCGGTCCAGGTACTTCACACTCAGTCACAATCATGATACTTTCATCCGGAAACTCGAAGTTCATTGATTGGTAGTCATCTACAGCTTGATGAGCTAAGTGGTCTGCCAATACACTTCCCTTGATGGCTTTCTGGGTTGTGTACTGAATGTCGTATTCCGTCAAGATCATTTGCCATCTTGCAATCCTCCCAGACAGAGCAGGCTTTTCGAATATGTATTTTATCGGATCCATCTTTGAGATCAACAAGGTAGTGTGAGTCAGCATATACTGTCTCAGCCGGCGAGCAGCCCATACCAAAGCGCAGCAAGTTTTCTCGAGCAGTGAGTATCGGGTCTCACAGTCGGTAAACTTTTTGCTAAGGTAATAAATGGCATGCTCTTTTCGGCCAGACTCGTCATGCTGCCCCAGCACACACCCCATTGAGTTGTCCAGCACTGTCAGGTATAGTATCAGAGGTCTCCCTTCAACCGGTGGCATAAGGATAGGTGGTTCTTGGAGATACTCTTTGATTTTGTCGAAGGCAGCCTGACATTCATCGTTCCAACGTACTACCTGATCTTTCTTCAGCAGCTTGAAGATTGGCTCATAGGTAGCAGTCAAATGAGATATGAATCGAGCGATGTAATTCAGGCGTCCTAAAAAGCCTCTGACTTCCTTCTCTGTCTTAGGAACCGGCATCTCTTGAATAGCTTTGACCTTAGCAGGGTCCACTTGAATACCTTTGTCACTGACCACGAAGCCTAGCAACTTCCCAGATCTTACCCCGAAAGTCCACTTGTTAGGGTTCAATCTCAGCTTGTACAGTTTCAACCGGTCAAATAATTTCTGCAGATGATCTAGGTGCTCTTCCTCAGTCTGGGACCTAGCGATCATGTCGTCCACATACACTTCTATCTCGTGATGGATCATGTCATGAAATAAGGCAACCATGGCACGTTGGTAGGTTGCCCCAGCGTTCTTTAATCCAAAAGGCATGACCTTGTAGCAGAAGGTGCCCCACTGAGTAACAAATGTAGTCTTTTCCATGTCTTCAGGTGCCATCTTGATCTGATTGTAACCTGAAAAGCCGTCCATGAAAGAGAACACTTTGTGCTGAGCAGTATTATCAACAAGGACATCAATGTGAGGTAAGGGGAAGTCATCCTTGGGGCTGGCCCTGTTCAGATCCCTGTAATCTACACATATTCTGACCTTACCGTCCTTCTTAGGTACCGGCACCACATTAGCAACCCACTGAGGATAAGAAGTCACTGCAAGGAACCCGGCATCAAACTGCTTCATGACCTCGGCTTTAATCTTCTCGGACATCTCTGGACGCATCCGACGGACCTTTTGTTTAACTGGAGGGCAGTCTTCCCTAGTCGGCAAATGATGGACAACAATATCGGTATCCAACCCGGGCATGTCTTCGTTGGACCAGGCAAAGATCTCCATATAGTCATGTAACATCTTGGTTAACCGTTGCTTCACGCTGAGCTCTAGGTTGGCACCAATCTTTACCTCTTTTCTATCTGCCTCAGTACCCAGGTTTATTGTTTCCACTGGCTCTTCATGGGGTTGAATTGCCCGCTCTTCCTGAAGCAACAGTCTTGCAAGCTCGCCAGGCACTTCGCAATCATCTTCACCTTCGTCTTCGGCTAAGTTGATCGGATTTTCGAAGTCATAACTGGCATTAGCAGAGCTGTTATCAGTGAGATCCAGAGTGGATTGGAACCTGTATGAGTGAGTGTGTGTATAAATACAGCTGTTTTGAAAATTATGTAAAGGAAAAGAAAGACAGAAAAGGAACACAATATTTGCAATGCGAAAAGTACGTCCAAGATTTTCATTCATGATGTATAAAATGACAGTTTGTATGCCCTCACAAATAGAACCACGGTGCCTCGGGTAAGACACCGGGCCATAGAGTTTATCATTGTTTATTACAAAATAACAAAACAAGGAAATTTATTACTTAGTGACAAAAGAAACAGGGAGATTGTCCTTCGCGCTCCAATTGTTGAGCCCACCGTCAGTTGCTGGGTAGATCCAGCTATCGAACTCAGCTTCATCAACTTCCTCTTCATCACCAATAGCATTAACTCCATGAGCAGGCAGGGGAGCTGTCACCATATTAGGCTTGTCAGATGCCTCAAACTGTACCTCCTTAGCATCAATGAGGTCCTGCAGCTTGTTCTTTAGTGCCCAACAGTCATCGGTAGAGTGCCCCGGGCTTTCTGCGTGGTAAGCACAACGAGCATTCGGGTTGTACTTGGGGGATGCAGTATTTGGGAACTTCGGAGCCTCCCTGACAGTCACTAAATTGGTTGCGAGCAACTGTGGCAGGATCTGCGATAAGGTCATGTTTAAACGGGTAAACTCCCTCCGGGGTCTTTCCACCTTCTGAGTATTGTTTGGCCGGGGAGCGGCAGCAGGCTTAGCAATCATGACCGCACTGACAGATTGGCGGTGCTCATGTCTTTCTGATCTTCTGGAACCATACACGGCACTAGACTCCTTCTTGAATGGTTTCTTTTCTGAACTAGATGATGATGCACCCTTCGCAATCTTCCCAGACTTCAACCCAGCTTCAATCCTTTCTCCCGTCAAGATCAAATCAGTGAAACCAGCAGAAGAATTCCCAATGAGGTGGTTGAAAAATGGCCCAGATAGGGTCCCCAAGAACATGTCAACCAACTCCCGATCAGTCAATGGTGGCTGCACCCTGCCAGCCAGGTCTCTCCACTTCTGAGCGTACTCCTTAAAACCTTCGCTTGCACCTAACGCCATACCCTGGAGTTGGGTACGTGTGGGGGCAAGGTCGGCATTATACTGATACTGCTTGTAGAAAGCAGTAGCCAGCTCCTCCCAGTTACGAACTTTGGTCCCATCCAGCTGATAGAACCATTCGAGATGAGTCCCTGAAAGACTCTCCTGGAAGAAGTGGATCCATAGATTCTTGTCCGCAGAGTACGGCTGAATTTTCCGAACATAGGACCTTAAGTGCAGCTTGGGACAAGACGCCCCGTCATACTTCGAGAAGGATGGTGCTTTGAATTTATGCGGGATAATTACACCAGTCGACAAACCCAGATCTCCGAAATCCAGCCCAGGTGCCTGTTGCACCTCCATAGCCTTCAACCTGTCCTCCAGTTGCTTGTATCTGTCATCTGCAGGAGGGTACTGCTCTTCATCAAAGTCTGTCTCGTTGTCGGAGACTTCTGGAGTAGGAACCTTTACTTCTGCCTGAGAAGGACTCTTGCCAACAGAAGAACCAGCCTCTTCATGTTGCAGAGTATTGCCAAACCTTCGGCCCGAGTTGAACAGAACAGTTCTCCTTTTCTTCTTCTTCTCCTTTTTCAGGAGCATAGTTTTTAGTTCTTCTTGGCCTTTAGCCAGACCCTTGATTAGTTCTTGAAACTGCGCATTCTGCGCCTGGAGAGCCTTGATTGATGTCTCAGTTGATTCAGATCCGGGATTCATGATGCTGAAATAAACAGCGAAGAACTGTAAGCAACCTGAAAAAGGGGAAAAACCTGCTATGCACATGATGTATGAAATGCGTATGCAATGCATTCAAGGGTTCGAAAGTTCAAATTTGTTGTAGACAAGAAAAGAACACACGTTATTATTAAAGAAATCATTGTTTAATACATCAAGGCCTCATGGGCAAAAAGTACAAAAATCAAGTCAATCCCAAAATACACTGCGCATCCTTTTCGGAGCTATGTAGGTGTTGAGATTCCTCTCCTCATGCAACAGGCGAGTGAGCTCCAGGACCTTCTTTTCACTGGTATGCAGACTAGTCTCAAGAGAATTTCTTTCCTCCTTAAGCTGGATCCAGCTCTTCTGCATCTCTTCCCAGGATGTGGGCATATCAGGGTGCTGAATAACATGAGACACTTCCCCTTCCAAGACAGGCTCTTTGATCACCGGGAGCATATGAGGATAGGGCATCACTAACTTCTGGGAACGGGCCCGTACCCACTTGAGATAGGGTTCCAAAGGGATGGAATTCCTATGCCCCAGTGTCTTGCTGTCTATCCTACTAGGCATCCTCCAGGCTCTGATAAATCTCTGACGAAGTCCTTGAGTATCATTGTCGAAGTCAAAAACTATGTCAGAAATTAGCATGTCATGAGGACCGTCCCTTCGAGCATAACCAAACTGTCTCTAAGCCAGGCATGGGCTATAAGTAATACCTCCCCTGATTCCAAGTAAAGGAACATTAGGGTACTCCCCGCAACGATCGATGATAGTGACATCTCCTCTGGACCTAGGACACCAATGTATATCTGCATGTGTAAGAGTCATCAACCGTTGTGACCATCTCAAACCCCGCTCATTCTTCAAGACTGTTTGCGGAAGGTGCGAAATAAACCACCTTCCCAGGAGAGGAGTGCAACACATAAGGACACCTCTTTTTCTCATGGTTCGAGTGTAACATGAGTGAAGGATGTCCCCCAGCAATGTAGGTATAGGATTCCTGGACATAAAGATCTGAACGACACTGATATCAATGAGCTGATCTGGGTTAGGGAACAACACCAAACCATAAACAAGGAGGGCCACAACCTCCTCAAAAGCTTGCAAGTCAAGGGAGTTCCAACATTCATGAGCTTTTTCAAACAGAAACCTGGCTAAGAACCCTTTGATACCACTTCTAACTTCCCAATGTCCCTTGAGGTCAGATGACTGTAGGTGCAAGGCTTTAGCAATCTCTTCAAGCTTAGGTTCCTTTTCTGTACCGTTGAAGGGTAGCTGATCAAGGATAGGGATCTTCAGGAGCTGGGAGAACTCCTCCAATGTAGGTACCAATTGATAGTCCAAGAAGGTAAAACAGTGATGCAGAGGGTCAAAGAATTGGAACAAGACTTTTATCATATCTTCCTCAATGTTGGTGTTGACCAAGCTGATGAGGCTTCCATGCCTTTCACTGAATGAAGAGTTCTCGGGAATCCTGGATATAAGCTCCTTAAGCTGAGGAGGGATCCTTACAAGACTGACTTGAATCGTCTTTCTACGAACAGTTTCCATGTCCTACAAAACAAGAACAAAGATGAAAATTCGAACCCCTGAAATGGTTAGTCAATGCATATGATGCTGGATGATGTCATGATGCTATGATTAAACACACCACAGATATTTACAAAGACAAACATGTAGGGCACACAAGGCACACAAGACAAGCCCTTAGGTTTAAGGCCAGCATGGGGTCTGGGTAGTACCCTCTTGAAGTTGGTGGGTTCAACCTGTCCTAATCAAAGTAACCGGGTTCTAAGGTTCCCAATATCACGGGATTGCTTTCATTGTTCATCGTTTCGATTTAGCCACTGAACTGGCGACCGAAATATTCCAGGAAAGCAACCCTCAATTGAGCGTAGTATCGAGTATCAACCAACCTCGGACTGCACCAAAGTCAGTTATCTCACTACCCTAAAGAGGCCAAGATAGTTCAATTAAGGTTCCTAAGGTCTGTTGATGCTTCATGACACCGCGAGGAGGCCCCGTACTCTCCTTGACTGAACTCAAGGGTTACCGGTACACACCAAAGTGCCACATCAACGTAGCAGACTGTTTCAACCATGTCGGTATACCCTGCACAGTTCCCTCACAGCCTTGTTGCTACTTTCTAAGAAAGGTATTCCCCAGATCCGGGTTAGGATCTATAGAAATCCCAAGCAACCCACAATTTAAAGCACACAAGGAAAACAATTGAAAACATAGTTATAAGCTAGCCCTAAGGTACACCTCACTTTAAGATGTCCCCAGCAGAGTCGCCAGTTCTGTGATCGGTGGATCTGGAACTGACTGTTTAACGCTGGTTCGCGAAATGTCGCGGAAGCAAGAGTCGCCACCGTCTTTTATTTTCTCCAAATGGAAAGGACAAAAGCACAGAAAAATTCCTTAAAGAGATTGCTCTCGGTTCGGGAGGTAGGATAGAAAGGGAAGGTGTTAGCACCCTTTCTATCCATGGTTATCCATGGGCTCTTAGATACTTGCTCAATGTGTTTTCAAAATTGTTTGCTTTTCAATGTGGGTTTAAAAGTTTCTTTGAAAAATTTCAGATCGACTCATACGTCAGAGTGTTTGAAAAGTTTGTTTTGAAAGCTTTTGAAAAGTGTCGGTGAAAAGATTTTTGTTTGTTTTTGAAGAGAGCAAGTATCTACGAGTCGTCTACCTACCCTAAGGAATTCGTCTGTGTAAATGTCCTCTAAAGTAATGCCATCCCACCATTGAGAGGTAGGTAGCACCACCGTTGGAGGTGTTCGGGTCAATTCGAGTTTTAGGGACATGGTGATCACCAGAGCAATGGGAAGACACCTTAGAAGCTACCCTCATGCCAGGTTCCCGGATCATGAGGACTTACTAAGACATCCTCTACTCGACGATCACCCTTCGAGGCAAGGCAACAGTGAGGCGTACCCTAGGGGTGGTGTGTGATTTGTGTGTCAGATTCATTTATTTTTGTCTTGTCAGGTTATGGGTGATCTATGCGTGATTTTTTTTAATTAAGACATTCATTCTTGCATGCTTTTTAACAGTTATAAAGTATTTGCGGGAAAGTAAATTCTAAGGCTATTACAAACGGCACGGGTCCACATCGCCAAAATTAAACCGGACCCGATTTAGCGGAAAATAAATAAAGCGGAAAAATAAAGTGCGAAAAGTTAAGGTTACAAGGCTTTGGGACAGGTACACAATTATAATAAATGACACAAAATAAATGCGCAAATTAAATAATTAAAGACAATGGGCGTTGGACCCTTTTGCGAAAAATTAAAGTTGATGAATTAATTGGAATTAAAGATTAAATGTTTTTTTGGTATTTTATGTTTTTTAAGATTTAAAAGAAAGAATAATTAATTAAAATTAAAAAGGAGGCGTCAAACCCTAATTCTAATGTTTTTTAAGTTTATTATGAAAATATTGAATTTTGACCTAATTTAAACCCAAATTATATTTATGTACAATTAATTACAAAAGTAAAGTAAATAAATAAATGAATAATATTGTGGTAAGAAAAAAAAGAAAAAGGGAACATTTAAAGGATATAAAAATTATCAATTAACCTAAATTAACATTTTTGGATTTTTTTGTTATGGAAAAATGTAAATTAAACCTAATTTGAAATTAATTTATTTACATGCTAAGAAAATAATTATAATAAAGTAAATATTATTTTTTGGTCTTTTCTGAATTTTTTGAATGTTTTTATATTTTTATGAAAATAAATTAATTATGTTAAAACAAATAAAATAAATAAAATAGCAAGAATAAAATAAGAAGAAAAATAGAAAAATGCAAACCAGGGGGGGGGGGGGGGGGGTAGCCCCAAATTGGAGGTACAGGCCTGGTGATTTCTGGCCCATTAGCTTTGAATTCGTTGACCTTTTGAATTAGGTGTGATGCGTTGACTGGTGTTTATTGCGCTTATGGAATCCATGCTTTTGATTTGGTCGTCTGGGACACGTGTGTGGCTTGATGATGAGTGAATATGGTGTACCTGGATGTTAGCGTAGCATAGGATTTTATATTGAAAAATAACATTGAACTTTTGCCAGACCTGGGACTTGAACCCAGGTCTTGGAGGTTGCATGCATTGGTACCTGCCAACTGAGCCATCACGTTTCATTTAATATATTATATCAAAGAAATAACAAAAAGCAAAACCCACACATAATGGTTAAAACGCGCGCAAATTTGAAACACCCAACCATGGCCTGCCAACGCATCATCGTCTTCGTCTTCTTTTTATTTTTTCTGAAAACACAAGCCTATGGAAACGGTTTTCTGGGCGTGGTCTAAAGCTAGCTACAAGAAAATAGCGACTAGCGCTATGGTGATCATAAATTGATCGCGAGGCTTGTGTCTTCTTCGTCCAGACCTACTGCATTCAACCATGGTATTCATGAACCCTAATTTTTCCTCTATGCAAAAGCCCTAATTCAGGAAACCTGCAACCCTAAATTTTAACAATGGCAAAATCGCCTACAACGCATAATAATCAAATTGAAGTTATAGGTTAGCTTTGAAATCATGTCAGGAATGCAAATCAAGTCTCAAAAATTATGGAAAGTGTATGAATCAATGTGCAAGAACATCAAATATTTTCGGTACAGGGTGTGCCCATTTTACCAATTCTTGATGCTAGAACGAGTGGTTTTGATTGGTATGTGATCCTTGAAGCTTCAGGAATATGATGGACTCAGTATTATGGCTTGAAACGATCTCTAAGGCACTTTTCAGTTCTTGAGTTTTTTTTTCAGAATTTCCAAGTTTGTCTATGATTTATGAGCGCAGCTTTTTGTCTAAGGCCATTAGGTTTTGATTCCTGAATATGTATAGAGCATATTAGGTTAAGAAAATTATACAAAATCTTTGAATTCAATGATTTGCAATATTTGATTGTATAAGATCTTTTTTGAATCTTTTTTCATGGTTCTTGGTTCAATTCTGATCAATTAGCACCAAATCTTTCCCTATTAGCATGTGCACGAATTATAGAAGCCAAATCATGCATAAAAAGATTTGTTTTCATTAGGTTTGTATTTTTTGTGCATTTTATTTAATTAAATGAATTATAAATGATAAATAATCCAAATAAATAAATAAAAATGGAGAAAAACTTCCTTTTGGGCCTAATGGTCGTGCATAGGCTTGGCATAGAGAAACTTTGAAGAAAAATGGGCCCATTAGCAAATTTAGGCCTTTTGAAGTAATGTTGACTTTCAAAAATTTCCAAAAATTTCCCAACTTCCACAAGGCATAACTTGGTCAATTATTAAGCTTTTCACATGTTCTTGGACATTTTGGAAAGGTCTTTGAGTCCTTTAACCAATGCCTTTGGTCCCATGTCATTTTGATTTACCAATCTCAAGTTATGGCCTTTGACTTAAAGTCCCTTTTTGTTGACTTTTGCAAATGACCTATAATGTTGAAATTGATAACTTTTTGTGAGAGCATTTCTTGGACTTGGAATATGAAGATGAGTTGTAGGAAATGTCTTTCTCTTCAAAATGAGCTTTGGATGGAATTTTTCTGATAATCCATGTGAAAGTTATGCCCTGGTCAATTTCAGTTGACTTTTTCAGCTGTCCAAATATAGCAACTTTTGCATCTTTGATGATTTCTGAGCCAAATTTTGAGAATCATGATCAAGCATTGATCAAATGATGTTTGTGGCTCCAAAATGATATGTTGACCAAAAATTTGAACTTTTGACTGCCAAATGACCATTTTGCCCCTACAGTTGACTGTAGTGCAATCTAGGGTTTTGACTGTGCAATTTTGAGCTGAATGCCTTGAAACTTGATATGAGGATACTTGACCATCTTTGTAGGCATATGGGACTTGATTGGGCCTTTGAAAACTTCATTTTCTTGATCAGGACTCAAACCCTAGTTTTGACTGTATAGGAAGCTGTTGAGCTGCATAACCCTTAGGGGATTTTGTGACCTTGACTTGACAAATCTTTGATGAATATGGGAGGGCAAATTTTGGGGTACAACACTTGGTATCTCTGTTTTAGAGCAGACTCCATTTACTGGTTGGGAAGAGACTCTCAGGCCTGAAGAGATTGCTGCAGCCCTTCACTTGACCAAAAAGGAGGTAATGGCTAACTAGGAGACTAGAAGTGGAGCTAAGGGTTTTTTGGCTAAATTTTTGGTTGACAAAGCTAATAACTTCTGGGATGGATTAGACTTCAAGGCATACGAGGACACTCTGGCTCTCTTAATCTATGGTCTGGTATTGTTTCCAAATCCTGACACTTTTGTTAATGTTAATGCCATAAAGATCTTCATCTCTCGGAACCCTGTACCGACTCTCTTGGGTGATATCCTTCATCAGCTCTATGCTCGTACTGCCCGAAAGCGGGGAACTTTGATGTGCTGTGCTCCTTTACTGCCGAGGTGGTTTATTTCGCACCTCCCTAAGTCCGTACTGAAGAACAAAGAAGGAATGGGCTGGGCTCATAGGGTAATGTCTCTTACTAATAATGACATTATCTGGACTCTCAAAGGCTTGGATGAGGTGACTGTCATTGATCATTGTGGAGAGTATCCTAATGTTCCATTGATCGGAACCCATGGAGGAATTTATCATAACCCATGTTTAGCTCTCTGTCAGTTTGGAAGAGCCAGAAGAGAAGGGCCTCATGAGATGTTGATACCTCATATCATCTTTGATTTTCAGGGAGATAGCGACGAGCTGCATCGTAGATTCATCAGGGCTTGGGATAGAGTTCACAAATCTGACCCACATGAGTTGGGACCAAAGACTTCTCTGCCAATGGAACCATATCTCAGATGGGTCCGCATCCGTGCCCAAAAGTTAGGTATGCCATATGAAGCGGTCAGGCCGGTTACTCTTGAAATTGCTGATAAAGACGGGGTTCCTCCAACTATTCTCCATCCTCATATGCCCACTGAAATTGGCACACTGAAGAGGTCTTGGATACAACTGCAGGAAGAACGGGATTCTTATCGGGAGAGTTTCAATGAATAAGAACAGAAGATCCAGAAGCTGACTAAGCAACTGGAAAATGAGCGGATCCTGAATGATTATGTCCGCACTGAGAAGAAGAGACCATGGAAGCATTGATAGACCTTTAGTGTTTTCTTTTACAATTTTTATTTACTTTTCAGTATTTCCATTCTTGTAACGCCTAAGGTCAATTTATTGAACAATTTAAATTCTGAGGTTAAATCTAATAAAGTGTGTTTCTGTTCTTGCTTACAAATTTGAATCCTGATTGTCTTTGAAATCATAAATCATACGCATTTCATCTCATGCACTTCATAAACAGGTACCCTTTTACAGGTATCTTATCTTCTTCGCTGTTTATTTCAGCAATAATCATGTCTGCTGAACCTTCCACTGAGCAAGCTATCAAGGCCCTCCAGACCCAGAATGACCAATTCCAAGAGTTGGTCATGAACCTAGATAAGGGTCAGCAGAACTTGAAGACCCTGATTTTGAAAGAGAGGAAGAAGAATAAGAAGAGGACCATCCTGTTCAACACCAGACGCAGGTTTAGAAACAGGATGCATAATGAAATTGATCTGGCCACCCGTCTGGAGAGAAAGACAGTCCACAAGAAAGGAGGGCTCCTAGCCCTGAAGTCTCCTACAATGAGACGGACTATGATGAAGAACAATATCCTCCTGCTGAGGATAAGTACAAACAGCTGGAAGACCGTTTGAACGCTATGGAAGTACAGAAGGTGCCCGGTCTGGACTTCAGAGATCTGGGTCTATCATCTGGGGTGGTGATTCCCCATAAGTTCAAGGCACCTGCCTTTGCCAAGTATGACTGAGCTTCCCGTCCAAAGCTGCACCTCCGGTCATATGTGAGGAAGATCCAACCTTACACTGCTGATAAGAACTTGTGGATCCATTTCTTTCAAGACAATCTTTTAGGGACTCAGCTTGAGTGGTTCTATCAGTTGGACGGAGCCAGTATATGCAGCTGGGAGGATTTGGCTGCTGCGTTCTATAGGCAGTATCAATATAACTCTAACCTCGCTCCTACGCGTACCCAACTCCAGGGTATGTCAATAGGGATGGGTGAAGGATTTAAAGAATATGCTAAAAAATGGAGAGACCTGGCCGGAAGGGTGCAACCACCTTTGGCTGATCGTGAACTGGTTGATATGTTTCTGGGGACCCTGTCTGGTCCATTCTTTAACCATTTGATTGGAAGCTCTTCAGCCGGGTTTACAGACCTTATCTTAACTGGTGAGAGGGTTGAAGCAGGTATTAAGGCTGGAAAAATACAGAAGGTTGCCTCGTCAAGCATCGAGAAGAAAACATTTAAGAAAGAGTCCAGTGCTGTCTACAGTTTAAGAAGACAGAATAGACCTGAACACCGCCAAGCTGTCAATGCGGTTGTTATTTCAAAACCTGCTGGTACTCCTCAGCATCACAACCAACAAAGGGAAGAGAGACCTCGAAGGAAATTCACTCGTCTCAGCATGACTTTGTCTCAGATATTGCCACAGTTGCTGAGTACCAATCTGGTGACTCTAAAAGAGGCTCCAAGGAATCCAAATACTACATCATCGAAGTATAACCCCAACGCCCACTGCGCTTATCACTCTGAGAGCCCGGGGCATAATACAGATGATTGCTGGAGCCTGAAAAACAAGGTTCAAGACCTAATCAATGCAAAGGAGATTGAGTTTGAGGCACCTGAGAGGCCTAATGTTGTGACTGCTCCCATGCCCAAGCATGGAGTGATGCTGTAGAGGAAGACTTGTTTGTAATTTCTGTGGATGATGTTGTTACCCCTCTGATGACTATCAAGAAGAACTTGTTGCTAGCCGGTTTATTTCTAGGTTATGGTGAAGGTTGCCCTATGTGTTCTGCTTTACCTACTGGTTGCCCATCTCTGAAGTCAGGTATCCAAAATCTGATGGATAGTAAAGAGATTCTTTTTGAGAAGACTGCTGTTCCACCCGTTCATTCTTAAGAAGTTTCCATCATTACCATTTTCGACAATTCTTCCAAGGCTCCCTCGAGGACGCCTGTTAGAATTACATCTGTTCCGAAGACCGCACCCATAATCATCACTGTTCCGGGGCCCATCCCCTACACATCTGACAAAGCTGTCCCTTGGCACTATGGGGCAGATGTTTATGTTCTTGGAGTTAAGTAAGAGTTCGGTGCTGATACCGGCGTCAACAACGTTACAGGACCTGCTAAAGTCACCCGCAGCGGTAGACTTTTCTCGCCTGATATTGCTCCACCAACTGTCCGAAGACCTGTTGTCATTAAGCCTGCAAGTGTACCTGCTGCCATTCCTGATCAAGTCCCCGTTCCTACCCCTGTCTCCGAGTCATCTAACGCTCGGGGCAAAGGGATCACCACTGATATGCCTGCCCAGACGGAGGCGCCAAAGACAATCACCGTTGAAGCTTCCAAACAGGAGATGGAAGAGATTCTGAAGATTATTAAGAAGAGTGATTATAATGTAGTTGAGCAACTGGGGCAAACCCCATCCAAGATTTCTATGTTATCACTGCTGTTGTGTTCAGAGGCCAATGCCAAAGCTCTGATCACCTTCCTGAAGACTGCCCACGTGCCACAAGAGACATCAGCTGATCAGTTTACCGATTGTGTGGCCAATTTAACTGCTGATAATGGTTTAGGTTTCTCCGACGCTGATCTAACTGCTAAAGGGAAGAACCATAATGATGCCCTGCATGTCTCCATTGAATGCAGGGGCACTACTCTTGCACATGTGTTGGTTGACACTGGTTCCTCGTTGAACGTCTTGCCCAAGAAAGCTCTAGACAGGCTGGATTACGAAGGTTTGGAGCTAAAGCCGGGTAACATTGTTGTTCGGGCCTTTGATGGGTCTAAGAGGATGGTGCATGGTGAGGTTGATATTCCGATCAAAGTTGGTTCTCAGGTCTTCAATTCTACATTCTACGTGATGGACATTCGGCCATCCTATTCTTGTTTGCTGGGTCGTCCGTGGATCCACAAAGCTGGAGCCGTAACCTCAACGCTCCACCAGAAGTTGAAGTACCCGGTCAGAGGGAAGATTGTGACAGTACAAGGGGAGGAGGAATACATGGTCAGCCACCTCAACTCGTTCCGGTACGTAGAGATGGATGGGGAGTTCACTGAGACCCTATTTCAACACTTTGAAGAGGTTCCTCAGACATTGGCATCATCTGAGACTGTGATGGAAGATTCTCCTATGAAGATGGCTTCCTTAAAGGATGCCCGGGCTGTTATTGAGAAGGGTGAGTATGCAAATTGGGGACGACTTCCTGATTTCACTCAGAATACTAACAAGTTTGGGTTGGGTTTCACTGCAGAAGCTCAAAGGGCTGTTCGAAGTGCAAGGATTGGAATACCTCCTGTGTTCATCAGCAACTCGAGAATAAATGCCATCGAAGATGACGTGGAGGAATCTGAATTCGACAGCTGGATCTATCCTACGACCAACGGTGGACCAAACAACTGGACAGCAAAGGATTTCATCCCTATTACTTTTGTTACTCAGTAATGAAGCTTTTTGTTTTAAATTTGTAACAGACAATATTGTGAAACTTTTTGGCCCGGTGTCTTACCCGGAACACTGTGGCTTCATTTGTAAGGGCTTTTGTGTGCCACTTTCATATATCATTAATAAAAGCATTGGACGTTTTGCATTTCAAATTTTGTGCTCCTTGTCTTTCTTTATTATATATTACAAAACAACTATTTCACACACACACTCACATATACAGGTCCCAATCCACTCTAGATCTCAATGGTAACGACTCTGCTACTGCCAGTTATGACTTCGAAAATCCGATCAACTTAGCCGAAGACGAAGGTGAATATGATTGCGAAGTGCCTGTTGAGCTTGCAAGACTACTACTCCAAGAGGAGAGGGCCATTCAGCCACATGAAGAGCCGGTGGAAACGGTGAATCTGGGTACCGAGACAGACAAAAAGGAAGTCAAGATCGGTGCAAATCTGGAGCTTAGTATGAAACAGCAGTTGACTCAGATGTTGCATGACTACGTGGAGATCTTTGCCTGGTCTTACAAAGATATGCCTGGATTGGATACTGACATTGTGGTTCATCGCCTGCCTACCAAGGAAGACTGTCCTCTGGTAAAATAGAAGGTTCGCCGTATGCGTCCAGAGATGTCTGAGAAAATCAAGGCCGAAGTTATGAAACAGTTTGACGCCGGTTTTCTAGCAGTAACTTCTTACCCTCAGTGGGTTGCCAATGTGGTTCCGGTACCGAAGAAGGATGGTAAGGTCCGAATGTGTGTTGACTACAGGGATTTGAACAGGGCAAGCCCTAAGGATGACTTCCCTCTACCTCACATTGATGTTCTGGTTGACAATACTGCTCAGCACAAGGTATTCTCCTTTATGGATGGTTTCTCTGGTTATAATCAAATCAAAATGGCCCCCGAAGACATGGAAAAGACCACTTTCGTTATCCAGTGGGGTACCTTTTGTTACAAGGTCATGCCTTTTGGGTTGAAGAATGCTGGGGCAACATATCAGCGTGCCATGGTTGCTTTATTTCATGACATGATCCATCATGAGATTGAAGTATACGTCGACGATATGATTGCGAGGTCCCAAACTGAGGAGGAACACCTTGACCATCTACAGAAGCTGTTTGACAGGTTGAAGTTATACAAGCTGAGGTTGAACCCGAACAAGTGCACCTTCGGGGTGAGGTCTGGCAAACTGCTAGGCTTCGTCGTGAGCGACAAAGGTATTCAAGTGGACACTGCCAAGGTGAAAGCCATACAAGAGATGCCAACTCCCAAGACAAAGAAAGAGGTCAGAGGCTTTCTAGGACGTCTGAACTACATTGCCCGATTCATCTCGCACCTAACTGCTACTTGTGAGCCAATCTTCAAACTGCTGAAGAAAGATCAAGTGGTACATTGGAACGATGAATGCTAGGCTGCTTTCGAAAGAATTAAAGAGTATCTCCAGGAGCCACCTATTCTGATACCATTAGTGGAAGGGAGACCTCTAATCCTATACTTGACAGTACTTGACAACTCAATGGGGTGTGTGCTGGGGCAGCATGACGAGTCTGGCCGAAAAGAGCATGCTATTTATTACCTTAGCAAAAAGTTTACCAACTATGAGACCCGATACTCACTGCTCGAGAAAACTTACTGCGCTTTGGCATGGGCTGCTCGCCGACTGAGACAGTATATGTTGACTCACACTACTCTGTTGATTTCAAAGATGGATCCAATCAAGTATATCTTCAAAAAGCCTGCCTTGTCCGGAAGAATAGCAAGATGGCAGATGATCTTGACTGAGTATGACATCCAGTACACAACTCAAAAAGCAATCAAGGGAAGTGTATTGGCAGACCATTTGGCACATCAGGCAGTGGATGATTACCAGTCTATGAACTTTGAATTCCCGGACAAGAATATCATGTTCATAACTGATTGTGAAACACCTGGACCGAATGAAGGACCTGAGGAAGGATCCCGATGGTCTATGCACTTTGATGGAGCTTCAAACGCTTTGGGTAATGGCATTGGCGCTGTGATCATATCTCCTAAAGGCTCTCATACTCCGTTTACCGCCCGACTATGTTTCAACTGCACCAACAACATGGCAGAGTATGAAGCATGAATTATGGGTCTTCGAGCTGCAATTGACCTAAGGATTAAGTTTCTAAGTGTCTTTGGAGATTCCGCTCTCGTGATCAGTCAGATCAAAGGCGAGTGGGATACGAAACACCCGAATCTTATTCCTTACAAAGAGTATGTGTTGACGTTGCTTCCCCATTTCGAGGAGATAACCTTTGAACACTTCCCAAGAGAGGAGAATCAGTTGGCGGACGCGTTAGCTACGATGTCTTCTATGTTCAAAGTCAAATGGGACAACGAGACTCCCCGGATCATTATTTGGAAATTGGATGAACCTGCACATTGCTGTGATTTTGAGACCAAAGAGGTAACAGAAAAACCTTGGTATCATGAAGTGAAGAGATACCTTGAAGCTCAAGAATACCCCGAGGGTGCATCTGTTAATGACAAGAAGTTTCTAAGAAGGTTCGCGGCAAAATTCTTCATCAGCAATGGCGTTCTTTACAAACGTAACCATGATTCAACCTTACTGCGTTGCATGGATAAAATTGAAGCAGAAAGGATCATGGCAGAGCTGCATGAAGGTACTTTCAGAACTCATTCCAGTGGACATACCATGGCAAAGAAAAATCCTTCGGGCATGATATCACTGGTCCACAATGGAAGCCGATTGTTATCAGCATTCTCGGACATGTCACAAGTGCCAGGTCTATGCTGATAAGGTGCATATTCCTCCAGTTCCTCTGAATGTTTTGACAACACCTTGGCCTTTTGCAATGTGGGGCATTGATATGATCGGCGAGATCAGACCTACGGCATCCAACGGGCATCATTTCATCCTGGTAGCGATTGATTACTTTACGAAGTGGGTTGAAGCAGCTTCCTTTGCTACCGTAACCGAGAACGTCGTGGCCCGGTTCATTCGGCACAACCTGATCTGTCGATACGGTGTACCGGAGAGAATCATTACAGACAATGGTACCAATCTTAATAACAAAATGATCACTGAGCTCTGCGAGCAATTCAAGATACAGCATCACAACTCTTCTCCCTACCGGCCGAAGATGAATGAGGCTGTAGAAGCAGCTAATAAGAACATTAAGAAGATTGTGTAGAAGATGACAGTGACCTACAAAGACTGGCACGAGATGTTACCATTTGCTCTTCATGGGTACCGTACCTCAGCACGGACGTCAACAGGGGCAACGCCCTATTCCTTGGTTTATGGCATAAAGGCAGTGTTGCCTATTGAAGTTCAGATACCCTCTCTTCGGATCATGAAGGATGCAGATTTGAGCGAAGACGGCTGGATTCAGACCCGGCTTGATCAACTGAACCTAATCGACAAAAAGAGACTTACTGCTATTTGTCATAGTCAGACGTACCAAAAACGAATGATCAAGGCATTTAACAAGAAAGTCAGGCGACAAGAGTATCAAGTCGGGGACCTGGTAATCAAGCGCATCATTCTACCTCAAGGTGATCCCAGGGGCAAATGGACCTCTACTTACGAAGGGCCATTTGTGGTTAAAAACATCTTCTCAGGAGGAGCGATGATTCTAACCACCATGGATGGTGACGACCTTCCTCACCCCGTCAATGCAGACATAGTAAAAAGATACTACGCATAATCAAAGACCCGCTAGGTTGACTGGCCTGGGCAAAAATAAGGGATGAAAATAAAAAATCTGTACACCCGGCAAGTCGAAAACCTGAAAAGACGGCTTGGGGAAAAATGGGTATCCCGTTGGATTGAAAACCCGAAAGGGCGGTCCAGGCAAAAATTATGGATTAAAGCATAACACTATGTCTCATCGGATCACCTCGCATCCGGACTTCGGTATCAACTATCAGGATCGGACGACACCAGTCAATCAGATTCATCTTCAACTAAGCAACAAAGTGATGAGATGCTTGAAGATATAAAGGCAATAGCAGAGCTGGAACCCAGTGGGACTATTCACATAGCTGTTTTGTTTTCTTTTCACAAATTGTATAAATTGTATTTTGTTCGGCGGCGTTCTCTTACTAGGACGTCAGCCTCTTGTACAAAACGCCTGTTTACAGGCCAAACTTCAAAATCAATACAAATTCATTTTCAAACAAATTTCAAACTGTTTTTCCTTTATCTGTTTTGTTTTGCAAAGAATGTCCAATGTTCATTTTTGATATATGCATTTGACGTTAACTGCTGATCATAAATACTTACATGCGAAACGAAAGATGAATTACTAGTAATATCAGAAACAGGGGCAATAAGAGTTGTCCGAGCTGTCTAGTTGCTCTGTCCACCAAGGTACCAAGATATATTCAGCTGAAGAATATGGCTAAGATACCTTCACTCCCCGCAGAATAAAAACGGTAATGGTAGTTCTCCCCACTGAGACTTACAACCATGAACAAATCAACAAGACTCTTCCCAAGCAGAGTTGATCTACCATCAGCCCGAAAAGGCTTGGTATCCCCAGAAGGTCTTAATACTCCTCAATGGAGTATAAGAATGTTCCCTAGCGGAATACAAGATACCCCCATTGGAGCCATTTCCCCAGCGCAGTCTAAAAAAGGTTCCTTGCCAGGATTAAATCATCTTACCCAGTAGATTCTGGAAGCTTATCCCCTGCAGAGTACAAAATAAATGTCCCCAGCCAAACTCAGAAGGTTATCCTCACAAGAGTCTAACTGGGTTATCCTCAGCAAGTTGCAACTGAAAGATCATCCCTAGCGAAGTTCTTTCTTTCCCCAAGCAAGACTTCTATCCTTAACAGATTCAATATCGCTAGCAACGGTAATCCATCCCTAGCGGAGTTCATCATTGAAACCCCAACAGAGCTTATCAATGGAATCCCCAGCGGAGTTATCGTTAAAATCATCAGCAGAACATCTCTCCCCCACAGGGTAATTCCCCAATGGAGTCATCCTCTCCTGCAGGTTTATTCTTGCAATCATCTTTGTTCGTCATCCCCAGCGGAAACGAAGAATTCAACTCTATTCTCCAACAAGTTATCCGGGATTTATTTTCCCCAGCTAAAACATTACATTTCCATACATCATGATACATGCATAAACGCATCATACCACACAATCTCATTTATGTTGAGAACATCATTGCTTGATCCATATCATGCATTGCATATGACTGACCTTTAGCTTTCAAGAAGGACGTAGTTAAATTCTCAACCATATCAAAGGCCTTCTCTGGTCCAGTTAAATCGATTCCTAAAGATTTTCCTGATGCCGATCCAGTTGAAGATTCCAAGACCTTGCCTGGTCCAGTTAAATCGATTCCTAAATATTTTTCTGATGTCGATCCAGTCAAAGGCCTTCTCTGGTTCAGTTAAATCGATTCCTAAAGATTTTTCTGATGTCGATCCAGTTGAAGTTATTTCAAGACCTTCTCTGGTTCAGTTAAATCGATTCCTAAATATTTTTCTGATGTCGATCCAGTTGAAGTTATTTCAAGACCTCCTCTGGTTCAGTTAAATCGATTCCTAAAGATTTTTCTGATGCCGATCCAGTTGAAGTTATTTCAAGACCTCCTCTGGTTCAGTTAAATCGATTCCTAAATATTTTTCTGATGCCGATCCAGTTGAAGTTATTCCAAGACCTCCTCTGGTTCAGTTAAATCGATTCCTAAAGATTTTTCTGATGCCGATCCAGTCAAAGGCCTTCTCTGGTCCAGTTAAATCGATTCCTAAAGATTTTTCTGATGCCGATCCAGTTGAAGATATTCCAAGACCTTGTCTGATTCAGTTAAATCGATTCCTAAAGATTTTTCTGAGGTGAAGCCAGTCAAGGGAGACAAAATCAGTTAAATCGATTCCTAAAGATTTTTCTGAGGTGAAGCCAATCAATGGAGACAAAATTAGTTAAATCGATTCCTAAAGATTTTTCTGAGGCAAAGCCAGTCAATGGGGACAAAATCAGTTAAATCGATTCCTAAAGATTTTTCTGTGGCCAAACCCGTCAATAGAGACAACCTGTCAATAGAGACAACCTGTCAATGGAGACAACTCGTCAAAGGAGACACCCCGTCAATAGAGACAACCCGTCAACAAGGATAGAACCACCTACCAACAATCTCCAAATGGCATCTGTAAGCCCATTCCCGACGTCACAATGCTGATACTACACCATGCGAGCGCAAATTTATGGGCACTCTAGTGTTCAATTATCTTCCACCCTCGGATCACGAAAGGCTCGAAAGCCAATCTATATCCTCAGGTTTAAGAAAATTGAACAGGGGTAACTGTTGCACCCCAAAATTTGCCCTCTCATGTTTTCCAAAGTCTTCCCCTACATGGTTGACCAGAAACCCTTGCCTAAGGAAAAGGAAAATTTTTGAGTGGTGTTTTAAGTACATTTCGATTGGCAGTCTGGAAGACCCTTCGATTGGTGCTCTGAAGGAGCCTTTCGATTGGCATTATGGACAAGCATTTCGATTGGCATTATGTCAAGGCTTTCGATTGGCAATAAGAAAGACCCTTCGATTGGTATTCTGAATGAGCCTTTCGATTGGCATTTTGGACAAGCACTTCGATTGGCATTCTGAAAGACCCTTCGATTGGTATTTTGAAGGAGCACTTCGATTGGCATTCTGAAAAGCCCTTCGATTGGTATTCTGAAGGAGCACTTCGATTGGCATTTTGAAAGGCCCTTCGATTGGTATTCTGAAGGAGCACTTCGATTGTCATTCTGAAAGGCCCTTCGATTGGTATTCTAACCAAGCCTTTCGATTGGAATTTTAATTAGTACCCTTCGATTGATCTTTGGGCAAGGGCCATTCGAAGGAGGTCATTAAGAGGGCACTCAAATCAAAAGTGTCCAGGTTCATTCAAGAGGCATGAATATTTCAAAAAAGGAAAACTTTTAATGTGTCCGTTTCTTGTCTCATGGCATTTAATGGCCTGTTTAATGGCTGTCTTTTGCCATTACTGCACCCTCACACCCCTATAAATACAGAGGCCAACATACATATACAACACACAAAAACTCTGCAGGAAAATAGAACACACGAAAAAACACACAACAGGAGAGGCAGAGGTGATCCAGGCTAAAGCAACAAAAGATCAAAACACCCATAAGCCCCAAATCAAAAGTGCCTACATCCAGGGATTTCCTAGATCGAAGGTGCCTACATCCAGGAAGCGCCCAAATTAAAAGTCCAATCTGCTGGTAAGAAAGAGTAAACTATCCAACCTCATATTTGTATAACACATTATTACTTGTTGTTACCTTTGATTTGCCATCCTAGACAGGATCGAAAGGCCTGAGTTTGGCGCCCAGGTCATGTTCTTCGTTTGCCAACACTTGCTGCAGACATATCCTGAAGAGACCCAGCAAGCGCAGGATCGAAGGGCCTGGGGTTCAATACCCAGGTCCTACATTTTATTTCGCTAACATACTTTTGCAGGTATAACATTCCAGATCGAAGGAGACACCTTCCCTGGATCGAACCCATTAGCATGCTGGATCGAAGGAGGCATCTCATTCCTGGATCGAAAGCCATGACCTCCATGATCAAAAGACAATCCTCTTCCCTGGATCGAAGGCTACTCACGCCTTACTGTCTGGCCCAATCGAAAGGACGATGACCCTCTCTGGATCGAAGCTTCCATTCCCTCACTGGGTCGAAACTCCTTTTTTTTTCCCTGGATCGAAGGATCCGCCCTTGTATTTTATTTTTGTTTTCATTGACATCCTTTTATCTTTTTTAATTAACATTAAAATCAAAAAACCACAAAAAATATTAGGCTAGTTTTTTCTATTAAAATTAACTTTGTTAATTAATCTCTTAATTATCTTAACATTTTCTCAAAACTAAAATTAAATAGATTTAGATCATTTTCCCAAAATAAAATAAAACAACAAAAAGATTTTATTCTTAGGATTTTTAGAGTTTATTTTCAGATTCGCGCGCGTTTATTTTATTATAATTGCCTACTGGTTTGTAATAACTTAGCTAAGACCTTTTACATTTTACTGCTTTTATTTCCCCAATTTTTGGACATGTAAATAATCCCCCTCCCCGAAGCTTTGTAATAGCGTAGGATTTACAATTTCTGCACTTTAAATTCCTGTATATATATTAACTGTTTAGATGTATGCTAACTCTTAACTTAAAATCAACAGTAGCTCACCATAACATGTACAAAGATAATATAAACTGAAAAACAATACACTCGCACATGCCACTCCTAGGGTACACCTCACTTGGTTGCCTCGAGCGTGGTCATTGAGTATAGGAAGTCTTAGAGGTCGCCCTCCTGTCCAAAGATCAAAGTTGCCTCGAAATGGTTGCCTCGATAAAAATGATCTAAGACGTTAGGGTTACCGCTAAAACATCCTAACATTGCTTTAGTGACCACACGTCCCTAAAATTGAATTGACCCGAAAACTCCAACGACGATGCTACCTACTCCTCAATAGTGGGATAGCATTGTCTAAAGGACATTATCACAATTTAATTCCTTTTTGAGTAGGTAGAGGTTCTTAAGTACTTGCTCCTTTTAAAACAAAAACAAACTTTTCCCACTTACACTTTCTTCAAAAATAAAACTCTTTTCAAAACCCACAAACACAAAGAAAAACAAACTTTTGAAAACATAGTGAGCAAGTACCTAAGAGCCCGTGGATAACCACTGATAGAAAGGGTGCTAACACCTTCCCTTTCTATAATCTACCTCCCGAACCCGAGAACAATCTCGGAAAGGAATTTTTCTGTGCTTTTGTCCTTTCCTTGTTGGATAAAATAAAAGACGGTGGCGACTCTTGCTTACCGCGACATTTTGCGAAAACAAACGCAAACGCGAACCAGCATTCCAAAACAGTCAGTTCTCATTCCCACCGATCACAATAGCCATTTTTCATAAGGCAACAAAGTGGGTTTACCCTAAGGGTGTAAGTGTGCAAGTGTGTTGATTTATATGCATTGTTTTGTCTTGAATTAGTGTTTGCTAACTTGTTGATTTTAATCTTTCCATACAAACCCTAATTTACTAGCATTTATATATAAAGCATTAAATTGCAGAAAATAAAAATACTAAACTATTACATCAATAGGGGAGGGGGTGTACAAATTTACAAATGTGGGAATTGCAAGAAAATTAAATCAAATTAATTATTACAACCATATTGAATATGTACAAATAATTGAATAAATAATGTATAAAAATGGATAAATATACAAGTATGTAATGGAAAGGAAATGGATCTTTGTTTGGATTTTATGAAAGAGGCTTAACATAATTAAGAAAATGATTAGTGAAAATTAAATAAAACTAATTAAGAAATAAATTAAATTAAAAAGTATTTTTAGGGTTTTTTATTAAAGGTTTTGAATAAAAGAAAAGTACATAAAAATTAATTAATTAAAATAAACCTAAGTTCAAAATTAATTTTAATTTACAAGAAAATAATATAATGTAATAATTAAACCTAATTATCTAAATATTTAATCAAGAAAAAGAAATTAATTTATTAAGAAAATTGTTTTTGTTCTTTTTAGTTATTATAAAGAGAAATAAAATATAAATGAGTGTAAAAATAATAAAATAAATATTTTTGGATTTTTACATTAATAATAATAATAATATTAATAATAATAATAACAAAGATAATAAAAGAAAATATGAAAGTAAAATAAATAAAAAAATGAAATAAAGAAATAATGGGTCAGGGGGTGCTGAAACAAGACAGGGAGTTAGAAGCTAGCGAAAGGAAGGTTAGGCCCAACAACAGGCCCAAGCGCTGTATGGAAACAAAAAAAAAGGAAAATGTGAACAATAACAACAAAAGGTAGCGCTGAGTGTTGAACCCTGGTCCTTATGCATACATGCGCGTACCTTTGCCACTGGGGTGACTGTATATCTGTTAACATTGACACAAAAATAAATACATAACATAAATTTCACCCTGACTGTACTTTATCTTCAACCTCCAGCCAAAGGATCTGTAACTTGCTCATTCCTCAATCATTTTCAAAAATGTAAACATGAAACTTGTGCATTTTTTTACCTCGAATCCAACCATGTAACTAATTCAAGCTAACATTCAAAGATAAGGATGAATTTATGAAAGTACCAAATTCTGAACTAAATGTTTCAGCAAGTTCAAACTTAAAATTCTCCATGCACAAGCAACATAAATGAAATCTATGGACATGTATAGTTTCAGGGCAATGATATCTACATTCTATCTTCACAAATGCAAGCCTAACAATGCCTAAATAATGAGATAAAAGTTCAAGAAAAATACCTCAATACTGGAAATCGTGAAATGATTTTGAGCTTATTTCAAGTGATGGTGATGATCAGGTTAGCTTCCTTGGACCTCTAGGGAGCTAATGCAATGGCTGGCTTGAGCTGAAGGTGGATGGAATGGTCTGGAGAAGTCCAACTGTGATGATATATTTTTGAACTTAGAAATGGGTGAAGATGGTGTTACGGTCGTGTAACAAGGACATGGATGGCTTATGTATGATGTTTGGAAACTTTTGGAAGCAAAAGGCCAAGAAACGCACAAGTAGTTTTTGATTTTGGGATTTTTGGCCAGAGTCTGCAACAATGGAGGTCTGCTATGCAAATCTGACTTTGGGGGAGTTTTTGGGCTTGTGTATTCGTCTCTTAGCTTGCAAACAACTTGTGCATATGTATGGAAAAGATTGTAGCACTTGAGAGGGTCATAAGCAGAAGATATAGACTTATGGCTATGTTACTTGATTTTGAAGAAAAATGGAAATATGGTTTCAAGACAAAGTACCAGCATGGCCTGAGTTGTTTTGAGGCTTTAGACAAGTTTCTTCTGGCTTTTAGTTTGTGTGTGATCAGAAGAAAACAAGTCCAAAGCTCAAGAATTGACTGTGCAAAAAAGCCACTTTTCCAAAATGGCAATGTTGCCTTTCTTCCTAAAATGGTGTTAAGCATGGGAAATGCATTGAATGCTTGGATTAAAGCTTATAATAGCTGTGCAAACATTTAATTATGGAGTTCCAAACAAGTTTGAGGCCTGCAAAGCAAAGATTATGCAGCCTAGGCTTGGATTTAAATTCTTGTTCATCATGGAAGTGGCTTGTAAATTAAGAATGAAACCCTAACTTCATCTCTTCGATTCTCTTTGCTCAAACATGATCTGAATGAGTTCTTGGATATTTTGGAAAGCTTGTAACATCCTCTACAACCCCTATGTTGGTCACTTTTGAAAATTTCCCTTGGAAATATGTGAAAAATTACCATGAAGTTAGGTCAAAATCCTGTCTAAACTAGGGCAAAATTTCACTAAGTTTCCAAGTTTCATGAACCTGTATTAACAAAATCATAACTTGAAATCCATACATTCCTAGGAGGAGTTGTGTTCAGCAATTTTTTATATCTCATTGAGATCTATAAATTTCATGTTGAAAGTTTCCTTTGAATCATCTTGCATCATTGTGAAAAAGTGGTTCAAAGTTGTGAAAAAATATGAAGTTTCCAACACTTAGAAAAATTTCTAAGTTTGGAAATTTTGACTTTTTGATTTCTTGATGAACAAGTTTCATATTTTTACATGTTTTGATGAATTGTGATCTTTGACACTTGATTTTGACAAAAAAGTTAAAGTTTGACTTTTCAGTGTACAGTTGATTTTTGATCAGTTGACTGAAAATTCATCTGTCAACCAATTGGACTTGAGGAATGTTTTGAGCCATGTCATTAGGTCAAAATTATGCAATTGAACCCTTGAGATCATGTCTACAACCAATCAATCATTTTCTAGGTAAAAAATCAGAAATTGCCCTTTCTCAGTCAAAACCCTAATTTTGACCATTTTGCCCTTTTGATGATCTGGTCAAATTTCTTGAGGAATTATGATCCAAACTTGATCAAATGACATACATGAGTTCATTATGTTGATATGGATAAAAAATTATGAAGTTTGACTGTAAATTGGCCACAATTGACTTTTTCTCCATTACATCTGATTTTTAGGTCAACTGATCAATTGACTGAGCAAAAATGTGATCCAAGACTTGAAACTTGACATGAGAAATCTTGAGGGTCCATAATGATCCATGAAAGTCATATGACACATTAAAAGTTCATTTGTCCTTGTGCAATCTCAAACCCTAATTTTTAGTCATCAGTGCTTGAGGAGGTGTCTATAGCTGATCAACCCTAGTGCAGTCTTGAACCAAAGGAGATCTTGTGAGAAATTACTTGATAAATGAGAGGGAAAATTTTAGGGTACAACACAGACATACAAAGGAAGTTTTTAAAAGTGAGCTAAGAAATTAAGAGCCCGTAGATAACTACGGATGAAAAGGATGCTAACACCTTCCCTTTTCATAACTTACCCCCTGAACTCAATATCTATCAAAGGTCTTTCCTGTTCTTTTAACCTTTCCTAAATATTGTATAAAAGAAAATTCGACGGCGACTCTTGCTATCCGCATATTTAGATAAAACCAAAAAATTTAGTTCTCCTACCGTATGACAGAATTGGCGACTCTGCTGGGGAACTACTTAAAAAGGAAGGATTACCTTAGAGTTTAGATCACTTTTACTTGCTTTAATTGTATTCTTTGTTTGCTTCACTTTAAGGGTTTGTTTGGGTATTACTGCTTGTGAAAGATCCTACACCCGGATCTAGGGATTCCTTATGTAAGTGGCAATAGATCATAAAGACTATATGGTATAAACTGATATGGTTAACATGATGGCTGCAATTAGTGTGACACTTTGGTTTGTACTGACATTCCTTGAGTCAGTCAAGGATAACATTAAGCTTCCGTGTGGTGTCATTAACACTAACTTACTTTTAGAACCTTAATTGACCCATCTTGGCCATTAGAAAGTAGTGAGATATTTGGCTTTGGTGCAGTCCAAAGTTGGTTGATACTCGAGGCTACGCTAATTGAGATTCGACTCTCGGGATGTTTTGGTGGCAAGCCAGTTGTCGTGCTAAAATAAAGCATGCGAGAAAGATCTGTGAGATGATATCCTTAGAACCCGGTTACTATTTTAGGATAGGTTGAGCCAACTTAACTTCAGTAGGAAGGGTATTTACCTATAAACTTCATGCAAGCCTTTAAACCTAAGGCTCTTGTATGACTTGTTTGTGTTTGCTACTTATTTAACATGAACATAACGTCATAACATCATATCATTATAACATAACATTTTCACTAACCATTTCAAGGACCTAGGGATTTATATTTGTTCTTTGTTGCAGGTTATGACCTTCGCTCGTAGAAATACTATCCGGATTAAATTTGTGAGGATACCTTCCAAGCTTAAGAAGTTAGTCTCAAAGGTTCCTATGATACGGTGGGAAGAACTGACTGTTTTCTGGAATGCTGGTTTGCGTTTTGCGTTTGTTTTCGCAAAATGTCGCGGTAAGCAAGAGTCACCACCGTCTTTTATTTTATCCAACAAGGAAAGGAAAAAAGCACATAGAAAAATTCCTTTTTCGAGATGTTTCTCGGGTCCGGGGGGTAGATTATAGAAAGGGAAGGTGTTAGCACCCTTTCTATCCGTGGTTATCCACGGGCTCTTAGGTACTTGCTCATAGTGTTTTCAAAATTGCTTTTCTTTGTGTTTGTGGGTTTGAAGAAGTTTTTGTTTTGAAAGGTGTAAGTGTGAAAAAGATTTTGTTTTGAAAGAGCAAGTACTTAAGAACCATCTACCTACTCGAAAAAGGAATCAATCTGTGCTAATGTCCTTTAGACAATGCTATCCCACTATTGATGAGTAGGTAGCATCATCGTTGGAGTTTTAAGGGTCAATTCGATTAAGGGACGTGCGGTCACTAAAGCAATGTTAGGACGCCTTAGCGGTAACCCTAATGTCTTAGATCATTTGTTTTGAGGCAACAATAACCGAGGCAACCATTTCGAGGCGACTATTACCTTTGGACAAGAGGACGACCTCTAAAGTGACCTATACTCAATGACCGTGTACAAAGACAACCAAGTGGGGTGTATCCTAAGAGTGCGCATGTGCGAGTGTGTCGTTTTCAGTTATTTTTGTCTTTTCACATGTTAAGGGTGATCTATGTTGACTTTAGGTTTAAACGTTCAATCTTGTCATGCATTCCCTATTACCAAACATCTAACAGTTTATAAGTTGCGGAAATTAAACTAACTATTACAAGGCGTCGGGTATTTACATCGCCAAAAGCAACCCTTGAAATTAAAATGCGGAAAATAAATAAAGCGGTAAAAATAGTAAAGTCCTATCAAGCTATTACATTCCGGAAACAGATACAATATTGAGTAAAATGATCGCATGCGGAAAATTAAATCGGGCGCAAGTTTTAGGGTTTTGACCCTTTGTGAAAGAAAGTATTTTTGGTTTGTTTTTGAATTAAAAAAGAAATTAAACTAAGTTAATTATTAAATTAATAAACTAATTAATTAATTAATGAAAATAAATATTTTTTGGATTTTTGTGTTATTTAAAGAAATAAAAATAAATTTGATCAATGTTAATAAAACCTAATTGTCTAAGTTAATTTTAATTATTGCAAAAAAAAAAGATATTAAAGTTATTCCTAATTAGAAATAAATAAATTAATTGATTTTGTTAACAAAAATAAAATGCTGAAATTTAATTTAATAAATAAAATATTTTTTGGTTTTTAATTTTATGAGGAAACAATTTTGATTGGTTAATGATAATAAAAATAATAATAATAAATATTTAAAAGAAATAATAAAAGAAAAGAGAAAGAGTTAGGGTTTGGGCCTGATTAGGGAGTCTAGATAGCAAATTCCATGGCCCAAATGTGCAGGCCTGGCTGACTTTTTGGAATCCAGCGTGGCACTTTGACTAGGGAGTATGGTGGACATCCCATCTGGGCCATCAGATTTGGCATGGGGACATCTGTCCCTTGATTGAATGAGGGAGTATGATGCATCACGCGCTGGCATCAACACTGGATTACCTGAAGAGAAAAAATACAAAGCAATGGGGGGACCTGGGATTTGAACCCAGGTCCTGTTGGATTTTGAACACACGCCACTACCACTGCACCACTATGTCTCAATTGTTAATATAACACAAACTAAATATAATATATAAAAACCCGTCATTATGCCAGAAAATAAAAAAAAAATGCGCCAAGTTTGAATCGTCCAACCAGGGGGAGACACGTTTGTCGTCCCTAACCTCCAGCCCTGTAACATTTACCTGCAGATTTAGATCCGCAGCTAAATTCGCAGGACATTCGAAAGATTAAATCTAGGCCATGAAAACGACCCCCAAGACCATGGTTGTGTTCGTTTGGGCGTCCTGAGTAAACCTATACCCTTCTTGAACCTTGATTTACCCTGAAAATGAAAACCCTAAAATCTAATGCAAAACCCTAGCCATACAGTTATGGGGTTAGGGTCCATATCAATGGAATCAAATAATGCCAAAAGTCCAGAAATCTCATAAGCATCACAAATATATCAAAGATTTGTTAGAATGATGCAAGAAATATGGTTTACGAATTCAAGAGAGGTGCGGTTTTTGAGATACTTACAAAGCTCCTGAGCGTGTATGGAGACTGGCTTTAGGTTGGTTCTGCTTCAGTGATCCTCCAGCAAGCGATTGGTGTTGACTTCTGCTTCTGAAAATGCCTCTAAGCTTGATTTCAGTTTCACACTTTTCCACCTTTTTTCAAGTTTTGTTCTTGATGTTCTTGCAGCCTCTAGGTCTGGATTTCGTGCCTTTGCCTTGTATATGTATGATGGAGTGTATTAGGTCAACTTTTGTGGACTGAATCCTTGCACATTGATGCCTCGAGATTGGATTTGATTCGCCATTGATAACTTGCCTAATTTGCCAAAAGTCCAATCTTTTTGTACATGGAATGCTTGATACGAATTTGATCATGACATTGATGATGATTAGGTCCTGAAAATAGAAAAAGATCTCATGTAATCAAGTTTTGGAATTTTATTTGATTTAAATTGATTTAAAATGAAATAATTCAATAAAAAATCAAATAAAATAATAAAATTGGTAAATGGACACAAGGCTGAAGCTAGGACACGTGTGGAATGTGGCAAGATCAAATCAAGTGAAAAAGAATGGGCCCATTTGACAAAATTTGAAGTTTTGGGGATAGTTGAATTTTGGCAATTTTGCAAAAATGCCCAACTTCAACAATGTATAACTTCTTCAATTTTGAACTTTTGGAAGTTTTCTTTGACTTTTTAGAAAGCTTGAGATGTCCTCTAACCAACCCGTTTGGTCTCATCTCATTTTGATATTCCTTTCTCAAGTTATAAGCTTTGGCAAAAAAGGTGTTTTTTGTTGACTTTCAAAAATGACCTATAATGTCCAAATTTGTAACTTCTTGTGAATGCATTTCTTGATCTTGGGGTATGAAAATGGATTGTTGGAAATTTCATCCTCTTCAAAATGAGCTTTGGATGGGTCATTTCGCATAAAGTATGAGAAAGTTATGCTTGGTCAAAGTTGAGTTGACATTTCCTGTAAAACCCTAATTTAGCAACTTTTGAGTCTTGATGAATTTTGAGCAATCCTTGATGAATCATGATCAACCCTTGATAAAATGATGAAATATCCTTAAAAATGAGAATGTTGACAAAACATATTGAGGTTTGACTGTTTGTAGGTCACAGTTGACTTTTGCCCTAGCACAATCGATTTTTGGACCCTTTGAGCAATTGACTGAGCAAACTTCCTCTGCAAGGCTTGAAATTTGACATGGAGGATCTTGAGAACATATTAGTACATTGGGGAGAACTTGAGGTCGTTTGGATGCAAGGACCTTTATGCAACATAAAACCCTAATTTGGGATTGACTGTATTAGGAGATGATTTAACTGTCCAACTCTTGAGCAATCTTGAGACACTTGGAGATTTTTCTTAAAATGTTTTGAGAGATATGAGAGGGAAAATTTTGGGGTACAACAACTGCCCCTGTTCAATCTTCTTAAACCTGAGGATATAGATTGGCTTTCGGGCCTTTCATGATCCGAAGGTGGAAGATGATTGAACACTAGAGTGCCTAGAAATTTGCACTCGCATGAAGTGGTATCAGCCTTGTGATGTCGGGAATGGGCTTACAGATGCCATTTGGAGACTGTTGATAGGTGGTCCGGACTTCGACTAGAATAGGAATCAGGGAGATCTTAGCGTCGATCTAACTGAACCAGAGAAGGTCTTGGATTAACTTTGGCTGGATAAGAATCAGAAAAATCTTTGAATCGATTTAGCTGAACCAGACAAAAGTCTTGGAATATCTTCAACTGGGATACGAATCAGGGAGATCTTAGCATCGATCTGACTGAACCAGAGAAGGTCTTGGGTTAACTTTGAATAGATAAGAATCAGAAAAATCTTAGGATCGATTTAACTGAACCAGACGAAAGTCTTGGAATATCTTCAACTGGAATACGAATCAGGGAGATCTTAGGGTCGATCTGAATGAACCAAAGAAGGTCTCAGATTAACTTTGACTGGATAAGAATCAGAAAAATCTTAGGGTCGATTTAACTGAACCAGACGAAAGTCTTGGAATATCTTCAACTGGAATACGAATCAGGGAGATCTTAGGGTCGATATGACTGAACCAGAGAAGGTCTTGAATTAAATTTGACTGGATAAGAATCAGAAAAATCTTAGGGTCAATTTAACTAAACCAGACGAAAGTCTTGGAATATCTTCAACTGGAATACGAATCAGGGAGATCTTAGGGTCGATCTGACTGAACCAGAGAAGGTCTCAGATTAACTTTGACTGGATAAGAATCAGAAAAATCTTAGGATCGATTTAACTGAACCAAACAAAAGTCTTGGATTATCTTCAACTGGAATACGAATCAGGGAGATCTTAGGGTCGATCTGACTGAACCAGAGAAGGTCTCGGATTAACTTTGACTGGATAAGAATCAGAAAAATCTTAGGGTTGACTTAACTGAACCAGAAAAAAGTCTTCCATAGATGTATTTTTGAGGGGACTACTAGGTCATATGAGTAGTCAGCGGTGTTTACTGATTCGTCTTTCCCTGAAATGGTAAAGAGTCAGTCATATGCAATGTCATGATGTATGAAATGCATGATATATATCAAGCAATGATGCTCTCAACATAAATGAGGTTGTATGGTATGATGCGTACATGCATGTATCATGATGTATGGAAATGTAATGTTTTAGCTGGGAAAAATAAATCCCGAATAGCTACTGGAGAATAGAGTTGAATTCTTCGTTTCCGCTGGGGATAACGAACGAAGATGATTGTGAGAATAGACCTATAGGAGAGGATAACTCCGTTGGGGAATATACTGATAAGGAGATTACTCTGTGGGGAAGAGATGCTCTGCTGAGGATTCCACTGATAAATTCTGTTGGGGACGAATCACCATTGCTGGTGATACTGAATCCTGTTGGGGATTGAATTCCTGTTTGTGAAAGGAAAGAACTCCACTGTGGATGATCTTTCAGTTGCGACTTCACTGGGGATAACTTTTTAGACTCTTATGGGGATAATCCTTTGAGTTCTGCCAGGAATGATCCTTTGAACTCGGCTGGGGAGATTTATTTTGTACTCCGCTGGGGATAAACTTCCAGAGTCTACTGGGGATGATGCTTCAACTTCGTTGGGGAAGCTTTTTCAGACTGCGTTGGAAAATATTAACTCCACTGGGGGTATCTTGTACCCTGTCGGGGAACATTCTTATATTTCGTTGGGGAATATTAAGACTGTCGGGGGTATCAAGCCTTTTTAGTGTTGATGGTAGATAAACTTTGCTTGGGGAGAATATTACTGATTTATTCACAGTTGTAAGTCTCAGCTGGGGGAGAGCTACCATTACTGCCTTACTCTGCGGGGAATGAATGCATCTCAACCATATTCTTCAGCTGAATTTACCTTGTTCCTGATGGACAGAGCAACTATACAGTTTGGACAATTCTTATTGCCCCTGTTTTTGATGTTACCCGTAATCGTCTTTTGTTTCGTATGTAAATATTCATGAGCAGCAATTAATGTCAAATGTATATACCAAAAATGAACATTGGACATTCTTTGCAAATCAAAACAGATAAAGAAAAAAAAACAGTTCGAAATTTCTTTGAAAATGAATTGTATTGATTTTGAAGTTTGGCCGGTAAATAGGAGTTTTTGTACAAGAGGCTGACGTCCTAGTAAGAGAACGCCGCCAAGCAGATAGAATTTAAACAATTTGTGGAAAGAAAACAAAATAGCTATGTGAATAATCCCACTGGGTTCTAACTCTGCTATTGCCTTTATGTCCTCGAGCATCTCATCACTTTGCTACTTGGTTGAAGGTAGATCAGATTGATTAGTGCCGTCCGAGCTTAATAGTTGATACCGAAGTCTGGATGCAAGGTGATCCAATGAGACATAGTGTTACGCTTTGATCCCTAATTTTTGCCTGGACCGCCCTTTCGGGTTTTCAGTCCACCGGGATACCCTTTTTTGCCCAAGTCGCCTTTTCAGGTTTTCGACTTGCCGGGTGTACAGATTTTTCATTTTCATCCCTTATTTTTGCCTGAACCCTTTTGGTTCGCCAGGAAGCCCTTATTTTTTCCTAGGCCAGTCAACCTAGCGGGTCTTTGATTATGTGTAGTATCTTTTCACTATGTCTGCATTGACGGGGTGAGGAAGGTCGTCACCATCCATGGTGGTTAGAATCATAGCTCCTCCTGAGAAAATGTTCTTAACCACAAATGGCCCTTCGTAAGTAGGGGCCCATTTGCCCCTGGGATCACCTTGAGGTAAGATAATGCGCTTGATTACCAGATCCCCAACTTGATACTCTTGTCGTCTGACTTTCTTGTTAAACGCCTTGATCATCCGCTTCTGGTACGTCTGACCATGACAAATAGCAGTAAGTCTCTTTTCGTTGATTAGGTTCAGCTGATCAAGCCGGGTCTGAATCCAGTCATCTTCGCTCAAACCTGCATCCTTCATAATCCTAAGAGAGGGTATCTGAACTTCAATGGGCAAGACTGCCTCCATGCCATATACCAAGGAATAGGGTGTTGCCCCTATTGACGTCCGTGCTGAGGTACGATACCCATGAAGAGCAAATGGTAACATCTCGTGCCAGTCTTTGTATGTCACTGTCGTCTTCTGCACAATCTTCTTAATGTTCTTATTAGCCGCTTCTACAGCCCCATTCATCTTCGGCCGGTAGGGAGAAGAGTTGTGATGCTGTATCTTGAACTGCTTGCAGAGCTCAGTGATCATCTTGTTGTAGAGATTAGTTCCATTGTCCGTAATGATCCTCTCTGGTACACCGTATCAACAAATCAGATTGTGCCGAATGAATCGTGCCACGACGTTCTTGGTTACGGTAGCAAAGGAAGATGCTTCAACCCACCTCGTAAAGTAATCAATAGCTACCAAGATGAAACGATACCCGTTGGATGCTGTAGGCCTGATCTCGCCGATCATATCAATTCCCCACATTGCGAAAAGCCAAGGAGGTGTCAAGACGTTCAGAGGAACTGGAGGTATGTGCACCTTATCAGCATAGACTTGGCACTTGTGACATGTCCGAGAATGCTGATAACAGTCGGCTTCCATTGTGGACCAGTAATATCCTGCCCGAAGGATTTTCTTTGCCATGGTATGTCCACTGGAATGAGTTTCGAAAGTACCTTCATGTAACTCTGCTATGATCCTTTCTGCTTCATTCTTATCCACACATCGCAGTAAGGTCGAATCATGGTTACACTTGTAAAGGATACCATTGCTGATGAAAAACTTCGCCACGAACCTCCTCAGAAACTTCTTGTCATTAACAGATGCGCCCTCAGGGTATTCCTGGGCCTCAAGATACCTCTTCACCTCATGAAACCAGGGTTTTTCTGTTACCTCTTCCGCCTCAATATCACAACAATGTGCAGGTTCGTCCAATCTTTCAATGATAATCCGGGGAGCTTCGTTGTCCCAATTGACTTTGAACATAGAAGATATCGTAGCTAGCGCGTCCGCCAACTGATTCTCCTCTCTAGGGAAGTGTTCAAAAGTTATATCCTCGAAATGGGGAAGCAACATCAATACATATTCCTTGTAAGGAATAAGGTTCGGGTGTTTCGTATCCCACTCGCCTTTGATCTGACTGATCACGAGAGCGGAATCTCCGAAGACACTTAGAAACTTAATCCTTAGGTCAATCGTTGCTCGAAGACCCATGATGCATGCTTCATACTCCGCCATATTGTTGGTGCAGTTGAAACATAGTCGGGAGGTGAATGGAGTATGAGAGCCTTTAGGTGATACGATCACAGCGCCAATGCAATTACCCAAAGCGTTCGAAGCTCCATCAAAGTACATAGACCATCGGGATCCTTTCTCAGGTCCTTCATCCGGTCCAGGTTCCTCACAGTCAGTCACTATCATGATATTCGCGTCCAAAAATTCAAAGTTCATAGACTGATAATCATCCACTGCCTGATGTTCCAAATGGTCTGCCAACACACTTCTCTTGATTGCCTTTTGAGTCGTGTACTGGATGTCATACTCAGTCAAAATCATCTGCCATCTTGCTATTCTTCCGGACAAGGCAGACTTTTCAAAGACATACTTGATTGGATCCATCTTTGATATCAATAGGGTAGTGTGAGTCAGCATATACTGTCTCAGCCGGCGAGCAGCCCATGCCAAAGTGCAGCAAGTTTTCTCGAGCAACGAGTATCGGGTCTCGCAGTCGGTAAACTTTTTGTTAAGGTAATAAATAACATGCTCTTTTCGGCCAGACTCGTCATGCTGAGCCAACACACACCCTATTGAGTTGTCGAGCACTGTCAAGTATAAGATCAAAGGTCTCCCTTCAACTGGTGGCATCAGAATAGGTGGTTCTTGGAGATATTCTTTGATCCTTTCGAAAGAGGCCTGACATTCATCGTTCCAACGTACTACTCGAGAATATGGGTTTCGTTGTAAGCGACAAAGGTATTCAAGTGGATCCGGCAAAAGTGAAGGCTATACAGGAGATGCCAGCTCCCAGAATAGAGAAAGAAGTCAGAGGCTTTCTGGGACGTCTGAACTATATTTCCCGATTCATCTCTCACCGGTCATAATTAGCTCTGTAAACCCAGACGAAGAGCTTCCAATTAGGTGGTTGAAAAATGAACCAGACAAGGTCCCCAGAAACATATCCACAAGCTCCTGATCAGCCAAGGGTGGTTGCACTCTTCCGGCGAGGTCCCTCCACTTCTGAGCATAATATTTGAAACCTTCACCCCTTCCTATTGACATACCCTAGAGTTGGGTAAGCGTGGGAGAGAGGTCGGCGTTGTATTGGTACTTCTTGTAGAAAGCAGCAGCCAAATCTTCCCAACTATGGATACTGGCTCCGTCTAGCTGGTAAAACCATTCAAGCTGAGTCCCTGAGAGATTGTCTTGAAAGAAGTGGATCCATAGGTTCTTATCAGCGGTGTACGGATGAATCTTCCTTACATATGACCGGAGGTGCAGCTTAAGACAAGACACTCCGTCATACTTAGCAAAGGCTGGTGCTTTTAATCTGTGGGGAATTACCACCCCAGATGATAGACCTAGATCACCAAAGTCCAGACCAGGAACTTTCTGAACTTCCATCGCACTCAACCAGTCTTCCAGTTGCTTGTATCTATCCTCAGCCGAAGGATACTGGTCTTCGTCGAAGTCCGTCTCGTTGTCTGAGACCACAGGGCTAGGAGCCCTCTTTTCTTCCTGACTATCTTTCCCTCCAGATGAGGTGGTCAAATCAACTTCATCCCGTAGCCTGTTTCCAAACCTGTGACCTGTGTTAAACAAGACTGTCCTCTTCTTCTTCTTCTTATTCTTATTCTTCTTCCTCTCTTTCAGAATAAGGGTCTTCAGATCTTGCTGACCCTTAGCTAGATTCATGAACAACTCTTGAAATTGGGCATTTTGCGCCTGTAAGGCCTTGATTGCTTGCTCAGTTGATGGTTCAGCAGACATGATGAGTGCTGAAATAAACAGCGAAGAAGATAAGAGACCTGTAATGGGTACCTGTTATGAAGTGCATGGGATGAAATGCATATGATATGATTTCAAAGACATCAAGAGATTCAAATTTGTAAACAAGAAATGAAACGCACTTTTATTAGATAAACTTGAAATTCAAATTGTTCAACAAATGCCCTTAAGGCGTTACAAGAAAGGAAATACTGAAAAGTAAATGAAAACTGGAAAGGAAATAATCAAAGGACAATCAGTGCTCCCATGGTCGCTTCTTATCGGTGCGGACATAGTCATTGAGAATCCGCTCGTTCTCCAGCTGTCTAGTCAACTTCTGGATCTTCTGCTCTTGCTCGTTAAACTTTTCTCGGTAAGCATTCCGCTCTTCTCTCAGCTGCATCCAAGACCTTTTCAGTGCCCCAATGTCAGTGGGCATGTAAGGATGAAGGACAGTCGGAAGAACCCCTTCTTCATTAGCAACTTCAACAATGATAGGCAAGACAACTTCATATGGCGTTCCCAACTTTTGGGCATGGATACGAACCCATATGAGATATGGCTCCATTGGAAGAGAAGTATTTGGACCCAGCTCATGCGGATCAGATTTGTGAACTCTATCCCAAGCCTTTATGAATCTGCGGCATTGCTCGTTACTATCCCCTTGAAAATCAAAGATGACACTAGGCATTAGCAGCTCATGAGGTCCTTCTCTTCTGGCTCGCCCAAACTGACGTAAGGCCAAGCATGGATTGTAAGAAATTCCTCCATTGATTCCTATCAGGGGAACATTGGGGTACTCCCCACATCGATCAATAATAGCCACCTCCTCGTCCATACCCTTGCTAGTCCAGATGATGTCATTATGAGAGAGAGACATAACCCTATAGGCCCAACCCATGCCTTATTTCTTCTTCAGCACTGATTTGGGGAGGTACGAAATAAACCACCTCGCCAATAATGGAGCACAACATATCAAGGTTCCCCGCTTTCGAGCAGTACGGGCATAAAGCTGATGGAGAGTGTCACCCAAGAGAGTGGGTACAGGATTACGAGAGATAAAGATTTTCACCGCATTCACATCAACAAAGGAGTCAGGATTCAGAAACAATACCAAGCCATATATCAGAAGAGCCAGAATATCTTCGAATGCCTTGAAGTCTAGACTATCCCAGAAGTAATTAGCCTTACCAACCAAGAACTTAGTCAGAAAGCCCTTTGCTCCACTTCTAGTCTCCCAATTAGCCATTACCTCATCCTTGGTCATATGAAGGGCTGAAGCAATCTCTTCTGGCCTAAGGATCTTCTCCCAACCAGTAAACGAGGTCTGCTCCAGAATAGAGATGCCGAGAAGATCAGAGAACTCTTCTAAGGTGGGAACCAACTGGTAGTCATGAAAAGTAAAGCAATGGTACAGTGGATCATAGAACTGGACCAGGACACTCATCATCTGCTCGTCCAATTTGGAGGTAACCAAACTGAGAAGATACCCATGTCTTCTGATGAAAGAGGTAGTATCAGGCATCTTTGCAATCAATTCTTTAAGCATGGTGGGAACCTGGACAAAGTTCATCTGGATGGTATTCCTACGCATGGGCATCATAACCTACAAAATAGAACAAAGATGAATCCCTCCTGTCTTTGAAATAGGTTAGTCCAATGCAAGATGTATGCAATGTTATGATGTCATGATGTCATGAAAGAAGGCACATCACAAGTATCCACAAATAGCAAGCATGGTAAAGGCACACAAGTCACACAGAGAGCCCTTAGATTTCAGGCTGGCAAGGAGCTTATGTACTACCCTCTTTCAGTTCAACTGGTTTAAACCTGTCCTAAAAATACTAACCGGGTTCTAGAGGATCTCAATATCACTGACTACCCTCAATCGGTCATAATTCCAGTTTAGCAACCTTTTCTTGCGGCTGGAATCATCACGAGAGTTTAGTCTCAATGAGTGTAGCATACTGCTACTGTTCTATGGCCAAGTTGGTCAATTTAAAGGTTCTAAGGTCATTTGGGGCTTAATGACCCCTTAGAAGACCCATATTCTCCTCGTTCCAATGCAAGGGATATCGGTACATACTAAAGTGTCACACCAACGTAGCTACTGCTTCAACCGTATCGGTCTACGCCGTACAGTTCCCTAACAGTTTATTGCTACTTACCTAAAGGGTATCCCCCAGATCCGGGTTAGGATCTATAGTAACTCCGATTCAAGCCCACAAAGATAAATCATACAAAGCAAACAATTGAAAACACAATGATCTAATCCTAAGGTACACCCCACTTATTAAATTTCCCCAACAGAGTCGCCAGTTTTGTGATACGGTGGGAAGAACTGCCTGTTTTCTGGAATGCTGGTTTGCGTTTTGCGTTTGTTTTCGCAAAATGTCGCGGTAAGCAAGAGTCGCCACCGTCTTTTATTTTATCCAACAAGGAAAGGAAAAAAGCACAGAAAAATTCCTTTTTCGAGATGTTTCTCGGGTCCCGGGGGTAGATTATAGAAAGGGAAGGTGTTAGCACCCTTTCTATCCGTGGTTATCCACGGGCTCTTAGGTACTTGCTCATAGTGTTTTCAAAATTGCTTTTCTTTGTGTTTGTGGGTTTGAAGAAGTTTTTGTTTTGAAAGGTGTAAGTGTGAAAAAGATTTTGTTTTGAAAGAGCAAGTACTTAAGAACCATCTACCTACTCGAAAAAGGAATCAATCTGTGCTAATGTCCTTTAGACAATGCTATCCCACTATTGATGAGTAGGTAACATCATCGTTGGAGTTTTAAGGGTCAATTCGATTAAGGGACGTGCGGTCACTAAAGCAATGTTAGGACGCCTTAGCGGTAATCCTAATGTCTTAGATCATTTGTTTTGAGGCAACAATATCCGAGGCAACCATTTCGAGGCGACTATGACCTTTGGACAAGAGGACGACCTCTAAAGTGACCTATACTCAATGATCGCGTACGAAGACAACCAAGTGGGGTGTACCCTAAGAGTGCGCATGTGCGAGTGTGTCGTTTTCAGTTATTTTTGTCTTTTCACATGTTAAGGGTGATCTATGTTGATTTTAGGTTTAAACGTTCAATCTTGTCATGCATTCCCTATTACCAAACATCTAACAATTTATAAGTTGTGGAAATTAAATTGCGGAAATTAAACTAACTATTACAAGACATCGGGTATTTACATCGCCAAAAGCAACCCTTGAAATTAAAATGCAGAAAATAAATAAAGCGGTAAAAATAGTAAAGTCCTATCAAGCTATTACATTCCGGAAACAGATACAATATTGAGTAAAATGATCGCGTGCGGAAAATTAAATCGGGCGCAAGTTTTAGGGTTTTGACCCTTTGTGAAAGAAAGTATTTTTGGTTTGTTTTTGAATTAAAAAAGAAATTAAACTAAGTTAATTATTAAATTAATAAACTAATTAATTAATTTATGAAAATAAATATTTTTTGGATTTTTGTGTTATTTAAAGAAATAAAAATAAATTTGATCAATGTTAATAAAACCTAATTGTCTAAGTTAATTTTAATTATTGCAAAAAAAAAAGATATTAAAGTTATTCCTAATTAGAACTAAATTAATTAATTGATTTTGTTAACAAAAATAAAATGCTGAAATTTAATTTAATAAATAAAATATTTTTTGGTTTTTAATTTTATGAGGAAAAAGTTTTGATTGGTTAATGATAATAAAAATAATAACAATAAATAATTAAAAGAAATAATAAAAGAAAAGAGAAAGAGTTAGGGTTTGGGCCTGATTAGGGAGTCTAAATAGCAAATTCCATGGCCCAAATGTGCAGGCCTGACTGACTTTTTGGAATCCATTATGGCACTTTGACTAGGGAGTATGGTGGACATCCCATCTGGGCCATCAGATTTGGCCTGGGGCCATTTGTCCCTTGATTGAATGAGGGAGTATGATGCATCACGCGCTGGCATCAACACTGGATTACCTGGAGAGAAAAAATACAAAGCAATGGGGGGACCTGGGATTCGAACCCAGGTCCTGTTGGATTTTGAACACACGTCACTACCACTGCACCACTATGTCTCAATTGTTAATATAACACAAACTAAATATAATATATAAAAACGCGTCATTATGCCAGAAAATAAAAAAAACGCGCCAAGTTTGAATCGTCCAACCAGGGGGAGACACGTTTGTCGTCCCTAATCTCTAACCCTGTAACATTTACCTGCGGATTTAGATCCGCAGCTAAATTCGCAGGACATTCCAAAGATTAAATCTAGGCCATGAAAACGACCCCCAAGACCATGGTTGTGTTCGTCTGGGCGTCCTGAGTAAACCTATACCCTTCTTGAACCTTGATTTCCCCTGAAAAAGAAAACCCTAAAATCTAATGCAAAACCCTAGCCATACGGTTATGGGGTTAGGGTCCATATCAATGCAATCAAATAATGCCAAAAGTCCAGAAATCTCATAAGCATCACAAATATGTCAAAGATTTGTTAGAAAGATGCAAGAAATAAGGTTTACGAATTCAAGAGAGGGGCGGTTTTTTGAGATACTTACAGAGCTCCTGAGCGTGTATGGAGACTGGCTTTAGGTTGGTTCTGCTTCAGTGATCTTCCAGCAAGCGATTGGTGTTGACTTCTGCTTCTGAAAATGCCTCTAAGCTTGATTTCAGTTTCACACTTTTTCCACCTTTTTTCAAGTTTTGTTTTTGATGTTCTTGCAGCCTCTAGGTCTGGATTTCGTGCCTTTGCCTTGTATATGTATGATGGAGTGTATTAGGTCAACTTTTGTGGACTGAATCCTTGCACATTGATGCCTTGAGATTGGATTTGATTCACCATTGATAACTTGCCTAATTTGCCAAAAATCCAATCTTTTTGCACATGGAATGCTTGATACGAATTTTATCATGACATTGATGATGATTTGGTCCTGAAAATAGAAAAAGATCTCATGTAATCAAGTTTTGGGATTTTATTTGATTTAAATTGATTTAAAATGAAATAATTCAATAAAAAATAAAATAAAATAATAAAATAAGTAAATGGACACAAGTCTGAAGCTAGGACACGTGTGGAATGTGGCAAGATCAAATCAAGTGAAAAAGAATGGGCCCATTTGACAAAATTTGATGTTTTGCGGATAGTTGACTTTTGGCAATTTTGCAAAAATGCCCAACTTCAACAATGCATAACTTCTTCAATTTTGAACTTTTGGAAGTGTTTTCTGACTTTTTAGAAAGCTTGAGATGTCCTATAACCAACCCTTTTTGTCTCATCTCATTTTGATATTCCATGCTCAAGTTATAAGCTTTGGAAAAAAATGTGTTTTTTGTTGACTTTCAAAAATGACCTATAATGTCCAAATTTGTAACTTCTTGTGAGTGCATTTCTTGATCTTGGGGTATGAAGGTGGATTGTAGGAAATTTCATCCTATTCAAAATGAGCTTTGGATGGGTAATTTCTCATAAAGTATGAGAAAGTTATGCTTGGTCAAAGTTGAGTTGACTTTTCCCACAAAACCCTAATTTAGCAACTTTTTAGTCTTGATGAATTTTGAGCAATCCTTGATGAATCATGATCAACACTTGATCAAATGATGAAATATCCTTCAAAATGAGAATGTTTACAAAATATCTTGAGGTTTGACTGTTTGTAGGTCATAGTTGACTTTTGCCCTAGCATAGTCGATTTTTGGACCCTTTAAGCAATTGACTGAGCAAACTTCCTCTGCAAGGCTTGAAATTTGACACTGATGATCTTGAGAACATATTAGGACATTGGGTAGCACTTGAGGTAATTTGGATGCAAGGACCTTGATGCAACATAAAACCCTAATTTGGGGTTGATTGCCTTAGGAGATGATTTGACTGTCCAACTCTTGAGCAATCTTGAGAGACTTGGAGATTTTTCTTAAAGTGTTTTGAGAGATATGAGAGGGCAAATTTTGGGGTACAACATCTGCCCCTGTTCAATCTTCTTAAACCTGAGGATATAGATTGGCTTTCGGGCCTTTCGTGATCCGAAGGTGGAAGATGATTGAACACTAGAGTGCCCAGAAATTTGCACTCGCATGAAGTGGTATCAGCCTTGTGATGTCGGGAATGGGCTTACAGATGCCATTTGGAGACTGTTAATAGGTGGTCCAGACTTTGACTGGAATAGGAATCAGGGAGATCTTAGCGTCGATCTAACTGAACTAAAGAAGGTCTTGGATTAACTTTAGCTGGATAAGAATCAGAAAAATCTTCGAATCGATTTAGCTGGACCAGACAAAAGTCTTGGAATATCTTCAACTAGGATACGAATCAGGGAGATCTTAGCGTCGATCTGACTGAACCAGAGAAGGTCTTGGGTTAACTTTGACTGGATAAGAATCAGAAAAATCTTAGGATCATTTTAACTGAACCAGACGAAAGTCTTGGAATATCTTCAATTGGAATACGAATCAGGGAGATCTTAGGGTCGATCTGACTGAACCAGAGAAGGTCTCGGATTAACTTTGACTGGATAAGAATCAGAAAAATCTTAGGGTCGATTTAATTGAACCAGATGAAAGTCTTGGAATATCTTCAACTGGAATACGAATCAGGGAGATCTTAGGGTCGATTTGACTGAACCAGAGAAGGTCTTGGATTAACTTTGACTGGATAAGAATCAGAAAAATCTTAGGGTCGATTTAGCTGAACCAGACGAAAGTCTTGGAATATCTTCAACTGGAATACGAATCAGGGAGATCTTAGGGTCGATCTGAATGAACCAGAGAAGGTCTCAGATTAACTTTGACTGGATAAGAATCAGAAAAATCTTAGGATCGATTTAACTGAACCAGACAAAAGTCTTGGAATATCTTCAACTGGAATACGAATCAGGGAGATCTTAGGGTCCATCTGACTGAACCAGAGAAGGTCTCGGATTAACTTTGACTGGATAAGAATCATAAAAATCTTAGGGTCGATTTAACTGAACCAGACAAAAGTCTTCCATAGATGTAGTTTTGAGGGGACTACTAGGTCATATGAGTAGTCAGTGGTGTTTACTGATTCGTCTTTCCCTAAAATGGTAAAGAGTCAGTCATATGCAATGTCATGATGTATGAAATGCATGATATATATCAAGCAATGATGTTCTCAACATAAATGAGGTTGTATGATATGATGCGTACATGCATGTATCATGATGTATGGAAATGTAATGTTTTAGCTGGGAAAAATAAATCCCGGATAGCTGCTGGAGAATAGAGTTGAATTCTTCGTTTCCGCTGGGGATGACGAACGAAGATGATTGTGAGAATAGACCTATAGGAGAGGTTAACTCCGTTGGGGAATATACTGATGAGGATATTACTCTGTGGGGGAAGAGATGCTCTGCTGAGGATTCCACTGATAAATTCCGTTGGGGACAAATCACCATTGCTGGTGATACTGAATCCTGTTGGGGATTAAATTCCTGTTTGTGAAAGGAAAGAACTCCGCTGGGGATGATCTTTCAGTTGCGACTTCACTGGGGATAACTTTTTCGACTCTTATGGGGATAATCCTTTGAGTTCTGTCGGGAATGATCCTTTTGAAGAAGACATGATGAGTGTTCTGTTCTATTTCTTTGATCCTAAGCATCACTGTTTTACCTTCCCAGAATATTAGTTAGTACCCACAATGGAAGAGTTCTCTAAGCTACTTAGAGTACCTGTTCTTGATCAAACACCCTTCACTAGTTTAGAGAAGGTTCCAAAACCCGAAGACATTGCATCAACCCTACATTTGAAGCGTTCGAACATTGTATCTAATTGGGAAACAAGAAGTGGAGTTAAAGGTCTTCTTGCTAAATATATGATAGAGAAGGCTCAATTGTTTCTAGATGCTATAAGTTTTCATGATTTTGCAGAGATCTTGGCTCTGTTGATTTATGGTTTAGTACTATTCCCTAATTCAGACCAACTCATAGATGTGAACTCCATCAAAGTATTTCTTACTCATAACCTCGTGCCTACTCTACTTAGAGATATTTTGCACTCTCTTCACACTCGTACTATGAGGAAGCAAGGGACTCTCATGTGTTTCATACCTTTAATATCCAGGTGGTTTACTTTGCACCTTCCCCGATCAATGATGAAGAATGAAAAAGGTTTAAGGTGGTCTCGAAGAATGATGTCACTCTCCCATTCAGATATCATTTGGTGTTCCCGATCTCAGGAGGACATCACTATTATTGAAAGTTGTGAGGAATTCCCTAATGTTCCACTCCTTGGCATAATGGGAGGTATTACTTACAACCCTTCTCTATCTCGAAGAGACGATCCTCACAATCTGCTTATCCAGGGTATTATGTTCGATTACGAGAACGGTCCTCAAGGTTAACGTCAAAGGTTTACACGTGCTTGGGGCATGGTGAATAAGATAGATAGCAAGACTTTGGGATACAAAAACTCCATCCCTTTGGAGCCCTACCTCAGATGGGTGTGATCTCGTGCTCAAAATCTTATAATGTCATATCATTCGGTCCTACCAGTAATTGTGGAGCCTAGTGTTGAAGGAGATATTCCTCATACCATTTTTCATCCAGATATGCCTACTGACCTTGAAGAGCTACAAAAGTATTAGATTCAACTGAAAGAAGAAAGGGACTCCTTTGAGACTAAATTATATGCCAGTGAGAATAAAGTGTTGGAGCTGACAAAACAACTTCACGAAGAGCATAACCTTAACGCATATGTCAACACAAAGAGGAAGCGTACATGGAATACTTGAGTCATAATTTGTTTCTTTGTAACCCTTTTTGTTATAATTTGAAATTACTAATAAGAATATTTGTTTATGTTCCCTTTTGATTAAAAAATTTAAATCCCACGAGGCCCTTGAAAACATTTCATATGCATCTACATGCCATACATATCATTTCATAACAGGTTTCCAAGACAGGTTTCTCATCTTCTCGCTGTTTATTTCAGCAGAAATGGCTCTCAAATAGATAGTGAAAGAACTCCAGACTCATAATGCTTAGTTCAAAGAGATGTTCCTAAACCCATCCAAGGGGCAAGAAGGATTGAAAGCACTCCTCCCTGAGAACATGACCAAGAAGAATTCTGAATACAACAAGGATGACCAGTTGGAATAACTGCAAGCTGAGATGGAAAAGATGAGAATCCAGATGATTAGTTAGATGGATCTTATCCAAAATTTATTTCATGGAAAAGAAGAGTTAAGAATCTTCATCAGTAAGCTTCATCAGGTCGGATATAACCGTATGGGATGAACTGCTAGAACTGGGGATCCAATCATTAACCAGCCTCCGATGAGATAGGAAACTAACTTGGTTGAAAGTAAGAGGAGAATAAGAGATGGAAGATGACCTTTCCAAATTGTCAGTACATCGCAAGTTCAACAACGTCCTCGCCAACAACAACAGGACAATCAACGTAGGCAAGATGTACCCAGGAGACAATTCATAAGAATTAATATGCCGTTGTCTCAAGCTTTGCAACATATGTTAAAGGCAAGGTTGATTATGTTAAAGGATCCCCCTCGAAATCCCAATACTTCCACTCCTAGCTACAATCCTAATACAAGGTGTGCTTTCCACTCAAATACTCCTGGTCACGATGTTGAAAATTGTTGGGCTTTGAAACATAAGATTCAGGACCTGATTGACGAAGGGGTTTTCGAGTTCACACGAGATGGTTAGATTTAGTTTTTCTATCATCCCTCAAATATCAAAACTGCAAGGCACATCATCTGAAGTGACAAGTTCAGGCGGAGAAGCTTTAAGATCATTTGAATTTTTATTTGTAATTTCTTTGGTTGATTCAAACAATTACGGTCATGTCAAACTTTGGTTTTTCCCATTAATGCATTGCATGTGTTTGTCTTTAAGTAATCCATTCATTTAACTATATTTAAACTGTGCTTATTACTTCCTTTTTGTGATATTCAACTCTCGTTAAATCTATAAGCCTTTAGATGGAGGATGATAAAAACGACACCATAATCTCATACAGTATGCTTTTGAGCAGACCTTGCTGACGATGTACATGTATTGCTTCAATTCCTAAACAATGGAGATATAAGGAAGTTAATCCCTAGTCAACCCCTTTGAGCCTAAGAAGTAGGAGTTTTCTTTTTCATGCAAATTGAAACCCTTAAACATAACCTGGGGCAGGGTAGTTTCTTAGTCAAATCAATTATGCATTCATAAGCTTTACCTTTGTACACGACGAGTAGTGTCTAAGATATTCTTATAAATCAAAAACCGATGATGGTTCCCCGTAATCATTAAGTTAGACAGTTATTATCTTTCAAAATAAAAGCCCGCTAAGTCAAAACATATGAAGGAGACTTAGGAAAAACTGGGGCATCCCGCTGACTGTAATCTCAAACAAAACAGTTCAGGAAAAAGTTAGAGATAATAAAGTCAAAAGAGGTCTCTACAAATCCTCAACAAAAGAAAGATGTTACAAGAAAAATGACTGCCTTCTTAAATATTCTTCCGGTTTCGGAACCATCACCAAAATATAAGTTATATAATTCCAAACTCTATTGGAACCTAAATGTGTAATTAACTGAGTATATGACTGAAGAACATCATGGAGAACGAGTCGGGTACAAATAAACTTTAAGCCTTTATCCTTTGTTTCTTAAACCGTGAACCAGGAACGTTACAACCCTTAAAAGTCCTAACTGAAACATGGGTTAGTTTAAAAGGATACTGTTACAAAAAAGTATCCTGACTCCTGTAAGACAGATATAAGCTTTGCAATTTAATATCACTATTTGCATATGACTAAGTGTTTGACAACAGAGAAATTCAAATGATGAATATTCAATGAATGAAAATCCTCCCAACGGACATAATTACTTCAAAAGATGTGCCAAAGAGAAAGACACTTCCAGTAACAGGCCTTTAGTGGACTTAATTGGTTATAAATCAAGGGGCATGACGTGTTATTGTCCAACTCATGTATGGCAGTCAAGTCAAGATTCAAAGAATCTCTCAAAAGTGCTGAATAGCCAGGGGAAGATCTCCATCTGAATCACTTTGGGCATGTTACATTGATCATGAGTTTTAGCAAAAGCCACTACGAAAATTGAAACTTCGGTATCATCAAATTGCTTGTTTATATCAGTAGTATCAGATGGTGTCATTCTACCGTGAAAATTCTTAGAAGAGTACTGAGAAAGGTCAAGATTATTAGAAAATCAGTAATCAATGGTTGATCAATAACTTCAAGCATCAGGTGCACCAGAGTATTCCTAGGGTAAAATGGACTCCCGCATACGAAGGGCCACGTATGATCAAGAAAATATTTTCTGGCAGTGCTACAACACTTACTACCATGAACAGTGAAAATTCTCCACACCCCGTGAACACGGATATAGTCAAAAAATACTACGCATGAAAAAGGGACCCGCTAGGTTGATTGGCCTAGGAAAAATCAAGGGCATTCCGACGAACTAAAAAAGGTTCGGGAAAAAATTAGGGATATATAAATAAAACTTGTACATCCGGCAAGTCAAAAACCTGAAAAGGTGGCTTGGGCAAAAAAGGATATCTTAGTGGACTGAAAACCCGAAAGGGCGGTCCAGGAAAAAGTTAGGGATTAAAGCGTACGACTATGTCCAGTTGGATCACCCATCCACTTACAGCCAGCATAATTATGAACATCAATTTCAAATGGTACATATCAAATCAGTCAACTTCTTCCGACATTAAGGGATGGATGCTTGAAGACATAGGGGCAATATCATAGTTGAAACTCGATAGGATCATTTCCACATAGCTGTTTTCCTTTGTACCCTTTTTTCGAAATTTTTCACGACAATTTCCTATTACTAGGAATTTTTTCTCCTTGTATAAAACTGTCTGTTTATAGGAAAATTTTCTAAATCAGTGCAAATATACTTCAAAATTCAAAATTGTTTTTACTTTCTCTATTTTGCTTGCAAAAACATCCAATGATTACATTGAATGAACATATGCATTTGAATATGATTACTGTTTACAAATATATGCATGAAAACATACTAAAGACTCTAGGAGTTGGGATGATGTTCAAGTTAACCATAAATTCCCACAGAGCAATCTCCTCAGAGCTATTTTCACAAGCTAATCCCTATCGGAGATTATTTCCTCAGCACGGTCTGCAGGGTTTATTTCCCCAACAGAGCTTATTTCTCCAATATGGAAAAATCTCCGACAAAATCCTCTTCTCCAGCCAAGATGTCATTCAACGTCGTCCTCCCCTGAAAAATTTACATTTGTATCTGAAACCTGGTCAGATAGCGCATCGGAGGATGATTATCCATATCTTTTATCCCCAGTCAGGATACATAAATAATTAAATCTTTCAAAAGAAAGATGAACGACTGACTCTCCTTGAATGCTTATATCCCCAATTAGAAGTCGAACATCCTCAGTGGAGTGTCCTCAAACAGAAAGAAGAAATCCCCAGTAAGGACGTTCTAAACAAAGATGAAGAATTACAGTCTTTATCCCTAACAACAGTCATGGATTTATTTTCCATAGCCAGAGTTGTTACACGAAGCTATCGATACGCTCCAATAACACATGGAATCCATACACCATTTACAAAAATATCATGACATATGCATACGAAACACATATAATATTCTTAATTATTTTGAGATCATTACGAAATGCATTTCACGCATCATGACATTCCATAAAACTAACTTTTCCTTTTCAGGTTAAGTTCCCGAACAGACAAATATTATCAGCAATCTATAGATAGGTTGTAGATCAATTCCCGAAACAGGATGGGGCGACTATTTACATGACCCGATAATTTTCTTCAGAGATTCTTTCTGAAAAGCATTCCCATCAAAGACTAAAATCTGATGAGCATTTCCTTCAGAGCTTCATTTTGAAAAGCATTTCCTTCAGAGATTTATTCTGAAAAGCATTCCCCTCAGAGACTAAATTCTGACGAGCATTTCCTTCATATATTTATTCTGAAAATAATTCCCCTCAGAGACTGAATTGTGACGAGCATTTCCTTCAGAGATTTATCATGAAAAGCATTCCCCTCAGAGACTGAATTCTGACAAGCATTTCCTTTAAAGATTTATTCTGAAAAGCAGTTCCTTCCGAGTTTCACTCTGAAAAGCATTTTCTTCAGAGATTCATTCTGAAAAGAAGTTCCCTCAGATAATATCGGATATATTCATTCTGAAAAGCATTCTTCAAATAAAGTCGAGCGTAGACTCATCCTGATACTCCTATCAACAGTTACTTTGGATGGCATCTACAAGCCCATCTACGACGACACTCTATCACCTCTCTGAATGGCATATTTAAGCCTATTCAAGCAGTATAATCAACCAATAATGTTACTTCATGCACATGTGAGTGAAAATTTCTGGGCACTTAAGTGTTCAATCCTCTTCCATCTCCAGATCACGAATGGCGGGCATGCCAATCTAAATCTTTAGGTTTAAGAAGATTGAACAAGGGCAGCTGTTGTACTCCAAAATTTTCCCTCCCATTTTTCAACATAAATTAATTCAAGATACCTCCTCATGCTCCAAGGGTTCTTAATTGCTCAAGACTACTCAAAGATTCACAAGACAAACCCTCCTCCTAAGCAGTTGACCTACAACTAGGGTTTCACTTTTCTCAAGGAAAATTTTACTTCTAATTACTCAAGTAGATTTCATGGTTTCTCATATGCATCAAAGTATCCCCATGCAAAATTTCAAGCCTTGCAACACAAGTTTGCTCAGTCAATTGGCCAGATGATTAAAAATCAATTGTATTGGGCAAAAAGTCAACTTTGACCAATTTACAGTCAAACTTCAAGATTTTTGGTCAACATCAATATTTTAAAGTCACATTCATCATTTGATAAAAGTTTGATCATGATTCATCAAGAAAACTCAAGATTCATCAAAAGTAAAAAGTTACTAAATTAGGGTTTTCTTTAGGAGAAGTCAACTGAACTTTTACCAAGCATAACTTTCACACACTTCATAAGAAATTTCTCACCCAAATCCCATTTTGAAGTAAGTTCAATTATACAACTTTGTCTCTATAAGCTCCAGGGCAAACAATGCTTCATTTGAGAGATATGAGCCAAACATTACAGGTCATTTTAAAAGTAAACAAAAAGACACTTTTTGTCAAAGCAATTTATATTAGGTTAAAAATTTCAAATAAAAAAATGACCAACATGAAAGTTGTAGGAGACATCTTGAGCTTTCCAAAAAGTCAAAGATCACCTTCATATGATAAAAATTGAGTGAGATATGATTTGTGAAAGTTGGGAAATTTTGAGAAAATGCATGAAGTTCAAATTGAGCAAATTTGAATTTTTTGGCTAACGGGCCTATCTTTTAAGGTCCAAACATGTTCCTAACCTCATATTAGACCTCTATACCCATTCACATATTTTTTTATGATTTTTATTTCTTTGATTTGGATTTTATTCATTTGAATGCAAATTAAATCAAATAAAATATCAAATAAATGATATAAGGCATGTGGATCTACTTTTGAATCAAATCATAAGTCTAAAAAGCTGGTGACAACTTGAAAAAAATGTGATTGGTAAGAGATTGGCCTAAAAAATAAAGATTTCATGCAAAACTTCAATCAAATATATGATCATGAAATTCAAACCTTTTATAATTTCATCAATATTTGGTCATGAAATATTTGATCATGAAATTCAAATCATGAAATATTTGATCATGAAATACAAAATATTTTATTCACTTTTGTTGACCTAAATCTTCCACTATAAATACATGACATCTTCAGACCAAGAAGGACATGAAAATTGGCCTCAAGAACAAGTCCTAAAAATCTCAAAATTGTCAAAACTTGGGAAAACTAAAAACCTTGTGCGCAACCACTTTCAATCCACTCCAAGCATTCCATCGTGTTCATGAAGTTCTCAGGAGTTCATCCCATCCATCCTTGAAGCCTGAAGCACGCTAGATCATCACATCTCAACATCACCGATTTGGTAGTTTTCGTGAATCTCAAACTTTTAATCTATGTATATTTAATTAATTTGATGCATGTATACATGTTCATGATCATGTTTAGGACTATTTTTATCCAATATTTGCAAGCTTTGACGAAGGGATCACGAGATGCCATTGTTAGGGCAGCTTGGAACTTTTTCTTCGTATCTCATATTACAATCATTTTCAGGCCAAACTAACACCTTCGTTGGATTCGCAAGGGTCAAATTAGGGGGATAGGGTCCCTTTTGTGACCTAAATCTTGCTATTTTTGCAGGTTGGCAAATCTTCTCACCGAAGAAGACGACCGGGGCCAGGGCTCCGACACTTCCCTGATTCACTTGATTTTATTATATATTTATATTTTTCTATTCTATAACAAAAATGCAATGCAATGTAGTTGGTTGGAGATGGAGGAATGTAACGTGAGGGGTGTGGGTTCGATCCCTACGTCTTGCAAGTTTTTTGTTGTTTTTCTAAACGAACGTGCATGTTAATATTATATTAATTATTTCTTATTCCTAAACACAAAAGTAGTGCTGACGCAGTGGTTGGAAGGAAATCTGTGAAGCTAGGGGTGTGGATTCAACACCCACCCCATGCAATTCTTTTTTCCTTATTTTACTAACCCTATTTTTCATCATATTTTACTAATTATTTTTTAAATTAATAATTAATTAATCTAATCTTTTTTTAATACTAACAAATTAGGATTAGGGTTTTAGCTAGTAATTAAATTTTTCTTATATTTTTTTTATTTAATATTTAATTAATTAATTAATTAACTAAACTTTTATTCTTAAAATATTAAAATTAATTAGAATTAGGTTTTTAATTACTATTATCATTTAAATTATTTTCTACAAAAAAACCACAAAAACATTTTTCATTTTAATATTCTTTTTCTATTTTCTTTCTTTGCTATTTAATATTATTAGACAAAGTGTATAGGTCCCATTCTCCGATGTAATAGTATAGGTTATATTTTCTCGCATTTTTATTCTAAGTTATGTATCTGCTCTGAGGATGTAATAATGTATGTTTACTTTTCCGCAAATTTTTATACCTATGTATCTCTCCCAAAGCCATGTAATAGCATAAGACTTTACATTTCACACTTTATTTTTCTATACATATTTAATTGCAAGTAACTAGGGTTTGTATGGAAAGACTAATAACTGAACATAGAAAACCATAATATTTAAGATAATATAACTGAAAATAAACACCTCGCACACTTGCACATCTAGGGTAGCCTCTCTTGTTACCTTATGAATATTGGCCATGTCCCTCGAGCGTAGGGATACTTTAGAAAAAGACCCTCGATTTAAGAATATCATCATGGTCCCTTTCAAATAAAGATCATAATCCCTCGATGACCATTCGAGTTGCCTACAAAATGATCTAGTCTCTTCGATGATCCTACGAGCAAAATGATGATCGTCCCTTCGATACAATTGCTAAAGTGTCCTTATATGTTGCCTTCGATGACCATACGATGATCCTACGCCTATCCCTTCACATCCAATAGATAGGGCTACTTACCAACTAATGATACGAATAGTACTATATCTAAAGGATAAGGAAAATAATAAGAAAGATCATACTTTAGTGGGTAAGAACTCTTAAATGCTTGCTCACAACTTTTCTCACAAACAAAACATTTTTTACACATCACTTTCAAAATAACAAATATTTTCAAAAACACTTTGTAAACATTCTTGAGGACTGATACAAGAATCATTATAAAGTTACCCTTACATCGGCATTTCAAAATATTTTCAAATCACACACACAAAGCAAGTTTCAAAAGTGAGCTAAGCAATTAAGAGCCTGTAGATAACTACGGATGAAAAGGGTGCTAACACCTTCCATTTTCATAACTTACCCCCCGAACTCAAAATCTATCAAAGGTCTTTCTCGTTCTTTTCACCATTCCTAAATATTGGATAAAAGAAAAGTCGGTGGCGACTCTTGCTATCTGCATATTTGGATAAAACCAAAAAAGTCAGTTCTCCCACTGTATGACAAAATGTATTTTCAATTTAAAATCAATCAAAAAACTTTTATGGTTATTTTTACCATGAACTATAAGTCTTTGACTTCTTCATTGCACATGGAGGATATATAGGCACAGTGTCGCACCGCGAAAGAAAAACAGAGTCGTCACCGAACTTTATTTATTCCGAATGAAAGGGAAAACACTGATAAAACCCCAAAAGGAAGGATAAGATGGTCAATGCAACCAATAGAAGGGTACAAAAATCAGTTATTCAAGGGGAAGGTATTAGCACCCCTCACATTCATTGTAATCAACGGGATCCACTTCGGTTGTTTGTTTCTAAGGGTGTGTCTATCTAAAGCTTACTTGCTAAAAATTTATGAATGGATTATTTGGAAAAAGAAAAGGTTCTTATTATTGAGTTCCCATAGGTCTTGCAACTCAGTGTCTATGTATCTCCATAGTGCAATGAAGGAATTACGTAGTTCTTCTAAAAAATGTTGTTTTTTTTGTGTTTTTTAATGGATAATGTTATCGTTCACGCTTTAGCATTAGGTGTTGTTGCTCCTCGTGTGGACACTCACGTCTTACGTTTATTGCATTAGAATGGAATTAACACGCCCTTTTGAAAAGGTTTTAAAGTGAAAAGTCAAGAGGCAAAAAAGATTGAAATTTATTGAAGTGTTAGTAGGAGTTCTTTCAAGTGGTCTCTAGGGGTACTTGAATCCATCTTTGTGACACCTCAATTGTCTTTATTAGTTATTTTATTAATTAATTTCCATGATTAATTATTATTTGTTTTGGTAATTATTTAATTATTTGATTTTGTGTTATTATGTGAATAATTAATTTAATTGAAATATGTGTGTATTATATGTTATTGAGTTATTGAGTGTGAAAATAGCAAAATGCATGTTTGGGCCTTATGTTACATAAGAGTGGGTGAGAGGAGTCAAGCCCAATAGAGAAAACAAGGGTTACTAAGAGTTGTAAGAGAAAATAGAATTAGAAGAGAATTATCAAAAGAAGAGAAGAGGAGAAAAGAGGAGAAGAGGAAGAAGAAGGAGAAAACCTAGAAAAGTATCTACATCTAAGGTAAGGGTGGTCATTTCTTGATTTATGGATATATGTAATGGTATGTAATGGGTAGTAACATTAAATTAGGGATTTGTTCTTAAAATACTAGTTTTGACATGTTAGGGTTAGATTTGAGGTTCATGGATGTTAGAAGTCATGTTTTAATGTTTCTAATGGATGCTATATGTTAGATATAGGTTATAGTACATTTAATTTTATGAAATTTGGTTGGTTGGATGGATTTTGGGTGTAAAATCCGTAAGGGAAAGAAGCTGCTGTCGCATAATTTTTCTGTGTCCAGGGAAGGCCGCTTAGCGCGTCTAAGGCCGCTTTGGGAGAAAAAGTTTTCCAGTTTGTGTAATTGAAGGGGGTCCTATATACTAATGATTTATGAAGGATTTCTATAAATTTTAATAATTTATTAGATGTGTTTTGGATTGGTTTTGAATGACTTTTGATGAGAAACATGATACTTGACAAGGTGCATGTAATCGTTTGGAATTGATTTCAATTGAAGATAACATGGTTTGGACTTGTTTACTACATGTTATAATGATGTATTGATATTATTAATGATATGAGAATGAATTGTACGTGAATAATTACATGATGTATGCATATGTACAATTTGGTGAAGATAATTCAAATATGTTGAATTATATGAAATATGCTTGTATGATTAAGATGGAGATGTTCTTAATTTGCATATTGTTTGTTGAGATTGCACATGCATCATCCGTATCAAGAGGCAATGTTTTCTAGTTTTGTGAGAATTAGTGACTTGTCCCAAATCTAAGGTTGGGGGGTTTGAAAGCTTAAGGCTGAATCAAGCTTTTATTGGTGGTTATCTATCTTGGAGATGCGGACCCGACATGAACAATAAGGATAACATTTGGTACCACATACATATTGCATTGAGTTACATTGGAGTTACTGTGCCAATGTGAAATGTTGAATTGATGTGCATTGTGTGATAATTATATGAATGTTACCTATGTGGTATTTGTGACTAAATTATCTTTGAATCATGACTCGTTGAGCAATGTTGTATATATAATAGTGTGAATTATGTTGATAAATGTTGAATACGTGATTATGTGGAGTGTGATAAATTCAATTGATGCTTGTTTATGTTGAATTACTTATTATTATGTATTTCCATAATGATATGGATTATCACCCTTCTGTTGGAATGATGTTTTATACGACATCGCTCAGGTACCGAAGTTAGTGGCTCTTCTAGCAAGGATTAGAAGGAGGAGTTAGTTCTATTTATCCGCTTTCTTGGGTAGTGAGTCATTGTTATGGTCTATGTAACACGAGGGATATTTGAACTTATGTTTTGATTTGTTTTGAGAGATGTTTAGTATTACTCTCTTTTATTTAATGATGTATGCGATTATGTGATAATTGGCCTTAGTTCCTAATATTTTATGATATGATTGTAGGTAAGGGATTTCAATCATTAGTATTATTATTCTAAATTGAGAATTATTCTACTACGAGATGCATAAGTGTTATTGTATGAAACATGATTTTAAATGTGTGTTATGATCATGACCCGTATGCATGTTTTATTTGTATTTTAGTGAAGCACATGTGATGCCCTCTTGAGATATGCATGATTTACTCTTATTTATGCCATATATTATGTGCAGGGTTTAGAGGGTGTTATAATAGTGGTATTGGAGCAATGGTCGGTCTGTAGGCCAGGATATTAATGTGTTCATTTCCTTTTGTATTCGATTTGTGTATAAGACATAATTGGTACTATTTGTCTGATGTATGTTGTTGGTTGTTTGGATGTTTGGAATTTTACGACGATGGTTACCGGAAGGAATGATGATGTTATTGCTGAGGTGTTGGAAATGTTTGATGATGCAATTGGGCAACAACCGCATGTCAATGTTAGTAACAGGAATGAAGATGATGAATTCTGTGCTTTGTGGAAGTTCCAGAGGAACAATCCTCCAATCTTTGAAGGAGAGCATGAACTTGACAAAGCGCAAGTATGGCTGAAAGCGATTGAGAAGATATTTTGAGTCATGAATTGTACGAATGCTCAGAGGGTGCAGTTTGGCACTCATATGCTTGAGAACGAAGTTGAGGATTGGTGGAATACTGTTAAGAGGTTTGATGAATATGTGATTGAAGTTACTTGGGCACTTTTCAGAGTTGTGTTTCTAGAGAAGTATTTTCCAAAAGATGTGTATAGGAAGAAAGAGCTTGAATTTCTTGAGCTGAAGCAGGCTAATTGAACTGTGGCAAAGTATTACAATACGGTGGGAGAACTGACTTTTTTGGTTTTATCCAAATATGCAGATAGCAGGAGTCGCCACCGACTTTTCTTTTATCTAATATAAGGAAAGGCTGAAAAGAACAAGAAAGACCTTGATAGATTTTGAGTTCAGGGGGTAAGTTATGAAAAGGGAAGGTGTTAGCACCCTTTTCATCCGTAGTTATCTACGGGCTCTTAATTGCTAGCTCACTTTTGAAAGTTTGCTTTGTGTGTATGATTTTTTTGAAAATATTTTTGAAAAGCCAAAGTAAAGCTGACTTTGTAATGATTATTGTATCAGTCCTCAAGAATAGGTACAAAGTGTTTTAAAAATATTTGTTTGAAAGTGATGTGTGAAAAATTCTTATTTTAGAAAAAGGTTGTGAGCAAGCGATTAAAAGTTCCTTACCTAACAAAGGTCGTTCTTATTCCTTTCCTTCTCCTTTAGAGATAATACTATCATACCATTAGTTTGTAGGTAGCCATATCTATTAGATGTGGAGGGACATGTGTAGGGTCATCGAATGGTCATTGAAGGCAACATGTAGAGATACTTTAGCAATTCATATCGAAGGGACTAGATCATTTTCCGTAGGTAAATTCGAAGGATCATCGAGGGACTATGATCTTTATTCGTAAGGGTCTTTTGCTAAAGTATCCCTACTTTCGAGGGACATGACCAATTGTTTCCGAAGGCAACGAAGGGAGGTTACCCTAGAGGTGCAAAGTATGAAAAGATGATTCAGTTCAATTATATTATCTTGAATTAGGGTTATCTATGTTGATTTTAGTCTTTCCATACAATCCTAACTACTAGCAGTTAAATATATACAGAAAATTAAAGTGCGGAAAGTAAAGACCTAAGCTATTATAGGGCCTTGGGGCATTTACATAAGAAAATACAGGAAAATAAAGTGCAGAATTTAAACCTAAGCTATTACATTCTGTGAGCAGTTACATAATAGGTAAAAATGTGAGAATGTAAATCTACGGTATTACAAGAAAAAGTTATGCGACCTATACAATTTCTCTAAAAAAATAAATAGCAAAAGAAATAATAAAATGTTAGAAAAATGTTTGAATGTTTTTGTATTTTTTGTGAAAAAATAATTTGATTGGTAATAATAATTAAAACCTAAATTCTAATTGATTTTAATATTTAAGAAAAGAGTTAATTAATTAATTAATTAAAAAAATCAAGAAAATTAAATGTTAATTAAAGACCCTAAACCTAATTCATTAGTATTAGAAAAAAATTAGGTTAGTCTAATGATTTATTAATTAAAAAAATTAGGGTTAGAAAAATAAAAATAAAGCAAATTAGGTTAAAAGAGAAAATAGGAAAAAATGTTACATGGAGTGGGTGTTGAACCCATGCCCTCCTGGCTTTCAGGCTGCACTGCTTGCCACCAGACCAAGTGCTTGTTTGTGTATGGAAATAGAAGTTGAACATTATATTTGAAACCTGCATTAATTTGGTTAATAACAAAAAAATATTGCAAACGTAGGAATCGAACCCTCACCCTTACATTCACAAACCTTCACCTTGACCAGCGGTGCTACGCTCTCATCCAGTTATATAATGCAAACAAATAAATATAATATAAAATCAGAGGACCGGAGAGGCGCCGGAGCCCTAGCTCCAGTCGTCTTCTCCGATGAGATGATTTTTTCACCTGCAAAAATAATAAACGTTAGGGATGAAGAAGGACCTTACCCCCCTAAATCGACCCTTGCGAATCCAATGGTAGCCTTAGTTTTTGATAATTCATCCTTCACAAAGAGATACAAACAAAATAATGCAAAACAGTTCAAACATGGTGATGTAAGGTTCTGGCATCATAGGCCTTATGCACGGGATTAAACCTGCACTAATTTATCTCAGGAACACGTTAGAATTGTTAGTTTCAATCAAAGCATCGCAAAAATAAAAAAATATGAATTTCATGAAATATGCAAAATGGTGATGCTTGGAATGCAAGTTTTAGGCCTCTTTGATCATCAAGAATGGTCAAAACTTACTCTGTAATACCTTAGGGATCGATCTGAATGGGGGTTTTGCCTTGAGAATGGCTGAATGATGGATTTCAAATTCCTTCTTTTCTTTGCAAATTTCAACCTCAAACCCTTATTTCTTGAGCAATCTTTTGTGTCCCCTCTTTGTCTGAATATGCAATGTATATATAGGAGAAGAGATTAGGTTAAAATATGGGTTTGGATATCATGTAAAACCTATATTTGATTTTGTTTGAAGAATAGATTGGAATATGACAAAACCATGAAGATTTGTTTCGAGAATAAATCCACACGGTTTGTAATTTGATCTTGGGCTACCAAAAGATTTGAATCAAAAGCCTTTTATGCTTTATACAATAATTTAATATTTATTTGATTTAATTTTGAATTTAAATGAATACAATCAAAAATAAAAGAAATAGAGATCACAAAAATAAATTAATGGACTTAGGATTCTCTTATGAGGTCAAGAACACGTTTGGACTTGAAAAGATAAGCCCATTAGCCCAAAAGTCAAGTTTGCTTCAAATTGAATTTCATGCATTTCCTCAAAATTGTCCTACTTGTGCAACCCATAATTTGCTCAATTTTCATCATATGAGGGTGATCTTGGACTTTATGGAAACCCCAAGATGTCTCCTACAAGTTTCATGTTGGTCATTTTCCACTCGAAGAATTTAACTTGATGTAAATTGCTTTGACAAAAAGTGTCTTTTTGTTGTTGACTTTTAAAATGATCTGTAATGTTTTGGCCCATATCTCTCAAATGAAGCATTTTTTGGACTTGAGCTTAGAGAGACAAAGATGTAGAGAATTGAATTTCCCTAAAAATGGGGTTAGGTTGAGAGTTTTCTGATGAAGCATGTGAAAGTTGTGCTTGGTCAAAGTTCAGTTGACTTCTCCTATAGGAAACCCTAATTTAGTAAATTTTGACTTTTGAAGAATCTTGAGTTTTCTTGATGAATCATGATCAACCCTTGATAAAATGATGAATGTGACTTCAAAATCTTGATGTTGACAAAAAATATTGAAGTTTGACTGTAAATTGGTCAGAGGTGACTTTTTTGTCCAATATAATTGATTTTTAATCATCTGAATAGTTGATTGAGCAAACTTGTGTTGCAAGGCTTGAAACTTGGCATGAGGATTATTTGAAGAATATGAGAAACTATGAAGTACACTTGAGGCATTATAAGTCCATTTTCCTTTGAGAAAATCAAATCCCTAGTTGTAGGCCACTGCTTAGGAGGAGGGTTTGTCTGATCAACCTTTGAGTAGTCTTAAGTGTTTAGGACCTTCATATGCATGAAGAAGTATCTTGAATCACTTTGTCTTGAATAATGGGAGGGAAAATTTTGGGGTACAACAGCTGCCCCTGTTCAATCTTCTTTAACCTGAAGAGTTAGATTGACATGCCCGCCATTTGTGATCTGAAGGTGGAAGAAGATTGAACACTTAAGTGTCCAGAAATTTGAACTCACATGTGCATGGAGTAACACTGTTGGTTGATTATACTACTTGAATGGGCTAAAAGATGCCATTCGGAGAGGTGATAGAGTGTCGTCAGAGATGGGCTTATAGATGTTGGCCAAAGTAACTGTTGATAGGGGTATCAGAATTAGTCCACGCCTGACTGTATCTGAAGAACGCTTTTCAGAAAATATCTGAAGGAAATGCTTGCCCGAATTTAGTCTCCGGGGGGGATTATTTTTAGAATAAACTTCTAAAGGGGGGGTGCTTTTCAGAACGAAGCTCTGAAGAAGATACTTTTCAAAATAAATCTCTAAAGGAGATGCTTTTCTGAATTTGGTCTTTGAAGGGGAAATGCTTTTCAGAATGAAAGCCCTGAAGGAGATGCTTTTTAGAATTCAATCTCTGAAAGGGAAATGATTTTCTGAATGAAGGTCCTGAAGGAGATGCTTTTCAAAATTCGGTCTCTGAAGGGGAAATGCTTTTCAAAACGAAGGCACTGAAAGAGATACTTTTCAGAATTCGATCTCTAAAAGGGAAATTCTTTTCAGAATAAACCGCTGAAGGAGAATGCTTTTCAGAATAAACCTCTGAAGGAGAATGCTTTTCAGAGTGAAGGCCCTGAAGGAGATGCTTTTTAGAATTCGGTCTCTGAAGGGGAAATGCTTTTCAGAATGAAGGCTCTGAAGGAGATGCTTTTCAGAATAAACCTCTAAAGCATAATGCTTTTGAGAACAAAGGCCCTGAAGGAGATGCTTTTCAGAATTCAGTCTCTGAAGGGGAAATGCTTTCAGAACGAAGACCCTGAAGGAGATGCTTTTAAGAATTCGGTCTCTGAAAGGGAAATGATTTTCAGAACGAAGGCCCTGAAAGAGATGCTTTTAAGAATAAACCTCTAAAGGAGAATGATTTTCAGAACAAATCCCTGAAGCAAAATGCTTTTTAGAACAAAATCCTGAAGGAGATGCTTTTCAGAATAAACCTGTGAAGGAAAATTCTTTTCAGAATAAACTTCTAAAGGAGATGCTCTGGTCATGCAGGTAGTCGCCCCGTCCTGTTTCAGGAATTGATCCATAATCTGTCTGTAAATTATTGGTAGTATTTATCTGTTTGCGAACTTAACCTGAAAAAGACAAAGTTAGTTCTGTGCAATGTCATGATGTATGTAATGCATTTCGTAACGATGCTTTCAAAATAAATGAGAATAGTGTATGCATTTTGTATGTATATGTTATGATATTTTGTGAATGATGTATGGATGAAATATGTTAATGGTGCGTATCAGTAGCTTCATGTAACAATGTTTGATTGGGGAAAATAAATCCCTGATTGTTGTTGGGGATGAAGATAGTAGTTCTTCAGTTTTTGTTTAGAACGTCCTTACTGGGAATTTCTACTTTCTGTTTGAGGACATTCTGCTGGGGATTTTTGACTTCTGCTTGGGGATAGAGGCATTTATGGAGAGTCGGTCGTTCATCGTTCTTTGAAGGATTTAATTCCTGATTGGGGATAAAAAATATGGATAATCCTCTGATGCCCTCTTCTGGGGAAGACAATGTTGGATGGTATCTTGCCGTAGAAGAAAAACCTTGTTGGAGAATTGCAATATTGGAGAAATAAACTCCGTTGAGGAAATAAACCTTGTTGACCATACCGAGGAGATAAACTCTGCCAGGGGTTAGCTTGATAAAATGGTTTTGCAGAGATTGCTCTATGGGAATTTATGGTCAACTTTGAACGTTATCCTGACTCCTAGAGTCTTTCGTAAATGCTAATCTAGTTTTCATGCATATATTTGTAAACAATAATCATATTGAAATGCATATGTTCATTAAATATAATCATTGGACGTTTTTTTTGCAAACAAAATAGAGAAAGCAAAAATAGTTTTGAATTTGAAGTATATTGATTTTGAAATTTTTTCCCACAAGCAAACAATTTTACAAGGAGACAGAAATCCTAGTAAGAGGAAGTCGTCGTAAAAGAAAAAGTGGTACAAAAAAAACAGCTATGTGGAAACGATCCCATCGAGTTTCAACTCTACTATTGCCCCCACGTCTTCAAGCATCTCATCCCTCCTTGTTGGAAGAAGTTGATTAAATTGATTTGTACCATTTGAACTTGACGTTGGTAATTATGCTGGCTATAAGTAGATGGGTGATCCAACAGGACACAGTCACACGCTTTAATCCCTAACTTTTGCATGTACCTCTCTTTTGGGTTTTTAGTCTATTAGGATATCCTTTTTTGCCCAAGCCGCCTTTTCAGGTTTTCGACTTGCTGGATGTATGTTTATATATATATATATATATATATATATATATATATATATATATATATATATATATATATATATATATATATATATATATATATATATATAAAATTTTTTCCTGAACCCTTTTGGTTTGTCAGAATGCCTTATTTTTGCCTAGGCCGGTCAATCTAGTGGGTCTCTTTTATGTGTAGTATTTTTTTACTATGTCCGCATTCAAGGGGTATGGAAAATATCCACCTTCCATGGTTGTAAGTATCATAGCACCGCCAGAAAATATCTTCTTGATCACAAATGGCCCTTCGTATGTGGGAGTCCATTTGCCCCTGGGATCACCTTGTGGTAGGATAATGCGCTTTATTACTAAATCATCAGCCTGGTATACATGTTGTTTGACTTTCTTATTAAAGGTATTGATCATGCGCTTCTGATACATCTGGCCATGACAAACAGCCGCAAGCCTTTTCTCATCAATCAAATTTATCTGGTCAAATCTAGTCTAACTCCACTAATCTTCATATAAACTTGTGTCTTTCATAATCCTTAGGGAAGGAATCTGGACTTCGACAGGTAAGACAACCTCCCTACTGTAGACTAGAGAAAATGAGGTTGCCCTAGTTGATGTGCATGATGAAGTGTGATAACCATGAAGAGAAAGTGGTAACATCTCATGCCAATATTTGTATGTCACCGTCATTTTCTGCAAGATCTTCTTGATATTCTTGTTGGCGGCTTCCACTGTGCCATTCATCTTTGGTCAATATGAAGAAGAATTATGGTGCTTAATCTTGAACTACATGCAGAGTTTCGTGATCATAGTATTGTTAAGATTGGTACCATTTTCCGTGAAGATCCTTTCAGGTATGCTATACCTACAGATGAGGTTATACTTAATGAATCGAGCCATAACATTCTTGGTAACAGAGACAAACGAGGCTGCTTCTACCCACTTCGTGAAATAATCAATAGCGACCAGGATGAAACAATGCCCATTATAAGCGGTAGGCTTAATCTCTCCAATCATATCGATGCCCCACATTGCAAACGGCCCAGGAGCAGTCAAGAAATTTAAAGGAACCGACGACACGTGTACTTTGTCAGCATAAATCTGGCATTTATGACAAGTTCTGGAATGACGATGGCAATCTGTTTCCATGGTAGACCAATAATAACCCGCTCTTAGAATTTTCTTAGCCATCGTATGCCCACTGTAATGAGTACCAAAGACTCCTTCGTGCATGTGTTCCATAATCTTGTCAGCTTCCTTCTTGTCTACACAACGAAGCAAATTCAAATCGTGATTGTGCTTGTACAAGATTCCGTTACTCAGAAAGAATTTGGCAGAGAACCTCCTTAGAAATTTTTTATCATTGATAAATGCCCCTTCGGGATACTCTTGAGTCTCGAGGTATCTCTTTACTTCGTGGTACCAAGGCTTTTCCTCTACTCCATCAGTATCAATTTTATAGCAATGTGCCAGTTCATCTAGTCTCTCAATAGTAATTCGAAGAGCTTCATTGTTCCTTCTGACTTTGAATATAGATGACATGGTAGTTATTGCGTCTTCCAATTGATTCTCTTCTCGTGGAATATGATCAAAAGTGATTTCTTCAAAGTACAAAATTAATGTCAACATATGCTCTCGATAAGGAATGAGATTCAGATGCTTCATATCCCATTCTCCCTTAATCTGGCTGATTACTAGGGTTGAGTCCCCATATACATCTAAGAATTTGATTCTCACATCGATGATAGCTTTGATACCCATGATGCACACTTCATATTCTGCCATATTGTTGGTGCAGTCAAAACATAATCTGGCGGTGAAGGGCGCATGGCAACCCTTGGGAGAGACAATTACAATGCTAATTCCATTACCAAGCGCGTTGGAAGCTCCATCAAAAATGATAGTCCATCGGGATCCCGACTCATGTCCTTCATACGGTCCAGGTTCTTCATAGCTAGTAACTAGCATAATATTCTTATCCGGGATGAGCCAAATGGTCTTCCAACACACTTCCTTTGATTGCCTTCTGAGTAGTATACTGAATGACATATTCTCTCAAGACCATTTTCATCTTCCTATTCTTCTGGAGAGAGCGGGTTTCTCGAATATGTATTTTATTTTATCCATCTTAGAGATCAACAAAGTAGTATGAGTCAACATATACTGTCTTAGTCGGCGAGCAGCCCATTCCAAAGCACAACAAGTTTTCTCAAGCAGTGAGTATCTTGTTTCACAGTCGGTAAAATTTTTGCTAAGGTAGTATATTGCATGCTCTTTTCAACATGACTAGTCATTTTTCCCCAATACACACCCCATCGAATTTTCTAATATTGTCAAGTACGTGATCAGAGGTCTTCCTTCAACCGGTGGCATTAGAATCAGAGGTTCCTAGAGATACTCCTTGATTTTGTCGAAGGCTATCTGACAATCGTCGTTCCATTTCACTACCTGATCTTTCTTTAGTAACTTGAAGATTGGCTCACAGGTAGCGGTCAAATGGGAAATAAATCTGACAATATAGTTCAATCATCCTAGGAAACCTCTAACTTCCTTCTCAATACGGGGAGCTGGAATTTCTTGAATGGCTTTGACCTTGACGGGATCAACTTCAATACCTTTACCACTGATGACGAAACCTAGGAGTTTACCGGATCTTACCCCAAAGGTGCACTTGTTTTGACTCAATCTCAATTTGTATTTCTTCAATTTCTCAAATAGTTTGTGCATGTGGTCCAGGTGTACCTCTTCAGTTTGCGACCTGGCTATCATGTCATCAATGTAAACCTCTATCTCGTAATGGACCATATCATGGAACAAAGCTACCATAGCACACTGATAGGTTACACCGGTGTTCTTCAAACCAAAAGGCATAACTTTATAACAGAAAGTGCCCCACTATGTGACAAAAGTAGTCTTCTCCATGTCTTCATGTCCCATCTTGATTTGATTATAACTGGAGAAACCATCCATGAAGGAAAATACTTTATACTGAGCGGTGTTGTCAACCAGAACATCAATATGCGGAAGCGGGAAGTCATCTTTGGGGCTTGCCCTATTCAAGTCCCTGTAGTCTATGCACATACGCACCTTACCATATTTCTTAGGTACTGGAACCACATTTGCAACCCACTGAGGATAGGACGTAACAGCTAAGAAACCTACATTGAACTACTTCATAACCCCCGCTTTGATCTTTTCATACATCTCATGACTCATACGACGAACCTTCTACTTTATAGGAGAAAAACCTTCCTTCATCGGTAAACGGTGAACAACAATATCATTATCAAGCCCTAGCATATCTTCGCACGACCAAACAAATATCTCAACATAGTCACGCAACATTAGGATTAATCTCCTTTTGACATTGTCTTCTAGGTTGGCACCTATCTTGACTTCTTTCTTGTCCTCTTCAGTACCCAAGTTCACAACCTCGACTGGCTCTTCATATGGTCGTATGGCTCTTTCTTCTTGCATTAACAGCCTAGCAAGCTCTCCAGGTATTTCACAATATTTATCACCTTCATCCTCAGCTTGGTAGATTGGATTTTCAAAGTCATAATTGGAAATAGAAGAATTGTTATCAATGGGATCCAAGGTGGGTATGGGTATGCAATTTGTTGTGTGGGTGTGTGTAAGATCACATAGATATTTTGGAAGCAAAATAAAGTAAAAGAAAGACAAAGAGCACAATTGTAATTTGAATGCAAACATCCAATGATTTATTAAATTAAAATATGTTGATGAATAATGAAAACCCTAACAAATGGACTATTGTGCCCCGAGTAAGGCACAAGGCTTAAAGTTTATTGTTTAAATTACATAACCAAAAAAACTTGAAAGTAAGAAAATAAAAAATAGCATTTACTCCTGAATAAAGGATATTGGTATAAAGTCTTAAGTCTTCCAATTATTGAGCCCACAGCTGGTAGTAGGGAATATCCAATTATCTATGTCGCAGTCACTATCAGCGTCTTCCACAATGTTGACTTGATTGTTGTGAACTACATTGTTGTTTATGCAGAATGGTGGTCTCCTAGAATTAGCGTGAGCACGACGGACAACCCTCTGAGCCTAAGAAGTGAAACCCAAACCAAATTTGTCAGACTTGTAAGGAATATCGAGAAGCTGACCCCAAACAATGCAACCACCTTCTTTGACCACAACCCTAACGTCTTTCAGAGAATCCATTTTTTATGGAATCTTAGGAACAACAGGAGTAGCTTTATCAACCGGGGTTGTCTGAGAAATAACTTCAAAGGTCTGGCAAGGAGTCTTGATGAATTCACCATCCATCTCAACATACTTGAAAGAGTTTAAATGGATCACCATGTATTCTTCTTTGCCGCAAACCGTAACAATCTTTCCCTTCACGGGATACTTCAATTTCTGGTGTAAGGTAGACGTAACAACACCTACCCCATGAATCCAAGGGCGTCCAAGAAAACAAGAATAGGCTGGACAAATTTTCATCACATAGAAAGTAGAGTCGAAGACCTGGGTACCCACTTTGACCGGTAGATCAACCTCTCCATGCACCATTCTCTTTGAACCATCAAAAGCTCTCACCACAATGTCACTGGGTTTTAGCACGATCCCTTCACAGTCCAGTTTGTCTAAAGCACCTTTTGGCAAAACATTCAACGAGGAACTTGTGTCTACTAACATATGAGATAAGGTAGTGCCCCTACACTCAATAGAGACATACAGGGCCTTATTATGGTTCCTTCCCGCAGGATTTAAATCAGCATCAGAAAAGCCTAGCCCATTATCAGTTGTTAGGCTAACAACATGATTTTCGAACTGGTCGACAGAGATTTCCTGAGGTACATGAGCATCTTTCAAAAATTTCACCAAAGCCTGAGTATGGGCTTCAGAGCACAAGAACATAGATAGAATATATATTTTTGAGGGTGTCTACCCCAATTGTTCAACAATCTTGTAGTCTCTCTTTCGTATAATATTTAATATTTCCTCCATCTCTTGCTTGGAGGTGTCTTCAACAGTAACCTCTTTTGGTGCCCCGGTCTGGGCAGGCTTAGACATATGTTCTTTACCTCGAATTTCAGTAGTTGATTCAGTAGTATGATATGAATTGGTGCAGTAACCACCTTCGAAGAAATCTATGGAGAGAAAACCCTTCCACTTATGGTAACCTTACTAGTCCCAGCAATATTGCTAATGTCGAGATCAGTAACTTTGACACTTTCATCTTCTTCAGACAATGGTTCTTGCTTGACGCCATGGTAGTAGACATCGGCTCCATAATTCCAAGGGATAGCCTTATCAGAGGAATATGGAATTGGCCCAGGTGCAGTAATGATAAGAGGAGAAACTCTAGGTTCGACAGTAATTTTCACAGGACCCTTAGAAATGATCCTTATAGGGGTACCAAAAATTGTAGACACGTCTTCAAGCTTCAGGTCTTGGGATGTAATCTCCACAAAAGGAGTCTTCTCAAAAGGATTTTTCACAAATAGAATTACACGCTCATCCATCAAACACTGAATACCTTCTTTGAGCAGTGCACAACCATTAGATTGGGATGCACAATAGTAACAGTCTTCAGCATAACCCGGAAATAAACTGGCTTGCAACAACTTCTCCTTAACAATCATCAGAGGAGTAGTCAAAGCATTCACAGTAGAAACATAAGAAACATCTTTAATAACATTAACGCCCTTGTCATGATTATGCATAGGTGCAATGATCACATTAGGAGATTCAGGAGGGTCAAATTCAATCTCCTTAGCGCCAATCATATCTTAGATCTTATTCTTCAAAGCCCAATAATTACTAGTGTCATGCTCGGGGCTGTCGAAGTGATATGCATACCTTGCATTGGGATTGTAGTGGGGAGAGGAAGTGTTGGGATTCTGAGGTGGTTCTCTTAATGTAATCAACCCTGCCTTTAACATGTGTTTCAATGCTTGAGCCAACGACATGTTGATTCTTGTAAACTGTCTTCTGGGGGCATCCTGCCAATGCTGATTGTTCTGTTGTTATTGTTGCTGCACTGACACAGGATTTGAGATTAGTACTGCCCCCACAGATTGGTTACGGTCACTCTTATTACGACCCTTCTGGCCGTACACAACTTTGGATTCTCTCTTACCATTATAAGCCTTCTTCACAATATTTGAAGATGTGGCCACCTGGATTTTACCGCTTCTGACTCCATTCTCAACATATTCCCCTGTCAATATCAATTTAATGAAACAAACCGAAGAACTTCCAAGTAGGTGATTATAGAAAGGACCTGCCAGTGTACTCATGAACATGTCAACTGACTCTCTATCATCCAAATGAGGTTGAATTCTGTCTGCAAGATCTCTCTATTTTTGTGCGTAATCTTTGAAACCTTCCTCAGAACCCATGGACATATTCTGTAGTTTCATGTGGGTTGGCGCCAAATTAGAATTATATTGACACTGTTTGTAGAAAGTTGCAGCCAAATATTCCCAAGTGTGAATATTGGCACCTTCAAGTTGATAATACCATTCCAATTGTGTTCCAGATAAACTCTCTTGAAAGAAATACAACCACAACTTCTTGTTAGCAGTGTGTGGTTGAATTTTCCGAACATATGACCTCAAGTGCAGCTTCAGGAAGGAAACGCCATCATACTTGACAAAGATAATAGTTTTGAATTTAGGAGGAATGACAACTCCTAAAACCAGATCCAAATCATCAAAGTTCAATCCAGGCACCTATTGGATTTCCATAGCTCTCAAACGCTATTCCAACAACTTATACTTCTCATCAACAGGGGGATATTTCTCATCCAAATAATCATCTTCCTCTTTATAAAGAAAATTTTTAGAACCAGGACTGCTCCTTTCAGTTTTCAGACTCTTACCATCTTCATCCTGTTTGTCATCTTCATCCGATGGGATATTAAGATCTCGAGTTTGCTTGACCGGACCTTTGAACCTTCTTCCTATGTTAAGGACTCCAATTGGTTTCTTTGTATTCTTCTTCCCATTGGTGACAAGTGCCTTTAATTCTTCCTGCCCCTTGGCTAAGTTCAGGAAAATCTGTTGGAATTGTGCATTCTGAGCTTGGAGATCTTTGATTGTTTGTTTAAGAGCCATTTTCTGCTGAAATAAATAACAAGAAGATGAGAAAACCTGTCTTGAGAATACCTGTTATGTAATTATATGCATGACATGTAGATGTATATGCAATGTTTTCAAGGATCTTGCATGATTAAAAATTTGAAATATCAGAAACTGAGTCTGGTTGCAGCTTTGTCTGGAGAACTTTGAGTCTTCATCTTTGAACGTATTTCCATAAGAATCAAGCCCACATATCAAGCGGGTCCTAGCCTCTAACTCAAAAGAATGTACTTTGATCTTGACAGAATCTGGCTAGAGGAAAATAAATCCTCTTTTCCCTTGCTAGAAATCTGGCTTATGATAGCCCTACACCAAAGATCCCTAAGATCCATGAAATGGTTAGTAAAAATTCCATGTCATAATGATATGATGTTATGATGTCATGTTCAAATAATCAAACACAAACAAGTCACACAAGAGCCCTAGGTTTAAAGGCTTGCATGAAGTCCAAAGGTAAGTACCCTTCCCCATTTAAAGTTAAGTTGGCTCAACCTGTCCTAAAAATAGTAACCGAGTTCTAGAATTCTCATATCATCGATCTTTCTCACATGCTTTATTTTAGCACGGCAACTGGCTTGCCACCGAAACATCCCGAGATTCAAATCTCAATGAGCGTAGCATCGAGTATCAACCAACCTTGGACTGCACCAAAGTCGGCCATCTCACTACCTTCTAATGGCCAAGATGGGTCAATTAAGGTTCTAAAAGTAAGTTAGTGCTAATGACACCAGACAGAAGCCTAATGTTATCCTTGAATGACTCAAGGAACATCAGTATAAACCAAAGTGTTGCACTAACTGTAGCCATCATTTCAACCATATCGGTCTACGCCGTACAGTCTCCATGGTCGATTGCTGCTTACATAATGAATTCCTAGATCCGAGTGTAGGATCTTACAAGCATTTATACCCAACCAAAACCCTTAATGTAACACAAACAATTCAAACAATTAAAGCAAGTAAAATTTATCTAAACTCTAAGGTAACCCCTCTTTTTTAAGTACTCCCCCGCAGAGTCACCAGTTCTGTAATATGGTGGGAGAACTGACTTTTTTGGTTTTATCCAAATGTGCGGATAGCAGGAGTCATCTCCGACTTTTCTTTTATCCAATATAAGGAAAGGCTGAAAAGAACAGGAAAGACCTTGATAGATTTTGAGTTCGGGGGGTAAGTTATAAAAAGGGAAGGTGTTAGCACCCTTTTTATTCGTAGTTATCTACAAGCTCTTAATTGCTAGCTCATTTTTGAAAATTTGCTTTGTGTGTGTGATTTGGTTGAAAATATTTTTGAAAAGCTAAATTAAGACTGACTTTGTAATGATTCTTATATCAGTCCTCAGGAGTGCGTAGAAAGTGTTTTGAAAATATTTGTTTGAAAGTGATGTGTGAAAATGTTTTATTTTAGAAAAAGGTTGTGAGCAAGCGATTAAAAGTTCCTTACCCACTAAAGGTCGTTCTTATTCTTTTCCTTCTCATTTAGAGATAGTACTATCCATATCATTAGTTGGTAGATAGCCCTATTGTGATACGGTGGCAGAACCGACTGTTAATGCTGGTTTACGTTTTTTGTTCATAAATGTTGCGGTAAGCAAGAGTTGCCACTGACTTTTCTTTTATCCAACAAAGAAAAGGGTGAAAAGAACAGAAAAAGACCTTTTTCGAGATTTTCTGAGTAAGGGGGGTAGATTATGGAAAGGGAAGGTATTATCACCCTTTCCATCCGTGGTTTTCCACGGGCTCTTAGGTACTTGCTCATTTTGAAAACTGTTTGTGTTTGTGTGTTTTGAAATATTTTTGTTTGCTTTATGGTAACTCTTGTATCAGTCCTCAAGAGTGTGATAAAGCATTTTAGAAAATAGTTTTTTGAAAGTGTATAAGTGTAAAAAGAATCAGATTTGAGCAAGTACTTAAGAACTGTCTACCTACTCGAAAAAGGAGTTATTTTCCTCCTTTCCTTTAGATATTGCTATCCTACTATTAGTGAGTAGGTAGCCCTATCATTGGATGTTGAGGGACTATCAAAAGGGGCATTTATGGTCATTGAAGGAAATATGTAAGGACACCTTAGTAATTCGAAGGGACTGTCATCATATAGGCAACATCGAGGGATAAGATAATTTCTCGTAGGCAACTCGAGGGACGTTAAGGGACTATGATCTTTATGATGACTTTAACCGAGGGTCTTTGTTAAGGGTATCCCTACCGTGATACGGTGGGAGAACTAACTTGGTCGTTTTGCATTTGATCGCAATTGTTGCAGTTAGCAAGAGTCGCCACCGACTTTTCTATTATCCAAACGGAAAGGCTGAAAAGAACAGGAAAGACCTTTAGAGATGTTTTCTTGAGTTCAGGGGGTAGATTATGAAAAGGGAAGGTGTTAGCACCCTTTTCATGCATGGTTTTCCATGGGCTCTTAGTTACTTGCTAGATCACTTGCATTATTTGAAAATATGCTTTGTGTTTATGGGTTTGAAAGTATTTTGAAAATGTCTTTGTAATGGTTCTCGTTTCTATAAGAACGCGTACAAAGTGTTGTTTCAAAAATAGTTCAAAGAGGTGTTTGTGGAATGTGTTTTTTGAAAGTGTTCTTGAAAATATGTTTTTGTAATAGTTCTCGTCTCTATAAGAACGTATACAAAATGCTTTTGTCTTTTTGAGAAAAAGGTTTTAATGTGAAAGTGTTGGTGTAAAATGTTTGGTTGTGAGCAAGCGAGCAACTAGGAGTGAATCTACCTACTCAAAAGGTCTTAAGTGTTATTTTCCTTCTCCTTTAGATGTTGCTATCTTGCCATCATTAATTTGGTAAGAAGCCCCATCGTTGGATGTGAAGGGACAGGCGCAGGTCAATTGTACAATCATAGAAGGCAACTTATGAGACGCTTTAGCAATTTTCGCAAGGGACTAGATCATTTTATCAAAGGCAACATCGAGGGGCATTGAGGGACTACGGTCTTTTTATCGATGGGTCTTTGCTAAAGCGTCCCATATTTGAGGGACATGACTGTTTTCGAAAGGCAAATAAAGTGAGATTACCCTAGAGGTGATAGTGTGCAAGTGTGTTTGTTTGCATGCATTTTGTCTTGTATTTAAATGTTATATATTTGTCGATTTTATCTTGCCATACATCCTAATTACTAGCAATATATGAAAGCAAAAATAAAAATGCGGAAAATAAAATCCTAAGCTATTACATCCTAAGGGGGATGGGGGTACAATTTGCAAATAGGGATGAAATAAATGACTAATTATTACAACCACATCGAACTAATGGGCAGTAATGAAAAATATATGCATAAACAATATAGAAAATGGGAGAAACTGCTTTTGAACCATTATGTGTCGACACATGCTGTTATGCATTGACACATAACATTTCCTTGCTCCTGTAAAGAAAAATCAGCTCAGTATAAGTTGACACATAATGGGATGTGTCGACTCAGTATGAGTCAATGCATGGGGTTTATGTGTCAATTCATACCCTATTTTTTACTAGGATGAGTCGACACATGTGTGTATGTGTCGATACATACTGCATTTTTCTGCCTTATACATTGTTTTATTGTCCATACATGTCAGTTTGCAGCATATGATTGATAAATATAAATAGCAAGCAAACGGTTAGCTAAAAGGGGCAATGATTACTATATCTTATCTTCAAGAATAAATCATTAATGATGTATGAAAAATACCAAGTCAAGAAGACTTACCTTGAAACTACACTTGGTGTTTGAAATCTGAATACTTTTCAAGATGCTGTGAGGGCTCCAATGAATCTCCAGGCAGCTTGTCCAAACTGTTGAAACCCAGTCAAGGCTTATTCCAAACTGTTGAAACCCAGTCAAGTTGTACAATATTGTTTTTATATTTGAATGGTGAGGATAATGGCACTAACATAAACTGTTTTAGTGTTTTTACCCCCTCTATGTGCTAAGATGTTTGGTTTATGGGAGAGTTTGTAAGATGGAATAATGGATTGAAGTTCTGTTTTAAATGAGATTAAAGCTGGTTCTTTTTGAATGAGCCAAAGTTACAAAGAACACTATTTTTCTTTCAAAAACTCTCTCTTCTCTCTAAAAATTCCAATCCATATGTCTTATGCAGTCCCTTTTGTAGACCCTTGATTGAGGTTTAGGGGGGAAAAATAAGTCATTTTGAATTGTTTTTGCCTACTATTTTGATACTTTATTCACACAATTTTCTTTTTCCATTTTGGTGCAATTTTGGGGCTGTTGTGATGCAGGCTGGTGCAGGCTGTATAAAGCAGTTTTTGGATTGTATAGGACAGCATATGCAGATTTGTGGTGCAGCATAGCACAAGGTTTTTTGTAGGACAACAATGGAGCAGGCTTTTGGGGTGTTGGGACAATGCAGCATATCATACTTTGTTCAACTTGGACAGCAAAATTTGTAGCATGAAACAAATTTGGTCTTGTGGAGTATTTTATGCATATTGTATCAAGGACAAAAATATTGTGGCAAGGTTTTGAGTCAAAGGGAAAAGTCCAAGCAATACAAAGTTTAGTGTTTGTAAACTTGCAAAAATGTCACTTTGTAAACTTGAATTTTTGCCCCATTTTAAATTACTTGGAATTATAGTAAAAAGTGTCATGAAACAAATGAAATTAACAAGTATAGAAAATACTTAGAAAAATTTCAAAGTTTTGCAAATGTTAGATTTTTGATTCTCTTGATTTTTGATGATCAAATTTGACATTTTTGATGTCTTGATGCAATGTGATTTTTGGGACTCAAATTTGGTAGAAAAGTCAAAGTTTGACCTTTTTTAGCATCCGATTGACCTTTTCCAGCTGAAACTTCAATTTTGCTCATTTCCCCCCTCTGTGTAGATTCAAAACCTAATTTGAGGTATCAACGTTGGGGAGGTTGCTTGACCTAGTCAGTACTTTCACGGACTCGAGGCATTGAAGATCTTTATAGGAAATATCTTGAGAAATAAGAGGGTAAATTTTGGGGTACAACACCTACGTTCGAGGGACATGACCATTGTTTTTACGAAGGCAACAAGTGAGGTTATCCTAGAGGTGCGAGTATGCAAATGATTCAGTTTGATTATTTATATTGAAATTAAGATTTCTATCGTTCATTTTTATCTTTCCATACAATCCTATTAATCTAAGTATTGCATAAACTATAGTAGCTGAAGATAAAGGCGGAAATGTAAACCTAGGCTATTACAAAGGTTTGGGGCAGTTACATAATAGTGAAGAGTGCGAAAAAAAATCTAAAACTATTACATCCCGGAAGCAATTACATGATAATGATAAAAAAAAGCGGGAAAAGTAAAGCTACGCTATTACAGTTGAATGCGCCCTATACACTTTATCTAGGAAAATAAAAATAAGATGAAAAAAACAAAGAAAATATTTTGGTGATTTTTTATGAAAAAAAATGATTTATGATAATTAATTAAATAAACCTAAAAACCTAATTAATTTTAATTAATAAAAAATATTAATTTTGAAAAAAGTTAATTAAAATACCTAAATCCTAATTAGTTTTAATTAATAATAAAAAAAGGTTAATTAAAAAAAACCTAAAACCTAATTAATTTTAATTAATAAAAAAAGGTTAATTTTGAAAAAAAAAGTTAATTAAAAAAAACCTAAAACCTAATTAATTTTAATTAAAATAAGGTTAATTTTGAAAAAAAATTTAATTAAAAAAACCTAAAACCTAATTAATTCTAATTAAAAAAAGGTTAATTTTGAAAAAAATGTTAATTAAAAAAACCTAAAACCTAATTAATTTTAATTAAAAAAAAGAGGGTTAGAAAATAAAAATAATGCAAATGTCAGGGGTGGTTGTTGAACCAAAAATCAATTTAAAACCTAAAATTAAATTAAAAAACCTAAAATTAATTATTCGAGTTTATTATAAAAAATCAAAGGTTTGTGAAAAATGTTTGGTTTTAAGAAAAATGTTTTAAACAAAAAGAATGAAAATAGGTAAAAGGATAAATAAAATGGAAGAAAACCAAAACCAATAGGGGTGGGTGTTGAACTCACGCCCTTAACCTCACTGATCACCTCCTTTACCACTGCGCCATAATATCATTGGTTGTTGTTATGATCCGGCCTCAGCATTTTGTAATAACCCTGCATGGGACAATGGTCCAAACATGTAATATTGAATCTCATGAACACATTAAGAAAATTAGTATACCATGAAATACAATGAAAAAATATATGAAATTTTATAATGTTAAAACCGATATGACATGTATGAATGCTTCTACACTCTTTTGATCATGGAGATCAAACCAGCCTTACCCTTACTGGAGAAGAAGTGAGATGGGGGTTTGTAACAAAGATGGTTTGTTTGTAGTGAGATGGGGGCTTGTAACAAGGATTTCAATATTTTTAGGGTTCTTGAAAGAATTTAATATTTTGACAGGGTTGTGGCAAAGGTTTTTTTTTATCGCCCTGTTTGTGTAAAAAGAATGAGATTATATAATGGAAATTAGTGCAAAAATATGGCTTTGAATGTGCAATTGGGCCTCCAATAACCACAAGCAATAGTGCAGATTTTTATTCACTTGAGTCTGTCATGTTCCAGGAAAAACAAGAGGAGATTAAGTCCAATTTTTGAAGTTGAAATGTGAAAACAAAATATAGCCGACATCGAGAACTAACTCCTGTCCGAAAATGGACTCAATCGGATAAAAGGTGAATTAGTTATGAATTTTTGAAGTTTCGCCTCAGAAAAACTTATTTTGGACTACAATATCAACTCTGACACGTTCTTCAATAAAAAACTGGTATTGATCGGAGCAGAAACCGGTCTCGACCTTGGAAGCAAAGTTGTAGATCTCTGAGTCAGTGACCTTGTGTAAAAAGATGGGCCTAATCCGATAAAAATTGACCGAGTTATGAATTTTTGAAGTTTCGACCCAGATGAAATAATATTCAGCATTCAGGATTTTCGGTGCATCACGCACACTCTGGGCAAAAAACGAAGGCCTTTTGGATACCGTTCGAACTCGATAGCTCCTGTGAAAACGTAGCCAACTCAATTTGTGAAATTTTTGTGCTAGAACCAGCTCGATACAATGAAAATCGACCAAGTTATGATTTTCTGAACATGACGCAAATAAACTTCTATCACAAATTTTCTGTACGAAAATACTTGATAAATCTGCATTTTTGAAGACCTTCTGATCGAAATTGGCTTCCAGCCGTGAGATATGAAACGTAGATGATGTCAAGAAGGAATTTTTGCCACCAGAACAGGTTCAAAACGAGCCACGATATTCAAGTTATGAATTTTTTAGTGTGTAAAAACTGCACTTTCAACACACTTTTTCACCATATTTCTTCGAGAAAAATCGCACATTCGGAGACATTCTTTAAAAATTGGCTCTCAAGCCGAACCTGAATTTGAAAATATACTATTAGGCATATCTTGGTGAAAGAACACCTGAATATGACGCACCGGGTTGGACTTGTGAATCTTTGAACCCCAAATCATTGCGAAACGATCTTCAGCACAGAAAATACTCTGAGAACATCCATTAGCGAAATAAACGTCACTTGTAACCTGACAAAGCTTGCTAAATATACCTTGATTACATAACCATAAAACCAATGATATATATGTATGTAATAATGAAATGTAAGCCAAAAAGGTCAAAATAAAGAGGGTAAATTTTGGGGTACAACACCTATTATTGTACCCCAAAATTTGGCCTCCCATTTTCTTCAAGGAATTCTTCTAAGATTCTTAAATACTCAAAGCTACTCAAGAGTTGACTGGTCAAAACCACCTCCTAAGCAAAGGTCTTCAACTAGGGTTTGTGCTTATCAAAGAAGATTGGTTTGCAAATGTCTCTAATTACTTTCATGGTTCATCATAGGTCTTCAACAATCCTCATGTCATGTTTCAAGCCTTGCATCACAAATTTGCCCAGTCAATTGCTCAGATGACTGAAGATCAACTACATTGGTTAAAAATTCAACTATGGCCAGACATACAGTCAAACTTCAAGGTTTTTTGTCAACATCAATATTTTGAGATGATATTCATCATTTGATCAAGGGTTGACCATGATTCCTCAAGGAAAGCCCTCAAATCATCAAAGGTCAAGAATTGCCAAAATTAGGGTTTTGACTATGAATGACTGATTATTGACTTTTGACCTAGTGCATGACCTAATGGTTGTAAGCATGATCTCAAGAGCTCAAATACAACATCTTAACCTAATTATATGGCTCAATACATTTCCAAAGATACAAGTGATTGACAGTTGAAAAATTGAATCAATTGATGAAAGTCAACAGTTATAAAAGTCAAACTTTGACTTTTTGGTCAAAATTAGAATTCAAAAATCAAGAATCATCAAGATATTCAAAACTATCAAACTTTATCATCAAGAATAAAAAAAGTCAACGAAAGTCAAAAGTCAAGATTTTCAAACACTTAGAAAAAATTCAAGTGTTTTGTACCTAAAAAACCCTAACTTCACAAGCAAGTTTCCTAAAAATACAAGTTGGTTCAAGGAAAAATTTCAACATGAAAGTTGTAAGGATTGATGAATTCTACAACTTTGATAATTTAGGGTGATCCTCAAAAAGTTCTTAATTTAAGACATATGAGCTCATGAAGTTATGATGTTTTTTGTCCAACACTTAGAAATTTTTTAACAAGTTTTGATCAGTGTTTTGTCCCAACTTTTCATGGCCAGTTTTCACCAAGATCCCATTTGATTTAAGAAAAATGGTTAACATGAAAGTTAAAGATCATGTTTCAAGCTTTTCAAAATGTCCAAGATCATAGAAAGTTCATGCTTGAGCTAGAAGTTTCGAAGAGATGAAGTTGGGTATCTACTAAAGTTGCATTATAGGTCATTTTTGTGACAAGTTCATAACCAAATCTTCAAGCCATGCTACATAGTCCCACTTTTCAGGCCTTAAATATCCATATCTATCCATAATCAGAGGATTACACACACTTTTGAGTCATGATCCAACTTATTAAAGCTTTGTCCAATCCATTTTGCCATTAAGGGAAGAAAGCCAAGACTTCCATTTTAGAAAAAGCAAGCTTTAATCACAATGTCAACTTCTTGAGCCTCTCAATTGTTTCTTCTGCATTCACACAATGTCAAAGCCAGAAGAAACATGTCTAGAGCCTCTAACCACTTCAGATCCTTTGGTACTATGCATTGGAACATTGTTTCTTCAAAGTTACTACAAATCTAAGCAACCAAACTATAACATGCTATCTTTCAAATCTGACCAGCCCTGGTCCTCAAACCTTTTCTCTATAAATAGAGATGTCATTTGCAAGCTAACACATGAATGAACTAGCCCTAAAACACTCTCAAACTCATAATCACTTAGAAAAACTCCATCATTTCACATTTGAAGCTTCCAACCCCAACTTCAAATCTACTCATGCGTTTTCCCTTTTATCATTCAAATACCTTTTATCCATCAAATAGAAGTTATCCAAACACTCTTGGCACGATTGTAACACCTCAACCATCATTGTCCAAACCTCACTTTACACTTCTATAACTTGACTTGTCCAGAAGAATTGAGGCACTCTCTATCCAAGGGTAGGCATTGCAAAAGCTTCCTGGGAGTTCAGTGAAGCTATACTGATCATCCTAACTCCTCCAGAAGTGCTCTAACTTCAAACTCGATTCTCACTTCAGAGGTAAGTTTTCTAAACTTTGAAATCTCTGTACAAGCATCATTTGCATTTATTTTCTAAAACAAAAACATAGATATCAATGCCCTGAAACTAACCATGCCCTTAGTTCTCATTTATGTTGACTGTGTGATGAGAATTTTGGAATTGAAGTTTCTCAAATATTAGGTTTCAGTTTCGTACCAAGCAAAATTCATGATAATCTTTAACCTATAGCTTTTATAATTTACATGGTTGAATTCTTGGTGAAATTTAGAACAAGTTTGGTTTTGGAATTTTTCAAAAAGGTTGAGAAATGGAAGAGTTTGAAAAATAAAAAATGTTGGTGTTGTTGTTCTGGCGCGAGGAAGAAAATGAAGTTCATAAATTTGAACTTGTGGACACATTTTATAATATATCTAGCTGAAGCTATTTTATGACTGGATGAAACAGCCACCCCAGTGGCAAGCGTGTGCGTGTGTGTAAGGCGTCAGTGTAACATTTCTTCTACATATTCAATGCAAGCTAGGCATATACGCGCACCATGCATCCTCGTGTTACACCTTCCCTTTTCATAACCTACCCCCCGAACTCAAGAAAAATTCTCAAAGGTCTTTCCTGTTCTTTTCACCCTTTCCTTTATTGGATAAAAGAAAAGTCGGTGGCTACTCTTGCTATCCGCAATATTTGCGATAAAACACAAAACCCAAAAGTCAGTTCATATTACAAAACTGGAGACTCTGCCAGGGAGACACTAAAAGTGGGGTTACCTAGAGATAGTTCACATTTAAATGCTTTCATTGTTTGACTTGTCTACTTTACTTTTAAAAGGTTGTTTGGGTTTATTTCTTGTATAGATCCTATACCCGAATCTGGGGGCATTTTAGGTAAGTAGCAATAGATCATGAGATTGGAATTTCGGGATACTACACTCATTGAGATTGGAATTTCGAGATATTTCAATCGCAATTTAGATGCTTGTGCTGAAATAATGCTTGAGAGAAAGATTAGTGATATTGAGGCTCTTAGAACCCAATTAATTCATTTAGGACAGGTTGAGCCAACTAAAACTTCAAGAGGGTACTTACCTACAAACTCCATACAAGCTTAAACCTAAGACCTTATGTGTTTTGTTTGTGTATGATTAATTGTTCGGACATGACATCATGACATCATTACACATATCATTTTCACTAACTATTTCAAGGACCTAGGGGTTTATCTTTGTTCTATTTATAGCTCATGGATTCCACTCGCAGAAATATTATTCAGATCAACTTTGTGAGGATACCTTCTCAACTTAAGGAGTTAGTCTCAAGGGTTCCCAAAAGCTCTCCATTCATCAAAAGGCATGGTCGAATACTCAGTTTGGTTACCTTGGGTTTTGAAGAAGATATTATGAGTATTCTATTCTATTTCTTTGACCCTGTATATCACTACTTCACTTTTCTCAATTATCATTTGGTACCCACAATAGATGAGTTTCCTCAGTTACTGGGAGTACCTGTTCTCAATCAGATACCTTTCACCGGTTTAGAGCGAGATCCATAACTTGAAGAAATTGTAGCAGCCTTACATCTCAAGCAGTCAGACATTGTGTCAAATTGGGAAACAAGGAGTAAATCAAGGGTTTTCTAGCTAAATTTCTGTTAGAAAGGCTCAATTGTTTTTGGATGCTATGAGTTTTCAAGATTTCGAGGAAATATTGGCTTTGTTGATCTAAGTTTTGGTGTTATTCCCTAATCCGGACCAACTCATAGATGTGAATGCCATCAAAATATTTCTTTCTCGTAACCCTATGCCTACTTTTCTCTGAGACATTTTGCATTCTCTTCACACTCGTACTATGAGGAAGCGAGGGACTCTTATGTGTTGCATACCTCTATTATCTAGGTGGTTTACTTTGCACCTTCCCCAATCAGTAATGAAGAATGAATAAGGTTTGAGGTGGTCGCAAAGGATGATGTCGCTCTCTCATCCAAATATCTTTTGGTGTTCCCGATCTTTGGAAGATGTTACTATCATTGACCGTTGTAGGGAATTCCCTAATGTTCCACTCCTTGGCATTAGTGGAGGTATTACTTACAACCCTTCTCTAGCTCTACGATAATTTGGTTATGCTCGAAGAGATGGTCCTCGTGACATACTTATCCATGGTATTATGTTGGACTATGAGAATGATTTTCAAGGTTATCGTCAAAGGTTTATACGAGCTTGGGGAATGGTAAACAAGATTGATAGCAAGACTTTAGGACATAAGAATTCTATCCCTTTGGAACCATATCTCAAGTAGGTAAGATCTCGTGCTCAAAACCTTATGATGCCATATCCCTCTCTGTCTTACCAGTAACTGTGGAGCCTGTTGCCGAAGGGGATATTCCTTATACCATTATCCATCCAGACATGCCTACTGACCTCGAAGAATTGCAGAAGTCCTGGATTCAACTTAAGGAAGAATGTGACACCTTTTAAACTCAACTCTATGCAAGTGAAAGGAAAGTGTTGGAGCTGATAAAGCAACTTCACGAGGAGCAAAGCCTTAATGCATACATCGACACGAAGAGGAAGCGTACATGGGAGACTTAAGTTTTAGGTTTTAAGAGTTTATACTATTGTCTCCTTGAGACCATTTTTGCTTTTCCTTGTAAGCCTAGAAGGCATTTGTAATTATTAACTTACTAATGAAGTCTTTGTTTCTATTTCTTTTTGGCTAGCAAATTTAAATCTTCTAAGGTCCTTGAAAACATTGCATCCATATATCATGCATCATTTCATAAGCAGGTTTTCCAATACAGGTTTCCTCATCTATTTACTATTTATTTCAGTATAAGATGCCTCTCGAACAAACTGTCAAGGATCTCTAAACTCAGCATGCACAATTTCAAGAGACTCTTCTGAGTCTGGCCAAAGGGCAACAAGAGAGGATGGCGCTCCTCACCACAAAAAAAGAAGACTAAGAAGCGGGCTATTATCCTCAACATGGGGAGAAGATTCAAAGGTCCTGCTTAACCAATTCAAGATGTTTCCTCAGAGGAAGACGACAACCAAGAAGAGGATGGCAGAAGTGTAAGGGGTGAAGATAGAAACAATCAAGTTTCTAAGGATGAAGACTACTCTGACGAACAATACCCTCCCGCAGATGACAAATACAAGCAGTTGGAAGACCGTCTCAAAGCTGTGGAAATCCAGAAAGTGCCTGGATTGGATTTTGGAGAGCTAGGCCTGATCCCGGGGGTGATCATCCCTCACAAATTCAAGGTCCCTATCTTTGCTAAATATGATGGGATCTCTTGTCCCAAACTTCATCTGAAGTCGTATGTCCAAAAATCCAGCCTCATACTGCTGACTGGAAATTATGGGTCCATTTCTTCCAAGAAAGTTTGGATGGCACTCAATTGGAATGGTTCTATCAGCTGGAGGGAACCAACATCCACACATGGGATGACTTGGTTGCTGCTTTCTACAAGAAGTATCAATATAATGCTGACCTGGCGCTGACTCACGTACAATTATAAAACATGTCCATGGGCTCGAATGAAGGGTTCAAGGAGTATGCCCAAAAATGGAGGGATCTAGCTGGAAGGGTGTAACCTCCTTTGACTGACAGGGAATTGGTGGATATGTTCATGGGCACTCTTACGGGTCCATTCTTTAATTTCCTGATTGGGAATTCTTCATTAGGGTTTACTGAGCTAATTTTGACTGGCGAAAGAGTTGAAAGTGGTATTTAGAGCGGGAAGATTCTGATGGCTATATCTTCTAATGATGTGAAGAGGCCCTTTGTTGGTAAAAAAGAAACCAATGCTGTCTATGGCCAGAAAAGCTGTGGTAAAAATGACCGCCATCAGTCTGTGGGAGCTGTGTTGATCTCTAATCCAATACCTGTTCAACAATAACAACAGGGCAACCAGCATAGGTCAGACGCTCCGAGGAGGCAGTTCACTAGGATTAGTATGCCTTTATCTCAAGCATTGAAACATTTGTTAAAGGCTGACCTCATAACACTCTGGGATCCTCCTCCTAATCCCAACACATCCTCTCCGAAGTACAATCCAAATGCAAAATGTGCCTATCATTCAAACAGTCCTGGGCACGACACCAACAATTACTGGTCCCTAAAAAATAGAATTCAAGACATGATTGATAATAAGGAAATTGAGTTCGACCCTCCTGAGACTCTGAACGTGATTACTGCTCCTATGCCGAATAATGACAAAGGCATAAGTGTTATTGAAGATGTTTTGTATGTTACCTCTGTAAGTGATGTGGTTACTCCTCTCTCAACAGTCATGAATAATTTTTTACAAGCCGATTCATTTCTGGGTTGTGTTAAAAAATGTTATTATTGTGCAGTTTAACCCAACAGTTGCGGGTTACTAAAGGAAGGCATTCAACGCCTGATGGATGAACATGTAATTTTGATTGAGAAAATTCCATATGCTGAGATTTGTCTGTCATATCTGGTACTCCTTTCAAGATCTCTTCTAAGGGTCTTGTAAGGATTTTTAGCAATCCAAAAGTAGCTCCTTTAATCATTACAACATTTGGGCCTATCCCATTTTCCTCGGAGAAGGCTATTCCATGGAATTATGGGTTTGACGTCTATTACCATGGTGTTAAACACGGGTTATCTGACAATGATAATGAAATGGCTGATCCCAATATTGATAATATTTTGGGGACAGGCAAGATCACTATAAGCGGAAGGATTTTCTCCCCGGAAATCTTTCCACCTGTTCAAGTCATAGTTACCAAGACAACTGCCGAAGCTCGAGGTAAAAAGCCAATGATAGAGCTTGCCCGGATGGAGGCACCAAAAGAAACTACAATCAAGGATACCTCTAGACAAGAAATTAAAGAGGTTTTGAAGATCATTCGTAGAAGCGATTACAAAATTGTTGAACAACTGGGGCAGACTGTAACACCCCATTTCTACCAACGAATTATATGAAATCAGAGTTTCAAAATTTCCAATGAATAAATGAGATGCTACACATTCGGCTTATAACAATGATGTTTAATCGCATTTAAAACAAATACATAACACTTAAAACTCGGATGAACTAACATCAACATAACTTAGTCTTTTAAAACCAACAAATTTCATAACTATGCAGCAGAATCATAATATTCGACTTAAAAAGAATGTAACATCTTTATCCAACTGAAACAACTTAAAAACAACAAGTGCTTAACAAAAATCAACTCAAAATTCAACAACAGAAGTAAAATCAGCAATAAAGCAATAAGCGTTCATACCCCCGAGTGTTACGTATCAGAGCAATGACACCGACTCAAACTACTGAAGGTAAACCGCCTTCACTCTAGATTACCTGCATGTTACCAACATAGGGGTAACATTCAAATAGAAGGGGTGAGATATCAAAAAATATAATCGGATGTACGATAAATAATATATTAGAATTAGACCATATAAAATCACCGCTTCATAGCTTTTAACGACATCTATTACAACCAAGTCATCAACATAATATCACAACTAATTCATCATTGCAACAACTCAAGATGCAACATGGAATGCGACTCGTTTTTATGCATATGCAACTCAAGTTGATCTTGCAAATTAATAAAGGTAGCAACAAGGCATAAGCCTTCAACTTTATATTTTCTAATATAGGCCACATGATATGCTATGTATCTGACAACAGTATGAATGTAATAACAATCAACAAAAATTACTTCGACAACGATTCAACACAATTCAACACTGGCCATAAGCCTACAACTTGATATTACCAATAATTAGAGGCAACACAATAAAATTCATCACTACCGACAACTTCGCGATTAACAATAATATCGTTACATCAACTTAATAATCATACCTGCTATATATGCTAATCTATAATTTATTTACTCTGCTATATAACAATTTTGTAACTAAATTAAATAACTGCTATATATCTACATATATATTCTATAGTTATTTGATTATTTTCTTCTGTGGATTAACTTGCTAAGACCATAGTAAATATTGATTACTTAATCTCTACTACCCACAATTCATTACTTTGTGATAACAATTAGTGACCACTTAATAAAGTAGCATACACAGGAAAGAAACAAAACAAATAAAAGAGAATTAAAGGATTAAGAGTGTATGCCCCTCGGCACACCATGTGCCCCTCGAAACACTATGTTCCCCTTGGTACACAGGTCGTGCTAGTTAGCACACCCTTCTCTCCACATGGTGCCGGTCGACACCCTTCTTTTCCCCGCCTGGCACACTCTTCCATTGTGTGCCCTTCTGTACACCTTGTGCCTTTAGGCATTGTATGCTTTTTTAGTAGTTTTAACATAGAACCTCGAATAATTTTCTCTGATTATCGGTCCCATACCAAAACAATATATATTTGCAGCAACATCAATTTTCACCAAAACAACAATTTTACAGAGACGACACTTTTACACAATTAACAATATGAAAATAGACGATGATTCAACATGTTTCTCAATAACATTTATACACAATAGAAATCTCATACAACCCAATCCCCATATAATATTAATCATATACCCAATTATAGAGTCATAACCCCACCCTTACCTTGAGTTGAAGGTTGCTATACAATTTTTCGATCAAACATAGCTTTGCCTCTTTTCTTTTTCCTCTTCTCTGTAACTTCTCACATACTGCTCTAAAATTATTGATTTTTCTAATTAACCTAATTTCTTATTATTATAACTAAACCTAATAATAATATTACTCCTAATGGGCTCAACTTACACACCCCACCTATACTACTTCTAACCATCAAAATAGGTCCAACTAATATTCTACTAATATTCTATACTTTCTAATATTATTTTTTAATACTATTAATCAACTTAATTTAACTGACTAATAACAACACCGCAACTTATACCGACGTAACACAACATTTCAACAAATAATTCAAAATTAATCGAAAATATCTAATTAAATAATTAATTAAACCAATCGGGCGTTATACAGACCCCGTCCAAAATCTCCATGCTATTTTTACTACTGTGTTCTGAAGCCCATGCACAAGCTTTAATGACATTTTTGAAGACTGCTCATGTACCACAAGAGATTTTTGCCGATCAATTTGGAAGTTATGTTGCTAGCTTAACAACTGACGATGGATTAGGTCTCTCCGATGCTGACCTAACTCTTGAAGGGAGAAATCATAATAGGGCCCTATACGTCTCCATTGAATGCAGGGGAACTACGTTGGCCCATGTGTTAGTTGATAGTGGTTCTTCTTTGAATGTTCTGCCAAAGGGCGCTCTCGACAAACTGGATTGTGAAGGGGTTATGCTGAAACCTAGCGACATCATAGTTTGAGCCTTTGACGGATCGAAAAGAATGGTACATGGAGAAGTGGACCTCCTGATCAAAGTGGGCTCATAGGTATTTGAATCCACCTTCTATGGAATGAATATCCGGCCAACTTATTCATGTCTATTAGGACGCCCCTGGATCCATAGGGTAGGTGCTATTACCTCCACCTTGCACCAGAAATTAAAATATCATGTGAAAGGGAAGATTCTTACTGTCTGCGGAGAAGAGGAGTACATGGTCAGCCACCTGAATTCATTCTGATATGTAGAAATGGATGGTGAATTCATTGAGACTCCCTGTCAAGCTTTTGAAGTAATTTCCCCTGCTGTTGTTGAAGATGTTTCTACCATTCCAAAGACTACCATGGTTTCTCACAAGATGGCTTCCTTGAAAGATGCCAAAGCTACTATAGAAAAAGGTGGTTGCACAATTTAGGGTCAGCTTCTGATATCCCCTATAAATCTGATAAGTTTGGTTTGGGATTTACTGCAGAGGGTCAAAGGGCTGTTTGTCGCGCTCGAGCTAGAAGACCTCTATTCCGTGTCAGCAACAATGGAGTCAACGCTTTAGAAGATGCTGACAGTGATTGTGACTTCGACAACTGGATATTCCCTACCATTGGTGACTGACTCAACAATTGAAAAGCAAAAGACATTATCTCTATGTCCTTTAGCCAAGAGTAATATGTATTTATGTTTTTATTGCTTTAAGAAGTTTGGTTATGTAATTTATTTTAAAACAATGACTTTAAACCTCGTGTCTTGCCCGGGGCACAACGGTCTTTTGTTAAGGGTTGTCATTTCATATGTCATATTTTCATTTAATGAAAGCATTGGACGTTTTACATTAAAATTTTGTGCTCTCTATCTTTCTTTTACTTTATTGCACTTTTAAATAGCTATGTGTTCTTACACACACCCACACACTACATTGCAGATTCCCATCCACTCCGGATCTCGTTGATAACGATTCTGCTATTGCTGCTTATAACTTTGAAAATCCAAGCTACCAAGAAGAGGAAGAAGGTGATGAAGATTGTGAAATACATGGAGAATTGGCCAGAATCTTACAAGAAGAGAAGGCTATCTAACCGCATGAAGAGCCAGTCGAAGTGGTAAACTTGGGTTCTGAGACAGACAAGAAAGAGGTCAAGATAGGCGCCAACTTAGAGGATAGTGTCAAGAACAGATTGATTCAGATGTTGCACGACTATGTTGAGGTATTTGCTTGGTCATACGAAGATATGCCAAGGCTCGATACTGATGTTGTGGTTCACCGTCTACTGATGAAAGAGGGTTATTCTTCGATTAAGTAGAAAGTTCATCGCATGCGTCCCGAGATGCCAGAGAAGATCAAAGTCGAGGTTATGAAACCATTTGATGTGAGGTTCTTAGCAGGGACATCATATCCTTAATGGGTTGCTAATGTCGTTCTGATACCAAAGAAAGATGGAAAGGCACGTATGTGTGTAGATTACAAGGATCTGAATAGGGCAAGCCCCAAAGATGATTTCCCACTTCCACATATTGATGTTCTGGTTGACAACACTGCTCAACATAAGGTATTCTATTTCATGGATGGTTTCTCGGGTTATAATCAGATAAAGATGGCACCTGAAGACATGGAGACAACTACCTTCGTCACACAGTGGGGCACTTTCTGTTAGAAAGTTATGCCTTATGGGTTGAAAAACACTGGGGCAACTTATCAGCGTGCCATGGTAGCTTTATTTCATGACATGATTCATCACGAGATAGAGGTCTACATCGACGATATGATAGCCAGATCACAGACTGAAGAAGAACATCTTGATCATCTGCATAAGTTATTTTAAAGGATGAAGAAGTACAAACTAAGGCTAAATCTGAACAAATGCACCTTTGAGGCGAGGTCTAGAAAACTCATAGGCTTCGTCATCAGTGCTAAAGGTATTGAAGTTGATCCTGTAAAAGTTAAAGCTATTCAAGAGATGCCAGCTCCTCATACAGAGAAGGAAGTCGGGGGTTTCTTAGGACGACTAAATTACATTGCCCGATTCATTTCTCATTTGACTGCTACCTGTGAGCCAATCTTCAAGCTGCTAAAGAAAGATTAAGTAGTCTAATGGAACAAAGACTATCAAATAGCTTTTGATAAAATCAAGGAGTACTTACAAGAACCTATGATTCTGATGCCACCATGTGAAGGAAGACCTCTAATCATATGCCTAACAATGTTAGAGAACTCAATGGGGTGTGTACTGAGGCAGCATGACGAGTCTGGTCGAAAAGAGCATGCAATATACTACCTTAGCAAAAATTTTACCGACTGTGAAACAAGATATTCACTGCTCAAGAAAACTTGTTGCACTTTGGCATGGGCTGCTCGCTGACTAAGACAGTATATGTCGACTCACACTACTCTATTGATTTCCAAAATGGATCCCATCAAGTACATATTTGTGAAGCCAACTCTCTCTGAAAGAATAGCCCGATGGAAAATGATCTTAACATAATAGGACAGTCAGTACACCACTCAAAAAGCAATCAAATAAAGTGTATTGGCAGATCATTTGGCACATCAAGCTGTAGATGACTACCAATCTATGAACTTCGAATTCCCGGATGAGAACATCATGCTAGTTACAGATTGTGAGGAACCTGGACCATATGAAAGACCTGAGCTAGGATCCCGATGGACTATGGTTTTTGAAGGAGCTTCTAACGCACTTGGAAATGGAATTGGTGTTGTAATTATCTCTCCTCAAGGTTTCCATACACCCTTCACTGCCAGACTTTGCTTTGACTGCACCAATTATATGGCTGAATATGTAGCATGTATCCTGGGAATTAAGCTTACTATTGATTTGATAATCAAGTTCTTAAGCGTATATGGGCACTCAACCTTGGTAATCAGTCAGGTCAAGGGAGAATTGGATACGAAGCATCCGAATCTTATCTCTTACCGAGAACATGTGTGTGATACGGTGGGAGAACTGACTTGAGGTTTTGCGTTTGTGTTCGCAAATGTTTCGATTTAGCAAGAGTCGCCACCGACTTTTTATTTTATCCTAAGGAAAGGTCAAAAAGCACAGGAAAGACCTTTTGAGATATTTTCTTGGGTTCGGGGAGTAGATTATGAAAAGGGAAGGTGCAAGCACCCTTTTCATCCATGGTTATCCATGGGCTCTTAGTTACTTGTTTAGATCACTTGCTTTTGCTTTTCAATTGTTTGAAATGGTGCTTTGTGTGTGGTTTTGAAAGATGTTTTGAAAAGAGGCCATCGTTGTGGCAACCTTTGTAATGATTCTTGTTTGAATGTATACAAAGGTGTTTTTGTTTTTTTTTAAAAAGATTTCAATGTTTGAAAGTTTGTTTTGGGAAATGTTTTGAAATTGTGTTGTGAAGTGTGTTTGAAAATAGCAAGGATGTTTTGCAAGCTTTTGATCAAGTAACTAAGAGTTATCTACCCTATTTTACTCAAAGATCTTTCCTATATGTTTTTAACCCTTTTGGCAGTGTTATTTCACCATTGCATTTGGTGAATAACCTTGTGTTAGGATGTTAAACGGGACAAGCGCGGGTCATCTTATAGACCATGATAGCAATTGTGTCAAGTATTTTGGCAAATTTTTGAGGGACTTGATCATTTTGTTTAGGAAACCAAGATATCTTTATCGAGGGACTATGATCTTTTGTTTTGTTTTTGTTTTGCCAAAGTACCCAACATGCATAACATGGCCCATTTTTGAAGGCAACAAGTGGATTGTAACCCTAGGGGTGCAAGTGTGCATTGTGTTTGATTTTCATGCATTTTGTCTTTGATTAGGCCAAGCTACTTGTTGATTGAGATTTTTGCATACAAACCCTAATTCTCTAATCATGGCATAATTGAAAGCGTAAAGTGCGAGAATTTAAAAGTCTAAGCTATTACAACATGATTATGGGGATGGGGGTACAATCTTTGAATGGAGGATATTCGACAAGAAATATAAACCCTAATTTACTATTACATCCAAATTGAATTCACAATGCATAAATATTAAATGGACAATATAAAAATAAATAAATATATCAAATAATATGAATTATGCAAAAAGAGTTTTTGTTTATTTATGCATGTAAAAATATTTAATGTAAAAAATAGAGAAATAAATAAAAGATTTATTTTATTTTGTTAAGGGGTAAAACCCTAATTTTCTTTAAGAAAATAAATATGTTAATTATTTTATTTATATACAATAAAAATAAAATATTATATGTAAAAAAGTAAAAAGGTATTTATTAAGTATATTTAATAATAAAAATAAAAGTGTAATATTTTATATTTTTCATTTTAAAGTATCTAATAAAATAAAAGTATATATATATATATATATATATATATATATATATATATATATATATATATATATATATATATATATATATATATATATATATATATATATATATATATATATATATATATATATATATATATATATATATATATATATATATATATATATATATATATATATATATATATATATATATATATATATATATATATATATATATATATATATATATATATATATATATATATATATATATATATATATATATATATATATATATATATATATATATATATATATATATATATATATATATATATATATATATATATATATATATATATAATACATGAAATATATATACAAAAATAAAATATATTTAGAGTAATATTTTTAGTATGAATAAAAATAAAGAAATAAAAAATAAAAGTATAATTTATATATATTTTTAAGTTTTGTATAAATAAGATAAAAGTGAATAAAATCCTTTTTATGTTAGAAACATAAAAATAAAATGCAAAATAAATGTGAAAAAATTATGAAAATATTTTTGAGTGATTTTTATATTTGGGAATAAATAAATAAAGTCAGAAATGAAAATAAAAATTCAAAAATATAAAAGTACAAGAAATTGGGCCAGGGGGTGCAAAAAGAAAAAAAAAAGGGGTGTCAAAAGCAGCCAGGCTAAGCCCAGCCCAAAACTTCATCTTCAAACTCTGGCTTTTGAAAAAACGCGTGCGTGCCCTGTACAAACTACCAGATCCTGTATACGAGCTCTATTGCAAAAACACATAACATCAAACTTGTAGAGAATTTCAAGACGATTCCAACCATATAAACAACTTGTCTTAACTCTCAAAGACCAGAGAGAATTTCTCTGGCCCTAAAATCTGACCTAGTTTTTTCAGTATGTTCATGGATGAAATTCTCTTAGCATGCTTAATATAAATGAAAACTGAGCATATGTACAACTTCATGGCAATGAATACTACATTTTTTATTCACAAACCTAAAGCTAAATGTTCCTAAATAGAGAGATAGGAAGTGGACAAAAACCTGTTTCAGCTAACTTCGTGTAGGGCAATGTAGTGTTTTTCAACAAGGCTTGAGATGTCTGAGAGCTTGCTTGGACTTCACTTGACCTTTTCCAATAGCCTGCTTGCCTTGAATGTCCTTGAATCAGCCTATAGAAATCAACCTGCACAAGCTCAAAATGAAAATGGCAAACTCTGTAAATGGAGTTACAATTGGTGTTTGAGGTTTGGGATAGCTTGGATGAGTTGAATGGAAGGTGTTTGAAGCAACTTGGGGAAAAACGCACGAGCCAAATGAGCTATGGAACTCAAGTTGCAGATTCTGCCTTGTTTTGCCAAGGGAATGTGATTTCTGGCTATGGGGTGTTTAGAGGCTCAAGCAATCGTGTTTCTGGCTCAAAGGGGTGTGAGAAAGATGTTCAAAATGCTTGCATAAGTTTATCTTGGCTGATGTTCAAGTTCTAAGGTTTTGGACAAGTTTCTTGTTTTTGAAGTGAAATGTGTGAAGTGATTGGAAAAGGCCTGTACAGGCTATCCTTATGCTTGCATACTTTGCTCTTGGCCCCTCCAACTTGTGGATTTGATCAGCTGTAAAAGATTTGGATCAATGCTCAAGAAATCAGTTTTGACATAAAGCATGATTTAAGCAAAAATGGAAATTTGCCTTTTTCTACTTAGGGCTTAATTTTGTGTACAATGTCCAAATGACCAAAACAAAAGCTTAGACTGATGGATTTTCATTTAATTATGGAGTGTGAAGTGGTTTAGAGGCCTGTAAACTAGTGTAAGGCATGCTGACTTGAAAATGCAATTTGCATGAACATGAATATGCCATGGATGAAAAGTGAGTTTTTGCCAACTTCAAGCCTTCGATTCTCCCTAACCACAAATGTGTTTGAGGAGTTCTTGGACAATTTTGAAATATTGCAACATGCTCTATAATCCATATTTGAAATGCAACTTGAGATTCCAAGTGGAACAATTTGAAAAATGGCCAAGAAGATAGGTCAAAATCCTGCCTAAACTAGGGCAAAATTTCACTAAGTTAAAAGTTTTAGGGACCCTTGTTCCAAAAATCATAAATTGAGATCCAAGCTTATTTTGAGAAAACTTTGTGAATCAAAGTTGTAGACTTTGTGGAGGACTATAAATTTAATGTTGGAAGTTTTGTTTGAATCCAAGTGCATCATGGTGAAAATGTTGGGCAAAGTTAGGAAAAATTAAGAAAATTTCATAACTTAGAAAAATTCTAAGTTATGAAAATTTTCAACTTTAAACCCTAATTTGCAATTTTGGGTTTCTTGATGAACAAGTTTCATATTTTGACACATCTTGATGAAAAATGACCCTTGGCACTTGATTTTGACCAAAAAGTCAAAGTTTGACTTTTCAGTGTACAGTCAAATTTTGATTAGTTGACTGAAAAATTGATCTGTCAATCCAATGCAATTGAGGTCTTTTGAACTTGTTGAATAAGTCAAGATGATTTCATTGAGTCCTTAAGTCCATGGTTGAACCTAATTTTCCATTGGCTAGGTAAAAAAGTCAGAAATTACCTTTGTACAGTCAAAACCCTAGAAATGACCATTTTGCCCTTTTGGTGATCTGATCAAATTTCTTGGGGATTTATGGTCCAAACTTGATCAAATGGTTCATATGAGTTAATAATATTGATGTGGGTCAAAATTCATGAGGTTTGACTGTAAATTGGCCACAATTGCCTTTTTCCCCAATACAACTGATTTCTAGGTCAACTGTCAAATTGACTGGGCAAAAATTTGATTCAAAGCTTGAAACTTGGTATGGACAAATTTATGAGTCCAATATGAAGTATGAAAGTCACTTTGAGCATTGAAGGTCCAAAAATCCTTGTGCAAACTCAAACCCTAATTTAGGTCATCAGTGCAAGGAGATGTCTTGAGCAGAGTAAACCCTAGCTTGATCTTGAGTCCAATGAGCCTTGTGATGAGAAATGTTGATAAAAGGAGAGGGCAAATTTTGGGGTACAACAGTTGACCCTGTTCAATATTCTTGAACCTGAAGAGTTAGATCGGCAAGTTTGCCTTTTGTGACTCGAAGGTAAAAGAGGATTGGACACTAGAGTGCCCGTAAATTTGCACTTGTCAAAATGTAGGTTGAGGGAATGGGCTTAATGATGCCATTTGGAGATGGTAGAATCTTGTAGGAGATGGGCTTAAAGATGCCATCTAAAACTGTTTGTTGAAAATCAGGAGAATGAACATCAGAATGGTATCCGTGTCTGGAACGTATCTGAGTTGTATATGGAGATTTGATTGGTATGAGCAAGGGAACATCATCCGTGTCTAGAGCTTATCTGAGCTGCAACTGTATTTGATTCTTGAATGAATATCAGAATGATTGCCGCGTCTGGAGTGTATCTGTATTATATCTGAAATCTGAAGTCTGAATAAGCGACAGAAAGACATCCGTGTCTGGAGTATCTCTGGGCTGGGGAATGGGTTCTGAATGAGTGACAGAATGGCAACCGTGTCTGGAGCGTATCTGAAGTTGGGATCTGTATGAGTAGCAGAATGACTTCCGTGTCTGGAGTGTATCCGTACTGTAACTGGGATCTGGATAAGTGACAGAATGACTTCCGTGTCTGGAGTGTATCTGAACTTGAAGTTGATAGTTGAATCTGAATGAGAAATAGAATGGCTTCCGTGTCTGGAGTGTATTTAGTCTGTATCTGATTGCTCAAGTCTGAATGAGTAATATAATGACCGCCGTGTCTAGGGTGTATCCATACTGTATCTTGACTTGAAATTCTGAATGAGTTATAGAATGACCGCCGTGTCTGGGGTGTATCCATACTGTATCTGAATAAGAGATCTGAATGAGTAGCAGAATGACTTCCATGTCTTGGAGTGTATCCATACTGTATCTGTAATATTTGAAAATTTGTTAAAGGTAGTTTTTAATCTTATCCTGAAAGGGTAGAATGTTAGCTAAAACACAAAGTTATGTTGCATGCCATGTATGATGCAATAAAATGTGTTCTATAAACGTTCATGATATATGAATGTAATGTATGCGTATGTAAGATGATTAGTTGTCCTGCTGAGGAAAATAAATCCTTGATAGCTAAAGATAATGAAATCTTTGACTGCTGTCGGGGAAAGTAAATCCTTGATCTATGCTGGGGATTCCAAAAATCTTTGATTGCTGAAGATGAGAAATCCTTGCTGACTACTGTTTGGGGTAGAAAATCCTTGGCAACCTGCGGGGATTAAAAACTTTGACAACTTCTGTGGGGACGTGAGAATTCTTCTTAACTTTCTGGGCAAAATGAGGACAACTCTGACGATCTCTACTGGGGAATTAGAACCCGGGAGGCTCCAACCGGAGAAAAGAGAACAAGAAAATTCCGTTCTGCTGGGAAACAACTCTGTGGGGAGAATGCCTATCCTGCCGGGGAAACCAGGAGCTTGGTTTGTATGCCAATCCACTGGGGATTCCTGTTTTGTGAAAAACTCCGCTGGGGAATCAGAGGAAGTTGGATAGTATTCCAACGGGGTTTAAGATTTGAAGTTTTGGACTCCGCTGGGGAGGAAAGTTAGAGTATTCTGGCTCCGCTGGGGAGCGGGAGTTTTTTAGAAACTTAACTCTAATGGGAATTTTGAACCTTAACTGCGCTGGGGATATGCATTTCAAGGTTTTGGCTCTGTCGAGGATCTGAATGATATACTGTAGGGGATTTCTTTCGGAATAGCCTAAAGAGGTTTTCCTATACTTTCGACCTATCAGTAATTATCCTTTCTTATTTTATTTTATTTGTAAGCAGTGATTATATTCAAATGCATATGCTCATTTAACAAACCATTGAACGTTTTCAAATAAAACATAAGTGTAGAAAGAAAGGAAAGGCAAGCAAATTTCTGCACTTTGAAATATCTTTGTATTAACTTTTGTAAGTATCTTTGTACAAAGGAGACAAACATCCTAGTAAGAGAATGTTGTCGAAAAATTGAGAAAAATTTATACAAAGAAAGATGGCTATGTGTAAAAATTCCATGGGGTTCCCATTCTGCTATAGCCTTCGTAACTCTGAATATCTTGTCCATTCGTTGCTTCGTTCGCGGATGATTGGATTGATCAGAAGCTTGGAGTATTGGTCGTGAAGAGATTATTCTTAAAGTGATCCGACGAGACATAGTCATACGCTTTAATTCCCTAACTTTTGGCTGGACCGCCCTTTCAGATTTTCGATCCACCGGGAAACCCTTTTTTGCCCAAGTCTCCATTTCGGGTTTTCAACTTGCCGGGTGTACAGATTTTTTTATTTATCCCTAATTTTTTCCTGAACCGCCCTTTTAGTTTTTCGATTCACCGGGATGCCCATTTTTTCCCAAGTCGCCCTTTCGGGTTTTCAACTTGTCGGGTCGTTTATGCGTAGTATCTTTTGACTATGTCTGCATTCGCAGGGTGCGGCAGTTCGTCGCCGTCCATGGTGGTCAGAATCATTGCCCCACCAGAAAAGATGTTCTTGATCACAAATGGTCCTTCGTAAGTAGGAGTCCACTTGCCCCTGGATCACTTTGCGGCAAGACGATCCGCTTGATTACAAGATCTCCGACCTGATATACCTGATGCCTGACTTTCTTGTTGAAAGCTTTGATCATCCTTTTTTGATACGTCTGACCATGACAAACAGCAGTAAGTCGCTTTTCATCAATCAAGTTAAGTTGATCAAGCCATGTCTGAATCCAATCATCTTCACTTAAACCAACATCCTTCATAATCCTTAAGGAAGGAATCTGAACTTCCATAGGTAAAACAACCTCCATGCCATATACCAAAGAAAAGGGGGTTGCCCCAGTTGAAGTACGTGCCGTGGTACGATATCCATGCAGAGCAAACAGTAACATCTCATGCCAGTCCTTGTAGGTGACTGTCATCTTTTGAATGATCTTCTTGATATTTTTGTTCGCGGCTTCAACAACACCGTTCATCTTTGGCCGATAGGGAGATGAATTATGATGTTGAATCTTGAACTGCTCGCATAGAGCGGTGATCACAATATTGTTCAAATTTGTACCATTGTCCGTGATGATCCTGTCGGGGATACCATACCGGCATATGAGATTCTGCTTAATGAAGCGGGCAACCACATTGTTTGTAACGGAGGCGAAGGAAGCTGCTTCGACCCACTTGGTAAAGTAATCAATGGCCACCAGGATGAAGCGATGTCCATTGGATTCCGTAGGCTTGATCTCTCCAATCATGTCGATTCCCCACATCGCGAATGGCCAAGGAGCTGTTAGAACATTGAGAGGAACTGGAGGAATATGTACCTTGTCAGCATAAACTTGGCATTTGTGACAAGTACGGGAATATTGATGACAATCAGCTTCCATGGTAGACTAGTAGTAGCCCGCCCTTAGAATCTTCTTAGCCATCGTATGTCCGCTTAAGTGGTTCCAAATGTGCCGCTATGTGTTTCGGTCATGATCAACTTAGCTTCAACCTTGTCCACACAACGAAGTAGCACACAATCATGGCTGCGCTTGTATAAGATACCATCGCTCATGAAGAACTTGGCAACAAATCTCCTTAAGAACTTTTTGTCATTGACTGAAGCTCCTTCAGGGTATTCTCGAGTCTGGAGATACCTTTTGATTTCATGAAACCATGGTTGTTCCACTACTTCTTCGGTATTAATCTCCTGACAATGAGCAGGTTCGTCCATTCGTGTGATTTGAGGAGCCTCATTATCCCAATTGAGTTTAAACATGGAAGACATTGTAGCCAGAGCATCTGCTAGCTGATTTTCTTCTCACGGGAAGTGCTTAAAGGTAATCTGCTCGAAATGAGGCAACAATGTCAGGACATGTTCTCTGTATGGGATGAGATTAGGATGTTTAGTATCCCACTCTCCTTTGATTTGACTGATAACCAAATCTAAGTCCCCGAATACAATCAGAGATTTGATCCCTAGGTCAATTGCGGCCTTGAGACCAAAAATACAAGCTTCATATTCGGCCATGTTGTTGGTACAGCTGAAGCAGAGTCTAGCAGTGAAAGGTGTATGGCAACCACATGGAGAGATACGTACCACGCCGATACCGTTTCCATGTGCATTTGAAGCACCATCAAAGTACAGGGTCCATCGGGATCCTTGTTCAGGTCCGTCATATGGTTCGTTACCTTTAATGTTGTCCAATGTCATAATGTCCTTGTCAGGGAAGTCGAACCTCATAGATTGGTAATCTTCGATGGCTTGATGAGCTATATGGTCAGCTAGTACACTCCCCTTTATAGCTTTTTGGGTTGTGTACTGGATATCATACACTGTCAGGATCATTTTCCATCTAGAGATTCTTCTGGATAAAGCAGGCTTCTCGAAGATGTACTTAATCAGATCCATTTTAGAAATCAGCAAAGTGGTATGTGTCAACATATACTGCCTTAGCCAGCGAGCAACCCATACCAAAGCGCAACAAGTTTTCTCGAGCAGTGAGTAGCGAGTCTCAAAGTCGGTAAACTTTTTGCTAAGGTAATAAATAACATGCTCTTTTCGGCCAGACTCGTCATGTTGGCCCAATACGCACCCCATTGAGTTTTCCAAAACAGTCAAATACATGATTAAAGGTCTTCCTTTGACGGGTGGCATCAAGATAGGAGGTTCCAGCAAATACTCCTTGATCTTATCAAAAGCAACTTGACAATCATCGTTCCATTCAACCACCTGATCTTTCTTCAACAACTTGAAGATTGGCTCACAGGTAGATGTTAGGTGAGAGATGAACCTTGCAATATAGTTTAAGCGTCCCAAGAAACCTCTAACCTCCTTTTTAGTGCGTGGGGCAGGCATTTCTTGTATAGATTTGACTTTAGCAGGATCAACCTTGATGCCTTTGTTACTAACGATGAATCCCAAAAGTTTACCGGACCTGACTCCGAAAGTGCACTTGCTAGGGTTCAGTCTGAGCTTATATTCCTTTAACCTGACAAACAGCTTTTGCAGATGGTCGAGGTGCTCTTCTTCTGTCTGTGAACGGGCTATCATGTCGTTTACGTAGACTTCGATTTCATGATGTATCATGTCATGAAACAAAGCTACCATGGCTCGCTGATAGGTTGCCCCAACATTCTTCAGTCCGAATGGCATCACCTTATAGCAGAAGGTACCCCACTGCGTAACAAAAGTAGTCTTCTCCATGTCTTCGGGGGCCATTTTGATCTGTTTGTATCCCGAGAATCCATCCATGAAGGAAAATACCTTGTGTTGAGCTGTATTGTCAACCAAGATGTCAATGTGTGGTAGTGGAAAATCATCATTGGGGCTAGCCCTTTTTAAGTCCCTATAATCCATGCACATTCTGACTTTGTCGTCCTTCTTGGGCATGGGCACAATGTTAGCAACCCATTGTGGATAGGAAGTAACAGCAAGAAATCCAGCATTGAATTGCTTTATCACTTCAGCTTTGATCTTTTCAGACATATCGAGCCTCATTCGGCGAACTTTCTGCTTAATTGGTGTACAGTCTTTTCTCGTAGGGAGACGGTGAACCACAATATCTGTATCAAGTCCCGGCATGTCTTCGTAGGACCAGGCGAAGATCTCAACATATTCATTCAACAGCTGAACTAGACACTCTTTGACACTTGGCTCCAGGTTGGCACCCACTTTAACCTCTTTCTTGTCTTCCTCTGTTCCAAAATTGATAGTCTCTAGTAACTCTTCATGGGGTAGAATAGCCCTTTCCTCTTGTTGCAAAAGTCTAGCTAACTCTCCAGGAACTTCACAGTCTTCATCACCTTCGTACTCGACATGATTGACCAAATCTTCAGAGTCACCAAAGGCCAAAGCATAATAGTCACCCATGGAATCCGGAGTGGATGGGTACCTGCATTTTGTGAGTATGGGTGTGTGTAAGGGATAGCCATCTTTAAACAAAATAAAATGTAAAAGGAAAGAAAATGAACACAACAGTTTATAGATGAAAACGTCCATGATTCATTAAAAATGGCATATGAAAATGAAGAATCAAAACCCTTACAAATGGACCTATATTCCCCGGGTAAGGCATAAGGCGAAAAGAGTGTACGAACTGTTTAATTATTACAGACCAAACAGGAAATGTTCAAAGATAAATTACTGATTGATGAAAGTAATGGGAACAAAGTCTTTCGCCTCCCAGTTGCTTAATCCTCCTTCAATAGTTGGAAAGATCCAATCTTCAAAGTTGCCTTCTTCATCCTCATCTTATAAGGTATGAACTCCATGGTGAGTGATTTTTAAGGGTGGTCCTCCAACCCGGGAGCGATGCACAACTTTCTGGCCAGCGGCAGTGAAACCCAATCCGAACTTGTCCGTCTTGTAAGGAAAATCTGGCAGTTGCCCCCACACTGTACTTCCTCCTTCTTTGATTACAGCCTCCACATCTTTAAGGGATGCCATCCGAGACATAGGCTTGGTGATGATAGGCACATCAGTCATCGTCTTTGCTACCGCGACCTCAGGAGAAAATTCTTCAAAGTGTTGGAAAGGTGTTTCTATGAATTCACCATCTAACTCCACATAGAGGAAAGAGTTAAGGTGACTTATCATATACTCCTCCTCACCATGAACCGTTATGATCTTACCCTGGACTGGATATTTTAGCATTTGGTGTAGAGAAGAAGTGACTGCCCCAGCGTTGTGGATCCATGGCCTTCCCAACAAGCATGAATATGAAGGACGGATGTCCATCACATAAAAAGTAGAGTTGAAAATTTATGTACCCACTTTGATTGGAATGTACACTTCTCCGTGAACCATCCTCTTATAACCGTCGAAGGCTCTAACAACGATGTTACTGGGCTTTAGGGTCAAACCTTCACAATCCAATCTGTCCAACGCCTTTTTTGGTAGAAAATTTAAAGATGAACCGGCATCAACTAGAACATGGGCAAGTGTGGTCCCCCTGCATTCTACCGAGACATTCAGCGCATCATTATGCTTTCTTCCCCTAGACGTCAAATCAGCATCAGAAAAGCCAAGACCATTATCGGCTGTAAGGCTAGCCACGCACTCTTGAAACTGGTCCGCAGAAGTTTCTTGGGGCACGTGTGCCGTCTTTAGAAGTTTGATCAAGGCTTTGGCATGAGCCTCAGAGCAGAGTAAGAGAGCCAACATGGATAGTTTTGAAGGGGTTTGCCCTAGCTGCTCTACGACATTATAGTCGCTCTTCTTAATTATCTTTAAGATTTCCTCCATCTATTTTTGGGTGGTCTCGGGGATGATCAAAGTCTGAGCCTTCGTCCTGATAGGCGCTTCTTGGATCCCCTTACCTTCATCGGTAGTAACAACAGAGGGTCTAGCTTCGGGAGCATCAATTTCTTCAATTACCGGACTTTGCACAGATGGCTTGACAGGCACAAAAGCTCTTGAGGGTCCGAAGACTGCCCGGGGAGGAGCAATCTCCGGAGAGAAGATTCTTCCGCTACGAGTTATCTTGCTCGTTCCTGCAATATTCCCTACATCAGGGGTTTCTTCCTCGAAATTCTCTTGGACTGATTCGATCTGCTTGACACCATGGTATAAGATCTCTCCTCCGTAATTCCATGGTATCTTCTTGTTGGATTTATACGGGATAGGCCCTGGCATGGTAATTTTCAGCGGTACAAACTTAGGATCAGGCGTAATCTTAACAGGCCTTTTGCAGGTCTTGGAAAGATTGTCGGAGATGGTGATTATAGCAATGTCATTTATTGGAGTAACAAAGGTAACAGGAGTAACATGAGTGCTAGTATCAACATGAGTCTTTTGAAAGAGGATCTCTTGGGTATCCATCAGGCGTTGGATGCCTGATTTCAACAATGGGCAGTCGGATTGCAGGGTTGAACAGAAGTAACAATTTTTTCCACAGCCTGGGAATATCCTGGCTTTCAACAGATTTATTTTAATCATCGGCAACAAAGTCATTAATTCATCAATAGCGGTAACATGAAGATCTTCCATAATCGCATGGACATTATGACCATGTTTTGGCATAGGATAGGATATCACATTAGGTTTTTCGGGAGCATCAAACTCTACCTCCTTGGCATCTATCAAATATTGGATCTTGTTTTTAAGAGCCCAACAATTGTTGGTATCATGCCCTACATTGTCCGAGTGATATGCACATTTTTCATTGGAATGATAATAAGGAGAAAAGGTATTTGGGTTTTTCGGCGCTTCTTTCAAGTTGGTAAGGTTCAGCTTTAACAGATGAGGGAGGACTTGAGCCGGTGTCATATTGATTCGGGTGAATTGTCGTTGTGGCCTTTCTACCCTTTGCTGATTAGCTCTTGGTTGATTGCTGCGAGGTTGATCGGCTGAGGAGTTCTGGATCATCACAACCCCCACCGTTGATTGGCGCTCTATTCTCCCTTGGTTTCTCTGGGTGTGAATAGCAGAAACTTCCTTCTTGGCTGGGAAGGTATTCTTAATAGCAGTGGAAGCGGAGGCATCCTTCTGAATTTTACCACTCTTAATGCCACTTCGACCCTTTCACCGGTCAGAATAAATTCGGTGAACCCTGCAGATGAGCTCCCGATCAAGTGATTGAAGAATGGACCTGACAGAGTCCCTAAAAACATGTCGACCAACTCTCTATCCGACAAAGGTGGCTGCACCCTTCCAGCCAAATCCCGCCACTTTTGGGCATACTCCTTAAATCCCTCATTAGAGGCCATACCCATACTCTATAGTTGAGTACGAGTAGGTGCTAAATCTGCGTTATATTGGTATTGTCGGTAGAAAGCAGCAGCCAAATCTTCCCAGTTATGGACATCAGATCTCTCAAGTTGATAGAACCAGTCCAATTGCGTGCCTGACAAACTATCTTGAAAAAAGTGGACCCAAAGATCTTTATCAAAAGAGTAAGGTTGGATCTTTCTGACGTAGGACCTCAGATGCATCTTTGGACAGGACAAATCGTCATACTTAGCAAATGTAGTTACTTTGAACTTGGGAGGAATGACAATCCCAACAACCAACCCTAGTTCTTCGAAATCTAAACCAGGTACCTTTTGCAACTCCATGGCTGTCAACCGATCCTCAAGATTTTTATACTTATCATCCGCCAGAGGGTATTGCTGTTCGGAGTAATCTTCATCCTCTTCCTCTTCTTCTTCTTCTTCGGCTTCAGATTCGGAGGGCATTGCAACTCCTTTTCCTTTACCAACCCCTTCGTCAGACGTCGAGGGGAATTCTAGAACTCTCTTAGCCTGATGCTCAAATCTTCTTCCCATAGTGGCCACACCAATTATTTTCTTTTTCTTCCTTTCTGGTTCCTTGTCTTTCTCTAACAGTGCTTTAAGATCCTCTTGACCCTTTGCTAAGGTCATGAGGAGTTGTTGGAATTGCGAATTTTGTGCTTGCAGATCTTTAATCGTCTGCTCTATATCCATCTCGCTGAAATAAACAGCAGAAAGATAAGGAAACCTGGTGTGAAGACCTGTTTATGCATATGATGAATGATATGTTATTCATGTAATGCATTCAAGGATTCAGAAATTCAAATTTGTTGCAAATAAAAAGAACACACGTCATATTAAGAAGAAATTTGTTAGTACATAAATACCACATGGGCAAAATATTAAAAATTTCTTAATGTAAAAAGACATTGCGCATCCTCTTTGGTGCGATGTAAGTGTTAAGAGTTTCCTCTTCATGAAGTCGGAGGGTAAGTTCCAAAACCTTCTTCTCACTGGCATAGAAGCTGGCTTCAAAAGTATTCCATTCTTCCTTGAGCTGTATCCAACTCTTTTGCAATTCTTCCAATGATGTTGGCATGTCTGGATGTAGGAGGGTGTATGGAACCTCTCCTTCCATAACATGCTCTTTGATTACAGGGAGAATGTGAGGGTAAGGCATCATAAGACTCTGGGCACGGGTTCGTACCCACTTGAGATAAGGCTCAAGGGGATGGAATTCTTATGCCCTAGTGTCTTACTATCCACTTTGTTGGGAATCCTCCAAGCTCGGATAAACCTTTGTCGAAGTCCTTGCGCATCGTTATCAAAGTAAAAAACTAGGTCAGGAATCAGCATGTCATGTGGGCCATCCCTTCGGGCATACCCAAACTGTCTCAGAGCCAAGCAGGGGTTGTAGGTGATGCCTCCCTTAATGCCAAGTAGAGGGACATTTGGGAATTCCCCACAATGATAAATGATGATGACATTTTCTCTAGACCGAGAACACCAATGAACATCTGAATGTGTAAGGGTCATAAACCGTTGTGACCACCTCAAGCCTTGCTCATTCTTCAAGACTGATTGGGGAAGATGAGAAATAAACCATCTTGCCAGTAGAAGAGTACAGCACATGAGAACACCTCTTTTCCTCATTGTTCGAGTGTGAAATGAGTGGAGGATATCCCCAAGCAAAGTAGGCACCGGGTTACGAGCCATGAAGATTTTTACAGCATTGACATCTATAAGATGGTCAGGGTTTGGGAACAAGACCAACCCATAGATGAGAAGAGCCACAATCTCCTCAAAAGCTTGTAGGTCCAAGGAATTCCAGCATTCTTGAGCTTTCTCAAACAGAAACTTTACCAAGAAACCCTTGACACCACTTCTGGTTTCCCAATGACCTTTGACATCAGATGGTTGCAAGTGTAATGCTTGAGCAAGATCTTCAGGCTTTGGTTCTCTTTCTGTACCGTTGTAGGGTAGTTGATGAAGAATAGGGATCCTCAGGAGTTGAGAAAATTCCTCCAAAGTAGGTACTAGTTGGTAATCAGGGAATGTGAAACAGTGGTGTAGGGGGTCAAAGAACTGGAAGAGAACTTTCACCATGTCTTATTTAATGTTGGAGTTGACCAAGTTGAGAAGTCTACCATGTCTTTCACTGAAGATAGAATTCTCTGGAATCTTGGAAGTAAGCTCCTTGAGTTGAGGAGGGATTCTCACAAGGTTGACTTGAATTGTTTTCCTGCGAAGAGATTCCATGACCTACAAAACAAGAACAAATATGAAGATCCAAACCCTTGAAATGGTTAGTGGATGCATATGATGCTTTATGATGTTCATGATGTATGCACAAGCATATGTACAAACAAGTCACACAAGATCCTAGTTTCAGGTTAGCCACTTAACTGGCGACCGAAATATTCCAAGAAAACAACCCTCAATGAGTGTAGTATCGAGTATCTACCAACTTCGGACTGCACCAAAGCCGGTCATCTCACTACCCCTAATAAGGCCAAGATGGTCAAGTAAGGTTCTAAGAGTTCATTAGTGCTTTATGACATCACTCAGCGGCCCCGTATTCTCTTTGATTGACTCAAAGGCTACCGGTACTCACAAATATGTCGCACTAATATAGCTATTGCTTCAACCATGTCGGTATACCCCGCACAGTTTCCACAACATATTGCTATTTACCTATGAATGTTTCCTAAAAACCCGGGTGGCGGATTTATACCCAAACAAGAGAACCAAATGTAAAGCAATCAAAGCAATCAAGATAAACATGCAAAGGTGATCTAAACCCTAAGGTTACTCCACTTTTAAAGATTTTGAATCCCCAACAGAGTCGCTAGTTCTGTGATACGGTGGGAGAATTGACTTGAGGTTTTGCATTTGTGTTTGCAAATGTTTCGGTTTAGCAAGAGTCGCCACCGACTTTTTATTTTATCCTAAGGAAAGGTCAAAAAGCACAGGAAAGACCTTTTGAGATGTTTTCTTGGGTTCTGGGAGTAGATTATGAAAAGGGAAGGTGCAAGCACCCTTTTCATCCATGGTTATCCATGGGCTCTTAGTTACTTGTTTAGATCACTTGCTTTTGCTTTTCAATTGTTTGAAATGGTGCTTTGTGTGTGGTTTTGAAAGATGTTTTGAAAAGAGGCCATCATTGTGGCAACCTTTGTAATGATTCTTGTTTGAATGTATACAAAGGTGTTTTTGTTTTTTTTGAAAAGATTTCAATGTTTGAAAGTTTGTTTTGGGAAATGTTTTGAAATTGTGTTGTGAAGTGTGTTTGAAAATAGCAAGGATGTTTTGCAAGCTTTTGATCAAGTAACTAAGAGTTATCTACCCTATTTTACTCAAAGATCTTTCCTATATGTTTTTAACCCTTTTGGCAGTGTTATTTCACCATTGCATTTGGTGAATAACCTTGTGTTAGGATGTTAAATGGGACAGGCGCGGGTCATCTTATAGACCATGATAGCAATTGTGTCAAGTATTTTGGCAAATTTTTGAGGGACTTGATCATTTTGTTTAGGCAACCAAGATAGCGTCATCGAGGGACAATGATCTTTTGTTTTGTTTTTGTTTTGCCAAAGTACCCAACATGCATAACATGGCCCATTTTTGAAGGCAACAAGTGGATTTTAACCCTAGGGGTGTAAGTGTGCATTGTGTTTGATTTTCATGCATTGTCTTTGATTAGGTCAAGCTACTTGTTGATTGGGATTTTTGCATACAAACTCTAATTCTCTAATCATGGCATAATTGAAAGCGTAAAGTGCGAGAATTTAAAAGTCTAAGCTATTACAACATGATTATGGGGATGGGGGTACAATCTTTGAATGGGGGGTATTTGACAAGAAATATAAACCCTAATTTACTATTACATCCAAATTGAATTCACAATGCATAAATATTAAATGAACAATATAAAAATAAATAAATAAATCAAATAATATGAATTATGCAAAAAGGGTTTTTGTTTATTTATGCTTGTAAAAATATTTAATGTAAAAAATAGAGAAATAAATAAAAGATTTATTTTATTTGGTTAAGGGGTAAAACCCTAATCTTCTTTTAGAAAATAAATATGTTAATTATTTTATTTATATACAATAAAAATAAAATATTATATGTAAAAAATTAAAAAGGTATTTATTAAGTATATTTAATAATAAAAATAAAAGTGTAATATTTTATATTTTTCATTTTAAAGTATCTAATAAAATAAAAGTATATATATATATATATATATATATATATATATATATATATATATATATATATATATATATATATATATATATATATATATATATATATATATATATATATATATATATATATATATATATATATATATATATATATATATATATATATATATATATATATATATATATATATATATATATATATATATATATATATATATACTAATTAAATATGTATAATAAATGAAATATATATACAAAAATAAAATATATTTAGAGTAATATTTTTAGTATGAATAAAAATAAAGAAATAAAAAATAAAAGTATAATTTATATATTTTTTAAGTTTTGTATAAATAAGATAAAAGTGAATAAAATCCTTTTTATGTTAGAAAAATAAAAATAAAATGCAAAATAAATGTGAAAAAATTATGAAAATATTTTTGAGTGATTTTTATATTTGGGAATAAATAAATAAAGTCAGAAATGAAAATAAAAATTTAAAAATATAAAAGTACAATAAATTGGGCCAGAGGGTGCAAAAAGAAGAAAGGGGGGTGTCAAAAGCAGCCAGGCCAAGCCCAGCCCAAAACTTCATCTTTAACTTCTAGCTTTTGAAAAAACACGCGCGTGCCCTGTACAAACTACCAGATCCTGTATACGAGCTCTATTGCAAAAACACATAACATCAAACTTGTAGAGAATTTCAAGACGATTCCAACCATATAAACAACTTGTCTTAACTCTCAAAGACTAGAGAGAATTTCTCTGGCCCTAAAATCTGACCTAGTTTTTTCAGTATGTTCATGGATGAAATTCTCTTAGCATGCTTAATATAAATGAAAACTGAGCATATGTACAACTTCATGGCAATGAATACTACATTTTTATTCACAAACCTAAAGCTAAATGTTCCTAAATAGAGAGATAGGAAGTGGATAAAAACCTGTTTTAGCTGACTTCGTGTAGGGCAATGTAGTATTTTTCAACAAGGCTTGAGATGTTTGAGAGCTTGCTTGGACTTCACTTAACCTTCTCCAATAGCCTGCTTGCCTTGAATGTCCTTGAATCAGCCTATAGAACTCAACCTGCACAAGCTCAAAATGAAAATGGAAAACTCTGTAAATGGAGTTACAGTTGGTGTTTGAGGTTTGGGATAGCTTGGTTGAGTTGAATGGAAGGTGTTTGAAGCAACTTGGGGCAAAACGCACGAGCCAAATGAGCTATGAAACTCAAGTTGCAGATTATGCCCTGTTTTGCCAAAGGAATGTGATTTCTGGCTATGGGGTGTTTAGAGGCTCAAGCAATCGTGTTTCTGGCTCAAAGGGGCGTGAGAAAGATGTTCAAAATTCTTGCATAAGTTTATCTTGGCTGATGTTCAAGTTCTAAGGTTTTGGACAAGTTTCTTGTTTTTGAAGTCAAATGTGTGAAGTGATTGGAACATGCCTGTACAGGCTATCCTTATGCTTGCATACTTTGCTCTTGGCCCCTCCAACTTGTGGATTTGATCAGCTGCAAAAGATTTGGTTCAATGCTCAAGAAATCAGTTTTGACATAAAGCATGATTTAAGCAAAAATGGAAATTTGCCTTTTTCTACTTAGGGCTTAATTTTGTGTACAATGTCCAAATGACCAAAACAAAAGCTTAGACAGATGGATTTGCATTTAATTATGGAGTGTGAAGTGGTTTAGAGGCCTGTAAACTAGTGTAAGGCATGCTGACTTGAAAATGCAATTTGCATGAACATGAATATGCCATGGATGAAAAGTGAGTTTTTGCCAACTTCAAGCCTTCGATTCTCCCTAACCACAAATGTGTTTGAGGAGTTCTTGGACAATTTGGAAAGCTTGAAACATTCTTTATAATCCATATTTGAAATGAAACTTGATATTCCAAGTGGAACAATGTGAAAAATGGCCAAGAAGATAGGTCAAAATCCTGCCTAAACTAGGGCAAAATTTCACTAAGTTAAAAGTTTTAGGGACCCTTGTTCTAAAAATCATAACTTGAGATCCAAGCTTCTTTTGAGAAAACTTTGTGAATAAAAGTTGTAGACTTTGTGGAGGACTACAACTTTAATGTTGGATGTTTTGTTTTAATCCAAGTGCATCATGGTGAAAATGTTGGGCAAAGTTAGGAAAAATTAAGAAAATTTCATAACTTAGAAAAATTCTAAGTTATGAAATTTTTCAACTTTAAACCCTAATTTGCAATTTTGGGTTTCTTGATGAACAAGTTTCATATTTTGACACATCTTGATGAAAAATGACCCTTGGCACTTGATTTTGACCAAAAAGCCAAAGTTTGACTTTTCAGTGTACAGTCAAATTTTTATCAGTTGACTGCAAAATTCATCTGCCAATCCAATGCAATTGAGGTCTTTTGAACTTGTTGAATAAGTCAAGATGATGTCATTGAGTCCTTGAGTCCATGGTTGAACCTAACTTTCCATTGGCTAGGTCAAAAATTCAGAAATTACCTTTGTACAGTCAAAACCCTAGAAATGACCATTTTGCCCTTTTGGTGATCTGATCAAATTTCTTATGGATTTGTGGTCCAAACTTGATAAAATGGTTCATATGAGTTAATAATGTTGATGTGGGTCAAAATTCATGAGGTTTGACTGTAAATTGGCCACAGTTGACTTTTTCCCCAATACAGCTGATTTCTAGGTCAACTGTCCAATTGACTGGGCAAAAATTTGATTCAAAGCTTGAAACTTGGTATGGACAAACTTATGAGTCCAATATGAAGTATGAAAGTCACTTTGAGCATTGAAGGTCCAAAAATACTTGTGCAAACTCAAACCCTAATTTAGGTCATCAGTGCAAGGAGATGTCTTAAGCAGAGCAAACCCTAGCTTGATCTTGAGTCCAAAGAGCCTTGTGATGAGAAATGTTGATAAAAGGAGAGGGAAAATTTTGGGGTACAACAATGTGCTAACCTTGATTCCGTACTTCGAAGAGATTACTTTTGAGCATATCCCAAGAGAAGAAAATCAATTGGCGGACGCATTAGCTACCGTGTCATCCATGTTCAAGCTTAGATGGGACAACAAGGCTCCTAGAATTACTATTGAAAGATTCGATGAACCGAAACACTACTATGAAATTGACACTGATCGAGTAGAAGAAAAACCTTGGTTTCATGAAGTGAAAAGGTACCTTGAAGCTTAAAAATACCCTGAAGGGGCATCGATCAATGACAAGAAATTTCTACGGAGGTTCTCGGCTAAGTTCTTCTTGAGCAATGGAATTTTATACAAGCGTAATCATGATTCAGCTCTGCTCTGTTGTATGGACAAGAAGGACGCAGAGAAAATTATGGAAGATATGCATGAAGGCATCTTAGATACTCATGCCAGTGGACATACTATGGCTAAAAAGATTCTGAGAGCATGTTACTATTGCTCGACTATGGAAACCGACTATCACCACGACTCGAGAACTTGTCATAAGTGCTAAATTTATGATGATAAGGTTCATGTACCTCCAGTTTATCTGAATGTTTTAACTGAAGGAAAATTGCGATCAAAAGCGCAACAGAATTTAAAATTTTCCTTTAGCGATCCTTACGAATGAACATGGTCAGTGATAGAAATATTTACCTCTTGTGGCGATTCAGACCTTTGATGTTGTGATCACGAGCGTTGATGAAGAGCAACGCCTCTACTCAGTCCATACGAACAGATCGCTTCCGGTCACAGTGCTAGCTGATCACGAACGGAAACCTTGAGTGAGAGAGAGAATCAAAAACGAAATTGCATCAAGTGAAATTGCTTCATCACAAGGGATCCATTTATAGAATCACTCGTGTGGGCTACAAGCTAAAAGCCCAATTAAGGCTATAAGCTAAAAGCCTAATTAAGCTTATGGACATCATACCTTATGATGTACCATATATCACTTATCCACGTGGTACCTTACCACTTTCCGTATTACACTTAAGTGCACCGTACCTTACGGTGTTCCTTATTTATTCTATCTCTCATCAACCTGTCCTTATGTGTGTGACCCTGTAGGTTTTCGCGACGTTGGCAATTATATTAAATCACACATTTAATATAATAAACAGTGAGCGGTATCTAGCAACACATCACTGTTACCCAAGTCACGAAAATGTCATGTGATCTGACCAAACCTTTTTCGTGATAATATTTGTGTTGTACAATTACCCTTTTGCCCTCATGTCTATATTGAACACAAGGCATACACTGTGTCACCCTTGTCCAGTTCAATATTGGGCCCTTAGACATTTATCCTGTTATGCAGGATGAGCAAATTCCATCTAGATCACTCATGTCCCTTAGCATGCTTTGTGAAGTACCCATCAACCTCTTTATAGTCATCCAGTTACGGATGACGTTTGATCAGCAATAAAGTACTTGACTCTACATCTAGGGTCCATAGTGGTTTTAGGTCGAAGGGTGGTATACACCATTATCATCATGAGAATAACTTATGACACTTTGCATAACATTCTATGTAGTATTCTCATAGCGGGTCAATCCAGTATAAATATTACTCCTAATATTCATGCCTATGTCAAGACTTGATAACTCCTTATCTATGATCCATGAGATGTGATCATCAATCTATCTTCATAATAATCTTAATGCTTTAAAGTTATCCCACTTCACATTAAAGCTTGACTACAGATACTTTAAGAATAGTGTCTTATGTTTAATGGGATCTCATGATTAAGTCACACTTAACATTTCATTAAACAAATAAACCATTCTAGGGACTTTACTATTTTAGAAAGCAAACATAATAAAGAAATGCCTTTTATTATTAATAAATAATTCGATACAAGTACCAAAAGTATTGGCCTCTAGGGCTTACACCAACAATCTCCCACTAGCACTAGAGCCAATCAGGCATACCCCTAATACCCATAGATCTAGTATGTCCATCATGCTTCAGCTGCGCAAGAGGCTTTGTTAATGGGTCAGCAACATTATCAAGTGTAGGTACTCTGCATATTTTCACATCTCCCCGATCGATTATCTCTCGAATGAGATGATAATGCCTAAGTATGTGTTTGGATCGTTGGTGAGATCTAGGCTCCTTAGCTTGTGCGATAGCACCATTGTTATCACAATAGAGATCAATGGGATCCACAATGCTATGGACTATGCCAAGTTCACTAATGAACTTCTTGATCCAAACATCTTCCTTTGTTGCAGTTGAGGCAGCAATATACTTAGCCTCGGTTGTAGAATCAGCAACTGTATCTTGCTTTGAACTTTTCCAGCTCACAGCGCCACCATTTAAACAAAACACATAACCAGATTGCGATCTAAAGTCATCCTTATCTGTCTGGAAGCTAGCATCGGTGTATCCAATTACAACAAGCTCTTCCTGACCTCTATATATCAAGAATGATTCCTTAGTCCTTCTCAAGTACTTAAGGATATTCTTGACAGCTACCCAATGAGCATCACCGGGATTAGATTGGTACCTACTCGTTGCACTTAAAGAATACGGGACATCTGGTCGAGTACATAGCATGGTATACATGATAGATCCTATTGCAGATGCATATGGAATCTTATCCATGCGATCCCTTTCTTCCTTACTTGAAGGGGATTGTGTTTTTGACAGACACATGCCATGTTGCATAAGTATGAATCCTTTCTTGGAATCATGCATATTAAAGCGTCTCAACACCTTTTCTATGTATGTACTCTGACTTAGGCCAAGCAGTTTTTGTGACCTATCTCTATAGATCCTGATTCCTAATATATAGGCTGCTTCACCTAGGTCCTTCATTGAAAAGCATTTCCCTAACCAAGTCTTCACTTGTTGCAAGGTAGGGACATCGTTTCCAATGAGCAATATGTCATCTACATATAATACCAGGAATACGATCATGCTCCCACTAACCTTCTTGTAGACACAAGGCTCATCTTCATTCTTGATGAATCCATATTGTTTTACTGTTTCATCAAAACGAAGATTCCAGCTTCTGGAAGCTTGCTTCAATCCATAAATTGATCGCTGTAACTTACATATCTTTTGGGCTTCTTCTGGTATGTCAAATCCTTCAGGTTGTGTCATGTACACATCCTCAAGAAGATTCCCATTAAGGAAAGCAGTTTTGACATCCATCTGCCATATTTCATAATCATGATATGCAGCGATAGCAAGTAAAATCTGAAAAGATTTAAGCATTGCAACTGGTGAAAAGGTTTCATCATAGTCAACCCCATGAATTTGTTTATAGCCTTTTGCAACCAGTCTTGCCTTATAGGTATGTACCTTACCATCCATGTCAGTCTTCTTTTTGAAGACCCACTTGCATCCTATAGGGTTAACTCCTATAGGAGGCTCTACCAAGGTCCAAACCTGGTTTGTGTACATGGAATCCATTTCAGATTTCATGGCTTCTAGCCACTTCTTGGACTCAGGACCAGTTATGGCCTCTTGGTAGGTCACAGGCTCATCTTGATCCATGAGTAATACATCACCCTGATCACTTATGAGATATCCATATCTCTCAGGTTGTTGACGTATCCTGCTTGACCTACGCTGGTCTTGTTCTACTTGAGCAGGTTGCTCTTCCATAACTACTTGTGTTTCCTGCTCTAATTCCTCCATAGGTGTATCAATGCTTTGTGGTTCTTGAATTTCTTCAAGCTATATTTTCCTCCCACTGATTCTTTTGGAAATAAAATCCTTTTCCATAAAAACTCCAGTTCGAGCGACAAACACTTTGCCCTCAGAAGGATTGTAGAAGTAATACCCTCTTGTTTCTTTAGGATACCCCACAAATAAGCATTTGTCAGATTTGGGCTCAAGCTTAGTTGAAATTTGTCGTTTCACATAAACTTCGCAACCCCAAATCTTCATGTAAGACATATGTGGTTTCTTACCACTCCATATCTCATATGGTGTCTTCTCAACCTTTTTGGATGGAACCCGGTTAAGTGTGTAAGCTGCAGTCAATAGTGCATGTCCCCAAAAGGAGTTCGGAAGATCGGCGTGACTCATCATGGATCGGACCATGTCTAACAAGGTTCGATTTCTTCTCTCAGATACACCATTCCATTGTGGTGTTCCGGGAGGAGTAAGTTGGGATAAAATCCCACATTCCTTTAGATGGTCATCAAACTCTAGGCTTAAATATTCACCGCCTCGATCTGATCGAAGAAATTTAATATTCTTACCTAGTTGGTTTTGTACTTCATTCTTGAATTCCTTGATCAAAGGTTTCAGATTTGTGTTTCATTAAATACACATAACCATATCTACTGAAATCATCAGTAAATGTGATGAAGTATTGAAAACCTCCTCTGGCTGGTATGTTCAGTGGTCCACATACATCAGTATGTATGAGGTCCAAAAGATCATTAGCCCTTTCACCTTTTCTTGTGAATGGGGACTTTGTCATCTTTCCAATTAAACAAGATCTGCATGTCTCATATGATTCATAATCAAAAGAGTCCAAGAGTCCATCTTTATGGAGTTTGGAAATGCGTTTTTCATTTATGTGGCCTAAGCGACAGTGCCAAAGGTAGCTTGGATTTAACTCATTAGGTTTAATCCGTTTAGTATTAATGTTATAAATTGGAATTTCAAGATCAAGGACATATAGTCCATTGTTCATTTGTGCAGAAGCATAGAATATATCATTCAAATAAATAGAGCAACAATTGTTCTTTATTATAAATGAAAAACAAAACTTGTCCAAACAAGAAACAGAAATAATATTCCTACTAATTGCAGGTACATAATAACAGTTCTCTAACTGAATTATTAAACCACTAGGTAAAGTCAAAACATAAGTTCCTACGACTAAAGCAGCAACCTTTGCTCCATTTCCAACTCGTAGGTCAACTTCACCTTTTGCCAATCTCTACTCCTTTTTAGCCCCTGCACATTAGTACAAATGTGAGAACCGCATCCGGTATCTAATACCCATGATGCAGAAGTAGATAAATTAATTTCAATAACAAAAATACCTGAATTTGAAGTCCCTACTCCATTGTTCATATATTCCAGGTACTTTGGGCAGTTTCTCTTCCAATGTCCGGTCTTACCGCAATGGAAGCAAGTGCCCTCCTTTTCTATGCCTCCACTAGGCTTCAAAGCAGGAACAGTAGGTTTAGGCTTGGCAACTTCCTTGCCTTTCCCTTTACCAACCTGCTTGGTAGGCCTCTTGTTCAACTTCTTTCCATTACTGACCATCAGAATGGACTTCCCTTTTGTCTTCATATTCTGCTCAGCAGTTTTCAACATGCTTAGCAATTCTGGAAGACTCTTATCCATGTCATTCATGTTAAAATTCATGACAAACTGATTAAAGCTATATGGCAACGATTGCAAGATAAAATCATTTGCAAGTTCCTTTCTAAGCGGAAACCCTAACCTTTCAAGGTTCTCCACATACCCAATCATTTTGAGTACATGGGGACCTACAGGGTTTCCCTCAGATAACTTGCTGTTAAAAAGGGCCCTTGAAACCTGAAACCTCTCATTTCTTGCCTGCTCTTGATAGAGCATTTTCAGATGTCCGATCATATCGAATGCTGACATGTTCTCGTGTTGCTTTTGCAACTCCGAGTTCATAGTAGCTAGCATGAGACAAGCGGCTTCGTTAGCATCATCAAAATGCTTCTTATAAGCATCTCTTTCTGCCTTAGGTGCCGAACTAGGCGGTTCCTCTTCAGGAACAGGTGTCTCTAAGACATACAGCTTCTTATCGTGCTTGAGGACAATCCTTAGATTCCGGTGCCAATCCAGGAAATTTGTCCCAGACAATTTTTCCTTATCTAGGATTGATCGCAAAATATGGTTGTTTGTTGTCATGGTAATCTACAAAAAAAATGAAAATATAAGTATCATTAAAACAACATATTTAATTAGGCCTTTAATCAAATATGCTCCCACTATTTTACTCAAACCAAATGACCCTCATCATTTGATTCGGAAAATCTCGTTGGAAGACTTTCTAGTGGGTCGAGATCCACTTTTCACTTTGTTCTAAGTCAGTGTTAGGCTGATTACACAAAACTAGGTTATTTAGGTAGGAACTCCTTCCAATTGTATCTCATACAACTCTCGAATATTTTCAGTTGGGTGAATAACTCCTTATTCTAATTCATCATATGAATCATTCCCAACTCTTGCTTCTAAACATGTATAATCTTATTATAATGTGTTCAGTTAAGTTTGAACCATTGTTTTAGCAGTTGGATATTACAATTATCCCATCGCACCTTACTAATATAGAACATGCACCTCGCGTAGGCGAAACCTACATTGTTCGATACTAGTCTTGATGAGTGCTAAAACTTGGAAAGCATGAACTTAATATTTAACTTGAGGGATTTTGTTATTAGTTTGATCTCACCGGCTTAACATGCAATTTGTCTCTCTCATGCATCAACATACAAACACATGCATCAATATACATAAAAGGATACAATTATGGCCCCTAGCGCAATTGTTCTCCCAAGCCAATGAGAGAACCTAAGTTAACCTAATAACGATCTAAACTTCTCCAAGCAAGATCTCCAAGGTTATCCTCCTTTGATATTGTATTCTTCTCTTTCTTCATAACATTACATTACATAAAAGAAACTCGTTTTACATACGAGGGAGTGAGATGAGAAAAGAAGTTACATCAAGAATTTTAGAGAGAGGCACGACACGCAAGCCGTATTTTACAATCCCAAAACAAAATAAAGGAAAAAACTAAGGCCATAACTGATCACCACAAGACAATAATAATAAACACACTTTTATTATTAGTTTAAATTTTGTTAATTAAAAAAGGCAAATTAAATTTCGACAACTGATCACACTACGCAGAGTTAGCCGGGGTTTCCGCTGCCCGGTCATTTTCGACAATTGAACAATTCATTTGAAATCGGCGTCATTTTCACACAAATCTTGTGCATTCACAACCCTAATCACATAACTCTGCAACAACACAACCCTTGTGCCGTCATGAACCCTAATGCAACAGTTTCATGCTGTCAAACACATTTCGATTGATAATTCAGTATGACTAATCACATGCCATTGCTTCACCATACTAATGTCGGATTCCGAAGCATATGAACAGTGATCGGTCAAAGGAATAACAATCATCAAGTGTTTGAATGAACGAAACAGAAACATTATATCCCATATACCATCGTTGCATCAGATTTACTTATATCATATATAAAGGTGATCGATCTTATTTGTGTAACCTATGGACGATCGATGTATCGCTTCTTCACCATACTAATGTCGGATTCCGAAGCATAGTCAACATCAATCATCCAAATCGTACACAACAGATGCCAAATTTAATTACTCGTTTATTATTCAATTCATTATGGTTTTAATCGAATCAAAACAGAAAATATAGAACATAAACAACTATCAGATCCATGGTTTCGTAAGTGGCTCTGATACCACTGAAGGAAAATTGCATTCAAAAGCGCAGCGGAATTTAAAATTTTCCTTTAGCGATCCTTACGAATGAACATGGTCAGTGATAGAAATATTTACCTCTTGTGGCGATTCAGACCTTTGATGTTGTGATCACAAGCGTTGATGAAGAGCAACGCCTCTACTCAGTCCACACGAACAGATCGCTTCCGGTCACAGTGCTAGCTGATCACGAACGGAGACCTTGAGTGAGAGAGAGAATCAAAAACGAAATTGCATCAAGTGAAATTGCTTCATCACAAGGGATCTATTTATAGAATCACTCGTGTGGGCTACAAGCTAAAAGCCCAATTAAGACTATAAGTTAAAAGCCCAATTAAGCTTATGGACATCATACCTTATGATGTACCATATATCACTTATCCACGTGGTACCTTACCACTTTCCGTATTACACTTAAGTGCACCGTACCTTACGGTGTTCCTTACACTACAACATTTGTTGTCTCTGGCAACACTTTTTTAGGTAACATGTAGAAATTGTTGCCTTAAATTCATATAGGCAACGATTTATGATTGTTGTCAAAAATATGTTTGCAACCCTTGATAATCGTCGCCTAAAATACTTTTGGGGACGTTTATGGAGCGATACTCTTTTATTTTTTTGCCAACGGTTGTTAATTGTGCCCTTAACTGCTTTTGGGGACGATTTTAGAGCGTTAAAATATTATTTCTTTAGCAATGTTTGACAATTATCCCCTAAAATATTTTTGGGGACATTTTTAGATTGTCCCCTAAAATAATTTGATTTTTGATCTCTACATACGATAATTTTTACTACTTAAATATTACCGTACGATTGTGGCGTATCACAAGTTTGAAATAATTTTATGTTTAATTTCTAGAATAGTAATTATGAAGACAATCTTCATTTATGATTCAAAATGTATGCCACTATCTAACAAAGTACTCTCCTTCTCATTGAAGATTTGTTAACAAAAAAAACACAGGGGTAAAAAAAAGGAATACTGAGGGGTATTTTAGCCACAAAAAATATGTTCCAATTAGTGACTATTCTCCTTCTCCTTTGCGCTCATTGCAGGTTTATATTTTCAGCCATAAACCCTTGCCATGGCGGTCACAGCAATTTCAGAAACCTCTCAAATCCACAGATTCCCTCAATACAAATACATCCACGCCGTCCGTTGGCTTCCGGTTCTCTCCGCATTCAACCGCTTCGCCGTTCTCGCTTCCTCCAACTCCGATTCCGACGTCTCTTCCATCGAAATCCACTCTTTCAAACCAAACCCTATTTCCTTCGATTTACATTCTTCATGGGCCTCTCCTTCCCCAATCTTCTCTCTCAAAGCCTCGCAGTTCCTTCAGAAATCAGTCATCGCCGCTTCAACTTCCTCCGGCTCGCTTCACTTCTTGTTCGCCGATTCCAGCGACAGGATGCTTGAATATGAGGTTTCTGTACCGGAGCATGAGCTTCATTCGGTGGGGAAGTCTTGTATTGATTTGATCGATGGTGGCATTGAGTGTGTTACCGTTGGGGATGATGGGAAGGTTAATTTGGTTACGGTGGGAGATTCTAATTTGAATTATAGGAGGTTGTTTGATAGTGATGGGTTGGTCTCGTATACGGCAGTGAAATGGGCTTCGCCGGTGGAGTTTGCTACCGGGGGATATGGATTTGGGCTTCAATGGTGGGATCAGAGGAAACCGGGTGACCCGGTTTCTCAGTTTAAGGGTAACTGGTAAGAAAAATGTTTAACCTTGACTTATGTTGAGACTTGAATTGAATTATTTGAGATAATCCTTTTCATTTTCTTTCTTTAGGATAACTTATGAAACCAACTTATAGATTATATGAAAATAATTTGATTTAATTTTTTAGTTTGTTATAGAAATAGCTTATACATAAGCACTTACATGACACTCAGGGCCTGTTTGGATTGGCTTATTGAAGCTTATATAAGTTTTGTGACATTGGTTGGTAGTCTTAATCATATTTCTTAAAATTTTTTTAGTTTCTTTTTATAAGTTCTCCAAAAACACTTGCAAAAAATAACTTAGAATATATATAAAAAACAATTTAAATATATATTTTTCTTTTATTTTAAAAGTAGCTTATGCAAGCTTATTCATAAGCGCTTATTTTGATTAACATTTGTGCTATAAGCTGTTTATCCAAATAGGCCCTAACTTATGTTATAAGCAATTATATGACAAGTGCCATATGCTTGATTAACAATTGAAGATATTAGTGTTTGTACTTACTGTGTTGTTGGTTTTGTTGCAGGGATACAAAATTGACTTCTGGCATAGTGCACTCTATCAATATTCATCCATCAAGAAAGCATACTTGCCTGGTATCATTGCTATGCCCCCCTTCTTCATTTCCTATTCTATTTACTTTTTGTCTTTCCGAGATTGAAGCAGCGTTGATTTTGGATTTTGGCCAATTTTAGATTAAGTCACGGGGTTTCTTAATTAAAATAAGTTGCTACAAAAAGTGTTTTTATGATGTTAGATATGTTAGTAGAGAAGCTAAAGGACCGAGTTCTGGATGAAAGTTGAGATGAAGAAGTTGCTTTGCAATTTATGCAACTCATGAGCTTTTTTAAAGAAATTTATCCAATTAATTGTTTGAAATATAGTTTCACACCCCCTTACTGGCCTAAACTACAACTTTGTCTTAGTGTCTGTATCTCTGATTTGCTCGTAGTTGCTTCTTTCCGTTTATTAGAGTACTTGTTAAGTATATACCAAATCCAAAAATCCCTTAGACTATGTTTGGATATTGCAAAATTAACGGAGTGAAGTGGAGCGCAATGGAATGGAGTGGAGCAGAATAAAAATGTCTTTCTATTGTTTGGGTATTTCAAGATGGAATAGACCAATTTTCTCATTCCGCCCAAATCGGAGGGTACAAAAAATAAAAGAAAGTGATGGAATGGGATGGAATGCATTCCATCACGTTTCACTCCATTCTATCCCTTTTTTTAACTAATCCAAACAATGGAACATAAGTTTATGACATAACATTCTGCTCCGTTCGGCTCCATTCCATCAATTCAAACATAGCCTTAAGAATTCAATAGCTTGCTATTATTGAAAATATGAATTATGTTGTTTATTCTAATGTTCTCAAGCTCATTTATGAGATATATTCTAATGTTCTTTATTTGTCATACTACAAAAATTAAGGACAAGTTTGATTCATGAGAGTTTTAACATTTCGGTAATAAAAAGTGTTTTGCAATAAGTACCGGTTGAATTTGAACGATTCTTCATTTCTTCAATTCTTTGATAAGAATTCATTAGATTAATGATTTAAAAAGTTGGGTGACTCTTTGTTTAGCACTTTTATAGTTTTTGCCGATTCTGAAATTATGATTTTTCCTCTCAGGCTGGTGGCTCCTTAGGTACTGTTTTGGCTTGGGATCTTAGGTGGCAACAACAACCAATTATACTCTCAGGAGCAGGGAATGGGGCTGGCAACACTGCAGTCCAGTCAATATCTGAAAGTGAGGTTTGGGAGATTCAATATGATCGTTGAGTGTGTTACCGTTGGGGATGATGGGAAGGTTAATTTGGTTTCGGTGGGAGATTCTAATTTGAATTATAGGAGGTTGTTTGATAGTGATGGGTTGGTCTCGTATACGGCGGTGAAATGGGCTTCGCCGGTGGAGTTTTCTACCGGGGGATATGGATTTGGGCTTCAATGGTGGGATCAGAGGAAACCGGGTCACCCGGTTTCTCAGTTTAAGGGTAACTGGTAAGAAAAATGTTCAACCTTGACTTATGTTGAGACTTGAATTGAATTATTTGAGATAATCCTTTTCATTTTGTTTCTTTAGGATAACTTATGAAACCAACTTATAGATTATATGAAAACAATTTATTTAATTTTTTAGTTTGTTATAGAAATAGCTTATACATAAGTCCTTACATGACATTAAGGGCCTCTTTGGATTGGCTTATTAAAGCTTATATAAGTTTTGTGACATTGGTTGGTAGTCTTAATTTGTTATGGAATTATTTTGATTTGTGCAGCGTGAAAAGGAAAAAAGAGAGCCCACTCAATCAGAAATGTTTGTTGAAACTCGAAAAGGAAATAAAGGAAAGGAACTGGATGTAGAAACTGGAAAAGTAATTGTATGTAACATTGTTTATATAATACGTTTGCTTAATATAATCGGCCAACATTGTCTATAATCGTAGCTAATATTTTTTTTTTTTGTAATTTATGCTAGTCCCAACTTCAAGAAATGGTTGAAAAGGAGGAAAGTGATACAGAAGCTTTTAAAGTTTTTTTTTTGGAAAGGAGTTTCCAGGCAGGGTACGCTGTTATGGGAGAAACATAACTAAAACTTCCTTAAAGAGAAAGGCAGAGATTAATGCTTTGAAACAAGCCCACAGTGAACAGGTCTCTACATTAAGGGACGAGTTTCAAGATAAGATTGATAGATTGCAAAATGCTTTTAAGACCGTAATACAACAATGCAATCCTCAAATTAATATAGAGTCAATTGAAGATTTGTTAGGATTATCTCATGGAGATGCTAATAGTTCCCCAAAGGATATAAGACCACAAATGCATTCATCTACATCAACTCATGCTCCAAGTCATGGAAAGGTAACCATATATACCAATATTATTGATTTATATTTTTATAATTATGTTATAATATCAAAATGGTTGTTAATGTATGCAAAAATTTGCAAGTAGTGACAACACCTAGAATAAAGTAAGTGGTTGCAATTGTTTAAGTAGTGACAACACCTAGAAGTGGCTGAAACTGTTTAATTTGTGCGAGCTTTCATTGATATTTCACAAACATACTTGCCTGGGATAAGATTATGGGACCCCCTTGTTTGATAACACTCACTATGTATGCTGTAAATTTATCCATATGATACTGAACACCAAAGAAGATACAACAAGTAAGAGTGTTCATTTACTCCAAAAAATAAACATAAAAGGATAGCACAAGTTATACATACATACATACATACAGTTAAAGGCTATTGTAAGTCCTGAATAGTGAGCCAAAAACAGAATGGTTTTCATAATTGATTTATTTGCTAGTAAGCTCATGTCACCTATTACAGTTTAGAACGAAAATTCACATCCATTAAAAACCTTCATAATTAGTTCACATCCATGAGATGTGAAGAATATAAACAATGTGTTTTGCTCATTGGTTTAGTTTTTATTTGTGCGAGGTTTAATTCTTGTTGATGTCTTAATTGTCCTTTGGACGAAAAATACTTATGGTTAATGTGTTTTATTTTATTTTCTTATGCAGCAATGTATCAATGAAGATGTTGAAAAGGACGATATAAATGATGAAATTCAAGAGGACGACATAAATGATAAAATTCAAGAGGACGACCTAAATGATAAAATTCAAGAGGACGACGTAGATGACGAATTTCAAGAGGACGACATAGATCTAGATGATGAATTTCAAGAGGAGGATATAGATGGTGAATTTCAAGAGGACGACGTAGATGAAGAATTTATGGAGGATGACATATCTAACGAATTTCAAGAGGACGATCTGGATGCTTTACTCCTAGAAGACAAACTTGAATGAGTTGGATGATGTCTTTTTTTTGGCTTGTAGTTGAAAGCATTAAACTCGAAATATGATTTTTGTTCTTTTGCTGAACTATGTTTTTAGTTATTTTACTAGGGTCATACTTCAAAGTATTAAAAGTAATATTGTTACGTTAGGCATTTTGTGTACTCTATATACTATATCTTGAATTAAAGTTTGAACTCGATTTTATTATATTACAACTTTTATGGATGTATGGTTTAAGTTATATAATCAATATTATTTTTGAAGCCAATTATTATTGACTATATTATTTTGATAATAATTGCAAAATTGTATATTTTATGTGGACACTATAAAACAACAACCTATAAGCTATGGCTACACTTCAAAAACGATCTTCCTGATTCAGGTTTAAGGCAACGATTGTTAATTGTAGCCGAATTTGGCAACGCAACGCTTAAAAAACGTTGTCTCAGAGGCCGTAAATAATCGTCCCCTATTCCTTTACTATAGGCGACGTTTTTCAAAAGCGTTCCCAAAAAACATAAAAAAACGTCGCCTCAAACAATAGGCAACGCTCGCACAGGAGACGCCTAGAAAACGTCCCCTATTGTTTTAGGCAACAATTTTCAGAGTTCTGGCAATGTTTTTCAATTGTTGCTGGAGAGCCTAAATGTTGTAGTGTTATTTATTCTATCTCTCATCAACCTGTCCTTATGTGTGTGACCCTGTAGGTTTTCGCGACATTGGTAATTATATTAAATCACACATTTAATATAATAAACAGTGAGCGGTATCTAGCAACACATCACTGTTACCCAAGTCACGAAAATGTCATGTGATCTGACCAAACCTTTTCCGTGATAATATTTGTGTTGTACAATTACCCTTTTGCCCTCATGTCTATATTGAACACAAGGCATACACTGTGTCACCCTTGTCCAGTTCAATATTGGGCCCTTAGACATTTATCCTGTTATGCAGGATGAGCAAATTCCATCTAGGTCACTCATGTCCCTTAGCATGCTTTGTGAAGTACCCATCAACCGTCTTTATAGTCATCCAGTTACGGATGACGTTTGATCAGCAATAAAGTACTTGACTCTACATCTAGGGTCCATAGTGGTTTTAGGTCGAAGGGTGGTATACACCATTATCATCATGAGAATAACTTATGACACTTTGCATAACATTCTATGTAGTATTCTCATAGCGGGTCAATCCAGTATAAATATTACTCCTAATATTCATACCTATGTCAAGACTTGATAACTCCTTATCTATGATCCATAAGATGTGATCATCAATCTATCTTCATAATAATCTTAATGCTTTAATGTTATCCCACTTCACATTAAAGCTTGACTACGGATACTTTAAGAATAGTGTCTTATGTTTAATGGGATCTCATGATTAAGTCACACTTAACATTTCATTAAACAAATAAACCATTCTAGGGACTTTATTATTTTGGAAAGCAAACATAATAAAAAAATGCCTTTTATTATTAATAAATAATTCGATACAAGCACCAAAAGTATTGGCCTCTAGGGCTTACACCAACAATCTCCCACTAGCACTAGAGCCAATCAAGCATACCCTTAATACCCATAGATCTAGTATGTCCATCATGCTTCAGCTGCGCAAGAGGCTTTGTTAATGGGTCAGCAACATTGTCAAGTTTAGGTACTCTGCATATTTTCACATCTCCCCGATCGATTATCTCTCGAATGAGATGATAACGCCTAAGTATGTGTTTGGATCGTTGGTGAGATCTAGGCTCCTTAGCTTGTGCGATAGCACCATTGTTATCACAATAGAGATCAATGGGATCCATAATGCTATGGACTATGCCAAGTTCACTAATGAACTTCTTGATCCAAATAGCTTCCTTTGTTGCAGTTGAGGCAGCAATATACTCAGCCTCGGTTGTAGAATCAACAACTGTATCTTGCTTTGAAATTTTCCAGCTCACAGCGCCACCATTTAAACAAAACACATAACCAGATTGCGATCTAAAGTCATCCTTATCTGTCTGGAAGCTAGCATCGGTGTATCCAATTACAGCAAGCTCTTCCTGACCTCTATATATCAAGAATGATTCCTTAGTCCTTCTCAAGTACTTAAGGATATTCTTGACAGCTACCCAATGAGCATCACCGGGATTAGACTGGTACCTACTCGTTGCACTTAAAGAATACGAGACATCTGGTCGAGTACATAGCATGGCATACATGATAGATCCTATTGCAGATGCATATGGAATCTTATCCATGCGATCCCTTTCTTCCTTACTTGAAGGGGATTGTGTTTTTGACAGACACATGCCATGTTGCATATGTATGTATCCTTTCTTGGAATCATGCATATTAAAGCGTCTCAACACCTTTTCTATGTATGTACTCTGACTTAGGCCAAGCAGTTTTTGTGACCTATCTCTATAGATCCTGATTCCTAATATATAGGCTGCTTCACCTAGGTCCTTCATTGAAAAGCATTTCCCTAACCAAGTATTCACTTGTTGCAAGGTAGGGACATCGTTTCCAATGAGAAATATGTCATCTACATATAATACCAGGAATACGATCCTGCTCCCACTAAACTTCTTATAGACACAAGGCTCATCTTCATTCTTGATGAATCCATATTGTTTTACTGTTTCATCAAAACGAAGATTCCAGCTTCTGGAAGCTTGCTTCAATCCATAAATTGATCGATGTAACTTACATATCTTTTGGGCTTCTTCTGGTATGTCAAATCCTTCAAGTTGTGTCATGTACACATCCTCAAGAATATTCCCATTAAGGAAAGCAGTTTTGACATCCATCTGCCATATTTCATAATCATGATATGCAGCGATAACAAGTAAAATCCGAACAGATTTAAGCATTGCAATTGGTGAAAAGGTTTCATCATAGTCAACCCCATGAATTTGTTTATAGCCTTTTGCAACCAGTCTTGCCTTATAGGTATGTACCTTACCATCCATGTCAGTCTTCTTTTTGAAGACCCACTTGCATCCTATAGGGTTAACTCCTATAGGAGGCTCTACCAAGGTCCAAACCCGGTTTGTGTACATGGAATCCATTTCAGATTTCATGGCTTCTAGCCACTTCTCGGACTCAGGACCAGTTATGGCCTCTTGGTAGGTCGCAGGCTCATCTTGATCCATGAGTAATACATCACCCTGATCACTTATGAGAAATCCATATCTCTCATGTTGTTGACGTATCCTGCTTGACCTACGCTGGTCTTGTTCTACTTGAGCAGGTTGCTCTTCCTCAACTACTTGTGTTTCATGCTCTAATTCCTCCATAGGTGTATCAATGCTTTGTGGTTCTTGAATTTCTTCAAGCTATATTTTCCTCCCACTGATTCTTTTGGAAATAAAATCCTTTTCCAGTAAAACTCCAGTTCGAGCGACAAACACTTTGCCCTCAGAAGGATTGTAGAAGTAATACCCTCTTGTTTCTTTAGGATACCCCACAAATAAGCATTTGTCAGATTTGGGCTCAAGCTTAGTTGGAATTTGTCATTTCACATAAACTTCGCAACCCCAAATCTTCATGTAAGACATATGTGGTTTCTTACCACTCCATATCTCATATGGTGTCTTCTCAACCTTTTTGGATGGAACCCGGTTAAGTGTGTAAGCTGCAGTCAATAGTGCATGTCCCTAAAAGGAGTTCGCTAGATCGGCGTGACTCATCATGGATCGGACCATGTCTAACAAGGTTCGATTTCTTCTCTCAGATACACCATTCCATTGTGGTGTTCCGAGAGGAGTAAGTTGGGATAAAATCCCACATTCCTTTAGATGGTCATCAAACTTTAGGCGTAAATATTCACCGCCTCGATCTGATAGAAGAACTTTAATATTCTTACCTAGTTGGTTTTGTACTTCATTCTTGAATTCCTTAAATTTTTCAAAGGTTTCAGATTTGTGTTTCATTAAATACACATAACCATATCTACTGAAATCATCAGTAAATGTGATGAAGTATTGAAAACCTCCTCTGGCTGGTATGTTCAGTGGTCCACATACATCAGTATGTATGAGGGCAAAAAGATCATTATCCCTTTCACCTTTTCCTGTGAATGGGGACTTTGTCATCTTTCCAATTAAACAAGATCTGCATGTCTCATATGATTCATAATCAAAAGAGTCCAAGAGTCCATCTTTATGGAGTTTGGAAATGCGTTTCTCATTTATGTGGCCTAAGCGATAGTGCCAAGGGTAGCTTGGATTTAACTCATTAGGTTTAATCCGTTTAGTATTAATGTTATAAATTGGCATTTCAAGATCAAGGACATATAGTCCATTGTTTATTTGTGCAGAAGCATAGAATATATCATTCAAATAAATAGAGCAACAAGTACGAGATGTTACCATTTGCTCTTCATGGTTATCACACTTCAGCATAGACATCAACTGGGGAAACCCCATTCTGTATGGTCTATGGCATGGAAGCTGTCCTACCCATCGAAGCTCAGATTCCTTCTCTGAGGATTATGAAAAATGCAGACTTAGACGAGAATGAGTGGATTCAAAACAGGCTAGACCAGTTGAATTTGATTGACGAAAAGAGACTTGTTGATGTCTATCACAGTCAGATGTATTAGAAACGTATGATCAAGGTATTTAACAAGAAAATTAAACATCGGGTATATCAGGCTGGTGACTTGGTAATAAAGCGCGCCATTCTACCGCAAGGTGATCCCAGGGGAAAATGGACTCCCACCTACGAAGGCCCATTTATTGTCAAGAAAGTATTTTTGGGCGGTGCTATGATTCTAACCACCATGGACGGTGAAGATTTCCTGCACCTTGTGAATACGGACATAGTCAAAAGATACTACGCATGAAAATGACCCGCTAGATTGACTGGCCTAAGCAAAAATAAGGGCATCCCGGTGAATCAAAAGGGTTCAGGAAAAAATTAGGGATATATATAAAAGATTGTACACCCGGCAAATCGAAAACCTGAAAAGGCAATTTGGGCAAAAAAAGGGTATCCTGGTGGACTGAAAACCTAAAAGGGAGGTCTAGGCAGAAATTAGGGATTATAAGCGTATGACTATGTCCCATTGGTTCACTTATAACAAGCTTTATTACTAAAGCCAAAAGTTCAAATGGTACAAATCTGTTCGATCAACTTCTTCCGACAACAAGGGATGAGATGTTCGAAGACATATGGGCAATAGAAGAGTTGGAACCCAACAAGATCATTTCCACATAGCTATATGTTTTGTTTTCACTTTGTACTCTTTTCATTTCACGAGAATTTCCTCTTACTAGGATTTATGTTCTTTGTACAAGATCGCATGTTTATAGGCAAACTATCAATACAAATACACCTTAAAATTCAAGCTTTTTTGTTTTTCTGTTTTGTTTGCAAAAACGTCAAATAACTAAAATTGAATGAACATATGCATATGAACACGATTAACTGTTAACAAATATATGCATAAGAACGGTAAAAAGCATTTACTCAAGACTCTAGAAGTTGGGATGACATTCAAGCTGTCCACAAATCCCCACAAAGCCGCTTTCTTGAGATGATCGCCATAAAGTAATCTTCACAAAATCCATCTTCAATGAAGATACATTCCCCACAATTTCCTGGCAGATCACTCTGGAGGATAAAATAATATGATCTCCTTCCCTACAATATCACTAACCTACGGAGTTCCGATCAATATAGTTCATAGAATTTCTCTTCCCCAACTGAGTTTATTCCTCCAAAACTGTAAGATTTCTTCTCTCTAGCAAAGCTCATTTCCTCAGCAGGTTTTATTTCCCCAACATGGTTTATTTCCCCAACAAATTACAGTCTCCTCAGCTTAAGTCTATTCCTCGGATGGCTATGAATCACCGACACAATTCTCTCCCCAGTGAAGTCGCCACTATCCCTAAAGAGTTGCTACAAAACCTGGAACTGGACTAAATATCAGTTAACTTTATCTTCCCCAGACAAGTAGGGAGGTTATCGATCTCTTTTATCCCCAGTCAGGGTATATAAGAATTAAATTCCCCAGTAGAGCGATGGATGAATAATGTTCCCAAACTCCTCTCTCTCAAACAGAATTCAACATTCCCCCCGCAGAGTTTCCTCAAACAGCTAGCAGGAATCCACAGCAGAACCATTCTAGACAAGGTTGAAGATTACACATTTTATTCATCCCCAACACCATTCATGGATTTATTTTCCTAGACAAAGATACTGCACGGGTTTACAAATACACTTCAACAACATTTCACATTCATATATCATTTACCAATATCATAACATATGCATACATAACACATACAACACAGTCTCATTTATTTTGAGAACATCATTACGCAATGCATTTCATACATCATGACATTGAATACAACTAACTCTTTAACTTTTCAGGAAAGATTAATCAACAGACGAATATCATCAACAATTCTCAAATGGGTTCTAGATTAATTCCTGAAACAAGACGAGGAACTATCTATACAACCAAGCAAATATTATCTCCAAAAACAGGACGGGGAAACTATCTTTCTTTCTTTATGGTCAGATGAAGATCAATTCCCGAAACAGGAAGGGGCGACTATCTATATCACCATGTAGTATGAACTCCTAAAACAGGACGAGTTTACCAACAAAAATGGATTGTAGATCAATTTCTGAAACAGGACGGGGTGACTATCTACATGATGAACACTTCCTTCAAAGACCTCTTCTGGCTTAGATTAAATCGACCATATATTTATTCTGATTCTTCTTCCAATTAAAGACAGATGCAGACATCTTCTGGCTCAGATTAAATCAAGCATAGATTTATTCTGATACTTCTTCCAGTAGACTTTTTCTGGCTCAGATTAAATCAAGCATAGATTTATTCTGATACTTCTTCCAGTTAAAGACGAACGTAAACATCTTCTGGCTCAGATTAAATCAAGCGTAGATTTATTCTGATACTTCTTCCAGTAGACTTTTTCTGGCTCAGATTAAATCGAGCATAGACTTATTTTGATACTTCTTCCAGTTAAAGATAAACAGACATCTTCTGGCTCAGACTAAATCTACCATAGATTTATTCTGATACTTCTTCCAGTAGACTTTTTCTGGCTCATATTAAATCGAGCATAGATTTATTCTGATACTTCTTCCAGTTAAAGACAAACAAATATCTTCTGGCTCAGACTAAATCGACCATAGATTTATTATGATACTTCTTCTAATAGAAATTTTCTAACTCAGACTAAATCGACCATAGATTTATTATAATACTTCTTCCAGTTAAAGAAAAAAAGATCTCTTCTGGCTCAGTTTAAATCAAGCGTATATTTATTCTGACACTTCTTCTAGTCAAAGTCAAGCGTAGATGTAGCCTAAGTTCTATCAACAGTTACTTTGGATGGCATCTATAATCCCATCTCCGACATCTCTCCATCATCTCTCCAAATGGAATCTTTAAGCCCATTCTCAGTATAATCAATCAACCGTGTTACTTCGTGCACAAGCGAGTGCAAATTTCTGGGCACTTATGTGTTCAATCATCATCCACCTTCAAGTCACGAATGACTGACATGCCAATCTAACTCTTCAGGTTTATGAAGATTGAACAGGGTTAGCTGTTGTACCCCAAAATTTTCCCTCACATTTTCTTAAAGGCATTCTTCTAAGATTCTCAAATACTCAAAGCTACTCAAGAGTTGACTGGGCAAAACCACCTCCTAAGCAAGGGTCTCCAACTAGGGTTTGGTGCTTCTCAAAGAAGATTGGTTTAAAAATGTCTTACATGACTTTCATGAATCATCATAGGTCTTCAACAATTCTCATGTCAAGTTCCAAGCCTTGCATCACAAATTTGCCCAGTCAATTGCTAAGATGGCTGAAGATTTGGTTAAAAAGTCAACTATGGTCAGACATACAGTCAAACTTCAAGATTTTTTGTCAACATCAATATTTTAAGGTGATATTCATCATTTGATCAAGGGTTGACCATGATTCCTCAAGGAAAGCCCTCAAATCATCAAATGTAAAGAATTGCCAAAATTAGGGTTTTGATTGAGAATGACTGATCATTGACTTTTAGCCTAGTGCATGACCTAATGGCTTGAAGAATGATCTCAAGAGCTCAAATACAACATCTTAACTTAATTACATGGCTCAAGACATTTCCAAAGATGCAAGTGATTGACAGTTGAAAAATTGAATCAATTGATAAAAGTCAATAGTTACAAAAGTCAAACTTTGACTTTTTGGTCAACATTGGAATTCAAAAATCAACAATCATCAAGATATTCAAAACTATCAAACTTGATCATCAAGAATCAAAAAAGTCAACAAAAGTCAAAAGTCAACATTTTCAAACACTTAGAAAAAATTCAAGTGTTTTGTACCTAAAAACCCTAACTTCACAAGCAAGTTTCCTCAAAATACAAGCTGATTCAAGCAAGTTGCAGGGCTTGATGAATTATACAACTTTGATAATGTGGGGTGATCCTCAAAAAGTTCTTAATTTAAGAGATATGAGCTCATGAAGTTATGATGTTTTTTATCTAAGACTTAAAGTTTTTTTAACAAGTTTTGATCAGTTTTTTATCCCAACTTCATGGCCATTTTTCACCAAGATCCCTTTTGATTTAGCCAAAATGGTCAACATGAAAGTTGAAGATCATGTTTCAAGCTTTCCAAAATGTCCAAGATCATAGAAAGATCATGCTTGAGCTAGAAGTTTCAAAGAGATGAAGTTGGGTATCTAAGATCGCATTATAGGTCATTTTTGTGACAAGTTCATAACCAAATCTTCAAGTCATGCTGCATAATCCCACTTTTCAGGCCTTAAATCTCCATATCTATCCATAATCAGCAGATTACACACATTTTTGAGTCATGATCCAAGTGATTAAAGCTTTGTCCAATCCATTTTGCCATTAAGGGAAGAAAGCCAAGACTTCCATTTTAGAAAAGTAAGCTTTAATCACAATGTCAACTCCTTGAGCCTCTCAATTGTTTCTTCTGCACACATAATATCAGAGCCAAAAGCAACATGTCTAGAGCCTCTAACCACTTCAGATTCTTTGGTACTATGCATTGGAACAATCTTTCTTCAAAGTTACTTCAAATCTAAGCAACCGAACCATAACATGCTATCTTTCAAATCTGATCAGCCCTGGCCCTCAAACCTTTTCTCTATAAATAGCAAGGTCATTTACAAGCTAACACGCGAATGAACAAGCCCTCAAACATTCTCAAACTCAGGATCACTTAAAAAAACTCCATTGTTTCACATTTGAAGCTTCCAAACCCAATTTCAAATTCACTTGTGCGTTTTCCCCTTTTATCATTCAAATACCTTTTATCCATCAAATATAAGTTGTCCAAACACTCTTGGCATGATTGTAACACCTCCACCATCATTGTCCAAACCTCACTTTACACCTTTATAACTTGAATTGTCCAGAAGAATTGAGGCACTCTCAATCCAAGGTAGGCATTGCAAAAGCTTCTTGGGAGTTCAGTGAAGCTATACAGATCATCCTAACACCTCCAGAAGTGTTCTAACTTCAAACACGATTCTCGTTTCAGAGGCAAGTTTTCTAAACTTTGAAATCTCTGTACAAGCATCATTTACATTTATTTTCTAAAGCAAAAATGTAGATATCAATAACCTGAAACTAACCATGCCCTTAGTTATTATTTATGTTGACTGTGTGATGAGAATTTTGGAATTGAAGTTTCTGAAATATTAGGTATCAGTTTGGTACAAAGCAAAATTCATGCTCATCTTTAACCTATAGATTTTATAACTTACATGGTTGAATTTGTGGTGAAATTTAGAACAAGTTTGGTTTTGGAAGTTTTCAAAAAGGTTGAGAAATGGAAGAGTTTGAAAAATCAAAAATGTTGGTGTTGTTGTTCTGGCGCGAGGAAGAAGATGAAGTTCATAAATTTGAACTTGTGGACACGTTTTATAATATATTTAGCTGAAACTGTTTTATGACCGGATAAAACAACCACCCCAGTGGCAAGCATCTGTGTGTAAGGCATTAGTATGCCAGGGCAGGGGTTCGATCCCTGCCTCTGGCACTTTATTTTCTAACATTTCTTCTACAAATTCAATGCAATCCAGACATATACGTGCACCATGCATCCTCATGTTACACCATCAGATCATCGTGCAATCAGATCTAACGCACCAATCAACATGCCTATGGTACACTCCAAGGAATTGTCCTCATTGGATCTAAACAGGCGCTTGGGCTCCTTGAGTTGGGCCTGGTATTTTTTGCTACTTCTCACCCCTTTTATTACTTGTTACACTCAGGCCCGTTTTGTTTTTTATTTTAACTAACTTTTTTTATTTTCTCAAATACTTTTATTTAAAATTAGAAAAAATCATAAAAACAATAAAAAATTAGATTTAGGTTTTTTTAATTAATTAATTTAATTTTTGATAGATAAAAATTAATTTAATCACTTTGATTTTATTAATTAATTAGAATTAGGTTTTATACTTCATTTATTTTTCTAGATAAAACACCAAAATATTTTCTAAATACTTAGATTTCTTTTTTATTTAATTAATTTAATTTTCATAAAAAAATTAATTAATTAAATTACACTTTGTCTTATTCTAAATGATTAATTTGTAAATTAATTAGAATTAGGTCTAATTTCTTATTTCCAATATTTTTTCTAAAACAAAAAAAACAACAAAATCTTTTCTTAAATGCTTAGAAATATTTTAGGGTTTTCTTAAACATTTTCTCCTTTTTTACCACCTTCGCACACTTTACTTTCGCATGAATATATTCCAATACTGTAATTGCTCAAAGTCTGTAATAGCTTTAATTAGGACTCCTTTATATTTTATCCCCATTCGTAAATTTGTACCCCCACTTCCGAAGCGTTGTAATAGCATAGGACATTTAATTTTCACAATTTACTGCTTTCCTTATTACTGTTAGTAATTAGGGTTTGTATGACAAGATTAAAATCAATCATTAGAAAACCTAATCTCAAAGATAAATACCTGAAATCAAAACACTTCCCACACACGCACCTCTAGGGTAACCTCACTTGTTGCCTCAGATAAAAACAATCATGTCGCTCGAACGTGAGATGCTTTAGCAAAGACCCTCAGTTAAAAGATTGTATTCCCTCGATGACACTTCGATGCTCCCTTCGGCAAACGATCTTAGTCCCTTACGACAGTTGCTAAAACATCCTACAAGTTGCCTTTTATGACTGTACGATAACCCACGCCTATCCCTCACATCCAATGATATGGCTTCCTACTAACTAATGGTAGGATAGCACTATCTAAAGGAGGAGGAAAATAAAAAAGACCTTTTGAGTAGGTAGATCACTCGTAATTGCTTGCTCATAAACTAAAACAAATTTCCACACTTCACGCTTTCAAAATAACTATTTTCAAAATGCTTTATAAATACTCTTGAAGACTGATACAAGGGTTATTATAAAGAAAATTTCCTTACATTGGAATTTTAAAAACATCTTTCCACAAAACAACACTTTCTTTCAATAAATATTTTCAAAACAAACATTTCGTATACATTCTCAACGATACGAGAATCATTACAAAATTGTCGCACTTAGGAATTTTCAAAATATTTGCAAGCATACACAAACACAAAGCATTTCAAGAAGCGAGCTAGCAATTAAGAGCCCGTAGATAACTATGGATGGAAAGGGTGCTAACACCTTCACTTCTCATACATTACCCCCCGAACTCAAGAAAAATTCTCAAAGGTATTTCCTATTCTTTTCACCCTTTCCTTTATTGGATAAAAGAAAAGTCAGTGGCGACTCTTGCTATCCGCAACATTTGCGATAAAATGCAAAACCCAAAAGTCAGTTCTCCCACCGTATTACACCTATCTATTGGATGTGAAGGGACATGCGTAGGTTCATCGAGTGGTCATTGAAAGCAACATGTAAAGATATTTTAGCAATTTGTATCGGAGGGACTAGATCATTTTCCATAGGCAACTTCAAAGGGTTATCGAGGGACTGTGATCTTTATTCATAAGGGTCTTTTTCTAAAGTATCCCTACTTTTGAGGGACATGACCAATTGTTTCCGAAGGTAACTAAGAGAGGTTACCCTAGAGGTGCAAAGTGTGCAATGATGATCCAGTTCAATTATATTATCTTGAATTAGTGTTATCTATGTTGATTTTAGTATTGCCATATAATCCTAATTACTAGCAGTTAAATATATATATATATATATATATATATATATATATATATATATATATATATATATATATATATATATATATATATATATATATATATATATATATATATATATATATATATATATATATATATATATATATATATATATATATATATATATATATATATATATATATATATATATATAAAATTAAAGTGCGGAAAGTAAAGACCTAAGCTATTACCGAGCCTTGGGGCAGTTACATAAGAAAATGCGGGAAAGTAAAGTGCAGAATTTAAACCTAAGCTATTACATCACGTGAGAAGTTACATAATAGGTAAAAATGCGAGAATGTAAATCTACGGTATTACAAGAAATATTTGTGCGACCTATATAGTTTCTCTAAGAAAATAAACATCAAAAGAAATAAGAAAATGTTAGAAAAATGTTTGAATGTTTTTGTATTTTTTGTGAAAAAATATTTTGAATGATAATAATAATTAAAACCTAAATTTTAATTGATTTTAATATTTAAGAAAAAGATCAATTAATTAAATAAATAAATCAAGTAAATTAAATGTTAGTTAAAGACCCTAAACCTAAGTTATTAGTATTAGAAAAAAAATTAGGTTAGTCTAATGATTGATTAATTAAAAAATTAGGGTTAGAAAAAGAAAAATAAAGCAAATTAAATTAAAAGAGAAAATAGGAAAAAATATTGCATGGGTGGGTGTTGAACCCACGCCCTCTTGGCTTTCACGCTGCACTGCTTGCCACCAGACCAAGTTCTTGTTTGTGTATGTGAATAGAAATTGAACATTATATTTGAAACCTGCATTAATTTGGAAAATAACAAAAAAAAAATATTGCAAATGCAGGAACCAAACCGACGCCCCTACGTTCACAAACCTTCGCCTTGACCAGCGATGCTACGCTCTCATCCGGTTATACAATGCAAACAAATAAATATAATATAAAACCAATGGACCAGAGAGGCGCCGAAGCCCTAGCTTCGACCGTCTTCTCCGGTGAGATGATTTTTTCACCTGCAAAAATAATAAACATTAGGGATCAAGAAGGATCCTACCCCCCTAAATCGACCCTTGCGAATCCAATTGTGGCCTTAGTTTTTGCTAATTCATCCTGCACAAAGAGATATAAACAAAATCATACAAAACGGTTCAAACATGGTGATGTACAATTCTGGTATCATGGGCCTCATGCAAGGGATTAAATCTGCACTAATTTATATCAGGAACGCGTTAGAATTGTTAGTTTCAATCAAAGCATCACAAAAATAAAAAATATGAATTTCATGAAATATGCAAAATAGTGATGCTTGGAATGCAAGTTTTAGGCTTCTTTGATCATCAAGAATGATCAAAACTTACTATGTAATACCTCAAAGATCGATTTGAATGGGTTGTTTGCCTTGAGAACGACTGAATAATGGATTTCAAATTCCTTCTTTTCTTTGTAAATTTCAACCTCAAACCCTTGTTTCTTGAGCAATATTTCGTGTCCCCTCTTTGTCTGAATATGCAATGTATATATAGGAGAAAATATTAGGTTAAAAGATGGGCTTGGACATCATGTAAAACATATCTTTGATTTTGTTTGAAAAATATATTGGAATATGACAAAACCATGAATATTTTTTTCAAGAATAATTCCACACGGTTTGTAATATGATCTTGGGCCTCCAAAATTTTTAAATCAAAAGCCTTTTTTGCTTTATACATTCATTTAATATTTATTTGATTTAATTTTGAATTTAAATGAATAAATTCAAAAATAAAATAAATAAAGATCAAAAAAATAAATGAATGGACTTAGGAGTCTCTTATGAGGTCAAGAACACGTTTGGACTTGAAAAGTTAAGCCCATTAGCCCAAAAGTCAAGTTTGCTTCAAATTGAATTTCATGTATTTCCTCAAAGTTGCCCAACTTTTACAACCTATAACTTGCTTAATTCTCATCATATGAGGGTGATCTCTGACTTTTTGGAAACCTTAAGATGTCTGCCACAACTTTCATGTTGATCATTTTTCCATTTAAAGATTTTAATTTGATGTAAATTGCTTTGTCAAAAAGTGTCTTTTTGTTGACTTTTAAAATGACCTATAATGTTTTAGCCCATATCTCTCTAATGAAGCATTTTTTGGCCTTGATCTTAGAGAGACAAAGTTGTAGAGAATTGAATTTACCTCAAAATGGGCTTTGGTTGAGAATTTTCTGATGAAGCATGTGAAATTTGTGTTTTCTTTTGATGAATCATGATCAACCCTTGATCAAATGAGAATTTTCTGATGAAGCATGTGAAAGTTTTGTTTTGAAATATTTTCTTTGAGAATTTCCCTAATTTAATAACTTTTGACTTTTGATAAATCTTGAGTTTTCTTGATGAATCATGATCAACCCTTGATCAAATGATGAATGTGACTTCAAAATCTTGATGTTGACCAAAAATCATGAAGTTTAACTGTAAATTCGTCAGAGTTGACTTTTTTATCCAATACAATTGATTTTTAATTTTCTGAATAGTTGACTAAGCAAACTTGTGCTGCAAGGATTGAAACTTGGCATGAGTATCCTTTAAAGCATATGAGAAACTATGAAGTCCACTTGAGGCATTAGAAGTCCATTTTCCTTTAAGAAAACCAAAACCCTAGTTGTAGGCCACTGCTTAGGAGGAAGGTTTGTCTGATCAATCTTTGAGTAGTCTTGAGTATTTAGGACCTTCATATGCATGAGTAAGTATCTTGAATTAATTTATCTTGAATAATGGGAGGGGAAATTTTGGGGTACAACAAGTATGCTACAAGGTTTTAAGAGTTGATTAACTATTGTCCTCATTATAATACTGCTAATGTTTTGAGAGATCCAAGAGTGTTAAGTTTGTGAATGGCTTGAGACTTAAGATCAAGAAGGCCATGGATTATCAATTTATCACACGATTTTATAAATTGGTTAATAAGAGTAGGATCTATGATGAGGATAGTCGAGATAATTCTATTCACTATAAGGCTTTGAGTGATGAGAAAGGAAAAGGGTAATTCAGAGGGATGCCATATGCTGATAAAGGGAAACATAGAGGTGGTTATGATAAGAATCCAATTTGGGGAGGATGTTCTAGTCTGGTTAAGTGATATAAGTGAGGTGTTGAAGGACATCGTGTTTCTGAATGTCCAAGTGTTGAAGTGAAATGTTTCAAGTGTGGCAAGTTTGGTCACAAAGCTAATGATTGCAGAAGTGGTGCGAATGTTACTTGTTACAACTGTGGTGAGCAAGGGCACATTAGTACCAAGTGTGACAAGCCAAAGAAGGAGAAAGATAAAGGAAAAGTGTTTGCTTTATCTGGTTCTTAGACTACGGCTGAGGATAGACTAATCTGAGGTATGTGTTTTATTAGTGGTACACCTTTGATTGCTATTATTGGTACTGGCACAACACATTCTTTCATTCCTTTGGATTGTGTTAAAAGATTGAATCTTTAGTTATCTGTTATGAATGGAAGTATGGTTATTGACACTCCTGCTATAGGATCAGTTACTACTTCATATGTGTGTTTGAATTGTCCATTGAATATCTTTGGTAAAGACTTTGGAGTTGATTTAGTGTGTCTTTTGTTAGATCAACTTGATGTTATTCTTAGGATGAACTGGTTGGAAGACAATCATGTTTATATCAATTATTTTTATAAGACGATTATCTTTCTTTATTCTGGTTTTAAGAGATATTTATTTATGGCTACTAAGCAAGTGAATGAGTCAGTGCAAGATGGTGTTGTGTTGTTGGTTTTGATGGCAACATTTGATATCAATGAGAAACGAATGATTGATGAATTACCAATAGTTCATGATTTCCCTGAGGTGTTTCTTGAAGAAGTAAGTGATCAATTATTATAACGCGAGGTGGAGTTTACAATTGACTTAGTTCTTGGAACTATTATGGTATCAATGGCTCTATATCAGATGTCAGCATCTGAGTTGAAAGAGTTGAAGAGTCAATTTAAGGATTTTCTTGAGAAGAGGTTTATTCGTCCTAGTGTGTCACTGTGGGGTGCATCAATTTTGTTGGTTAAGAAGAAAGAAGGCTCTATGAGGTTATGTGTGGATTATAGACAATTGAACAATTATCAAAAATAAGTATCAACTTCCGAGGATTGATGGTTTGATGGATCAGTTGGTTGGTGCTTGTGTTTTTATCAAGATAGATTTGAGATCTGGGTATCATCAGATTTGTGTGAAGGTTAAAGATATTCAGAAGACTGCTTTTTGAACAAGGTATGGTCATTATGAGTATTTTGTGATGTCGTTCGGTGTGACCAATGCACCTGGTGTATTTATGGAATACATGAATAAGATTTTTCATCAGTATTTGGATAAGTTTGTTATTGTGTTCATTGATGATATTTTGATCTATTCGAAGAGTGAAGAGGATCATGTCGAGCATCTTAAGTTTATGCTATATATGTTGAAAGAGAAGCAGTTGTATGCGAAACTTTCTAAGTGTGAGTTTTGGTTGAAGGAAGCGATTTTCCTTGGTCATGTGATGTCGAGTGGTGGTATTGTTGTTGATCCATCGAAGATTAAGGTTGTGTCTCAATGGGAAGCTCCAAAATATGTTTTTGAGATTAGAAGTTTTCTTGGTTTAACAGGTTATTATCGGAAGTTTATTGAAGGATTTTCTAAGTTAGCTTTGCCGTTGACACAATTGACTAGGAAGGTGTTGCACCCCAAAATTTTCCCTCTCATTTTACTCAAAACATACTCCTAGAGGTCCTCAATTGCTCAAGTTGACTAAGGATTGAACAAACAAATCCTCCTCCTAAGACAATGAGCCTCAAACTAGGGTTTCACTCCTCATCAAGATGTTTGAGTTCAAAGGGTCCTAAATGGTTTCCATTGCCCTAATATGTCCTCAAGATCATCCATTCCAAGTTTCATGCCTTGCACAAGAAGTTTGCTCAGTCAACTGCTCAAATGCTTGAAAATTAACTATACTAGGTCAAAAGTCAACTGTGACCCACATACAGTCAAACTTCAAGATTTTTGGTCAACATCAATATTTTGAAGTGATATCTATCATTTGATAAATGTTTGATCATGATTCCTCAAGGAATGCTCCTAATTCATCAAAACTCAAAAGTTGCTAAATTAGAGTTCCTATAGGAAAAGTCAACCAAACTTTGACCAGGCATAAATTTCTCATACTTTATCAGAAATATCTCATCAAAGGATCATTTTGAAGAGAATCCAATTCCCTATAACTCATATTCAGCCCTCAAGTTCAATAAATGCACTCATGAAAAGATATAAGTTCAGACATTATAGGTCCTTTTTAAAAGTCAACAAAAACACCTTTTGGGCCAAAGCTCCTTACATGAACATGGAAGATCCAATTGAGATGAAACCAAAAGGGTTGTTTAGAGGACATCCTAAGATTTCTAAAAAGTCCAATAACACCTTCTTAGAGTTAAAAATGAGAGAGACGTGCATTGCTAAAGTTGACCAATTTTTGGAAATGTGCATGAAGTCAACATTGGTCAAAATGACTTTTTTTTTCCAAATGGGCCCATGTTTTCTTGTTTGAAACTTGTTCCTAAGATGGCCAATGACCCCTGAGCTTATCCACATATTATTTCATTATTTTTATTATTTATTTTGATTTTTTATTCATTTGAATCAAAATAAATCAATTTAAATAGTGGAATAATCAAATAAAATAAAATATTTGATTTTGTGAGTACATTATGAGTCCATGAACAGCTAGCAAATCAGGAAAATTTTTGCAAGGGCTAATTGATTGGAAAAGATTATGATTTGGTTTGTTTTAGAAACAAATCATACAACGCAAAAAAATCAAATCTTTTTCAACAATTTGCAAAGATTGAATACACTTTTGTTAACCTAATTGCTTCTATTATATATAGACAACATTTCCAAAGCATAAAAACAAGGATTGGCCGTGCAGAATTGAGAGGAAAAAACTCAAGTTTTTGACAAAAAGTGGTGATATGACTTTGAGATACAAGGAGATTCAAGGACTTTGAAGGCTTGCAATCCATTCCTGGGCGTATTTGGGAGCTATCTAGAGCATTACCACGCATTAACACCTTCTAAAACAACATATATAGCAATCACGGTTTTCTCTTATTCTTGAAATTGGTTTTTGAAATACACGCATGATAAATGGTTTCTAAATATACAGCCATGCTTATATAATCATTTAGAACATGTTTGCATAATTAATTGTGTGTTTTGATGCATATTTGACTGGATGCCATTGTTAGAGTTTCAAGGTTCTTTTTAGGGTTTTTCGTTTCAGGCAAAATCAGAGCAAAAGATGATTTCCATTATACTCACGAGATTAAACCCAGTTAATCTATATGATTGGATTTAATTATTATTGCATGGTTACGATTTGTGAGATATACAGGTTTATAGCAATGGACATGTCCATAGGTACATGTATGGGTCTAAAACGACAGTTCTAACGAGGAAGATGAAGGCGTGTCAAAACCTGAGTGGCCAGTTTGAATGGCACATGTTTTTTCTTATAACAATGACTCATTATTAAATATATTATATGTTTTTTGTTTATATCAACGAATAGCAAGCTGGCTCAGTGGTACAAGCGAAGGGTTTCAGGGCGCGCGCGTGTAGGAGGTCAGGGGTTCGATCCCTGTCTCCTACATAATATTTTTCCTAACATTTATCTACAAATTCAATGGTCTCTTTCCAAGCGCGTACACCATATGCCTCAAGATCCATCACCATTGGATCATCCTTGCCCAGATCTAACGCTTCCAGGATGCAACTCATGATGGACATTCCTGGCATAATCACACTGAATCCAGCGCTGTGCTAGGCCATTGGATTGGGCTTTTTGGATAGAATTTTAGCATGCAACCCTTCAAGTTGGGTTTGCACCGCCTCAGGCCCATCCCTTTCTTTCTTTATTTAATTCTTTTTTTATTTAATTATTTAAATTGTTTTATTTATTTTAAATCATTTTTTTCTCATAAAAATCATTAAATCAAAATCACAAAAAATAGGACTTAGTTCTTTTTTTTAATAAATTAAATTTTGAAAATTAATTATTTCCATTAACCTTAATTTCTTCTTAATTAATTAAAATTGAGTAGAAAAATTAGGTTAAATTCAAATCTTTTTTTCACAAAAAATCAAAAAATATTTTTCAATGAGCAAAATTAGATTTTTTAGGGTTTTGAAATTTTTTCCAATTTTTTTTATTCTCGCGCGTAATTACTTTTGTCGTACGATTATTTTTTATTATTGATGTAACCGCGTTCGGTTTGTAATAGATTAATTAGGGTTTATTATTTCCGCAAATTTACTTTCAGTTAATTCTTTATGTATCTGTCTAAAAGCCTTGTAATAGCGTATGACTCTTTTTACTTTCTCGCTTTTATATCTTATGCTTGTATATAATTGTTAGCAACCTAGGCTTGTATGCTTAATCAATCAATCTTAGACCACTTAATTGCAAGATAAGATATCTGAAAACAAACATTGTTGCACACTTGCATCCTTAGGGTATATCTCACTTGGTTACCTCGGAAACAATGGTCACGTCCCTCGAACGTAGGGATATCTTAGTAAAGACCCTCAATTCAAAAGTCGTCATAAAGATCACGGTCCCCTTACTGTCTCTCGAGTTGCCTACAAGAAATGATCTTATGATGATAGTCCCTTTGAAATGCTAAGGTATCCTTACATGTTGCCTTTAATAACCATCACGTCACTTTCTATAGTCCCTCAACATCCAACGACTAGGGTTACCTACTCATTAATAGTAGGATAACACGGTCAAAAGGGTAAGAGGAAAAGAATGCCCTTTTTGAGTAGGTAGATAACTCTTAAGTACTTGCTCAAAACAATCAATTTTTCATACTCACACTTTCAAACACTTTTCAAAAAGTTTTCAAAAACACTTTATCACACCCTTGAGGACTGATACAAGGGTTACCATAAAGTGAAACGCCGCACTAAGACATTTTCAAAACTTTTCAAAACACAAACGCAAGCAATTTCCAAAATGAGAAAGTACCTAAGAGCCCATGGAAAACCATGGATGGAAAGGGTGCTAACACCTTCCCTTTCTATAATCTACCCCCCGGACTCAGAAACATCTCGAAAAAGGTTTTTTTCGGTTCTTTTTCCCTTTTCCTTTGTTGGATAAAATAAAAGACGGCGACGACTCTTGCTTACCGCGACATTTGCGAACAAAAAACGCAAAACTAGTAGTAACTACAAACAATCAGTTCTGCCACCATATCATAGAACTGGCGACTCTGTTGGGGAAAATTAATAAAGTGGGGTTTACCTTAGGATCTAGGTCATTTTTAAATTGCTTTCTTGTTTGTTTTGCCTGCTTTATCTTTAAGGGTTTTTGCTTGGGTATCGTTGAAGATCCTACACCCGGATCTGGGGACACTTTTTAGGTAAACAGAAATAGATCATGGAGACTGTACGGCGTAGACGGATATGGTTTAAGCGATGGCTGTATTGGTGTGACACTTTGGTTATCGGTATCCTTCGTGTTGAAACGAGGAGAATACGGGGCCGCACATGGTGTCGTGAAGCACTAACGGACCTTAGAACCTTAGTTGAACAAACTTGGCCATTAGAAAGTAGTGAGATAGACGGCCTCAGTATAAAGCTAAGGATTGGTTGATACTCGATGCTAAAATCATTGAGATCAGACTTTAGGGATATTTCGACCGCAAGAAAAGATTGCCTGAGCTGAAATAATGCCCGATAAAGGATGATCAGTGATATTGAGAATCCTTAGAACCCTGTTACTTTTCTAAGACAGGTTTGAAACCAACTACAATTCAAGAGGGTACTTACCTTTAACCTCATGCAAGCCTTTGAACCTAAGGTCTATTGTGTGCTTTACTTGTGCGTGATTTACTCTGCTTGAACATAACATCATGCATCATAACATAGCATCCATTCTTATTACACTAACCATTTCAAGGACCAAGGGAATTTATCTATGTTCTGTTTTACAGATCATGGCTTCCGCTCGTAGAAATACTATCCGAATCAGCTTTGTGAGAATACCTCTCCAACTCAAGGAGCTAGTATCAAGGGTTCCTGAAACTTCTTCGTTCACTAAGAGACATGGTCGACTTCTCAACCTGGTTACTTCGAGTTTTGATGAAAAGATGATGGTGTACTTTTTTAGTTCTTTGATCCCAAGCACCACTGCTTCACCTTTCCAGACTATCAATTGGTTCCTACCATGGAAGAGTTCTATCAGTTATTGGATATACTTATTCTTGACCAGATGCCTTTCATAGGTTTAGAAGAGGTTCCCAATCCAGAAGTCATTTCCTCAGCTTTGCATCTGAAATGGGCCGACGTGGTATCCAATTGGGAAATAAGAAGCAGAGTCAACGGTTTTCTAGCCAAGTTCCTAATAGAGAAGGCCCAACTGTTTTGGGATGATTTGGACTTTCACACTTTTGAGGAGGTCTTGGCTCTTCTAATTTATGGGTTAGTACTATTCCCTAATCCAGACTTGCTCATAGATGTGAATGCTATCAAGATATTCCTCTCTCCCAACCCTGTGCCTACTTTGCTCGGAGATATCTGACATGCTCTCCACACTCGTACCATGAAGAGGAGAGGGGTTCTTATGTGCTGCATGCCATTACTGTCGAGGTGGTTTATTTCTCACCTCCCTAAGTCAGTGCTGAAGAATGAAGAAGGTTTGGGTTGGTCGCAAAGGATAATGTCACTTTCTCATGCGAATATTCTCTAATATTCCCGATCTATGGGAGATATTTCTATTATTGACCGCTGCGGGGAATTCCCTAATGTCCCACTACTTGGAATTAGGGGAGGCATAACTTATAATCATTCTTTGGCTTTGCGACAATTTGGTTACGCTCGAAGGGATGGTCCTCATGAGATGCTTATCCAGGGCATTGTGTTTAACTATGAGGATGATGTTCAAGGGTATCGCCAGAGGTTCATACGAGCTTGGGGCATGGTAAACAGATCTGATGTCAAGACTTTGGGGACTGAAGACTTCCATTCCTATGGAACCTTATCTCCAATGGGTACGAGCTCGTGATCAGAAACTTATGATGCCATACATGGACGTCTTACTAGTGATTGTGAAGCCCATTGCTGAAGAGGATATTCCCTACATGGTTCTTCATCCTGATATGCCCACTGATCTTGAAGAATTACAGAGGTCCTGGATTCAGTTGAAGAAGGAGCGAGATACTTATGGGGACCAGTTCTATGCCCAGGAGAAGAAAGTTTTAGAGCTCACAAAGCAGCTTCATGAGGAAAGAAGCCTTAATGTCTATCTCGGCACGAAGAGGAAGCATCCATGGGAAACTTGATTTTTTATTTATTTATTTAGTTTTTAGAATTTTCAATTGAAACACCTAAAAGGAAATTGTATTTTGAATTCTACTAATAAAATCTTTGTTTCATTTTGGTTCGAAAATTTAAATTTCCCCAAGTCCTTGAAATCATTTCATACACATGCCATACATATCAATGCGTAAACAGATCTCATAACAGGTTTCTCATCTTCTTCGCTGTTTATTTCAGCAATAATAACTTCCGAACAAAGTATCAAGGATCTTCGGGTACACAATGCCTAATTTCAGCAAATGTTCGTAGCTTTGGCTAAAGGGCAGGAAGATCTGAAGGCCCTTATTCTGAAAGATAGAAAGAAGAAGAAGACCACTGGTGTCCTGAATCTGGGCAGAAGATTCAAGGGACTGTTGAAGCAAACGGTTGATCTGACCTCTTCATCCAAAGAAGGAGAGAACCAAGAGGGTGAGACAAGGGAGGAAGACCCTAGTCTAGGGGAATCTGATAACGAAACTGATTACAATGAATAATAGTATCCTCTGACTAACGAAAGGTACAAACAGTTAGAGGATCGTCTGAATGCAATGGAGATCCAAAGAGTACCAGGGCTGGATTTTGAACAGCTGGGATTGGTATCTGGGGTTGTCATCCCACCGAAGTTCAAGGTTCTGGTATTTGCAAAGTATGATGGGGTTTCTTGTCCCAAGTTTCACCTTTGTTCTTATATGAGGAAGATTCAGCCTCACACTACTGATAGGAACTTGTGGGTCCATTTATTTCAAGACAATCTGTCCGGGACTCATCTTGAGTGGTTCTATCAGCTAGAGGGAATCAATGTCCGCAACTGGGAAGATCTGGCTGCTGCTTTTTTTAAGCAGTATCAATATAACACTGACCTTGCTCCTACCCGTACTCAACTCTAGAGTCTGTCCATGGGTGCAAGCGAAGGTTTTAAGGACTACGCTCAGAAGTGGAGAGATTTGGCAGGGAGAGTCCAACCCCCTTTTTCTGATAGGGAGTTAGTGGACATGTTTCTTGGTACACTATCTAGTCCTTCTTCAATCACCTGATTGGTAGCTCCTCAGCTGGTTTTACTGAGCTGATATTGACTGGAGAAAGGGTAGAAGCTGGGATCCGAAGTGGCAAGATCTAGAAAGACACCTCTTCAAGTACAGTTAAAAAGCCATTCACGGGTAAGAAGGAGTTCAATTCTATTTACAATACAAGAAGTAAGAGTAGAACCGAGCACCATCCAACGGTAGAGGCTGTGATGATACCTAGGCTTGTGGCTACTCAACAACGAAACAATCAGCCAAGAGTAGAAAGACCTCAAAGGAAGTTCACCCAAATCAATATGACGTTGTCTGAGGTTTTACCCCATATGTTCAAATCTAATCTGGAAATCTTAAAGGAGGCTCCCAAGAACCCACAACACCACATCTCCTCGTTATAATCCAAACGTTCAATGTGCTTACCATTCTGAGAGTCCAGGCCACGATACAAATGACTGTTGGGCTCTGAAGAATAAGATACAAGATCTGATCGAAGCAAAGGAGATTAAGTTTGATGCTCCTGAGATGCCTAATGTCATAACTGCTCCCATGCCTAAGCACAACCGTGGTGTTAATGCCGTTGACGCTGATCTATTTGTTACTTCTGTTGATGAAGTTTCTACTCCTCTCATGACAGTTAAGAAGAATTTATTGCGAGCCGATTTATTGTCGGGCTGCGGTGAAGATTGCCACATATGTTTATCTTTGCCTTCTGGTTGTTATTTGCTGAAAGCAGGTGTTCAATGCCTGATGGATAACAAAGAGATTTTGTTAAAAAAGACTCTGATTCTGACTGTTCTACATGAAGATGTTGCTATCATAACCATTTATGCCAATCCTTCCAAGGTCTCCTCCAAAAGACCTGTTAGGATTACATCTGCTCCAAGAATTGCTCCATTAATAATCACTTTTCCTGGCCCTGTACCATACTCCTCGAAAAAAGCTGTTCCTTGGAATTATGGTGCTGACATTTACTACCATGGTGTCAAGCAGGATTTGTTAACCATTAAAGACGAAAAAACTGAAGAGGATGATCCCGATATCAGTAACATGGCCAGGACTAGCAAAGTTACTCGAAGTGGAAGGGTCTTCTCTCCCGAGATCTCCCCAAAGACTGTTGCTAATCCTGTTGTTATTCCATCTGTTGTTCCAGCTAGTACTTCTGCTACTACTCCCATCCTTACTTCAGTTGTTACCCATGCCAATGAGTCATCTGGGACTCGGGGCAAAGGAGCTGTAGGTGAGCCTGCTCGGACGGAGGTACCCAAAAAAGTTATTTTAGAATCCTCTAAACAAGAAATGGAGGAGATTTTCAAAATAATCAAGAAGAGCGACTACAATGTGGTCGAACAGCTGGGGCAGACCCCTTCAAAGATATCAATATTGTCTCTGCTATTATGTTCTAAGGCCCATGCAAAGGCTTTGGTTGCATTTCTCAAGACTGCGCATGTGCTGCAAGAAACCTCCACTGACCAATTCGAGGACTGTGTGGCCAGTTTGACTGCTGATAATGGGTTGGGTTTTTCAGATGCTGATTTGACACCCAAGGGTAGAAAGCATAATGATGCTCTGCATGTCTTGATCGAATGCAGGGGAACTATTATGGCCCATGTGCTAGTGGATACTGGATCTTCACTGAATGTTCTGCCCATGAAGGCTCTTGATAGGCTAGATTGTGAAGGTTTGACCTTAAAGCCCAGTAACATTGTGGTGAGGGATTTCGATGGTTCATAAAGAATGGTGCACGAGGAGGTGGACATCCCTGTCAAAGTGGGTTCCCAGACCTTTGAATCCACCTTCTATGTGATGGATATCAGGCCATCTTATTCTTGTTTGTTGGGTCATCCTTGGATCCATGAAGCTGGAGTTGTTACTTCTATGCTGCACCAAATGTTGAAGTATCCAGTAAAGGGGAAGATTGTCACCGTGCATGGTGAAGAGGAGTACATGGTAAGCCATCTGAAATCTTTCAAGTATGTGGAGATGGACGGTGAGTTCATAGAGACCCCTTGTCAAAATTTTGAAGAGGTTCTCTAGACTATGGCATCAACCGAGACTATCACCAGTGTGCCAAAGATCACCAGACCTCCTTTGAAGATGGCTTCTCTCAAGGATACCAGAGCAGTGGTTGAAGAAGGTGGGTGTACCATTTCGGGACAGCTCCTTGATTTTCCTTACAAAATTGACAAATTTGGTTTGGGCTTTACCTCAGGAGCTCAAAGGGCTGTTCGACGTGCCCGGGCTGGCGGACCTCCCCTACGCATCAGCAATCGTGGGGTCAATGCTATAGAAGGCAATGATGAGGATTCTGATATTGACAGCTGGATCTACCCTACTACCAACGATGGACCCAGTAACTGGACGACCAAAGATTTTGTGCCAATTACTTTTGTTCAGCAGTAATTATCTTACTTTTTTTTTCAGATTTGTAATAAACAATATAAACTCTATGGCATTGTGTCTTACCCGAGGCACAATGGTTTATTTTTTAGGGTTATTATATGTCATTATCCCATGTCATCAATAAAACATTGGACGTTCTTGCATACCAATTTTGCGCTCTCTATTTTTCTTTTTTGCTTTTCACTTTATCAATACAGCTATGCTCTTACACACACTCAAATATCAAATTGCAGATCCATATCCACTTTGGATCCCATTGATAACAGTTATGCTATTGCCAGTTATAACTTCGAAAGTCCGATCAACCAAGTTGAGGACGAAGGTGAGGAAGATTGTGAGGTACCTGGAGAAATTGCTAGACTGTTACAGCAGGAAGAGAGGGCTATACAGCCTCATGAAGAGCCAGTTGAGACAATAAACTTGAGCACAGAGGTAGACAGAAAAGAAGTCATGATTGGCGCAAATCTGGAGCTTAGTGTCAAACAGTGGTTGGTACAGATGTTGCACGATTATATTGAGATCTTCGCCTGGTCATATGAAGACATGCTGGGACTAAAAACAGATATAGTGGTTCATCGTATGCCGACTAAAGAAGATTGCCCTCCGATAAAGCAAAAGGTCCGTCGTATGCGCCCTAAAATGTCATAGATGATCGAAGCAGAGGTTATGAAACAGTTCAACACTGGGTTCTTAGCTGCCACCTGCTATCCGCAGTGGGTTGCTAACGTGGTCCCGATACCTAAGAATTATGGTAAAGTACGAATGTGTATGGACTATAGAGACCTGAATAGGGCAAGCCCCAAGGATGACTTCCCGCTTCCCGACATTGATGTTCTGGTTGACAATACCGCACAACACAAAATATGTTCCTTCATGGATGGTTTCTCTGGCTACAACCAGATCAATATGGCACCCGAAGACATGGAGAAGACAACCTTCGTCACATAGTGGGGCACTTTCTGTTACAAGGTGATGCCTTTTGGGTTGAAGAATGTTGGGGAAACTTATCAGTGAGCCATGGTAGATTTGTTCCATGATATGATTCACCATGAGATAGAGATTTATGTTGATGACATGATAGCCAAGTCTCAAACCGAGGAAGAACACCTTGATCATCTACAAAAGTTGTTTGATAGATTGAAGACATACAAGCTGAGGTTGAATCCAAATAAGTGCGCCTTCGGGGTAAGGTCTCGTAAGCTGCTAGGTTTCATTGTCAGTGACAAGGGCATTCAGGTAGACCCTACAAAGGTGAAGGCCATATAAGAGATGCCGGCTCCCCGTACTGAGAAGGAAGTTAGAGGGTTCTTGGGACGCCTAAATTATATCGCCAGGTTCATTTCACATCTGACTTCTACTTGTGAGCCGATCTTCAAACTCCTGAAGAAAGATCAAGTGGTAAAGTGGAATGACGAATTCCAGGTCACCTTTGACAGAATCAAGGAATACCTCCAAGAGCCTCCCATTCTGATGCCTCCGATTGAAGGAAAACCTTTGATGATGTACTTAACAGTGTTAGACAATTCAATGGGTGTGTGTGTTTGGGCAGCATGATGAGTCTGGTAGAAAAGAGCATGCAATATACTAACTTAGCAAAAAATTTACCGACTGTGAAACAAGATACTCATTGCTCGAGAAAACTTGTTGCACTTTGGCATGGGCTGCTCGCTGACTAAGACAGTATATGTTGACCCACACTACTTTGTTGATATCTAAAATGGATCCGATCAAGTACATCTTCGAAAAGCCCGCCCTCTCCGGAAGAATAGCAGGATGGCAAATGATCTTGAACGAATATGATATCCAATACACGACCCAGAAAGAAACCAAGGGGGGTGTACTGGCTGATCATTTGGCTCATCAAGCTGTGGATGACTACCAGTCCATGAATTTTGAGTTCCCGGATGAGAATATTGTGCTAGTGACTGACTATGAAGAACCTGGACCAGATGAAGGACCTGAAGAAGGATCCCGCTGGATTATGGTTTTTGATGGAGCTTCGAACGCACTCGGCAATGGCATTGGTGCCGTAATTATATCTCTTGAAGGCTGTCATACTCCTTTCACTGCCCGACTATGCTTCAACTGTACCAATAACATGTCATAGTATGAAGCATGCATCATGGGTGTGATACGGTGGAAGAACCAGACTATTTTGGAAAATGCTGGTTTGCGTTTTGCGTTTGTGTTTGCAAAATGTCGCAGTAAGTAGGAGTCGCCACCGACTTTTATTTTATCCAACTGGGAAGGAAAAAAGCACAAAAAAAATTCCTTTTTCGAGATTTTGAGTACGGGGGGTAGATTATAGAAAGGGAAGGTGTTAGCACCCTTTCTATCCGTATTTTTTTACGTGCTCTTAGGTACTTTGCTCATCATTTTAAAAATTGCTTGTGTGTGTTTGTTTTGAAAAGTTTTTGTTTTACTTCGTTTTAACCCTTGCTTCTGTCTTCAAGAGTGTTATGAAGTTGTTTTTGAAAACTTTGGTTGAAAAGTGTTTGGTGTGAAAAAGTTTGATTTGAGCAAGTACCTACTAGCATCTACTTACTCGAAAAAAAGAATGTTCCTGTTCTTTTTTCCTTTAGACAGTGCTATCCCACTATTAAAGAGTTGGTAGCACCGTCGTTGGATTTGTAAGGGTCAATTCGAAAGGGACGTACGATCACTAAAGAAATGTTAGGACGTCTTAGTAATAACCCTAATGTCTTAAGATCATATTCGAGGCAACATTTTCGAGGCAACCTATCAGAGGCAACATTTCCGAACGGGACATTTGATCTTTGTTTAAACAGGAGAGCGATCACTAAAACACCCTATACTTAATGATCGTTCACCGAAGGCAACCAAAGTGAGAGTATACCCTAAGAGTGCGCATGTGCGAGTGATTTGATTTCAGTTATTATCTTTGCACATTTAGGGTTTGCTAACCATTTTAAGTTATCATGCAATCTTGTCATACAATCCTATTGACATACATCTAACAGTTAGTATTTGCGAGAATTTAAAATGCGAGAAATAAAACCTACGCTATTACAAGGCTTCGGGGTAGGGGATTAATTACATAGCCAAAAAAAACTGTAAAAACGATAAATAAAGAAAATCCTAATTAAACTATTACATACTGCACTTGCTTCTTTCTTACCGGTGAAAGGATTCTTTACTGCACTTGATGAAGTATCTTTCTGTATTTTACCACTTCGGATACCAGCTTCTACTCTCTCCAGTCAAAATCAACTCAGTAAACCCAGATGATGAACTGCCGATCATATGATTGAAAAATGGACCAGATAACGTCCCTAGAAACATGTCAACCAACTCCCTATCAGACAAAGGGGGTTGGACTCTCCCAGCTAAGTCTCTCCACTTTTGAGCATAGTCCTTAAAACCTTCACCTGCACCCATTGACATACCTTGAAGCTGAGTACGAGTGGGAGCAAGGTCGGCGTTATATTGATACTGCCTGTAAAAAGCGGCAGCAAGGTCTTCCCATTTTCGGACATTAGCTCCTTCCAAATGATAAAACCATTCAAGCTGAGTCCCTGACAGACTATCTTGAAAGAAATGCACCCACAAATTTCAATTAGCAGTGTGGGGTTGGATTTTCCTGACGTACGAGCGGAGATGGAGTTTTGGACAGGATACTCCATCGTACTTGGAAAAAACCGGAGCTTTGAACTTATGAGGGATCACCACTCCCGATACCAGTCCCAGTTCTCTGAAATCCAAACCAGGGATCTTCTGAATCTCCATAGCACTCAGACGGTCTTCTATCCTCAGCAGGGGGATATTGTTCCTCATCATAATCTATATCATTATCAGAAACTGTAGGACTGGGGCCCTTTTCTTCTTCTTGGTTCTCCCCTTCCTTGGATGAAAAGGACAGATCAGCTTGCTGTTTCAATCTATCCCCAAACCTCTTTCCCATACTCAGAAGAACGACCTTCTTCTTCTTCTTCTTCTTCTTCTTCATCTTCTTCTTCTTCTCTTTCTCTTTCAGAATGAGAGCTTTCAAATCCTCTTTCCCTTCAGCCAAGCTCAAGAACATCTCTTAGAATTGGGCATTTTGTGCCTGAAGATCTTTGATAGCTTGATCGGAAGACATTTCTGCTGAAATAAAAAACGAAGAAGATGAGAAACCTGTAATGGTACCTGTAATGGTGTGCATGATAATGGGATGCGTATGTAATGATTTCAAAGACTTTGGGAGATTTAAATTTGCAAACCAAAAAATAAATAAACTTTATTAGATTAACTGGTAACAGGGTTCAACAATGCCTTTGAGGCATTACAAAGAAATAAACGGAAAACAAATCTAAACTAGAAAAATCAAAATCATAAATCCCATGGACGCTTCCCCTTTGTGCTGACGTAGTCATTGATCGTTCTTTCATTCTAGAGTTTCCTGGTGAGCTTCAAGATCTTTCTTTCTTGCTCATGCTACTTTTCTCGGTAGGTATCCCTCTCCTCTTTCAGCTGAATCCAAGACCTCTTTAATGCCCCAGGATCAGTGGGCATGTAAGGATAAAGGACTGTATAAGGAATGCCTTCTTCATTGGTGGTCTCCACAATTACTGGAAGCACAACTTCATAAGGAATCCCAAGCTTCTGGGCACGAGCTCAGACCCACTGGAGATAAGGCTGCATAGGGAGAGAAGTCCTTGGTCCTAGCTCTTGGGGGTCAGATCTGTTCACCTTACCCCAAGCTCGTATAAACCTTCGGCGATGCTCGTCAACATCTTCCTTGTAGTCAAATGCAATTTCTGTAGGAAGTAGCTCATGAGGACCATCTCTCTGAGCACGACCGAATTATCGCAAAGCTAAACAAGAACTGTAGGTTATACCCCCTCTGATTCCAAGCAACGGGACATTGGGGTATCCTCCACAATGATCAATGACATCAGTGCTTTCCATAGCCTTGGAACTCCAAAGAATGTTTGTATGGGCAAGGGAAATTATCCTGTAAGACCATCGCGAACCTTCTTCATTCTTCAACACGGACTTAGGGAGGTGCGAAACAAACCACCTCGATAGCAATGGCATGCAACACATGAGAGTCCCTCTTCTACGCACAGTACGAGCGTAGAGGGCATGTAAGATATCACCCAATAGAGTAGGCATAGGATTGCGAGACAGGAAGATCTTAACCGCATTCACATCTATAATGGAGTCTAGATTCGGGAAGAGAACCAAACCGTAGATGAGGAGAGCCAAGATGTCTTCGAAATCCTGAAAGTCCAAATTATCCCAGAATAGTTGAGCTTGATCTATCAGAAACTTGGATAAGAAACCTTCAACCCCGCTTCGTGTTTCCCAATTGGATACTACATCAGCCCGTTTCAGATGTAGAGCTGAGGCAATGTCTTCTGGTCTAGGAGTCTCTTCCAAACCTGTGAAGGGCATATGCTCAAGGATGGATATGCCCAATAAGTGTGAGAACTCTTCCAAAGTAGGAACCAGCTGATAATCTGGAAAGGTGAAACAATGATGCACATGATCGAAGAACTGGAAAAGAACACTCATCATCTGCTCATCAAACTTTGAGGTAATCAAGATAAGAAGCTGACCATGTCTCTTAATGAAAGAAGAAGTCTTAGAAAATTTTGAGGCTAACTCTTTGAGTTGAGCAGGTATTTGCACAAAGTTAACTCGGATGGTGTTTCCGCGCACGGAAGCCATAATCTGCAAAACAGAACAAAGATAAAACCCCTTGGTCTTTGAAATGGTTAGTATAATGAAGTATGCATGCTATGTTATGATGCATGATGTCATGATAAAACAAACAACAGGTATAGCAGATAACAGACATGGAAAAGGCAATCAAGTCACACAAAAGCCCTTAAGTTTAAGGCTTGCATGGGGTCAAAGGTATTACCCTCTTGAAGTTAAGTTGGTTTCAACCTGTCCTAGCAAAAGTAACCGGGTTCTAGAGGTTCTCAATATCACTAAACTTCCTCCATCGGTCATGGTTTCAGCTCACGCAATCTTTTCTTGCGGCCGGAACTATCTCGAGAGTATGGTCTCAATGAGTGTAGTATCGAGTATCAACCAGTTCTCAGCTTTACACCGAGGCCGGCTATCTCACTACTTCCTAATGGCCAAGTTGGTCTATTAAGGATTCTAAGGTTAGTTGATGCTTAACGACACACATAGCGGTCCCGTATTCTCCTCGTTTCTCCACAAGGGATACCAATACCAACCAATGTGCTACATCAATGTAACTACTGCTTCAACCGTGTCGGTCTATGTTGTACAGTTCCCTCACAGTTTATTGCTACTTACCTAAAAGGTGTTCCCCCAGATCCGAGTTAGGATCTATAGTAACTCCCAATACAAAACCTTTAAAAGTAAAGCAACCAAAACAAACAAGAGAAGCAATTTATGATGAATTAATCCTAAGGTATACCCCACTTATTTTCCCCAGCAGAGTCGCCAGTTCTGTGATACGGTGGCAGAACCGGACTATTTTGGAAAATGCTGGTTTGCGTTTTGCGTTTGTGTTTGCAAAATGTCGCGGTAAGCAAGAGTCGCCATCGACTTTTATTTTATCCAACTGGAAAGGAAAAAAGCACAGAAAAATTCCTTTTTTTGAGATTTTGAGTACGGGGGGTAGATTATAGAAAGGGAAGGTGTTAGCACCCTTTCTATCAGTAGTTTTCTACAGGCTCTTAGGTACTTTGCTCATCATTTTAAAAATTGCTTGTGTGTGTTTGTTTTGAAAAGTTTTTGTTTTACTTCGTTTTAACCCTTGCTTTTGTCTTCAAGAGTGTTACGAAGTTGTTTTTGAAAACTTTGGTTGAAAAGTGTTTGGTGTGAAAAAGTTTGATTTGAGCAAGTACCTATTAGCATCTACTTACTCAAAAAAAAGAATGTTTCTGTTCTTGTTTCGTTTAGACAGTGCTATCCCACTATTAAAGAGTAGGTAGCACCGTCATTGGATTTGTAAGGGTCAATTCGAAAGGGACGTACGATCACTAAAGCAATGTTAGGACGTCTTAGTAATAACCCTAATGTCTTAAGATCATATTCGAGGCAACATTTCCGAGGCAACCTTTCCGAGGCAACATTTACGAACGGGATATTTGATCTTTGTTTAGACATGAGAGCGACCACTAAAACACCCTATACTTAATGATCGTTCACCGAAGGCAACCGAAGTGAGAGTATACCCTAAGAGTGCGCATGTGCGAGTGATTTGATTTCAATTATCATCTTTGCACATTTAGGGTTTGCTAACCATTTTAAGTTATCATGCAATCTTGTCATACAATCCTATTGACATACATCTAACAGTTAATATTTGTGATAATTTAAAATGCGAGAAATAAAACCTACGCTATTACAAGGCTTCAGGGTAGGGATTAATTACATAGCCAAAAAAAACCGTAAAAACGATAAATAAAGAAAATCCTAATTAAACTAATACATACCGTGAGCAGTTACATTAATATTGCAAAAATAATAAGCGTGCGCAATGAAATAAAGACGAGAGAATTAGGGTTTTGACCCCGACTAAACTGAATTAAAAGAAAAATTATTTTTGTGGTTTTGGTGTTATTTTTATAAAAATAGAGTTTAATTGAATAAATAAAGAAACCTAATTATTAATTAATTTAAATTAAGAAAAATAACTAAATTAACTTATTTTGTATTTTTTATTTTATGAAAAGAAATAAAAATTAAATCACATGTTAACCCTAATTTTTTTAATCGATTTTAATTATATAAAAAAGAAGTTAGAATTATCCTAATTAAATTTAAATTAATATTAAATCAAATTTTGATAAAATAAAATAAAAACCTAATTCTAAATTTGTGAAATTTGATTTTTTTTAATGATTTTTTTGTTGGTAAAAAAAAGGGTAATCTTGGTGTTGATAAAAAAAGCAGAATAACTAAAGAAAGGTAAATTAGAGAAAAATAAGAAATAACTCAAGGGCCTGCTGTCAGCGGCTCTGATCAGAGGATGATGGTCCACAGGATGGTGATCTATAGGATGATGGTCCAGAGGATGATGGTCCAGAGGATAGTGATCCAGAGGATGATGATACTGGGCCTGCTCCTGGCTGGTGGATCCAGCAGATCATGACCAGAGGATGCTTGATCTAGTCCTGGTTGATGGGTCCAGAAGATCATGACCAGAGGATGCTTGATCAGGTCCTGGTTGATGGGTCCAGAAGATAACCCTCAGAAAGTGCAGGTGCTGGATCTGGTGAACACAAAGGGGGAAAATGCCAAAACCTCACGCCTGGGATCGAATCCAGAATCACGAGCTTCTGACTTCCTTCTTTTGACCAACTGCGCTGAGTGTTAGTTTATTAATACAGTAGAAACAAAGAAATAGATCAGAACTACAGGCTTTTGGCCAGAATAAACGCGCCAGAATTTAAACCGGCCAGTAAAGTTGTGACACACCATCGTCTTCTTCCATGGATCTGTCGTTTAAAACTCTGAACCTTTACCTACAGACATGGCACTGTAGCTATAACCATGTGCATTTCAGAAATTACATACAAGCAATATAAATAATATTCAAGACCATGGATCAACTGAGTTTGACCCGCTGATCATAATGGTCTCCTCCATTAGGGCCAATTGTTCATGTATGAAAAATTCCTAAAAACGAACCATGAACCCTAGCCATGGCATCTTGGTATGTAGTCAATAAAAATGCAATTAAATACAACCATTAGCTTGCAAACATCTCAAGGATTATGAATATACCAATAAAACATGCTAAATATGCCAGAATTATGATATCCGAATTCAAGAAAATATGGAAACCGTGTGAAACTTACAGCGCGATTCTGAGTGTGAGGAAGCTTGCTAGTGGTTGAAACACGTTCTTGGGATGTCCAGCAAACGATTGGTATGCTTAGAATGGCTTGAGACAGCCTGAATCTTGGAAATCAGTTTGCAACTTTTCTTGAGTTTTTGCAATTCTGATTTCTGTTTTACACGCCTCCAATCCCCTTGTTTTTGGTATGCAATCCTTCCTTATGTATCCAAGAATGAATTAGGGTTGCCATTTGGTTTCAAATCTTCTCCAATAATGATCATTGATTCATGATTTGATCCTTTATTCAAATCTTTCCAAATTGAGAAAATCCAATATTTTTGTGTCCATTTGAAGCTTGCACGATTTGATCTCACTTCCAACTGTATAGTAGACCTAAACATGCACAAAATCTCAAGCTTTGATTATTTTTTGATATTTTCATGATTTTATTTTGATTTTATTTGATTTAATTGAAATAAAATTAAAATAAATGAAAAAAATAAAAGAATGACAAATGTGAAGGGTCATGGGTCGTGGGTCATGTTACAGACTCAATGTAAGCATAACAAGTTGGGCCCATTTGATAAAAAATGCAATTTTGGCCACATTTGACTTTTGGCAATTTTGCAAAAAAGGTCAACTTTGCCAATGCATAACTCCTTCAATTTTGACCCTAGAGATGTGTTATTTGATTTTTTATAAAGATTAAGATGTCCTATAAGCAAACCTTTTGGTATCATCTCAATTGAGTCTTCCATGTTCATGTATGAAGCTTTGACATAAAAAGTGTTTTTGTTGACTTTTCAAAATGACCTATAATGTCCAAATTCATAACTTTTTATGAATGAATATTTTGAACTTGGGAGATGAAGATGAATAGTAGGGAATTTCATCCTCTTCAAAATGTGCTTTGGATGGGTCATTTTTGATAAAGTATGAGAAAGTTATGCTTGGTCAAAGATGAGTTGACTTTTCCTAAAAAACCCTAATTTAGCAACTTTTGGGCTTTGGTGAATTTTGAGCAATCCTTGAGGAATCATGATCAATCCTTGATCAAATGATGAATAATACTTCAAAATGAGAATGTTGGCCAAAAATCTTGAAGTTTGACTGTATGCGGACTACAGTTGACTTTTGCCCTAGCACAATCGATTTTCAGGCTTTTGAGCAATTGACTGAGCAAACTTCCTCTGCAAGGCTTGAAACTTGACATGGATGTTCTTGAGATCATATTAGGACAACGGTGAGCATTTGGGATTCTTTGGACTCAAGTACCTTAGTGCAAAATGAAACCCTAATCTGAGGTAGACTGCCTTAGGAGTGAGTTTGTCTGGTTAACCCTTGGTCTTCCTTGAGCAATTTGAGGACCTCACTTGAATTGTATTGAGAAATATGGGAGGGGAAATTTTGGGGTACAACAATGGGTCTCAAATCTGCTATCGACCTGAGGATCAAGTTCTTAAATGTTTTCGGGGATTCAGCCTTGGTGATAAGTCAGATCAAAGGAGAGTGGGATATGAAGCACCCGAATCTCATCCTGTACAAAGAGCACGTGCTGACATTTCTTCCACACTTTAAGGAGGTAACCTTTGAACATTTTCCACGAGAAGAGAATCAGTTAGAGGACGCGCTAGCTACCATGTCTTCTATGTTCAAGGTCAGGTGGGATAACGAAGCTCCCCGAATCACTATTGAGAGGTTCGATGAACCAGCGTACTGCTTGAGATCTACACTAAAGGAGTAGCCGACAAACCTTGGTTCTATGAGGTGAAGAGATATCTCGTGGCTCAAGAGTATCCCGAGGGGGCATCTTTTAATGATAAGAAGTTTCTAAGAAGGTTCACAGCGAAAATCTTCCTCAGTAATGGAATCCTCTACAAGTGCAACCATGACTCTACTTTACTTTGGTGCATAGACAAGAACGAAGCGGAGAGGATTATGACAGATCTACACGGAGGTACCTTTGGAACCCATTCAAGTGGACATACCATGGCTAAGAAGATCCTGTGGGCAGGATACTATTGGTCCACTATAGAAGCATATTGTTATCAGCACTCCTGAACTTGCCACAAGTGCCAAATCTACGCTGATAAAGTACATGTACCTCTGGTTCCCTTGAATGTCTTGACAACTCCTTGGCCCTTTGCAATAGGGGACATTGACATGATCGGAGAGATTAGACCTACCGCTTCCAATGGGCATCGCTTCATCCTGGTGGCCATTGATTACTTCACGAAGTGGGTTGAAGTTGCCTCCTTTGCTACCGTTACCAAGAATGTTGTGGCGCGATTTATCAAGCATAACCTGGTTTTTCTTTATAGTGTCCCCGAAAGAATCATCACTCACAATGGTGCGAATCTCAACAATACAATGATCACCGAACTCTGTAAGCAGTTTAAGATCCAGAACCATAATTCTTCCCCATACCGGCCGAAGATGAATGGCGCTGTTGAAGCTGCTAATAAGAATATCAAGAAGATTATACAGAAGATGACAGTGACATACAAGGATTGGCATGAGATGTTACCATTTTCTCTTCATGGGTACCGCACCTCCGCACAAACATCAATAGGGGAAACACCCTACTCTCTAGTATATGGCATGGAGGTTGTCCTTCCTATTGAGGTCCAGATCCCTTCTTTGAGAATCATGAAGGATGGAGATCTGAATGAAGATGATTGGATCCAGACTCGACTTGATCAACTGAATCTGATCGATGAAAAGAGACTTACTGCTGTCTTTCATGGTCAAATGTATCAAAAACAGATGATCAAGGTTTTCAACAAAAAAGTTAGACGCCAAGTATATCAAGTCAGGGATCTAGTGATCAAGCGCATCATACTGCCGCAAGGTAATCCCAGGGGAAAATGGACTCCCACATACGAAGGGCCATTTGTGATAAAAAATATATTTTTTGGTGGAGCCATGATTCTGACCACCATGGATGGTGACGACCTTCCTCACCCTGTCAATGCGGACATAGTGAAAAGATACTACACATGACTAAAGACCCGCTAGGTTGACTGACCTAGGCAAAAATAAGGGCTTCCCAGCGAACCAAAAGGGTTCGGGCAAAAATTAAGGATGAAAACAAAAAAACTGTACACCAGGCAAGTCGAAAACCTGAAAAGGCGGCTTGGGCAAAAAATGGTACCCCGGTGGACTGAAAACCCGAAAGGGAGGTCCAGGAAAAAGTTATGGATTTAAAGTGTATCATTATGTCCCATTGGATCACCTTGCGACCAGACTTCAGTATCATCTATCAAGCTCAAAACGACACCAATCAATCTAGTTAGCTTCAGACAAGCAGCAAAGTGATGAGACACTTGAAGACATAGCGGCAATAGTAGAATTGAAACTCAATGGGATAATTAAACATATTTGTTTTCTTCTCTTTGTACATAATATTGTATAGCTTTCATTTTCACGGTGGCATTCTCTTACTAGAGCTTCAACTTCCTTGTACAAAAACGCCTGTTATAGGCCAACTTCAGAAATTAATGCAAGTCATTTTTACAAAACCATTTGTTTTTCTTTTTCTGTTTTGTTTTGCAAAAACGTCCAATAATTTATTCTTGACATATGCGTTTGAATATGATTGCTATTCAAAAATATTTGCATAGGAAACAGAAAGATAATTGCTTATAACTTAAGAAACAAGGGCAAAAACTAAAAAACCATGTCAAGCCCGACAATTACTCCGTCCAGCAAGTACATGGGCAGGTACAATTTTGAAACAAGGTCACCATTACATGAGACCCCATGACGTCTACACTCCCCACAGAATAGAGGCAACCAAAGCTTTGACATCGGCTTCCCCAAACAGGAGTTACTTTCCCCAGCAAAGTTCCTTTAAAGAGTCGATGTCTATATTCCCCAGCCGAATTTTATAATCGCAAGCGGTTCATAAAGTTGCCTCTCGAATAGAGTTTATTTCTCTGAATACAAAAACTTAATCCCCAACAAAGTTTATTCCTCCAGCTACGGAAGCTCATCCTCTGGCGGAGTTTATTTCTCTGAATCGGCAAGATCTTCCAGCAAAGTGTAGCGGTAGAAATTATCAAGACTAAGCCATTGGATTGATTAGACTTTATACAAATAAAAATAAAAATCGCCACCGCGCTTTATTGTTTCCAAAGGAATGGGAAAAGAGCGAATAACCCAAAAAAAGGGGGGGAAATTCAAGGTAAGGGGGTTGGTTATGCAAAGGGAAGGTATTAGCACCCTAAACATCTACGGTACTCCGCAGGAACCTCTTTAAAAAATCTGTATATTTTGGTTATAAAAAAAAGTGTTATATATAAAATGGATGGTGGAGGTGAGAAAAGAAATATTTTTATGATTTTTGCACCCGCCGCGGTTGCGAACCTTTAGTGCCTACGTACCACCTTTCGTGCAATAGGGGATCAGGGTATACATAGTTCCTCTTTTAAAAATTTGAAACACAAGTGTGTTGGTTAATTTTATGAGATAAGACATCATCGTCATTGTCCGTGTGGAAAACATACTTACTACCCACAATCATGAGAAAAGAGAATTTGCATCATCTCAAAGTGGAGGATATGGCTTGGATTTTAAAATCAATAATGCCTCACTCAACACCCAAGTGGAAAATATCTCTCTTTACTACATATCATAGAAGTATAGTTTTTTGCATCACTACAAGGATTGACAAGAGTCTAATCTTTTAAGAAAAGTTTTAAAATTAAAAAAAAATCCAAAATGGCAAAAATGGTTTGAAATGAGATTGACTGACTTTTAGTCTTCTCACAAAAAATGTCAAGGTATAATTAAATTGATTGAAATTTATTTATGAAAATGTTTTGAAAATGCATGGACCTAAGTCCAAGTTTATTATGAAAGTATTTCAAGTTTAGAAATAAGAAGAGTTTTTAAAAGGAGGGAGAAGATTTTTGAATTTAAAGAAGATAGGAGGAGAAGAAGAGACTACCCTAAAGCATAAGGTAAAAGCTAGGGATAAGAACCATCCAACCAACAAGAAGCCAATACTTGACATTATGAGTCAATATAGAATTCCCATTCTTCGGATTGAAACTAAGCAAGCAAAGATACTAGACCTCTTGAGAGAACCAAACTTCAAGTGTATTAAGTCTTTGCAAAAATTGGGCAGAGTAACGGCTGTATACGGGTAAACTCCAGATTACAAACAAAGTATGTAATCACAATAATCTGCACACAAAACAAACAAATAACCCAATGTCTTGAGGATAAAGTATTAAATAAAGTCACAAAGTCTCCAAGATAAGCCAAGGTCTCTAATCCTAACTCCAAGAAGTACAATACTCCATAATGCCAAGGATAGTAACCAAATAGTCCAAGTATTATTAAAGATTTTTTATGGTTCATGTTTATTATTAGGTATCTTTAAAAGGAAAAGAAAAGCTCAAATGAGAAAAATAAAAATGACATAAAAGTAAATGCTTAAGTGAGCAAAATAAAAATGACATGAAATGTAAATGCTTAAATTAAATGGTACATAAATCATAAAAAAATAAAAGCATAAAGTAAAGTCAATTGTTAGAAATTAGTGATTAGTTGGATGACCATCTTGAAACTTACATTTAGAACTCATTAGAGGATTGGTAGAACCAAAGCCTCCACACAACAAGTTGCATTTGCTTTTTGTCAAGTATATCATCCATTTTGGAATCCTCAAAAGTAACATTTAATGATCAACAATGTTTAAGTGATCCGCGTTGACCAAAGGAGTTGTAGATCCATTAGAGGATTGGTAAAACCAAAGCCTCCACAAAATGAATCTCAAGGTTATTGGATAAAAGAGATCAAATTAACATACTTGGGCTTGCAATCATAAGTTTGGGCCATGAATGATCATTTATTAGAATCGGGACAAAATTTAGCAATGTGTTAAGTAATCGTAAGTGGACTTATGTAGAAATCACACCTATTTTGAGGCCGGTCAATAGCAATCTATGTACTTCATGTTTGGATAAATGATATAGAGATCACCATCCCTTAACATGTAGCACAATTAAAAAGGAAAGGGATAAGATGAAGAGGGAGGGGAATGATAAGCTAATTTGGATCACCATTTCAAAATTCTTTCATCTTTAAATTCAACCACTCCTCTAGATGAATTAAAGCACTAAATATATCATTAATCCAAAGCACCAAAAATGAATTAAATGATTCACTCTTTGATAGATTTGAATTGATGAATATTTATCCAACTTCATATACATCACAAAGTCCATTGAGTTTAAAAACAAATTGGACATTTAAAATTGCAATCCAAGTTATTCATCGAAGAGAGTGAGCAGAAAAATATTTGAGTCAAAACAGCCCCAAAATAAGGCAGAAAAAAGTATTTTCGAAACAACCCCAAAATAAGGCAGAAAACGTATTTTCGACACTGTTGCAATCAATTATGCTTCGAAAGCAACCTATTGCATCAGTGCAGTTTTTTTAAAAATCAGTTTTCTGTGACAATCAATTGCAATGTTACAACAATTGATTACAACCTGTTAAAATCAGTCGAAAATATCATCTCAAGGATCAAATTCTTGTTCCAACTTTTCATCAAACACCTTATGATCATGGATCCAATTGAGCATGAAAATTCCATCAAATTATGAGAAAATAGCACTAATGGAATCATAAAACAATGCTCAATGAATCAAAACCAGAAATCCACAAGAGATCACATATTGAAAGATGATGATCCAACTTACCAAAGGCAGAATTAGAGAATTATCAATAACTTCCAGAATTTGTTTCAATTCAACCACAAGAATCAATTACCAAAGCTTGGATGTAGAGAATTGATGAAGAAAAAAAATGTTTGGATGAAGGTTTAGCTCAAAGATTAGTAAGCTTCAATGCAAAGCTTAGTAACTTTTTGAAAATGGAGCTTTGAGTGAATTTGGTAGATGGAGAGAATTGAGAGATTTTTTAGCAAGATGAGTTTAGCTATCAAAAGCTTGTCATTTGAATGAAATGAGGTATCTATTTATAGAGTTTAGGATTGGGATTAGTGGTAATTTGGTAATTGATTCTTGGAGCCAAAAATTGAATTAATGATATAATTTTCAAATTATGCAGAAAAATTGGAGCCAAAAAGATGACAGTTTTGAAATTGCTGGCTTTTTTCAAAAATCACGTGTATTTTTCTTCTATGAGTCGACACAAGGGTCATATGCATCGACACATCCTATTTGTATAACACAACATGAGTCGACGCAAGCTTCTATGTATCGACACATTCTGCTATTTCAACACATTACAGAATCAAACAATCTGCATGAGTCGACACATAACACGTATGTGTCGACACATGCTAGTTATACAAACAGGATGAGTCGATACATAACATGCATGTGTCGACACATGCTAGTTATACACAACAGGATGAGTCGATACATACCTTTATGGGTCGATGCATGCTGTCTTTCGCCACAATACAAAATCAATCAACTTGCATGAGTTCGACACAAGCCTCTATGGATCAATATAAGCTGCCTTTCGACACAATACATAATCAATCAATTTGCATGAGTTCGACACAAGCTTCTATGGATCAATACATGCTGCCTTTCGACACAATACATAATCAATCAATTTGCATGAGTTCGACACAAGCCTCTGTGGATTGATACAAGCTGCCTTTCGACACAATACAGAATCAATCAATTTTGCATGAGTTCGACATAAGCCTCTATGGATCAATACAAGCTTCCTTTCGACACAATACAAAATTGATTGCTTTGCATGAGTTCTGCGCACAACATCCATGTGTCGATACATACTTATTTGTCAGATGCTTCGACTTGGTACCTACAAAACAAAAAATATACAAAGACAAAGACAAATATTTTTTGTATTTTGACTAGAAGTTAGTCAAAAACACATATACAAAATACACAACCAGGGTGCTTGGAAATTCCTCAAGAGCAAACTTAAAGATAGAAGATATAAAAAGAAGGAAGAACCAACCCTAATGTGATTTTGTTATGATCAAGTTGACATGATATGATAGGGGAATCTTAGGGGCAAAAATTGGGGTACAACACAAAGCATCTCCTCCCTCAAACAGAGTAATTCCCCTGCCGAGTTATTCTCAAGCAGAGTCTCTCCCCGTTAGAATAGTCACAAACAGAAAGGAGTAAATCCACGGCATAGTCATCTCTGTTCACCATCCCCAGTGGAAGTAGAAGAACCACTTTTTCTACAACGGTCAGGAATTCAATTTCCAGTACTCTCCAGCAGCAGTCAGGGATTTATTTTCCCAAATTCGGATATGTCACAATAGCATCTCATGTTCATACATTATGACATGCGCATACATATTGCATACAACATAATCTCATTTATTTTGAAAACATCATCACACAATGCATTTCATGCATCACATATAATTAATCCTGTACCTTTTCAGGAAAGATGGTTATCATCAATAATTCCAACAGTTCAAGATTAAATCCATGAAGCTATACATGTCATATTTGCAGACAACTAATGGAAAATCAATTCCCGAAACCAAACGGGTCGACTAATCTACGTGATCAAATGAGATAGCCCTACTACCCAGGTTTATTTCGAAGTAACCCTACTACCTAAGTTCCTTCTCATAGCCCTACTACCCAGGCTTTTATTTTGAAGTAACCCTACTACCCAGGTTCCTTCTCATAGCCCTACTACCCAGGCTTTTATTTCGATGTAACCCTACTACCCAGTTTCCGTCTTATATCCCTACTATCCAGGCTCCTTTTCATGAATTACCTGACGCAGTTTTACATGGACTTGTCCCGAGAAAGCCCTATACAGGCTCCTTCTCTTTTATCTCCGGACAACAGTTTACAACACTGTAAAACCTGAACCCGACCAGATACGGTCGATTTCACATTTCCCCAGTAAGTCACCGTGAAGCCTAGAATACGACCAGATAGCAGTCAACCTTATCATCCTCAACCAGTCACTTTGAAGCCTGAAATCGACCAGATAAAAACTCACTTTTGTCTCATCAATCAAGAGTTAATTCCCCAGTAGAGTAATGGACAACCGAAGCTCATAGACTCTATTTCCCAGGACATAAATCAACATTCCCCAGCGAAGTCCTCCCCAACGGCAGGTACAAGATTCTCGCAAAGGAATCTCTTATGCAGCTGATATCTTTTCTGGATGGCATCTTTAAGCCCATCTCCGACGATTCTCCGTTGCCTTCCAAATGGAATTTGTAAGCCCATTCCCGATATTATTGATCGACATTCACTTCATGTGAGTGCAAATTTCTGGGCACTCTAGTGTTCAATCATCTTCCACCTTCAGATCACGAAAGGCAAACAAGCCAATCTACATCCTCGGGTTTAAGAAAATTGAACAGGGGCAGCTGTTTCACCCCAAAATTTGCACTCTCATTTTACTCAAAACATACTCCTAGAGGTCCTCAATTGCTCAAGTTGACTAAGGATTGACCAGACAAATCCTCCTCTTAAGACAATGAGCCTCAAACTAGGGTTTCACTCCTTATCAAGATGTTTGAGTTCCAAGGGTACTAAATGGTTTCCATTGCCCTAATATGTCCTCAAGATAATCCATGCTAAGTTTCATGCCTTGCACAAGAAGTTTGCTCAGTCAACTACTCAATGCCTGAAAATCAACTATACTAGGTCAAAAGTCAACTGTGACCCACATACAATCAAACTTCAAGATTTTTGGTCAACATCAACATTTTGAAGTGATATATATCATTTGATAAAGGGTTGATCATGATTCCTCAAGGAATGCTCCTAATTCATCAAAACTCAAAAGTTGCTAAATTAAGGTTCCTATAGGAAAATTCAACCAAACTTTGACCAGGCGTAACTTTCTCATACTTTATCATAAATTTCTCATCAAAGGCTCATTTTGAAGAGAATACAATTCCCTACAACTCATATTCAACCTTCAAGTTCAAGAAATGCACTCATGAAAAGATATAAGTTCAGACATTATAGGTCCTTTTCAAAAGTCAACAAAAACACCTTTTGGGTCAAAGCTCCTTACATGAAAATGGAAGATTCAATTGAGATGAAACCAAAAGGGTTGTTTAGAGGACATCCAAAGCTTTCTAAAAATTCCAATAACACCTTCTTAGGGTTAAAAATGAGAGAGACGTGCATTGCTAAAGTTGACCAATTTTTGGAAATGTGCATGAAGTCAACATTGATCAAAATGACTTTTTTTCCAAATGGGCCCATGTTTTCTTGTTTGAAACTTGTTCCTAAGATGGCTCACGACCCCTGAGCTTATCCACCTATTATTTCATTATTTTTATTATTTATTTTGATTTTTATTCATTTAAATCAAAATAAATCAATTTAAATAGTGGAATAATCAAATAAAATCAAATATTTGATTTTGTGAGCACATTATGAGTCCATGAACAACTAGCAAATCAGGCAAATTAGTGCAAGGGCTAATTGATTGGAAAAGATCATGATTTGATTTGTTTTAGAAACAAATCATACAAGGCAAAAAAAATCAAATCTTTTTCATCAATTTGCAAAGATTGAATACAATTTTGTTAACCTAATTGCTTCTATTATATATAGACAACATTTCCAAAGCATAAAAACAAGGATTGGCCGTGCAAAATTAAGAGAAAAAAACTCAAGCTTTTGACAAAAAAGTGGTGATCTGACTTTGAGATACAAGGAGATTCAAGGACTTTGAAGGCTTGCAATCCATTCCTGGGTGTATTTGGGAGCTATCTGGAGCATTACCATGCATTAACACCTTCAGAAACAACATATATAGCAATCACGGTTTGCTCTTGTTCTTGAAATTGGTTTTTGAAATACACGCATGATAAATGATTTCTAAATATATAACCATGCTTATATAATCATTTAGAACAAGTTTGCATAATTAATTGTGTGTTTTGATATATATTTGACTGGATGCCATTGTTAGGGTTTCAAGGTTCTTTTTAGGGTTTTTCGTTTCAGGCAAAATCAAAGCAAAAGATAAGTACCATTGTACTCACGAGATTAAACCCATTTGATCTATATGTTTGGATTTAATTTTTATTGCATGGTTATGATTTTGGAGATATACAGGTTTATAGCAATGGACATGTCCGTAAGTACAGGTCTGGGTCTAAAACGACATTTCTAATGAGGAAGATGAAGGCGTGTCAAAACCTGAGTGGCCATTTTGAATGGCGCGCGTTTTTTCTTATAACACTGACTCATTATTAAATATATTATATGTTCTTTGTTTATATCAACGAATAATAAGTTGGCTCAGTGGTACAAGCGAAGGGTTTCAGGGCGCGCGCGTGTACGAGGTCAGGGGTTCGATCCTTGCCTCCTACATAATATTTTTCTTAACATTTATCTGCATATTCAGTGGTCTCTTTCTAAGCGCGTACACCATAGGCCTCAAGATCCATCACCATTGGATCATCCTTGCCCAAATCTAACGCTTCCAGGCTGCAGCTTATGATGGACATTCCTGGCATAATCACACCGAATCCAGCGCTGTACTGGGCCATTGGATTGGGCTTTTTGGACAGAATTTCAGCATGCAACCCTTCAATTTGGGTTTGCACCCCCTCAAGCCAATCCCTTTCTTTCTTTATTTAATTCTTTTTTATTTAATTATTCCAATTGTTTTATTTATGTTAAATCAATTTTTTTCATAAAAATCATAAAATCAAAATAACAAAAAATAGGACTTAGTTCTTTTTTTTAATAAATTAATTTTTGAAAATTAATTATTTCCATTAACCTTGATTTATTCTTCATTAATTAAAATTTATTAGAAAAATTAGGTTAAATTGAAATTTTTTTTTTACAAAAAATCAAAAAATATTTTTAAATGAGCAAATTAAATTTTTAGGGTTTTGAACTTTTTTCCAAGTTTTTTTATTCTCGCGCATAATTACTTTTTCCGTACGATTATTTTTTATTATTGATGTAACTGCTCCCGGTTTGTAATAGATTAATTAAGATTTATTATTTCTGCAAATTTACTCTAATCAATTCTTTATGCATCTGTCCAAAAGCCTTGTAATAGCATAGGACTCTTTTTACTTTCTCGCTTTTATATCTTATGCTTGTATATAATTGTTAGCAACCTAGGCTTGTATGCTTAATCAATCAATCTTAGACCACTTAATTGCAAGATAAGATATATGAAAACAAACACTATTGCACACTTGCACCCTTAGGGTATATCTCACTTGGTTGCCTCAGAAACAATGTGTTGTACCCCAAAATTTTCCCTCTCATTTTATCAAGATTTCCTCTCACAAGACTCTTTGGACTCAAGACCAGACTAGGGTTTGCTCAGCTCAAGAAATCTCCATGCACTAATGACCTAAAATTAGGGTTTGAGTTTGAACAGGGATTTTTGGACTTTCAATGCCTCATGTGACTTTCATACTTCATATTGGACTCCTAAGATTGCTCATACCAAGTTTCAAGCCTTAAATCACATTTTTGCCCAGTCAATTGGACAGTTGACCTAAAAATCAACTGTATTGGAAAAAAGTCAACTGTGGTCAATTTACAGTCAACCCTCATAATTTTTGATCCACATCAACATTATAGACTCATATGAACCATTGATCAAGTTTGGACCACAACTCCTCAAGAAATTTGATCAGATCATCAAAAGGGCAAAATGGTTATTTTTAGGGTTTTGACTGTAGAAGGGCAATTTTTGATTTTTCATCTAGCCAATGGAAAATTGGGACCAATCATGGTTTCAAGGACTCAATTGCATCATCTTGACCTAATCACAAGGTTCAAAATATCTCAAATGCATTGGATTGACAGATGAATTTTCCAGTCAACTGATCAAAAATCAACTACACACTGAAAAGTCAAACTTTGACTTTTTGGTCAAAATCAAGTACCAAGTGTCATTTTTCATCAAGATGTGTCAAAACATGAAACTTGTTCACCATGAAACCTAATTTTGGAAATTAGGGTTTAAAATGGAAAATTTTCATAACTTAGAAATTTTCTAAGTTATAAAAATTTCTTATTTTTCCCCAACTTTTCCCAAATTTTTCACCATGATGCAATTGGATTCAAAGAAAACTTCCAACATGAAAGTTATATTCCTTAACAAAATCTATAACTTTGGTTCACAAAGTTTCCCAAAAAGATGCTTGGATCTCAAGTTATGATTTTGTGAATAAGGGTCCATGAAACTTTTAACTTAGTGAAATTTTGCCCTAGTTTAGGCAGGATTTTGACCTATCTTCATAGCAACTTTTCACCTAGTTCCAAGTGGAATATCAAAATGCATTTCAAATATGGATTGTAGAGCATGTTAGAAGATTTCCAAAATGTCCAAGAACTCTCCAAGATCATTTATGGTTAGGGAGAATCGAAGAAAAGAAAATGGCCATTTCTCACTTTTGTCCATGACATTTTTCACATTGATACAAGTTGCAAATCAGTTTAGATCCTGCTTGTACTTGGTTTAAAGGTTCTAATCACTTTTAAACTCATAAATTGAATGCAAGTACAATGGTTAATGGCATTGTTTTGATCCTTGAAGCTTTGTACAAGGGTTTAATCCAAAAATGGCAAAAAGTTAACAATGTTACTTTGATAAAGTTCACTTTATGCAATTTTGTTTATCTTGAGCCATGGACCAAACCTTTTGCTTCAAAAAAAGTCCACAAACTTGAGGCAAAGTACACCAACTCTCAGCAGGCCTTGAGCTAGCCTGTACAAGCTTTGGCTTTGTCAACTCAAATTTTGCTTCAAAAGCAAGTAATTTGCAAAAGTCAGGATATGTTGTGCATCTGTTAAAACAAAAGTCTTGTAACATTTTCAAACAACCTTAGCATATTGTACCAAGCCTAATACACAATTTGCTATGCTCTCAAACACCCAAATACACCAAAAACTCCATTTCTGCCCAAAACAGGGCAAGCTCTGCAGAACTTAAGCCATCTCCACATTTCCTCGTGCGCTTTGCTTGAAACCACTTCAAACACACTCCATACATCACACCTAAGCTGTCCAAGCCCTTCTCAAGTAACTGTAACCCCTGTTTCGTGCTTCACCATTTTCAATTTCTGAGTTTGCAGGTTGACTTCCACAAGGAGATTCAAGCCATTTCAAAGCAAGCTATGCGTTGGGAAAGGTCAAGGGAACATCAAGCAAGCTCAAAAGTCCTTCAGGCCTCATTCAAAGTTGCTACATTGCCATATTCGAACTTGACTGAACAAGGTAATTTCCAACTTTCTATCTCCTTATTTAGACATCCTTAGGCTTAGGTTTGTGAAGAAAAAATGTAGTCTTTAATGTGCTTGAGTTGTACATATGCATAACTTGTATTTATATTAACTTAGCTACGAGAATTTAGATGTTGAACATGCTGAAAAAGTTAGGTTAGAATTTAGGGCCATTAAATTCTCTCTGGTCTTTGAGAGTTAGATCAAGTTTTTTATATCATTAGAATCGTGATTTAAAGCTCTATAAGTTTCATGTTGTGAGTTTTTGATTTCATGCAAAGAATGGAGAGAACAGATTTTAAGTACAAGGGCGCGCGCGTTTTGGCCAGAGGACAGGGATGAAGTGTGTTCTGGGCCAGGGCATTGGGCTTGTTTCTTTTGACACCCCCTTTTGCATTTTTTTTAATATTTTCTATATTTTCTTGCATATTTATATTTTCTGACTTTATTTATTTTTTATGAACATTAAAAAATCACAAAAAATATTTTCTTTATTTTTTTTTCATTTTATCATATTTTTTTATTTTATTTTTTGCATAAAAAATAATTATTAGGTTAATATACTTTTATTTTCTTAAATAAACTTGTAAATAATACAAAAATATTATATATTTTTATTTTTATTATTTATACACTTAAATTAATATTTTCATATAATATTTAATTTTTTAAACATTTTTGTATATATTTTTATTTTTCTTAAAAAATAAAAATGAATAAATAAATAATATAGAATATATCTTTTTTTTAAACAAAAATTAGGGTTTTCACCCTTTCAAAAATAATCATTTTATTTTCCCTTATTTTTAGGACATAAATAAATTTATTTTACCTACATAAAATCAAATACAAAAACATTTGTGCATATTTACATTTAATTGCATATTTAAATAATTGTCTATTTATTTATTTGTACAATAAATTCAAATTGGTTGTAATAGTTTTAGGGCTTTATTTTGTGCAAATATCCCCTTATTCAAACTTGTACCCCCCCTCCCCATAATATTGTTGTAATAGTCTTAGATTTACTCTACGCATTTATTGCTTTTATATGCCATGATAGTAAACTAGGGTTTGTATGCAAAAGACCAAAATCAAAACAAATAGCATGACTAAACACAAGACAAAATGCATGAAAAATGACAACACAATACACACAAGCACCCCTAGGGTTTCATCCACTTTGTTGCCTTAAAATGGCCATGGTATGCATGCTAGGTATCTTGGCAAAAACAAAACAAAACAAAAAGATCATAGTCCCTCGATGACGCTATCTTGGTTGCCTAAACAAAAATGATCTTAGTCCCTCAAAACTTGCTAAGATACTTGGCAATATTGTTTTTGCCAAATATCTTAGCAAAGATAAGGTTGTTTACCAAATACAATGGTAAAACAACAATATCAAAGGGTTAAAAATGAACAAGAAAGAATTTTGATTAGGGTAGACAACTCCTAGTTACTTGATCAATTTGCAAACATCCTTGCTATTTTCAAAAAAACACACACACAGTTTCAAAACATTTCCCAAAACAAACTTTCAAACATTGAGACATTTTTCAAAAGACAAACACCTTTGTATACATTCAAACAAGAATCATTACAAAGGTTGCCTAAACAAAGGCCTATTTTTCAAAATACTTTCAAAAACCACACAAAGCACCATTTCAAACAATTGAAAAGCAAAAGCAAGTGATCTAAACAAGTAACTAAGAGCCCATGGAAAACCATGGATGAAAAGGGTGCTAGCACCTTTCGTTTTCATAATCTATCCCCCGAACCCAAGAAAACATCTCAAAGGTCTTTCATGTGCTTTTTGACCTTTCCTTTGGATAAAATAAAAATTCGGTAGCGAGTCTTGCTAAACCGAAACATTTGCGAACACAAACGCAAAACCTCAAGTCAGTTCTCCCACCGTATCACAGAACTGGCGACTCTGCTGGGGAGTATTATAAAAGTGGGGTTACCTTAGGGTTTAGATCACCTTTACATGCTTATCTTGCTTGACTTGTATGCTTTACACTTTTGTTCTATTGTTTGGGTTTGAAATCCTCTACCCGAATTTGGGAAACATTCATAGGTAAATAGCAATATGTTGTGGAAACTGTGTGGGGTATACCGACATGGTTGAAGCAATAGCTATATTAGTGCGACATATTTGTGGGTACCGGTAGCCTTTGAGTCAATCAAAGATAATACGGGGCCGCTGAGTGATGTCATGAAGCACTGATGGACTTTTAGAACCTTTACTTGACCAACTTGGCCTTTTTAGGGGTAGTGAGATGACCGGCTTTGGTGCAGTCCGAAGTTGGTAGATACTCGATACTACACTCATTGAGGTTTGTCTTTCTTGGAATATTCCGGTCGCCAGTAAAGTGGCTAAACTGAAACAATGAACACAGAAAATAATCCAGTGATATTGAGCTCCTTAGAACCCGGTTAATATTTCTAGGATAGGTTGAGCCAACTAAACTTCAAGAGGGTACTTATCTATGAAACCCCTTGCAAGCCTGAAACTAGGAACTTGTGTGATTTGTTTGTACATATATACTTGTGCATAACATCATGAGCATCATGAAGCATCATATGCATCCACTAACCATTTCAAGGATTTGGATTTTCATCTTTGTTCCTGTTTTGTAGGTAATGGAATCACTCCGCAGGAAAACTATTCAGGTTAACCTTGTGAGAATTCCTCCTCAACTCAAGGAGCTTGCTTCCATGGTTCTAGAGTATTCTCTATTCACTGAGAGACATGGTCGACTTCTTAACTTGGTCAACTCCAACATAGAGGAAGACATGGTGAAAGTTCTCTTCCAGTTCTTTGACCCCCTACACCACTACTTCACATTTCCTGACTACCAGCTAGTGCCTACTTTGGAGGAATTTTCTCAACTCTTGAGGATTCCTATTCTCCATCAACTACCTTTCAACGGTACGGAGAGAGATCCAAAGCCTGAAGATGTTGCTCAAGCCCTACACTTGCAACCATCAGATGTCATAGGTCATTGGGAAACCAGAAGTGGTGTCAAGGGTTTCTTGGCAAAGTTCCTGTTTGAGAAATCTCAAGAATGCTGGAGTTCTCTAGACCTGCAAGCTTTTGAGGAGATTGTAGCTCTTCTCATATATGGGTTGGTCTTGTTCCCAAACCCTGACCATCTTATAGATGTCAATGCTGTCAAAATCTTCATGGCTCGCAACCCGGTGCCTACATTGCTTGGGGATATCCTCCACTCTTTTCACACTCGAACAATAAGGAAACGAGGTGTTCTCATGTGATGTACTCCTCTACTGGCAAGATGGTTTATTTCTCATATTCCCCAATCAGTCTTGAAGAATGAGCAAGGTTTTAGGTGGTCACAACGATTGATGACTCTTACACATTCAGATGTTCATTGGTGTTCTCGATCCAGAGAAAATGTTATCATCATTGATTGTTGTGGGGAATTCCCTAATGTCCCTCTACTTGGCATTAGGGGAGGCATCACCTACAACCCCTGCTTGGCTCTGAGACAATTTGGGTATGCCCAAGGGATGGCCCACATGGCATGCTGATTCCATACTTGGTTTTCGACTTCGACAACGATAATCAAGGACTTCCACAAAGGTTCATCCGAGCTTGGAGGATGCCAAACAAGGTGGACAGTAAGACCTTGGGACACAAGAATTCCATCCCCCTTGAGCCTTACCTAAAGTGGGTACGAACCTGCGCCCAAAGTCTTATGATGCCTTACCCTTACATTCTCCCTGTGATTAAAGAGCCTGTTATGGAAGGAGAGGTTTCATACACCCTCCTACATCCTGACATGCCAACATCACTAGAAGATTTACAAAGGAGTTGGATACAGCTCAAGGGAGAGCGCGATACTTTTGAAGCCCAATTCTACACAAGCGAGAAGAAGGTTTTAGAACTCACTTGTCAACTTCACGAAGAGTAGACTCTCAACACCTACATTGCACCTAAGAGGATGCGCAATGTCTTTTTACCTTAGAATTTTGTATTATTTTGCCCATGGGGCATTGGTGTACTAACAAATTCTATCTTATTAATATGACGTGCGTTCCTTTTTGTTTAAAACAAATTTGAATTTCTGAATCCTTGAATGCATTACATGAATACATATCATTCATCATATGCATAAACAGGTCTTCACACCAAGTTTCCTCATCTCTTTGTTGTTTATTTCAGCAAGATGGATATAGAACAGACGGTCAAAGACTTGCAAGCGCAGAATTCATAGTTTCAACAGCTACTCATGACCTTGGCTAAGGGTCAGGAGGAGCTCAAAACTTTACTAGAAAAGGAAAAAGAGAAAAAGAAGAAGAAGAGGGCTGGTGTGGCTACCTTGGGTAGAAGATTTGAAGGTCAAACCAGAAGGGTCCTAGATTTTCCATCAACCTCTGAGGAAGGAGAAGGAAAGGGTAAAGGAACTGCATTGGCATCTGATTCTGAGGCAGAGGAAGAAAAGGATGAAGACTATTCTGAACAGCAGTACCCTCATGCAGATGACAAATACAAGAATATGGAAGAACGTCTGGCAGCTATGGAAGTGCAAAGGGTACCTGGCCTGGACTTTGAAGAGTTAGGGTTGATATCTGGAATTGTAATCCCTCCTAAATTCAAAGTACCTCTGTTTTCTAAATACGATGGGGTGTCTTGCCCAAAGATGCACCTACGATCTTACGTCAGAAAAATTCAACCACATTCTTCTGACAAAGACCTGTGGGTCCATTTCTTTCAGGACAGTTTGTCGGGGACGCAATTAGATTGGTTTTACCAGTTGGAGAGGTCTGATGTGCATAATTGGGAAGATTTGGCGGCCGCCTTTTATAAACAGTATCAATATAATGCAGACTTGGCACCAACCCGTACTGAATTACAGAGTATGGGCATGGTCTAAAATGAAGGTTTTAAGGAGTATGCCCAGAAATGGAGAGACTTGGCGGGATGAGTACAACCACCTCTATCTGAGAGGGAGCTAGTAGACATGTTCTTGGGTACACTGTCAGACCCCTTTTTCAATCACCTGATTGGAAGTTCGTCTGCGGGGTTCACCGAGTTAATTCTAACTGGTGAGAGAGTTGAAGCCGAAATCAAGAGTGCGAAAATTCAAAAAGATACATCTGCTTCCGCTGCCATCAAAAAGACTTTTCCAGCAAAGAAGGAAGTCTCAGCTGTCTACTCCCAAAGAGGTCAAGGAAGAGTTGAGCGTCGGCCAGCGGTGGGGGCCGTAATGATTCAGAAGTCTGCAGCTGATCAACCTAGAAACAATCAACCCATAACCAACCAAGCAAGGGTGGAAAGGCCTGCACGACAATTCACCCGGATAAACATGACTCCTGCTTAGGTTCTACCCCATCTCTTGAAGTTAAACCTTGCCAGTTTGAAAGAGGCCCCAAAGAATCTGAATACTACTTCTCCGTTCTACCATGCGAATGCCAAGTGTGCTTATCATTCAGACAGCCTGGGGCACGACACCAACAATTGTTGGGCCCTCAAGAATAAGATTCAGGATTTGATAGATGCTAAAGAAGTTGAATTCGACGCCCCTAAAAAGCCGAATGTGATCTCTGCTCCAATGCCAAAGCATGGCCACAATGCCCATGTTGTTGAAGAGGATCTGTTTATTGCTACAGTTGATGATTTGATGACTCCGCTACCAATAATCAAGTTGAATTTGCTGAAGGCTGGGATTTTCCCAGGTTGTGAAGAAGATTGCTGCCTTTGTTCATCCTTACCGACCGACTGTCTGTTGTTGAAGTTAGGCATCCAACGCCTAATGGATAACCAAGAAATCCTTTTTGAAAATAATCTTGTTACATCGACTCCTGTCTATGATGTTTCAATAATAACCTTATCCGCCAATCTTTCCAAGGTCTCCAAAAGACCTATTAAGATTACATCCGCTCTGAAGACTGTACCTTTGAAGACAACCATGCCCGGGCCCGTCCCGTACAAGTCTGACAGATCATTACCGTGGAACTATGATGGAGAAATCTACTACCACGGTATTAAACAAATTGAATCAACTGAAGAGAGTTCTGATGAAGAGACTTCCGACATTGGAAACATTGCTGGAACGAGTAAAATCACCCGCAGTGGAAGAATTTTCTCTCCGGAGATTGCCCCTCCAAAGGAAATCTTCGGACCCTCAACTGCTCCTAAGGTTACCCCTGTATCGGTCAACATATCTGCGAGAACTCCAATTATTGAAGAAGTTGCAACTCCTATAGTTGTCCCCTCTGCTGCTGCTGATGATAGAGGGAAAGGGATCCAAGAAGCGCCTGTCAGGACGAGGGCTCAGCCATCGGTCATCCCTGAGACCTCTCAAAAAGAAATGGAAGAGATTTTGAAAATAATCAAGAAAAGCGATTATAATGTTGTGGAACAACTGGGGCAAACCCCCTCAAAGATCTCCATGTTGGCCCTGCTGCTTTTTTCAGAAGCTCATGCTAAAGCTTTGATCAGATTCTTAAAGACGGCCCACGTGCCACAGGAAACCTCCACGGATCAGTTCCAAGAATGTGTAGCTAGCCTAACAGCTGACAATGGTCTAGGATTCTCCGATGCCGATTTAACATCTAAAGGGAGAAAACATAATGACGCTTTGCATGTCTCAATGGAATGCAGAGGGACTACTCTAGCACACGTACTGGTAGACACTGGTTCATCGCTGAACATCTTGCCAAAGAAAGCCTTGGATAGACTGGATTGTGAAGGCTTAACCCTGAAACCCAGCAATATCATTGTCAGAGCCTTTGATGGTTCTAAAAGGATGGTCCACGGGGAGGTGGACATCCCGATTAAAGTGGGAATTGAAACCTTTAACTCCACATTCTATGTGATGGACATCCGTCCTTCCTATTCTTGCTTGTTGGGAAGACCCTGGATTCACCATGCTGGAGCCGTCACTTCTACTCTGCATCAAAAGCTCAAGTACCCTGTCCAAGGGAAAATTGTAACTGTTCATGGTGAAGAGGAATATATGATCAGTCATCTTAATTCTTTATGCTATGTGGAATTAGATGACGAATTCATAGAGACCCCATTCCAACACTTCGAGGAAGTTTCTGAAGAGATTGCGGCAACCGAGATAGTGTCTTCTATACCCATGGTTACCAGACCTCCGCCTAGGATGTCGTCTCTCAAAGATGCAAAAGTTGTGATTGAAGAAGGAGGAAACACAATCTGGGGGCAGCTTCCCGACTTTCCTTTCAAATCAGATAAATTCGGCTTGGGTTTCACTTCAGCTAATCAGAAGGTTGTGTGTCGCTCCCGTGCCGGAGGACCACCGGTGAAGATCACCCATCATGGAGTCAATGCTTTAGAGGATAGTGAAGAGGAGAGCAACTTGGAAGACTAGATTTTCCCTACTGTTGACGGAGGACTAAGCAACTAGGAGGCAAAGGACTTTGTTCCCATTACTTTCATAAATCAGTAATTTATCTTTCAAACATTTCTGTTGGTTTGTAATTATTCTCAAACAATTCGTACACTTTTAACCTTGTGCCTTACCCGAGGCACATAGGTCCATTTGTAAGGGTTTGATTTTTCATCTTCATATGCCATTTTAATGAATCATGGACGTTTTAACATATAAACTTTTGTGTTCATTATCTTTCTTTTTGCATTTTATTTGTTTAAAGGTGGCTATCCCTTACACACACCCACACTCACAAATGCAGGTCTCCTTCCATTCCGGATTCCATGGATAACAATTCTGCTATGGCCTTCAGTGACCCTGAAGATCTGGTCTACCATGCCGAATACGAAGGTGAGGAAGATTGTGAGGTACCGGGAGAATTGGCTAGACTGCTACAACAGGAAGAAAGGGATATTCTACCTCATGAGGAGCTGTTAGAGACAATCTACTTGGGTACTAACGAAGACAGAAAAGAAGTCAGAGTGGGTGCCAATCTAGAGCCAAGTGTCAAAGAGCGCCTAGTTCAGCTGTTGAATGAATATGTTGAGATCTTCGCCTGGTCATACAAAGACATATCGGGACTTGATACAGACATTGTGGTACACCGTCTACCCACAAGAGAAGACTTTCCACCAGTTAAACAAAAAGTCTGCCGCATGAGGCCCGACATGTCAGAAAAGATCAAAGTCGAAGTTATGAAGCAGTTCAATGCTAGATTTCTTGCTGTTACTTCCTATCCACAATGGGTTGCTAACATTGTGCCCGTGCCTAAGAAGGACGGCAAAGTGAGAATGTGTGTGGATTATAGAGACTTAAACAGGGCCAGCCCTAAAGACGACTTTCCACTACCGCACATTCACATCTTGGTTGACAATACAGCTCAGAACAAGGTATTTTCTTTCATGGACGGATTTTCAGGTTACAACCAGATCAAAATGGCACCTGAAGACACGGAGAAAACTACTTTTGTTACACAGTGGGGTACGTTCTGCTATAAAGTGATGCCATTCAGACTGAAGAATGCTGGGGCAACCTATCAACGCGCCATGGTAGCTTTGTTTCATGACATGATACATCATGAGATAGAGGTCTACGTAGATGACATGATAGCCCGATCACAAATGGAAGAAGAACACCTCGACCATTTGCAGAAGCTGTTTGTCAGGTTGAAAGAGTACAAGCTCAAACTGAACCCTAACAAGTGCACTTTCGGAGTCCGGTCTGGTAAGCTCTTGGGTTTCATTGTCAGCAACAAAGGCATCGAGGTTGATCCTACCAAAGTCAAAGCTATACAAGAAATTCCTGCTCCTCGCACTGAGAAGGAGGTCAGAGGTTTCTTGGGACGCCTAAACTACATTGCTAGGTTCATTTCTCACCTAACATCTACCTGTGAGCCAATCTTCAAGATGTTGAAGAAATATTAGGTGGTTAAATGGAATGATGACTGTCAAAATGCTTTCGATAAAATCAAGGAGTATTTGCTAGAACCTCCTATATTGATGCCACCCATTGAAGGAAGACCGCTAATCATGTATCTGACCGTCCTAGAGAATTCAATGGGGTGCATATTGGGCCAACATGACGAGTCTGGCCGAAAAGAGCATGCCATTTATTACTTTAGCAAAAAGTTTACCGACTGTGAGACCCGACACTCACTGCTCGAGAAAACTTGCTGCTCTTTGGTATGGGATGCTCGCCGGCTAAGGCAGTATATGTTGACTCATACCACTATGCTGATATCTAAGATGGATCTGATCAAGTACATCTTTGAGAAGCCTGCTTTATCTGGAAGAATCGCTAGATGGCAGATGATCCTGACCGAATACGACATACAGTACATGACCCAAAAAGCTATAAAGGGGAGTGTGCTAGCTGACCATCTGGCTCATCAAGCTGTCGAAGATTACCAATCCATGAGGTTTGACTTCCCTGAAGAGGACATCATGACATTGGACAACATTGAAGGTTTCAGACCATATGACGAACCTGAACATGGATCTCGATGGACCCTGTACTTTGATGGTGCCTCCAATGCACTTGGAAACGGTATCAGCGTGGTACTCATCTCTCCAGAAGGTTGCCATACACCTTTTACTGCCCAACTTTGCTTTAACTGCACCAACAACATGGCCGAGTATGAAGCTTGTATCTTTGGTCTCAAGGCTGCAATTGACTTGGGAATCAAATCTTTGGTTGTGTTTGGAGACTCAGCTTTGGTCATCAGTCAGATCAAAGGAGAATGGGACACTAAACATCCCAACCTCATCCCTTACAAAGAACATGTCTTGACATTGCTCCCTCATTTCGAGCAAATTATCTTCGAGCACTTCCCGCGAGAAGAAAATCAGTTAGCGGATGCTCTAGCTACAATGGCATCCATGTTTAAACTTAACTGGGATAATGAGGCTCCCCAAATCACCATCGAGCGGATGGACGAACCTGCACATTGTCACGAGATTAATACCGAATAAGTAGTGGACCGACCTTGGTTTCACGAAGTCAAAAGGTATCTCGAGGCTCAAGAATATCCTAAAGGAGCTTCAGTCAACGACAAAAAGTTCTTGAAGAGATTCTCTGCCAAGTTCTTCCTGAGTAATGGTATCCTCTACAAGCGCAATCATGATTGCATTCTACTACGTTGTGTGGACAAGGTTGAAGCTGAACAGATCATGGATGAACTGCACAATGGTACCTTTGGCACTCACTCTAGCGGACATACGATGGCTAAGAAGATCCTACGGGCAGGCTATTACTGGTCTACCATGGAAGCTGACTGCCATCAACACTCTCGTACTTGTCACAAGTGCCAAATCTATGCGGACAAGGTACATATACCTCTAGTTCCTCTCAATGTCTTAACAACTCCTTGGCCATTCACAATGTGGGGAATCGACATGATTGGAGAGATCAAGCCTACAACATCCAATGGACACCGCTTCATCCTGGTGGCCATTGATTACTTTACCAAGTGGATTGAAGCAGCTTCCTTCGCATCCGTCACAAAGAATTTTGTTGCCCGCTTCATCAAACAGAACTTCATTTGTCGGTACGGCATCCCCGAAAGGATCATCACTGACAACGGTACAAACCTTAACAACACTATGATCACTACCTTGTGCGAGAAGTTCCAGATTCAACATCACAATTCATCTCCCTATCGGACAAAGATGAACGATGATGTCGAAGCTGCGAACAAGAATACCAAGAAGATCATTCAAAAGATGACAGTCACCTACAAGGACTGGCATGAGATGTTACCGTTTTCTCTTCACGGGTACCGTACCACGGCGCGTACATCAACTGGGGCAACACCCTATTCTTTGGTATACGACATGGAAGCTGTTTTGCCTATTGAGGTTCAGATTCCCTCCTTGAGAATCATGAAGGATGCTGGTTTGAGTGAAGACGATTGGATTCAGACCCAACTTGATCAACTTAACTTGATTGATGAAAAGCGACTTACTGCTGTTTGCCATGGTCAGACGTATCAAAAACGGATGATCAAGGCATTCAACAAGAAAGTCAGGCGCCAGGTATATCAAGTCTGGGATCTTGTAATCAAGCGGATCATCTTTCTGTAAAGTGATCCCAGGGGCAAATGGACTCCTACCTACGAAGGACCGTTTGTGATCAAAAACATATTTTCTGGTGGGGCAATGATATTAACCACCATGGACGGTGATGACCTGCCACACCCTGCGAACGCAGACATAGTTAAAAAATACTACGCATAAATGACCCGCTAGGTTGACACACCTAGGGAAAAAAAGGGCATCCCGGTGAATTGAAAACCCGAAAGGGCGGTTCAGGCAAAAGTTAGGGATAAATAAAAAAATCTGTACACCCGGCAAGTTGAAAACCCGAAAGGGCGACTTGGGCAAAAAAGGGTTTCCCGGTGGATCGAAAACCCGAAAGGGCGGTCCAGGCAAAAGTTAGGGAATTAAAGCGTATGACTATGTCTCATCGGATCACTTTAAGGACAATCTCGTCACAGACAAACTCCGGGCTTCTGATCAACTCAATCATCTTCGGACGAAGCAACGAATGGACAAGATATTCAGAGTTACGAAGGATATAGCAGAATGGGAACCCCATATAATTTTTACACATAGCCATCTTTCTTTGTATAAATTTTTCTCATTTTTATGACAACGTTCTCTTAATAGGATGTTTGTCTCCTTTATACAAAATACTTACACAAAGTTAATACAAAGATACTTCAAAGTGCAGAAAACTATTTTCCTTTTCTTCTTTTTTACACTTTTGTTTTATTTGAAAACGTCCAATGATTTATTAATGAGCATATGCATTTGAATATAATCACTATTTACAAATAAACAAAATGGGAAAGAATAATTACTGACAGGTTGAAAGTATAGGAAAACGTCTTTAGACTATTCCAAGAGAAATCCCCTGCAGTACATCATCTAGATCCCCAGCGGAGCTAAAACCTTGAAATACATATCCCCATCGGAGTTATAATTTCAAACCCTAAATTCCCATCAGAGTTAAAACTTCAAACTCCTAATCTCCAGCAGAGTAAAAACTTTGAATTACAGACTCTCAGCAGAGATGAAACCTTCTTCCCCAACGGAGTCAAATTTCCAACTATCAATCTATAACGAAAACCATTCAGTTTTCCCTAGATTCCCAAGAAAGTTGTCTTAAAGTCTGAGAGTCAACCAGATAACAGTTAACTTTTGTCTTATCCCCAAACTAGGATAATTCCCATGTAGAGTGGCATACAACCCAAACTCTTGAACTTTTTCCAAACAGGAATAAGCTTTTCCCCCAGAGTCCTGAACTTACTCTCCAGCAGGATAGCTACTCCCCAACAGTTTAGCTACTCCCCACAGAATTCTTCATCCCCCAACAAAATGAATATTCTCATTATTGATTCCCCAGTGAAGTTGCCAGAGTCTTCATCACTCCCCAGCATGAATTTGTCAGAATTTTTAATCCCCTGCAGATCTAAGATTCTCATTCTTGAATCCTCAGCATGAAGTCCCCAAGGATTCAAATTCCCCTAGAAGATTGAAGATTCTCATTCTTAATTCCCCGCAGAAGCCATCAGAGTCTTCCTTATTCTCCAGCAGATCAAGGTTTTCCTTTGTTTGATCCCCGATAGAGATCACCAGAGTTTCCTTATTCCCCAGCCGAGTAAGGATTCCCATTGTGTAATCCCCAGCCATAGTCATCAAATTTCTCGGGATTCCCCAAGCAGGTTTCTCAAACAACACTTGGCATTATTCTCACAACAGAATGTTTATCATCCTCCAAAAATTTGAAGGATCCCTATATCCCCAGGAAAGTCATGAAGGATCCTCACATCCCCACAAAAGTTGTCAAAGGTTTTGAATCTCCAGCAGTGGTCGAGGATTTATTTTCCCCAGCAGCAGTCAAAGATTTTATTATCCCCAGCCGTCAAAGATTTATTTTCCTCAGCAATACAACAAATCAAGTTACATGCGCATACATTACATTCATATGTCATAAACATTGATAAAACACATTTTATTGCATCATACATTTCATGCAACATAACTTTGTGTTTCAGCTAACATTTTACCCTTTTCAAGATAAGATTAACATCTATCTTTAACAAATATTCCAAGATTTCAGATACAATATGGATACACTCCAGACACGGAAGTCATTCTGTTACTCATTCAAGAATTCACAGTCAAGACACGATATAGATACACTCCAGACACGGAAATCATTCTGTTACTCATTCAGACCTCAATCAGATACATATTAGATACGCTCCAGACACAGAAGCCATTCTATTTCTCATTCGGATTCAACTATCAATTTCAAGTTCAAATACACTCCAGACACGGAAGTCATTCTGTCACTTACTCAGATCCCAGTTACAGTTCAGATATACTCCAGACACGGAAGTTATTCTGCTACTCATACAGATCTCAACTTCGGATACAGTCCAGAGATGCTCCAGACACGGTTTCCATCCTGTCACTTATTCTTACTTTTCCCCCAGCTCAGAGATGCTCCAGACACGGATGCTATTCTATCGCTTATTCAGATTCAGATACAATACAGATACACTCCAGTCGTGGAAGTCATTATGTTATTCATTCAAGAATCAAATACAGTTACAGCTCGGATATGCTCCATACACGGACGCCATTCGATTGCTCATACAGATTCAGTCTCCAGATATATTACATATACGTTCCAGACACGGATACCATTCTGATACTCATTCCTCTGACTTACAACTCAGTAGATATTCTTGGATGGCATCTTTAAGCCCATCTCCGACAAGATTCTGTCACACCTCCAAATGGCATCTTTAAGCCCATTCCCTCAACCATACTTTGACGAGTGCAAATTTACGAGCACTGTAGTGTCCAATCATCTTTTACCTTCGAGTAACGAACGACAAACTCGCCAATCTAACTATTCAGGTTCAAGAAGATTGAACAGGGGCAGATGTTGTACCCCAAAATTTTCCCTCTCATTTTATCAAGATTTCCCCTCACAAGACTCTTTGGACTCAAGACCAGATTAGGGTTTGCTCAGCTCAAGACATCTCCTTGCACTGATGACCTGAAATTAGGGTTTGAGTTTGCACAAGGATTTTTGGACTTTAAATGCCTCATGTGACTTTCATACTTCATGTTAGACTCCTAAGATTGCTCATACCAAGTTTCAAGCCTTAAATCACATTTTTGCCCAGTCAATTGGACAGTTGACCTAAAAATCAACTGTATTGGGAAAAAGTCAATTGTGGCCAATTTACAGTCAAACCTCATAATTTTTGATCCACATCAACATTATAGATTCATATGAACCATTTGATCAATTTTGGACCACAACTCCTCAAGAAATTTGATCAGATCATCAAAAGGGCAAAATGGTCATTTTTAGGGTTTTGACTGTAAAAGGGCAATTTATGATTTTTCATCTAGCCAATGGCAAATTGGGACCAAGCATGGTTTCAAGTACTAAATGGCATCATCTTGACCTAATCACAAGGTTCAAAAGATCTTAAATGCATTGGATTGACATAAGAATTTTCCAGTCAACTGATCAAAAATCAACTACACACTGAAAAGTCAAACTTTGACTTTTTGGTCAAAATCAAGTACCAAGGGTCATTTTTAATTAAGATGTGTCAAAACATGAAACTTGTTCACCAAGAAACCTAATTTTGGAAATTAGGGTTTAAAATGGAAAATTTTCATAACTTAGAAATTTTCTAAGTTATGAAAATTTCTTATTTTTTCCCAACTTTTCCCAAATTTTTCACCATGATGCAATTGGATTCAAAGAAAACTTCCAACATGAAATTTGTATCCTCCACAAAATCTACAACTTTGATTCACAAAGTTTCCAAAAAAGATGCTTGGATCTCAAGTTATGATTTTGTGAATAAGGGTCCATGAAACTTTTAACTTAGTGAAATTTTGCCCTAGTTTAGGCAGGATTTTGACCTATCTTCATAGAAACTTTTCACCTAGTTCCAAGTGGAATCTCAAAATGAATTTCAAAGATGGATTATAGAGCATGTTACAAGATTTCCAAAATGTCCAAGAACTCTCCAAGATCATTAATGGTTAGGGAGAATCGAAGAAAAGAAAATGGCCATTTCTCACTTTTGTCCATGGCATTTTTCACATTGATACAAGTTGCAAATCAGTTTAGATCCTGCTTGTACTTGGTTTACAGGTTCTAATCCCCTTTAAACTCATAAATTGAATGCAAATACAGTGGTTAATGGCATTGTTTTGATCCTTGAAGCTTTGTACAAGGGTTTAATCCAAAAATGGCAAAAAGTTAACAATGCTACTTTGATAAAGTTCACTTTATGCAATTTTGTTTATCTTGAGCCATGGACCAAACATTTTGCTGCAAACAAAGTCCACAAACTTGAGGCAAAGTACACCAACTCTCAGTAGGCCTTGAGCTAGCCTGTACTTGCTTTGACTTTGTCAACTCAACTTTTGCTTCAAAAGCAAGTAATTTGGAAAAGTCAGGATATCTTGTGCATCTGTTAAAACACAAGTCTTGTAACATTTTCAAACAACCTCAGCATATTGTACCAAGCCTAATACATGATTTGCTAAGCTCTCAAACACCCAAATACACCAAAAACTCCATTTCTACCCAAAACAGGGAAAGCTCTATAGAACTCAAGCCATCTCCACATTGCCTCGTGCGTTTTACTTGAAACCACTTCAAACACACTCCATACATCACACCTAAGCTGTCCAAGCCCTTCTCAAGCAACTGTAACCCTTGTTTCGTGCTTCACCATTTTCAATTTCTTAGTTTGCAGGTTGACTTCCACAAGGAGATTCAAGCCATTTCAAAGCAAGCTAAGCGTTGGGAAAGGTCAAGGGAACATCAAGCAAGCTCAAAAGTCCTTCAGGCCTCATTCAAAGTTGCTACATTCCCATATTCGAACTTGACTGAACAAGGTAATTTCCAACTTTCTATCTCTTTATTTAGACATCCTTAGGCTTAGGTTTGTGAAGCAAAAATGTAGTCTTTAATGTGCTTGAGATGTACATATGCATAGCTTGTATTTATATTAACTGAGCTAGGAGAATTTAGATGTTGAACATGCTGAAAAAGTTAGGTTAGAATTTAGGGCCACTGAAATTCTCTCTGGTGTTTGAGAATTAGATCAAGTTTTTTATATCATTAGAATCGTGATTTAAAGCTCTATAAGTTTCATGTTGTGAGTTTTTTATTTCATGCAAAGAATGGAGAGAGCAGATTTGAAGTACATGGGCACGCGCGTTTTGGCCAGAGGACAAGGATGAAGTGTGTTCTGGGCCAGGGCCTTGGGCTTGTTTCTTTTGACACCCCCCTTTTACTTTCTGCACCCCCTTTTGCATTTTTTTATATTTTCTATATTTTCTATATTTTCTTGCATATTTATATTTTCTGACTTTATTTATTTTTTATGAACATTAAAAAATCCCAAAAAATATTTTCTTTATTTTTTGAATTTTATCATATTTTTTTTATTTTACTTTTTGCATAAAAAAATAATTATTAGGTTAATATACTTTTATTTTCTTAAATAAACTTGTAAATAATACAAAAATATTATATATTTTTATTTTTATTATTTATACACTTAAATTAATATTTTCATATAATATTTAATTTTTAAACATTTTCGTATATATTATTATTTTTCTTAAACAATAAAAATTAATAAATAAATAATATAGAATATATTTTTTTAAAACAAAAATTAGGGTTTTCACCCTTTCAAAAATAATCATTTTATTTTCCCTTATTTTTAGGACATAAATAAATTTATTTTACATACATAAAATCAAATACAAAAACATTTGTGCATATTTACATTTAATTGCATATTTAAATAATTGTCTATTTATTTATTTGTACAATAAATTCAATTTGGTTGTAATAGTTTTAGGGCTTTATTTTGTGCAAATATCCCCTTACTCAAACTTGTACCCCCCTCCCCATAATATTGTTGTAATAGGCTTAGATTTACTTTACGCATTTATTTCTTTTATATGCCATGATAGTAAACTAGGGTTTGTATGCAAAAGACCAAAATCAAAACAAATAGCATGACTAAACACAAGACAAAATGCATGAAAAATGACAACACAGTGCACACAAGCACCCCTAGGGTTTCATCCACTTTGTTGCCTTAAAATGGCCATGGTATGCATGCTAGGTATATTGGCAAAAACAAAACAAAACAAAAAGACCATAGTCCCCCGATGACGCTATCTTGGTTGCCTAAACAAAAGTGATCTTAGTCCCTCAAAACTTGCTAAGATACTTGGCAATATTGTTATCATGGTCATACGATGACCCACAGCTGTCCCGTTTAACATCCAAAGATAAGGTTGTTTACCAAATACAATGGTAAAACAACAATATCAAAGGGTTAAAAATGAACAAGAAAGACTTTTGATTAGGGTAGACAACTCCTAGTTACTTGATCAATTTGCAAACATCCTTGCTATTTTAAAAAATACACACACACAGTTTCAAAACATTTCCCAAAACAAACTTTCAAACATTGAGACATTTTTCAAAAGACAAACACCTTTGTATACATTCAAACAAGAATCATTACAAAGGTTGCCTAAACAAAGGCCTCTTTTTCAAAATACTTTCAAAAACCACACAAAGCACCATTTCAAATAATTGAAAACAAAAGCAAGTGATCTAAACAAGTAACTAAGAGCCCATGGAAAATCATGGATGAAAAGGGTTCTAGCACCTTACCTTTTGATAATCTACCCCCCGAACCCAAGAAAACATCTCAAAGGTCTTTCCTATGCTTTTTAACCTTTCCTTTGGATAAAATAAAAAGTCGGTGGCGACTCTTGCTAAACCGAAACATTTGAGAACACAAACGCAAAACCTCAAGTCAGTTCTCCCACCGTATCACACAATGGTCATGTCCCTCGAACGTAGTAGGGATATCTTAGCAAAGACCCTCAATTCAAATGTCGTCATAAAGATCATAGTCCTTTACTGTCCCTCGAGTTGCCTACGAGAAATGATCTTATGATGATAGTCCCTTCGAAATGCTAAGGTATCCTTACATGTTGCCTTCAATGACCATTACATCCCTTTAGATAGTCCCTCAACATCCAACGACTAGGGTTACCTACTCAATAATAGTAGGATAACACGGTCTAAAGGGTAAGAGGAAAATAACGCCTTTTTCGAGTAGGTAGTTAACTCTTAAGTACTTACTCAAAACAATCAATTTTTCACACTCACACTTTCAAACACTTTTCAAACAAAGTTTTCAAAAACACTTTATCACACCCTTGGGGACTGATATAAGGGTTACCATAAAGTGAAACTCCGCACTAAGGCATTTTCAAAACACAAACGCAAAGAATTTCAAAAATGAGCAAGTATCTAAGAGCCCATGGAAAACCATGGATGGAAAGGGTGATAACACCTTCTCTTTCTATAATCTACCCCCTGTACTCAGAAACATCTCAAAAAAGGTTTTTTTTCTATTCTTTTTCCCTTTTCCTTTGTTGGATAAAATAAAAGACGGTGGCGACTCTTGCTTACCGCGACATTTGCAAACAAAAAATGCAAAACCAGTAGTAACTACAAACAGACAGTTCTGCCACCATATCACAGAAGGGTCAAGCTTTTATTTGGATTGCTTAGTGTGAAGTTGGTTTCCAAGAGCTTAAGAGAAGGTTGACAATCGCTCCTGTTTTGATTTTGCCTAATCCGGCAGAACCGTTTGTTGTGTATTATGGCGTTTCATTGATGGGTCTAAGAGATATGTCGATGTAGAATCGACAAGTTATAGCTTATGCTTCAAGGAAACTTAAAGTGCATGAATGGAATTATCTGACTCATGATTTAGAGTTAGCTGATGTTGTGTTTGTATTGAAACTTTGGAGTCATTATTTGTTTGGATCAAGATTTGATGTATTTAGTGATCATAAAAGTTTGAAATATTTGTTTGATCAAAATGAGTTACATATAAGGCAAAGAAGATGGTTGGAATTCTTGAAGGATTATGATTTTAGTTTGAATTACCATTTAGGGTTGTTGGGAATGAAGACAGTAGTACTTCAACTTGACTTTACTGGGGATTTCTACTTTCTGCTTGAGGGTATTCTGCTGGGGATCTTCGACTTATGCTTGGGGATAGAAGCATTCAAGGAGAGTCAGTCATTCACCGTTCTTTGTAATATTTGTATTCTGACTGGGGATGAGAGAACTAAAATTTTATGATCTACCACTTGACCAGGTTTCAAATATGAATATTGACTCTTCTGGGTAGGCCAACATTGAATGTCATCTGGCCGGAGAAGAGAATCCTGTCGAGGAACTTTTGCAATGTTGGAGAAATAAACCTTATAGACTGTAGCGACTTCACTGGGGAAATAAACTTTGATGGGGATTAACTTGTGGGGGAAGATCTGAGGAAATTTCTCTATGGGAATTTATGGTCAGCTTCGAACGCTTATCCCAACTCCTGGAATCTTTCGTAAATGCTAATCCTGTTTTCATGCATATATTTGTAAATGGTAATCATATTCAAATGCATATGTTCATTCAATATAATCATTGGACATTGCAAACAAAATATAAAAAATAAAAATAAAAGGTTTTTGAACTTGAAACCGATTCCATTGATTTGGAAAGTTTGTCTATAAACAGACAGTTTTATACAAAGAGACAAAAATCCTAGTAAGAGGAAATCCTCATAAAATAAAAAGGTGTACAAAGAGAAAAACAACTATGTGGAAATGACCCCATCGAGTTTCAACTCTGCTATTGCCCCTATGTCTCCGAGAATCTAATCCCTCGCTGTCGAAAGAAGTTGATTGGATTGATCTATACCATTTGAACTTTGACATCGACAATTATGCTGACTGCAAGTAGATGGTTGATCCAACGGGACATATTTGTACGCTTTAATCCCTAACTTTTGTCTGGACCTCCCTTTCGGGTTTTCAGTCCACCAGGATATCCTTTTTTGCCCAAGCAGTCCTTTCAGGTTTTCGACTTGCTGGATGTACGTTCTTTTTATATATATTTCTAATTTTTTCCTGAACCATTTTGGTTCGTGGGATGCCCTTATTTTTGCCTAGGCCTGTCAGCCTAGCATGTCTCTTTTTATGCGTAGTATGTTTTACTATGTCCGTGTTCACAGGGTGTGGAAGATCTTCACCGTCCATGGTGGTAAGTATCATATCATCGTCGGAAAATATATTCTTAATCACAAATGCCCCTTTGTACGTGGGGGTCCATTTTCCCCCTTGGATCACCTTGTGGTAAGATGATGCGCTTTATTACCAAATTACCAGTCTGGTACACCCGATGTCTGACTTTCTTATTGAAAGCCTTGATCATGCACTCCTGATACATCTGACCATGACAATTTTCCGCAAGCCTTTTCTCATTAATCAAATTTATCTGGTCTAGCCTAGTCTGAATCCACTTGTCTTCGTTTAAACCCGCGTCTTTCATAATCCCCAGGGAAGGAATCTAGACTTCGACAATTAAGACAACCTCCATACCGTAGACGAGAGAGAACGAGGTTGCCCCAGTTGACGTACGCACTGAAGTGCGATATCCATGAAGAACAAATGGTAACTATTGTATCCCAAAATTTGCCCTCTTATTTATTAAGACTTTTTTCACAAGACTTTTGTGACTCAAGACAAGATTAGGGTTTGGTCAGCTAAGGCATCTCATCTTGCACTAATAACCCAAAATTAGGGTTTGAGTTTGCACAAGGATTTTTGGACCACCAATGCTTCATATGACTTTCATACATCATTTTGGACCCCTAAGATTGCTCATAATAAGTTTCAAGCCTTGGATTACACTTTTTCTCAATCAATTGGACAGTTGACCTAAAAATCAACCGTATTGGGGAAAAAAGTCAACCATGGCCAATTTACAGTCAAACTTAATAATTGTTTATCCACATCAACATTTTAGACTCATATGTACCATTTGATCAAGTTTGGATTACAATTCCTCAAGAAATTTGATCAAATCATCAAAAGGGCAAAATGGTCAAAATTAGGGTTTTGACTGAGGAAGGGCAATTTCTGATTTTTAACCTAGAAAATGACCAATTTAGTTAAAGCATGATTTCAAGGATTCAATGGCATCATCTTGACTTAATTACATGGCTCAAAACATCTCAAATTCATTGGATTGACAGATGAAATTTGCAGTCAACTGATCAAAAGTCAACTATACACTGAAAAGTCAAACTTTGACTTTTTGGCCAAAATCAAGTGCCAAGGGTCATAATTCATCAAGATATGTCAAAATGTGAAACTTGTTCACCAAGAAAACCAAATTTGAAAATTAGGGTTTGAATTTGAAAATTTTCATAACTTAGAAATTTTCTAAGTATAAAAACTTTCTTATTTTTTCTCAACTTCACACCACTTTTACACCATGATGCATTTTGATTCAAGGAAAGTTCCTAACATGAAAGTTGTATACCTCCATGAAATATACAACTTTTCTTCACAAACATTTCCCTAAAGATGCTTGGATCTCAGGTTATAAATTTGTGAATACATGGCCATGAACTTCTTAACTTAGTGAAATTTTGCCCTAATCTAGGCAGGTTTTGGATCCAACTTCATGGAAATTTTTCACCTAGTTCCAAGAGGTATCTCAAAATGAATTTCAAATATGGATTATAGATAATATTGCAAGCTTTCCAAAATGTCCAAGAACTCTCCAAGATCATTTTTGAGTAGAGAGAATCGAAGAGAGGAATTTGGTATTTTCTCACTTTTTGTTCAAGCCATTTTCATGAAGAACCAAGTTGCAAATCAAACCTATGCTGGCTATTTCATGCTTTACAGGTCCTAAACTTGCTACACACTCCTTAATTAAATGCATACACAATTGACAAAGCCTTTATCCATGCTTTTGAACCTTTATCCAATTGATAATTCCACTTATGGCAAAAGGGTTCCATTGCCATTTTCATAAAGAGTAACTTTTGCAAACTTTTTGATCTTGAGCATTGAACCTGTCCTCTTGATACAAGAAAGTACCACAGACCAAAGGCAACTTGTAAGGAAGAAATACCAACCCTAAGCAAGCAGGTACAAGCATGTGAGCTTTGTCTTATCACTTTGCTTCAAGTACAAGAAAAGTGGAAAAAAGGCTAGGGCTTGTACAGCTGATAGAGAGCTGAATTTAGATTATTTCTATACTAATATGCAAATAATATGCAACACATAACACGCTTGGCAAGGACCTGAAACTCTCTCAAGCTGAAAAACACCCAAAACCTGTCTAAAACTGCAGATTCTGCACAAGCATCCCCACATTCCATTTGGCTCGTGCGTTTTGAGTTTGGATCATTCAAACACATTACATACTCGATACCTAGTCAATCTAAACCATCATCCATGATCTGTAACCTCTGTTTCAGTACCTGCCATTGTTAACTTTGAAGCTTGCAGTTGGACTTGGTCAGGGAGTTTTAGCCGCTTTCAGAGCAAGGTAAGAGTTGGAATAGATTCAGGGAAGCTCAAGCAATCATCAGGCCTCAATTAAAGTCCCTGCATTTCCATACACGATTCCAGCTGAAGGAAGTAATTTTTCAAACTCTATCTCTTTGTACAGACAACCTCAGGCCACGATCTGTGAATGAAAAATGTAGTTCTCATCATAATGAAGCTGTACATATCATTATCTTGCATTTATATTACATGTGCTAAGAGAATTTGGAGTTTGAAATCTCTAAAAATTTTAGGTTAGGATTTAGGGATTTCAAAATTCTCTTTGATCTTTGATAGTTAGATTACATAATTTATATGGTTGGAATCGTGAGTTCAAATGCTACATTTTTCATGTTATAAGTTTTCATTTTTATGCAAGCATGAGGAAGTTACAGGTTGACCGGCCATGGCGTGAGGAAGGAGAAGGCAGAACAGGGATCAAGCTGTCTTGGGCTTTTTTGGCTTACTGGGCTCGTTTTTTCTAGCATCATCGCCACTGTTTTGCTTTTTTCACCCCCCTCCCAACTCTTTCATATTTTATATTTTTTTCATTTTTATATTTAATACTTTTATTTATTTTCTTTAATGATAAAAAATCCTAAAAAATAACTTAACTATTTTTACACTTTTATTTTATTTTATTTTATTATTTCTCACATAAAAATTTAATTTATTATGATAAAATGTAATTTATTTTCTTAATAAACTTATAAATATAATTAAATATACTTAATATTTTTATTTTACATTTCATACTTACAAATACCTATTTTTTACACATATTTAAGTTTTAATATTTATGTATAATATTATTTATTTTTTATACAAAAAATGCACAAAATAATAATATAGAAACATTATTTTCTTTTAAATGAAAATTAGGGTTTAATCCCTTTCAAAAGAATTAAATATTTTTCCTAATATTTTTAGGTTTGAATTAAATATTCTTTTACACAAAAGCAAGACATAAAACATATTTTTCTTTACATACATATTGCATTACATTTTAAATATTGTGTTATATTTATTTTAATTCACGCAAATTCGATTTGATTGTAATAATATATTTAGTTTTATATTTGTGCAAATCCCCATTCAAACTTGTATTCCCCTCTCCCATAAAATTGTTGTAATAACTTAGTATATTTACATTACGCAATTTATTGCTTTCATATGCCATGATTAGTAATTAGGGTTTGTATGACAAGAACGAAACAAAACAAATAGAAAACCCTAAATACAAGACAAAATCAAAAGCATGAAAATGATATACTTTGCACACAGCACCCTTAGGGTTTCTCCCACTTGGTTGCCTAAAATAAAATGGCCATGTTACGCACGCGAAGTATCTTGCAAAACAAAACAAATATAAGATCATAGTCCCTCGATGATGATATTCAAAAGTTTCCTTACAAAATGATCTTGGTCCCTCAAATGCTAAGATACTTGGCAACATTACTATCATGGTTGTACGATGACCCACGCCCATCCCGTTTACATCCAAATATAGGGTTGCTTACCAAATCAATGGTAAGTCAACAATGTCAAAGGAATAGAAGATGCATAAGAAAGACATTTGAGTAGGTAGATAGCTTCTAGTTACTTTCTCCATTTCAAACAACAATCCTTGCTATTTTCAAAACAAACACATACACATTTCAAAAACATCTTACAAACATTGAAAACATTTTCAAAAGACAAACATCTTTGTATACATTCTTACGAACGAGAATCATTACAAAGATTGCCTAAACGAATGGCCTCTTTTACAAAATACTTTCAAAATCACACCAAACACCATTTCAAACAAACCAAATCAAGTGATCTAAGCAAGTAACTAAGAGCCCATGGAAAACCATGGATGAAAAGGGTGCTAGCACCTTCCCTTTTCATAATCTACCCCCCGAACTCAAGAAAACATCTCAAAGGTCTTTCCTGTGCTTTTTCACCTTTCCTTTTGGATAAAAGAAAAGTCGGCGGCGACTCTTGCTAACCGCGACATTTGCAATAAAACGCAAAACCTCAAGTCAGTTCTCCCACCGCATCACAGTAACATCTCGTGCCAATCTTTGTACATCACCGTCATTTTCTGCAAAATATTCTTGATATTCTTGTTGGCGGCTTCCACTGTCCCATTCATCTTTGGTCGATATGGAGAAGAGTTGTGGTGTTTAATCTTAAGCCACGTGCAGAATTCCGTGATTATAGTATTGCTGAGATTGGTGCCATTATCTGTGATGATCCGCTCAGGTATGCTATACCGACATATGAGATTATACTTAGTGAACAAGGCCACAACATTCTTGGTAACAAAGGCAAACAAGGCTTCTTCAACCCACTTCGTGAAATAATCAATAGCAACCAAGATGAAACAATGCACGTTAGACGTAGTTGGCTTAATCTCTTCAATCATATCAATGCCTCACATTGCAAATGGCCAAGGAGTAGTCAAGACATTCATAGGAACCATAGGCACATGTACTTTGTCAGTATAAATTTGGCACTTGTGACAAGTTCTGGTATGACGATGGAGATCAGTTTCCATGGTCAACCAATAATAACCTGCTCTTAGAATTTTCTCATCCATCGTATTCCCACTGAAGTGAGTACCAAAAACTCCTTCATGCATATCCTCCATAATTTTCTGAGCCTCCTTCTTATCTATACAACGAATCAGAGTCGAATCATGGTTACGCTTGTACAAAATTCCATTACTCAGAAAGAATTTGGCAGAGAAATTCCGCAGGAATTTCTTATCGTTAATAGATGCCCCTTCAGGATACTCTTGAGCCTCGAGGTATCTTCTCACTTCATAGTACCAAGGCTTTTCCTCTACTCCATCAGTATCAACTTCGTAGCAATGCGTCAGTTCATCTAATCTCTTAATAGTGATTCGAGGAGCTTCATTGTCCCATCTGACTTTGAAAACAGATGACATGGTAGCTAATGCGTCTGCCAATTGATTCTCTTCTCACGGGATGTGTTCAAAAGTGATTTCTTCGAAGTGTGGAATTAATGTCAACACATGCTCTCAATAAGGGATGAGATTTGGGTGCTTTGTATCCCATTCTCCCTTAATCTGACTGATTACCGGGGATGAGTCCTCATATACATTCAAGATTTTAATTCTCATATCAATATCAGCCTTGATACCCATGATGCATGCTTGTTATTCTGCCATGTTGTTGGTACAGTCAAAACATAATCTGGCGATGAAGGACGTATGTCAACCCTTAGGAGACACAATCACAACACCAATTCCATTACCAAGCGTGTTAGAAGCTCCATCAAAAACCATAGTCCATCAGGATCCCGGCTCAGGTCCTTCATATGGTCGAGGTTTTTCATAGTCAATAATCAGCATAATATTCTCATTCGGGAACTCAAAATTCATAGACTGATAGTCATCTACAGCCTGATGAGCCAAATGATCCGCCAGTTCTCTTCCCTTGATTATCTTCTGAGTACTGTACTCAATTTCATATTCTGTCAAGACCATTTGCCATCTTGCTATTCTTTCGGAGAGAGCGGGCTTCTCGAATATGTATTTTATTGGACCCATCTTAGAGATAAACAAGGTAGTATGAGTCAACATATACTATCTTAGTCGGCGAGCAGACCATGCCAAAGCGTAACAAGTTTTCTCGAGCAGTGAGTATCTTGTTTCACAGTCGGTAAACTTTTTGCTAAGGTAGTATATTCCATGCTCTTTTTGAGCAGACTCATCATGTTGCCCCAGTACACACCCCATTGAGTTCTCTAACACTGTTAAGTACATGATCAAAGGTCTTCCTTCAACCAGTGGCATCAGAATTGGAGGTTCCTGGAGGTACTCCTTGATTTTGTCGAAGGCTATCTAACAATTGTCGTTCCACCTTACCACTTGATCCCTTTTTAGTAACTTGAAGATTGGCTCACAAGTAGCATTTAAATGGGAAATAAATTTGGCAATGTAGTTCAATCATCCCAATAAACCTATGAATTCCTTCTTAATACGGGGAGTTGGCATTTCTTGAATAGATTTAACCTTAGCGAGATCAACTTCAATATCTTTACCACTAACGATGAAACCTAGGAGTTTTCTGGATCTTACGCCAAAGGTGCACTTGTTTGGATTCAACCTGAGTTTATATTTCTTCAATCTTTCAAACAGCTTGTGCAAAATGTCAAAGTGTTCTTCTTCAGTCTGAGATCTGGTCATCATGTTATCAACATAAAACTCTATCTCGTGATGGATCATATCATGGAACAAAGCCACCATAGCACGCTGATATGTTGCACCAGCGTTCTTCAAACTGAAAGGCATAACTTTGTGACAAAAAGTGCCCCACAGTGTGACAAAAGTAGTCTTCTCCATGTCTTTAGGCGCCGTCTTGATTTGATTATAACCGAAGAAACCATCCATGAAGGAAAATACTCTATGCCGATGGGTGTTGTCAACCAGAACATCAATATTTGGAAGCGAAAAGTCATCTTTGGGACTCTCTCTTGCAACCAGTTTTTTAATAGAGTCGCCACCCTTAAATCTTTATTGTATAAAGGGATAAACCTAAAATAAATTCAGAGATTCTAGGTTTGGACTCGGTTCTAGACGAGGGAAATGTGTTAGCCACCCCATATCTACCTTGTTCGTAAGGATACTGAGTTTAGAAGCGCGATGTTTTTAGGAAATAGGGTTTTAATTACTTATTAAGGGAAAGGGTTTGAATTTTAGTTGGCAGAAATCGCCACGAGTTTAATCGTATGCCTACGTATCCTCTTAGGAGGAATAAGAGTCATATTTCGTAGTGCGTGGTTTTGTTTGTGTTTTTTATGGATTTGCGAAATATATTTGAATTTCCCGCGTACGTAGTCTAAGAGTGTGAATAACGGAGTTTGCTAGACCAAGTGCACAGTTAATTTAAATATATTCGTATTCATTTTTGAAAATTAATTGATTGAATTAATTTTATTTGCGAAAAAAGATTTGGTGTTTCATTGAATATTTTTTATACGTAGAGCGAGGGAGTCTGGTATAGTCTCCTCATCACGTGGCCAATATTTGGCCACGTGTCGCTCGCGGACATAGTAATTCGATGAATTGCGTAGGTTTTAATATTTTTATTTTGAATAATAAATTGGTAGGCAATGTGTCGACCAATTTAATTACTCGGAGATAGATATCCTATTGTTTATAGAATGTTTGAATTAATTAAATTAAAGAAAAGTGTTTAGAAATACGCACATGTTTATGATTAAAAATATGATTTTGAATTCTTGTCATTTCTAGTTAATTATAAAATCAACCTAAAAGTTAATATAATTATAAATAAACAAGAGTAACTAATTAAGCTTATAGCAAATAACAAAAGGGAAGTGTAACATTAGTTGGTTAGTAAAAGTTAGGGGTGTGAATAACAGGGACCTAAATCCAGATATTGGGTTTAGGCCCAGTTGTGTGAGGGGTGTTGTTTTGAACGTAGCAGCAAAAACTGGGGGCGCAGGAAATAAGGGCTTGAGCCCAAATACTTTGTTTGATCCAATCTGCAGGGGTGTGTGGAAAAGAATTAAAGGGAGGCCCAAGGTCCAAATGAATTTCTAAAACCCCAAAAAATTAACTCTAACTAAAGTTATAGCTTAGAAATAATAATTAAAAAATAACAATAGAAAAAAAAACAACAAAAAACAATTGAATGAATAGAGGGGTGTTTCCACCTCCTCACGTTTGGAATGGCATAATTCTCGTTATTTTGACTTTTCCAATTTGTTCTAACCAATCACATATTTCCACTTTGTCTATTATAATTAAAAATAAAAATGAAAAACAAAACAATAGATGAATAAGCAAATGAAAACAACAAACTATCAATTTTCTTGCCCTTTCATTCTTCTCTCCCTCATCTCTCGATGTCTTCTTTATCTTCACTTAAGAAAACTAAAACAACAAATTCCATCTTCTCAACATACCACACGCGATTGCTTTACGCAACAATCAATTTCATTATTTTGGAAAGAACCGAATAAAAACATAGCAGTCTACATGCAAAACATAAATAAAAAACGGAAAGAGGTAAAAGAATGAACCTTTCAGCAACGTCCATGGCAGAACGTCGACAAATCTTACTGCAGGATCTTTCTCGGTCGGATGCACAAAGGCTGGTCGTGTGATGGTATCAAGGATGGTTGGAGATCTGAACGCGCAAAGGGGAGGTTTCTGTTCGGAAACCAGTAGGGAGCGTGGTCGTCGAGAGTTGCGACATTTCTCATGGAGAGGTCGTCGGTGTTGGTCTGTTGTATGGTGTCTTCCACGGTGATTCTGATTTGTCTTTATCACTTTCTTTTGTATTGAACTTTCCACAAAATACCTACAACATCTTTAAAAAAAATCAATTTCAAGAATAACAAACAAATCTCCTTTTTTTTGTATTATTGTTGTTGTGAGTTTCTTGCTAAAAAATGGTTATTTCCTATTTACAAGTTTTTTATTTTGAAAGTTTGTGTAATGGTATTGGTTTTAATGGAGAAAATTAGTAATAAAATATGGATGATGAGGTAAAGTTTTAGAAGTTATAGGTTCAGTTTCTTGATATCATTTGAAGGAAAGGTTTATTGTGAGAAGTTTATACAAGCTTAGAAACTGAGAAGTATTAAAAAGGTCACACAACATATAATGTATTTTTTAATAAAACATGATTAGAAATATATAAAATAATAAGACTAAACTTAAGATTGTGGTCAAATAATATATAAGTAAGTTAACATAATATAAAAATAAATTGTCAAATAATGTGAGAATTTGTTGACTATGCATGGGTATGATACTGTATAGAAATCATGTACAAATTGTTAATGAATCGTATAATTAAGAAATAAACCATACGAAAATTATCATCATATGGTTTGAACAAATAATAATTAAAAATTATAATTGAAAATTAGAGGTAGGCCTCATATGAAATCATTGGCCAAAAGAAAAATATCCCCAACAATATTAAAAATAAAATTTTGAAAGAAGAAGAAATTTGCAACAAAAAAAAGGAAGTGTGTGTGTGTGGATGAGTAAAATTGTGAGAGATTGTGGATGATCTAGAAGTGTGAAAAACATGTCCTATTTATAGATAAAAAAACCATCCAAATTGGAAATAAAACAAAATTGACCAATCAAAAACAAAGTGTGACACAAATTGACATCAAATGGCCAATAAGAAACACCTATTTAAAAAGGAAAGAAAATTTGTGACAAAAAAATAGGAAAAAAAAAGTTGAAAGTGCGACACAAGAGATTCGAACTCATGACCTTATGCTTGCAAGCATGATGCTTCACCAATTATGCTATGTTACTGATTTGTAAATAAACTCAATTTGAAAGTATACGAAAGGTGTGCAAATATTTATTTATTCTAAAATACAAATGATCTGAAATAAATCATTATATTTTTAAATAGGTTTGTAAGCGAATATTTATAAAAATCAAATAATATTATAAAAACCATGTTTAAAATATTTTTTGATTGTAGAAATAAGGGGCAGGAAAATTTAGGGTATGACAGCTGCTCCTATTTAATCACTCTGTGATTGAATGGAGCGAGAATGCGTAGGCTTCGCACATTCGAGTCGAAGGGTTATTAAATAATGGAAGACCCCAAAATTTTGACCAAAGATTTATTAGACAAGGATACACTGATATAGCATACCCCAGAGCACCGAGAAATAAACAAAGATGATGATGTATCATCCTACCAGAGTTTAAACAAAAAAAAATATATAGGCAAAGACGATGTTGTATCATTCTACCAGAGTTTGAATAGAGAGATTTGATTGAAGAGTAAGATTGATCTAGATATGATGACACAGATAACTCGTCAATACCTAGAAAAGAGGTCGTCATAGAATGTACCATAATCTAGGAGGTAAATGATATAGGTTTTGAAAATTTGACTTACTAATGCTTGAAGACTAATATAGTAAGTTTTGGTTTGATTTGATTTTGTCTATTCATCATGCCTAGGGGTTGAATAAAACAAAATCTGATAACACATTACTGCAAGGAGACTGATGCAATGGATTACGCAGATTGATTCACATATCTATTGCAACCTAGGGGATAGATAATTGAAAAAAGATGGATAACAACATCGTTGCATGGAGCCTGACACGATGAGTTATGTCACAGATTTCACACATTGCTGCAAGGAGACTAATGCAATGAGTTATATCACAGATTTTGTCATGTTTACTACAACCTAGGAAGTAAACAGTACGAGGATGAACCTGTGTATTTATCACAACCTAGGGGATAAACGACAATAGGGTGGGATTACGTTATTCATCACAACCTAGGGGATGAATAGTATAACCCTGAAAATTCGTGTATCTATCACAACCTAGGGGATAGATTTTTTTAAATTTTTGATAACACATCGCTGCATGGAGACTGACTCAATGAGTTATATCACATATTTTGTCATGTTTACTACAACCTAGGGAGTAAACAGTACGAGGATGAACTTATGTATTTATCACAATCTAAGGGATAAAAGACAATAGGGATGGGCTTACGTTATTCATCATAACCTAGGGGATGAATAATATAACCCTAGAAATTCGCGTATCTATCGCAACTTAGGGGATAAATATTTGAAGAGTTTGCACGTTTATCAATACCTAAGGGATAAATGACACAAAGGTGATTTTATGTATTAACTACAACCTAGGGAATGAATAATATGAATCTGGTAATTCGCACACCTACCATAACCTAGGGGGTAGATGATTGAAAAAGTGTTTTTGATGATCAAATCTTAGATAACTAGATCAAAGGTAAGGTCTGAGTTTTGCTGGTTGTGTTTGTTCTCAACCAAGGTAATTGCTGAATAAGATCGAAGTTATACCAGTTGCGTCTGTCTCAACTAAGGTATTTGCTGAATAAGATCGAAGTTATACCAGTTGTGTATGTTCTCAACTAAGGTATTTATTGAATATGTTTTTAAGGTTTGAAGATTGAAACCGAAGTTTCACCTATGATGCCACTTGTGTCTGTTCTCGACTGAGGCTTGATAACCAAATGAAGAGTTAAACCCCAAAGTTTCGCTAATGATGTCGGTTGTGTCTGTTCTCAACCAAGACTCGATAACCAAATGAAATATGCTAGATTTGAAGTGATGGAACCCAAAATTATCTGATGGTTTCGATTGCATCATCCTCAACCATGATTATCAACAGGAAGAAAATAGACCCCAAAATTATCTGATGATGTCAGTTATGTCATCCTCAACCATGACTATCAACAGAAAGAAAAACCCCAAACTCACGATGATGTTGGTTGTGTCGTCTCAACCATAACCATCAACATGAAGAAAATACTCCAAACTCACGATGATGTCGGCCGTGTCGTCTCAACCATAACCATTAACATGAAGAAAATACCCCAAACTCACGATGTTATCGGTCGTTTCGTCTCAACCATAATCATCAACATGAAGAAAAATACCCCAAACTCATGATGATGTTGGTCGTGTCGTCTCAACCATAGTTATCAACATGAAGAAAATACCCCAAACTCATGATGATATTGGTTGTGTCGTCTCAACCATAATTACCAACATGGAGAAAATACACCAAACTCATGATGATATTAGTCGTTTCATCTCAACCATAATTATCAACATGAAGAAAATACCCAAAACTCATGATGATATGGGTCGTGTCGTCTCAACCATAATTATCAACATGAAGAAAATACCCCAAACTCATGATGATATTGGTCGTTTCGTCTCAACCATAATTATCAGCATGAAGAAAATACCCCAAATCGCTTTAAAGTTTGAACTATAACGTTTGCACAAATAAGCTTGCTAAAGATGAACCCCAAGAAAATTCGTAATTTTAACCAAAGTAGCTTCGCAAGATGCCATGCATGCATAATGCCCTAAATTGATATGTTATCCAATTGTGATGTATGCCCAAAATGTTTGTATGTTTCATGTCCCAAATGTTTGCATGTATATGCCTTAGGTGTATGTACATGCCGCAAATGTATGTGTATGCCCCAAATGTATTTTGAAAATGTTTTTGATAATTCTCCTTTGCTAAATCATTGGGTTCTCATAGTCACCAACTCCCCGACATTATTTATTGCCAATCGTTATATCTTCAATTTGATTTAAATTTTATGAAAAGTGTCAGCAAGATCTCGATGTCTGTATCGTAGGCGCATGCGTAGGTATGGACGTAGATGTGGACGTTGGCGTGGATGTTGACATAACTGTAGGAGTGAAAATAGGCATGGATGTTGACATAGTCGTAGACGTAGGTGTGGACGTGGACACAAATATAGGCGTGGATGCTCTTTCGATGCTCTTCTAACAAAAATGCTTTTTGATGCTTTTATCAAATTCTCTTTAGTGTTTCTGTATGTTAGATGCACCAAATGTTATAAATGACCTTGAGATTTTGATATGGTTATGTGTACATCATGCTGGATGTGAGGCTCTTAGTAGGAAATCTACTGCTGAGATTTCCAAGGGATCTACTACCGAGATTCGATGTAGAATTACCTTCTACCGAGGTCTTCTGAATAATCAACTTCCATGATCAACTAGGAGAATCTATTGCCGAGATTCAATTATAATACCTTCTGCCGAGATCTTTCGGATAATAAACTATCATGATCAACCAGGAGAATCTACTACCGAGATTTGATTTGAATTACCTTCTGCCTAGGTCTTTCGGATAATCAATTGTCGTGATCAACCAGGAGAATCTACTGCCGAGATTCAATGTAGAATTTATAGCTTGATTGACAATGATGATTGCCTCCACGTAAAACGAGGTTTCATGTTATGCGTGCAAATTTGGTTGATGCATGAAGTGTAATGATTGATTGATGTATGTGATGAGATGATTGATTGATATATGTGATGAACGACTTGGATATGTGTAAATGGATGTTGGATTTTGAAATGCGAGTGCGTAGTTGGGCTTTTTGAGATACGCTCGACCCATGCTGTTGGAATGTGTAGATGGATGAGATGATAGTATGGTTTGGTTTTGGATCTAGGAGCCCTAATGCATAATTTATGCAGCCTTATGCTTTTATGATTATGACTTGGATATTTTATGAATGGTTCTCCTGTGATGGGTCATGGATGATTAAAGCATGGAGGTTTATTTATGCAACAAGGTTGCTTGTCACACGATGATTGAGTGTTGTGCTTGCATGATTCCTTGATGCTTGTTTCGAACTCAAAGATTGCTGACGTAGAAGAGAGGTTCCCTGGAGGTTTGTGAAAGTATAATGAGAGCTTGCTTTTGTATGGACTGTTTTTCCTAATTTGTTGGTAGGGTCCTAGAGGAGATTCTCTTTATGAGATTGGAAACAGTTTGGTCATAATGTGAATGACCCCACTATTTTGCATTATGCCACTGATTAAAAGACTCCTGAAAATGCTTGGCTTTGATGGAACCTTTTGTATCAACTTCTTTTTCGATCGAGCCCCGCAGTGGTTTTCCCCAACATTCGAATTTTGAAATACATGCCCCTCAATCTCCAAGATCTGGAGGAAGTATCCTTAGAAGGAACTTAGACCTTACCATGAACTTGTCATAGGTTGCACCAAGTATTTGAAGCTTTGAAAATTTTGTACTCGAAGTTGCTTAAAGAATTTGGACCCTACGTACAGTAGGATGAACTTGATACACAATGCCCCAACATTTGAATCTTAGAAGGATGCCCCTGATCATCAATGCCTTGAGAAGCTTGTTAACATGAGGAAACCGAGTCATAACCTGTTGTGATATAACTTGACTAAGGAATGCTTCTTCGAAGGGTATTCCCCCTAATTGAACAATGCTTTGAAATTTGATCCACATTGATTGAACCTCAGAATGCTCACCTCTTGTCAACAGTATCTTCATGTGATATACCCCTATGATCATTAGTTTATGCCCTTGTTTATAGGGATCCCCTTGGATGCTTTTGCCCCAGTTAAGAGCTTCTTGGAAAGGATGGTCTTTGATCAAACCTTTTTGAAATCTCTTTGATGTTAAGTATATATTCGTAGATAAAATTGTACATTTTGAAAAAGTAATTCCATTAGATTCGCATGCACATTTTTGAAAGGGATTATTTGAAAAGAAATGGAAGATCAGAAGATGAATATTCGAAGAATCTAAGTAGTTAGAAATGATTTTAACAAACATAGGAGTCAGTTTTAACACAAATCTTGTTGCGTATGCTTTCATGGTGAACCTAAATTCAATTAGGACCTTTAAAGGTTGTAACATGGCCATGGTTCGTGGTTTAAGAAACAAAGGATATAAGGCTCAAAATTTAATTAGCCCACCCCATTCTCTTTGATTTTCTGCAATCCTAAGTTCAATTAATTCAACAGGTACATTTAATCCCCAAGAGAAATTTCATAGTTGCGTAGATGATGAGAAGTGTAGATAAGGATCCAAGCGCTGATGAAAAGCATTGATAAGACCCAAGCATTGATAAGATCCAAGCTTTGATGGTAAGCCTTGATGATTCTTGAGGTGGCAGTCACAAGATTGTTCTTCAATTTATTCATTTTTAATCCCTTATTTTGTATGGACCCGTTCTTTTGGATTTTCCGGTCCTTCGGGATGCCCTAACTTTTGCCTAAGTCAAGTTTTGATTTGCTTTGACTTAGCAGGATTTCTCTATATTTTTTGAATTTCTTTTTTTCTCTTTTGGTTTTTAAAATTTGTGACTGCCATAATGATTGTTGTAAGCTTCGTCTTTATCGTTTCCTCGATCTTGATTGATGTACTGAGGAAGAAGACATCGTGGACTTTGTCTTTATTGATTCCTCAATCTTGGATGATGTGCGAGGAGAAGATGATGTGCTCGAATATTGGCTTAGATTGTTTCCTCAATGATGTATCGAGGAAGGAGATATGCTTGAACCTTTTCTTAGACCGTTTCCTCAATGATGTATCGAGGGAGGAGATATGCTTGAACCTTCTGCTTAGATAGACTGATTCACTTGAGATTTGAATACATCTATGAATTAATTGAAATCTACCCTGCCCTTGGTTAAAAATTTAGGGGTTTTGGAAATAGAAAGAACTCCAACTTCTGGCTCGAGGGGGTTAACTACAGATTACCTCCTTATTTCTCCATTGTTTAGGAAGTGAAACAATGTCTTACATCGTCAGCTAAGCCTTAATATTAAAAAGCATACGTCAACAAAATTTGATTATTTTGTAATTTCACCATTCTCCATCAAAGTTTGTTAAATTTACGCAATGGAAGATAGAATATAAGAAAAGAAAGTCGTTAATTATTTATGGAATGAATCGACTTTAAAAACATGCATGATTATTTTATTAGAATTACTTGACCAAAGAGTACAAAGTTTATAACAAATAACACTTATCAAGAAAGAAATTAAAATTTGAAATGATAAAGGCCTAATAATCTAGGGATAAGCCTTCTTGTTGACCCACTGACTTTAGGGGGTTCTTCTTTAGTCTTTGGATTTATCAAGGTAAGGGCGACCATTCGCTGATGAGACCCCTTCTTCAAAAGTCAACTGCTTACTGTCGATCAAATCTTGGACCTTGTGTCTGAAAGCCCAACATTTTTCTAGGGTGTACCCTGGAGAATTGGCATGATACTCACATTTTGCATTTGCATCATATTTTGGTGGGAGCGCCCCAATTAGAGGAACAAGTGGCTTCAGCTCTACCAAGGATGCCTTGAGTAAATGTTGTAGCAGCTAATTATGCGGTAAGGGAAGTGGATCAAATATCCTAGGTGATATATTTTGTCTTTCCCTTTGTTGGGCATATCCCTTATGTTGATAAGGTCGTTGTAGTTGCTGTTGAGGTGGGGGAATTTCTCATGGTGGCGGAATCCATAGTGTTGAATAGGCCTGCAACTAGGATGACGAAGGGTTACCTCCATTCCTCAGTAATAATTGCATGATCAAGTTCATTTGAGTCTTAAACTGGTGGACCTCCTCCTTTAACTGTTCTTGGCTTCTTTTGAGTTCTTCCATGGCTTCTTCAGACATGCTTTGAGTTTGCTTGCGAGTATCGAGAATCTTGCTAGATGGATCACAATTGGATAAGGGTGGAAGTGTAAATGATTTTGTGAAAATGGATGGAAATGTAAATGTATGAGAATGCTTGGTTATTCAAAAAGTATTTTTTGCTTTTAGGTATGCAAAAAAAGTTTCATGGATATGTGATGCGAAGTAGACGTAGTATGATGGTAGACGTAAAGATACTATATTCAAGTATAATGATGGACATGATGATATCCTACACTAACTCAGAGGTTGAGATAGGTAGAAACTCCTTAAGTACGAAGATAATAATAGATATGGATTTGATGATATCCCACATTGTCTTAGAGGTTGAGGTAGGCAGGGACTCCTTACAGACGAAGATAATAAATAGACATAAATTTGATGATATCCTACATTATCTCAGAGATTGAGACTGGCAGGAATTCCTTGAGCATTATGGTCAATGAAAGACGACGAGGAGTCTCTACAAGATAAGGATTACGACATAGACGGAAGCCCTACGGGCTAGAGATAGTAATTAGTAGAAGAAAATATAACCCTTGCGGTTTAGAGATTGTAGTGGGATTTGTGAAAGATATCCTTAGAAGGTAGGTTCTTAATATTGGCCTACGGATATTCTACCCTCCCCATAAGGTGGTTTCCTTAAGGGTACATGAATAACACTAGAGGGAAAGGCGTGAGGGCCTCCCTTAAGCGGAGTCTCTTTATAGACCGAAACTTTCATCTCTAGGTCATGAAAGGTCTCATCATAAGTTTTTGGTTTAAAGGGCGTACAAAGAGTTATATGTGTCATTCCAAAGTCCTACTTCCCAAGAGGATGTCTCTCGAAAGGTATTCCTTTTGAGGAATCCCACCGACTCTAGGCGAAGTCGTCCCATAAACTCGTAGGGTTGATGTAACCCCTTGGCTAATAGACGAACCTTCTTTCTAAGGGTTTTGAAAAATAATTGCAAAATTTAAACCCCACCACAAATAAATAAATAAATATAATGAATTAATCAAAAATAAGCAGAAAATAAATAAATAATTAAATGAGCAAGAAAATAAAAACCCAAAAACAAGAAAACCCAAAAACCTAAAGGAAAGACTTATAAACCTAGGGTTGAGTCCCCAGCAGAGTTGCCACCTGTTGAAACCGGTTTTTTAATAGAGTCGCCACCCTTAATTTTTTATACTAAAGGAAGGGAGTATAAAGGGATAACCCTAAAAGAAATTCAGAGATTCTAGGTTTGGACTCGGTTCTAGACGAGGGGAAGGTGTTATACATCCCTTATCTACCTTGTTCGCAAGGATACAAGGTTTAGAAGCGCGATGTTTTTAGGAAATAAGGTTTTAATTACTTATTAATGAAAAAGGGTTTGAATTTTAGTTAGCAGGACTCGCCATGATTTTAATCGTATGCCTACGTATCCTCTTAGGAGGAATCAGAGTCTTATTTCGTAGTTCGCGGTTTTGTTTGTGTTTTTTTTTTTGGATTTGCAAAATATATTTGAATTTCCCGCGTGCGTAGTCTAAGAGTGTGAATAACGGAGTTTGTTAGACCAAGTGCGTAGTTAATTTAAATATATTTATATTCCTTTTCGAAAATTAATTGTTCAAAATAATTTTATTTGCGAAAAAAGATTTGGTGTTTTGTTGAATATTTTTTTATACATAGAGTGAGGGAGTTTGGTATAGTCTCCTCATCATGTAGCCAGATATTGGCCACGTGTCGCTTACAGACATAGTAATTCAATGAATTACGCGGGTTTTAATATTTTGATTTTGAATAATAAACTAGTAGACAATGTGTCGACCGATTTAATTACTCGGAGATAGACATCCTATTGTTTATAGAATGCTTGAATTAATTAAATTAAAGAAAAGTGTTTAGAAATACGCACATGTTTATGATTAAAAATATGATTTTGAATTCTTGTCATTTCTAGTTAATTATAAAATCAACCTAAAAGTTAATATAACTTTAAATAAACAAGAGTAACTAATTAAGCTTATAGCAAATAACAAAATGGAAGTGTAGCATTAGTTGGTTAGTAAAAGTTGGGGGTGTGAATAACAGGGCCCTAAATCCAGATATTGGATTTAGGCTCTATTGTGTGAGGGGTGTTGTTTGGAACGTAGCATCAGAAACTGGGGGTGCAGGAAATAAGGGTTTTAGCCCAAATACTTTGTTTGATCCAATCTGCAGGGGGGTGGGGTGGAAAAGAATTAAGGGGAGGCCCAAGGTCCAAATCAATTTCTAAAACCCCAAAAAATTAACTCTAACTAAAGTTACAACTTAGAAATAATAATTAAAAAATAAAAATAGAAAAAAAACAACAAAAAAAAACAATTGAATGAATAGAGGGGTGTTTCCACCTCTCATCACGTTTGGAATGGCATAGTTTTCGCTATTTTGACTTTTCCAATTTTTTATAACCAATCACATATTGCTACTTTATCTATTATAATTAAAAATAAAAATAAAAATAAAAAACAATAGATGAATAAGAAAATGAAAACAACAAACTATCAATTTTCTCCCCCTTTCATTCTTCTCTCCCTCATCTCTCGATGTCTTCTTTCTCTTCACTTAAGAAAACCAAAATAAAAAATTCCATCTTCTCAACATAACTCACGCGATTGCTTTACACAACAATCAATTTCATTTTTTTGGAAAGAACCAAATAAAAACATACAAGTCTACATGCAAAACATAAATAAATAACGGAAAGAGGTAAAAGAATGAAACTTTCAGCAACGTCCATGGCAGAACGTCGATAGATCTTACTGCAGGATCTTTCTCGGTCAAATGCACGAAGGTTGGTCGTGTCGTGGCACCGAAGACGATTGGATATCTGAACACGCAAAGGGGAGGTTTCTATTCGGAAATCGGTAGGGAGCGTGGTCGTCGGGAGTTGCAGCATTTCTCATGGCGAGGTCGTCGATGTTGGTCTGTTGTATGGTGTTTTCCGCAGTGATTCTGATTTGTCTTTATCACTTTATTTTGTATTGAACTTTTAACAAAATGCCTATAACATCTTTAAAAAATATCAATTTTAAGAATAACAAACAAATCTCCTTTTTTTGGTATTATTGTTGTTGTGAATTTCCTGCTAAAAAATGGTTGTTTCCTATTTACACTTTTTTTGAAAGTTTCTGTAATGGTATTGGTTTTAATGGAGAAAATTAGTAATGAAATATGGATGATGAGGTAAATTTTTAGAAGTTACAGGTTCAGTTTCATGATATCATTTGAAGGAAACATTTATTGTGAGAAGTTTATACAAGCTTAGAAACTGAGAAGTGTTAAAAAGGTCACATAACATATAATATCTTTTTTAATAAAATATGATTAGAAATATATACTATAATAAGACTATAATTAAGATTGTGGCCAAATAATATAGAAATAAGTTAGTACAGTATAAAAATAAAGTGTCAAATAATGTGAGAATTTGTTGAATATGCACGGGTGTGATATTGTGTAAAAATTATGTACAAATTGTTAATAAATCGTATAATTAAGAAAGAAACCATATGATAATTATCATCATATGGTTTAAACAAATAATAGTTAAAAATGAAAATTGAAAATTAGAGGTATGCCTCATATGAAATCATTGGCCAAAACAAAAATATCCCTAACAATATTAACAATAAAATTTTGAAAGAAGAAGAAATTTGCCAAAAAAAAGAAAAGGAAATGTGTGTGTGAATGAGTAAAATTATGAGAGATTATGGATGAATTGTGTATATTGTGGATGATCTAGTAGTGTGAAAAACATGTCATATTTATAGATAAAAAAAACCATCCAAATTGGAAATAAAACAAAATTGACCAATAAAAAACAAAGTGTGACACAAATTGACATCAAATAGCCAATAAGAAACACCTATTTAAAAAGAAAAGAAAATTAGTGACAAAAAAATAGAAGAAAAAAAAAGAAAATGTTAAAAGTGCAGCACCAGAGAATCAAATTCGTGACCTTACGGTTGTAAGCTTCATTCTTCACCAATTGTGCTATGTTACTAATTTGTAAATAAACTCAATTTAAAAGTATACGAAAGGTGTGCAAATATTTATTTATTCAAAAATACAAATGATATGAAATAAATCATTATATTTTTAAATAGGCTTGTAAGAGAATATTTATAAAAATCAAATAATAGTATAAAAACCATGTTTAAAGTATTTTTTATTGTAGAAATAAGGGGCGGGAAAATTTAGGGTATGACACTCGCCCTATTCAAGTCATTGTAGTCTACACACATACACACCTTACCATCCTTCTTGGGTACTAGAACTACATTTGCATCCCACTGAGGATAGGATGTAACTTCTAAGAAACCTGCATTAAATTGCTTCATAACTTTAGTGTTGTACCCCAAAATTTTCCCTCCCATATTTCTCAAAACATTTCAAGAAAGATCCCCAAGTTGCTCAAGGTAGTCCAAGAGTTGGTCAGACAAGCTCTCTCCTAAGGCAGTCTACCCCAAACTAGGGTTTCATGTTGCATCAATATACTTAAGTCCAAGTGACCCCAAGTTCTCACCAATGTCCTAATATGTTCTCAAGATCATCCATGTCAAGTTTCAAACCTTGCAGAGGAAGTTTGCTCAGTCAATTGCTCAAAAGGCCCAAAAATCGACCGTGCTAGGGCAAAAGTCAACTGTGACCCACATACAGTCAAACTTCAATATTTTTGGTAAACATTCTCATTTTTAGGTATATTTCATCATTTGATCAAGGGTTGATCATGATTCATCAAGGATTGCTCATAATTCATCAAGACTCAAAAGTTGCTAAATTAGGGTTTTGTAGGAAAAGTTAACTCAACTTTGACCAAGCATAACTTTCTCATACTTTATGATAAATGACTCATCCAAAGCTCATTTTTAAGAGGATGCAATTACCAACAATCCATCTTCAGCTTCCAAGATCAAAATATGCACTCACAAGAAGTTATGAATTTGGACATTATGGGTCATTTTGAAAAGTCAACAAAAATACCTTTTTTGTCAAAGCTTCATACATGAGCATGGAATATTAAAATGATATGAGACCAAAACGGTTGATTAGAGGACAACTCAAGCTTTCCAAAAAGTCTAAGAACACCTCCAAAGAGTCAAAATTGAGGAAGTTATGCATTGGTAAAGTTGACCTTTTTTGCAAAATTGTCAAAAGTCAACTATCCCCAAAACTTTAAATTTTGCCAAATGGGCCCTATCTTTTTCACTTGTTTTAAGTTGGAAACATAGCCCACGTGCTCTAACCTTTGCCACTTGTCCATATCTTATTTTTATTATTTAATTTGGTTTTTATTTGAATTAATTCAATTTAAATCAAATTAAATCAAATAAAAATCCAAAACATTGATAACAAGGGATTTTGTGTTTGTTTCAGGCTTTATTACACAACTAGCCATCATTCAAATTCGCATCAAGGCTTGTGTGCACAAAAAGATTGAAAAAGCCATGTTTGGAAAGATTTTAAAGAGGAATCAAATCAAATATCAAAAGCATTGAAAGAAGAAGATTTGGATGCAATTTGCAACCCTAATCCCTTCACTAATACATAAGGACTGCGTGCAGACCAAAAGGAAGGTTAGAAAGAGGCGTGAGAGCAAGAACCAGTTTTGAAGAAAAAAAGGCAAAAAGTGTGAGATCGAATTGATAGTTAGAGGCATCCTCAAGGCTTGATATCAATCCCAATCGCTTCCTGGAATTCTCAGGAACCTAAAGCTATCAAGAACAAGTCTGTTCCGGTCCCTAAACATGCTGTAAGTCCTTCACGTTACACCCCTGTTCTTGAATTCGCATCTTGCAATTTATGCATTGTTAACACGAATTAATGGCATATTGTTGACCTATGAAGCATTTGCAAACTTTCTGCATTATTTGATTCCATTTATATGGCCTGTAGCGTTAATCACCATTGCTAGGTTTTCGAGTTTGGTTTTAGGGTTTTTTATTTCAGGGACAATTGGCCTTGGTAATGGGTATGGTTGTGATCAGGAAGACAAGGTGAGTCTAACCATGGTGTTAGATGTTATTTCCATGGCATGTGGAGGATTTTGAGGAAGCTCAGGCCTGTAGCAACGGACGTTTCTTCGTAGGTATAGGTAAACGAGTTTTTAGCCACAGAGAGAGGAAGGGGACGACTGCGTGTCACTCCCCCATAGGCCAATTCAAATTCCAGCGCGCTTTTTCTTTTTATTTTCCACTATATTTCGTTTTCTTATATTATTATTATTATTTTGTAATATGATAACAATCAAAACAAAATAGCGCAGTGGTTGCCAGGTAGATGCTTAAGGCGTTAAAGGTTGGAGGTCAGGGGTTCGATCCCTACCTCCAGCATTTGCTATTTTTATTATTATTTCAGGAGATCCAATGTGCGCTTAGGCCTGATGCCCACCATACTCCTTCCTCATCAACGCGCCAGATGGCCAGATGGCCAGAACTGGTGGCCACCATTGAGAGTGCACCATAGGCCAAGTCAAACATGCCACACAAGATTGCAAAAGTCAGTGTGGACCATCCCTAATGGGCCCAGGAAAATTGCTACGCACACCTCAAATTCAGGCCCATCTCTCTCTTTTATATTTTTGTTTATATTTCATTTAATTATTTACTTATTTATTCACTAACCCAAAAATAATTTTCTTTTTACCAAAAATCACAAAAAAACATTTTTTTATCCAATTAAAATCAGAATTTTTATTTTTCATCAATAAATTAATTAAATTAATTAGGTTATTTATGTTAGATAAACTATAATTTATTTTGTAAATAATTAAAACTAATTAGAATCAATAGGTTTTTAGCACTAACTTAATTATATTATTTCTTTCCTAAAATAACAAAAACCAAAAATATGTCATTAATTATTTTTCATTAATTAATTTAATTAACTAATTAATTGCATTTTTAATTTAGAAAACTTTTTATTATTAAAAACAACAAAAACATTTTCTTTTAATTAGGAGGGTCAAAACCCTAGTTTCGTATTCGATCTAATTTTCTCGCGCTTTATTATTATTTTGCCCAATTATTGTATCTGCTTCCGGTTTGTAATAATTAAATTAGGACATTTATTTATTTTTACCGCTTTTAATTTCAAAGGGTTTGTTTTTGGCTATGTAAATACCCGAAGCCTTGTAATAGCGTAGTTTTAATTTCCGCACTTTAATTTCTGCAAATATTCAACTGTTAGATGATTGATAATAGGGTTTGCATGACAAGAATGTATGGCCAAATTTAAAACAGTTAGATCATCCTAAATGTGCAAAGATAAACAAATTTGAAATTGAAACACTCGCACATGTGCACTCTTAGGGTAAACTCCCACTTGGTTGCCTTCATAAACGGTCATTGAGTATAGGTTGTTTTAGAGGTCGTCCTCTTGTCTAAAAGATCAAAGTTTCCTCGGAAAGGTTACCTCGGATATCGTTGCCTCGGATAAATGATCTAAGACATTAGGGTTACCACTAAGACGTCCTAACATTGCTTTAGTGACCGTACGTCCCTTTCGAATTGACTCTCAAACTCCAACAACGATGCTACCTACTCATTAATAGTGGGATATCATTGTCTAAAGGAAACAAACATAGAACGATTCCTTTTTCGAGTAGGTAGATTAGTTCTTAAGTACTTGCTCATTCCAAACAAATTTTTCACACTTACACTCTTTTACGAACAAGTTTTCAAAAACACTTCATTACACTCTTGAAGACAGAAGCAAGAGTTAAATCAAAGTTAAAACAAAAACTTTTCAAAGCCCACAAACACAAAGAAAACAATTTTGAAAACAATGAGCAAGTACCTAAGATCCTGTAGATAACTATGGATAGAAAGGGTGCTAATACCTTCCCTTTCTATAATCTACCCCCCGTACTCAGAAAATCTCGAAAAAGGAATTTTTCTGTGCTTTTTTCCTTTCCTTGTTGGATAAAATAAAAGTAGGTGGCGAATCTTGCTTACCGCGACATTTTGTGAAAACAAACGCAAAACGCAAACCAGTATTCCAAAAACAGTCAGTTCTTCCACTGTATCACAGAACTGGCGACTCTGTTGGGGAGTTAATAAGTGGGGTGTATCTTAGGAATAGTTCATATTGTTTTCAATTGTTTGATCTGTTTGCTTTATCTTTGTGGGTTTGAATCGGAGTTACTATAGATCCTAACCCGGATCTAGGGATACCTTTTAGGTAAGTAGCAATAGACTGTGAGGGAACTGTACAACATAGACCGATATGGTTGAAGCAGTAGCTACGTTGGTGTGGCACTTTAGTTTGTACCGATATCCCTTGTGGAGGAACAAGGAGAATATGGGGAAGGGGTCATTAAGCACCAACTGACCTTAGAACCTATAATTGACCAACTTGGCCATAGAAAAGTAGCAGCATGCTACACTCATTGAGACCATACTCTCACGATGATTCCGGCTGCAAGAAAAGGTTGCTAAACTGGAATTATGACCGATCGAGGGTGGTCAGTGATATTGAGATCCTCTAGAACCCGATTACTATTTCTAGGACAGGTTGAACCAACTAAACTGAAAGAGGGTAATACCTAAACTCCATGCCAGCCTGAAATCTAAGGGCTACTGTGTGACTTGTTTGCCCTTACAATATTTGCTATCTGTGAATACTTGTGATGTGTTTCTATCATGACATCATGCATCATGACATTGCATGCATATTTAATTAGACTAACCCATTTCAAAGACCGAGGGGATTCATCTTTGTTCTGTTTTACAGATCATGGCATCTATGCGTAGAAACACTATTCGGATCAGCTTCGTACAGATTCCTGCTCAGCTTAGAGAGTTGGTTTCAAAGGTCCCTGATACTTCTTCTTTTGTCAGAAGACATGGTCACCTCCTCAGCCTAGTCACTTCCAAGCTGGATGAACAAATGATGAGTGTCTTGTTCCAGTTCTTTGACCCATTGCACCACTGCTTCACTTTCCTGGACTATCAGTTGGTCCCTACTTTGGAGGAGTTCTCTGATCTACTCGGCATCTCTATTCTAGAGCAGACACCATTTACAGGTTTGGAGATAGTTCCTAGGCCCGAGGATGTTGCTTCAGCCCTCCATCTTACAAGGGTTGATGTAGTGTCTAATTGGGAGACTCGAAGTGGGGTAAAAGGCTTCTTGGCTAAGTTCTTGGTTGATCAGGCTCATCAATTCTGGGATAGTTTGGAATTTCAAGAATTTGAAGACATCCTGGCTTTTCTCATATATGGCCTGGTTCTGTTCCCTAATTCAGATTCTTTTGTCAACGTGAATGCAGTGAAGGTCTTCATGTCCCGTAATCCAGTGCCCACTCTCTTAGGTGACATTCTACATGCTCTTTATGCCCGTACTGCTCGGAAACGGGGAACCATTATGTGTTGTGCACCATTGCTGGCGAGGTGGTTTATTTCTCATCTTCCCAAATCTGTTTTGAAGAATGAAGAAGGCATGGGTTGGGCCTACAGAATTATGTCCCTTGCTCACACAGACATCATCTGGAGTACTAAAGACATGGAAGAAATAGCTGTTATTGATCATTGTGGGGAATACCCCAATGTGCCATTGCTTGGAATTAGAGGAGGGATTACCTATAATCCTTTTTTGGCCTTAAGACAATTTGGGCGAGCTAGGAGGGACGGACCTCATGAGTTGCTGCTTCCGAACATTGTCTTTGACCTCATGGGGGATGTTGAGGGACATCGCCGCAGATTCACACGAGCTTGGAACAGGGTGCACAAGTCTGATCCACATGAGCTAGGCATGAAGACTTATCTCCCAATGGAACCGTATCTCCGGTGGGCTCGAGCCCGCGCTCAAAAAGTGGGGATGCCATACGAAGCTGTCTTACCAATAATTGTTGAGAGTATTGATGAAGAAGGGGTTCCCCATACTGTCCTGCATCCATACATGCCTACTGATATTGGGGCATTAAAGAGGTCTTGGATCCAATTGAGGGAAGAACGGGATACTTACAGAGAGAAGTATCATGAGCAGGAGCGGAAGATCCTGAAGCTTACAAGGCAGCTGGAGAACGAGAAGGTCCTCAACGATTATGTCAGCACCAACGAAAAACGACCATGGGAGCGCTGATGTCTTTTGTTATTTCTAGTTTTGATTTACTTTTCAGTATTTCTTTTTGTAACGCCTTAAAGGCATTTGTTAAACATTGATTTCAAGTGTTTATCTAATAAAATTGTGTTTCATTTTGGTTTACGAATTTGAATCTCCCTAAAGTCTTTGAAATCATATCATATGCATTCCATTCCCATGCACCTCATTACAGGTACCCTTACAGGTTTCTCATCTTCTTCGCTGTTTATTTCAGCACATTATGTCTTCTGAAACATCTACTGATCAAGCCATCAAGGCTCTGCAAGCTCAGAATGCTCAGTTCCAGGAAATGTTCATGAACCTGGCCAAGGGGCAGAAAGATCTGAAGACTCTTATCTTAAAGGATAAGAATAAGAATAAGAAGAAGAAGAAGAAGAAGAAGACGGTCCTCCTGAATATGGGTCACATATTTGGGAACAAGTTGCGAGAAGAGGTTGATTTATCTCACTCATATGGAGGGGGAGAGAATCAAGAAGAAAGGAGGGCACCTAGCCCTGTGGTTTTTGACCATGACACTGATTTCGATAAAGACCAGTATCCTCCGGCCAAGGACATGTATAAGCAACTCGAAGACCGGTTGGGCGCAATAGAGATCCAGAAGATACCTGGGTTGGACTTTGTAGATTTAGGTTTGGCATCTGGGGTGGTGATTCCCCACAAGTTTAAAGCACCAGTCTTTGCTAAGTACGACGGGGTCTCCTGCCCAAAGCTACACCTCTGCTCGTATGTCAGAAAGATTCAGCCATATACTCCTGATAAGAACCTCTGGATCCATTTCTTTCAAGATAGTCTTTTAGGGACTCAACTTGATGTTATATCAACTGGAAGGAGCTAACGTCCGTAACTGGGAGGACCTTGCCTCTTCTTTTTACAAGCAATACCAGCACAATGCCGACCTCGCTCCCACGCGTACCCAACTTCAGGGCATGTCTATGGGTGCGAGCAAATGTTTTAAGGACTACGCTCATAAGTGGAGAGATCTTGCGGGAAGAGTGCAGCCCCCTCTGGATAACAGGGAGTTGGTGGATATGTTTCTTGGGACTTTGTCTGGTCCGTATTTTAATCATCTGATCGATAACTCATCGTCTGGGTTCACTGAATTAATAATGACTGGGGAGAGAGTTGAAGTCGGTATCAAGAGCGGAAAAATACAGAAAGGTGCTTCATCAAGTACCAAGAAGAAGCCCTTCAAGAAGGAATCTAGTGCAGTTTACAGCTCGAGGAGCCAGAACTGACCTGAACACCGCCAAGCAGTTAATGCCGTGGTTATATCAAGGCCTTTTGCTGCCCCATAATGCAATAATCAGCCAAGAGCAGAGAGGCCGCAGAGACAATTCACTCGGCTCAGTATGACCCTATCTCAGATTTTGCCGCAGTTGTAAAAGACCAACTTGGTGATTCCAAAGGAGGCTCCAAACAATCCCAACACCACATCGCCGCTATATAATCCGAACGCCCGCTGTGCTTATCACTCTGATAGCCCAGGGCATGATACCAATAATTGTTGGGCTATGAAGAGTAAAGTGCAAGATCTGATTGATGCTAAGGAGATTGAGTTCGAAGTGCCGGAAAATCCTAATGTTATGACTGCTCCTATGCCCAAGCATGGAGTGAATGCTGTAGATGATGACTCGTTTATGACTTCCGTAAAAGACATTTCTACTCCATTGATGACTGTGAAGAAGAACCTTCTATTAGCCGGTTTATTTCCGGACTGTGGCGAAGGTTGCCACCTATGTTCCATCCTACCTACTGGTTGCCATCTATTGAAGTCAGGTGTCCAACGCCTGATGGATAACAAAGAAATTCTGTTTGGGAAAACTTTGGTTCCATTGATTCCTTTCGAAGATGTTTCTATAATCACCATTTCCGCCAATTCTTCCAAGGCTTCCTCGAGAAAGCATATTAGAATTACATCTGTTCCGAGAATTGCTCCTTTGATCATTACCATTCCTGGACCTATCCCTTACACGTCAGATAAGGCTGTCCCGTGGCATTATGGGGCTGACGTGTATTATCATGGGATTAAACAAGATTTGAAGGGTGAAGAGGCTGATACTGACGTCAGCAATATTGTTGGATCTAGCAAGGTCACCCGCAGCGGAAGACTTTTCTCTCCTGAGATTTCCCCACCAATTGTTCAAAAACCTGTTGTTATCACACCTGCCAGTACATCTGCTACTGTCCCTGTTCATGTTCCAATCCTTACCCCTGTTGCCGAGTCATATGACAATCGAGGCAAAGGGATCACCGGTGAGCCTGCCCAAACGGAGGCACCGAAGAAAATTACTATTGAAGCCTCTAGACAGGAGATAGAGGAAATTTTAAAGATCATCAAGAAAAGCGACTACAACATAGTCGAACAACTGGGGCAAACCCCGTCAAAGATCTCTATGTTGTCCTTATTTCTATGCTCAAAGGCCCATGCTAAGGCTCTGATTGCTTTCCTGAAAACTGCACACGTGCCCCGAGAAACATCTGCTGACCAGTTCAAAGACTGTGTGGCTAGTTTGACAGCTGACAACGGGTTGGGTTTCTCCGACGCAGACTTGACTGCCAAGGGAAAGAATCACAATGACGCTCTGCATGTTTCAATCGAGTGTAGGGGCACTACTCTAGCTCACGTGTTGGTAGATACTGGGTCTTTGTTGAATGTTTTACCCAAGAAAGTGTTAGACCGGTTAGACTATGAAGGGTTGGTGCTGAAGTCGAGCAACATTGTGGTTAGGGCCTTTGATAGGTCCAAGAGGATGGTACATGGAGAGGTGGATATTACAGTTAAGGTTGGTTCTCAGATTTTCGCGTCTACATTCAATGTGATGGACATTCGGCCATCTTATTCTTGTTTGCTGGGTCGCCCGTGGATCCACAAAGCTGGGGCAGTAACTTCTACGCTCCATCAAATGTTAAAATACCCACTGAAGGGGAAAATTGTTACAGTACGGGGAGAAGAGGAGTACATGGTAAGCCACCTCAACTCTTTTCGGTATATGGAAATGGACGGGGAGTTCATTGAAACTCCGTGTCAACATTTTGAAGAAGTCCCCCAAACGCTGGCGTTAACTGAAACTGTTGCTGAAGATCCTCTGATGAAAATGGCTTCCCTCAAGGATGCCCGGGCTGTTGTTGAGAAAGGTGGGTGTGCAAATTGGGGCCAACTCCCTGACTTTGCACATAAGACTAACAAGTTTGGTTTGGGTTTTACTGCAGAAGCTCAAAAGGTCGTTCGGCGTGCGCGGACTGGAAGACCTCCCCTGTTCATCTATAATTCGGGAGTAAATACAATTGAGGATGATGTTGAAGAGTCTGAATTTGACAGTTGGATTTACCCGACTACCGACAGCGGATTAAGCAATTGGACGGCAAAGGACTTCGTGCCAATTTCTTTTATTACACAGTAATGAGATTTTTGTTTTGGGTTTGTAACAGATAATTTTTAAATTTTACGGCCCGGTGCCTTACCCGAGACACCGTGGCTTTGTTTGTGAGGGCTTTATATTTGTCATCTCCATATATCATCAATAAAAGCATTGGACATTTTCTTGCATTACAAATTTTGCGCTCCTTGTTTTTCTTTTCTATCTTGCAAAACAGCTATTTTACACACACTCACATATACAGGTCTACAAACACTCTGGATCCCACTGATAACGACTCTGCTACTTCCAATTATGACTTCGAAAGTCCGATCAATAAAGCCGAGGACGAAGGTGAGGATGAATGTGAAGTGCCTGGTGAACTTTATAGATTGTTGCTTCAGGAAGAGAGGGCCATACAGTCGCACGAAGAGCCAGTGGAATCAGTAAATCTGGGTACAGAAGAGGACAAGAAAGAGATCAAGATTGGTGCAAATCTGGAGCCTAGTGTTAAGAAACGGTTGATTCAGATGCTGTGTGACTATGTTGAGATCTTTTCTTGGTCTTATGAAGATATTCCTGGGTTAGATACTGATATCGTGGTTCATCGCTTGCCTACCAAGGAAGACTATCCTCCAGTGAAGCATAAGGTTCGTCGAATGTGCCCAGAGATGTCTGAGAAAATCAAGGATGAGGTTATGCAACAGTTTGATGCCAGTTTTCTAGCAGTTACTTCTTACCCACAGTGGGTGGCCAACGTGGTTCCGGTGCCGAAGAAGGGTGGTAAGGTTCGAATGTGTGTTGACTATAGGGATCTGAACAGGGCGATCCCCAAGGATGATTTCCCTCTACCTCATATCAATGTTCTGGTTGACAACACCGCACAGCATAAGGTCTTTTCCTTTATGGATGGTTTCTCCGATTACAATCAAATTAAAATGGCTCCCGAGGATATGGAGAAGACAACGTTCGTCACACAGTGGGGTACCTTCTGCTACAAAGTCATGCCTTTTGGATTGAAGAATGCTGGGGCAACGTATCAGCGCGCCATGGTCTCTTTCTTCCACGACATAATTCACCATATGTGGACGATATGATTGCAAGATCCCATACTTAGGAAGAACATCTTGACCATCTTCAGAAGCTATTTGACAGGTTGAAGTTGTACAAGCTGAGGTTAAACCTGAACAAGTGCACCTTCGGGGTGAGATTTGGTAAGCTGATGGGTTTCGTCGTAAGTGATAAAGGTATTCAAGTGGATCCTGCAAAGGTGAAGGCTATACAGGAAATGCCAGCTCCCCGAACAAAAAAAGAAGTCATAGGCTTTTTGGGATGTCTGAACTACATTGCCTGATTCATCTCACACCTGACTGCTACTTGTGAGCCAATCTTCAAGTTACTGAAGAAAGATCAAGTGGTAAGATGGAATGATGAATGTCAGGCCGCTTTTTAAAGGATCAAGGAATATCTCCAAGAGCCACCTATTCTGATGCCTCCAGTTGAAGGGAGACCTTTGAACTTATACGTGACAGTACTCAATAATTCAATGAGGTGCATGTTGGGGCAGCATGACGAGTCTGGCCAAAAATAGCATGCTATTTATTACCTTAGCAAAAAGTTTACCAACTACGAGACTCGATACTCGCTGCTAGAGAAAACTTATTATGCTTTAGCATGGGCTGCTCGCCGGCTGAGACAGTATATGCTGACTCACACTACTCTGTTGATATCAAAGATGGATCCAATCAAGTATATCTTCGAGAAGTCTGCCTTGTCCGGAAGAATAACGAGATGGCAGATGATCTTGACTGAGTATGACATTCAATACACGACCCAAAAGGAAATCAAGGGAAGTGTGTTGGCAGATCATTTGGCACATCACGCAGTGGACAATTACCAGTCTATGAACTTTGAATTCCCGGATGAGAACATCATGTTGGTAACTGACTGTGAAACACCTGGACTGGATGAAGGACCTGAGGAGGGATCTCGATGGTCTATGTACCTTGATGGAGCTTCGAACGCTTTGGGAAATGGCATTGGCGCCGTTATCATATCTCCTGAAGGCTCTCATACTCCGTTCACCGCCGGACTATGTTTTAACTGCACCAACAATATGGAAGAGTATGAAGCGTGTATCATGGGTCTTCGAGCAGCTATTGACCTAAGGATTAAGTTCTTGAGTGTATTCGGGGATTCCGCTCTCGTGATCAGTCAGATCAAAGGCGAGTGGGATACGAAACACCCTAATCTTATTCCTTACAAAGATTATGTATTGACGTTGCTTCCGCACTTCGAGGAGATAACCTTTGAACACTTCCCTAGAGAGGAGAATCAGTTGTCGGACGCGCTAGCTACGATGTCTTCTATGTTCAAGGTCATATGGGACAATGAAGCTCCCCAGATTACGATTGAGAGGTTGGACGAACCTGCACATTGCTGTGATATTGAGACTGAAGAGGTAACAGATAAACCCTGGTTCCATGAGGTAAAGAGGTATCTTGAGGCTCAGGAATACCTCGAGGGTGCATCTGTTAATGATAAGAAGTTTCTGAGGAGGTTCGCGATGAAGTTCTTCATCAATAATGGTATTCTTTGCAAGCGTAACCATGACTCAACCTTGCTGCGATGTGTGGATAAGAAGGAGGCAGAAAGGATTATGGTAGAGTTATATGAAGTTACTTTCGGGACTCATTCTAGTGGACACACCATGGTGAAAAAGATCCTTTGGGTAGGATATTATTGGTCCACCATGGAAGCCGACTGTTGTCAGCATTCTCGGACATGTCATAAGTGCCAAGTCTATGCTGATAAGGTGCACATACCTCCAGTCCCTCTGAACGTCTTGACAGCTCCGTGGCCTTTTGCAATGTGGGGCATCGACATGATCGGCGAGATCAGACCTACTGCGTCCAACGGGCATCGTTTCATCCTGGTAGCAATTGATTACTTTACGAAATGGGTTGAAGCAGCTTCTTTTGCTACTGTAACCAAGAACGTCGTGGCACGGTTCATTCGGCATAATCTGATATGTCGATACGGTGTACCAGAGAGGATCATTACGGATAACGATATAAATCTCAACAATAAAATGATCACCGAGCTCTGCAAACAGTTCAAGATACAACATCACAACTCTTCTTCTTACCAGCCGAAGATGAATGGGGCTGTAGAAGCGGCTAATAAAAACATTAACAAGATTGTGTAGAAGATGACAGTGACATACAAAGATTGGCACGAGATGTTACCATTCGCTCTTCATGGGTACCGTACGTCAGCGCAGACGTCAACAGGGGCAACACCCTATTCCTTGGTTTATGGCATGGAGGCCGTATTGCCCATTGAAGTTCAGATACCCTCTCTTCGGATTATGAAGGATGCAGGTTTGAGCGAAGATGACTGGATTCAGATCTGGCTTGATCAGCTGAACATAATCAACGAGAAGAGACTTACTGCTATTTGTCATGGTCAAACGTATCAAAAACGGATGATCAAGGCATTTAACAAGAAAGTCAGGCGATAAGAGTAACAAGTTGGGGATCTGGTGATCAAGCGCATTATCCTGCCACAAGGTGATCCTAGGGGAAAATGGACCTCTAGTTACGAAGGGTCATTTGTGGTTAAGAACATTTTCTCAGGAGGAGCTATGGTTCTAACCACCATGGATGGTGACGACCTTCCTCACCCCGTCAATGCAGACATGGTGAAAAGATACTACACATAATCAAAGACCCGCTAGGTCGACTGGCCTAGGAAAAAATAAGGGCTTCCCGGCGAACCAAAAGGTTTCGCGCAAAAATAAGGGATGAAAATGAAAAAAATCTGTACACCCGGCAAGTCGAAAACCTGAAAAGGTCGGCTTGGGCAAAAAAGGGTATCCCGGTGGACTAAAAACCCGAAAGGGCAGTCCAGGCAAAAATTAGGGATTAAAGCGTAACACTATGTCTCATTGGATCACCTTGCAACCAGACTTCGGTATCGACTACTAAGCTCGGACGACACCAAACAATCTGATCTACCTTCAACCAAGTAGCAAAGGGATGAGATACTCGAGGACATAAAGGCAATAGCAAAGTTGGAGCCCAGTGGGATTATTCACATAGCTGTTTTTCTTTGTTTTTCACAAACTGTATAAATTCTATTTGTTCGACGGCGTTCTCTTACTAGGACGTCAGCCTCTTGTACAAAAAACGCCTATTTACAGGCTAACTTCAAAATCAATACAAGGCATCTTTACAAATAAATTTCAAATTTTTCTTTTTCTGTTTTGTTTTGCAAAGAACGTCCAATGTCCATTTTTAATATATGCATTTGACATTAATTGCTGCTCATAAATATTTACATGCGAAACAAAAGACGATTACTTGTAATATCAGAAACATGGGCAAACGACAAATGTCCAAACCATACAGTTGCTCTGTCCACCAGGTATAGGGATAGACCTAGCTGGAGGAAACTATTGTGTGATACGGTGGCCAGAACCGGGACGTGGTTTCCCTATTTCATTAAGGAATTTGCTGGTTTGCGTTTTGCGTTTGTGTTTGCAAAATGTCGCGGTAAGCAAGAGTCGCCACTGACTTTTATTTTATCCAAGAAAGAAAGGAAAAAAGCACAGAAAAATTCCTTTTTCGAGATATTTATGAGTACGTGGGGGTAGATTATAGAAAGGGAAGGTATTATCACCATTTCTATCCTTAGTTTTCTACGGGCTCTTAGGTACTTGCTCATCATTTTCAAAATTATTTTCTTTGTGTTTGTGGGTTTTGAAAAGTTTTTGTTTTAACCCCGATTTAACTCTTGCTTCTGTCTTCAAGAGTGTAATGAAGTGTTTTTGAAAACTTTGTTTGAAAAGGAGTGTAAGTGTGAAAATTTTGTTTGGAATGAGCAAGTACGTAAGAACTAATCTACCTACTCGAAAAAAGAATCGTTATATGTTCGTTTCCTTTATAAAATGCTATCCCACTATTAGTGAGTAGGTAGCACCGTCGTTGGAGTTTTGAGGGTCAATTCGAAAGGGACATATGGTCACTAAAGCAATGTTAGGACGTCTTAGTAGTAACCCTAATGTCTTAGATCATTTATCCGAGGTAACCATATCCGAGGTAACTTTTCCGAGGCAACTTGATCTTTGGACAAAAGGACGACCACTAAAACATCCTATACTCAATGACCGTTTACCGAAGGCAACCAAGTGGGAGTGTACCCTAGGAGTGCGCATGTGAGAATGATTCAATTTCAGTTTATTTATCTTTGCACATTTAGGGTGATCTAACTGTTTTAAAATTAATCATACATTCTTGTCATGCATCCCTATATCATACATCTAACAGTTAATAATTTGCGGAATTTAAACTACGCTATTACAAGGCTTCGGGTATTTACATAGCCAAAAACAAACCCTTTGAAAATAAAACGATAAATGTAAATAAACGTCCTAATTAAACTATTACAAACTGTAGGCAGTTACATAAATATGGTAAATAATAAAAATAAAGCACGCGAGAAGAATTAAGATCGACGAGAATTTAAGGTTTTGACCCTTCTAACCTAATTAAAAGAAAAATTATTTTTTTGTTGTTTTTAATAAAAGAAATAAGTTTTCTAAATTAAATATGCAATTAATTAGTTAATTAAATTAATTAATAAAAATAATTACATGCCCTATTTTGGTTTCTTTGGTTATTTTAGGAAAAAATAAAATATAATTAAGTTAGTAATAAAACCTATTTATTCTAATTATTTTTAAGTTATTTACAAAAAGAAATTAAAGTTTTACCTAAAATTAAAATTTAATTAAGAAAAATCCTAAATCTATTTTTATGTGATTGTTATATTTGTTTATTGATAAAAAAATAAAAGGGATTAAAAGAAATAAACAAAACGAATAAAACATGAAAATAAAGATGGGCCTAGTAACAAAAGTAAACAGGGGGTGCAATCATCAGAAATCCTTAGGCCCGAATCTTCGAAAGCTTCATGCTCTAACTATGGTGTTTTTTTATTCTTGCATGGAACCTATGATTCAACCATCCATAATTGTTCTATATAAACTCAAACAAACGTTAGCATACCATAAAATGTGATTAAAATTAGAGATTTAAAGTTTAAAATTTTACCAAACCGGTGTTGTCAAATGGGGGGCGTGCTAGGCGTGTGATGGATTGCTCTTGGGCCTTGTAAGACTCTTGAGGACTTCAAGAGGATGGTTTTAGGCTTGATGTCAATTGAGAGAGACCGGAACCTCGAGATATGACTTGCACCAATTCTTTGATTTCTAGAGAGCTTTTTGAAGAGCTTTTAGAGAGCTTTTTAGAGAGGATTTTCATCCCTTTCAAGCTTGTATGGCTCTATATTTATAGAGGAGAATGAGGAGACAAGAAATCATGGAAATAATCTCCCTCATGATGTTGTGTTTTAAGACCATGATCAAGATTTGAAAAAAATGCCATATTTGATGATTTTATGCCATTTTCACATGTGGATGAACCTGGACATATTTGAAAAGTTATTTCACAAAATCAATTGACATAAACCAGCATAAAACTTTCCCAAAATGGATTCACATCAAAATTTACATTATTTCCATTATTTATTTATTTAATTCTTAATTTTAATGAATAAAATATTAAAATAAATAGCATAAATAGTATAAAAATGTATGGGTGGGCTTAGAGGTCGTGGACCATGTTAGGAATGAGTTTCAAACTTGAAAATATAGGCCCGTTTGTAAAAAATCCAAGTTTGTTCAATATTTGCTTCATGCTTTTTTTTCCAAAAATTGTCCAACTTTGACAATGCATATCTCTCTCGATTTTAACCTTATGAGGGTGTTCTTGGACTTTTTAGAAATCTTGAGATGTCCTCTAATCAACCCATTTTGTCTCATCTCAATTTGATATTCCATGCTCATGTATGAAGCTTTGACAAAAAGGTTGTTTTTGTTGACTTTTCAAAATGACCTATAATGTCCAAATTCATAACTTCTTGTGAGTGCATATTTTGAACTTGGGAGATGAAGATGTATTGTAGGTAATTGAATCCTCTTCAAAATGAGCTTTGGATGGGTCATTTCTCACAAAGTATAAGAAAGTTATGCTTGGTCAAAGTTGAGTTGACCTTTCATGCAAAACCCTAATTTAGCAACTTTTGGTTCTTGATGAATTATGAGCAATCCTTGATGAATCATGATCAAACCTTGATAAAATGATGAAATATATTTCAAAATGAGGATGTTAACCAAATATCTTGAAGTTTGACTGTATGTGGGCCACAGTTGACTTTTGCCCTAGCACAGTCGATTTTCAGGCCTTTGAGCAATTGACTGAGCAAATTTACTTTGTAGGGCTTAAAACTTGACATAGATGATCTTGAGAACATATTAGGACAATGTAGAGAATTTAGGGTCCCTTGGAATCAAGCATCTTAATGCAACATGAAACCCTAATTTGAGGTAGACTGCCTTAGGAGAGAGCTTGTCTGGCCAAACCTTGGACTACCTTGAGAAACTTGAGGATCTTTCTTGAAATATTTTGAGAAATATGGGAGGGAAAATTTTGGGGTACAACAGCTGCCCCTGTTCAATCTTCTTAAACCTGAGGATGTAGATTGGCTTTCGTGCCTTTCGTGATCCGAAGGTGAAAGATGATTGAACACTAGAGTTCCCAGAAATTTGCACTCGCATGAAGTAGTATCTGTCTTGCGATGTCGGAAATGGGCTTAAATATGCCATTTGGAAATTGCTGACGAGGGGATGGGCTTAAAGATGCCATCTGAAGGAGTGTCGATTGCATAAGAGATTCCTTAGCGAGAGCTTGTATGCCTGTCGTTGAGGAAGATTCCGCTGGGGAGGGCTGATCTTTGTTGAGAGAAGTAGAATTTTAGGAGCTTCGGTCGTCCGTATTCCAATGAGGAAACATCTCTGTTGAATTTTAGGAACTTCGGTCGTCCGTATTTTACTGAGGAATCATCTCTATTGACATTTAGGAACTTCAGTCATCCGTTGTTCAACTGAGGAATCATCTCTGCTGACATTTAGGAACTTCAGTCATCCGTTGTTCAACTGAGGAATCATCTCTGCTGACATTTAAGAACTTCAGTCATCCGTTATTCAACTGAGGAATTAACTCCGGCTTGAGGAAGCGGAAGTGAACTGCGTATCTAGTTGTGTACAGGCTGCACCGCGGCCTACTAGGGAAAGGTGAAACCGATCATGTTTGATAGTTCTGGGTCTTACAATGTTATGGACTGATGTCTGGAGATAAGACAAAAGAAACCTGGATAGTAGGGTTATGAGAAGGAACCTGGGTAAGGTTTCTTCGTGAGGAGTTTGAATAACACTGCGTCTGAACCGAGAAGGAACCTGTGTAAGGTTGCTTTGTGAGGAGTTTGGGTAAAACTATGTCTGAACTGAGAAGGAACCTGGGTAAGGTTGCTTTGTGAAGAGTTTGGGTAGAACTGCATCGGGACTGAGGAGGAACCTAGGTAAGGTTGCTTCAAGATGAGTCTAGGTGAAACTACATCGGGAAAGAGAAGGAACCTAGGTAAGGTTGCTCCATGATGGATTTAGGTGAAACTACATCTGAACTGAGAAGGAACCTAGGTAAGGTTGCTCCATGATGGGTTTAGGTAAAACTACATATGAACTGAGAAGGAACCTAGGTAAGGTTGTTCCATGATGGGTTTAGGTAAAACTGCATCTGAACTGGGAAGAAACCTAGGTAAGGCTGCTTCATGAAGAGTTTAGGTAAAACTGCATCTGAACCGGGAAGAAACCTAGGTAAGGTTGCTTTGCGAGGAGTTTGGGTAAAACTACATCGGGAAATTGTAAGGAGGAACCTGGGTAAAGTTTCTTTAGGATAAGTCTGGGTAAAACTACATCGGGAAATTGTAAGGAGGGACCTGGGTAAGGTTGCTTCAGGATGAGTCTGGGTGAAACTATATTGGGAAATTGTAAGGAGGAACCTGGGTAAGGTTGCTTCAGGATGAGTCTGGGTGAAACTACATCGGGAAATTGTAAGGAGGAACCTGGGTAAGGTTACTTCGGGATAAGTTTGTGTAAAACATCAGGAGGAACCTGGGTAAGGTTACTCTATGATAAGTTCGTGTATAACTTCAGAATGAACCGGGGTAAGGTTACTTTGAGATAAGTTTGTGTAAAATTGCAGGAGGAACCTGGGTAAGGTTACTTTGTGATAAGTTCGTGTAAAACTTCAGGAGGAACATGGGTAAGGTTACTTTGTGATAAGTTCGTGTAAAACTTTATTCAGAAATATATGAGAAAGGACCCGTGTAAGATTTTTCAGGATAAACCCGTGTGATGCTGCATTTAGGAGAAACCCGTGTAAGATTTCTTCGTGACGAACCCGTGTAAAGTTGCATTTGATCGTGCAGATAAATACTATGTCTAGTTTTCGGAGTTAATCTTGAACTTGCTGGAAGTTGTTGATGATAACATCTTTCCTGAAAATGTACATGATTAATCGTATATGATACATGACATACATTGTATGATGATGTTCTCAAAATAAATGAAATTATGTTGTATGAAATATGTAGGCGCACGCCATGATATATGAACATGAAATGCTATTGTGGTACGTCCGAGTTTGGGAAAATAAATCCCTGACTGTTGTTGGAGAATAAAGAGTTTCGCTCGCTGGAGATAACGACCAAAGATGATTGGGAGAATAATCCTGCAGGAGAGAATAACTCCAATGGGGAATGGACTGATGAGGAAATGACTCTGTGGGGAGTATATACTCTATTAGAAGATCTGCTGATTTGGAGAAATAAAACTCAGTTGGGGATGAATTACTGTTGCTGGTGACAGTGAACCCTGCTGGGGATTGAATTTCTGTCTGTGAAAGGAATGAACTCCGCTGGGGATTATTTTCCAATGGCGACTTCACTGGGGATAATCTTTTAGACTCTACTAGGGACAATCTTCCAGACTCCACTGGGGATAATCTTCCAGTGCTGGTGATAGATAAACTCTGCTTGGGGAGAATCTTACCGACCCATTCGTGGTTGCGAGCCTCAGCTGGGGAGAATTAACACCACTGTCCTTTTCTTACTCTGCGGGGAGTGTAGATGTTACTGGGACGCGGGCTGAGGATATGACAATGACTTTGCATCGAGACTTTTCTGCCCCTGTATCTGCGGGAGAAGGTGCTTGCGGAGGCCTTGTGGATCGAGTATTATTCCAACCTATGAGGTGCTTGGTAATTGCCGATTGAAATGACAAATCTTCTTCTGGTAGGCAAGTGACGAGATGACGGGACATAGTCGTACTCTTTAATCCCTAACTTTTTCCTGGACTGTCTTTTCAGATTTTCAGTCCATCGGGATTCCCTTTCTTGCCCAAGCCGCCTTTTCAGGTTTTCGACTTGCCGGGTGTACAAATCTTTTTTTGTTTTTATCCCTAATTTTTGCCCGAACCCTTTTGTTTCGTCGGGATGCCCTTATTTTTGCCTAGGCCTGTCAACCTAGCGGGTCTTTGTTCATGCTCAGTATTTTCTGACTATGTCCACGCTCTCAGGGTGTAGGGAGTTGCCATTGTCGGTAGTGTTGTGTTGCCATACTACTAGAAGATGTTCGTTTGATCATACAAGATTCGTTGCTGGAATTCATGTCCAATGCCCCAAGTGATTCAGATGGAGATATGCCCCTGGCTATTTGGCATCTTTGAGAGACTCCTTGAATCTTGACTTGACTGCACCAGATGATAGATAATGCTCATGTCGTGCCCCTTGGTTGGAAGTGTTTTTTCCACTTGAGGTGATCCTTTTTATTGAGAATAATTTTGTTCACTAGATATTCGTTGTGCGAATTTCTCTGTTGTTGAACAAATAGTCATATGCAAACAATGTTATTTTAAGAATGCAAAGCTTATGTCTGTCTTGAAATTTTTGAAAATGCATTTTTCAGTAAGGCAGGAAAATTTTGTAAAATGTGATGTCAACTCAGGATTTACAGCAAGTCCTACAGGAGTCAGGATATCTTTTGTCACAGTATGCTTTCGAACTAACCCATGCTTCAGCTAGGACTTTTAAGGGTTATAACGTGGTCTGGTTCACGGTTCAAGAAACAAAGGATAAAGGCTCAAATTTTATTTGTACCCACCCATTCTTCGTGATGTTCTTCGATCCTAAACTCAGCTAATTGTGTATTTAGATCCTGTTTGAGTCTTTGCTCTGATATTCCAGTGATGGTTCAGATAGTGACAATTTATTTTGAACAGGCAGTCATTTTTGTTGAGAGTTTGTAGGATCTCTTTCTTTTTGATTTTATTATCCATGTCTTTTGCCTGAACTGTTTCTTTTGTGATTACAGTCAGCGGGATGCCCCAGTTTTGTAAGTCTCCTTCATAGGTTTTGACTTAATGGGCTTTTATTTCTGAGAGATAATGACTGCCTGTCCTGACGATTATAAGGAACCATCACCATCTTTTATTTTGGAAGGACCTCTTTGATGCCATTCATTGTGCACCCGAATTAACTGAGAAACTATCCTGCCCCAGGTTGTGATTAAGGGTTTTAATTTGTGTGAAAAGAAAAACTCCAACTTCTTTGGCTCAAAGGGGTTGACTAGGGATTATCTTCCTTATAACTCCACTGTTTAGGATTTGAAACAACTCCTGTACATCGTCAGTGGGGTCTGTTCAAAAGCATACTGTAGAGATTTTGATATCATTTTCGTCATCCTCCTTCTAAAGGCTTAGAGTTTTTTAATCGAGAGTTGAACATCACAAAAAGGAAATATGAAGCAATTTAAGCATAGTGAAAACAATTAATTTAAAATAGACACGTGTAATGCATTAATGAAATAAAAAAGTTTGACATGACAATAATTGTTTGAATAAGCAAATAAAAATACAACTTCAAAATTCAAATGAACAAAAGTGCTTTCAATCCTAGCCATATTTTGGCAAGGGAGCAATGATCACATTGGGAGTCTCAGGAGGGTCGAATTCGATCTCCTTAGCGTCAATCATATTCTGAATCTTGTATTTCAGCGCCCAACAATCATTAGTATCATGCCCCGAGCTACCAGAATGATAAGCACACCTTGCATCTGGGTTGTAGTTAGGAGAAGAAGTCTTAGGGTTCAGATGAGGGTTTATCACCGTAATCAGATTCATCTTCAACATATGCTGCAATGCTTGTGACAATGGCATGTTAATTTGGGTGAACTTCCTTTGAAGTCTTTCCCCCTTTGGATGATTATTTCTTTGTTATGGTTGTTGTGTGCGTGCCAAATTAGAGATCAACACTGCCCCCACAGATTGGTGGTAGTCTTCCTGGCTATGCCTCTTCTGGTCGTGCACAACATTGGCTTCCCTCTTGCCACCAAATGACTTCTTCTCTGTACTCGAAGAGGTATCTTTCTGGATCTTACCACTCAGGATCCCAGCTTCTACTCTTTCTCCAGTCAAAATCAGTTCGGTGAAACCCACTGACGAGCTGTCGATCAAATGATTGAAATAGGGACCAGACAAAGTCCCAAGAAACATATCCACCAAATCTCTATCAGATAGAGGGGGTTGGACTCTTCCAGTAAGATCTCTCCACTTCTGAGCTTAGTCTTTAAAGCCTTCACCTGTACCCATAGACATACGCTGAAGCTGAGTACGCGTGGGAGCAAGGTCGGCATTATACTAGTATTGCTTGTAAAAAGCAGCAGCAAGGTCCTCCCAGTTGCGGACGTTAGCTCCTTCCAGTTGACATAACCATTCAAGTTGAGTCCCTGACAGACTATCTTGAAAGAAATGAACCCAGAGATTTCTATCAGCAGTATAGGGTTGAATCTTTCTGACGTATGAGTGGAGGTGTAGCTTCGGGCAGGATACCCCGTCATACTGAGAAAAGACAGGAGCTTTAAACTTGTGAGGGATCACCATCCCAGATGCCAATCCCAGATCTTCAAAGTCCAACCCAGGTATCTTCTGAATTTCCATTGCACTGAGCCGGTCTTCAAGTTTCTTATATCTATCCTCAGCAGGAGGATACTGGTCTTCATCAAAGTCCGTGTCATTGTCAGAAACCACAGGGCTAGGACCCTTTCTTTCCTCTAGATTCTCTCCCCCTCCAGATGAATGGGACAAATCAGTCTCCTATCGCAAATTGTTCCCGAATCTGCGACCCATATTCAAGAGGACCACCTTTTTCTTCTTCTTCTTCTCGTTCTTCAAGATAAGAGTCTTCAAATCTTGTTGACTCTTGGCCAAGTTCAAGAACATTTCCTGAAACTGAGCATTCTGAGCTTGAAGAGCCTTGATGGCTTGATCAGTAGGTGTTTCAGAAGACATGGTTGCTGAAATAAACAGCGAAGAAGATGAGAAACCTGTAATGGTACCTGTAATGCAATGATATGTATGATATATGTATGCAATGTTTTCAAGGATCTCGCATGGTAAACAATAAACTGTTAGAATTTGATTGAAGAAACTTTGCGTTTGTTGAGAGTCCTTCTTCAAGAGTCAAGCTCACCATATCGAGTGGGTCATAGCCACCGACTCAAATTATCGTGTTTTGATCTCTAGATGACATTGGCTAGAGGAAAATAAATCCCCTTTGCCCCTTGCTAGATGTTTGATTTACCATAACCTACATCACAAACCTTTGAGATCCTTGAAATGGTTAAGGAAATGTTAAGGCATGATGTTATGATGTGTTTGTTATGCGTTTAAGCAAAAGTACGAGGTAATGTAAACAAGTAAATCCGGAAAGAAATCCAAGGTATTGGATAAGGACTATAAACAAAACCTGCAAGGAACTCAAGTTGTTAGATAAAAAACTTGTGCAAGTAGTTCAAGTTGAAAGCACACAAGTCACACAATAGCCCTTAAATTTCAGGCTGGCATGGAGTTTAGGTATTAAGCTCTTTCAGTTTAGTTGGTTTAATTTGTCCTAGTAATTGTAACCGGGTTCTAGAGGATCTCAATATCACTGACTATCCTCGATCGGTCATAATTCCAATTTAGCAACCTTTTCTTGCGGCCGAAATCATCGCGAGAGTATGGTCTCAATGAGTGTAGCATACTGCTACTTTTCTATGGCCAAGTTGGTCAATTATAGGTTCTAAGGTCAGTTGATGCTTAATGACCCCTTAGCAGCCCCATACTCTCCTTGTTCCTCCACAAGGGATATAGGTACCAACTAAAGTGTCACACCAACGTAGCTACTGCTTCAACCGTATCGGTCTATGTCGTACAGTTCCCTCACAGTCTATTGGTACTTACCTAAAAGGTATCCCCAGATCCAGGTTTGGATCTATAGTAACTCCGATACAAAGCCCACAAAGATAAAGCAATCAAATCAAATGATAGAAAATAATATGATGAACTATTCCTAAGGTACACCCCACTTAAATCATCCCAGCAGAGTCGCCAGTTCTGTGATACGGTGGCCAGAACCGGGACGTGGTTTCCCTATTTTGTTAAGGAAATTTTGCTGGTTTGCATTTTGCGTTTGTGTTTGCAAAATGTCACGGTAAGCAAGAGTCTCCACCGACTTTTATTTTATCCAACAAGGAAAGGAAAAAAGCACAGAAAAATTCCTTTTTCGAGATATTTCTGAGTACGGGGGCTAGATTATAGAAAAGGGAAGGTATTAGCACCCTTTCTATCCGTAGTTTTCTACGGGCTCTTAGGTACTTTCTCATCATTTTCAAAATTGTTTTCTTTGTGTTTGTGGGTTTTGAAAAGTTTCTGTTTTAACCTCGATTTAACTCTTGCTTCTGTCTTCAAGAGTGTAATAAAGTGTTTTTGAAAACTTTGTTTGAAAAGGAGTGTAAGTGTGAAAATTTTGTTTGGAATGAGCAAGTACTTAAGAACTAATCTACCTACTCGAAAAAAGAATCATTCTATGTTCGTTTCCTTTAGACAATGCTATCCCACTATTAGTGAGTAGGTAGCACCGTCGTTGGAGTTTTGAGGGTCAATTCGAAAGGGACACACGGTCGCTAAAGCAATGTTAGGACGTCTTAGTAGTAACCCTAATGTCTTAGATCATTTATTCGAGGCAACCATATCCGAGGCAACTTTTCCGAGGCAACTTGATCTTTGGACAAAAGGACGACCACTAAAACATCCTATACTCAATGACTGTTTACCGAAGGCAACCAAGTGGGAGTGTACCCTAGGAGTGCGCATGTGCGAATGATTCAATTTCAGTTTATTTATCTTTGCATATTTAGGGTGATCTAACTGTTTTAAAATTAATCATATATTCTTGTCATGCATCCCTATATCATACATCTAACAGTTAATAATTTGCTGAATTTAAAGTGCAGAATTTAAACTACGCTATTAAAAGGCTTCGGGTATTTACATAGCCAAAAACAAACCCCTTGAAAATAAAGCGATAAATGTAAATAAACTTCCTAATTAAACTATTACAAACTGTAGGCAGTTACATCAATATGGTAAATAATAAAAATAAAGCGCGCGAGAAGAATTAAGATCGACGAGAATTTAAGGTTTTGACCCTTCTAACCTAATTAAAAGAAAAATTGTTTTTTGGTTGTTTTTAATAAAAGAAATAAGTTTTCTAAATTAAATATGCATTTAATTAGTTAATTGAATTAATTAATAAAAATAATTACATGCCCTATTTTGGTTTCTTTGGTTATTTTAGGAAAAAATAAAATATAATTAAGTTAGTAATAAAACCTATTTATTCTAATTATTTTTAAGTTATTTACAAAAAGAAATTAAAGTTTTACCTTAAATTAAAATTTAATTAAGAAAAAATCCTAAATCTATTTTTATGTGATTATTATATTTGCTTATTGATAAAAAAATAAAAGGGATTAAAAGAAATAAACAAAACGAATAAAACATGAAAATAAAGATGGGCCTAGTAGCAAAAGTAAACAGGGGGTGCAATCATCAAAAATCCCTAGGCCCGAATCTTCGAAAGCTTCATGCTCTAACTATGGTGTTTTTTGATTCTTGCATGGAACCTATGATTCAACCATCCATAATTGTTCTATATAAACTCAAACAAACGTTAGCATACCATAAAATGTGATTAAAATTAGAGATTCAAAGTTTAAAATTTTACCAAACCGGTGTTGTCAAATGGGGGGCGTGCTAGGTGTGTGATGGATTTCTCTTGGGCCTTGTAAGACTCTTGAGGACTTCAAGAGGATGGTTTGAGTCTTGATGTCAATTGAGAGAGACCAGAACCTCGAGATATGACTTGCACCAATTCTTTGATTTCTGGAGAGCTTTTTGAAGAGCTTTTAGAGAGCTTTTTGAAGAGCTTTTTGAGAGCTTTTTAGAGAGGATTTTCGTCCCTTTCAAGCTTGTATGACTCTATATTTATAGAGGAGAATTAGGATACAAGAAAGCATGGAAATAATCTCCATCATAATGTTATGTTTTAAGACCATGATCAAGATTTGAAAAAAATGCCATATTTGATGATTTTATGCCATTTTCACATGTGGATGAACCTGGACATATTTGAAAAGTTATTGCACGAAATCAATTGACATAAACCAGCATAAAACTTTCCCAAAATGGATTCACATCAAAAATTACATTATTTCCATTATTTATTTATTTAATTATGAATTTTAATGAATAAAATATCAAAATAAATAGCATAAATAGTATAAAAATGTATGGGTGGTCTTAGAGGTCGTGGAACATGTTAGGAATGAGTTTAAAACTTGAAAAGATAGGCCCATTTGGAAAAAAATCCAAGTTTGGTCAATATTTGCTTCATGCATTTCTTTCAAAAATTGTCCAACTTTGACAATGCATATCTCCTTCAATTTTAACCTTATGAGGGTGTTCTTGGACTTTTTAGAAAGATTGAGATGTCCTATAGTCAACCCGTTTGGTCTCATCTCAATTTGATATTCCATGCTCATGTATGAAGCTTTGACAAAAATGGTGTTTTTGTTGACTTTTCAAAATGACCTATAATGTCCAAATTCATAACTTCTTGTGAGTGCATATTTTGAACTTGGGAGATGAAGATGGATTGTAGGGAATTTCATCCTATTCAAAATTATATTTGGATGGGTCATTTCTCATAAAGTATGAGAAAGTTATGCTTGGTCAAATTTGAGTTGACTTTTCCTACAAAACCCTAATTTAGCAACTTTTGGTTCTTGATGAATTATGAGCAATCCTTGATGAATCAAGATCAAACCTTGATCAAATGATGAAATATATTTCAAAATGAGGATGTTGACCAAAAATCTTGAAGTTTGACTGTATGTGGGCCACAATTGACTTTTGCCCTAGCACATTCGATTTTCAGGCCTTTGAGCAATTGACTGAGCAAATTCCTTTGTAGGGCTTGAAAATTGACATAGATGATCTTGATAACATATTAGGAAAATGTTGAGCATTTGGGGTCCCTTGGAATCAAGCATCTTGATGCAACATGAAACCCTAATTTGAGGTAGACTGCTTTAGGAGAGAGCTTGTCTGGTCAAACCTTGGACTACCTTGAGCAACTTGAGGATCTTTCTTGAAATATTTTGAGAAATATGGGAGGGCAAATTTTGGGGTAAAACAGATTAAAAGTACATTCATTCCCCGCAGAGTAAGAGAAAGATAGTGGTGTTAGCTCTCCCCAACTGAGACTCATAACTGTGAATGAATTGACGATATTCTCCCCAAAGTAGAGTTTATCTACCATTAGCACTGAAAAGTCTTATTATCCCTAGCGGAGTATAAAAAATATCCCCTGTGGAGTTTGAAGACTGTCCCCGATAGACTCTGGAAGATTGTCCCCAATAGAGTCTAAAAGGTTATTCCCCGTGAAGTCGCAACTGGAAAATCATCCCCAGCGGAGTTCTTTCCTTTCACAAAACAGGAATTCAATCCCCAACAAGGTTTCATTATCACCAGCAACGGTAATTCATCCCCAGCTGAATTTATCAGTGAAATCCTAAGCAGATCATCTCTTCCCCACAAAGTTATTCTCTCGTCAGTTTATTCCCCAGCGGAGTTATCCTCTCCTGCATGTTTATTCTCACAAACATCTCCATCCACTATCTCCAGCGGAAACGAAGAATCCAATTCTTTTCTCCAGCAGCAATCCAGGATTTATTTTCCCCAGCTAAAAACATCACATTTCCATACATCATGACATGCATACGCATCATACGACACAATCTCATTTATTTTGAGAACATCATTGCTTGATACATATCATGCATTACATACAACTAACCTTTACCTTTCAAGAAGGATACAGTTAAATTCTCACAAAGTTCAAACTATGAAGCTTTTACCTCAGTTAAATTACGAACGAGTTCCTAAATCTCAGTAGAGATATTACCTCAGTTGAATTACGGACAAGTTCCTAAATCGCAGCATAGATGTTTTCTCAGTTGAATTACAGACGAGCTCCTAAATCTCGACAAAAATATTTCCTCAGTTGAATTACGGACAAGTTCCTAAATCTCCGTAGAGATATTTCCTCAGTTGAATTACGGACATGTTCCTAAATCTCAGCAGAGATGTTCTCTCAGTAGAATTACGGACGAGCTCCTAAATCTCAACAGAGACGATTTCCTTAGTTGAATTCCGGACGAGCTCCTAAATCTCGACAAAGATATTTCCTCAGTTGAGTTACGGACAAGTTCCTAAATCTCAGCAGAGATGTTTCCTCAGTTGAATTACAGACAAGTTCCTAAATCTCAACAAAGATGTTTCCTCAGTTGAATTACAGACGAGTTCCTAAATCTCAGCAGAGATGTTTCCTCAGTTGAATTACGGACGAGCTCCTAAATCTCAGCAGAGACGATTTCCTCAGTTGAATTACGGACGAGCTCCTAAATCTCAGCAGAGACGATTTCCTCAGTTGAATTACGGACGAGCTCCTAAATCTCAGCAAAATTTGTTTCCTCGGTTGAGTACGGACGATTGAAGTTCCTAAATATCAACAGAGATGATTCCTCAGTTGAGTACGGACGACCAAAGTTCCTAAATATCAACAGAGACGGCTCACCAGCAAAATACGGACGACGAAGCTCCTAAAATTCTACTACTCTCAACAGAGATCAGCATTCCCCAGAGGAATCTTACTCAACAACAGGTATACAAGCTCTCGCTAAGGAATCTCTTATGCGATCAACACTTCTTCAAATGGCATCTGTAAGCCCATTCCCGATATCACAAGACAATTACCACTACATACGAGTGCAAATTTCTAGGCACTCTAGTGTTCAATCCTCTTCCACCTTCGAATCATGAAAGGCACGAAAGCCAATCTACATCCTCATGTTTAAGATGATTGAACAGGGGAAGCTGTTGTACCCCAAAATTTTCCCTCCCATATTTCTCAAAACATTTCAAGAAAGATCCCCAAGTTGCTCAAGGTAGTCCAAGAGTTGGTCAGACAAGCTCTCTCCTAAGGCAGTCTACCCCAAACTAGGGTTTCATGTTGCATCAAGATCCTTGAGTCCAAGTGACCCTAAGTGCTCACCAATGTCCTAATATGTTCTCATTATCATCCATGTCAATTTTCAAGCCTTGCAGAGGAAGTTTGCTCAGTCAATTGCTCAAAAGGCCCAAAAATTGACTGTGCTAGGTTAAAAGTCAACTGTGACCCACATACAGTCAAACTTCAATATTTTTGGTCATCATTCTCATTTTTAAGTATATTTCATCATTTGATCAAGGTTTGATCATGATTCATCAATGATTGCTCATAATTCATCAAGACTCAAAAGTTGCTAAATTAGGGTTTTGCAAGAAAAGTCAACTCAACTTTGACCAAGCATAACTTTCTCATACTTTATGAGAAATGACCCATCCAAAGCTCATTTTGAAGAGGATGGAAGTCCATACAATCCATATTCAGCTCCCAAGATCAAAATATGCACTCACAAGAAGTTATGAATTTGGACATTATGGGTCATTTTGAAAACTCAACAAAAACACCTTTTTTGTCAAAGCTTCATACAAGAGCATGGAATATCAAAATAAGATGAGACTAAAAAGTTTGATTAGAGGACATATCAAGATTTCCAAAAAGTCCAAGAACACCTCCAAAGAGTCAAAATTGAGGAAGTTATGCATTGGTGAAGTTGAACTTTTTTGCAAAATTGCCAAAAGTCAACTATCCCCAAAACATCAAATTTTGCCAAATGGGCCCAATCGTTTTCACTTGTTTTAAGTTGGCAACATATCCCAAGTGCTCTAGCCTTTTCCACTTGTCCATATCTTATTTTTATTATTTAATTTGGTTTTTATTTGAATTAATTCAATTTAAATCAAATTAAATCAAATAAAAATCCAAAACATTGATAACAAGGGATTTTGTGTTTGTTTCAGGCTTTATTACACAGCTAGCCATCATTCAAATTCGTATCAAGGCTTGTGTGCACAAAAAGATTGAAAAATCCATGTTTAGGAAGATTTTAAAGAGGAATCAAATCAAATATCAAAAGCATTGAAAGAAGAAGATTTGGATGCAATTTGCAACCCTAATCCCTTCACTAATACATAAGGACTGCGTGCAGACCAAAAGGAAGGTTATAAAGAGGCGTGAGAGTGTTGTGCCCCAAAATTTTCCCTCCCATATTTCTCAAAACATTTCAAGAAAGATCTCAAAGTTGCTCAAGGTAGTCCAAGGGTTGGCCAGACAAGCTCTCTCCTAAGGCAGTCTACCCCAAATTAGGGTTTTGTGTTGCATCAAGATCCTTGAGTCCAAGTGGTCCCAAATGCTCAACAATATCCTAATATGTTCTCATGATCATCCATATCAAGTTTCAAGCCTTGCAGAGGAAGTTTGCTCAGTCAATTGCCTAAAGGTCCAAAAATCGACTTTGCTAGGGCAAAAGTCAACTGTGACCTACATACAGTCAAACTTCAAGATTTTTGGTCAAAATACTCATTTTGAAGTATATTTCATCATTTGATCAAGGTTTGATCATGATTCATCATGGATTGCTCATAATTCATCAAGACTCAAAAGTTGCTAAATTAGGGTTTTGCAAGAAAAGTCAACTCAACTTTGGCAAAGCATAACTTTCTCATACTTTATGAGAAATGACCCATCCAAAGCTCATTTTGAAGAGGATGAAATTCCATACAATCCATCTTCATCTCCCAAGATCAAACTATGCACTCACAAGAAGTTATGAATTTGGACATTATAGGTCATTTTGAAAAGTCAACAAAAATACCTTTTATGTCAAAGCTTCATACTTGAGCATGGAATATAAAATTGAGATGAGACAAAAGGGTTGGTTATAGGACATCTCAAGATTTCTAAAAAGTCCAAGAACACCTCCAAAGAGTCAAAATTGAGGAAGTTATGCATTGTTGAATTTGACCTTTTTTGCAAAATTGCCAAAAGTCAACTATCCCCAAAACTTCAAATTTTGCCAAATGGGGCCATTCTTTTTAACTTGTTTTGAGTTGGCATTATAGCCCACGTGCTTTAGCCTTTTCCACTTGTCCATATCATATTTTTATTAATTATTTTTATTTTTATTAGAATTAATTTGATTTAAATCAAAATAAATCAAATAAAAATCCAAAACATTAATAACCAAGGATTTTGTGTTGTTTCAGGCTTCATTATACAGCTATCATCCTTCCAATTCGTGCCAAGCCTTAGAGTGCACAAAAAGATTGAAAAGAAGCCAAATTTGGAAGATTGTTAAAGAAGAATCAAAGCAATATCTAAAGCATTGAAAGAAGAAGATTTTGATCAGTTTAACAACCCTAATCCCTTCACTAATAGATAAGGAGGCGAGGCAGATCAAAATTAGGGTTGGAGACAGGTGTTATAGCGCAAACAAAATCTGAAAAAATACCAAAAAAGAGTGAGTTCGAAATCACCATTAGAGGCATTCTCAAAGCTTTCTATTGATACCAATCGTTTCCGGGTATTCTCCACAACCTAAAGCAATCAAAAGCAGGCGTTTTCAAGCTCTCTCACGCACTGTAAGTCGCTCACGGTATCACCCTATTTTTGAATTCGAAAAGCTTCATTCTTGCATCTATAATGTAAAATAATTGCATATTCTTGATCACCATGATGTTTGCAAGCTTTTTCCAATAGCCAATTTCATTTATATGGACTGAATCGAAATTCACCATTATTAGGGTTTCGAGTTTGCTTTTAGGGTTTTCGTTTTCAGGTACAATTAGCCTTAGTAATGGATACCACTGCGTTCAGAGGAAGGAGACGAACTCAACCATGGTACTAGATTCCATTTATGTGGCCTGTAGGAGATTTTAAGAATGCTTGGTTTGTAGTGACAGACAGCGTCCGTGGGTATAGGCCATTGGGTTTTTAGCCACGGTGCAGAGGAAGGAGACGATGAAGTGTCGTCCCACCATTGGCTTGTTTAAACGAGCGCACGTTTTTTTATTTTTGTTTCCATTAACTTCTGTTTTCTTATATTATTATGAGATTGTATTATATTAACAAATAAAATCAAATGGCGTAGTGGTTAACAGGTGTGTGTTCAAGGCGTTGAAGGCTGGAGGTCAGGGGTTTGATCCCTGCCTCCAGCATTTGCTATTTTTCAATTTATTTTTCAGGAGATCCAATGCACGCTTAGGCTTGATGTCCATCATGCTCCTTCAGCATCAACGCGCCAGATGGCCAGATGGCCAGATCTGGTGGCCACCATTGCAAGTAAACCATAAGCCAAGTCAACGTGTGTGCACTGGATTGCAAAAGTCAAATGGATCTTCATCAAATGGGCCAGAATTCCTGCTTTCTACACCCCTTAAATCAGGCCTAATCTCTTTCTTTATATTTTCTTTTCTATATTTCATTTAATTATTTTATTTTATTCAATTTAATTACTAACCAAAGTTAATTTTCTTTTTTATCAAAAATCACCAAAAATATTTTCTATCCAATTGAATTTTAGAATCTTATTTTTTCATTAATAAATATTAATTAATTTAATTAGGATATTAATGTTAGATAACTTTAATTGATTTTGTAAATATTTAAAATTAATTAGAATTAATAGGTCTTAACCCTAATTTAATTATTTTTATTTCTTTCCTAAAAAAAACCAAAAATCCAAAAATATGTCATTAATTATTTATTATTAATTAATTTAATACCAATTAATTTAGCTTTTAATTTTAGGATTTAACTTTTTTTCTTAAAAATATTAGAAACATTAAAAAATATTTTCTTTTAATTAGGAGGGTCAAAACCCTAGTTTCGCATTCGATCCGATTGTCTCACGCGCTTTATTTTTTTTATCCAAATTATTGTATCTGCTCCCGGTTTGTAATAATTAATTAGAACATTTATTTATTTTTCCGCTTTTAAATTTCAAAGGGTTTGTCTTTGGCGATGTAAATACTCGACGCCTTGTAATAATTTAGTTTAAATTCCGCATTTTAATTCTGCAAAATATTCAACTGTTAGATGTTTAATAATAGGGCTTGCATGACAAGAATGAATGCTTAATCTTAAAACAGTTATATCACCCTAAACATGTGCAAAGATAAATAATCTGAAATCAACACACTCGCACATGCGCACTCCTAGGTTACACCCCACTTGGTTGCCTTCGTAAACGGTCATTGAGTATAGGTTGTTTTAGAGGTCGCCCTCTTGTCTAAAAGATCATAATTTCCTCGAAAAGGTTGCCTCGGATATCGTTGCCTCGGATAAATGATCTAAGACATTAGGGTTATCACTAAGACATCCTAATATTGCTTTAGTGACCGTATGTCCCTCTTTCGAATTGACCCTCAAACTCCAACGACGGTGCTACCTACTCATTAATAGTGGGATAGCATCGTTAAAGGAAATTAGCATAGAACAATTATTTTTTCCAGTAGGTAGATTAGTTCTTAGATACTTGCTCATCCAAAACAAAACTTTTTTTTACACTTACACTCTTTTACAAACAAAGTTTTCAAAAACACTTCATTACACTCTTGAAAACAGAAGCAAGAGTTAAATCGAAGTTAAAACAAAAACTTTTCAAAGTGCACAAACACAAAGAAAACAATTTTGAAAATGATGAGCAAGTACCTAAGAGCCCGTAGATAACTACGGATAGTAAGGGTGCTAATACCTTCCCTTTCTATAATCTACCCCCCGTACTCAGAAATATCTCGAAAAAGGATTTTTTTTCTGTGCTTTTTTCCTTTCCTTGTTGGATAAAATAAAAGACGGTGGCGACTCTTGCTTACCGCGACATTTTGCAAACAAAAACGCAAAATGCAAACCAGCATTCCAAAAACAGTAGTTCTTCCCCCTGTATCACAGAACTGGCGACTCTACTGGGGACATATAACTGGGGTGTACCTTAGGAATAGTTCATATTGTTTTCAATTGTTTGATCTGTATGCTTTATCTTTGTGGGTTTGAATTGGAGTTACTATAGATCCTAACCCGGATCTGGGGATACCTTTTAGGTAAGTAGCAATAGACTGTGAGGGAACTGTACAGCGTAGATCGATACGGTTGAAGCAGTAGCTACGTTGGTGTGGCCCTTTAGTTTGTACCGATATCCCTTATGGTGGAACAAGGAGAATATGGGTCTGCTAAGGGGTCATTAAGCACCAACTGACCTTAGAACCTATAATTGACCAACTTGGCCATAGAAAAGTAGCAGTATGCTACACTCATTGAGGCCAAACTCTCGCGATGATTCCGACCGCAAGAAAAGGTTGTTAAACTGGAATTATGACCGATTGAGGGGGGTCAGTGATATTGAGATCCTCTAGAACCCGGTTACTATTTCTAGGACAGGTTGAACCAACTAAACTGAAAGAGGGTAATACCTAAACTCCATGTCGACCTGAAATCTAAGGGCTACTGTGTGACTTGTTTGCCCTTACCATGTTTGCTATCTGTGAATACTTGTGGTGTGTTTCTATCATGACATCATGCATCATGACATTGCATGCATATTTCATTAGACTAACCCATTTCAAAGAACAAGGGGATTCAGCTTTGTTCTGTTTTGCAGATCATGGCCTCTATGCGTAGAAACACTATTCGGATCAACTTTGTACAGATTCCTACTCAGCTTAGAGACTTGGTTGCAAAGGTTCCTGATACTTCTTCTTTTTTCAGAAGACATGGTCACCTCCTTGGTTTGGTCACTTCTAAGACGGATGACTAAATGATGAGTGTCTTGTTCCAGTTCTTTGATCGGCTATATCACTGCTTCACCTTCCCGGACTATCAGTTAGTCCCTACTTTGGAGGAGTTCTCTGATTTACTTGGTATTTCTATTCTAGAGCAGACGCCATTTACAGGTTGGGAGATAGCTCTTAGGCCAGAGGACGTTGCTACAGCCCTACATCTGACAAAGGCTAATGTAATGTCTAACTGGGAGACTCGGAGTGGGACAAAAGGCTTCTTGGCTAAGTTCTTGATTGATCAGACTCAACAGTTTTGGAACAGTTTGGATTTTCAAGCATTCGAAGATATCCTGGAACTTCTCATCTATGGTTTGGTGTTGTTTCCTAATTCAGATTCTTTTGTCAACGTGAACATAGTGAAGATCTTCATGTCCAGTAATCCGGTGCCCACTCTCTTAGGTGACATCCTGCATGCTCTTTATGCCCATACTGCTCGGAAATGGGGAACCCTTATGTGTTGTGCACCATTGCTGGCGAGGTGGTTTATTTCTCACCTCCCCAAATCTGTTTTGAAGAATAAGGAAGGCCTGGGTTGGGCCTACAGAATTATGTCCCTTACTCACACGGACATCATCTAGAGCACTAAAGACATGGAAGAAGTGGCTATCATTGATCGATGTGGGGAATACCCCAATGTTCCATTGCTGGGAATTAGAGGAGGGATCACCTCTAATCCTTATTTGGCCTTACGACAGTTTGGGCGAGCTAGGAGGGACGGACCTCATGAGTTGCTGCTTTCGGACATTGTCTTTGACTTCATAGGGGATAGTGATGGACATCGCCGCAGGTTCATACGAGCTTGGAATAGGGTTAACAGGTCTGATCCACATGAGTTAGGGATGAAGACCTCTCTTCCGATGGAACCGTATCTCCGGTGGGTTCGAGCCCTTGCTCAAAAACTGGGGATGCCGTATGAAGCTGTCTTACCGGTAATTGTTGAGAGTACTGATGAAGAAGGGGTTCCTCCTACCATCCTCCATCCATACATGCCTACTGACATTGGGGCATTAAAGAGGTCTTGGATCCAGCTAAGAGAAGAACGGGATACTTACAGAGAGAAGTATCATGAACAAGAACGGAAGATCCTAAAGCTTACAAGGATGCTGGAGAATGAGAAGGTCCTCAACGACTATGTCAGCACCAACGGAAAACGACCATGGAAGCGCTGATGTCTTTCGCTATTTCTAGTTTTGATTTACTTTTCAGTTTTTCTCTTTGTAACGCCTTAAAGGCATTTGTCAAACATTGTTTCAAGTTTTTATCTAATAAAGTGTGTTTCATTTTGGTTTACGAATTTGAATCCCTAAAGTCTTTGAAATCATATCATATGCATTCCATTCCCATGCACCTCATCACAGGTACCCTTACAGGTTTCTCATCTTCCATTTCAGCACGTCATGTCTGCTGAAACATCAACTGATCAAGCTATCAAGGCTCTTCAAGCTCAAAATGCTCAGTTCCAGGAAATGTTCATGAACCTGGCCAAAGGGCAGAAAGATCTGAAGACTCTTATCTTGAAGGATGAGAAGAAGAAGAAAAAGAAGACGGTCCTCCTGAACATGGGTCACAGGTTTGGGAACAGGCTACGGGAAGAAGTTGATTTACCTCACTCATCTGGAGGGGGAGAGAACCAAGAAGAAAGGAGGGCTCCTGCTGAGGACAGGTATAAGCAACTCGAAGACCGGTTGAGCGCATTGGAGATCTAGAAGGTCCCTGGTCTGGACTTTGGAGATTTGGGTTTGGCATCCGGGGTGGTGATTCCCCACAAGTTTAAAGCACCAGTTTTTGCTAAATACGACGGGGTCTCCTGCCCAAAGCTACACCTCCGCTCGTATGTCAGAAAGATCCAGCCATATACTGCCGATAAGAACCTCTGGATCCATTTCTTTCAAGATAGTCTCTCAAGGACTCAACTTGAATGGTTCTACCAACTGGAAGGAGCTAACGTCCGTAATTGGGAGGACCTTGCTGCTGCTTTTTACAAGCAGTACCAATACAATGCCGACATTTCTCCCACGCGTACCCAACTTCAGGGTATGTCTATGGGTGCGAGCGAAGGTTTTAAGGATTACGCTCAGAAATGGAGGGACCTTGCTAGAAGAGTACAACCCCCTTTGGCTGATAGGGAGTTAGTGTATATGTTTCTGGGGACCTTGTTTGGTCCGTATTTTAATCATCTGAATGGGAGTTCATCGTCTAGATTCACTGAGTTAATAATGACTGGGGAAAGAGTTGAAGTCGGTATTAAGAGAGGCAAGATACGGAAAGGTGATTCGTCAAGTACCGATAAGAAGCCCTTCAAGAAGGAGTCTAGTGCAGTTTACAGCTCAAAAATCCAGAACTGACCTGAGCGCTGCCAAGCGGTTAATGCGGTGGTTATATCAAGGCCTGCTGTTTCCCCTCAACGTAATAATCAGCCAAGAGCAGAGAGGCCGCAGAGACAGTTTACTCGGCTCAACATGACTTTATCTCAAATTTTTCCGCAGTTGCTAAAGACCAACTTGGTGATTCCGAGGGAGGCCCCAAAGAATCCCAACACCACATCACCGCTGTATAATCCAAATTCGCGTTGTGCTGATCACTCTGATAGCCCAGGGCATGATACCAATAATTGATGGGCTTTGAAGAGTAAAGTGCAAGATCTGATTGATGCTAAGGAGATTGAGTTCGAAGCGCCGGAAAAGCCTAATGTTATGACTGCTCCTATGCCAAATCATGGAGTAAATGCTGTAGATGATGACTCATTTGTGACTTTCGTTAAAGACATTTCTACTCCATTGATGATTGTGAAGAAGAACCTTCTATTAGCCAGTTTATTTTAGGGTTGTGGCGAAGGTTGCCATTTATGTTCTGTCCTACCTACTGGTTGCCATCTATTGAAGTCAGGTGTCCAACGCCTGGTGGATAAAAAAGAAATTCTGTTTGAGAAGACTTTGGTTCCATTGATTCCTTTTGAAGATGTTTCTATAATCACCATTTCCGCCAATTCTTCCAAGGCTTCCTCGAGAATGCCTGTTAGAATTACATCTGTTACGAGAATTGCTCCTTTGATTATTACTCTTCCTGGACCTATCCCTTACACATCGGATAAAGCTGTCCCGTGGCATTATGGGGCCGATGTGTATTATCACGGGGTTAAACAAGACTTAAAGGATGAAGAGGCTGATAGTGATGTCAGCAATATTGTTGGATCTAGTAAAGTCACCCGAAGCGGAAGACTTTTCTCCCCTGAGATCTCTCCACCAATTGTTCAGAAGCCTGTTGTTATTACACCTGCCAGCACATATGCTACTGTCCCTATTCAAGTTCCATCCTTACCCCTGTCGCCGAGTCATCCGATACTCGGGACAAAGGGACCACCGGTGAGCCTGCCCAGACGAAGGTAGCGAAGAAAATTACTGTTGAATCCTCTAGACAGGAGATAGAGGAAATTTTAAAGATCATTAAGAAAAGCGACTACAACGTAGTCGAACAGCTGGGGAAAACCCCATCGAAGATCTATATGTTATCCTTATTGCTATGCTCAGAGGCCCATGCTAAGGCTCTGATTGCTTTCTTGAAAACTGCGCACGTACCCCAGGAAACATCTGTTGACCAGTTCAAAGACTGTGTGGCTAGTTTAACTACTGATAATGGTTTGGGTTTCTCCGACGCAGATTTGACTGCCAAGGGGAAGAATCACAATGATGCTCTGCATGTTTCAATAGAGTGTAGGGGCACTACTCTGGCTCATGTGTTGGTGGATACTGGGTCCTCGTTGAATGTTTTACCCAAGAAGGCGTTAGACTGGTTGGACTGTGAAGGGTTGGTACTGAAGCCAAGCAACATTGTGGTTAGGGCCTTTGACGGGTCCAAGAGGATGGTACATGGAGAGGTGGATATTCTAGTTAAGGTTGGTTCTCAGATTTTCGTGTCTACATTCTATGTGATGGACATTCGGCCATCTTATTCTTGTTTGTTGGGTCGCCCATGGATCCATAAAGCCAGAGCAGTAACTTTTATGCTCCACCAGATGTTGAAATACCCAGTGAAGGGAAAAATCGTTACAGTACGAGGAGAAGAGGAGTACATGGTGAGCCACCTCAACTCTTTTCGGTATGTGGAGATGGACGGGGAGTTCATTGAAACCCTGTGTCAACATTTTGAAGAAGTCCCCCAGACACTGGCATCGACTGAGACTGTTGCTGAAGATCCTCCAATGAAGATCGATTCCCTAAAGGATGCCCGGGCTGTTATTGAAAAAGGTGGGTGTGCGAATTGGGGTCAACTCCCTGACTTTGCACATAAGACTAACAAGTTTGGTTTGGGTTTCACTGCAGAAGCTCAAAGGGCTGTTTAGCGTGCGCGGATCAGAGGACCTCCACTGTTTATCAGCAATTCAGGAGTGAATGCCATTGAAGTTTATGATGAAGAATCTGAGTTTGACAGTTGGATCTACCCGACTACCGATGGCGGACTAAGCAATTGGACGACAATAGACTTCGTGCCAATTTCTTTTATTACCCAGTAATGAGACTTTTGTTTTGAATTTGTAAGAGACAATTTTTAAAACTTTACGGCCCGGTGCCTTACCTGAGACACCGTGGCTTTGTTTGAGGGCTTATTGTGTGTCATTCCCATATATCATTAATAAAAGTATTGGACGTTTTCTTGCATTACAAATTTCGCGCTCCTTGTTTTTCTTTTTCTATCTTGCAAAACAGCTATTTTACACACACTCACATATACAGGTCTACATCCACTCTGGATCCCTCTGATAACGACTCTGCTACTGCCGGTTATGACTTCGAAATTCCGATCAACCAAGCCGAGGATGAAGGTGAGGATGATTGCGAAGTGCCTGGTGAACTTGCTAGATTGTTACTCCAAGAAGAAGGGCTATACAGCCGCATGAAGAGCCAGTGGAAACAATAAATCTGGGTACAGAGGTAGACAAGAAAGAGGTCAAGATCGGTGCAAATCTGGAGTCTAGAGTCAAGCAACGGTTGATTCAGATGTTGCGTGAATATGTTGAGATCTTTGCCTGGTCTTATGAACATATGCCTGGGTTGGATACTGATATTGTGGTTCACCGCTTGCCTACTAAGGAAGACTGTCCTCCAGTGAAACAAAAAGTTCGCCGAATGCGCCCAGAGATGTCTGAGAAAATCAAGGCCGAGGTTATGAAACAGTTTGATGCCGGTTTTCTAGCAGTTACTTCTTACCCGCAGTGGGTTGCCAACGTGGTTTCGGTGCCGAAGAAGAATGGTAAGTGTGATACGGTGGGATAACTGACTTGAGGTTTTGCGTTTGTTTTCGCACTTGTTCGGTTTAGCAAGAGTCGCCACCGACTTTTTATTTTACCCAAAGGAAAGGTCAAAAAGCACAGGAAAGACCTTTGAGATGTTTTCTTGGGTTCGAGGGGTAGATTATGAAAAGGGAAGGTGATAGCACCCTTTTCATCCATGGTTATCCATGGGCTCTTAGTTACTTGTTTTAGATCACTTGCCTTTGCTTTTCAATTGTTTGAAATGGTGCTTTGTGTGTGTGGTTTTGAAAATGTTTTGAAAAAGATTCCTTGTCTAGGCAACCTTTGTAATGATTCTTGTTTGAATATATACAAAGGTGTGTGTCTTTTTGAAAAGATATTCCAATGTTTTGAAAGTTGTGTTGTGAAGTGTGTTTGAAAAATGGCAAGGATGTTTTGCAAGATTTTTGATCAAGTAACTAAGAGTTGTCTACCCTATTTTACTCAAATATCTTTCTTATGTTTTTAACCCTTTTAACAGTTTTGTTTCACCATTGTATTTGGTGAACAACCTTATGTTAGGATGTTAAACGGGACAGGCGCGGGTCATCGTATGCAATCATTGAAAGCAACTTGTGATACGCTCTAGCAATTTTGTAAGGGACGAGATCGTTTTACCGAAAGCAACATCGAGGGTCATCGAGGGACTATGATATTTGTTTATCGAAGGGGCATTTGCTAGAGTGTCTCATATTCGAGGGACATGATTGCATTTTCTGAGGCAACAAGCGAGGTTACCCTAGAGGTGCAAGTGTGAATTGTGTATTGATTTTCATGCATTTATCTTGTATTAGGTCATCTAACGATTGATTTTGAATCTTCGCATACAAACCCTAATTACTATACAGTATATGGAAAGCGATATATTGCGGGAATTTAAAGTCTAAGTTATTACAAATAAGTATCCGGGGATGGGGGTACAAATGTTTACTAATAGGGATGAGTCTTATCAGAATAATAATGTCCAAGTATATATTACAACCAAATTGAACTGTCGCATTTTTAATGTAAAATTATAACAAAGTATAAGATAGTGAAAATCAAAGAAATATGAGATGCGTGTATTTATTTACAAATGAGCAAACAAAATTTAACCTAGTGAAGATTAAGTTTGATTATTATCTTTTTTATGAATTATGTAAATAAAGAGTTTTTAAAGAAAAGAAAAATTATTTAAGTTAATGCTTAAGATCATTTTTGTATTTTATCAATCAATAACTAGGTTTAAAGACAACCAAAAAATATTTAGACTAAAATATTCTTTTCTTTTTGTATTTTTTTTTATGAACAAGATTAACAATAACTTAAAAAGAAATTAAAACCAAATTAAATTAGTATGTGAATTAATTAAAAGAAAGAAAGTAATCTAAAGAAAAAAAGAAAAAAAAATTAGTTTTGATAGTAAAAAGGATAGGCCCATGATTGGTATTTGGCCCATAGTAGAAAATGAAGGAAAACGAGGATCAGGGGGGTGTAGGCGCTAGGAAATGATTGGGCTTGCTGGTTTTGGTTTGGGCAAAGGCCCATCTGATGTTGAACAACATTTGTTAGGGTTTGCGCTTCACGTATTCAGAACTAGGGTTTTCAGTTTTTGTTAACGGCGCCGCTCCTCTCATCTTCTTCGTCTCTCATCTTCTCTCTCAGGCGAAGCTTTGACTATTCCTCCAATCTCCAAGCTGCCAGAGCGCTACTTTCATCCTCTCCTCTCCACGACGGTGCAAAGCGATGGTTCGAAAGGTATATTTTTTTGTCTTGTTCTGGACGCGTTTTTTACAGTTTAGGTTTGTGATTCTTGTACGTTTTATTGTTTGCATGCTTTGATTTTTTGATGCTTCATGTGTGAGATGTAGAAAAATTGAGGGAAAAGAAACCAATACCTTGGTGCTTCATTTCTGGAGAATGGATGAAAGGAGAGGGTGATCGGGATTTTATGAGTCTATTGGGATACTAACTGCAAGTATACAGTTTAGTCGTTCTAGTTTTAAATGATTATCGAACCCACAGAGACTGAGGATCAATCGCATACGATCTAATGCTACAATTTGTTTAACTAAGCGATGAATATTTGATTTTAGGGGGGAAAAGTTTAATTAAAAATAATAGTAATAGTTATACCGGTATGTGATAGTCGGACTTCAGGAATTCGGTGAATCGCTTGGCCTATAAAGTATTTCAGTAAAAACGAATTGTTTAAAAACCTGAGACATACACTCTCGTGTTCATGAAATAAGTCATGCTACTAAACCTAGTGGATGCACTTTAAATTTAATAACACTTTTTGAAAACAATTTGAGTTTAATTAATTTATTAAAACACTCTCGTGTATTTAAAAATTAATGTTTCGTTACCACTATCTGGGTTGAACCCCAGCTCTCGCATGCAGGTTCTTGCCTTAATTAATTTCCTACTCTCGTGGCAAAATCGTGTTAATTATCCTCTCACTCTCGTGACAAGGGTAGTTAAATTAAACATGGAAATTGGAAACCAGAAATTGTTTTATAAATGTTTTTGGCCAAGGTATGACTGAATTCTTTCGGTACTTAAGAGTCACATACCGGTACAAATAATTTAGCCGGACATAATATATTTAATAACTATGCAATTCAAAATATAATCCATAATAATAATTGTCATAATACAAGAATGAATAAATATTAATTGCATAAAAAAAAACCTGGAAATAACGTTGCTATGGTAATCTTGGATGTTACAATATTCCTTGCAGCTCGATCGAAATCAATAAATTGTGTTAATTCTTAAATGAACAATTAACACCCTAAAGCTAATGCTGGAAATAGAAATTACAGTAGTGTAGAAAAAAAAACTCTAAAACAAGGAAATAGAAATAATTGCAGAAAGTAGAAATTTGGTTATGGGAGAAATTCTTCGACCTTCATCCCTTTGCACTACCACATATATATATAGGAGAAAGTATTGCAGTTGAAAAACTCTTGGAAAAGGCTTCAGTGGAGTAAAAACAGGATGCATGGAGGAAATATAGGAGAACACTTCTGCCCTCATGTTGCCCACGTCTCCACTAATTCATAACGTTCCTCTTTACGCGTGTGACGGTCGTCACAGGTGGGTGACGGTCGTAATGTGCTTGAATAGCGCATTACACTCGTCAATGATGTGTGACGAGCGTTCTTTCTGGTTGGGGATGCGTTACGGTCGTCACAGGGTGTGACGGTCGTCACCGTTACAAAATCTGTATTTTGCAGATTTGGTTATTTTCTCTTCTGTTTCTTGTCTAGCTTTCTTCATGTGGTCCTTTTTCATTGGCTTGAGTTGAAAAATGTTATACCTGTGAAAAGACACAAAAACTCGGGATAATCGGGAGTTAGATGACTCAATGTATTATAAAATCGGTAAAAAGCGTAGTAATTATATGATACGATTTCTCGTTATCAAATTCCCCCATACTTAAACCTTTGCTTGTCCTCAAGCAAATAGTCATTCGAAAGGTCAGACAAGTTTTGTCAAGCGCATATGCATGACATACCTTGGATTTTTAAAGCAATTTTGGGAAATCCTCGTCGGTTCGGCCAATACTTGAGTGAAACACTAAAGATACGCTAATGACACAAGCAATAAGCTTAGTCGTAGGCTTCCATTTCAAACGAGCTATCCAACAGTTTCGTTATAATTCTGCCCAGAGTTCCTCGTATCTATTTCACCCGGTTTCGTTCTGGTGCAATCACATTAAGCCCTTTGTCTTAGCACGCACGTAGTGGAGCAACCGGTTAGTGACTTTGATCCTTTTAGCACGGGGTCTGGTACACGAATGTGGCAACCCTACATATGTTATCCAAATTGGAGGTTGTGGGGGATCGGGCCGTAGCACGCCCTACTGAGTTCAGAACCAGATACCTCTGAACCAACCAACACTGGATTCCTTCTTTATTTTCTCAACTCTTATATGTGACCGTATATTTTGGTGCACAAAATTTATTTTCTTTTAGCAGCGAGATATGAAGGATACTTTAATGATCAGGCATCAAACACTTATATTCATCGATTCTCCATGTGGTTTGTGTCAAGACGGTGCTGACTGCTAGTATAAACTACTAGGGGTTACTGTAGAACTAAAAACTCCAGATATCGGTATAATGGTTATTGAAGCGGATCGCGTAAGTAGGAAGTCTACGGTGTCATAACCGTATCGATCTTGTTATGTCGTTTTCGGCTTCCTCAACTGGGATTTTGTTAAAATAGGTATGTCGGGCTAATGCGAAGATAAAAAATTTTGGTATGGCTAAATAAAGTGAAGAATTTGAATCGAGACATATCATAAAAATTTACTAGTTTATAAAAGATGGAAAGGTACCTCTCCCACACTAAATCCGACATTGTCCTCAATGTTGCGATATATAGGCGGGGAAGTACAATTACAAAAACAAACGAAAAGGAAATGAAACAAAAAAAATAATAAACTACATAGAAAATAAAGAAAAACTACTGGTGACCACGTCCTCTACTCCTGGTGCGAGAGCGTCTGGTAGGAGTGGCTTCTGTGTCAGTATCCTGGAAACCAAGGGTGCTGACGTCCAGCCTTAAGGCGTTGAGCTCTGACAGGGCCTCATCCAACCTCTCATTCATGTTCCGCTGTCCAGTCAAGATCTGAGTGTTTTAAGCGCATAGATACTCATATTGCTCATGTTGTCTTCTTTCAAGCGTTGCGCTCATTTGATTTTACATATGAATGGCGCGGAGGACCTCTTCAAGAGTAATAGGAGGTGGTGCAGACGAGGGTCCTGGAATGTCGTGGACAGGAGGAGCACTATCCAGCTCTTCTTGCATTTCGTCTGCGGGGGCTGCAGGCTGGTGTTCATGAGTAGGAGCACGCCTCGCAGGAGCTGCAGGATCGAACAACCAGTTAGCTCGGTTTTGTGGATCGATTCGGTCCCTGCAAGGCAAAATGATGTTCTAATAAACAGTGTTCCTTATCACAGGGTGGAATCTACCATCCTCCCGCTCATAAATGAGATGTGCGGCCTTGCAATGATCCAAAGTCAGCAAAGTCGGTGCCATAGAAGGCATAGTCGCGAGAGCAGCACCATAGTTCAGAGCTATGGCAAGTGAAGTGACCAGCCCTCCGAAATAAAAGGGTTTTCCGCCTCTAGCACATATAGAGTGGATATGAGCCAGTAAGAACGGGGTGGCATTGATCTTTTGCCCGGTGAACGCGCAATTAATAAAGAAGAGCTCCTTGGAGTTGAGCTTGTGGTTGCTGTCACGGGCGAAGATTGTGTTGCTGAGGATGCGGTGGAAATAGCGGATGGCCGAATTATGAATGTGGGTGGCATTTAGGTGGTCGTAGGATCCTCTGGCACGGATATTCGTCATATTGTGCCATAAGTTAAAGGCTTCCTCACCAAAATTATCCAGCACCCGGAGATGGACACCTTCGTCAGAACAGAAGCCTAAAAGTCGTGCGATGTCGGTTTGGGGCAGCTCGTGCTCTATGTCAAACATTCGAAATTTGGCCAGGCCTGACAGTTGGTTCGTGGCACCTGGCGGAGTGATGTATACAAAGGAACTCAGAAACTCAAGGGTTAGAGTTTCATAAATCGGTTGCGGTTCGCGGAAAAGGTTCCATAAATCCACACTTTGCAACAATTGTCGGACACTGTCAAGTAGTCCCAAACTCCTCAAATAGTCAAGATCAACATACCGTGTAGGTTATTGAAACTTCTGAAATTTGACCCGTTGGGTTTCTCCTTGTTCGCCGGATCTGAAAGTGAGAGCGGGAGCTTGTTGATTGTTGGCCATGGTGTTTGTAAAACGGATTGAAAAAGGTTTGGAATGAGAATGGGGTAGTGGGTGGATGGTATTTTTAGTGTTAGAAATTTGGAAGTTTGAAGAAAAATGGAGTGGAGTGGGTATGTTTCGTGATTTTGCAGCAATGAAGGAATTGTGGTTATGAAGACAATGGTTGGAACAGTTCTGTAATAGCCGTTCTGATATATTGTGCGCGTGACGGTCGTCACGAGGGTGTGACGGTCGTAATACGGTAAAAATGCGTGTTACGCTCGTCACGAGGGTGTTACGAGCATAACATGTTCAATGTCATTAATGAGAAGACCGTTACAAGACCGTTACATATGTTTATATATATTTTTTTTATTATTTTCTTAATATTATAAGTTTGAAATATTCTAATAATTATAATTTTGAATATTCTAATATTATAATTTAAAATAATATTTACTAACACACTAATGAAATAATATTTGCGGAAAATATAAACAGTAAATTAAAATTAAAAAAAAAATACTGAAAAATGAAAATGAATGAAAATAAAATAATAGCAGTAAGAATAAAATAAAATAATAGCAGTAAGGCAGTAAAACTTGGTACTTGATAAATAATTGAAATTGCATTAATCCATAAGAATTGTTTCGAAATAGAAATAACTTAAATAAAAATTGATAGAATGTTAGAACAACTAGAATCCTCCCCACACTAAAACTAAACAGTGTCCTCACTGTATGTACAAATGCGAGAGAAGAATAAATCAAGATAACAAAGGCAACTCTAGCCATGGGGAGTAGGGAACATATGCTGGTGTATGAAATCCAGCTGGTCGGTCACCAAATCCATGAAAGCGATGAAGTCCACTCGGAGAGATGTAAGCTCGCCCCGTATTTCAGTAATTTCTTCATGCAAAGAGTGCAGGGTAACAGTAGGTGGAGGCGGTGGTGGGATCTCTGGAGCCTGGGTGGTGGTCTCAGTAGATACTACTTGCTGCTCCCATGGATCGGGAAACTGGTGGTATCCCAGTGGTGTGGCAGGGTCTTCAGCATCGTGAGAGGTGTTGGGTACTTCGTAAATGTCAATAGTGGAAGGAGATGAAGGCGGTGTAGCAGGATGGTGGAGGTCAAAAAGCCAGTTTGCTCTATTGTGCACACTAGTGATAGGGTTCGGGAGCATAAATTGGTGAACAGTCTCATGATTAATTAACAGCTCGAACTCATCTGGCCCAAGATTCCCTATAAAACTAGTGTTGAAGAAAAATTCAATGTTCATTGGCTTTATGCCATAATGCGGTGCTAATCCTAGCATAGGCCTTCGAAGTCCAATGGCATTTGAGATCATAGTGACTAAACCACCCAATAGGATTGGTGCATTCAGAGTCTGGATAATACGCTCCATGTTAGCTAACATATAAGCGGCACCGTTTACCGGACGGCTCTGGGAGGCACAATACATAATGAAGAGCTCATCATGTGATACAGATGTAACATTTTGCTATTTACCAAAAAGGGTATGGGCGATGATCTTATGAAAATACCTGATAGTCGGGTTGTGGATGGACTCAGAATAGAGGTCAGAAGGCTCTGGATGGTTATTGCCAGCAATGCTTCCCCAGAAAAAATCAAGGTCGGAGTTAAGCAAGAGGTCCTCCTGGGTCATAGTAATAACATCGGGGCCAAAAGGGAATCCTAGCAGGTTGGCAAACTCCCTAAGGTTATAGCGGTAGTCCATGTCAAACAACTTGAAAGTGATCAACCCACGGTTGAACCCTAACCCATGATTTGGAATGTAGCTCAGTGTGCTCAGGAACTCAAGGGTCAGCTTCCTGTAGGTACAATACCGTCTTCGAATAGGAGCAGTGTCCCAGCCTATCTGGTGTAGCAGATACATGACACTCTCACGAATGCCAAGAGCAGTCATAGCATGGTCATCAACATAGATTGTAGGGCACATTTCACGCTCATCAAGATCCTCAAAGCGTCTTCTCTGGTGCCTGCTTCTCAAGGTGATATTCATGTAGTTTACTCGTGCCATGAAGCTAAATATGAAAGCTAAAGAATTACCCCCTGAAAATATTTAATAAATGTTTGAAAAACTAAGTTAGTATTTTCAGGTTAAGAATGTCGAAGTTAAATAAAAAAGAAAAAGAAAATAAAAAGGAGTAAGAGATGCAACATGAAAGTTTTAAAGATTAAGAAAAAGAAAAGAAAAATAAAAACATATTAAAACAATAAAAATAGTTAAAAGAAAACATGGGTTGCCTCCCACGAAGCGCCTTTGTTTTATGTCGATGGCTCGACAAATAATACCTATTCAGTTAGGTATCGGGGTAGGTGGCTCACTTAACTGAAGATAAGCCGAATAGTTAAGATTTTCGACGTTAAAGTAGTGCTTTAAGCGCTGGCCATTGACTATGAATGGTTCAATAGAATTTCCTTTAATTTCTATCGCACCACTTGGGAAAACTTTATTAATTTCGAATGGTCCTGACCATCTGGAACGTAATTTTCCCGGGAAAAGTTTCAGTCTAGAGTTGAATAGGAGTACGATGTCTCCTTCCTTAAGTTCTTTCCGCGAGATACGCTGATCGTGCCATTTTTTTGTTCTTTCCTTATAAATTCTAGAATTTTCATAAGCGTCTAAACGCAATTCTTTTAATTCATGGATATCTAATATTCGTTTCTCGCCAGCAATCTTGTAATTTAAGTTAAGGGTTTTAATTGCCCAGTAAGCTTTATGTTCTAATTCTACTGGCAAATGACAAGATTTTCCATAAACTAATTTAAACGGCGTTGTTCCGATAGGGGTTTTAAAAGCTGTCCTATATGCCCAAAGAGCATCATTTAGCTTGGAGGACCAATCTTTTCTGGATGTGGCTACGGTTTTCTCAAGGATTTGTTTTATCTCCCTATTTGACACATCCACTTGTCCACTCGTTTGAGGATGGTGTGGTGTGGCTATGCGATGTTTAACGCCATATTTTGAAAGTAATTTTTCGAAAATCCTAGAGATAAAATGGGAACCGCCATCACTGATTACTAGTCTTGGTACACCGAATCGTGGGAAGATAACATGCTTTAATAGTTTAATTACCACTCGTGTATCGTTTGTGGGTGCAGCGATGGCTTCAATCCATTTTGATACGTAGTCAACAACTACCAATATATACTTATTTCCGAAAGATGCGGGGAATGGTCCCATGAAATCAATTCCCCATACATCGAAAATTTCTACTTCGAGAATCCCTTTTTGCAGAATTTCGTCGCGTCTAGATATATTTCCTGTGCGTTGACATCTATCGCAGTTCATAATTGCTACGTGGACGTCTTTCCATAAGGTAGGCCAAAAGAAGACAGCTTGAAGTATTTTTGCACAAGTTTTCGATGTACTAGCGTGTCCACCATAAGGGGCGGAATGGCAATGGGAAATGACGTCGTCTATTTCATCGTTAGGAACACAGCGATGGTAGATACCATCGGCGCCTCTTTTAAAGAGTAATGGTTCATCCCAAAAGTAGTGTTTAAGATCATGGAAGAATTTCTTCCGCTGTTGGTACGTTAAATCGGGTGGTAAAACACCGACATCTAAATAGTTAACAAAATCAGGATACCATGGTAATGTGGTGTTGGTACAAATGGCTTTCACTACCGCAGTTGTTAAAGGTTCATTGTGTTGATCTAAATTGTCGGTATGAGCTATCTCTAGTTTGGCAATAAGGCGTTCATAAGGGAAGTCTTCGTTTATGGGAACACTCTCGGTTTGGATTCCATCTAATCTTGATAAATGGTCTGCTACCACGTTTTCAGTCCCTCTTTTGTCTTTTATTTCGAAGTCAAACTCTTGTAGGAGTAAGATCCATCGGAGTAGTCGCGGTTTGGCGTCTTTCTTACTTAGCAAGTATCGGATAACAGCATGATCCGTGTAAATAATGATTTTGGCGCCTACTAAGTAGGAACAAAATTTATCCAATGCGAATACAAAAGCTAAGAGTTCCTTCTCCGTAGTGGCGTAATTCATTTGTGCGGGATTGATTGTTCTGCTTGTGTAGTAGATAGAGTGAAGCTTTTTATCTTTGCATTGTCCTAGGACTGCGCCTACAGCATAATCGCTCGCATCGCACATTATTTCAAATGGTAGGTTCCAATCAGGAGGTTGCATAATAGGTGTTGAAATTAAGGCTTCTTTAAGCGTCTCAAATGCGTTTAAGCATTTATCTTCGAAAATAAACTCGGCTTCTTTCATTAATAATTCAGTTAGTGGCTTAGTGATTTTAGAGAAATCTTTTATAAAACGTCGGTAAAAACCAGCGTGTCCTAGAAAACTTCTTATTTCTCTAACTGTTTTGGGTGGTTGAAGGTTTTTGATAATCTCGATTTTTGCTTTGTCGACTTCAATCCCTCTGTTTGATACAATATGACCCAACACAATTCCTTGTCTCACCATGAAGTGACATTTTTCCCAATTGAGCACTAGGTTGACATTGACACAGCGTTTCAGTACTAATTCAAGGTTTGATAAACATCCGTCAAAACTTTCTCCACAGACAGAAAAATCGTCCATGAATACTTCCATAATTCCGTCTAAAAAGTGCGAAAATCGCCATCATGCATCGTTGGAAAGTTGCAGGTGCGTTACATAGTCCAAATGGCATTCTTCGGTATGCAAAGGTACCATAGGGACATGTGAACATGGTTTTCTGTTGATCATCAGGATGAATGGGAATTTGGAAGAATCTTGAGTATCCGTCAAGATAGCATAAATGGGAATGTTTGGCTAAGCACTCAAGCATTTGATCAATGAATGGTAATGTGAAATGGTCCTTGCGCGTAGCTTTGTTTAGTTTTCTGTAATTAATACACATTCTCCATCCTGTTTGGGTACGTTGTGCCACCGATTCACCTTTTGTGTTTGTTATAACTGTAACACCTCCTTTCTTAGGTACTACGTGAACTGGACTGACCCAGTTACTATCTGATATTGGGTATATGATACATGCCTCTAGTAGTTTCTGCACTTCTTTCTTAACGACTTCACTTAGGATGGGATTTATCCGTCTTTGATGTTCTCTAGAAGTCTTGCAGTCCTCCTCCAACATAATGCGGTGCATACAGAGAGAAGGGCTCATTCCCTTTAGATCTGATATGTTATAGCCTAACGCGGTTGGATACTTCCTTAACACACTAAGAAGTTTTTCGGTTTCGATCTTCCCTAAATTGGCATTGACTATAACTGGTCGTTCGAGTTCTTTATCTAAAAATTCATACCTAAGATCTTCAGGTAACGTTTTAAGTTCTATACCAGTTTTCTTATCAGTTGGGGTAGGATCGGGTGTTAAGGCGAAACATTCGCTTAGGTTGGCATCTAGATGTTCTTGTTTCCAGTCATCGTCCTTGAGGATAGTTGGTGTCGGAATTTTTAGCATCCCAGAATAGGTGTCTTCTTAGCTTTCTAGTTCTTTGACACATTCATCAATAATATCTAGGAGACAGCATGAGTCATCTATAGCAGGGGCTTTGAAGAACTGTGAAAGAATGAATTCTACTTTTTCTTCTCCTACCTCGAAGGTAAGCTTTCCTTTCTTAACGTCAATGATGGCTCTTGCAGCAGCTAAAAATGGTCTTCCTAGTATGATGGGAATGTTTGAATCTTCCTTGATGTCCATTATTATAAAGTCAGTCGGTATGTAAAATTGTCCTATTCGGACAGGAATGTTTTCTAGCATACCAACAGGGAATTTGACTGATCTGTCGGCTAGTTGTAGGGACATCTTGGTAGGTCTCATGTCACCTAATTTGAGCTTCTCGCAAATAGATAAGGGAATTAGACTAACACTTGCTCCTAAATCGCATAGAGCTTTGTCTATGACAGATTTACCAATTACACATGGTATGGAAAAACTACCAGGATCTTTTAGCTTTGGAGGCATGTTATTTTGAATTATGGCGCTACATTCGGCAGTTAGCATAACGGTTTTGTTTTCAACGATTTTTTTCTTATTAGACAATATTTCTTTTAGGAGTTTAGCATATGACGGCATTTGGGTTATAGCTTATGTAAACGGAATAGTAATGTTTAATTGTTTCAGAAGTTCTACAAATTTCTTGAATTGCCCCTCGTTCTTGGATTTTGCAAGTCTTTGAGGGTATGGAATTGGTGGTTTATATGGCGGTGGAGGCACGTAAGGTTTTTCTGAAACCTCTCTGTTCTTATTCACGTCTTCCTCTACATTCTCAGATTTATCTTTCGACTTCTCTACTTCCTTTTCAGGTTTCTGATACATGGTCGGGTTTTGGAGTCTAGGATCTATCGGTCCATCGAGGGCTGTCCCACTTCGTAATGTGATAGCATTAGCGTGTCCTTTAGGATTGGGTTGTGGCTGTCCAGGAAATGTACCAGCTGGTGCGGCAGAACTAGCTTGGTGTTGTGCTACTTGGGAGATTTGGGTTTCTAACATTTTATTGTGAGTTGCTAGGGAATCTACCTTATTCGCTAAAAGCTTCAATTGTTCACCGGTGTGAACGTTTTGATTGAGGAATTCTTTGTTTTGTTGAGCTTGATTAGCGATAAAATTTTCCATTAGGATTTCAAGGTTAGATTTCTTAGGAACGTTAGGAACATTAACATCGGGTTTTTGATAACCTGGAGGTACAGCAGGTGCTTGGCCAAGTGCATATAAAGCGTTATTGCTCTTGTACGAGAAGTTAGGATGGTTCTTCCAACCAGGATTATAGGTATTAGCATAAGGATTACCTTGAGCGTAATTTACCTTATCAACTGATATTCCTGCTAAGATTTGACATTCGGTTCCAACATGACCAGGGACTCCATAAACTTCGCAGCTTGGGGTAACTGCAGCCACGGTGGCCGCAGGAGTTAAGGTCAAGCTTTCTATCTTTTGGGTAAGAGCATCTACCTTAGCATTAACTTTATCTAGGCTACTAATCTCGTACATCCCACCTTTGGTTTGAGTTTTCTCCACATATGTTCTTTCTCCTCCCCACTGATAGTGGTTTTGAGCCATATTTTCATTGAGTTGGTTAGCTTCGTCATAAGGCTTTTCCATCAGCGTACCACCTGCGGCGGCATCTATAGAGAGTCTTGTGTTGTACAAGAGTACATTATAAAACGTATGGATGATCAGCCATTTTTCTAGTTCGTGATGTGGGCACATTCGCATCATATCTTTGTAGTGTTCCCATGCATCGAATAGCGATTCAGTATCCTTCTTCCTAAATCCGTTGATTTGGGCTCTTAGTGAAACATTCTTGCTTGGAGGAAAGTATCGTGCTAAAAATACAATCTTAAGTCCTTCCCACGTAGTGACGGAATTTGATGGCAAGGATTGCAACCAAGCCCAAGCTCTATCTCTTAGCGAGAAAGGGAAAAGACGTAATCTTATTGCATCTTTACTAACACCATTTGTTATGACTGTGTCGGCAAATTGAACAAATTTTGTAAGATGTTCATTTGGATCCTCAGTAGGATCTTCAGATAATTGGCGTTGTTGGATAGCTGATATCAATGACGGTTTCAACTCAAAATCATTTCGATTTATTGCTGGAGAAGCAATGCTGTTGTGGGGTTCTTGTTGTGATGGAGCTGCGTACTCCTTCAGTGGACGGGTCCTTTGTTCTTCGGCCATGTCTAATTCTGGATTAGTTTCGGTTTCACTTGAAGAATCAGAATCTGTTTCAGAATCAATCTTGATTTCGGGTATGGGTAAAGGAATAGCGTGATTTAAACAGTAATCCCTGACTGCACGTCTTACGCAAAGGATGCGTTCAGGTTCGTCCGTCGATTTGTCAAGTGGTTCGCCTTGTGAGCGAGTCCTTGGCATACAAATTGAAAAAGGGTTTCTGTTGCCTAGTTTAAACGCGCAACAGAAGAATCGTACTTAATTGACTAATCAGTCCCTGGCAACGACGCCAAAAACTTGATTGGGACTTTATGAGTCTATTGGGATACTAACTGCAAGTATACAGTTTAGTCGTTCTAGTTTTAAATGATTATCGAACCCACAGAAACTGAGGATCAATCGCATACGATCTAATGCTACAATTTGTTTAACTTTGCGATGAATATTTGATTTTAGGGGGGAATAGTTTAATTAAAAATAATAGTAATAGTTATACCGGTATGTGATAGTCGGACTTCGGGAATTCGGTGAATCGCTTGGCCTATAAAGTATTTCGATAAAAACGAATTGTTTAAAAACCTAAGACATACACTCTCGTGTTCATGAAATAAGTCATGCTACTAAACCTAGTGGATGCACTTTAAATTTAATAACACTTTTTGAAAATAATTTGAGTTTAATTAATTTATTAAAACACTCTCGTGTATTTAAAAATTAATGTTTCATTACCACTATCTGGGTTGAACCCCAGCTCTCGCATGCAGGTTCTTGCCTTAATTAATTTCCCACTCTCGTGGCAAAATCGTGTTAATCATCCTCTCACTCTCATGACAAGGGTAGTTAAATTAAACATGGAAATTGGAAACCAAAAATTGTTTTATAAAAGTTTTTGGCCAAGGTATCACTGAATTCATTCGGTACTTAAGAGTCACATACCGGTACAAATAATTTAGCCGGACATAATATATTTAATAACTATGCAATTCAAAATATAATCCATAAAAATAATTGGCATAATACAAGAATGAATAAATATTAATTTCATTAAAAAAACCTGGAAATAACGTTGCTATGGTAATCTTGGATGTTACAATATTCCTTGCAGCTCGATCAAAATCAATAAATTGTGTTAATTCTTAAATGAAGAATTAACACCCTAAAGCTAATGCTGGAAATAGAAATTATAGTAGTGTAGAAAAAAAACTCTAAAACAAGGAAATAGAAATAATTGCAGAAAGTAGAAATTTGGTTCTGGGAGAAATTCTTCGACCCTCATCCCTTTGCACTACCACATATATATATAGGAGAAAGTATTGCAGTTGAAAAAATCTTGGAAAAGGCTTCAGTGGAGTAAAAACAGGATGCATGGAGGAAATATAGGAGAACACTTATGCCCTCACTTTGCCCACGTCTCCACTAATTCATAACGTTCCTCTTTACGCGTGTGACGGTCGTCACAGGTGGGTGACGGTCGTAATGCGCTTGAATAGCGCATTACACTCATCAATGATGTGTGACGAGCGTTCTTTCTGGTTGGGGATGCGTTACGGTCGTCACAGGGTGTGACGATCGTCACCGTTACAAAATCTGTATTTTGCAGATTTGGTTCTTTTCTCTTCTGTTTCTTGTCTAGCTTTCTTCATGTGGTCCTTTTTCATTGGATTGAGTTGACAAATGTTATACCTGTGAAAAGACACAAAAACTCGGGATAATCGGGAGTTAGACGACTCAATGTATTATAAAATCGGTAAAATACATAGTAATTATATGATACGATTTCTCGTTATCAGAGGGCTTGGAACAGCGACGCTCTTGGTGGTCGGAGGTGGAGAAGATGACGACAACAGTTGCTAGCTCGCCTCTGGTATTTCTATATCTTTTGACTTCTTTTTGAATCGTTTGATGATGATGTTGTTCTGAAAACTATGCTTCTGAATTGTTTATCGCTTATGAATCTCTCTTTTCTCCTTTGGATGCTGATGCTTAATGATGATGAATTTGTTTCTGAATCTTTGTTTGCCTTTGTTGGCTACTAATTGTTGGATAATGATGAATATTTTTGAAAACCTCTTTGTTGTTTTCTTTTTGTTGATTCTCTCTCTTTGTGAATCATTTGATGTCAATGATGATGGTGTTCTGAGATTAGCTATTGTTGTTGCTTTGATTTGAGTTTACTGATTGTTTGATGATGAAAACCTATTCTGAGAACTTCTCGTTTTGAACTGAGCTTGATTCTTGTTGATGATGAATGTATGTTCTGAGACTTTTGCTCCTTTGTTTCTCTTACCTTCTTCTTGTTAAGGATGAAAGCATTTTCTGAAACTTTTGTATCTTGGTATTGTTGTCTTCCTCTTTCTGAACATTCATAGTTTATGGTTGAGGATGATGTGAACTGATTTTTGCAGCTTGTGGCTTGAGCTGCAATTTCTTGCAGATTGGTACTTGGTGTTTTTTGAAACAGGCTGATGAGCTTTTGAGTTTTGAAAACCTGTAATACAGGTTTTGATGAACTTGACTTGAGTTGTCTTTGAGTTTTTGAAAGCATCCTGAGTATTTAGTACAGGCAGGCTTGTAACTTGCACTTTTCTGTTTGATAGTTTGAGTTTTGCAGGTTGAATAGGTTTTAGTTTTGGAGGTCTGTAATGCAGGTTTGCTTCTAGTATTTTTAGTACAGGCAGGTTTTTGGTAAGTTTTAGGCAGGCTTGCCGTTGGTTTGCTTGCTTCTGGTATTTTGTGTTGTTGGAAGCAGGCTTCGATTGGAGGCAAGCTTTTGTTTGTTACTGCAGTTTGAGATGCAGTTTATAACTTGCAGTTTTTTGGAAGCAAGCTTGAGTTGTTTTTTTTTTTGCTCTATCCTCTTTCTGCTGGACTGCTATATTGTTATATTTATTTGTTTTCTTACTACCTCTTTACAGCCTGCCAAAACTGCAAACCCCCACTTCACTCTCTTTCTCTCTCCACAAAAGCACTTTCTTGCTTAATATATTTTATTCTGAAAAGCTTGTTGGGCCAGAAAATGATGATGAAAATTGACAAGCCTTCTTGCTTGTAACTTGGTTTATCTTTGCATTGTATTTGCTTCCATATTTCCTGCATTGTATGCTTTCTTTGACAACTTTGTGTACTTTCTTGGACAACTTTGTGTACTTGTTGTGACAGTTTTGCAACTTAGTTTGCTTTGTGTGCAGCCTTGTGCCTTTGGTTGACTAATGCAGTTTGGAATTCAGTTTGCTTTGCCTTGATGCCTTATATCTTTGCATTTTGAAATAATTGTATGCTTGCAAATTAATTTTTACTTTTCTCTTTGTGAACCAAGAAGAGAAATCTTCTTGTGATTTGCAAAGAGAACAATTAAAAACATGATGAATCCAATAGCATTCTGATTCCGGCCAACAAGCTTTAATGATGAATTTTTTATTTATCTGCTTAGAAATGCTTTTTAGTTAATTGCACTGATTTCTTTTTCTCTGTCTTTTGTAGGTAAGTACAAGTTGGATAATGGAGGAAACAGTAGAAGTAGAAGTCAAGGATCTCAAGAGGCTTAGATTTATTATATCTTTTTTCATTTATTGTAAACAAATATTATTGTAAACACTGTAAATTGTAAATTTACAATATTCGAATAAAATTTGTAACAATATTTGAAATAAATAAATAAATAAGTCTTTGTCAAATAAGAACTTTCTACTGTCAAATATTCCATTCTTTCCCTTGTATTGTCTATTTAATTATTTAAGTCTCTTAAATTAAAATAACTGGAAATGCATCCCAATAACTATAATCCAGATGAAATAAATAATCAACAAACTTTGTCGTCTCGCAACCTTGAATTAATCATAATACGCCTGGTATTCCAATTAACATATGCATTGTACAGTTAAACAAACACGCACTCCATAAACCTTTCACTCCACTGATCAAGCAAATGCCTTAAGGTTCTAAACAAAAGTATCAACTCCTACCCCAGATAACTAGGTTTTGAGAAATAACCAGCAATCTTGAACAAGCGTAAAAATGATGTAACAGTCAACTGAATTTCTGGGGATTCAGTTTCTTCTGAGAAATGCGAGCGCAAACCCTAATCCTGGGTTACTGTCAAAGAAAGATCTGTCTGATCAATTCTTGAGTCAACTTTAACAAATCAGAGAAAACCTTAATTCTGGATTACTGCCAAAGAAAGATTTGTCTGATCAATTCTTGAGTCAATCTCAACAAAATCAGTGGAAACCCTAATTCTGGATTAACTGATAAAGAAGAGTCTGTTTGACCGATTCTTGAGCCAATCTGAAAAATAAGGGAAAACCCTGAAATTGTGATTTCTTGTGAAAAAGGGAGGGAAAATTTTGGGGTACAACAGTAAGGTTCAAATGTGTGTTGACTATAGGGATCTGAATAGGGCGAGCCCCAAGGATGATTTCCCTCTGCCACATATCGACGTTCTGGTTGACAACACTGCACAACATAAGGTCTTCTCCTTTATGGATGGTTTCTCCGGTTATAATCAGATTAAGATGGCTCCTGAAGACATGGAGAAGACAACCTTTGTTACTCAATGGGGTGCCTTTTTCTACAAAGTCATTCCTTTTGGATTGAAGAATGCTGGGGCAATGTATCAGCGCGCCATGGTCGCTTTGTTCCACGACATGATCCATCATGAGATTGAGGTATACGTTGATGACATGATTGCAAGATCCCAGACTGAGGAAGAACATCTTGACCACCTTCAGAAGCTATTTGACAGGTTGAAGTTGTACAGACTAAGGTTAAACCCGAACAAGTGCACCTTCAGGGTGAGGTATGGTAAGCTGTTGGGTTTCGTCGTAAGTGATAAAGGTATTCAAGTGGATCCTGCAAAGGTGAAGGCTATATAGGAAATGCCAGCTCCCCGAACTGAAAAAGAAGTCAGAGGCTTTCTAGGACATTTGAACTATATTGCCTGATTCATCTCACACCTGACTGCTACTTGTGAGCCAATCTTCAAGTTACTGAAGAAAGATCAAGTGGTAAGATGGAACGACGAATTCCAGGCCGCTTTCGAAAGGATCAAAGAGTATCTCTAAGAGCCTCCTATTCTGATGCCTCCAGTGGAAGGGAGACCTTTAATCTTATACTTGACAATACTCGATAATTCAATGGGGTGTGTGCTGGGTCAACATGACGAGTATGGCTGAAAAGAGCATGCTATTTACTACCTTAGCAAAAAGTTTACCGACTGCAAGACCCGATACTCATTGCTTGAGAAAACTTGCTGCGCTTTGGCATGGGCTGCTCGCCGGCTGAGACAGTATATGCTGACTCACACTACTCTATTGATATCAAAGATGGATCCAATCAAGTATATCTTCGAGAAGCCTGCCTTGTCTGGAAGAATAGCAAGATGGAAGATGATCTTGACTGAATATGACATCCAGTATACGACCCAAAAGGCAATTAATGGAAGTGTGTTGGCAGATCATTTGGCACATCAGGCAGTAGACGATTACCAGTCTATGAACTTTGAATTCCCGGATGAGAATATCATGATAGTAACTGACTGTGAATCACCTGGACCGGATGAAGGACCTGAGGAGGGATCTAGATGATCTATGTACTTTGATGGAGCCTCAAACGCTTTGGGTAATGACATTGGCGCCATGATCATATCTCCTGAAGGCTCTCATACTCCATTCACTTCCCGCCTATGTTTCAACTGCACCAACAACATGGCGGAGTATGAAGCATGCATTATGGGTCTTCGAGCAGCTATTGACCTAAGGATTAAGTTCTTGAGTGTATTAGGAGATTCCGCTCTCGTGATCAGTCAGATTAAAGGCGAGTAAGATACGAAACACCCTAATCTTATTTCTTGAAAAGGAGTATGTGTTGACTTTGCTTCCACACTTCGAAGATATCACCTTTGAACACTTCCCTAGAGAGGAGAATCAGTTGGCGGACGCGCTAGCTACGATGTCTTCTATGTTCAAGGTCAGATGGGACAATGAAGCTCCCCAGATTACCATTTAGAGGTTGGACGAGCCCGCACATTGCTGCGACATTGAGATTGAAGAGGTAGCAGATAAACCCTGGTTTCATGAGGTAAAGAGGTATCTTGAAGCTCAGGAGTACCCCGAAGGGGCATCTGTTAATGATAAGAAGTTTTTGAGGAGGTTCGCAGCGAAGTTCTTCATCAACAATGGTATCCTTTACAAGCGTAACCATGGTTCAACCTTATTGTGATGTGTGGATAAGAACGAAGCAGAAAGGATTATGGTAGAGTTGCATGAAGGTACTTTCGGAACCCATTCCAGTGGACACACTATGGCAAAGAAGATCCTACGGGAAGGATACTATTGGTCTACTATGGAAGCCGACTGTTATCAGCATTCTCGGACCTGTCATAAGTGCCAAGTCTATGCTGATAAGGTGCACATAACTCCAGTACCTCTGAACATCTTGACAACACCTTGGCCTTTTGCAATGTGGGGCATCAACATGATTGGTGAGATTAGACCTACTGCGTCCAACGGGCATCGTTTCATCCTGGTAGCGATTGATTACTTTACGAAGTGGGTTGAAGCAGCTTCCTTCGCTACTGTAACCAAGAATGTCGTAGAACGGTTCATTCGGCACAATGTGATTTTTCGATATGGTGTACCAAAGAGGATCATTACGGGCAATGGTACAAATCTCAACAACAAGATGATCACCGAACTCTGCAAACAGTTCAAGATACAACATCACAACTCTTTTCCTTACCGGCCGAAGATGAATGAGGCTGTAGAAGCGGCTAATAAGAACATTAAGAAGATTGTACAGAAGATGACAGTGACATACAAAAATTGGCACGAGATGTTACCATTTTCTCTTCATGGGTACCGTACCTCAGCGCGAACGTCAACAGGGGCAACACCATATTCCTTGGTTTATGGCATGGAGGCCGTCTTGCCCATTGAAGTTCAGATACCCTCTCTTCGGATTATGAAGGATGCAGGTTTGAGCGAGGATGGTTGGATCCAGACCCGGCTTGATCAGCTGAACTTAATTGATGAAAAAAGACTTACTGCTATTTGTCATGGTCAAACGTATCAAAAACGGATGATCAAGGCATTTAAGAAGAAATTCAGACGACAAGAGTATCAAGTTGGGGATCTGGTGATCAAGCGCATCATACTACCTCAGGATGATCCCAGGGGAAAATGGACCCCTACTTACGAAGGGCCATTTGTGGTTAAGAACATCTTCTCAGGAGGAGCTATGATTCTAACCACCATGGATAGTGACGGCCTTCCTCATCCCGTCAATGCAGACATAGTAAAAAGATACTACGCATAATCAAAGGCCCGCTAGGTTGACTGGCCTAGGAAAAAATAAGGGCTTCCCGGCGAACCAAAAGGGTTCGGGCAAAAATAAGGGATGAAAATGAAAAAAACTGTACACCCGGCAAGTTGAAAACCTGAAAAGGTGGCTTGGGCAAAAAAGGGTATCCCAGTGGACTGTAAACCCGAAAGGGCGGTCCAGGCAAAAATTAGGGATCAAAGCGTAACACTATGTCTCATTGGATCACCTTACGATCAGACTTCAGTATCGACTATCAAGCTCGGACGACACTAATCAATCTGATCTACCTTCAACCAAGTAGCAAAGTTATGAGATACTCGAGGACATAAAGGCAATAGCAGAGTTGGAACCCAGTGGGATTATTCACATAGCTGTTTTTCTTTGTTTTTTCACAAATTGTATAAACTCTATTGATCGACGGCGTTCTCTTACTAGGACGTCAGCCTCTTGTACAAAAACTCTTATTTACAGGCCAAACTTCAAAAACCAATACAATTCATTTTCACAAATAAATTTTTCCTTTTTCTGTTTGGTTTTGCAAAGAACGTCCAATGTTCAGTTTTTGATATATGCATTTGACAATAATTGCTGCTCATAAATATTTACATGCAAAACAAAAGAAGATTACTTGTAATATCAGAAACAGGGGAAAACGAGAAATGCCCAAACCGTACAGTTGCTCTGTCCACCAGTTATAGGGATAGACCTAGCTGGAAGAAACGATTGACAGTACATTCATTCCCCACAGAGTAAGAGAAAGACAGTAATGTAACTCCCCCCAGCTGAGACTCACAACTGTGAATGAATCGGTAATATTCTCCCCAAGCAAAGTTTATCTACCATCAGCACTGAAAAGTCTTATCATCCTCAGTGGAGTATAAAAATATCCCCAGTGAAGTTTGAAGAATTATCCCCAATAGACTCTGGAAGATTATCCCCAGTAAAGTCTAAAAGGACTATCCCCAGTAAGGTCGCTATTGGAAAGTCATCCCCAGCGGAGTTCTTTCCTTTCACAAACCGGAATTCAATCCCCAACAAGGTTCATTATCACCATCAGCGGTAACTCATACTCAACTGAATTCATCAATGGAATCCTCAGCAGATCATCTCTTCCCCACAGAGTAATCTCTCGTTAGTTTATTCCCCAGCGGAATTATCCTCTCCTGCAGGTTTATTCTCACAAACATCTTCATCCACTATCTCCAACGGAAACGAAGAATTCCATTCTTTTCTCCAGCAGCAATCCGGGATTTATTTTCCCCAGCTAAAAACATCACATTTTCATACATCATGACATGCATACGCATCATACGACATAATCGCATTTATTTTGGGAACATCATTGCTTGATACACATCATGCATTACATACAACTAACCTTTATCTTTCAGGAAGGATACGGTTAAATTCTCACAAAGTTCAAGTTATAAAGCTTCTACCTCAGTTGAATTACAGATGAATTCCTAAATCTCGACAGAACTTTTATCTCAGTTGAATTACGGACAAGTTCCTAAATCTCATTAGAGTTGTTTCCTCAGTTGAATTACGGACGATGTTCCTAAATCTCAGCAAAGATTGTTGAATTACGGACGAGTTTCCTAAATCTCAACAAAGTTGTCGAATTACTGACGAGTTCCTAAATCTCGACAGATATTTCCTCAGTTGAATTACGGATGGGCTCCTAAATCTCAGCGAAGATGTTACCTCAGTTGAATTACGGACGGGCTCCTAAATCTCAGCGAAGATGTTACCTCAGTTGAATTACAGACGAGTTCCTAAATCTCAGCAAAGATGCCTCCTCAGTTGAATTACGGATGAGTTCCTAAATCTCAGCAGAGATGTTTCCTCAATCGAATTACGAACGAGTTCCTAAATCTCGACAGAGATGTTTCCTCAGTTGAATTATGAACGAGTTCCTAAATCTCAGTAGAGACGATTTCCCCAGTTGAATTACGGACGATGCTCCTAAATCTCAGCAAAGATATTACCTCAGTTGAATTACGGACGAGTTCCTAAATCTCAACAAAGTTGTTGAATTACGGACGAGCTCCTAAATCTCAGCATAAATATTCCCTCGGTTGAATTACGGACGAGTTCCTAAATCTCAGCAGAGATGTTTACCTCAATTGAATTACGGACGAGTTCCTAAATCTTAGCAGAGATGTTTACCACAGTTGAATTACGGATGAGTTCCTAAATCTCAGCAAAGTTGTTGAATTACGGACAAGTTCCTAAATCTCGACAGATATTTCCTCAGTTGAATTACGGACAAGCTCCTAAATCTCAGCAAAGTAGTTGAATTATGGACGAGCTTCTAAATCTCAGCTAAGTTATTTTCTCAGTTGAATTACGGACAAGTTCCTAAATCTCAGCAAAGTAGTTGAATTACGGACAAGCTCCTAAATCTCAGCATAAATATTTCCTCAATTGAATTACGGACAAACTCCAAAATCTCAGCAGAGATGTTTCCTCGGTTGAATTACGGACGAGTTCCTAAATCTTAGTAGAGATGGTTTCTTAGTTTACTTACGGACGAGCTCCTAAATCTCAATAAAGATGTTTCCTCAGTTGAGTACGGACGATTGAAGTTCCTAAATATCAACGGAGATGATTCCTCAGTTGAGTACGGACGACCAAAATTCCTAAATATCAACAGAGACAACTCACCAGCAGAATAACGGACGACCAAAGCTCCTAAAATTCTACTTCTCTCAACAGAGATCAGACTTCCCCAGTGGAATTTTCCTCAACAACAGGTATACAAGCTCTCGCTAAGGAATCTCTTATGCGATCGACACTCCTTCAGATGGTATCTTGAAGCCCATCCCCTGTCAGCAATTTCCAAATGGCATCTGTAAGTCCATTCCCGACATCACAAGACAAGTACCACTTTATGCGAGTGCAAATTTCTGGGCACTCTAGTGTTCAATCCTCTTCCACCTTCGGATCACGAAAGGCACGAAGGCCAATCTACATCCTCAGGTTTAAGAAGATTGAATAGGGGCAGCTGTTGTACCCCAAAATTTGCCCTCCCATATTTCTCAAAACATTTCAAGAAAGATTTCCAAGTTGCTCAAGGTAGTCCAAGGGTTGGCCAAACAAGCTCTCTCCTAAGGCAGTCTACCCCAAATTAGGGTTTTGTGTTGCATCAAGATCCTTGAGTACAAGTGGTCCCAAATGCTCACCAATGTCCTAATATGTTCTCAATATCATCCATGTCAAGTTTCAAGCCTTGCAGAGGAAGTTTGCTCAGTCAATTGCTTAAAGGTCCAAAAATCGACTGTGTTAGGGCAAAAGTCAACTGTGACCTACATACAGTCAAACTTCAAGATTTTTGGTCAACATCCTCATTTTGAAGTATATGTCATCATTTGATCAAGGGTTGATCATGATTCACAAGGATTGATCATAATTCATCAAGACTCAAAAGTTGCTAAATTAAGGTTTTGCAGGAAAAGCCAACTCAACTTTGGCCAAGCATAACTTTTTCATACTTTATGAGAAATGACCCATACAAATATAATTTTGTATAGGATGAAATTCCCTAAAATCCATCTTCATCTGCCAAGATCAAACTATGAACTCACAAGAAGTTATGAATTTGGACATTATAGGTCATTTTGAAAAGTCAACAAAAACACCTTTTATGTCAAAGCTTCATACTTGAGGATGGAATATCAAATTGAGATGATACAAAAAGGGTTGGTTAGAGGACATCACAAGATTTCTAAAAAGTCCAAGAACACCTCCAAAGAGTCAAAATTGAGGAAGTTATGCATTGTTGAAGTTGACCTTTTTTGCAAAATTGCTAAAAGTCAACTATCCCCAAAACTTCAAATTTTGCCAAATGGCCCCATTCTTTTTAACTTGTTTTGAGTTGGCATTATAGCCCACGTGCTTTAGCCTTTTCCACTTGTCCATATCATATTTTTATTAATTATTTTTATTTTTATTTGAATTAATTTGATTTAAATCAAAATAAATCAAATAAAAATCCAAAACATTAATAACCAAGGATTTTGTGTTGTTTCAGGCTTCATTATACAACTATCATCCTTCCAATTCGTGCCAAGCCTTAGAGTGCACAAAAAGATTAAAAAGAAGCCAAATTTGGAAGATTGTTAAAGAAGAATCAAAGCAATATCTAAAGCATTGAAAGAAGAAGATTTTGATCAGTTTAACAACCCTAATCCCTTCACTAATAGATAAGGAGGCGAGGCAGATCAAAATCAGGGTTGGAGACAGGTGCTATAGCGCAAACAAAATCTGAAAAAATACCAAAAAGTGTGAGTTTGAAATCACCATTAGAGGAATTTTCAAAGCTTTCTATTGATACCAATCGTTTCCTGGTAGTCTCCACAACCTAAAGCAATCAAAAGCAGGTGTTTTTAAGCTCTCTCACGCAGTGTAAGTTGCTCACGGTTTCACCCTATTTTTGAATTTGAAAAGCTTCATTCTTGCATCTATAATGTAAAATAATTGCATATTCTTGATCACCGTGATGTTTGCAAGCTTTTTCCAATAGCCAATTTCATTTATATTGACTGAATCGAAATTCACCATTATTAGGGTTTCGAGTTTGCTTTTAGGGTTTTCATTTTCAAGTACAATTAGCCTTAGTAATAGATACCACTGCATTCAGAGGAAGGAGACGAACTCAACCATGGTACTAGATTCCATTTATGTGGCCTGTAGGAGATTTTAAGAATGCTTGGTTTGTAGTGACGGACAACGTCCGTGGGTATAGGCCATTGGGTTTTTAGCCACGGTGCAGAGGAAGGAGACGATGAAGTGTCATCCCACCATTGGCTTGTTTAAACGAGCGCGCGTTTTTTTATTTTTGTTTCCATTAACATCTGTTTTCTTATATTATTATGAGATTGTATTATATTAACAAATAAAAGCAAATGGCGTAGTGGTTAACAGATGTGTGTTCAAGGCGTAGAAGGCTGGAGGTCTGGGGTTCGATCCCTGTCTCCAACATTTTCTATTTTTCAATTTATTTTCAGGAGATCCAATGCACGCTTAGGCTTGATGTCCAACATGCTCCTTCATCATCAACGCGCCAGATGGCCAGATGGCCAGATCTGGTGGCCACCATTGCAAGTACACCATAAGCCAAGTCAACGTGTGCGCAATAGATTGCAAAAGTCAAATGGATCTTCATCAAATGGGCCAGAATTCCTGCTTTCTACACCCCTTAAATCAGGCACAATCTCTTTCTTTATATTTTCTTTTCTATATTTCATTTAATTATTTTATTTTATTTTATTTTATTTAATTACTAACCAAAATTAATTTTCTTTTTTATCAAAAATCACCAAAAATATTTTCTATCCAATTAAATTTTAGAATCTTATTTTTTCATTAATAAATATTAATTAATTTAATTAGGATATTAATGTTAGATAACTTTAATTGATTTTGTAAATATTTAAAATTAATTAGAATTAGTAAGTCTTAACCCTAATTTAATTATTTTTATTTCTTTCCTAAAATAACCAAAAATCCAAAAATATGTCATTAATTATGTTTTATTAATTAATTTAATAACCAATTAATTTAGCTTTTAATTTTAGGATTTAACTTTTTTTCTTAAAAATATTAAAAACAACAAAAAATATTTTCTTTTAATTAGGAGGGTCAAAACCCTAGTTTCACATTCGATCCGATTGTCTCGCGCACTTTATTTTTCTTTATCCAAATTATTGTATCTGCTCCCGGTTTGTAATAATTAATTAGGACATTTATTTATTTTTCTGCTTTTAAATTTCAAAGGGTTTGTCTTTGGCGATGTAAATACCCGACGCCTTGTAATAGTTTAGTTTAAATTCTGCATTTTAATTCCGCAAAATATTCAACTGTTAGATGTTTGATAATAGGGCTTGCATGACAAGAATGAATGTTTAATCTTAAAATAGTTAGATCACCCTAAACACGTGCAAAGATAAATAATATGAAATCAACAGACTCGCACATGCGCACTCCTAGGGTACACCCCATTTGGTTGCCTTCGTAAATGGTCATTGAGTATAGGTTGTTTTAGAGGTTGCCCTCTTGTCTAAAAGATCATAGTTGCCTCGAAAAGGTTGCCTCGGATATCGTTGCCTCGGATAAATGATTTAAGTCATTAGGGTTACCACTAAGACATCCTAACATTACTTTAGTGACTGTATGCCCCTCTTTCGAATTGACCCTCAAACTCCAACGACGGTACTACCTACTCATTAATAGTGGGATAACACCGTCTAAAGGAAATTAGCATAGAACGATTCTTTTTCCGAGTAGGTAGATTAGTTCTTAGATACTTGCTCATCCAAAACAAAACTTTTTTTTTACACTTACACTCTTTTACAAACAAAGTTTTCAAAAACACTTCATTACACTCTTGAAAACAGAAACAAGAGTTAAATCGAAGTTAAAACAAAAATTTTTCAAAGCGCACAAACACAAAGAAAACAATTTTGAAAATGATGAGCAAGTACCTAAGAGCCTGTAGATAACTACAGATGGAAAGGGTGCTAATACCTTCCCTTTCTATAATCTACCCCCCCCCCCCCCCCCCCCCCCCCCCCCCCGTACTCAAAAATATCTTGAAAAAGGAATTTTTCTGTGCTTTTTCCTTTTCTTGTTGGTTAAAATAAAAGACGGTGGCAACTCTTGCTTACCGCGACATTTTGCAAACACAAACGCAAAACGCAAACCAGCATTCCAAAAACAGTCAGTTCTTCCCACCGTATCACAGAGAGCAAGAACCAGTTTTGAAAAAAAAAGGCAAAAAGTGTGAGATCGAATTGATAGTTAGAGGCATCCTTAAGGATTGATATCAATCCCAATCACTTCCTGGCATTCTCAGGAACCTAAAGCTATCAAGAACAAGTCCGTTCCAGTCCCTAAACGCGCTGTAAGTCCTTTACGTTACACCCCTGTTCTTGAATTCGCATCTTGCAATTTAAGCATTGTTAACACGAATTAATGGCATATTGTTGACCTATGAAGCATTTGCAAAGTTTCTACATTATTTGATTCCATTTATATGGCCTGTAGCGCTAATCACCATTGCTAGGTTTTCGAGTTTGGTTTTAGGGTTTTTTATTTCAAGGACAATTGGCCTTGGTAATGGGTATGGTTGTGATCAGGAAGATAAGGTGAGTCTAACCATGGTGTTAGGTTCTATTTCCATGGCCTGTGGAGGATTCTGAGGAAGCTCAGGCCTGTAGCAACGGACGTTTGTCCGTAGGTATAGGTAAACGAGTTTTTAGCCACAGAGAGAGGAAGGGGACGACTGCGTGTCACTCCCCCATAGGCCAATTCAAATTCCAGCGCGCTTTTTCTTTTATTTTCCACTATATTTCGTTTTCTTATATTATTATTATTTTGTAATATGATAACAATCAAAACAAAACATCGCGATGGTTGCCAGGTAGATGCTTAAGGCGTTAGAGGCTAGAGGTCAGGGGTTCGATCCCTACCTCCAGCATTTGCTATTTTTCATTATTATTTCAGGAGATCCAATGTGCGCTTAGGCCTGATGCCCACCATACTCCTTTCTCATCAACGCGCCAGATGGCCAGATGGCCAGATCTGGTGGCCACCACTGAGAGTGCACCATAGGCCAAGTCAAACATGCCATACAGGATTGCAAAAGTCAGCGTGGACCATCCCTAATGGGCCCAGGAAAATTGCTATGCACACCTCCAATTCAGGCCCATCTCTCTCTTTTATATTTTTGTTTATATTTCATTTAATTATTTACTTATTTATTTACTAACCCAAAAATAATTTTCTTTTTACAAAAAATCACAAAAAAACTTTTTTTTTTATCCAATTAAAATCAGAATTTTTATTTTTCATCAATAAATTAATTAAATTAATTAGGTTATTTATGTTAGATAAACTATAATTTATTTTGTAAATAATTAAAACTAATTAGAATCAATAGGTTTTTAGCACTAACTTAATTATTTTATTTATTTCCTAAAATAAAATAAAAAAACCAAAAATATGTCATTAATTATTTTTCATTAATTAACTTAATTAACTAATTAATTGCATTTTTAATTTAGAAAACTTATTTCTATTTTTATTAAAAACAACAAAAACATTTTCTTTTAATTAGGAGGGTCAAAACCCTAGTTTTGCATTCGATCTAATTTTCTCGCGCTTTATTATTATTTTGCCCAATTATTGTATCTGCTCCCGGTTTGTAATAATTAAATTAGGACATTTATTTATTTTTACCGCTTTTAATTTCAAAGGGTTTGTTTTTGGCTATGTAAATACCCGAAGCCTTGTAATAGCGTAGTTTTAATTTCCGCACTTTAATTTCTGCAAATATTTAACTGTTAGATGATTGATAATAGGGTTTGCATGACAAGAATGTATGGCCAAATTTAAAACAGTTAGATCACCCTAAATGTGCAAAGATAAACAAATTTGAAATTGAAACACTCACACATGTGCACTCTTAGGGTACACTCCCACTTGGTTGCCTTCGTAAACGGTCATTGAGTATAGGTTATTTTAGAGGTCGTCCTTTTGTCTAAAAGATCAAAGTTGCCTCGGAAAGGTTGCCTCGGATATCGTTGCATCAGATAAATGATCTAAGACAATAGGGTTACCACTAAGACGTCCTAACATTGCTTTAGTGACCGTACGTCCCTTTCGAATTGACCCTCAAACTCTAACGATGATGCTACCTATTCACTAATAGTGGGATAGCATTGTATAAAGGAAACAAACATAGAACGATTCCTTTTTCGAGTAGGTAGATTAGTTCTTAAGTACTTTCTCATTCCAAAGAAAATTTTTCACACTTACACTCTTTTACGAACAAGTTTTCAAAAACACTTCATTACACTCTTGAAGACAGAAGCAAGAGTTAAATCGAAGTTAAAATAAAAACTTTTTAAAGCCCACAAACACAAAGAAAACAATTTTGAAAACAATGAGCAAGTACCTAAGAGCCCGTAGATAACTACGGATAGAAAGGGTGTTGTGAAATGGTGGGAAGAACTGACTGTTTTTTGGAATGCTGGTTTGCGTTTTGCGTTTGTGTTTGCAAAATGTCGCAGTAAGCAAGAGTCGCCACTGACTTTTATTTTATCCAACAAGGATAGGAAAAAAGCACAGAAAAATTCCTTTTTTTGAGATATTTCTTGGGTTCGGGGGGTAGATTATAGAAAGGGAAGGTATTAGCACCCTTTCTATCCGTGGTTATCCACGGGCTCTTAGGTACTTGCTCAATTGTTTTCAAAATTGTTTTCTTTGTGCTTGTGGGTTTGAAAAAGTTTTTGTTTGAAACTTAGATTTAACTCTTACTTTTGTCCTCAAGAGTGTAATGAAGTGTTTTGAAAACTTTGTTTGAAAAGTGTAAGTGTGAAGAGTTTTGTTTTGAAAGAGCAAGTATCTAAGAGCCATCTACCTACTCGAAAAAGGAATCGTTCTATGCTAATTTCTTCTAGACAATGCTATCCCACTATTAGTGAGTAGGTAGCACCGTCGTTGGAGTTTGAGGGTCAATTCGAATGAGGGACATACGGTCACTAAAACAATGTTAGGACGCCTTAGCGGTAACCCTAATGTCTTAGATCATTTGTTTGAGGCAACAATATTCGAGGCAACCGTTTCGAGGCGACTATGATCTTTTAGACAAGAGGGCGACCTCTAAAACGACCTATACTCAATGACCGTGTACGAAGGCAACTAAGTGGGGTATACCCTAAGAGTGCGCATGTGCGAGTGTGTCGTTTTCAGTTATTTTTATCTTTGCACATGTAAGGGTGATCTAATTTGATTTTAAGGTTAAACATTCAGTCTTGTCATGCAAACCCTATTATCAAACATCTAGCAGTTATATTTTGCAGAATTAAAAGTGTGGAAATTAAATTACAAGGCGTCTGGTATTTACATCGCCAAAAGCAACCCTTTGAAAATAAAATAAAATAAATCGGTAAAAAATTAAATGTCCTATTTAACTATTACAATCCATAAGCAGATACATAATATGGGTAAAATTGCTTTTTTTGTTGTTTTTATTTTAAGAAAAGAAATTAATCCTAAATTAAATAACTAAATTAAATTAAATTAATTAATTAATGAAAAATAAATTAATGACTTTTTTTTTGGGTTTTTGTTATTTTAAGAAAGAAAAATAAAATAATTAAATCAGTAGTTAAAAACGTAATTAAGTCTAATTAATTTTAAATATTTACAAAATAAATCAAAGTTTCTTAATTAATATCCTAATCAATTAATAAGTTTATTAAAACAAATAAAAGTTTTAAAATTTGATTGGATAAAAAAGGTATTTTTGTTATTTTATTTGATTAAAAAAATGAATTTTGTTATTGGTTAGAAAATTAGTTAAATGAAATAAAACAATTAAATTAAATAAACAAAATAAATAGAAGAATTGGGCCTGATTGGAGGGTGTAGGTAGCAACTTTCTTGGCCCATTAGCAATTGGTCCGTTTGACCTTTGGAATCTGGTACACACGCGCTGACTAGCATTATCATGTACCCTTAAGGCCTGGCCACCAGATCTGGCCATCTGGCCATCTGGCGTGTGGATTGATGAGGGAGTATGGTGTGGATCTAGCCCCTGCGCGCATGTGATAACCTGAAAAGAAATAATATTGAGAAAGAGGGGGACCTGGGATTCGAACCCATGTCCTGAAGGGAAATACACCAAACGCTTGCCACCACGCCATGTTGCTTTGCTTGTCATGCTAATAAGTATTAATTATAATATAAGGAAACAAATCAAATGCCATAAAAAATCAAAAAAAGCGCGTAACATTTGAACTGGCCAATGGATGGACGCCAGCTCTTCGTCCCCTTCCTCAAACCTGTAAATATTACCTGCAGATTTTTATCTGCAGCTAAATGCACAGCTTCTTCCTAAAATCGTCCTCAGGCCATATAAACATAATCCAAGAACATGGTTGAACTCGTCATGACCTCCTGATCACAACCATGTCTATCATGTATCCCAATTTTACCTGAAACAAAAATCCCTAAAAACAGAAGCAAAACCCTAGCCATGGAGTTTCATGATACAGAGCATATAAATCAAATTGGTTATTGCCAATAGTTTGCAAATGATGTGAGGGTTAAGGATATGCAATTATTCCATGAAAATGATGCCTAATTTCAGAGATACGAAATCAAGAACAGGGGCAATTCGCGTGAGACTTACAGTGTGTATGAGGGCCTGAGAATGCTTGGTTTGGATCGAGTTAGCTTGTGGAGATGGCCAACAATCGATTGAGACAAGTCTCAAGTCCTGAAAATGCCTCTAACTTTGATTTCGATCTCCAACTTTTTTTTGTGATTTTGCAAGTTTTTGTTCTACTTCTACAAGTGATTGCCAACCCTGATTTTCGTGTCCTTTGCTTGCTTATGTAATGCACATTGGATTAGGGTAACATTTGCTGTTCAAATCTTCCCACAATGATGATTGCATATTTGATTTGATTCTTCCATAAAAGCTTTCCAAACTTGGCCTAAATCACATCTTTTTGTAACAAATGCCTTTGATACGAATTTGATTGAAATAATAGCTGTATTTGGAGCCTGAAATAGCCAAGAAATCATGTGTTATCAATGCTTTAGATTTTATATGATTTTATTTGATTAAAATTGAATTAATTCAAATAAAAATCGAATTAAATAATAAAAATGTGATATGGACACATGGATGAAGCTAGGGCACGTGGGAAATAATGCAAACTCAAATCAAGTGAAAAAGAATGGGCCCATTTGGCAAAATTTGAAGTTTTGGGGATAGTTGACTTTGGCAATTTTGCAAAAAGGTCCAACTTCAACAATGCATAACTTCTTCAATTTTGAACTTTTGGAAGTGTTCTTAGACTTTTTAGAAATCTTGAGATGTACTATAACCAACTATTTTGGTCTCATCTCATTTTTATATTCCATGCTCAAGTTAGAAGCTTTGACAAAAAAGGTGTTTTTGTTGTCTTTTTTAAATGACCTATAATGTCCAAATTCATAACTTCTTGTGAGTTCATTTTTTGATCTTGGGGTATGAAGATGGATTGTAGGTAATTGCATCCTATTAAAAATGAGCTTTGGATGGGTCATTTATCATAAAGTATGAGAAAGTCATGCCTGGTCAAAGTTGAGTTGACTTTTCCTACAAAACCCTAATTTAGCAACTTTTGAATCTTGATGAATTTTGAGAAATACTTGATGAATCATGATAAACCCTTGATCAAATGATGAAATATCCTTCAAAATTAGAATGTTGACAAAAAATCTTGAAGTTTGACTGTTTGTAGGTCACAGTTGACATTTGCCCTAGCACAGTCAATTTTTGGACCTTTGAGCAATTGACTGAGCAAACTTCCTCTGCAAGGCTTGAAACTTGACATGGATGATTTTGAGAACATATTAGGACATATGGGTTAAATTGATGTCATTTGGATTCAAGGATCTTGATGCAATGCAAAACCCTAATTTGGGGTAGACTTCCTTAGGAGATAGCTTGTCTGGTCAATCCTTGAGCAACCTTGAGCCACTTGGATATTTTTCTTGCAATGTTTTGAGAAATATGGGAGGGAAAATTTTGGGGTACAACAGTTTCCCCTGTTCAATCTTCTTAAACCTGAGGATGTATATTGGCTCTTATGCCTTTCGTGATCCGAAGGTGGAAGATGATTGAACACTAGAGTGCCCAGAAATTTGCACTCGCATGAAGTGGTATCAGCCTTGTGATGTAGGGAATGGGCTTACAGATGCCATTTGGAGATCACTGAAGGGAGGATGGGCTTAAAGATTCCATCTGAAGGAGCGTCGATCGCATAAGAGATTCCTTAGCGAGAGCTTGTATACCTGTTGTTATAGAAGATTCCGCTGGGGAAGTCTGATCTTTGTTGAGATTTAGGAACTTGCATGTACTTCAACTGAGAGAACATCTCTGCTGAGTTTTAAGAACTTGTATGTAATTCAACTGAGGGGGAAACATCTTCATTGAGATTTAAGAACTCGCCCGTAATTCAACTGAGAAAACTTCTCTACTGAGATTTAGGAACACGTTTGTAATTCAATGAAGGAACTTTGTCGAGATTTAGGACCTTGTCTGTAATTCAAATGAGGATAATTTTGTTGAGATTTAAGAACTTGTCAGTAATTCGACTTGAGGGAAACATCTTTACAAGATTTAAGAACTCGCCCATAATTCAACTGAGAAAAACTCTCTGCTGAGATTTAGGAACTCGTCTGTACTTCAACGGAGGAACTTCGTCGAGATTTAGGACCTTGTCTGTAATTCAACTGAGGATAATTCAGTTGAGATTTAAGAACTTGTTAGTAATTCGACTGAGGGAAACATCTTCATCGAGATTTAAGAACTCGCCCATAATTCAACTGAGAAAACCCTGCTGAGATTTAGGAACTCGTCTATAATTCGACGGTGGAACTTTGTCGAGATTTAGGACCTTGTCTGTAATTCAACTGAGGACAATTCTGTTGAGATTTAAGAACTTGTCAGTAATTCGAATTTGAGAAACATCTTCGTTGAGATTTAAGAACTCGCCCGTAATTCAACTGAGAAAACTTCTCTGCTGAGATTTAGGAACTGTCTGTAATTTAATGGAGGAAATTTGTCGAGATTTAGGACCTTGTCTGTAATTCAACTGAGGATAATTCTGTTGAGATTTAAGAACTTGTCAGTAATTCGACCGGAGATAAAAACTTCATAGCTTTGAATTTTATGAGAATTTAACCGCATCCTTCCTGAAAGGTAAAGGTTAGTTGTATGTAATGCATGATATGTATCAGGAAATGATGTTCTCAAAATAAATGAGATTGTGTTGTATGATGCGTATATGCATGTGTCATGATGTATGGAAATGTAATATTTTTAGCTGGGGAAAATAAATCCTGGATAGCTGCTGGAGAGAAGAGTTGAATTCTTCATTTCCGCTGGGGATGGCGACCGAAGATGATTGTGAGAATAAACCTGCAGGAGAGGACAACTCCGTTGGGGAATATTCTGATGAGGAGATTACTATGTGGGGAAGAGATGTTCTACTGAGGATTCCATTGATAAATTCCGCTGGGGATGAATTACCGTTGCTGGTGATACTGAATCCTGTTGGAGATTGAATTTCTTGTTTGTGAAAGGAAAGAACTCCGCTGGGGATGATCTTTCAGTTGCGACTTCACTGGGGATAACCTTTTAGACTCTTATGGGGATAATCCTTTGAGCTCTGCTGGGGACAATCTTCCGAAGTCTACTGGGGATGATTCTCCAAACTCCATTGGGGAAGCTTTTTCAGACTGCGCTGGGAAAATTTTCAAACTCCACTTGGGATATCTTGTACTCTGTCGGGGAATATTCTTATACTCCGTTGGGGAATATTAAGACCTTTCAGTGTTGATGGTAGATAAACTCTGCTTGGGGAGAATATTACTGATTCGTTCGCGGTTGCAAGTCTCAGCTGGGGAGAGCTAATATTACTGTCTTTTCTTACTCTGCGGAGAGTGAAAGTACCTTGGCCATATTCTTCAGTTGAATCTATCTTTGTACCTGGTGGATATAGCAACTGTAAAGCTTGGACAAACCTTATTTGCCCCTGTTTTTGATATTACTAGTAATCGTCTTTTGTTTTTCATGTGAATATTCATGAGCAGCAATTAATGTCAAATGCATATATCAAAATGAACATTGGACGTTTTTTTGCAAAACAAAACAAAAAGGAAAAACAGTTTGAAATTTCTTTGAAAATGAATTGTATTGATTTGAAGTTTGGCCTATAAATAGGCATTTTTTGTACAAGAGGTTGACGCCCTAGTAAGAGAACGCTACCGAACAATAGAATTTATACAATTTGTAAAAAACAAAACAAAACAGCTATGTGAACAATCCCACTGGGTTCCAACTCTGCTATTGCCTTTATGTCCTCGAGCATCTCATCACTTTGCTACTTGGTTGAAGGTAGATCAGATTGATTAGTGTCGTCCGAGCTTGATAGTTGATACTGAAGTCTGGTTGCAAGGTGATCCAATGAGACATAATGTTATGCTTTAATCCCTAATTTTTGCCTGTACCGCCCTTTCGGGTTTTCAGTCCACTGGGATACCCTTTTTTGCCCAAGCCGCCTTTTCAGGTTTTCGACTTGCCGGGTGTACAGATTTTTTCATTTTCATCCCTTATTTTTTCCCGAACCCTTTTGGTTCGCCGGGAAGCCCTTATTTTTGCCTAGGCCAATCGACCTAGCGGGTCGTTGATTATGCGTAGTATTTTTTCACTATGTATGCATTGACGGGGTTAGGAAGGTCGTCACCATCCATGGTTGTCAGAATCATAGCTCCTCCTGAGAAAATGTTCTTAACCATAAATGGCCCTTCGTAGGTAGGGGTCCATTTTCCCCTGGGATCACCTTGTGGTAGGATGATATGCTTGATCACCAGATCCCCAACTTGATACTCTTGTCGTCTAACCTTCTTGTTAAATGCCTTGATCATCTGTTTTTGATACGTCTGACCATGACAAATAGCAGTAAGTCTCTTTTCGTTGATTAATTTCAGCTGATCTAGCCGGGTCTGAATCCAGTCATCTTCGCTCAAACCTGCATTATTCATAATCCGAAGAGAGGGTATCTGAACTTCAATGGGCAAGACTGCTTCCATGCCATATACCAAGGAATAGGGGGTTGCCTCTGTTGACGTCCGTGCTGAGGTATGGTACCCATGAAGAGCAAATGGTAAAATCTCATGCCAGTCTTTGTATGTCACCGTCATCTTCTGCACAATCTTCTTAATGTTCTTATTAGTCGCTTCAACAACCCCATTCATCTTCGACCGATAGGGAGAAGAGTTGTGATGCTGTATCTTGAACTGCTTGCAGAGCTCGGTGATCATCTTATTGTTGAGATTTGTACCATTGTCTATTATGATCCTCTTTGGTACACCATATCGACAGATCAGATTGTGCCGAATGAACCGTGCCACGGCGTTCTTGGTTACAGTAGCAAAGGAAGCCGCTTCAACCCACTTCATAAAATAATCAATAGCTACCAGGATGAAACAATGCTCGTTGGACGCCGTAGGTCTGATCTCGCCGATCATATCAATGCCTCACATTGCAAAAGGCCACGGAGCTGTTAAGACGTTCAGAGGTATTGGAGGTATGTGCACCTTATCAGCATAGACTTGGAACTTGTGACAGGTCCGAGAATGCTGATAACAGTCGGCTTCCATTGTGGACCAAAAATATCCTGCCTGTAGTATTTTCTTTGCCATGGTATGTCCATTGGAATGGGTCCCAAAGGTACCTTCATATAACTCTGCCATGATCCTTTCTGCCTCGTTCTTATCCATACATCGCAGTAAGGTTGAATCATGGTTGCTCTTGTAAAGAATACCATTGTTGATGAAGAACTTCGCCGCGAACCTCCTCAGAAAATTCTTATCATTAACAGATGCACCCTCGGGGTATTCCTGAGCCTCAAGATACCTCTTCACATCATGAAACCAAGGTTTATCTGCTACCTCTTCAGCCTCAATGTCGCAGCAATGTGCAGGTTTGTCTAACCTTTCAATCATAATCCGGGGAGCTTCGTTGTCCCAATTGACTTTGAACATAGAAGACATCATAGCCAGCATGTCCGCCAACTGATTCTCCTCTCTAGGGAAGTGTTCAAAGGTTATCTCTTTGAAGTGTGGAAGCAACGTCAATACATACTCCTTGTAAGGAATAAGATTTGGGTGTTTCGTATCCCACTCGCCTTTGATCTGACTGATCACGAGAGCGGAATCTCCGAAAACACTTAGAAACCTAATCCTTAGGTCAATTGCTGCTCGAAGACCCGTGATGCATGCTTCATACTCCGCCATATTGTTGGTGCAGTTGAAACATAGTCGGGAGGTGAACGGAGTATGAGAGCCTTTAGGAGATATGATCACGGCGCCAATGCCATTTCCCAAAGCGTTCGAAGCTCCATCAAATTACATAGACCATCGGGATCCCTCCTCAGGTCCTTCATCCGGTCTAGGTGTCTCGCAGTTAGTTACAATCATGATACTCTCATCCGGGAACTCAAAATTCATAGACTGGTAATCGTCCACTGCTTGATGTACCAAATGGTCTGCCAACACACTTCCCTTGATTGCTTTTTGGATCGTGTACTGGATATCATACTCAGTCAAGATCATCTTCCATCTTGCTATTCTTCCGGACAAGGCAGGCTTCTCGAAGATATACTTGATTGGATCCATCTTTGATATCAATAGAGTAGTGTGAGTAAGCATATGCTGTCTCAACCGGCGAGCAGTCCATGCCAAAGTGCAACAAGTTTTCTCGAGCAACGAGTATCGGGTCTCGCAGTTGGTAAACTTTTTGCTAAGGTAATAAATAGCATGCTCTTTTTGGCTAGACTCGTCATGCTGACCCAGCATACACCCCATTGAGTTGTCGAGTATTGTCAAGTATAAGATCAAAGGTCTCCCTTCAACTGGAGGCATCATAATAAGTGGCTCTTGGAGATACTCTTTAATCCTTTCGAAATCGGCCTGGCATTCATCGTTCCATCTTACCACTTGATCTTTCTTCAGTAGCTTGAAGATTAGTTCACAAGTAGCAGTCAGGTGCGAGATGAATCAGGCAATATAGTTCAGACGTCCCAGAAAGCCTCTGACTTCTTTTTCTGTCCGAAGAGCTGACATTTCCTATATAGCCTTCACCTTTGCAGGATCCACTTGAATACCTTTATCACTTATGACGAAACCCAGCAGCTTACCAGATCTCACCCCCGAAGGTGCACTTGTTCGGGTTTAACCTCAGCTTGTACAACTTCAACCTGTCAAATAACTTCTGAAGGTGGTCCAGATGTTCTTCTTCAGTTTGAGATCTTGCAATCATATCGTCGACGTATACCTCAATCTCATGATGGATCATGTCGTGGAACAAGGCGACCATGGCGCGCTGATACGTTGCCCCAACATTTTTCAGTCCAAAAGGCATGACCTTGTAGCAAAAGGTACCCCGTTGAGTAACAAAGGTTGTCTTCTCCATGTCTTCGGGAGCCATTTTAATCTGATTATAACCAAAGAAACCATCCATAAAGGAGAATACCTTATGCTGTGCGGTGTTGTCAACCAGAACGTCGATATGAGGCAGAGGGAAGTCATCCTTGGGGCTCGCCCTGTTTAGATCCCTATAGTTAACACACATTCGAACTTTACCATCCTTCTTCGGCACAGGAACCACGTTGGCAACCCACTGCGAGTAAGAAGTAACTGCTAGAAAACCGGCATCAAACTATTTCATAACTTCAGCCTTGATTTTCTCAGACATCTCCAGGCACATTCGGCGGTCCTTCTGTTTTACTAGAGGATAGTCTTCCTTGGTAGGAAATTGGTGAACCACAATATCGGTATCCAACCCATGCATATCTTCATAAGACCAGGCAAAGATCTCCACGTAGTCACGCAGCATCTGAATCAGCCATTGCTTAACACTAGACTCCAGATTTGCACCGACCTTGACCTCTTTCTTGTCTATCTCTGTACCCAGATTCACTAATTCCACGGGCTCCTCATGCGGCTGTATGTCCCTCTCTTATTGAAGTAATAGTCTAGCAAGTTCACCAGGCACTTCGCAATCATCTTCACCTTCGTCTTCGGCTAAGTTGATCGAACTTTCAAAGTCATAACCGGCAGTAGCAGAGTCGTTATCAGTGAGATCCAGAGTGGATGTAGACCTGTATATGTGAGTGTGTGTAAAATAGCGGTTTTGCAATATATAATAAAAGAAAAACAAGGAGCGCAAAATTTGAAATGCAAGAAATGTCCAATGCTTTTATTAATGATATATGTAGATGACATACATAAAGCCCTCACAAACAAAGCCACGGTACCCCGGGTAAGACACCGAGCCGTAAAGCTTAAAAAATTGTCTGTTACAAATTCAAAACAAAAAGTCTCATTACTGGGTAATAAAAGAAATTGGGACGAAGTTCTTTGTTGTCCAATTGCTTAGTCAACCATCGGCAGTTGGGTAAATCCAGCTGTCAAACTCAGACTCTTCAACATCGTCTTCAATGGAATTCACTCCTGAATTGCTGATAAACAGGGGAGGTCTTCCAGACCGCGCACTCCGAACAGCCCTTTGAGCTTATGCAGTGAAACCCAAACCAAACTTGTTAGTCTTATGTGCAAAATCAGGGAGTTTGCCCCAATTCGCACACCCACCTTTCTCAACAACAGCACGGGCATCCTTGAAGGAAGCCATCTTCATTGGAGGCTCTTTTGTAACAATTTCAGTCGATGCCAGTGTTTGGGTGACTTCTTCAAAATGTTGAAACGGGGTCTCAATGAACTCCCCGTCCATCTCTACATATCGAAAAGAGTTGAGGTGGCTCACCATGTACTCCTCTTCTCCTCGCACTGTCATAATTTTCCCCTTCACTGGGTACTTTAGCATCTGGTGGAGCGTAGAAGTGACTGCCCCAGCTTTGTGGATCCATGGGCGACCCAGCAAACAAGAATAAGATGGCCGAATGTCCATCACATAGAATGTAGACGCGAAAATCTGAGAACCGACCTTAACCAGAATATCCACTTCACCGTGTACCATCCTCTTGGACCCATCAAAGGCCCTGACCACAATGTTGCTTGGTTTCAGCTCCAACCCTTCACAGTCAAACCGGTCTAGTGCTTTCTTGGGTAACACATTCAACGAAGACCCAGTATATACCAACACGTGAGCTAGAGTAGTGCCCCTGCACTCAATGGAGACATGCAGAGCGTTATTATGATTCTTCCCTTTAGCAGTCAAGTCGGTGTCGGAGAAACCCAACCCGTTATCAGCAGTTAAACTTGCCACACAGTCTTTGAACTGGTCAGCGGATGTTTCTTGCGGCACATGTGCAGTCTTTAGGAAAGAAATCAGAGCCTTGGCATGGGCTTCTAAGCATAACAACAGTGACAACATAGAGATCTTGTACGGGGTTTGCCCCAGCTGCTCGACTACATTGTAGTCTCTCTTTTTGATGATCCCTTTACCCTGACTGTCAGATGACTCGGCAACAGGGGTAAGAATTGGAACTTGAACAGGGACAGTAGAAGGTGTACTGGTAGGTGTAATAATAACAGGCTTCCGAATAACTGGTGAAAAGATCTCAGGGGAGAAAAGTCTTCCACTGCGGGTGACTTTACTAGATCCAACAATATTGCTGACGTCAGTATCAACATTCAAATCTTGTTTAACTCTGTGATAGTATACGTCAGCCCCGTAGTGCCAAGGGACAGCTTTATCTGACGTATAGGGTATAGGCCCAGGAATGGTGATGATCAACAGTGCAATTCTTGGAACAGATGTAATTATAACAGGCTTTCTCGAGGAAGCCTTGGAAGAATTGTCGAAAATGGTGATTATAGCAACTTCTTCAATAGGAACCAAAGGAACAAAAAGTCTTCTCAAACAGAATTTCTTTATTATCCATCAGGCGTTGGACACCTGACTTCAAAAGATGGCAACCAGTAGGTAAGACGACACATAGATGGCAACCTTCGCCACAACCCGGAAATAAACCGGCTAACAGAAGGTTCTTCTTCACAGTCATCAATGGAGTAACAATGTCTTTCACAGAAACCACAAACGAGTCTTCATCTACAACATTCACTCCATGCTTGGGCATGGGAGCAGTCACAACATTAGGCCTTTCAGGAGCTTCAAACTCAATCTCCTTAGCATCAATCAAGTCCTGTACCTTATTCTTTAAAACCCAACAGTCATTCGTATCATGCCCCGGGCTATCAGAGTGAAAAGCACAACAGGCGTTCGGATTGTACATGGGTGATGTTGTGTTGAGATTCTTCGGAGCCTCCTTCGGAATCACCAAGTTGGTCTTCAATAACTGCGGCAGAATTTAGGATAAAGTCATGTTGAGCTGAGTGAATTGTCTTCACGGTCTCTCGGCCCTTGGCTAATTGTTGCACTGAGGAGCAACAGTAGGTCTTCATATAATCACCGCATTAATTGCTTGGCGGTGTTCAGGTCTATTATGGCTCTTTGCGCTATAAACTACGCTTGACTCCTTCTTAAAAGGCTTCTTCTTCGTGCTTGCCGAAGCACCCTTATGTATTTTGCCGCTCTTGATACCGACCTCAATTATTTCCCCAGTCATAATCAGCTCTGTAAAACATGACGATGAACTTCCAATGAGATGGTTGAAATACAGACCACACAAGGTCCCAAGAAACATATCTACTAGCTCCCTATCAGCCAAGGGTGGTTGCACTCTTCCAGCAAGGTCCCTCCACTTCTGAGCGTAGTCTTTGAAACCTTCTCCCACACCCATAGACATACCCTGGAGTTGGGTACGCGTGGGAGCGAGGTCGGCATTGTATTGGTACTGCTTGTAGAAAGCAGCAGCCAAATCCTCCCAATTACGGATACTAGCTCCTTCCAGCTGGTAAAACCATTCAAGCTAAGTCCCTGGAAGACTGTCTTGAAAGAAGTGGATCCAGAGGTTCCTGTCATCGGTGTATGGCTGAATCTTTCTAACATACGAACAGAGGTGCAGTTTTGGGCAGGAGACCCCGTCGTATTTAGAAAAGGCTGGTGCTTTAAACTTGTGGGGAATCACCACCCCAGATGACAGACCTAAATATCCAAAGTCTAGACCAGGCACTTTCTGAACCTCCATTGCGCTCAACCGGTCTTCCAGTTGCTTATACCTATCCTCAGCCGGAGGATACTAGTCTTCGTCAAAGTCAGTCTCGTGGTCAGATACCACAAGGCTAGGAACCCTCCTTTCTTCCTGATTCTCTCCCCCTCCAGGTGAGTGAGATAAATCAACATCAACCCGCAAATTGTTTCCAAATCTACAACCCATATTCAGCAGGATCTTCTTCTTCTTCTTCTTATCTTTCAAGATAAGGGTCTTCAGATCTTGCTGACCCTTAGCCAAATTCATGAACATTTCCTGGAACTGGGCGTTTTGAGCTTGCAGAGCCTTGATGGCTTGATCAGTGGATGTTTCAGAAGACATGATGCTGAAATAAACAGCGAAGAAGATGAGAAACCTATAAGGGTACCTGTTATGAGGTGCATGGGAATGAAATGCGTATGATATGATTTCAAAGACTTTAGAGATTCAAATTCGTAAACCAAAATGAAACACACTTTTATTAGATAAACTTTGAATTTAAATGTTCAACAGATGCCTTTAAGGCATTACAAAAAGGAAATACTGAAATGTAAATTAAAATTAGAAATAATCAAAAGACATCAACGCTCCCATGGTCGTTTCCCGTTGGTGCTGACATAGTCGTTGAGGATATGCTCGTTCTCCAGCTGCCTTGTCAACTTCTGGATCTTCTGCTCTTGCTCGTGATACTTTTCTCTGTAATTATCGCGCTCTTATTTTAGCTGCATCCAAGACCTCTTTAGTGCCCCAATGTCAGTAGGCATGTAAGGGTGGAGGATGGTAGGAGGAACCCCTTCTTCATCAGCAAGCTCAACTATCACAGGCAAGACAGCTTCGTAGGGCATCCCTAGCTTCTGAGCACGTGTACGAACCCACCGGAGATATGGTTCCATAGGAAGAGAAGTCTTCACACCTAGCTCGTGCGGATCAGACCTGTGCACCCTATCCAAGGCTCGTATGAACCTGCGGTGATGCTCATCACTATCCCCTTGGAAGTCAAAGACAATGCTCGGCATCAGCAACTCATGAGGTCCTTCCCTCCTAGCTCGCCCAAACTGACCTAAGGCCAAACACGGATTATAGGTGATCTCTCCGTTGATTCCTAGCAGTGGAACATTGGGGTATTCCCCACAACGATCGATAATAGCTACGTCTTCCATGCCCTTAGTAGTCCAGATGATGTCCATGTGAGCTAGGGACATAATCCTGTAGGCCTAACCCATGCCTTCCTTGTTCTTCAAAACTGATTTGGGGAGGTGAGAAATAAACCACCTCGCCAGCAATGGTGCACAGCACATAAGGGTTCCCCGTTTCCGAGCAGTACGGGCATATAGGGTATGCAGAATATCACCCAAGAGAGTGGGTACTAGATTACCGGACATGAAAATCTTCACTACATTCACGTAAATAACGGAATCTGAGTTTGGAAACAGAACCAGACCATAAATAAGAAGAGCCAGGATGTCCTCGAACGCCTGAAAGTCTAAACTGTCCCAAAACTGATTAGCCTTACCAACCAAGAACTTAGTCAAGAAGCCTTTTGTCCCATTACGAGTTTCCTAATTAGACATTACCTCAGCCTTTGTCAGATGGAGTGCTGAAGCAATCTCTTCCAGCCTAAGGACTTTCTCCCAACCTGTAAACAGGGTCTGCTCTAGAATGGAGATGCCAAGTAGATCAGAGAACTCTTCCAAGGTAGGGACCAACTGGTAGTCCAGAAAAGTAAAGCAATGGTACAGTGGATCAAAGAACTGGACTAAGAGACTCATCATCTGTTCATCCATATTGGAGGTGACCAAACCAAGGAGGTGCCCATGTCTTCTGATAAAGGATGAAGTATCAGGAACCTTTGCAACCAATTCCTTAAGCTGAATGGGAATCTGTACAAAGTTGATCCGAATAGTGTTTCTACGCATAGATGCCATGACCTACAAAACAGAACAAAAATGAATTCCATTGGTATTTGAAATGGTTAGTCCAATGCAATATGCATGCAATGTCATGATGCATGATGTCATGATAAAAACACATCACAAGTATTCACGGATAGCAAACATGGTAAGGGCAAACAAGTCACACAGATAGCCCTTAGATTTCAGGCTGGCAAGGAGCTTAGGTACTACCCTCTTTCAGTTCAGTTGGTTCAAACCTGTCCTAGAAATAGTAACCGGGTTCTAGAGGTTCTCAATATCACTGGCCACCCTCGATCAGTCATAATTCCAGTTTAGCAACCTTTTCTTGCAGCCGGAATCATCGCGAGAGTTTGATCTCAATGAGTGTAGCATACTGCTACTGTTCTATGGCCAATTTGGTCAATTATAGGTTCTAAGGTCAGTTGGTGCTTAATGACCCCTTAACAGACCCATATTCTCCTCGTTGCGCCATAAGGGATATCGGTACAAACTAAAGTGCCACACCAACGTAGCTACTGCTTCAACCGTATCGGTCTATGTCGTACAGTTCCCTCACAGTTTATTGCTACTTACCTAAAGGATGTCCCCCAGATCCGGGTTAGGATCTATAGTAACTCTGATTCAAACCCACAAAGATAAAGCATACAAATCAAGCAATTGAAAACATTATGATGAACTATTCCTAAGGTACACCCCACTTATAAGTTCCCCAGCAGAGTCGCCAGTTCTGTGATACGGTGGGAAGAACTGATTGTTTTTTGGAATGCTGGTTTGCGTTTTGCGTTTGTGTTTGCAAAATGTCGCGGTAAGCAAGAGTCGCCACCGACTTTTATTTTATCCAACAAGGAAAGGAAAAAAGCACAGAAAAATTCCTTTTTTTGAGATATTTCTTAGGTTCGGGGGGTAGATTATAGAAAGGGAAGGTATTAGCACCCTTTCTATCTGTGGTTATCTACGGGCTCTTAGGTACTTGCTCAATTATTTTCAAAATTGTTTTCTTTGTGCTTGTGGGTTTGAAAAAGTTTTTGTTTGAAACTTCGATTTAACTCTTGCTTCTGTCCTCAAGAGTGTAATGAAGTGTTTTGAAAACTTTGTTCAAAAAGTGTAAGTGTGAAGAGTTTTGTTTTGAAAGAGCAAGTATCTAAGATCCATCTACCTACTCGAAAAAGGAATCGTTATATGCTAATTTCTTCTAGACAATGCTATCCCACTATTAGTGAGTAGGTAGAACCGTCGTTGGAGTTTGAGGGTCAATTCGAATGAGGGACATACGGTCACTAAAGCAATGTTAGGACGCCTTAGCGGTAACCCTAATGTCTTAGATCATTTGTTTGAGGCAACAATATCCGAGGAAACCGTTTCGAGGCGACTATGATCTTTTAGACAAGAGGGCGACCTCTAAAATGACCTATACTCAATGACCGTGTACGAAAGTGGGGTATACCCTAAGAGTGCGCATGTGAGAGTGTGTCATTTTCTATTATTTTTATCTTTGCACATATAAGGGTGATCTAATTTGATTTTAAGGTTAAACATTTAGTCTTGTCATGCAAACCCTATTATCAAACATCTAGCAGTTATATTTTGCAGAATTAAAAGTGAGGAAATTAAATTACAAGGCGTCGGGTATTTACATCGCCAAAAGCAACCTTTTGAAAATAAAATAAAATAAAGCGGTAAAAAATTAAATGTCCTATTTAACTATTACAATCCATAAGCAGATACATAATATGGGTAAAAATAAATAAAGCGCGCAGGAAATTAAATCGAATGCGAAGTTTAGGGTTTTGACCCCTTTGAAAGAAAATTGCTTTTTTTGTTGTTTTTATTTTAAGAAAAGAAATTAATCCTAAATTAAATAACTAAATTAAATAAAATAAATTAATTAATGAAAAATAAATTAATGACATGTTTTTTTTTGGGTTTTTGTTATTTTAAGAAAGAAAAATAAAATAATTAAATTAGTAGTTAAAAACCTAATTAAGTCTAATTAATTTTAAATATTTACAAAATAAATCAAAGTTTCCTAATTAATATCCTAATCAATTAATAAGTTTATTAATAAAAATAAAAGTTTTAAAATTTGATTGGATAAAAAAGGTATTTTTGTGATTTTATTTGATAAAAAAAAGAATTTTGTTATTGGTTAGAAAATTAGTTAAATGAAATAAAACAATTAAATTAAATAAACAAAATAAATAAAAAAATAGAAGAATTGGGCCTGATTGGAGGGTGTAGGTAGCAACTTTCTTGGCCCATTAGCAATTGGTCCGTTTGACCTTTGGAATCTGGTACACACACGTTGACTAGCATTATCATGTACCCTCAAGGCCTGGCCACCAGATCTGGTCATCTGGCCATCTGGCGTGTGGATTGATGAGGGAGTATGGTGTGGATCTGGCCCCTGCGTGCATGTGATAACCTGAAAAGAAATAATATTGAGAAAGAGGGGGACCTGGGATTCGAACCCAGGTCCTGAAGGGAAATACACCAAACGCTTGCCACCACGCCATGTTGCTTTGCTTGTCATGCTAATAAGTATTAATAATAATATAAGGAAACAAATCAAATGCCAAAAAAAATAAAAAAAAGCGCGTAACATTTGAACTAGCCAATGGATGAACTCCAGCTCTTCGTCCCCTTCCTTAAACCTGTAAATATTACCTGCGGATTTTTATCCGCAGCTAAATGCACAGCTTCTACCTAAAATCGTCCTCAGGCCATATAAACACAATCCAAGAACATGGTTGAACTCGTCATGACCTCCTGATCACAACTGTTGTACCCCAAAATTTTCCCTCCCAAATTTCTCAAAGACATTGCAAGAAAAATCTCCAAGTTGCTCAAGGTTGCTCAAAGATTGACCAGACAAGCTATCTCCTAAGGCAGTCTATCCCAAATTAGGGTTTCATATTGCATCAAGATCCTTGAGTCCAAATGACCTCAAGTGCTCCTCAATGTCCTAATATGTTCTCAAGATCATCCATGTCAAATTTCAAGCCTTGCAGAGGAAGTTTGTCAGTCAATTGCTCAAAGGTCCAAAAATCGACTATGCTAGGACAAAAGTCAATTGTGACCCAAATACAGTCAAACTTCAATATTTTTTGTCAACATTCTCATCTTGAAGGATATTTAATCATTTGATCAAGGGTTGATCATGATTCATCAAGGATTTCTCAAAATTCATCAAGATTCAAAAGTTGCTAAATTAAGGTTTTGTAGGAAAAGTCAACTCAACTTTGACCAGGCATAACTTTCTCATACTTTATGAGAAATGACCCATCCAAAGCTAATTTTGAAGAGGATTAAATTCCCTACAATCCATATTCATACCCCAATTTCAAAAATGCACTCACAAGAAGTTACGAATTTTGACATTATAGGTCATTTTTGAAAGTCAACAAAAACACCTTTTTTGTCAAAGCTTCTAACTTGAGCATGGAATATCAAAATGAGATGAGACAAAAAGGGTTGATTATAGGACATCTCAAGCTTTCTAGAAAGTCCAAGAAAACCTCAAAAAGTTAAAAATTGAAGAAGTTATGCATTGTTGAAGTTGGAATTTTTTTGCGAAATTGCCAATAGTCAACTATCCCCAAAACTTCAAATTTTGCCAAATGGGCCCATTCATTTTCACTTGTTTTGTGTTTTCCTTATTGCCCACGTGCTCTAGCTTTGGCCATGTGTCCATATCTTATTTTTATTATTTAATTTGATTTTTATTTGAATTAATTCATTTTAAATCAAATAAAATCACATAAAATCAAAGATATTGATAACCAAAGATCTTTTAATGATTTCAGGTTTTAATGGATAGCTAGTACCTCATCAAACTCGAATCAAAGCTTGTATGTACAAAAAGATCCAAATCAAGCCAATTTTGGAAGGTTTTAATGGAGAATCAAATCAAATATCCAAGCATCAATGTAGGAAGATTTGGACAAAGTTTAGTACCCTAATACACTGAGCAATACATAAGGAAGCGTGCAAGACAGAAACAAAGGTGGGAAATCAATTGTGGAGGCAGAACGAAAGTTGCAAAAATCACAAAAAGTGGGAGATAAAAATCAGGTCTAGAGGCATTTTCAGGGCTGTATATTGGTCTCAATCGTTTCCTGGCCATCACCACAAGCTAACCCAATCCAAACCTCGCGTTTTCAGACCTCCTAGTGCACTGTAAGTAGTCCACGAATCTGCCATATTCTTGAAATTGAAAATCACTATTCTTGCATCCATTGAATGAAATAACTGCATATTCTTGACCCTCACATTATTTGCAAGATTTTCATAATAACCAATTACATTTATCTGACTTATATGGAGAACCACCATTGCTAGGGTTTGGTTCGTGTTTTTGGGTCTTTTTGTTTCAGGAAAAATTGGCCATGATAATGGCTATAGTTGTGATCAGCAGGTAGAGACGAATGAAACCATGTTCTTAGAATGCATTTTTATGGCCTATGCGAGATTCTGGAGGTGGGAAAGCTTATAGCGACGGACCTTTGTCCGTTGGTATAGGTATTCTGATTGTTAGCCACAGTTGGAGGACAAGGGTGATGCGTTGTCATCCCCTTACTGGTTTGTTTGAATTTCGCACGAAAATCCATCAGCGTGTTTGCTTTGTTTTTATTATTATTCATTTGTATTATTTTGACAAAGCAAGTAAAACAACGTATTGGCAAGCTTGGCATTGGATATCCCTTAAGGACCTGGGTTCGAACCCCAGGTCCCCCATTTTCTCAATATTATTTTCCTGCAGGCAATCACGTGCACGCTTAGGCTTGAGATCTACCATACTCCCTCACCAATCAACACGCCAGATGGCCAGGTGGCTAGATCTGGTGGTCAGTATTGGAGGTCCACCAAAGAGCCAGGTCAACGCATATGCAGCAAATCAAGAAAGTCAAAGGGACCAGCTTAATGGGCCAACAAAAATGCTTTCAGCACCTCCAAAAAAAAGGGCCCAATTCTCTTTCTCTTATATTTTCTTTTTATTACTTTAGTTATTTTATTTTATCTTAATTAATTTACTAACCAATCACATATTTTCTTTTTTATCTAAAAGTCACAAAAATACTTTTTTTTTAATTCAGAATTTTACTTTTATTAATAAACACTAACTAATTAATTAGGTTTTTAATTCTAGGAAACTTTAATTTATTTTTGTAAATAAATAAAATCAATTAGAATTAATTAGGTTTTAACATGATTTAATTATTTTAATTTCTTTCTTAAAATATCAAAACTTCAAAAATATGTCATTAATTTATTTTTCATTAATTAATTTATTTAATAATTAATTTAGTATCTAATTTTTAGAATTTAATTTCTTTTCTTAAAATAAAAACAACAAAAAAGGCATTTTCTTTTAAAAAAGGGTCAAAACCCTAATTTTGCATCCGATTTAATTTCGCGTCGCGCTTTATTTTTCTTTATCCATATTGATGTATCTTCTTCCGGTATGTAATAGATAATTAGGACCTTTTATTTATTTTACCGCTTTATTTTATTTTCAAAGGGTTGCGTTTGGCGATGTAAATACCCGACGCCTTGTAATTTAATTTCCGAACTTTAAATTCGTCAAATTATAACTGCTAGATGTTTGATAATAGGGTTTGCATGACAATACTGAATGCTTAATCTTAAAATCAAATTAGATCACCCTTAACATGTGCAAAGATAAAAATAACTGAAAACGACACACTTGCACTCTTAGGGTACACCCCACTTGGTTGCCTACGTACATGGTCATTGAGTATAGGTCGTTTTAGAGGTCGCCCTCTTGTCTAAAAGATCATAAGTTGCCTCGGAAAGGTTGCCTCGAATATTGTTGCCTCTGATAAATGATCTAAGACATTAGGGTTACCACTAAGACGTCCTAACATTGCTTTAGTGACCGTATGTCCCTCCTTCGAATTGACCCTCAAACTCCAACGAAAGTGCTACCTACTCACTAATAGTGGGATATCACTGTCTAAAGGAAACAAACACAGAATGATTCTTTTTTCGAGTAGGTAGATTAGTTCTTAAGTACTTGCTCAATCAAAACAAAACGTTTTCACACTTACACTCTTTTACAAACAAGTTTTCAAAAACACTTCATTACACTATTGAAGACAGAAGCAAGAGTTAAATCGAAGTTAAAACAAAAACTTTTCAAAACCCACAAACACAAAGAAAACAATTTTTAAAATGATGAGCAAGTACCTAAGACCCCATAGATAACTATGGATAGAAAGGGTGTTAATACATTCCCTTTCTATAATCTACCCCCCGTACTCAGAAATATCTCGAAAAAGGAATTTTTCTGTGCTTTTTTCCTTTCCTTGTTGGATAAAATAAAAGTTGGAGGCGACTCTTGCTTACCGCGACATTTTGCAAAAACAAACGCAAAACGCAAACCAGCATTCCAAAAACAGTCCCGGTTCTGGCCACCGTATCACAGAACTGGCGACTCTGCTAGGGAGTTTATAAGTGGGGTGTACCTTAGGAATAGTTCATCATAATGTTTTCAATTGTTTGATTTGTTTGCTTTATCTTTGTGGGCTTTGAATCAGAGTTACTATAGATCCTAACCTGGATCTGGGGATACCTTTTAGGTAAGTAGCAATAGACTGTGAGGGAACTGTACGACGTAGACCGATACGGTTGAAGAAGTAGCTACGTTGGTGTGACACATTAGTTGGTACCGATATCCCTTGTGGCGCAACAAGGAGAGTATGGGGCTGATAATGGGTCATTAAGCATCAACTGACCTTAGAACCTATAATTGACCAACTTGGCCATAGAAAAGTAGCAGTATGCTACACTCATTGAGACCATACTCTCGCGATGATTCCGGCCGCAAGAAAAGGTTGCTAAACTGGAATTATGACCGATCGAGGATGGTCAGTGATATTGAGAACCTCTAGAACCCGATTACTATTACTAGGACAGGTTGAACCAACTAAACTGCAAGAGGGTAATGCCTAGACCCCATGCAAGCCTAAACTTAAGGCTGTTTGTGTGACTTGTGTGCTTTCGACTTGAACTACTTGCACATTTTTATTGCCTGAAAACATGAGTTCCTTGCAGGTTTTGTTTACGGTCCTTATCCATTAACTTGGATTTCTTGCTGAATTTACTTGCTTACATCACCTCACATTTTTTGCTTAAACGCATATCATACACATCATAACATCATGCCTTAACATTTCCTTAACCATTTCAAGGATCTCAAGGGTTTGTGATGTAAACACGATGACTTGAGTCGGGGGATATGACCCACTCGATATGGTGAGCTTGACTCTTGAAGAAGGACTCTTAACGACACGAAGTTTCTTCAATCAATCTGTAAACAAATTCTAACAGTCTCTTGTTTACCCTGCGAGATCCTTGAGAACATTGCATACATACATATCATTGCATAACAGGTCTTCCAATACCGGTCTCTCATGTCCTCGCTGTTTATTTCAGCAATGGCTCTTACATAAGACAACAGAGATCTTCAAACTCAAGAAACTCAGTTCAGGGAAATATTCCTAAACCTATCCAAGGGGCAGGAAGAGTTGAAAACACTCCTCATTGGGAACTTGGTCAAGAAAAGTCCTGAAGACAATAAGGACGAACGATTGGAACAATTGCAAGCTAAGGTAGATGCAATGAGAACCCAAATGCTAGGGCAGATGGCTCTTATCCAAGGCTTAGCCCGGGAATAAGAAGAGCTGAGAACCATTATCAACCAGCTTCATCAAGACAAATACAACAGTATGAAGCAAACGGTCAAGGCCGGGGATCAAATTATTAATCAGCCTCCAAGAAGACAAGAGTTTGGTATGGTGAAGAATGGACCTCTCCAAGTTGCTACTACCTCACGGGTCCAGCAACAACCTTGCCATAAACAACGGGTTAATCAGAGGCAGTTTACCAAGCTCAACATGCCGTTGTCCCAAGCTTTGCAACACCTGTTGAGATTGAATTTGGTGACATTGGTAGGACCTTATCCGAATCCTAAGACTTCTTCACCCAACTACAATCCTGATGCAAGGTGTGCATACCATTCTAACATCCCAGGGCATGATACTGACGACTGTTGGAAGCTGAAGTACAAAATTCAAAACCTGATTGATGAAGGAGCATTGGAATTCACACAAGATGGTCAGGCTGAGTTCTTCTACCATCCCTCCAAGGCTCACCATTTGAAGTGACAAGTCCTGAGACGAGAAGACTTTTTGTTCATTAGAATTTTCAATTTGTAATTTTCTTTTTGTTCAAACATTTATTCATGTCAAACTTTGTTACTTTATCAATGCATTGCATATGTCTATTTTGAATCAATCCATTCGTATGCACTATATTCAAATTGCTTTCATTTTTTGTGATGATCAACTCTCGATTAAAAAATTCTAATCCTTTAGAGGGAGGATGACGAAAATGATATCAAAATCTCTATTGTATGCTTTTGAACAAACCCCGCCGACGATGTATAGGCATTGTTTCAAATCCTAAATAGTGGAGTTATAAGGAAGATAATCCCTCGTCAACCCCTTTGAGCCAAAGAAGTAGGAGTTTTTCTTTTCACACAAAAAAACCTTAATCATAACCTGGGGCAGGGTAGTTTTCTCAGTTGATTCGGGTGCACAATGAATGGCATCAAAGAATTCCTTCCGAAACAAAAGACGGTGATGGTTCCATATAACCGTAAGGACAAGAAGTCATTATCTTTCGAAATAAAACTGGGGCATCCCGCTGACTGTAATCACAAAAGAAATAGTTCAGGAAAAAAGACAGGGATAACGAAATCAAAAAGAAAGAGGTCCTACAAACTCTCAACAAAATGACTACCTGTTCAAAATAATCTGTCAGTATCCGAACCATCACTGGAATATCAGAGAAAAGACTCAAAACGGGGTCTAAATGCACAATTAGCTGAGGTTAGGATCGAAGAACATCACGGAGAACGGGTGGGTACAAATACATTTTGAGCCTTTATCCATTGTTTCTTAAACCGTGAACCATGCCACGTTATAACCCTTAAAAGTCCTAGCTGAGGCATGGGTTAGTTTGAAAGCATACTGTTACAAAAGGTATCCTGACTCCTGTAGGGCTTGCTGTAAATCCTGAGTTGACATCACATTTTACAAAAAATCGCTTATTTTATTGAAAACTGCATTTTCAAAGAACTTTAAAAAAGACATAAGCTTTGCATTCTTAAAATAACATTGTTTGCATATGACTATTTGCTCAACAGCAGAGAAATTCACACAACGAATATCTAGTGAACAAAAAACCTTCTCAATAAAAAGGATCACCTCAAGTGGAAAAACACTTCCAACCAAGGGGCACGGCATGATCATTGTCCATCATCTGGGGCAGTTAAGTCAAGATTCAAGGATTCTCTCAAAGATGCCAAAATAGCCAGGGGAAAATCTCCATCTGAATCTCTTAGGGCATTGGACATGAATTCCAACAACGAATCTTGCACGATCAGACAAACATCTTCTGGTATCGTGGCAACACAACACTACTGACAGTGACAACTCCCTACACCTTGAGAGCGTGGACATAGTCAGAAAATACTGTGCATGAACAAAGACCCGCTAGGTTGACAGGCCTAGTAAAAAATAAGGGCATCCTGACGAACCAAAAGGGTTCGGGCAAAAATTAGGGATAAAAACAAAAGAGATTTGTACCCCCAGCAAGTCGAAAACCTGAAAAGGCGGCTTGGGCAAAAAAAGGTATCCCGGTGGACTGAAAACCCGAAAGGGCGGTTCAAGTAAAAATTAGGGATCAAAGCGTACGACTATGTCCCGTCATCTCGTCACTCACCTACTAGAAGAAGAATTATCATTCCGATTGGCAGTTACCAAGCACCTCATAGGTTGGAATAATACTCGATTCACAAGGCCTCCGCAGGCACCTTCTCCCGCAGAAACAGGGGCAGAAAAGTCTCGATGCAAAGTCATTGTCATATCCTCAGGCCGCGTCCAACTAACATCTACACTCCCCGCAGAGTAAGAAAAAGACCAGTAATGTTAACTCTCCTCAGCTGAGGCTCATAACCGTGAATGAATCGATAATATTCTCCCCAAGCAGAGTTTAGCTACCATCAGCACTAAAAAGTATTATCATCCCCGCCGGAGTATAAAATATCCCCAGTGGAGTTTGAAAATTTTCCCCAACACAGTCTGAAAAGGCTTCCCCAGTGGAGTGTGGAGAAGTATCCCCAGTAGACTTTGGAAGATTGTCCCCAGTAGAGCCTAAAAGGTTATCCCCAGTGAAGTCGCAATTAAAAAATCATCCCCAGTGGAGTTCTTTCCTTTCACAAACAAGGATTTAACCCCCAACAAGATTCAGTATCGCCAACAACGGTAGTTCATCCCCAGTGGAATTTATCAGCGGAATCCTCAGTAGAGCATCTCTTCCCCACAGAGTAATCTCCTCATCAGTTTATTCCCCAACAGAATTATCTTCTCCTGCAGGTTTATTCTCATAATCATCTTCATTCGCTATCCCCGGCGGAAACGAAGAATTCAACTCTTTTCTCCAGCGGCTATCCGGGAGTTATTTTCCCCAGCTAAAAACATTACATTTCCATACATCATGACACAAGCATATACGCATCATACAACACAAATCTCATTTATTTTGAGAACATCATTGTTTGATACATATCATGCATTACATACAACTAACCTTTACTTTTCAGGAAGGATGCAGTTAAATTCTCATAAAGTTCAAAGCTATGAAGCTTTTACCTCAGTCGAATTACTGACAAGTTCTTAAATCTCAACAGAGTTTTTCTCAGTTGAATTACAGACAAGGTCCTAAATCTCGACAAAGTTCCTCCATCTAATTACAGACGAGTTCCTAAATCTCAGTAGAGAAGTTCTCAGTTGAATTACGAGCGAATTCTTAAATCTCGATGAAGATGTTTCCCTCCAGTCGAATTACTGACAAGTTCTTAAATCTCAACAGAGTTTTTCTCAGTTGAATTGCAGATAAGGTCCTAAATCTCGACAAAGTTCCTCCGTCGAATTACAGACGAGTTCCTAAATCTCAGCAGAGTTTCCTCAGTTGAATTACGGGCAAGTTCTTAAATCTCGATGAAGATGTTTCCCTCAGTCGGATTACTGACAAGTTCTTAAATCTCAACAGAGTTTTTTCAGTTGAATTACAGACAAGGTCCTAAATCTCGACAAAGTTCCTCCGTCGTATTACAGACGAGTTCCTAAATCTCAGCAGAGTTTTCTCAGTTGAATTACGGGCGAGTTCTTAAATCTCGATGAAGATGTTTCCCTCCAGTAGAATTACTGACAAGTTCTTAAATCTCAACAGAGTTTTTCTCAGTTGAATTACAGACAAGGTCATAAATCTCGACAAAGCTCCTCCGTCGAATTACAGACGAGTTCCTAAATCTCAGCAGAGTTTTCTCAGTTGAATTACAGGAAAGTTCTTAAATCTCGATGAAAATGTTTCCCTCCAGTCAAATTACTAATAAGTTCTTAAATCTCAGCAGAGAAGTTTTTCTCAGTTGAATTACAGACAAGGTCCTAAATCTCGACAAAGTTCCTTCGTCGAATTACAGACGAGTTCCTAAATCTCAGCAGAGAAGTTTTCTCAGTTGAATTACGGGTGAGTTCTTAAATCTCGATGAAGATGTTTCCCCAAGTCGAATTACCGACAAGTTCTTAAATCTCAACAGAGATGTTTTCTCAGTTGAATTACAGACAAGGTCCTAAATCTCGACAAAGTTCCTCCGTCGAATTACAGACGAGTTCCTAAATCTCAGCAGAGAAGTTTTCTCAGTTGAATTACGGGCGAGTTCTTAAATCTCGATGAAGATGTTTCCCCAAGTCGAATTACTAACAAGTTCTTAAATCTCAACAGAGATGTTTTCTCAGTTGAATTACAGACAAGGTCCTAAATCCCGACAAAGTTCCTCCGTTGAATTACAGACGAGTTCCTAAATCTCAGCAGATAAGTTTTCTTAGTTTAATTACGGACGAGTTCTTAAATCTCGATGAAGATGTTTCCCCAAGTCGAATTACTGACAAGTTCTTAAATCTCAGCATAGATGTTTTCTCAGTTGAATTACAGACAAGGTCCTAAATCTCGACAAAGTTCCTCCGTCGAATTACAAACGAGTTCCTAAATCTAAGCGGAGAAGTTTTCTCAATTGAATTACAGGAGAGTTCTTAAATCTCGATGAAGATGTTTCCCCAAGTCGAATTACTGACAAGTTCTTAAATCTCAGCAGAGATGTTTTCTCAGTTGAATTATAGACAAGGTCCTAAATCTCGACAAAGTTCCTCCGTCGAATTACAAACGAGTTCCTAAATCTCAGCAGAGAAGTTTTCTTAGTTGAATTACGGGCGAGTTCTTAAATCTCGATGAAGATGTTTCCCCAAGTCGAGTTACTGACAAGTTCTTAAATCTCAGCAGAGATGTTTTCTCAGTTGAATTACAGACAAGGTCCTAAATCTCGACAAAGTTCCTCCGTCGAATTACAGACAGGTTCCTAAATCTCAGCAGAGAAGTTTTCTCAGTTGAATTACGGGCGAGTTCTTAAATCTCGACGAAGATGTTTCCCCTCAGTTGAATTACGGGAAAGTTCCTAAATCTCGACACCTCAGTTGAATTATGGGCAAGTTCCTAAATCTCTACACCTCAGTTGAATTATGGGCAAGTTCCTAAATCTCAACAAAGAACAGACTCCCCTAGCGAAATCTTCCTCAAACAACAGGTATACAAGCTCAAACTAAGGAATATCTTATGCGATCAACGATCCTTCATATGGCATCTTTAAGCCCATCCCCTCGTCACTAATCTTCAAATGGCATCTGTAAGCCCATTCTCGACATCACAAGGCCGTTACCACTTCATGCGAGTGCAAATTTTTGGGCACTCTAGTGTTCAATCATCTTCCACCTTCGGATCACGAAAGGCATAAAAGCCAATCTACATCCTCAGGTTTAAGAAGATTGAACAGGGGAAGTTATTGTACCCCAAAATTTTCCCTCCCATATTTCTCAAAGACATTGCAAGAAAAATCTCCAAGTTGCTCAAGGTTGCTCAAAGATTGACCAGACAAGCTATCTCCTAAGGCAGTCTATCCCAAATTAGGGTTTCATATTGCATCAAGATCCTTGAGTCCAAATGACCTCAAGTGCTCCCCAATGTCCTAATATTTTCTCAAGATCATCCATGTCAAATTTCAAGCCTTGCAGATGAAGTTTGCTCAGTCAATTGCTCAAATGTCCAAAAATCGACTATGTTAGGGCAAAAGTCAAATGTGACCCAAATACAGTCAAACTTCAAGATTTTTTGTCAACATTCTCATTTTGAAGGATATTTCATCATTTGATCAAGGGTTGATCATGATTCATCAAGGATTACTCAAAATTCATCAAGATTCAAAAGTTGCTAAATTAGGGTTTTGTAGGAAAAGTCAACTCAATTTTGACCAGGCATAACTTTCTCATACTTTATGAGAAATGACCCATCCAAAGCTCATTTTGAATAGGATGCAATTACCTACAACACATCTTAATACCCCAAGTTCAAAAATGCACTCACAAGAAGTTATGTATTTTGACATTATAGGTCATTTTTGAAAGTCAACAAAAACACCTTTTTTATCAAAGCTTCTAACTTGAGCATGGAATATCAAAATGAGATGATACAAAAAGGGTTGATTATATGACATCTCCAACTTTCTAAAAAGTCCAAGAACACCTCAAAAAGTTCAAAATTGAAGAAGTTGTGCATTGTTGAAGTTGGACTTTTTTGCAAAATTGCCAAAAGTCAACTATCCCCAAAACTTCAAAATTTGCCAAATGGGCCAATTCTTTTTCACTTGTTTTGAGTTTTCCTTATTGCCCACGTGCTCTAGCCTTGGCCATGTGTCCATATCTTATTTTTATTATTTAATTTGATTTTTATTTGAATTAATTCATTTTAAATCAAATAAAATCACATAAAATCAAAGATATTGATAACCAAAGATCTTTTAATGATTTCAGGTTTTAATGGACAGATATTACCTCATCAAACTCGAATCAAAGCTTGTATGCACAAAAAGATCCAAATCAAGCCAATTTTGGATGGTTTTAATGGAGAATCAAATAAAATATCCAAGCATCAATGTAGGAAGATTTGGATAAAGTTTGTTACCCTAATACACTGAGCGATACATAAGGAAGCGTGCAAGACAGAAACAAAGGTGGGAAATCAATTGTGGAGGCAGAACGAAAGTTGCAAAAATCACAAAAAAGTGGGAGATCGAAATCAGGTCTAGAGGCATTTTCAAGGCTTGATATTGGTCTCAATCATTTCCTGGCCATCACCACAAGCTAACCCAATCCAAACCTCGCGTTTTCAGACCTCCTAGTGCACTGTAAGTAGTCCACGAATCCGCCATATTCTTGAAATTGAAAATCACTATTCTTACATTCATTGAATGAAATAACTGCATATTCTTGACCCTCACATCATTTGCAAGCTTTTCATAATAACCAATTGCATTTATCTGACTTATATGGAGAACCACCATTGCTAGGGTTTGGTTCGTGTTTTTGGGTCGTTTTGTTTCAGGAAAAATTGGCCATGATAATGGCTATAGTTGTGATCAGCAGGTTGAGACGAATGCAACCATGTTCTTAGAATGCATTTTTATGGCCTATGCGAGATTCTGGAGGTGGGAAAGCTTATAGCGACGGACCTTTGTCCGTTGGTATAGGTATTCTGATTTTTAGCCACAGTTGGAGGACATGGGTGATGCGTTGTCATCCCCTTACTGGTTTGTTTGAATTTCGCGCGAAAATCCATCAGCGCGTTTGCTTTGTTTTTATTATTATTCATTTGTATTATTTTGACAAAGCAAGTAAAACAGCATAGTGGCAAGCTTGGCATTGGATATCCCTTCAGGACCTGGGTTCGAACCCCAGGTCCCCCATTTTCTCAATATTATTTTCCTGCAGGAAATCACGTGCATGCTTAGGCTTGAGATCTACCATACTCCCTCACCAATCAACACGCCAGATGGCCAGGTGGCTAGATCTGGTGGTCAGTATTGGAGGTCCACCAAAGAGCCAGGTCAATGCATATGCAGCAAATCAATAAAGTCAAACGGACCAACTTAATGGGCCAACAAAAATGCTTTCAGCACCTCTAAAAAAAAGGGCCCAATTCTCTTTCTCTTATATTTTCTTTTTATTAATTTAGTTATTTTATTTTATCTTAATTAATTTACTAACCAATCACATATTTTCTTTTTTATCTAAAAATCACAAAAATACTTTTTTTAATTCAGAATTTTATTTTTATTAATAAACACTAACTAATTAATTAGGTTTTTAATTCTAGGAAACTTTAATTTATTTTTGTAAATAAATAAAATCAATTAGAATTAATTAGGTTTTAACATAATATAATTATTTTAATTTCTTTCTTAAAATATCAAAACTTCAAAAATATGTCATTAATTTATTTTTCATTAATTAATTTATTTAATAATTAATTTAGTATCTAATTTTTGGAATTTAATTTCTTTTCTTAAAATAAAAACAACAAAAAAGGCATTTTCTTTTAAAAAAGGGTCAAAACCCTAATTTTGCATCCGATTTAATTTTGCGTCACGCTTTATTTTTCTTTATCCATATTGATGTATCTACTTTTTGTATGTAATAGATAATTAGGACCTTTTATTTATTTTACCGCTTTATTTTATTTTCAAAGGGCTGCTTTTGGCGATGTAAATACCCGACGCCTTGTAATTTAATTTCCGCACTTTAAATTCTACAAATTATAACTACTAGATGTTTGATAATAGGGTTTGCATGACAAGACTGAATGTTTAATCTTAAAATCAAATTAGATCACCCTTAACATGTGCAAAGATAAAAATAACTGAAAACGACACACTCGCACATGCGCACTCTTAGGGTACACCCCACTTGGTTGCCTTCGTACATGGTCATTGAGTATAGGTCGTTTTAGAGGTCACCCTCTTGTCTAAAAGATCATAAGTTGCCTCGGATATTATCGCCTTGGATAAATGATCTAAGACATTAGGGTTACCACTAAGACGTCCTAACATTGCTTTAGTGACCGTATGTCCCTCATTCGAATTGACCCTCAAACTCCAACGACGGTGCTACCTACTCACTAATAGTGGGATAACATTGTCTAAAGGAAACAAACATAGAATGATTCTTTTTTCGAGTAGGTAGATTAGTTCTTAAGTACTTGCTCAATCAAAACAAAAATTTTCACACTTACACTCTTTTACAAACAAGTTTTCAAAAACACTTCATTACACTATTGAAGACAGAAGCAAGAGTTAAATCGAAGTTAAAACAAAAACTTTTCAAAACCCACAAACACAAAGAAAACAATTTTGAAAATGATGAGCAAGTACCTAAGAGCCCGTAGATAACTACGGATAGAAAGGGTGCTAATACCTTCCCTTTCTATAATTTACCCCCCCCCCCCCCCCCCCCCCCCCCCCCCGTAGTCAGAAATATCACGAAATATGAATTTTTCTGTGCTTTTTTCCTTTCCTTGTTGGATAAAATAAAAGTCGGTGGCGACTCTTGTTTACCCCGACATTTTGCGAAAACAAAAGAAAAACGCAAACCAACATTCCAAAAACATTCCCGGTTCTGGCCACCGTATCACAATAACCATGTCCATCATGTATCCCAATTTTACCTGAAACAAAAATCCCTAAAAACAGAAGCAAAACCCTAGCCATGGAGTTTCATGATACAAAGCATATAAATCAAATTGGTTATTGCCAATAGTTTGCAAATGATGTGAGGGTTAAGGATATGCAATTATTCCATGAAAACGGTGCCTAATTTCAGAGATACGAAATCAAGAACAGGGGCAATTCGCGTGAGACTTACAGTGCATATGAGGGCCTGAGAATGCTTGGTTTGGACCGAGTTAGCCTGTGGAGATGGCCAGCAATCGATTGAGACAAGTCTCAAGTCCTGAAAACGCCTTTAACTTTGATTTTGATCTCCAACTTTTTTTTGTGATTTTGCAGGTTTTTGTTCTGCTTCTACAAGTGATTGCCAACCCTGATTTTCGTTTCCTTTGCTTGCTTATGTAATTCACATTGGATTAGGGTAACATTTGCTGTTCAAATCTTCCCACAATGATGATTGCATATTTAATTTGATTCTTCCATAAAAGCTTTCCAAACATGGCCTAAATCACATATTTTTGTAACCAATGCCTTTGATACGAATTTGATTGAAATAATAGCTGTATTTGGAGCCTGAAATAGCCAAGAAATCATGTGTTATCAATGCTTTAGATTTTATATGATTTTATTTGATTAAAAATGAATTAATTCAAATAAAAATCAAATTAAATAATAAAAATGTGATATGGACACATGGCTGAAGCTAGGGCACATGGGAAATAATGAAAACTCAAATCAAGTGAAAAAGAATGGGCCCATTTGGCAAAATTTAAAGTTTTGGGGATAGTTGACTTTTGGCAATTTTGCAAAAAGGTCCAACTTCAACAATGCATAACTTCTTCAATTTTGAACTTTTAGAAGTGTTCTTGGACATTTTAGAAAGCTTGAGATGTCTTCTAACCAACCCTTTTGGTCTCATCTCATTTTGATATTCCATGCTCAAGTTAGAAGCTTTGACAAAAAAGGTGTTTTTGTTGACTTTTTAAAATGACCTATAATGTCCAAATTCATAACTTCTTGTGAGTGCATTATTTGATCTTGGGGTATGAATATGGATTGTAGGTAATTATATCCTCTTAAAAATGAGCTTTGGATGGATCATTACTCATAAAGTATGAGAAAGTTATGCCTGGTCAAAGTTGAGTTCACTTTTCCTACAAAACCCTAATTTAGCAACTTTTGAATCTTGATGAATTTTGAGAAATCCTTAATGAATCATGATAAACCCTTGATTAAATGATGAAATATCCTTAAAAATATGAATGTTGACAAAAAATCTTGAAGTTTGACTGTTTGTAGGTCACAGTTGACTTTTGCCCCAGAATAGTCGATTTTTGGACCTTTGAGCAATTGACTGAGCAAACTTCCTCTGCAAGGCTTGAAAATTGACATGGATGATCTTGATAACATATTAGGACATTGGGGAGCAGTTGATGTCATTTGGATTCAAGGATCTTGATGCAATGCAAAACCCTAATTTGGGGTAGACTACCTTAGGAGATAGCTTGTCTGGTCAAACCTTGAGCAACCTTGAGCCATTTGGAGATTTTTCTTGCAATGTTTTAAGAAATATGTGAGGGAAAATTTTGGGGTACAACAGGTGCTAATACCTTCCCTTTCTATAATCTACCCCCCGTACTCAGAAAATCTCGAAAAAGGAATTTTTCTGTGCTTTTTTCCTTTCCTTGTTGGATAAAATAAAAGTCGGTGGCGACTCTTGCTTACCACGACATTTTGCAAAAACAAACACAAAACGCAAACCAGCATTGTAAAAATAGTCAGTTCTTCCACCGTATCACATTTAGCCTTGATCTTTTCTGACATCTCAGGACGCATACGACAAACTTTCTGCTTTATAGGTAGGCAGGCTTCCTTCATCGATAGACGCTGAACCACAATATCAGTATCAAGCCCCTGCATGTCTTTGCACGACCAAGCAAAGATCTCAACATAATCATGCAACATCTGAATTAACCTCTTTTTGACAATATCTTCTTGGTTGGCACCTATCTTGACTTCTTTCTTGTCTTTTTTGGTACCCAAGTTCACCACCTCGACCGACTCTTCATGTGTCTGTATGGCCCTTTCTTCTTGCATTAACAACCTAGCAAGCTCTCCAGGTATTTCACAATCTTCCTCACCTCCGTTCTCGGCTTGGTAGATCAGAATTTCGAAGTCATAATTGGCAATAGCAGGACAGTTATCAATGGGATCCAGGGTGGATGTGGATTTGCAATTTATTGCGTGGGTGTGTGTAAGAAATACATAGTTATTTTGAAAACAATAAAGCAAAGTAAAGATAAAGATGGTAAAATTTGAGTGCAAACTTCCAATGATTTATTAAATGAAAATATGCTTATTGTTGTACCCCAAAATTTGCCCTCCCATTTCCTCAACATTTTCTCATCACAAGACATTTGAAGATCAAGATACAATTAGGGTTTCCTCTGCTCAAGACTTCTCCTTGCACTGTGGACACAAATTAGGGTTTGTGTTTGCACAAAGATGTTTTGACCTAAAATGCCTAAGATGACTTTCATGCTTCATGTTGGACTCCCAAGTTTACCTATACCAAGTTTCAAGTCTTGATTCCAAGTTTTACCCAGTCAATTGGACAGTTGACCTAGAAATCAGCTGTATTGGGGAAAGAGTCAACTGTGGCCAATTGACAGTCAAACCTCATGAAAATTGACCCACATCAACATATTGAATTCATATAAACCATTTGATCAGGTTTGGATCACAATTCCACAAGAAATTTGATCAGATCACCAAAAGGGCAAAATGGTCATTTTTAGGGTTTTGACTGCACAAAGGCAATTTTTGACTGTTTGACCTAGCCAATGGCAAACCAAGTTCACCTATGGACTCAAGGACCCCATGGAATTATCTTGACATGTTCATCAAGCTCAAAAGATCCCAAGTACACAAGATTGATAGTTGAATTTCCCAGTCAATTGATCAATTTTGACTGTATACTGAAAAGTCAAACTTTGACTTTTTGGTCAAAATCAAGAGTCAAGATTCATTTTTCATCAAAACATGCCAAATCATGAAACTTGTTCACCAAGAAATCACAAAATGCAAATTAGGGTTTGAAAATGGAATTTTTCATAACTTAGAATTTTTCTAAGTTATGAAAAACCCTAATTTTTTCCCAACTTTGCCCCATCTTTTCACCATGATCCATTTGGATTCAAACAAAAGTCAAAACATGAAAGTTGTAGATTGTAGCATAGTCTACAACTTTGATTCACAAAGTTTTCTCATTTGAAGCTTGTATCTCAAGTTATGATTTTTTGAATAAGGGCACTAAACCATCTTTTAACTTAGTGAAATTTGACCTATTTTGACAAGGTTTTCTACCCTACTTCAAGGCCACTTTTCATACCCTTCCACTTGGAATTTTTATTTGCATTTCAAAGATGGATTGTAGTACACATTCCAAGCTTTCCAAAATGTCCAAGAACTCATCAAACAACCTCATAACTTGAGAGATTCGAATTTCACAAGTTGGCAAAAATTCACTTTTGTTCTTCATCAAGACATGTTCATAACTTTGCAAATTTGAACTCAGCTTGCTTTAGGTTAGATTACAGGTCCTTAAAAAAAATTGCACTCAATAATTTAATGCTTATTCATTGTGCCAAGGCCATGTTCTTTGTGTTCTAGCATTGCATAGTGGATTGATCTCAAAATAGATAAAGTGCTTTATCCATTTTTGTAAAAGCTAGCTTTATGTCAAATTGAAATCCAAGCAAGTACAGTTAAGATCTCATTGGCACAAGTTTAGGAGCTAATTTCACTGATCAAGACAAGGGTTTGCAGCTTGTTATGGGGGCCTGCATCAGTCAAAAAACACAACTTGCATTTCTTTGCTTCACATAGAAGTAACATTCCATAACTCATGCCATCTCTCTCCTCAGCATAGACACACTAGAAAGAAGTTGTCAAACACATTACACATAACATATCCAAGCTAACACACGAGCTTCTGACCTCCAATACACCCTCCATCTCAGAATCATCCTCAAACTGCACAAACAGGGGTGCCCCTGTAGTTTGAGTGCAAACTCCCAATCCCTTCGAGCATTTTGATCAAGACCTATTCCTCTACCTTCCCTACAACATATGCAAGCTAACCATGGCCTAAAACCTGACCTGTAATCACTCTAACAGTTTCCACCATTTTCATTTTTTCCTTTTGCAGTTGAAGTTCCATAGCTTGATTCAGAAGCTCTCAAGACAAAGTAAGCATTGAAACAGCATCCCTGGACCTCAAGGAAGTTTTTCCAATCATCACATTGCACTGAAAGTTCCTCATTCTCCAGATTGAAGTTCAACTGCACAGGTAAAAGTTTGAATTCGTATCTCTCTTATTAGGCATCTTTAGTCTTAAGTTTGTGAAGAAACAAGGTCCTACTCATAGCCCTGAACATGTACATAGCTTTACTTTTTATTTCTTTTGTCTGAGTAGAGAGAATTTGAGCTCTGAAAATGGTAGAAAAATTAGGTCAGAAAAGAGGGGGAGAGAAATTCTCCCTCATCTTAGAGAGATAGTTCATGTTCTTTATATGGTTAGAACCGTCTCTTCATGCTTAACATCTTTTGTGTTGGAAGTTTGTTCAAAAAATCAAGGAATCAAGAGTTAGAAGAAGCTGAACATGGCGCGCGTTTTTTCAAATATTTTGTGCTGGAGGTTGAAGACAGTGTTGCATTGGGCTGGGCTTTTGTGTTCTTTCTTTTCACACCATCTTTTTTGGCTCACACCCCCCTGAGCCCATTTACTCATTTTTTAACATTTTTGACCTTTTCCTTTTTTGCTGACTTTGTTTATTTTTTCTCATGCCATTTAAAAATTAAAAATATTTTTTTCATCATTTTTTGCATTTTATTGCATATTTATTTAATTTATTTCTTTGTTTATACACAAATATATATATGTATTATTATTAGAATAAATAAATAAAAAATGATATAAATACAACTTTTATTTTTTGTTTACATTTTGAAAATATTTCACACAAAAAATACTTTTTATTTATTTTATTAAAATATTAAATAAATATTTTTTTTTTTGAATAATACATATTTAGGGTTATATATACATATATATATGTGATTATTAATATATTTAAGACAAAAATATAAAAATACTTGATTTTTTTTCATTTTATTAATATTTGATATAAAAATACCTTTTTTTCACAATACACTTCATTTTATTTTATTTTGTACATAATAAATAAATAGTTGAATTAAATTAGAAAATAATACCTTTTTTTCTTTAAAATTAGGGTTTTTGCCCTAAATTCAAAATATTCAAAAAAAAAACAATACATTTTTTTATTTTCTTTTTTCCTTTTACATAAATAATATTTTCTCATACACATAAAAAACTTTCTTTTTGCATTTCACATATTTATTTAATTTCCATTTAATTATGTATCATTTAAATTGCAAATATTCAATCGATGTAATAATTTAGATTTAAATTCTTGTCAATATCCCCACTTGAACATTTGTACCCCCCTTCCCATATTTGGTTTTGTAATAGCTTAGTAATTTTAATTTCGCACTTTATTGCTTTCTAATAATAACATGTTAGAATTAGGGTTTGTATGCGAAAAAACGATAAAAAAAATAGTTTGACCTAATACAAGATAAACAAGCATGAAAATGGACACACAAATCACACTTGCACCCCCTAGGGTATTCCACTTGTTGCCTTCAATAATGGGCCATGTTGTATGTTGAACATCTTTGGGTAAAGCAAACAATTTAAATGGTCATAGTCCCTCGATAAAACTTTTCAAAACCAACAAAAACAAATGACCAAGTCCCTTAAAGAAATTGCCCAAAGACATTTAACGTCGTTACAATTATGGTCTAAACGATGACCCGCGCCTGTCCCTCTCACATCCTAACACAAGGTTTCCCACCAAATACAATGGTGGAGCAAACTTGTTAAAAGGGTTAAAAGTATAGCAATGATCTTTTGAGAAATTTAGGAGTAGATAACCTCTTAGTTACTTGAATCAACTTGCAAAACAAAACACTTGCCTAATTTCAAAATCACACATCACTACACTTTCAAAACAAAACTTTCAAAAACAAATGAAAACCCTTTTAAAAGACATACATCTTTGTATACGTCCCCACATGGATTATTACAAAGGTTGCCACCACATTGGCCTCTTTTCAAAAAAAACATTTTCAAAACCCACACACTCAAGCACCATTTAAAACAATTGAAAACAAGAGGCAAGTGATCTAAGCAAGTAACTAAGAGCCCATGGATAACCATGGATAGAAAGGGTGCTAATACCTTCCCTTTCTATAATCTACTCCCCGAACCCAAGAAAAACATTTCAAAAGGTTTTTGCTGTGCTTTTTAACCTTTCCTTAGGATAAAATAAAAAGTCGGTGGCGACTCTTGCTAACCGCAACATTTGCGAATACAAACGCAAAACCTCAAGTCAGTTCTCCCACCGTATCACAGAACTGGCGACTCTGCTAGGGACAACTAAAAGTGGAGTAACCTTAGGGATTAGATCACCTTTGTTTTCAATTGTTTGCTTTGTTTGCTTTTACATTTGTGGGCTTTGTATCGGAGTTTCATAGATCCTAACCCGGATCTGGGAAATACCCTTTTTAGGTAGCATAATCTGTGAGGGACCTGTCCGGCGTAGACCGACATGGGTGAAGCAGTGGCTACGTTGGTGTGGCATCTTAGTCTGTACCTATATCCCTTGTGTTGTAACGGGGAGAATATAGGTCTTCTAAGGGGTCATTAAAACACCAACCAACCTTAGAACCCTAAATGGACCAACTTGGCTATTAGGACAGTAGCAGTATGCTACACTCATTGAGGCTAAACTCTCGAGATGGTTCTGGCCGCGAGAAAAGATTGCGATGCTGGAGTTATGACCGATTGAGGGTAGCCAATGATTTGAGATCTTCTAGAACCCGGTTACTTTTGATAAGACAGGTTTTAACCAACAAAAACAAAAGAGGGTAATACCTGAAACTCATGCTGGCCTGAAACCTAAGGGTGTCTTGTGTGACTTGTGTGCCTTATCTGTCTATGTGAATAGTTGTGGTGTGTTTCATCATAGCATCATGCCATCATACCATTGCATGCATCCTGTATAAAAGGCTAACCCATTTCAAAGACAAAAAGGTTTCATCTTTGCTCTGTTTTGTAGGACATTATGATGCCCGTGCGTAGAAATACTGTCCGGCTCAACTTTGTTCCACCACCAGTTTTACTCAAGGATCTGGTTGAAAGGATTCCAAACACTACCTCCTTCATCAACAGACATGGTTCTCTCCTTGGCTTGATCACTGCAAAATGGGACCAACAACTGATAAGTGTTCTGACCCAGTTTTATGACCCTCTGCATCATTGTTTCACCTTTCAAGACTTCCAGCTGGTTCCTACCCTGGAAGAGTTCTCTTATCTGCTTGGGATCCCTGTCCTGGAACAAATTCCATTCACTGGTTTGGAAAAGACTCTCAGGCCTGAAGAGATTGCTGCAATTCTCCCCTTGACCAAAGAAGAGATATTGTCCAACTGGGAAACTAGAAATGGGGTCAAGGGCTTTTTGGTCAAATTTCTGGTTGGCAAGGCTAATGATTTCTGGAATGACTTGGACTTCAAGGCATATGAGGATATTCTGGCTCTTTTGATCTATGGTCTGGTATTGTTCCCCAACCCTGACACCTTCGTCAGTATCCATGTCATAAGAATCTTCATGTCTCGGAATCCGGTACCCACTCTCTTGGGTGACATTCTACAACAACTCTATGCTCGTACTGCTCGAAAACGGGGGACTCCGTGGTGTTGTGCTCCTTTGCTAGTAAGGTGGTTTATTTCGCACCTTCCTAAGTTCGTGCTGAAGAATGAAGAAGGAAAAGGTTGGGCTCGGAGGTTAATGTCTCTCACAGATAAGGATATCACTTGGACCCTCAGAGGTTTGGATGAGGTAGCTGTTATCGACCGTTGCGGAGAATACCCTAATGTCCCGTTGATTGGTATCCAAGGAGGAATCTCTTACAATCCGTGTTTAGCTCTCTGTCAGTTTGGAAGAGCCAGAGGAGATGGGCCTCATGAGATGCTGGTTCCTCACTTCCACTTTGAGTTTCAGGCAGGCAGTGACAAACTACGCCAGGGATTCATTAGAGCTTGGGACAGAATTCACAAAGCTGACCCACATGAGTTAGGACCAAAGACTTCTCTACCATTGGAGCCCTATTGCAAATGGGTCCGCATCCGTGCTCAGAAGTTAGGTATGCCGTACGGAGCTGTCAGACCAATCTTCCTTGAATCTCCCGATGAAGATGGGGTTCCTCCAACTGTCCTCCCTCCTCAGATACCTACTGATTTTGACACCATGAAGAGATCTTGGGCACAACTAAAGGAAGAACGGGATTTCTATCGGGAGAAGTTCAACGAGCAGGAAAGGAAGATCCAGAGGCTGACTAAGCAATTGGAGGAAGAACGGGTCCTGAACAACTACATCAGCACTGAAAAGAGGAGGCCATGGGAGCATTGATGAGCTTTGATGTTCCCTTTTGTAGTTTTATTTCCTTTTCAGTATTTTTCATTCCTGTAATGCCTAGGGGCAAGTTGTTGAACAATTGAAATTTTCATCTAATGAAGTGTGTTTCCCTTTTTGTCTACAAAGTTGAATCTTGTTTGTCTTTGAAAACATAAAGCATACACATTCCATTGCACCATATGCATAGCAGGTACCCTATTCCACAGGTTGCTTAATTTTTCGCTGTTTGTGTGCACAGTCATCATGAATCCAGAATCCTCCAGTGAGCAAGCAATCAAGGCCCTTCAGGCCCAAAGTGCACAGTTTCAAGAGATGGTCCTAAGCCTAGCCCAAGGACAGCAAGAGTTGAAGACTCTACTCCTGAAGAAGAAGAAGAAAAATAGGACGGCGATGTTCAACACCGGACGCAGATTTGGGAACACACTCCACAATGAAGCTGATCCAACCACTTCTTCTGCTGAGAAAAACAGTCCCCAAGGGGGAGGAGCTCCTAGTCCCGCAGTCTCCGACAACGAGACGGACTATAACGACGAACAGTACCCACCTGCTGCTGACAGATACAAACAATTGGAGGACCGCTTGAGCGCCATGGAAATTCAGAATGTGCCAGGACTGGATTTCGGAGATTTGGGGTTATCTTCTGGGGTAGTCATTCCACACAAGTTTAAGGCGCCTGCCTTCGCCAAGTATGATGGGGTCTCCTGCCCAAAGCTACCTCTAAGGTCGTACGTAAGGAAAATCCAACCTTACACGGCGGATAAGAACCTCTGGATTCACTTCTTCCAAGACAGCCTCTCGGGGTCACAGCTTGAATGGTTCTACCAATTGGACGGAGCTAGCATCCGACACTGGGAAGATTTGGCAACCGCATTCTACAGACAATACCAATACAATTCTGATCTCGCTCCTACGCGTACCCAACTTCAGGGTATGTCTCTAGGGACGGGTGAAGGGTTCAAGGAGTACGCTCAAAAATGGAGAGATTTGGCTGGCAGGGTGCAGCCTCCATTAACTGATCGAGAGCTGGTTGATATGTTTCTGGGAACTTTGTCTGGTCCGTTTTTCAATCATTTGGTTGGTAACTCCTCCGCTGGATTCACAGATTTGATATTAACGGGAGAAAGAATTGAAGCTGGCATCAGGTCAGGCAAGATACAGAAGGCTGCCTCTACAAGTGCTGAGAAGAGGCCGTTTAAGAAGGAAGCAAGTGCCGTCTATGGTCCTAGAAGACAAGTCAAGCCCGAAAGTCGCCAAGCCGTCAATGCTTTGGTCATCTCCAAACCTGTTGCTGCTCCTCAGCAGTACAATCAACAAAGAAGTGAAAGGCCCAAGAGGCAGTATACCCGACTGAGTATGACATTATCCCAAATTTTACCCCAACTGTTATCCACCAACCTGGTGACCCTCAAAGAAGCTCCTAAGGTCGTCAACACTGCGTCCCCTAAATACAACCCAAGTGCCCGGTGTGCTTATCATTCTGATAGTCCCGGGCACACTACTGATGATTGCTGGGCCTTGAGAAACAAAGTGCAAGATCTGATCGACGCGAAAGAAATTCAGTTTGAAGCGCCGGAAAGACCAAATGTTGTAACGGCTCCTATGCCCCAGCATAGGGTAAATGCCATTGAGGAAGAAGTGTACGCTGTTTCGGTAGATGAAGTTGTTACCCCTCTGAAGACTGTTAAGAAGAATCTACTGCGGGCCGGTTTATTTCCGGGTTGCGGCGAAGGTTGCCCATTTTGTGCTATTTCCCTATCTAATTGTCCCTTGCTAAGATTAGGCATCCAAGGCCTAATGGATAGCAAGGAGATTCTATTCAAAAAGACTGCTGTTCAATTGGTACCGATGAAAGAAGTTTCCGTGATTACCATCTTCAAAAATCCAATCAAGGCTCCCCCGAAAAAGCCTATTCAAATCTTGACAGTTGCGCCTGTGATCATTACTGTTCCAGGACCCCTCTCCTACGTGTCTGATAAAGCTGTCCCCTGGCATTATGGGGCAGACGTGTATATAAATGGAATCAAGCAGGAATTTGATGCTAGTGCCAGTATCTGCGATATCACCGGTCCAGCTAAAGTCACCCGCAGTGGCAGGCTCTTCTCGCCTGACATTGCGCCGCCCGCTATTCGAAAACCCCTCCTCATAAAGCCTGCAAGTTTACCAAGTCCTGTTGCTGATCAAATTGCATCCCCTGCTGCCGAGTCATCAAATGCTCGGGGCAAAGGGATTGAAGAAGAGCCTGCCCGGATGGAGGCACCAATACCCGTAAATGCTGAGGCCTCCCGACAAGAAATGGAGGAGATTCTGAAAATAATAAAGAAAAGTGATTTTAATGTTGTCGAGCAGTTGGAGCATACACCCTCCAAGATCTCCCTGCTCTCCCTATTGCTATGCTCCGAGGCCCATGCTAAGGCCTTAATCTCATTTCTCAAGACGGCCCATGTGCCGCAAGAAACGTCTGCAGTCCAGTTCACTGACTGCATAGCGAATCTGACAGCGGACAACGGCTTGGGCTTTTCAGATGCTGACCTGACCGCAAAAGGGAGAGACCACAATGATGCCCTGCATGTCTCTATTGAATGCAGGGGCACTACTCTGGCACATGTTTTGGTGGACACTGGTTCCTCTTTGAATGTTCTACCGAAAAAGGCTTTGGATCGCCTGGATTATGAGGGCCTGGAGTTGAAACCCAGCAATATCATCGTCAGGGCCTTTGACGGTTCCAAGAGGATGGTTCACGGAGAGGTTAACATCCCTATTCGTGTGGGCTCTCAAGTGTTTGACTCTACCTTTTACGTGATGGATATACGTCCATCGTACTCTTGTCTGTTGGGTCGACCTTGGATCCATAAAGCTGGGGCAGTGACCTCCACCTTGCACCAAAAGCTGAAGTATCCCGTCAGGGGGAAGATCGTCACTGTACAAGGAGAAGAGGAGTATATGGTGAGCCACTTGAATTCCTTCAGGTACATCGAGATGGACGGAGAGTTTATTGAAACTCCCTTCCAGCATTTCGAGGAGGTGCATCCAATTTCAGCAGCTGCAGAGACAATGGCCGAAGAGAATGATTCCTTGAAAATGGCTTCCCTAAGGGATGCCCGGGCTGTGGTTCAGAAAGGCAGTTGTGCACATTGGGGTCAGCTTCCTGACTTCACTCAGAAGAACGACAAGTTTGGGCTAGGCTTTACTGCAGAGGCTCAGAAGGCGGTGCGCAAAGAGAAGATCGGAAAGGCTCCGGTGTTTATTTCCAGCTCAAGGGTGAACGCTATTGAAGAAGATGTGGAGGAAGCAGAGTTTGATAGTTGGATCTACCCGACTGCCAGCGACGGACCAAGCAACTGGACAGCAAAGGATTTTACCCCTATCACATTTGTCATGCAGTAATTGATTTCTTTTGATTTCCAAATTTGTAACAAACAATATGTTAAAACCTTGTTGGCTCGGCGTCCTACCCGGGGCATCGTAGCTCCATTTGTGAGGGCTTTTTGTATGACATTTTCATATATCATCAATCAAAACATTGGACGTTTGTTGCATTTCAAATCTTGTGCTCTTTTCCTTTTTTGTGTTATATATATTGCAAAACAGCTATATTTACACACACTCACTTATACAGGTTTCAATCCACTCTGGATCTCACTGGTAACAGCTCTGCTACCGCCAGTTATGACTTCGAAAATCCGATCAACTTGACCGAAGACGAAGGTGAAGATGATTGCGAAGTGCCTGGTGAACTTGCGAGACTGCTACTTCAGGAAGAGAGGGCTATTCAACCACATGAAGAGCCTGTGGAGACAATTAACCTGGGTACTGAGACAGATAGGAAAGAGGTCAAGATTGGTGCCAATCTAGAGCTCAGCGTGAAGCAACGATTGATCCAGATGCTGCAAGATTACATGGAGATTTTTGCTTGGTCCTATGAAGATATGCCTGGTTTGGATGCCGACATTGTAGTTCACCATCTGCCAACCAAGGAAGACTGCCCTCCGGTAAAGCAAAAAGTCCGACGGATGCGTCCAGAGATGTCTGAAAAGATCAAAGCCGAGGTTATGAAGCAATTTGATGCCGGGTTCCTTGCAGTGACTTCTTACCCTCAGTGGGTTGCCAATGTTGTGCCAGTGCCGAAGAAGGACGGTAAAGTCAGAATGTGTGTCGACTACAGGGATCTGAACAGGGCCAGCCCCAAAGATGACTTCCCTCTACCTCACATCGATGTCCTTGTTGACAACACAGCTCAACACAAGGTGTTCTCCTTCATGGATGGCTTCTCAGGGTATAATCAGATTAAGATGGCTCCAGAGGATATGGAGAAGACTACCTTCGTGACTCAGTGGGGCACCTTCTGTTATAAGGTCATGCCGTTCGGATTAAAAAATGCTGGGGCAACCTATCAACGTGCCATGGTTTCTTTGTTTCATGATATGATCCATCATGAAATTGAGGTATACGTTGATGACATGATTGCAAGGTCTCAAACAGAGGAGGAGCACCTAGACCATCTGAGGAAGTTGTTTGACCGACTCAAGTTATACAAGCTGAGGTTGAATCCCAACAAATGCACCTTTGGGGTAAGATCCGGAAAGTTGCTAGGTTTCATTGTAAGTGATAAAGGTATTCAGGTGGACCCTGCCAAGGTAAAAGCCATACAAGAAATGCCGACTCCAAAAACAGAGAAGGAAGTCAGAGGTTTCCTAGGACGACTGAATTACATTGCCCGATTCATCTCACATCTGACTGCTACTTGTGAGCCAATCTTCAAATTGCTGAAGAAAGATCAGGTGGTACGCTGGAATGATGAATGTCAGGCCGCCTTTGAAAGAATAAAGGAATATCTCCAAGAGCCACCCATTCTTATGCCACCGGTGGAAGGAAGACCTCTGATACTATACTTGACAGTGCTTGATAATTCAATGGGGTGTGTGCTGGGGCAGCATGACGAGTCTGGCCGAAAAGAGCACGCTATTTATTACTTGAGCAAAAAGTTTACCGACTGTGAGTCTCGTTACTCACTGCTTGAGAAAACTTGCTGCGCTCTTGTATGGGCTGCTCGCCGGCTGAGACAGTATATGCTGACTCACACTACTTTATTGATTTCAAAGATGGATCCCATCAAGTACATATTTGAAAAGCCTGCTCTGTCTGGAAGAATAGCGAGATGGCAAATGATTTTAACAGAATATGACATCCAGTATACAACTCAGAAAGCAATTAAGGGAAGTGTACTGGCTGATCATTTGGCACACCAACCTGTAGACGATTACCAATCATTGAACTTTGATTTTCCGGACGAAGACATCATGGTGGTAACTGACTGTGAAGTACCTGGACCGGATGAAGGACCTGAGGAAGGATCCCGATGGTCTATGCATTTTGATGGAGCCTCCAATGCTTTGGGTAACGGCGTCGGCGCTGTAATCATATCTCCCAAGGGGACTCATACTCCACTCACCGCCCGATTATGTTTCAGCTGCACCAACAACATGGCAGAATATGAGGCATGTATCATGGGTTTACAAGCTGCAATCGATTTGAGGATCAAGTTTCTAAGTGTCTTCGGAGATTCCGCTCTCGTGATCAATCAGATCAAAGGCGAGTGGGATACGAAACACCCGAATCTCATTCCTTACAAGGAGTATGTGTCGACCTTGCTCCCTCACTTTGAAGAGATAACTTTTGAGCATTTCCCCAGAGAGGAGAATCAGCTAGCGGACGCACTAGCCACGATGTCTTCAATGTTCAAAGTTAAATGGGACAATGAGGCTCCCCGAATCATAATCTGGAAGCTGGACGAACCGGAATACTGTTGTGATCTCGAGACTGAATTGGTGACTGAGAAGCCTTGGTACCATGAGGTGAAGAGATACTTGGAAGCTCAGGAATACCCTGAAGGTGCGTCTGTCAATGATAAGAAGTTCATGAGGAGGTTTGCTGCAAAATTCTTTCTCAGCAACGGCATTCTCTACAAACGGAATCATGATTCAACTCTGTTACGTTGTGTGGATAAGGCTGAAGCAGAGAAAATTATGATGGAGCTACATGAAGGTACATTTGGGACCCATTCCAGTGGACACACCATGGCTAAGAAAATCCTCCGGGCAGGATATTTCTGGTCCACAATGGAAGCCGATTGTTACCAACACTCCCGAACTTGTCATAAGTGCCAGATCTATGCTGACAAGGTGCATATCCCTCCAGTTCCTTTGAATGTCCTAACGGCACCTTGGCCTTTCGCAATGTGGGGCATCGATATGATCGGTGAGATCCGACCGACGGCATCCAATGGGCATCGCTTCATCTTGGTGGCGATCGATTACTTCACGAAATGGGTTGAGGCAGCTTCCTATGCCACAGTAACCAAGAGCGTCGTGGCGCGTTTCATCCGGCATAATCTGATCTGTCGGTACGGCGTCCCAGAAAGAATCATTACGGACAACGGTACCAATCTCAATAACAAGATGATCACTGAACTCTGTGAACAATTCAAGATACAGCACCACAATTCTTCTCCCTACCGGCCGAAGATGAATGGGGCTGTAGAGGTAGCCAATAAAAATATCAAGAAAATTGTGCAGAAGATGACAGTGACCTATAAAGATTGGCACGAGATGTTGCCGTTCGCTCTTCATGGGTACCGCACCTCAGCAAGGACATCAACCGGGGCAACTCCTTTCTCCTTGGTCTATGGCATGGAGGCAGTCTTGCCAATCGAGATCCAGATACCCTCTCTCCGGATAATGAAGGATGCAGACTTGAATGAAGATGATTGGATCCAAACTCGACTTGATCAATTAAATCTGATTGACGAAAAGAGGCTCGCTGCTATCTGTCATGGTCAAACGTATCAGAAACGGATGATCAGGGCATTTAACAAGAAAGTCAGACCGCAAGAGTATCAAGTTGGGGACCTGGTAATCAAACGCATCATCCTTCCTCAAAGTGATCCCCGGGGCAAATGGACCCCTACTTACGAAGGGCCATTTGTGGTTAAGCGTGTGTTCTCAGGAGGAGCCATGATCCTAACCACCATGGATGGTGACGACCTTCCTCACCCCGCCAATGCAGACATAGTGAAAAAATACTACGCATAACTAAAAGACCCGCTAGGATGACATACCTAGGCAAAAATAAGGGCTTCCCGGCGAACTAAAAGGGTTCGGGCAAAAATAAGGGATGAAATGAATAAAAAAATCTGTACACCCGGCAAGTCGAAAACCTGAAAGGGCGGCTTGGGCAAAAATGGGTATCCCGGTGGACTGAAAACTCGAAAGGGCGGTCCAGGCAAAAGTTAGGGATAAAAGCGTAACACTATGTCTCATTGGATCACTTCGCATCCGGAATTCGGCATCAACTATCTGGCTCCAGATTTCGGCATTGACCAATCAGCTTCATCTTCAAATTAGGCAGCAAAGCGATGAGACATTCGAAGACATAAAGGCAATAGCAGAGTTGGAACCCAGTGGGATTGTTCACATAGCTGTTTTGTTTTCTTTTTCGAATTGTAAACTCTATACTTTTTGGCGATGTCCTCTTACTAGGATGTCAGCCTCTTGTACAAAAAAAAAAAAAAAACGCCTATTCACAGGCAAAGTTTAAATCAATACAAATTCACTTGTTCATACAAATTACCATTGTTTTCCTTTCTTGTTTTGTCTTGCAAAGAACGTCCAATGTTCATTTTTGATATATGCATTTGACATTAAATTGCTGATTCATAAATGTTCGCATATGAAACAAGAGATTAATTACAGGTGACATCAAAGACAGGGGCAATGTGGAGTTGTCTAATGCAGTCTGGTTGTTTTGCCCGCCAAGGCACCAAGGTAGGTTCAACTGAAGAATGTGGCAAAATCACCTCAATTCCCCGCAGAATAAGACAGGATGCGATAATACTTTCCCCAAGCAGAGTTGGTCCCCCGTCGATCCTAAAAAGGCACAGCATTCCCCGGCAGGTCTTAAAAGCTCATCCCCAGTAGATTCTGCGAGCTTATCCCCGGCGAAGCACGGACGTCTCGCCCGAGTTTTATTTAGAGTTATTTCCTCACAAGGACTTATAACTGGGTTATCCTCAGCTAAAAGCCACGGAAGACCGCTCTCGGCAAAGTTCCTTCAATCCCCAGCGGAGTCTATCTTTGGTATTCCCAAGCAGAGTTTATCTTCGGAGTTCCCCAAGCGGAGTTCATCACCATCATCCTCAGCGGAATCCATCATTAAAGTCCTCAGCAGGCCTCTCATCAAAACTTCGGCCAAGTATCTCTTCCACAGAGCAGCTTCCCGGCCGTTCGTCAAGGATTTATTTTCCTAAGATGAAATTACACTCATAAACATTTCACATTTTCATACATCTTGCTTACATACATGATGAAACGCATATTAATGTTGAACATCATGACATCATGCATATCATACATCATGACATTGCATACAACTTACGTCTTTGCCTTTTCAGGAAAAAGACAATCTCAAAAACGACTACCTTCAACTGTCACAATTCCAGATTCGATACTTGTATCTAGCCAGGGCACATCTGAGAGTGACCAGTTTCCAGACTCGACTCCTGTATCTAGCCAGGGCACGTCTGAAGAATTCGAAGATTCGATTCCTGTATCCATCCAGGGCATATCTGTTGACCACATTTCCAGACTCGATTCCTGTATCTAGCCAGGGCACGTCTGAAGAGTTCGAAGATTCGATTCCTGTATCCAGCCAGGGCACATCTATTTGACGACTACTTCCAGATTCGACTCTTGTATCCAGCCAGGGCACATCTGAGCAACCAATTGTAGATTCAATACCTGTATCTAGCCAGGGCATATCTGCATCAGAAGACTGAAGATCAAACACCTGTAACAAGCCAGGAAAAACATCTGTCTTTCTTAAATACACAAGTTCTCGCTAAGGAATCTCTTATGCGATCAACACTTCCAAATGGCATCTATAAGCCCATTCCCGACAAAGTTCTGTCACTTCTCCAGATGGCATCTATAAGCCCATCTCTCTATCCACCACCTTTCCAAATGGCATCTATAAGCCCATTCCCGACACCACATGGTTGAGACTCCAGCATGCGAGTGCAAATTTCCAGGCACTCTAGTGTCCAATCTCCTTTTACCCTCGAGTCACGAAAGGCAAGCTTGCCAATCTAACTCATCAGGTCCAAGAAGATTGAACAGGGGCAACTGTTGTACCCCAAAATTTGCCCTCCCATTTCCTCAACATTTTCTCATCACAAGACATTTGAAGATCAAGATACAATTAGGGTTTCCTCTGCTCAAGACTTCTCCTTGCACTGTGGACACAAATTAGGGTTTGTGTTTGCACAAAGATGTTTTGACCTAAAATTCCTAAGATGACTTTCATGCTTCATGTTGGACTCCCAAGTTTACCTATACCAAGTTTCAAGTCTTGATTCCAAGTTTTACCCAGTCAATTGGACAGTTGACCTAGAAATCAGCTGTATTGGGGAAAGAGTCAACTGTGGCCAATTGACAGTCAAACCTCATGAAAATTGACCCACATCAACATATTGAATTCATATAAACCATTTGATCAGGTTTGGATCACAATTCCACAAGAAATTTGATCAGATCACCAAAAGGGCAAAATGGTCATTTTTAGGGTTTTGACTGCACAAAGGCAATTTTTGACTGTTTGACCTAGCCAATGGCAAACCAAGTTCACCTATGGACTCAAGGACCCCATGGAATTATCTTGACATGTTCATCAAGCTCAAAAGATCCCAAGTACACAAGATTGATAGTTGAATTTCCCAGTCAATTGATCAATTTTGACTGTATACTGAAAAGTCAAACTTTGACTTTTTGGTCAAAATCAAGAGTCAAGATTCATTTTTCATCAAAACATGCCAAATCATGAAACTTGTTCACCAAGAAATCACAAAATGCAAATTAGGGTTTGAAAATGGAATTTTTCATAACTTAGAATTTTTCTAAGTTATGAAAAACCCTAATTTTTTCCCAACTTTGCCCCATCTTTTCACCATGATCCATTTGGATTCAAACAAAAGTCAAAACATGAAAGTTGTAGATTGTAGCATAGTCTACAACTTTGATTCACAAAGTTTTCTCATTTGAAGCTTGTATCTCAAGTTATGATTTTTTGAATAAGGGCACTAAACCATCTTTTAACTTAGTGAAATTTGACCTATTTTGACAAGGTTTTCTACCCTACTTCAAGGCCACTTTTCATACCCTTCCACTTGGAATTTTTATTTGCATTTCAAAGATGGATTGTAGTACACATTCCAAGCTTTCCAAAATGTCCAAGAACTCATCAAACAACCTCATAACTTGAGAGATTCGAATTTCACAAGTTGGCAAAAATTCACTTTTGTTCTTCATCAAGACATGTTCATAACTTTGCAAATTTGAACTCAGCTTGCTTTAGGTTAGATTACAGGTCCTTAAAAAAAATTGCACTCAATAATTTAATGCTTATTCATTGTGCCAAGGCCATGTTCTTTGTGTTCTAGCATTGCATAGTGGATTGATCTCAAAATAGATAAAGTGCTTTATCCATTTTTGTAAAAGCTAGCTTTATGTCAAATTGAAATCCAAGCAAGTACAGTTAAGATCTCATTGGCACAAGTTTAGGAGCTAATTTCACTGATCAAGACAAGGGTTTGCAGCTTGTTATGGGGGCCTGCATCAGTCAAAAAACACAACTTGCATTTCTTTGCTTCACATAGAAGTAACATTCCATAACTCATGCCATCTCTCTCCTCAGCATAGACACACTAGAAAGAAGTTGTCAAACACATTACACATAACATATCCAAGCTAACACACGAGCTTCTGACCTCCAATACACCCTCCATCTCAGAATCATCCTCAAACTGCACAAACAGGGGTGCCCCTGTAGTTTGAGTGCAAACTCCCAATCCCTTCGAGCATTTTGATCAAGACCTATTCCTCTACCTTCCCTACAACATATGCAAGCTAACCATGGCCTAAAACCTGACCTGTAATCACTCTAACAGTTTCCACCATTTTCATTTTTTCCTTTTGCAGTTGAAGTTCCATAGCTTGATTCAGAAGCTCTCAAGACAAAGTAAGCATTGAAACAGCATCCCTGGACCTCAAGGAAGTTTTTCCAATCATCACATTGCACTGAAAGTTCCTCATTCTCCAGATTGAAGTTCAACTGCACAGGTAAAAGTTTGAATTCGTATCTCTCTTATTAGGCATCTTTAGTCTTAAGTTTGTGAAGAAACAAGGTCCTACTCATAGCCCTGAACATGTACATAGCTTTACTTTTTATTTCTTTTGTCTGAGTAGAGAGAATTTGAGCTCTGAAAATGGTAGAAAAATTAGGTCAGAAAAGAGGGGGAGAGAAATTCTCCCTCATCTTAGAGAGATAGTTCATGTTCTTTATATGGTTAGAACCGTCTCTTCATGCTTAACATCTTTTGTGTTGGAAGTTTGTTCAAAAAATCAAGGAATCAAGAGTTAGAAGAAGCTGAACATGGCGCGCGTTTTTTCAAATATTTTGTGCTGGAGGTTGAAGACAGTGTTGCATTGGGCTGGGCTTTTGTGTTCTTTCTTTTCACACCATCTTTTTTGGCTCACACCCCCCTGAGCCCATTTACTCATTTTTTAACATTTTTGACCTTTTCCTTTTTTGCTGACTTTGTTTATTTTTTCTCATGCCATTTAAAAATTAAAAATATTTTTTTCATCATTTTTTGCATTTTATTGCATATTTATTTAATTTATTTCTTTGTTTATACATAAATATATATATGTATTATTATTAGAATAAATAAAAAAAATGATATAAATACAACTTTTATTTTTTGTTTACATTTTGAAAATATTTCACACAAAAAATACTTTTTATTTATTTTATTAAAATACTAAATAAATATTTTTTTTTTGAATAATACATATTTAGGGTTATATATACATATATATATGTGATTATTAATATATTTAAGACAAAAATATAAAAATACTTGATTTTTTTTCATTTTATTAATATTTGATATAAAAATACCTTTTTTTCACAATACACTTCATTTTATTTTATTTTGTACATAATAAATAAATAGTTGAATTAAATTAGAAAATAATACCTTTTTTTCTTTAAAATTAGGGTTTTTGCCCTAAATTCAAAATATTCAAAAAAAAAACAATACATTTTTTTATTTTCTTTTTTCCTTTTACATAAATAATATTTTCTCATACACATAAAAAACTTTCTTTTTGCATTTCACATATTTATTTAATTTCCATTTAATTATGTATCATTTAAATTGCAAATATTCAATCGATGTAATAATTTAGATTTAAATTCTTGTCAATATCCCCACTTGAACATTTGTACCCCCCCTTCCCATATTTGGTTTTGTAATAGCTTAGTAATTTTAATTTCGCACTTTATTGCTTTCTAATAATAACATGTTAGAATTAGGGTTTGTATGCGAAAAAACGATAAAAAAAAATAGTTTGACCTAATACAAGATAAACAAGCATGAAAATGGACACACAAATCACACTTGCACCCCCTAGGGTATTCCACTTGTTGCCTTCAATAATGGGCCATGTTGTATGTTGAACATCTTTGGGTAAAGCAAACAATTTAAATGGTCATAGTCCCTCGATAAAACTTTTCAAAACCAACAAAAACAAATGACCAAGTCCCTTAAAGAAATTGCCCAAAGACATTTAACGTCGTTACAATTATGGTCTAAACGATGACCCGCGCCTGTCCCTCTCACATCCTAACACAAGGTTGCCCACCAAATACAATGGTGGAGCAAACTTGTTAAAAGGGTTAAAAGTATAGCAATGATCTTTTGAGAAATTTAGGAGTAGATAACCTCTTAGTTACTTGAATCAACTTGCAAAACAAAACACTTGCCTAATTTCAAAATCACACATCACTACACTTTCAAAACAAAACTTTCAAAAACAAATGAAAACCCTTTTAAAAGACATACATCTTTGTATACGTCCCCACATGGATTATTACAAAGGTTGCCACCACATTGGCCTCTTTTCAAAAAAAACATTTTCAAAACCCACACACTCAAGCACCATTTAAAACAATTGAAAACAAGAGGCAAGTGATCTAAGCAAGTAACTAAGAGCCCATGGATAACCATGGATAGAAAGGGTGCTAATACCTTCCCTTTCTATAATCTACTCCCCGAACCCAAGAAAAACATTTCAAAAGGTTTTTGCTGTGCTTTTTAACCTTTCCTTAGGATAAAATAAAAAGTCGGTGGCGACTCTTGCTAACCGCAACATTTGCGAATACAAACGCAAAACCTCAAGTCAGTTCTCCCACCGTATCACACTTATTGTAATACGGTGGGAGAACTAACTTATTTTGCATTTTATCGCAAATGTTGCAGATAGTAAGAGTCACCATAGAATTTTCTTTTATCCAATAAGGAAAGGATGAAAGGAACAGGAAAGACCTCTAAAGATTTTGAGTTCAGGGGGTAGGTTATGAAAAGGGAAGGTGTTAGCACCCTTTTCATCCATAATTATCTACAAACTCTTAATCACTTAGATCACTTTGAAAATTTGCTTTTTGTGTGTGTTTGAAAAATATTGAAATTTTCCATTGTAAGGCAAAACTTTGTAATTATTCTTGTATTGGTCCTCAAGAATGCATACAAAGTGTTTTGAAAATTTATTTGAAAATGTTTGCGTAAAATGTTTTTGTGAGAAAAATCTGCGAGCAAGCGACTAACAGATCTACCCACTCAAGGTTGTTTTTGTACTTTTCCTTCTCCTTTAGATAGTGTTATCTGTACCATTAGTTAGTAGGAAGCCTTATCGTTGGATGTGAAGGGACATGCGTAGGGTCATCGTACAGTCATCGAAGGCAACTTGTAAGGATGCTTTAGAAATTTCTAAGGGACTAGATCATTCATCGAAAGGCAACGTTGAAGGGTCATCGAGGGACTATGATCTTTTATTAAGGGACTTTGCTAAAACGTCCCTACTTTCGAGGAACATGACTGTTTTATTCCGAAGGCAGCGAGAGAGGTTACCCTATAGGTGCGAGTGTGCAAGTGTGTTAATTTTAGTTATTTTAGTCTTGAAGTTAGGTTATCTATCGATTGGGTTTTTATCTTGTCATACAAACCTAATTACTAAGTAGCAGTATAGTGAACATAAAAAAGTAAAATGAGGAAAGTAAAGTTCCTACACTATAACATGACTTTGGGGCAATTACCTAATAGTAAAGTGCGGAAAATAAATACCTATAACTATTACATTTTTGAGCAGTTACATACTAATGGAAAATGCGGGAAGATAAAAGCTACGCTATTACATTCACGATAACATCCTATACAATTTATCTAAGAAAATAAAATAAGATGAAGGAAAGAGGAAAATAAAATGTTTTTTTGGCAATTTTTATGAAAAAGGTTTTTTGGTGATGATTAAGATAAAACCTAAAAAGCTAATTAATTTTAATTAATAAAAGAGTTAATTAATTAAATAAATTAAAAAAACCTAAAACCTAATTTAATTAGGGTTTGTAAAAAATGGTTTATTAATTATTAGTGCTAATTAAAACTAGGGTTAATTGATTATTATGGTTAATTAAAACTAGGGTTAATTAAAACTAGGATTAAGAAGAAAAAAAACAAGTTAGAAACAAAATCAACCAAAATTCAAGGGGTGGGTGTTGAACCCATGCCCTTAGCCTTTTCCACTGCCTACCTTGCAACAGCGCCAGGCGCGCGCCTGTGTTTGGAGAATGGGATCAGTGCGCTATATGTTAAAACCTGCAAAATATGGAAAATGTGAAAATAAAATGTCAAAAGGTAGGATCGAACCCACGCCCTTCTATACAAATATATTATCATGCGCGCACTTGCCACTGAGCCATGCTTCTCATCTGGTATATCTATGAACCGAATTAAATAAGTAATTAACAAAATAACTGGGCCGGAGAGGCGCTAAAGCCCTAACTCAGGTAGTTTTCTTCGGCGACTCCTTTTTTCGTTCTAGCAAAATAAGAGCATGTTACTAATTCCCAGGGATCCTACCCCTAATGGTGCTATTGGTTACGGTTGATTCCCTCTGTATGAAGAGGTACAAAGAAGATAAAGTCAAATGGAGAAATCATGGCAACCCTCGATTCAGCCGTTATGGGGGTCATGCGATGGTTCAATCCTGCGTTGTTATACCTCAGAAAAACGTTAGTGGTGTTAGTATGCATTAAAACAACATGAAATCGAAAATACAAATTTGTAAAAATAATGAAAATCGGAGATACATGTATGCTAGTTTTATGTGCTTTAGATCATCACAACTGATCCAATCTTATCCTATAGAACTTCTGGAAGTGAATGGGACAAGTATTTGGCCTTGAGAGAGGTTGCAAGATAGAGTTTTGATTTTCCCTAGTTTTGATATTTTTGAAGTTTTTGGAAAGGTTTCTTGAGCAAGGGTTTCATGGTCTTGTTATGTCTGAACAATGAGAATATATAGAGAGGAAATTAGGTCAAACAAGTGGGCTTGGACCTTTATATGGAAGCCTTGATTTTATCTTATTTTATTTTGAATTTTAAATAAATAAAAATAAAAATAAATAGAATAAAAATCCAAGGGGTGCATGGATAATTTTAGAGGTTCACATTGAGGCCTATAACACACATGGACCTTGAAATACAAGCTCATTAGCCCAAAAATTTAAGTTTGGTCACTTTAGGTTTCATGCATTTTCTCAAAATTTCCCAACTTGCACCAATTATAACTCTCTCAATTTTTATCATTTGAAAGTAATCTGAGACTTTTTGGAAAGCTCAAGATGTCCCATATAATCTTTATATTGATCATTTTTCCGTTTGAAGATTTATCTTGAAGTGATTTGCCTTGACAAAAAGTGTCTTTTTGTGGACTTTTCAAATGACCTATAATTTTTTGACCCATATCTCTCAAATGAAGCATTTTTTGGACTTGGGCTTAGAGAGACAAATTTGTAGAGAATTGAATTTCCTTCAAAATTATCTTTCCTTCAAAAAAATATGATGAAGCATGTGAAAGTTGTGCATGGTCAAAGTTCAGTTACTTCTCCTTAAGAAAACCCTAACTTAGTAACTTTTGACTTCAAAATCTTGATGTTGACCAAAAATCTTAAAGTTTTCTTGATTAATCATGATCAACCCTTGATAAAATGATGAATGTGACTTCAAAATATTGATGTTGACCAAAAATCTTGAAGTTTGACTGTATGTTAACCACATTTGACTTTTTGTCCAATGCAATTGATTTTCAATCATTTGAGCAATTGACTGAGAAAACTTATAATGCAAGGCTTGAAATTTGGCATGAGCGTTCCTTGAGACATATGAGCAACCATGAAATCCACTTGAGGCATTATAAGCTCAAATTTCCTTGAGAAAAGCAAAATCCTAATTGTAGGTCAACTTCTTAGGAGGAGAATTTGTCTGATCAATTCTTGAGCAACCTCGAGCATTTGAGAACCCTAGGAGAATGTTTTCGATAACGGGAGGGAAAATTTTGGGGTACAACAACTTCCCCTATTCAATCTTCCTAGACCTGAAGAGTTAGATTGGCATGTCCGCCATTCATGATCTAAAGGTGGAAGAGTTTGTCTGCTTAAGTGCACGGAAATTTGCACTCGTCGGTGCATGAAGTAACGTTGTTGGTTGATAGTATTGCTTGAATGGGCTTGAAGATGCCATTCAGAGAGATGATAGAATGTCGTCGGGGATGGGCTTATAGATGCCATCCAAAGTAACTGTTGATAGGAGTATTAGAACGAGTTTACGCCTGACTGTGAAGAATGTTTTTCAGAAGGAAAGTGCTCGCCAAAATTCAGTTTCTGGGGGGTGCTTTTCTCAGAACAGAGGCCATGAAGGAGAATGCTCGTCAAAATACAATCTTTGAGGAGAAATGCTTCTCAGAATTCAATCTCTGAATGAAATCAGTTGGTCATGCAGATAGTTGCCCCGTCCTGTTTCAGGAATTGATCTACAATCTATTTTTTGTTGGTAAACTCGTCCTGTTTTGGGAATTCATACCGCCTGGTCATCTAGATAGTTGCCATGTCCTGTTTCGGGAATTAATCTCTGACCTATTTTTTGTTGGTAAACATGTCCTGTTTCAGTAGTTCATACCGCCCGGTCGTATAGATAGTTGCGTCTTCTTATTTCAGGTATTATTCTTTGACCTGTTTGAAAATTGCTGATGATATTCGTCTATTTGCGGACTAACCTGGAAGAAACAAAGTTGGTTTTATGCAATGTCATGATGTATGCAATGCATTGCGTAATAATGATGTTCTCAAAATAAATGAGAGTTTTATATGCTTTTTGTATGCATATGTTATGATGTTTTGTTAATGATGCATGGATATGAGATGTTGTTGATGATGGCGGTAGCTTCATATAACATCTTTGACTAGGAAAATAAATTCTTGTATGTTTCTGGGGATGAAGGATATGAACCTTCAATCTTGTATAAAATGTCTTTGCTGGGGATTTCTGTTTTCTGTTTGAGGATACTCTACTGGAGACATTCGACTTCTGGTTGGGGATAGAAGAATTCTGGAACATTGGTCGTTCATTTTTATCTTGGAGGATTTGATTCTTATGTATGCTGATTGGTGATAAAAGAGATAGATAATCCTCTGATGCGTGGACGTCAACTTTTCTGGGGAGGACAAAGTTGAATGACATCTAGCCTCAGAAGAGAACCCCGTCAAGGATTTACGATAATCAGAGAAATAACCTCTGTTTGGGAAATAAACCCTGTTGGGGAAATAAACCCTACTGGAGAAATAAACCCTGTTGGGGAAATAAACTCTTTTAGAGAAGAGTTGTCGGAGATTTTACAGTGTTGGAGAAATAAACTTCACTGGAGAATTAAATTCCTATAAACTGTGTTGAGGGAATCATTTCTTATAGGAATTGGAAATTCATAGGTTGTGCGGAGGAAGTCTCGATTGTATGCTGGGGAAATGATCAAACTTACTTTCCGCTAGGGGACCTATTGGGGATGATGATCAGGTTAAGATATCCATTAGGTATATAGAGGTGAACTACCGGAAGATGCCCCAATTTCTGTCTGAAGGCATATTAGACTCGTTGGGGGATATAACTCTGTGCGGATTTCTCTGTGGGGATTTATGGATGACTTGAACGTTATCCCAACTCCTAGAGTTTTTAGTAAATGCTAACCCTGTTTTTATTCACATATTTGTTAATAGTAATCATATTCATATGCATATGTTCACTCAATTTAGTCATTGGATGTTTTTGCAAACAAAACAGAGAAAGTAAATTTGAATTTTGAATTATATTTGTATTGATAGTTTTCTTATAAACAGACAGTATACAAGGAGACATAGATCCTAGTAAGAGGAAATCATCGTAAAAATGAAGAAAGTACAAAAACAAAGAAATACATTTATGTGGAAACAATCCCATCGGGTTTCAACTCTGCTATTTCCTATATGTCTTCAAACATATCATCCCTTGCTATCAAAAGAAGTTGACTGGATTGATTTGTACCGTTTGAACTTGAAGTCGGTAATTATGCTGGCTGTAAGGAGATGATCCAACGGGACATAATCGTACACTTTAATCCCTAAATTTTGCTTGGACCGTCCTTTCGGGTTTTTAGTCCACCGGGATACCCTTTTTTGCCCAAGCCACGCTTTCAAGTTTTCGTCTTGCCGGGTGTATAAATTTTTATTTATATCCCTAATTTTTTCCCGAACCCTTTTGGTTCGCTTTGATGCCCTTATTTTTTCCTAGGCCAGTTGTGATACGGTGGCAGAACCGACTATTTTGAAATGATGGTTTGCGCTTTGCATTTTTTGTTTGCAAAATGTCGCGGTAAGCAAGAGTCGCCACCGACTTTTATTTCATCCAACCGGAAAGGAAAAAAGTACAGAAAAAATCCTTTTTCAAGGTTTTGAGTACGAGGGGTAGATTATAGAAAGGGAAGGTGTTAGCACCCTTTCTATCCATGGTTTTCCATGGGCTCTTAGGTACTTGCTCATCTTTTAAAATTTGTTGTGTATGTGCTTTGTTTTGAAAAAATGTTTTACTTCGTGATAACCCTTGTATCAGTCCTCAAAGGTGTGACGAAGTTGTTTTGAAAATTGTTTTGAAACGTGTAAGTGTGAAAAACTTTGGTTTGAGCAAGTACTTACTAGCATCTACTTACTCGAAAAAAGATTGTTTCTATTCTTGTTTCCCTTAGACAGCGCTATCCTACTATTTAGAAATAGGTAGCACCGTCGTTGGAGTTTGTAAGGGTCAATTTTAAAGGGACGTACGATCACTAAAGCAATGCTAGGACGTCTTAGTAATAACCCTAAAGTCTTAAGATCATATTCGAGGCAACATTTATGAGGCAACATCCAAACGGGACATTTGATCTTTTTTAGACAGAAGGGTAGCCACTAAGACACCCTATACTTAATGATCGTTTACCGAAGGCAACTGAAGTGAGAGTATACCCTAAGAGTGATATGTGCGAGTGATTTGTCTTTAATTATTTAGTCTTTGCACATTAGGGTTTTCTAACTGGATTAATTTGTCATGAATTCTTATCATACAATCATATTAGCATACATCTAAGTAGTCAAATATTTGCGAGAATTAAAATGCGAGAAAGTAAATCTACGCTATTACAAGGCTTCGGGGAGGGGATTAATTACATAGCCAAAAACCCCGGGAAAAGCGATAAGTAAAAAAATCCTAGATTAAACTATTACAAACCATGAACAGAGTTACAACAATATTGTTAAAATAAATGATAAGCACGCAGCGAATTAAATGCGAGACGATTAGGGTTTTGACTCTTGACTAAACCTATTGACGATTTGATTAGATAAAACATGTTTTTGTCATTTTTGTTTTTTGAGAAAGAAATAAAAATTAAATCAGTAGTTAACCTAATTTCTGATTGAATTTTAATTACGAAAGAAATTAAAATTGTCCTAAATTAATCAAACTAATCAATTAAAATATTTATTAAGAAAAATAAATTTTTTTTATTATCTTGATTGGTTGATTTAAAATAAAATGATTCTTGTGTTGATTAAAAAAACAAAATAATTAAATAAAAGAAAATAAAGAAAAACAATAAATAAAAATAACCCAAGAGCCTGCCGTCAGCGGATCTGATTGGAGATGGATCTAGAAGATAATGGTGCGCTAGATCTGATTCTGACTGGTGGATCCAGAAGATGCTTCTCTTCAGAAGATGAGGCGTTGGATCTGATTCTGCCTGATGGATCAGAATATGCTGCTCTTCAGAAGATGAGGCGCTAGATCTGATTCTGGCTGATGGATCCAGAAGGTGATATGCTTCAGAAGATGCATGTGCTGGATCTGATGAAAACAAGGGAGAAAGTACCAAAAGCTCACGCCTGGGATCGAACCCAGAACGATAAGCTTCTGAATTCCTTCTTCTGACCAACTGTGCTGGATACTAATTTATTAATACAATAAAAACAAACAATATATATCATAACAACAGGTTTCTGGCCAGAATAACGCGCCAGAATTTGAATCATCCAATCAGAATGTGACACGCGATTGTCTTCTTCCCTGGAACCATCATTTTAAGTTCTGATTCTTTTACCTACAGACGCATGTCTGTTGCTGAAACCCGTGTCATTCAAAAATCAAGTATATGCAATATGAATTCAATTGGGGACCATGGATCAGCTGGATTTGAAACTCTGATCATAATGGTACCCATTATTCTGTCTAATTTTGCTTGAAAACCAAAACCCCAAATTGGAGCACAGAACCCTAACAATGGCAAAAGTTTATCCCTGCACTGTAACTCAAATTAAACAATCCAGAAACATTGCAAATATGTTGATGAACACGAATATGTAATTTAGACATGCTGAATATGCAAGAATTACAACAGTTGACTGTGGATAATTTTTCAAACCGTGAGAGTGGTAGGAGGAGATTCTGGATGTGCTGACGCCGGCAACTGATTGGGAATGCTTCCTGAGACGTCAAGGAATTGATTTCTAGATTTCAAACTCCTTGATTAGCCTTCTATTCCAGAATTTGGATCTCACTTTTTATCAAGAATTCTGAGTTCCTTTTCTGGAAGTTTCACGCCTCTAACCCCCTTTCTTTGATCTGTAAACCTTTCTTATATAACCTAGCATGAACTAGGTTCCCAAACTTGGATTAAATCTTTGCATTTGTCCAATATTTGATTTGATTTTCAATGCATAGGATATCTTTCTATTCTCATGCCAATCGTGCCTTTCTTGTACCAATTGACATTGATGTGATTTGATTCTGATATGCCAGCATTATGAGCTTGTGATTCTATCCAAAAATCCAATCAAAACAAATCTTTGCTATTATTTACCAATTATTTGATTTAATTCAATTTTTAATAAATAAAAAATCAAAATAAAATAAATAATGAAGCAAATAACATGTGAGTGCACATTTGGGTCGTGGACCAGGTTATAAGTAGAGTGCAAACATAAAAAGCTGGGCCCATTTAGAAAAAAATGCAAATTGGAGCATATTTGACTTTTGGAAATTTTGCAAAAATGGTCAACTTGGCCAATGCATAACTCTCTCAATTTTGACCCTAGAGAGGTGTTATTGGACTTTTTAGAAATATTAGGATGTCCTCTAAGCAACCCTTTGGTCTCATCTCAATTGAGTCTTCCATGTTCATGTATGAAGCTTTGACCCAAAATGTGTTTTTGTTGACTTTTCAAAAGGAACTATAATGTCAAAATTTATATCTTTTTGTGAGTGCATATTTTAAACTTAGGAGCTGAAGATGAATTGTAGCGAATTGCATCCTCTTCAAAATGAGCTTTGTATGGGTCATTTATGATAAAGTATGAGAAAGTTATGCTTGGTCAAAGTTGAGTTGAGTTTTCTTACAAAACACTAATTTAGCAACTTTTGGGTTTTGATGGATTGTGAGCAATCCTTGAGGAATGATGATCAATCCTTGATCAAATGATGAATAATACTTCAAAATGAGGATGTTGACCAAAAATATCGAGGTTTGACTGTATAAGGGCGATAGTTGACTTTTGACTTAACATAGTAGATCTTCAGGTCTTTGAGCAATTGACTGAGCAAACTTCCTCTGCAAGGCTTGAAACTTGACATGGATGATCTTGAGAATATATTAGGACAATGGTGAGCATTTTGGATCCTTTGGACTCAAGCATCTTGATGCAAAATGAAACCCTAATTTGAGGTAGACTGCCTTAGGAGAGGGTTTGTCTCGTCAATTCTTGAACTTTGTTGAGCAATTTGGGGACCTCACATGCCATTTATTGAGAAATATGGGAGGGCAAATTTTGGGGTACAACAACTGTACCTGTTCAATCTTCTTAAACCTGAGGATGTAAACTGGCTTGTCTGCCTTTCGTGATCTGAAGGTGGAAGATGATTGAACACTAGAGTGCCCAGAAATTTGCACTCGCATGAAGTGATACTTGATTTGTGATATCGGGAATGTGCTTATAGATTCCATTTGGAAGTTTCTAGGGAATTGTCAGAGATGGGCTTAAAGATGCCATCCGAGGAAGCGTCGATCGCATAAGAGATTCCTTTGCGAGAACCCGTATACCTGTTGTTTAAGGAGGGCTCCGTTGGGGAATGATGGTCTCTGTCTTGAGAGACATAGAGTTTTAGGAGCATCAGTTGTCCGTTACTCTACTGGGGAATAATTCTGGTTTGGGAAGCGGAAGTGAACTGTGTGCTTGGTCGGGGTATATGTTGCACCGCGACTTTCTGAGGAAATATGAAATCAATTGTGTTGGATCAGGTCCCAGACTTACAGTGTTGTGGACTGTTGTCTGGGGATAAGAGAGGAAGAAACCGGATAGTAAGGTTATGAGAAGGAACCTGAATAGTAGGGTTATTTTGATACGAAAGCCTGGGTAGTAGGGCTGTGAGAAGGAACCTGGATAGTATGGTTACTTCGATATGAAAGCTTGGATAGTAGGGCTGTGAGAAGGAACCTGGATAGTAGGTTTACTTCGATATGAAAGCCTGTATAGTAGGGCTGTGAGAAGGAACCTGGATAGTAGGGTTACTTCGATATGAAAGCCTGGATAGTAGGGTTGTGAGAAGGAACCTGGATAGTAGGGTTACTTCGATATGAAATCCTGGATAGTAGGGTTGTGAGAAGGAACCTGGATAGTAGGGTTACTTCGATATGAAAGCCTGGATAGTAGGGCTGTGAGAAGGAACCTGGATAGTAGGGTTACTTCTATATGAAAGCCTGGATAGTAGGGTTGTGAGAAGGAACCTGGATAGTAGGGTTACTTCGATATGAAAGCCTATATAGTAGGGCTGTGAGAAGGAACCTGGATAGTAGGGTTACTTCGATATGAAAGCTTGGATAGTAGGGCTGTGAGAAGGAACCTGGATAGTAGGGTTACTTCGATATGAAAGCCTGGATAATAGGGTTGTGAGAAAGAACCTGGATAATAGGGTTTCTTCGATATGATTTTGGGTAAAACTGCAGAGGGAACCTGGGTAAGGTTGTTCTTGTCGCGCCAATGATTACTCTGTTTAGCTTCGAGTGTTGATCATGGACCTGCTGGAAATTGTCAATAATAATTGTCTTTCCTGAAAGAAATACAGGGTTAGTTATATGCGACTCACGAGATGCATTGTATAATGATGTTCTCAAAATAAATGAGTCTATGTTATATGTGATGTATGCACATGTCATGATGTATGAAATGCTGACATAATAATTTGGGTCCGGGAAAATAAATCCCTGACTGTTGTTTGGAGAGTGTGAGAAATGGTATTCTTGACTGCTGTAACAAACTATAGTTCCTCTGCTTCTGTTGGGGATGGTGAACAAAGATGACTATGTTGGGGATTTACCCCTTGTTTACGGATATTCTGTCGAGGAGAGACTCTGTCTGAGGATAACTCTGCAGGGAATAACTCTGTTGGAGAGGAGATACTCTGTTGATAGATCTGTTGACTTGGAGAAACAACTCAGCTGGGGATGAATTACCATTACTGGTGATGATGAATTATGTTGGAGGTTGAATTTCTACTTGTGAGAGAAATAAACTTTGCTTGGGGAAAAACTTACTAACTCACTTGCAATTGCGAACTTCAGTAAGGGAGAGTTGTGTCCTGTTCGGGAAAGTTAACATCACTATCTTTGGATAATCTTTATCACCACTCATGCTTTCGAGCTGGATCTATCTCGATACCTGATGGGAGGAGTAACTGTAAGGTTTGGGTACTTCTTGTTTTCCCTGTTTCTGGAATTACGAGCAATTGTCTTTTGTTTTTTTATGTAAATATTTTATGAGCAGCAATTATTTCCAAATTCATATATAAAAAATGAATCATTGGACGTTATTGCCAAACAAAACAGAAAAAGAAAAACAAATTAAAATTTCTTGTGAAAATGAATTGTACTGATTGTTTTTTGAAGTTGGCCTATAATAGGAGTTTTGTACAAAGAGGCTGACGTCCTAGTAAGAGAACGTCGCCGAAAGATGGAAATTATACAATTTGTGTAAAAGAAAGAAAAACAGCTATGTGAAACAATCCCATCGGGTTCCAACTCTGCTATTGCCTTTATATCTTCAAGCGTCTCATCAATTTGCTACTTGGTCGAAGGTGGGTCAGGTTGATCGGCGTTGTCTGAGCTTCATAGTCTATACCAAAGTCTGGTTGCAAGATGATCCAATGAGACATAGTGTTACGCTTTAATCCCTAATTTTTGCCTGGACCGCCCTTTCGGGTTTTCAGTCCACCGGGAAACCCTTTTTTGCCCAAGTCGCCCTTTCAGTTTTTCGACTTGCCGGGTGCATAGTCTTTTTTCATTTTCATCCCTTATTTTTGCCCGAACCCTTTTGGTTCGCCGGGAAGCCCTTATTTTTGCCTAGGCCAGTCAACCTAGTGGGTCTTTGATTAGGCGTAGTATCTTTTCATTATGTCTGCATTGACGAGGTGAGGAAGGTCGTCACCATCCATGGTGGTAAGGATCATAGCTCCTCCCGATAAAATGTTCTTAACCACAAATGACCCTTCGTATATGGGGGTCCATTTTCCCCTGGGATCACCTTGCGGTAGTATGATGCGCTTGATCACTAGATCCCCAACTTGATATTCTTGATGTCTGAATTTCTTGTTAAAAGCCTTAATCATTCACTTTTGATACGTCTGACCATGACAGATAGCAGTAAGTCTCTTTTCATCGATTAGGTTCAGCTGATCAAGTCGGGTTTGGATCCAGTCGTCTTCGCTCAAACCCGCATCCTTCATGATCCTGAGAGAGGGTATATGGACTTTGATGGGTAGGACTGCCTCCATGCCATACACCAAAGAGTAGGGTGTTGCCCCTGTCGATGTCCTTACCGAGGTACGGTACCCATGAAGAGCGAACGGTAACATCTCGTTCAAGTATTTGTACGTCACCGTCATCTTCTGCACAATCTTCTTGATGTTCTTGTTAGCCGCTTCAACATCCCAATTCATCTTTGGTCGGTAGGGAGAAGAGTTATGATGATGTATCTTGAATTGTTTGCAGAGCTCGGTGATCATTGTATTGTTGAGATTTGTACCATTATTCGTAATGATCCTCTCTGGTACACCATATCGACAGATCAAATTGTGTTGGATAAACCGCGCCACGACGTTCTTGGTTATTGTAGAAAAGGAAGCTACCTCAACCCACTTTGTAAATTAATCAATAGCCACCAGAATGAAATGATGCCCGTTAGACGCAGTAGGTATGATCTCGCCAATCATGTCGATGCCCCACATTGCAAAAGGACAAGGAGCTATCAAAACATTCAGGGGAACCGGAGGTACATGCACCTTATCAGCATAGACTTGGCACTTATGACAGGTTCGAGAATGCTGATAACAATCGGCTTCCATAGTAGACCAGTAATATCCTGCATGTAGGATTTTCTTCGCCATGGTATGTCCACTGGAATGAGTTCCAAAGGTGCCTTCATGTAGGTCTGTCATGATCCTTTCTGCCTCGCTCTTGTCCATGCATCGTAGTAAGGTTGAATCATGGTTACACTTATAGAGGATAGCATTACTGATGAAGAACTTCGCAGCGAATCTTCTCAAAAACTTCTTATCATTAGCAGATGCCCCCTCGGGGTATTCTTGAGCCTCAAGATACCTCTTTACCTCGTGAAACCAGGGTTTATCCGCTACCTCTTCAGTCTCAATGTCACAGCAATGTGCGGGTTCGTCCAACCTCTCAATGGTAATCTGGGGAGCTTCATTGTTCCACCTGACTTTGAACATAGAATACATGGTAGCTAGCGCGTCTGCCAACTGGTTCTCTTCTCGTGGGAAATGTTCAAAGGTTATCTCCTCAAAGTGTGGGAGCAATGTTAGTACATATTCTTTGTAAGGAATAAGATTCGGGTGCTTCGTATCCCACTCGCCTTTGACCTGACTTATTACCACAGCAGAATCTCCGAATACACTCAAGAACTTAATCCTCAGGTCAATGGCAGCTCGAAGACCCATGATACACGCTTCATACTCCGCCATATTGTTGGTGCAGTTAAAACATAATCGGACGGTGAGCGGAGTATGACAGCCCTCAGGAGATATAATTACAGCACCAATGCCATTACCCAATGCGTTCGAGGCTCCATCAAAATACATAGACCATCGGGATCCCTCCTTGGGTCCTTCATCTGGTATAGGTTCTTCGCAGTCGATTACCAACATGATATTCTCATCCGGGAACTCGAAATTCATGGACTGGTAGTCATCCACAGCCTGATTCGCCAAATGATCCACCAATACACTCCCCTTTATTTCTTTCTGGGTTGTGTATTAGATGTCGTACTCGGTTAAGATCATCTACCATCTTGCTATTCTTCCGGATAAGGCGGGCTTCTCGAAAATATACTTGATCGGATCCATCTTTGATATCAACAAGGTAGTGTGAGTCAGCATATACTGTCTCAGTCGGCGAGCAGCCCATGCCAAAGCGCAGCAAGTTTTCTCAAGCAATGAGTATCAGGTCTCATAGTCGGTATACTTTTTGCTAAGGTAGTAAATTGCATGCTCTTTTCGACCAGACTTGTCATGCTGCCCCAACACACACCCCATTGAATTGTCTAGCACTATCAAGTATAATATCAAAGGTCTTCCTTCAACTGGAGGCATCAAGATTGGTGGTTCTTGAAGGTATTCTTTGATTCTTTCGAAAGAATTTTGGCATTCATCATTCCACCTTACCACTTGATCTTTCTTCAGAAGCTTGAAGATTGGCTCACAAGTAGCAGTCAGATGTGAAATAAATCGAGCGATGTAATTCAGACATCCCAAGAAACCTCTAACTTCCTTCTCTGTGCGGGGAGCCGGCATCTCTTGTATGGATTTTACCTTTGTAGGGTCCACCTGAATACATTTATCAATGACGAAGAAACCCAAAAGCTTACCAGACCTTATCCCGAAGGTACACTTGTTCGGATTCAACCTCAGCTTGTACGTCTTCAACCTGTCAAACAGTTTCTGGAGATGATCAAGGTTCTCTTCCTTGGTTTGGGACCTGGCTATCATGTCATCAACATAAACCTCGATCTCGTGGTGAATCATATCGTGGAACAAAGCTACCATGGCACGCTGATAAGTTTCCCCAGCATTCTTCAACTCGAAAGGCATTACCTTGTAACAGAAGGTGCCCCACTGTGTAATGAAGGTTATCTTCTCCATGCCCTCAGGAGCCATCTTGATCTGGTTGTAGCCATAAAAACCATCCATGAAGGAGAAGATCTTATGATGCGCGGTGTTGTCGACCAGAACATTGATATAAGGAAGTGGGAAGTCATCCTTGGGGCTTGCCCTGTTTAGATCTCTATAATCCACACACATCCGTACTTTACCGTCCTTCTTAGGTACCGGAAAGACGTTGGAAACCCACTGTGGATAAGAAGTGACAGCTAAGAACCCTACATCGAACTGTTTCATGACATCTGCCTTGATTTTCTCTGACATCTCAGGGCGCATACGGCGGGCCTTCTGCTTTACCGGAGGGCATTCTTCTTTAGTCGGCAAGCGATGAACCACAATATCAGTGTCCAAACCAGGCATATCTTCGTAGGACCAGGCGAAGATCTCAACATAGTCACGTAGCATTTGTATCAACCTTTGCTTGACACTAGGCTCCAGATTCGCACCTATTTTGACCTCTTTTCTGTCTACCTCTGTACCCAAATTCACTGACTCAACTGGCTCTTCATGAGGTTGTATGGCCCTCTCTTTCTGCTGTAATAGTCTAGCAAGTTCTCCAGGTACCTCACAATCATCCTCACCTTCGTCCTCGACTTGGTTGATCGGATTTTCGAAGTCATAACTGGCAGTAGCAGAACTGTTATCAATGGGATCCATAGTGGATATGGATCTGCATTATGATACGTGAGTGTGTGTAAGAGAATAGCTATTTTGATATAGTGAAAATAGAAAAGAAAAACAAAGAGCGCAAAATTTGTAATGCAAGAAACGTCCAATGCTTTATTAATGATATATGAAATGATAAACAATAAGCCCTCACAAGCAAAGCCAAGGTGCCTCGGGCAAGGCACCGGGCCGTAAAGTTTCAAACTGTTTATTACAAATCTTAAAACAAAAAGTCAATTACTGCGGAATAAAAGAAACAGGTATGAAGTCCTTCGTCGTCCAGTTGTTCAGTCCACCATTGGTTCTTGGGTAGATCCAAATGTCGATATCTTAATCCTCTTCACTGTCCTTAATTGCATTAACTCCCCAGTTGCTGATGTGTAGAGGAGGTCTTCCTATCCGTGCGCGCCTAACAACCCTCTGAGCCCCTGTAGTAAAGCCCAAACCAGATTTGTCAGTTTTGTGAGTGAATCAGGGAGCTGACCCCAATTGGTACACCCACCTTCTTTAATTACAGTCATGGCGTCTTTGAGAGAAGCCATTTTCAACGGAGGTTTACCGGTAGTAATTTCAGTTGATGCCGAGAACTGAGGGACCTCTTCGAAATTTTGACAAGGAGTTTCTATGAATTCCCCATCCATCTCTACGTAGCGGAAGGAATTGAGGTGACTCACCATATACTCTTCTTCACCTCGTACCGTGACAATCTTCCCCTTCACCGGATATTTCAGCATTTGATGGAGTGTGGAAGTCACTTCCCCAACCTTATGGATCCAAGGACGACCCAGTAAGCAAGAATACGATGGTCTGATATCCATCACGTAGAAGGTGGACCCAAATGTTTGAGAACCCACTTTGATAGGGATGTCCACCTCCCCGTGCACCATTCTTTTTGACCCATCAAAAGCCCTTACCACACTATTACTGGGCTTCAGAATCAAACCTTCAGTATCCAGACGGTCTAGCGCTTTCTTCGGCAGAATGTTTAGTAAGGACCCGATATCTACTAGCACATGGGCCATAGTGGTGCCCCTGCACTTGATCGAGACATGCAGAGAATCATTATGATTTCTCCCTTAGCGCTCATATATGCATCTGAAAAACTTAACCCATTGTCAGCAGTTAGGCTAGCCACACAATCTTTGAACTGATCTGCAAAAGTTTCCTGCAGCACATGCGCAGTCTTGAGAAACGCAATCAAAGCCTTCGAATGGGCTTCAGAATACAATAACAGGGACAACATGGAGATCTTTGACGGGGTCTACCCCAGCTGCTCGACTATGTTGTAGTCACTCTTCTTGATAATTTTCAGAATTTCCTCTATCTCCTGTTTAGAGGTTTCTACGATGATCTTCTTAGGTGCCTCCGTCTGGGAAGGATCACCTATGATTTCTTTGCCCCGAGTCCTAGATGGCTCGGCGATAGGGGTGATAAATGGAATAGGAACCAGGGCAGTAGTTGACGTACCAGCTGACGGAATGACAACAGGTTTATGGACAGTCGGAGGGGAAATCTCGAGAGAAAAGAGTCTTCCACTTCTGGTGACCTTGCTGCCCCAACAATATTACTGATATCTGTATTGGCTTATTCAACCCTCAGATCTTGTTTAACACCATAGTAATATACATTAGCACCGTAGTGCCATGGGATAGCCTTATCTGAGGTATATGGGATGGGACTCGGAGCGGTGATTATTAACGGAGCAATTCTTGGAACAGGTGTAACCCTAACAGGTTTTCTCGAGGAAACCTTGGAAGGATTTGCAGAAATGGTGATAATGGCAACATCTTCAAATGGAATCATAGTCTTCTCAAACAAAATTTCTTTATTATCCATCAGGCGCTGAACACCTGACTTCAATAAACAGCAACTGGAAGGCATAATTGAACACATGTGGCAACCTTCACCACAACCCAGAAATAAACCGGCCAACAACAAATTCATCTTAACCGTCATCAAAGGAGTATAAATTTCTTCCACAGAGGTCACAAACGAATCGGTGTCCACATCATTGACTCCACGACCATGTTTGGGCATAGGAGCAGTTATAACGTTTGGCTTTTCTAGAGCATCAAAATCAATCTCTTTAGCTTCCAAAAAATCTTGCACTTTATTCCTCAGAGCCCAACAATCGTTTGTGTCGTGGCCAGGACTCTCTGAATGGTAGGTGCACCGCGCGTTGGGATTGTATCTGGGGGAAGCAGTGTTTTGATTCTTGGGAGCCTCTTTCAAGGTTGCCAAGTTGGACTTTAACATATGAGGCAGAACTTCAGCTAAAGTCATGTTGATACGGGTAAACTGTCGTTGTGGTCTTTCCACCCTTTGCTGATTATTGCATTATGGAGAAACTGCAGGTCTTGGTATCACTACAGCATTTACAGCTTGATGGTGTTCAGGTCTACTTTGGCCCCTCGGGCCGTAGACTGCACTAGCTTCCTTCTTACCGGTGAAAGGCTTCTTTGCTGCACTTGACGAAGCATCCTTCTGTATTTTACCACTTCGAATGCCAGCTTCTACTCTCTCTCCAATCAAAATCAACTCAGTAAACCCAGATGACAAACTGCCGATCAAGTGATTGAAAAATGGACCAGATAGTGTCCCTAGAAACATCTCAACCAACTCCTTATCAGACAAAGGGGGTTGGACTCTTTCATCTAAGTCTCTCCACTTTTGAGCATAGTCCTTAAAACCTTCGCCTGCACCCATTGACATACCCTGGAGCTGAGTACGAGTGGGAGCAAGGTCAGCATTATATTGATACTGCTTGTAGAAAGCAACAGCAAGATCTTACCAGTTTCGGATACTGGCTCCTTCCAACTGATAAAACCATTCAAGTTGAGTCCCTAACAAACTATCTTGAAAGAAGTGCACCCACAAATTTCTATCAGCAGTATGGGGTTGAATCTTTCGGACATACGAGCGGAGATGGAGTTTTGGGCAGGATACTCCATCATATTTAGCAAAAACTGGAGCTTCGAACTTATGAGGATGACCACTCCCGATACCAGTCCCAACTCTCCGAAGTCTAAACCAGGGATTTTCTGAATCTCTATAGCACTCAGATGGTCTTCTAGCTGCTTGTACCTATCCTCAGCAGGAGGATATTTCTCATCATCGTAATCCGCATCATTGTCAGAAACTGCTGGACTAGGGTTTTTTACCCTCTCTTGGTTCTCTCTGTCCTTGGATGAGGAAGTCAGATCAGCTGTTTGTCACAACCTTTCTCTAAATATTCTACCCATGTTCAGAATACCGACCTTATTCCTCTTCTTCTTCTCCTTCAGAATAAGAGTCTTCAAATCCTCCTGCCCTTTAGCCAGACTTAAGAACATCTGTTGGAATTGGGCGTTCTGTGCTTGAAGATCTTTGATGGCTTGATCGGAAGACATTTCTGCTGAAATAAACAGCGAAGAAGATGAGAAACCTGTAAGGGTACCTGTAATGATGTGCATGATAATAGGATGCACATGTAATGATTTCAAAGACTTTGGGAGATTTAAATTTTCAAACCAAAAATAAACAAACTTTATTAGATTAACTTTGAAAGGTTCAACAATGCCTTTAAGGCGTTACAAAGAAGTAAATAAAACAAACTCTAAAAACTATAAAAAGGAAAATCAAAAGTCCCATGGACGCTTCCTCTTTGTGCCGATGTAGTCATTGATCACTCTTTCTTCCTCGAGCTGCCTGGTGAGCTTCAAAATCTTCCTCTCTTGCTCATGGTACTTTTCCCGGTAAGTATCCCGCTCATTCTTCAGCTGAATCCAAGACCTCTGCAACTCCCCAGGATCAGTGGGCATGTAAGGATAGAGAATCGTGTAAGGAATGCCCTCTTCATTAGTGGGCTCCACAGTCACTGGTAACACGGCCTCATAAGGCATCCCAAGCTTCTGGGCACAAGATCGGACCCATTGGTGGTAAGGCTGCATAGGCAGGGAAGTCTTTGGTCCCAACTCTTGGGGGTCAGATCTGTCCATGCCCCAAGCTCGTATAAACCTCCGGCGGTGCTCCTTAACGTCCTCCTTGTAGTCAAATACAATGTCCTTAAGAAGCAGCTCATGGGGACCATCTCTCCGAGCACGACCAAATTGTCGCAAAGCTAGACAAGGATTGTAAGTTATACCCCCTCTAATTCCAAGCAGCGGGACATTAGGGTATCCCCCACAACGGTCAATAACAGCAATGTCTTCCATAGCCCAGGAACACCAAAGAATATTTGTATGAGCAAGTGGTATTATTCTGTAGGACCAACCCAAACCTTCTTCATTCTTCAGCAAAGACTTAGGGAGGTGAGAAATAAACCACCTCGATAGCAGCGGCATGCAACACATAAGAGTCCCTCTTCTTCGCACGGTAAGAGTATAGAGGACATGCAAGATATCACCCAGTAGGGTAGGCACTGGATTGCGAGAAAGGAATATATTGACAGCATTCACATCTACAAAGGAATCCGGATTCGAGAAGAGAACTAAACCATAGATAAGGAGAGCCAAGACATCTTCAAAAGCCTGAATCCAAATTATCCTACAATAGTTGAGCCTGGTCTATCCGAAATTTGGCTAGAAAACCTTCGACCATGCTTCGTGTTTCCCAATTGGATACTACATCAACCCGCTTCAGATGTAGAGCTGAGGCAATGTCTTCTGGTCTAGGAACTTCTTCCATACCTGTGAAGGGTACCTGTTCAAGGATGGATATGCCCAATAGGTGAGAGAACTCTTCCAAGGTGGGAACCAGCTGATAATCTGGAAAGGTGAAGCAATGATGCACAGGATCGAAGAACTGAAAAAGTACGCTCATCATATGCTCATCGAGATTTGAATTGACCAGGCTGAGAAGTTGACCGTATCTCTTAATGAACGTAGAAGTCTCGGAAACTCTTGAGGCTAGCTCTTTAAGTTGGGCAGGTATTTGCACAAAGTTGACTCGGATGGTATTTCTGCGCACAGAAGCCATAATCTGCAAAACATAACAAAGATAAATTCCCTCGGTCTTTGAAATGGTTAGTGTAATGAAGCATGAATGCCATGTTATGATGCATGATTTCATGGTAAACTACATGTATAGCAAACATAGATATTGCAAACACAGTCAAACCAGACAAAGCCCTTAGGTTTAAGGCTTGCATGAGGTCAAAGGTAGTACCCTCTTGAAGTTAAGTTGGTTTCAACATGTCCTAGAAAAAGTAATCGGGTTCTATAGGATCTCAATATCACTGACCATTCTCCATCGGTCATGGTTTCAGCTCATACAATATTTTCTTGCGGCCGAAACTATCTCGAGAGTATGGTCTCAATGAGTGTAGCATCGAGTATCAACCAATTCCCAGCTTTACACCGAGGCCGGCTATCTCACTACTTTCTAATGGCCAAGTTGGTCGATTAAAGGTTCTAAGGTAGGTTGATGCTTAACAACACCATGCAGCGGACCCGTATTCTCCTCGTTTCTCCACAAGGGATACCGGTACCAACCAATGTGCCACATCAACGTAGCTATTGCTTCAACTGTATCGGTCTATGCTGTACAGTTCCCTCACAGTCTATTGCTACTTACCTAAAAGGTGTCCCCAGATCCGAGCTAGGATCTATAGTAACTCCCAAACAAAATCCTTAAACGTAAAGCAATCAAGGAAATCAAGAGAAGCAATTATGATGAACTAGATCCTAAGGTATACCCCACTTATTCATTCCCCAGCAGAGTCGCCAGTTCTGTGATACGGTGGCAAAACCGACTGTTTTTAAATGCTGGTTTGTGCTTTGCGTTTTTTGTTTTCAAAATGTCACGGTAAGCAAGAGTCGCCACTGACTTTTATTTCATCCAACCGGAAAGGAAAAAAGTACAGAAAAAATCATTTTTTTAAAGATTTTGAGTACGGGGGGTAGATTATAGAAAGGGAAGGTGTTAGCACCCTTTCTATCCATGGTTTTCCATGGGCTCTTATGTACTTGCTCATCTTTTAAAATTGCTTGTGTATGTGCTTTATTTCAAAAAAAATGTTTTACTTCGTGATAACCCTTGTATCAGTCCTCAAAGGTGTGACGAAGTTGTTTTGAAAATTGTTTTGAAACGTGTAAGTGTGAAAAGCTTTGGTTTGAGCAAGTACTTACTAGCATCTTGTTGTACCCCAAAATTTGCCCTCTCATTTATCAAGACTTTTCTCACAAGATCTTTTGACTCAAGACTGGATTAGGGTTTGGTCAGCTCAAGACATCTCATCTTACACTGTTGACCCAAAATTAGGGTTTGAGTTTGCACAAGGATTATTGAACTATCAGTGCTTTATATGACTTTCAAACATCATTATGAACCCCTAATATTACTCATGACAAGTTTCAAGCCTTGAACCACATTTTTGATCAGTCAATTGGACAGTTGACCTAAAAATCAGCTGTATTTGGGAAAAAGTCATCCATGGCCAATTAACATTCAAACTTCATAATTTTTTATCCACGTCAACATTCTAAACTCATATGTATCATTTGATCAAGTTTGGATCACAATTCCTCAAGAAATTTGATCAAATCATCAAAAGGGCAAAATGGTCAAAATTAGGGTTTTGATTGAGGAAGGGCAATTTGTGATTTTTGACCTAGCAAATGACCAATTGAGTTAAAGTATGATTCCAAGGATTCAATTGCATCATCTTGACCTAATTACTTGGTTCAAAACATTTCAATTTCATTGATAGACAGATGAAATTTGCAGTCAACTGATCAAAAGTCAACTGTACACTGAAAAGTCAAACTTTGACTTTTTGGTCAAAATCAAGTGCCAAGGATCATAATTCATCAAAACATGTCAAAATGTGAAACTTTTTCATCAAGGAATCAAAGATTGAAGATTTGATTTTAAAATTTGATATTTTCTTAACTTAGAAAATTTTCTAAGTATAGAAAATTTCTTATTTTTTCTCAACTTTAAGCCATTTTTCACCATGATACAAGATGTTTCAAAGGAAGTTCCCAACATGAAAGTTGTAGACCTCCATGAAATCTATAACTTTTCTTCACACATTTTTCCATAAAGATGCTTTGATCTCAAGATATAATTTTGTGAATACATGCTCATGAACTAGATAACTTAGTGAAATTTTGCCCTAATTTAGGCAGGTTTTGGACCCAACTTCATGGAAAATTTTCACCTAGTTCCAAGAGAAGTCTTGAAATGTATTTCAAATATGAGTTATATAGCACATTGCAAGCTTTCCAAAATGTCAAAGAACTCCTCAAGATCATTTTTGAGTAGGGAGAATCGAAGAGATGAAGTTGGCAATTTCTCACTTTGAATTCAAGCCATTTCATGAAGAACAAAATTCAAATTTGAACCTATGCTGCCTAATTAATGCTTTACCGGTCTCTAACTTGTTTCTCACTTCATAATTTAATGCTTACTCAGTTGACAAAGCTTTAATTCAAGCTCAAGAGCCTTTGTCCAAGTTGTAATTCCATAAATGGCATAAAGTGGCCATTGCCATTTTGAAAAAGCTTCACTTTTGCAACTTTCCAATTCTTGAGCATTGGACCTGTCTTCTCTGCACACACAAGTCCTACAGGCCTAAAGAAAATTGAACAAAGCTTATACCAACCCCAAGCAGACCAGTACAAGCATGTGAAGACTTGTCTCTTCACTTTACTTCAAAAGCAAGAAAGTGTGCCAAAAGGCTAGAACTCACAAATCTGTTGGAGAGTTGACTTGAAACCTTTTCCATACTAATACACAAACACATTACAACAAAAAACACGATTGCTAAGGTCCTAAAACACTCAAACACTCCATATCACCAAAAAACTGTCCAAACTTGCAGTTTGTGCATAAGCTTAGCAATCCACAAATTGGCTCGTGCGTGTCAAGTTTCAATCATCCAAACACTTTACCTACTTGATATCTAAGTGATCCAGACCATCATACCTGCACTGTAACTCCTTCTCCATCATCTTCCATTTTTTTCCAAAGCTTGCAGGTTGACTTGGATAGAGAGTTCCAGGCACTTCCAAAGCAAGGCAAGGATTGGAACACACTCAGAGAGATTCAAGCAAGCTCAGGCAATCATCAGGCCTTCATAAAACTCACTCAAACTCCATTCACGATTTCAACTGAAAGAGGTAAAAATATCAACTTCTATCTCTTTATACAGGCATCTATTGGCCACGATTTGTGAATAAACAATGTAGACCTCATTGCTACGAAGTTGTACATATCTATAACTTGCATTTATTTGGCCTGAGTTGAGAGAATTTTGAACTTGAAGTTCCTGGAAAAATTAGGTTTAAATTTAGGGCTTTTAAAATTCGTTTTGATCTTTAATTGTTAGCTTACATGATTTACATGGTTAGAATCGTGAGACAAAATGCTACAACATTCATGTTATCAGTTTCCATTTTTATTGAGAGATGAGAAAGTTATAGAGCTTCTGGCCAGCTTGAGGAAGAAGATGAAGTACAGTGCAAGGACTTTGTTTGTGTTATGTTGTTTTTGTTTCATATAAATCAACGGATGTATAGCCACCCCAATAGCAAGGTAGCGCGCTGGTAAGGCCCAGGTCATGGATTCGAACCTTGGCGCTACCTTTTGTTTTTTCATATTTTTCCATTTTTAGTTTTTGCTGTTTTGCAGGTTTGGGCTTCAATGCTGGGTCTTATATTTTTTTTCTAACATCCACCTCCTGATTATTCAGGATACCCCTGGCCCATTCATTTTCAATTATTTATTTTATTTTGTTTTATTTCATGAAATATTCTTTTCTAAAATATTATAAAATCCTAAAAAATATAAAATTGATAAACTTTATATTTTTGTTTATTTTATTTTATTTTCTCATTAAAAATATTTTCACTTAGTTATATATTAACTATTTTTCTTAATAAACTTGTAAACATAAATAAAATAGGTTTAGTTTAATTTGTTTTATTTCCTTTTCATTCCATACTTGATATTTATTTTGGCATATATAAAAACTTTATATTTTCATAAAATATTATTCATTATTTTTCATACAAAAAATACATAAAAATAGTACATAAGAACTTTATTTTCTTTTAAACTAGAAATTAGGGTTAACTTTGTTTTTTTTCAAGAATTAATTTCTTTTCCTTATATCTTTAGGATTAGGTTAAAATTCCTTTTCACATAAAAAATAAAACAAAATCTTTTCTTGCATATACATAATATTGCATATTTAAATATTGTATTTGTTTATTCCAATATTCATACAAATTCGATTTGATTGTAATAGCTTATTTAGATTTACATTCTTGCAAATCCCCATTCAAATTTTTATTCCCCCCTCCCATAAATGGTTGTAATAGCTTAGTAATCTTTACATTACGCAATTTACGGCTTTACACGCCATGCTAGTAATTAGGGTTTGAATGGAAAGATAAAAACAAATCAAATAGAAAACCCTAATCCAAGACAAAATCAAAGCATGAAAATAACACACTTGCACACAAGCACCCTTAGGGATTCTCCACTTGGTTGCCTTATACAAAAATGGCCACATTACGCATGCGAAGTATCTTGGCAAAACAAACAAGTATAACATCATAGTCCCTCGATGACGCTATTAAAAGTTGCCTTACAAAATGATCTTGGTCCCTCAAAAGGCTAAGATACTTTACAATATTGATAATCATGGTTATACGATGACCCACGCCCTTCCCGTTTACATCCAAAGATAGGGTTGCTTACCAAATCAATGGTAAGACAACAATGTCAAAGGAATAGAAAATGTAAAAGAAAGACATTTGAGTAGGTAGATTACTTCTAGTTACTTGCTCTATTTCCAAACAACTATCCTTGCTATTTTCAAAATAAACACACATATTTCCAAACATTTTACAAACATTGAAAACATTCTCAAAAAGACAAACATCTTTGTATACATTCTTATGAACGAGAATCACTACAAAGATTTCCTAAACGAATGGCCTCTTTTACAAAATACTTTCAAAACCACACCAAAAACAATTTCAAACAACAAAAGCAAGTGATCTAGCAAGTAACTAAGAGCCCATGGAAAACCATGGATGAAAAGGGTGCTAATACCATCCCTTTTCATAATCTACCCCCCGAACTCAAGAAACAATCTCAAAGGTCTTTCCTGTGCTTTTTCACCTTTCCTTTTGGATAAAAGAAAAGTCGGTGGCGACTCTTGCTAACCGCAGCATTTGCAATCAAACGCAAAACCTTCAAGTCAGTTCTCCCACCGTATCACAAAACTGGCGACTCTGCTGGGGATTATTATAAAAGTGGGGTTACCTTAGGGCTAGATCACATTTATTTGCTTACATTGTTTTATTGTTTGCTTTACATTATGGTTCTTTGTTTGGGTTTGAATCCTCCACTCGGATTTGAGAAACATTATAGGTAAATAGCAATATGTTGTAGAAACTGTGCGGGGTATACCGACATGGTCTAAGCAATAGCTATATTAGTGTGACATATTTGTGGGTACCGGTATCCTTTGAGTCAATCAAAGAGAATACGGGGCTGCTGAGTGATGTCATGAAGCACTAATGAACTTCTAGAACCCTTTACTTGACCAACTTGGCCTTTAGGATGTAGTGAGATGACTGACTTTGGTGCAGTCCAAAGTTGGTAGATACTCGATACTACACTCATTAAGGGTTGGTTTCTTGGGATATTTTGGTTGCCATTAAAGAGGCTTGTGCTGAAACAATGACCAAGGAAACAATCTAGTGGTATTGAGCTCCTTAGAACCCGATTACTATTACTAGGACAAGTTTGAGCCAACTAAACTTCAAGAGGGTACTTACCTATAAAACCCCATGCAAGCCTAAACTAAGAATCTGTTTGTTTTGCTTGTATATGCATACTTGTACATAACATCATTGAAATCATGGGCATCATATACATCTACTAACCATTTCAAGGATTTTGGAGATTCATCTTTGTTCTTATTTTGTAGGATATGGATTCACTTCGCAGGAAAACTATCCAAGTCAACCTTGTAAGAATTCCTCCACAACTTAAGGAGCTAGCTTCAAGGATCCCTGAGAACTCTCCATTCACCGAGAGACATGGTTGTCTACTCAACTTGGTCACCTCCAACACAGATGAGGATATGATGAAGGTGCTCTTCCAGTGCTTTGATCCTTTGCACCACTGCTTCACATTTCCCGACTATCAGCTTGTGCCTACTTTGGAAGAATTCTCTCAACTCTTGAGGATTCCCATTCTCAATCATCTACCTTTCAACGGTACAAAAAGAGACCCAAAGCCAGAAGAGATTGCTCAAGCTCTGCACTTGCACTCATCTGATGTCACAACTCATTGGGAAACTAGAAGTGGTGCAAAGGCTTCTTAGAAAAGTTTCTGTTTGAGAAAGCCCATAGCTGTTGGAATTCCTTAGACTTGCAAGCCTTTGAGGAAATTGTGGCTCTCCTCATCTATGGGATGGTTTTGTTTCCCAATCCTGACCAACTCATAGATGTGAGTGCCGTCAAAATCTTTATGTCATGCAATCTGGTGCCTACATTGCTAGGGGATATCCTACACTCTTTTCACACTCGCACAATGAGGAAAAGAGGTGTCCTTATGTGTTGCACTCCTCTCCTGGCAAGATAGTTTATTTCTCATATTCCCCAATCAGTCTTAAAGAATGAGAAAGGATTAAGGTGGTCACAAAGGTTAATGACGCTCAAACATTCATATATTCATTGGTGCTCTCGATCCAAAGAGAATGTTATCATTGTTGACCGTTGTGGGGAATTCCCTAATGTCCCTCTACTTGGAATTAGGGGAGGCATCACCTATAACCCGTGCTTAGCTCTAAGACAGTTTGGCTATGCCCGAAGGGGTGGCCCTCATGAGATGTTGATTCAAGGCTTGGTATTCGACTACGACAACGACAATCAAGGTCTTCGCCAGAGATTCATCCGAGCTTGGAGGATGCCAAACAAGGGGGATAACAAGACTTTGGGACAGAAGAATTCCATCCCTCTTGAGCCTTACCTCAAGTGGGTATGAACCCGCGCTCAAAGTCTCATGATGCCTTATCCTTCCATCCTTCCGGTGATCATTGAGCCTGTTAAGGAAGGAGATGTTCCATACACTATCCTACATCCTGACATGCCCACATCTCTTGAAGACCTACAAAGGGATTGGATACAGCTCAAGGGAGAGCGAGATACTTTCGAAGCCCAATTCTACGCAAGCGAGAAGAAGGTTTTGGAACTCACTAGGCCACTTCATGAGGAGCAGACTCTAAATGCCTATAATGCACCAAAGAGGATGTGAACTACTTTTTTATCTTAGAGTTTTGTATTATTTAGCCCAAGGGGCATTGATGTACTCAAACTCTATCTTATTAATATAACGTGTGTTTCTTTTTTGTCTAAAATGAACTCGAATCTTTTAAAATCCTTGAAAACATTACATATGCACATATCATTAATCATAACATAAACAGGTCTTTTGCAACGAATTTCCTCATCTCTCTACTATTTATTTAAGTAAGATGGATCTCGAATAGACAGTCAAAGATCTTCAAGTTCAAAACACGCAGTTTCAACAGTTACTCATGACCCTAGCTGTGATACGGTGGGAGAACTGACTAGGGTTTTGCGTTTGTTTTCGCAAATGTTTCGGTTGATCAAGAGTTGCCACCGACTTTTTATTTTATCCTAAGGAAAGGTTTAAAAAGCACAGCAAAAACCTTTGAGATTTTTCTTGGGTTCGGGTAGTTAATTATATAAAGGGAAGGTATTAGCACCCTTTCTATCCATGGTTATCCATGGGCTCTTAGGTACTTTCTTAGATCAACTTGCCTTGGTTTTCAATTGTTTGAAATGGTGCTTGGTGTGTGTTTTTTGAAAATGTTTTGAAAAGATGCCTTGTATAGGCTACCCTTGTAACAATTCTTTACTCGAATGTTTTACAAAAGGTGTTTTGTCTTTAGAAAAGATGTTTCAAAGTTTTTTTTTTGAAAGTTGGTTTTGAAAGTGTTTGTGAGGTGGGTATTGAAAATAAGCAAGTGTTTTCTTGGCAAATTGACAAGTACTTAAGAGTTGTCTACCCTAAAGTTTTCTCAAAGATTTTTGTTATGTTTTAAACCTTTTGACAATTTTGTTCCACCATTGCATTTGGTGGACAATCTTGTATTAGGAGGTGAAAGGGACAGGCGCGGGTCATCGTTTAGACCATAATTGCAATAGTGTTAAATGTCTTTGGGCAATTTTTCTTTAAAAGGGGCTTGATCATTCATTTAGGCAACATTTTGAGGGACTATGATCATTTGATTGTTTGTTTTACCCAAAGAAATTCAACATGCAATATGGCCCAATTATTTGAAGGCAACAAAGTGGAATACCCTAGGGGTGCAAGTGTGAAATGTGTTGTCCATTTTTCATGCTTTTCTTGTCTTGTATTAGGTCAAACTAGTTTGTTCATTTTACTCGCATACAAACCCTAATTCTAGCATAGTATGTTTAGAAAGCGATAAAATGCGAAATTTAAATTCCTACACTATTACAACACAATAATATGGGGAGGGGGGGTACAATGTTTCAAATGGGGATATTTAGACAAGAATTTAAACCTAACTATTACATCATTTTCTTTGAATATTTACAAGACAAATAAATGTATAATTAAATGGAAATTGAAATAAATATGCAAAATGTAAAAAGAATTTTTATGTATATAAAAGAGGAATATTATTTATGTGAAATAAATAAATAAAAAGATTATTTTTGGAGTATTTTCAATCTTAGGGCAAAACCCGAATTTTTAATCAAAGGGGTATTAATCAATTAATTCATATAATATTTATTATTTACATACAAAAAATAAAATAAAATATTGTATATTTGTAAAAAAGGGCATTTTTTAGTATTAAATATTAAAAAATAAAATATGTACATTTTTTGGTATTTTTATTCTAAGCACATTAATATATACCTATATATTCATATTATTTACAAAATGTGTATTATATATATATATTAATTAATAATATTTAATATTTAAATAAAAAAAAATATTTTTCCATAAAATATTTTCAGGAAGTAAAAATAAGATAAAAGTATGTAAAAATGTATTTCCAATATTTTGATATTTTAACAAAACATATATTTATTTATGTTCAAACTAAAAGAAAAATCAAATAAATACCTAATAAAAATCAAAAATGGTGAGAAAAATATATTTTAAATTTTTAATATGCTGAGAGAAAATAAATGAGCCAATCAAAAAAAAGCAAAAGTCAAAAATATTAAAAATGAATGAAATGGGCTCAGGGGGTGCAAAACAAAAAAGGTGGTGTGAATAAGAAAATAGTTCAGGCCCAGTCCAAGAAGACATTGTCTTCAACCTTCAGCCAAAAACAATTCAAAAACGCGCGCCCTATTCTTGATCTTCTAACTCCTGATTCCTGGCTTATTAATAAAAACTCATAACATAAAAAATGTTCAGCATCAAGAGACGAATCCAACCATATGCAGAACTTGACCTAACTCTCTAAGATGAGGGAAAATTTCTTCTCCCCCAAAACCTAACCTAGATTTTCTGCCATTTTCAAACCTCAAATTCTCACAGCTCAAGCAAAAGAAATGAAAAGTAAAAACATGTACATGTTCAGTGGCATGAGTAGAACATTGTTTATTCACAAACTTAGAGCTAATGATGCTTGATAAGAGAGATAGAAGTTCACCAAGATACCTGTTCAGCTGAAGTTCTATATGGCAATGAGGGAGCTTTCAGTGCAAGGTGATGATTGGAAAAGCTTCCTTGAGGTCCAGGGATGCTATTCCAATGTTTACTTTGTCTTGAAAGCTTCTGAATCGTGCTAGAGCACTTCACCTGCAAAACAAGAAACTGAAAATGGTGGAAGTGGTTAGAGGGATTACAGGTCGTGTTTCAGGTCTTGGTTAGCTTGCATAGATGGTATGGAAGGTGTGTGAACTGGTTTGGGCAAGAAAGCTTGAGAGAAATGAAAGATGGCACTCAAACTGCAGGCCTTGCCCTGTTTTTGCAGTTTGAAGATGATTCTGAGATTGGGAATGTTTGAGAGGTGTTAGGGTCGTGCAAAAGCTTGGTTGAGATGTTTGGAATGTGTCTACAATATTTGCTTATGTGTTCTAATGCTGAGATAAAAGATGTCCTATGTTATGGTACTTTTTCTTCACTCTTAAGCAAGCAAAGCCAACTTGGTGTTTTAGGCAAGTAGGGGACCCCTAATGAGCTGCATAATCTCTCCTTGATCAGAGTGTTTTTCTCATAATCTTGTGCCAATTGTATTTGATTTGTACTTGTGGATTTGCATCATGACATAAAGTGAAACCTTTGCAAAAATGGATATAATGCTTTTTCCAATTTGGGATTAATCCATCATACAATACTTTAGCTCATGAAACAAGGTCTTATCACAATGAACATGCATTAAATTATTGAGTGTTGGATGGTTTTAGGACCTTTAATCAAGGGGCATGCTGGTTTGAGAAGTTTGCACAAATTATGAACATGAAAAATAGCCAATACAAAAGTGAGTTTTTGCCAAATTGTGAAATTCGAATCTCTCAAGTCATGAGGTTGTTTAATGAGTTCTTGGACATTTTGGAAAGTTTGGAATGTGTACTACAATCCATATTTGAAATGCAATTTGAAATTCCAAGTGGAAGTGTATGGAAAATGGCCTTGAAGTGGGGTAGAAAACCTTGTCAAAATAGGTCAAAAATTCACTAAGTTAAGAATGGTTTAGTGCCCTTATTCAAAAATTTGTAACTTGAGATACAAGCCTCAAATTGGAAAACTTTGTGAATCAAAGTTGTAGATTATGCAACAAGCTACAAATTTCATGTTTTGACTTTTGTTTGAATCCAAATGGATCTTGGTGAAAAAGTGGGGAAAATATAGGAAAAAATTAGGGTTTTTTATAACTTAGAAAAATTCTAAGTTATGAAAAATTCTAATTTCTAACCCTAATTTGTATTTTGTGATTTCTTGATGAACAAGTTTCATGATTTGGCATGTTTTGATGAAAAATGAATCTTGACTCTTGATTTTGACCAAAAAGTCAAAGTTTGACTTTTCAGTATACAGTCAAAATTGATCAATTGACTGGGAAATTCAACTGTCAATCTTGTGTACTTGGGATCTTTTGAGTTTTTTGAGCATGTCAAGATAATTCCATGGGGTCTTTGAGTCCATATATGAGCTTGGTTTTCCATTGGCTAGGTCAAACAGTCAAAAATTGCCTTTGTGCAGTCAAAACCCTAAAAATGACCATTTTGCCCTTTTGGTGATCTGATCAAATTTCTTATGGAATTGTGATCCAAACTTGATCAAATGGTCCATATGAGTTCATAATGTTGATGTGGGTCAATTTTCATGAGGTTTGACTGTCAATTGGCCACAGTTGACTTTTTCCCCAATACAGCTGATTTCTAGGTCAACTGTCCAATTGACTGAGCAAAACTTGGAATCAAAGTTTGAAACTTGGTATGGATAAACTTGGGAGTCCAATATGAAGCATGAAAGTCATCGTAAGCACTTTAGGTCAAAACATCTTGGTGCAAACACAAACCCTAATTTGGGTCAACAGTGCAAGGAGAGGTCTTGAGCAGATGAAACCCTAACTGGATCTTGGGCTTCAAAGGTTTTGTGATGAGAAATCATTGAGAAATGGGAGGGCAAATTTTGGGGTACAACAGTTGCCCCTGTTCAATCTTCTTGAATCCGAAGAGTTAGATTGGCAAGTTTGCCTTTCGTGACTTGAGGGTAAAAGGAGATTGGACACTAGAGTGCCCGGAAATTTGCACTCGTCAAAGCAATGAATGCGGGAATGGGCTTAGAGATGCCATTTGGAGATGGGCTTAGAGATGCCATCTTGAGAGGGTAACAGAGATCCTGTCGGGGATGGGCTTAGAGATGCCATCTGGAAGGGAATATCAGGAAGGTGTCCAAGCTTTGGACCATCTCTTGAACTGGGGGTCTGAACAAGCCATAGATTGACATCCGTTGTTGGGAGGAATCCGTAAACTGTTTTCAAAAGTTGCATCTGAACAAGTGATAGATTAACATCCGTTGTTGGGAAGAATCCATAAACTGTTTTCAGAAGTCTTGAGGTTGAATAGGCAATAGAGCAGCATCCGTTGTTGGGAAGCGTCCGTAAACTGTTTTCAAAAGTTGCATCTGAACAAGCGATAGATTGACATCCGTTGTTGGGAAGCATCCATAGACTGTTTTCAGAAGTCTTGAGAAGAAACTGAACAAGCGATAGGTTAACATCCGTTACTTGGAGAACCCGTAAACTGTTTTCAGAAGTCTTGGAGTTGAATAAGCAATGGAGCAGCATCCGTTGTTGGGAAGCGTCCGTAAACTGTTTTCAAAAGGTTGCATCTGAACAAGCGATAGATTGACATCCGTTGTTGGGAAGCATCCATAGACTGTTTTCAGAAGTCTTGAGAAGAAACTGAACAAGCGATAGGTTAACATTCGTTACTTGGAGAACCCGTAAACTGTTTTAAGAAATCTTGAAGTTGAGGAGGAACCGGTGTAGGGTTGCCTGAGGATGAGTCCGTGTAAAACTACATCTGAAATTGTTAATGATAGCCTTTCATTCTTATCCTGAAAAGGACAAAATATTAACTAAACACAAAATTATGTTGCATGAAATGTATGATGACATATATGTTATATCAATGTTTATGATATGAATGTAATGAATGCGCATGTAAGCTGATGAGCTGTCTTGCTGGGGATAGATGAATTCTTGATGACTGAAGATAAAAGCATCTTGACTGCTACCGGGAAGAATAATTCCTTGGCTGTTGCTGGGGAACAAAGAGCTTGGGTTGTATACCAAACCTCTGGGGAAATCCTGATGACTTCTACTGGGGAGTACCAATCCTAATAGATTCATGCTGGGGAGGTAAGACTAAGAATCTTCAACTTGGAGGGAAGTATCTCTGGCGACTTCACTGGGGAGTTCAATACTTGCTTTCCCAAAACTCCGTGGGGAAGAGGTTCATTAGTCTGGCTCTGCTGGAGATATTGAAACTTAAATTCGGAGGGAAATTGGATTCCCGAGGACCCTCTGGCTAGGGAATTGTAAGGATAAGTTACTGCTGGGGAACTTTGATGAACTCCGCTGGGGATAGGAAGGATTTTGGCGAGTGCGGTCTTCCGTGGTTGTTAGCTGAGGATAACCCAGTTATAAGGCCTTGTGAGGAATAACTTTGAATAAAACTCGGGAGAGACGTCCGTACTCTGCGGGGAATAAGCTTCCAGAATCTACTGGGATGAGCTTCAAGACTTGCTAGCGATATGGATTCCAAATCTCCCGGGGGTTTCCTTTGAAGGGTATCAAGATGTCCGATTGTACCTTTGACTTATCAGTAATCCTTTTTTCCTGACTCATAAGAGAATGATCATGTTTCAAATGCATATGCCTATTTAACAAAACATTGGACGTTTCTCAAAATAAAACAAATAGTGCAAGAGAAAAGAAAAGGAAATGACACAAATTTCTGGGAAAAGTATTTGTATTGATTTTCTTTGAGTATGTTTGTACAAAGGAAACAATCATCCTAGTAAGAGGATTTTGTCGTAAATATTTGAAAAATTTATACAAAATAAAGATGGCTATGTGAAATAATTCCATGGGATTTTCATTCCGCTGTAGCTTTCACAACCCTGAATATCTGTCCATTCAATGCTTCGTTTGATGATGACTGGGTTGATCAGAAGCTTGGAACCGGTTGATGAAGAGATTGTCTTTGAAGTGATCCGACGAGACATAGTCATACGCTTTAATTCCCTAACTTTTTCCTGAATCGCCCTTTCGGGTTTTCGATCCACCGGGAAACCCCTTTTTGCCCAAGCCGCCCTTTCGGGTTTTCAACTTGCCGGGTGTACAGATTTTTTTTTTATCCCTAATTTTTGCCTAGACCGCCCTTTCGGGTTTTCGGTTCACCGGGATGCCCATTTTTGCCCAAGCCGCCCTTTCGGGTTTTCGACCTGTCGGGTTATTTTATGCGTAGTATCTTTTGACTATGTCTGCGTTCGCAGGGTGCGGCAAATCGTCGCCGTCCATGGTGGTCAGAATCATTGCACCACCAGAAAATATGCTCTTGATCACAAACGGTCCTTCATATGTAGGAGTCCATTTGCCCCTGGGATCACTTTGCGGCAAGATAATCCGCTTGATTACTAGATCTCCGACTTGATACACTTGACGTTTGACTTTCTTATTGAAGGCCTTGATCATCCGCTTTTGATACGTCTGACCATGGCATATAGCAGCAAGTCGCTTTTTGTCGATCAGATTAAGTTGATCAAGTCGGGTTTGCATCCAATCATCTTCATTCAAGCCTGCATCCTTCATGATCCTTAGAGAAGGGATCTGGACTTCCATAGGCAAAACAGCTTCCATGCCATAAACCAAAGAAAATGGGGTTGCCCCAGTTGAAGTACGTGTCGTCGTACGGTATCCATGCAGAGCAAACGGTAGCATCTCATGCCAGTCTTTGTAAGTGATTGTCATTTTCTGAATGATCTTCTTAATGTTTTTGTTCGCAGCTTCAACAGCACCGTTCATCTTCGGCCGATAGGGGGATGAATTGTGATGATAAATCTTGAACTGTTCGCACAATGCAATGATCATTGTGTTATTCAGATTTGTACCGTTGTCTGTGATGATCCTGTCTGGAACACCATACCGACATATGAGATTTTGCTTGATAAAGCGGGCAACCACATTTTTAGTAACAGAGGCGAAGGAAGATGCTTCGACCCATTTGGTGAAATAGTCAATGGCAACCAGGATGAAGCGATGTCCGTTGGAAGCCGTGGGCTTGATCTCTCCAATCATATCAATGCCCCACATTGCAAAGGGCCACGAAGCAGTCAGGGTGTTGAGAGGAACCGGAGGGATATGAACTTTGTCAGCATAGACTTGACACTTGTGGCAAGTACGGGAATGTTGATGGCAGTCAGCTTCCATGGTAGACCAGTAATAGCCTGCCCTCAGGATCTTCTTAGCCATTGTATGCCCGCTCAAGTGAGTGCCAAATGTGCCGCTGTGTATATCAGTCATGATCAACTCTGCTTCAGCTTTATCCATGCATCAGAGTAATACACAATCATGGCTTCGTTTGTAAAGGATGTCGTTGCTCAGGAAGAACTTAGCAGCGAATTTCCTTAAGAACTTCTTGTCATTTACGAAAGCTCCTTCGGGATAATCTCGGGTCTCGAGATACCTTTTGATTTCATGGAACCAAGGTTATTCCACTACTTCTTCGGTATTAATCTCGTGACAATGCGCAGGTTCATCCATTCGCTCGATGGTGATTTGGGGAGCCTCATTATCCCAGTTGAGTTTAAACATGGAGGACATTGTGGCTAGAGCATCTGCTAGCTGATTCTCTTCTCGCGGGAAATGCTCGAAGGCAATTTGCTCGAAATGAGGCAACAATGTCAGGACATGTTCTTTGTATGGGATAAGATTAGGATGTTTGGTATCCCACTCTCCTTTGATTTGGCTGATAACCAAAGCCGAGTCCCCAAATACGATCAAAGATTTGATCCCCAAGTCTATAGCAGCCTTGAGACCAAAGATGCAAGCTTCATACTCAGCCATGTTGTTTGTGCAGCTGAAGCAAAGTCGGGCCGTGAAAGGAGTGTGACAACCTTCCGGAGAAATGAGTACCGCGCCAATACCATTTCTAAGTGCATTTGAAGCACCATCAAAGTACATGGTCCATCGGGATCCCTTTTCGGGTCCGTCATACGGTCCGTCACCTTCAATGTTGTCCAAATTCATAATGTCCTCGTCTGGGAAGTCAAATCTCATGGGTTGATAGTCTTCGATAGCTTGATGAGCCAGATGGTCAGCTAATACACTCCCTTTTATAGCTTTTTGGGTGGTGTACTGGATGTCATACTCAGTTAAGATCATTTTCCATCTAGCTATCCTTCCAGATAAAGCGGGCTTCTCGAAGATATATTTGATAGGATCCATTTTGGAAATCAACAAGGTAGTATGAGTCAACATATATTGTCTTAGTCGGAGAGCAGCCCATACCAAAGCGCAGCAAGTTTTCTCGAGCAGTGAGTAGCGAGTCTCACAGTCGGTAAACTTTTTGCTAAGGTAATAAATAGCATGCTCTTTTCGACCAGACTCGTCATGCTGGCCCAAAACACACCCCATTGAGTTATCCAAGACGGTCAAATACGTGATCAATGGTCTTCCTTCGACGGGTGGCATCAGAATAGGAGGTTCTAGCAAATACTCCTTGATTCTATCAAAAGCGGCTTGACAATCGTCGTTCCATTCCACTACCTGATCTTTTTTCAAGAGTTTGAAAATTGGCTCACAGGTAGAAGTCAGATGTGAGATGAATCTGGCAATATAGTTTAAGCGCCCCAAGAATCCTCTAACCTCCTTTTCAGTACGGGGAGCAGGCATCTCTTAGATTGCTTTTACTTTTGCCGGATCGACTTCAATGCCTTTTTTGCTTACAATGAATTCCAGGAGTTTACCAGACCTAACTCCAAAAGTGCATTTACTTGGATTCAGCCTGAGCTTGTATTCCTTTAACCTGGCAAACAACTTCTCTAGATGTTCAAGGTGCTCTTCCTCTGTTTGTGACCGAGCTATCATATCGTCTACGTAGACTTAAATCTCATGATGTATCATGTCATGAAATAAAGCTACCATGGCGCGTTGATAAGTTGCCCCTGCGTTCTTCAGCCCGAACGGCATCACCTTGTAACAGAAAGTGCCCCATTGTGTGACAAAAGTTGTTTTCTCCATATCCTCGGGAGCCATTTTGATTTGATTGTAGCCCGAGAATCCGTCCATGAAGGAAAACACTTTATGCTGAGCTGTATTGTCGATCAAGATGTCAATATGAGGTAGCGGGAAATCATCTTTAGGGCTGGCCCTATTCAAATCCCGGTAGTCCACACACATTCTGACTTTGCCATCTTTCTTCGGTACTGGCACGATGTTAGCGACCCATTGAGGATAGGACGTAACAGCCAGAAAGCCAGCATCGAATTGTTTCATTACTTCCGCTTTGATCTTTTCGGACATGTCAGGCCTCATTCGGCGAACTTTTTGCTTGATTGGTGGACAATCCTCTCTTGTGGGGAGACGGTGAACCACGATGTCTGTGTCTAGACCCGGCATGTCTTCATAGGACCAAGCGAAGATTTCAACATACTCATTCAACAATTGTACCAGGAGTTCCTTGACACTCGGTTTCAGATTGGCACCCACTTGCACCTCCTTCCGGTCCTCCTCGGTTCCCAAGTTAACAGTTTCCAATGGCTCTTCATGCGGTAAGATGGCCCTTTCCTCTTGTTGCAGAAGTCTGGCTAGTTCCCCGGGTACTTCACAACCTTCGTCATCTTCATACTCAGCTAGATTGACCAGATCTTCAGAGTTATTGAAAGATACAGCGGAATAGTCACCCATGGAATCCAGAGTGGACGGGTACCTGCATTGGTGAGTGTGGGTGTGTGTAAGGGATAGCCATCCTTAAACAAAGAATGCAAAAGGAAAGAAAATGAACATAAGCAGTTTATCAAATGAAAAACGTCCAATGAATCATTAAACATGGCATATGGATATGAAAAATAATCAAAACCCTTACAAGTGGACCTACATGCCCCGGGCAAGGCAGGAGGAGAAAAGATAGTGTACGGATTGTTTGAAAGTAAATATTACAGACAAAATAAGAAACTTTTAACAGATAAATTACTGATGAATAAAGGTGATTGGGACAAAGTCCTTAGCCTACCAATTGCTCAATCCTCCTTTGACAGTTGGATAAATCCACTCTTCAATGTTGCTCTCCTTGTCTTCATCTTCCAGGGCGTTGATTCCGTAGGGAGAAATTTTGACTGGCGCCCTTTCAATCTTCGCACGGCGCATAGCTTTCTGGCCGGCGGCTGTGAACCCTAACCCAAACTTGTCAGTCTTATGCGGAAAGTCGGGTAACTGCCCCCATGCTGAATTCTTCCCTTCCTTTATTGCGGCCCTCGCGTCCTCCAGAGATGCCATCCTGGCCATCTGTCTTGGTGTCTCAGCTTCCAACTTCGCTACTGCTATTTCAGGAAGGACTTCTTCGAAATGTTGAAACGGCGTCTCAATGAATTCTCCTTCAACCTCCACATACCGGAAAGAATTTAAGTGGCTAATCATGTACTCTTCTTCGCCATGGACAGTGATGATCTTTCCCTTGACAGGATACTTCAACATCTGATGTAAGGAGGAGGTGACTGCCCCAGCATGGTGTATCCACGACCTACCCAGCAAGCAAGAGTATGACGGACGGATGTCCATCACATAGAAAGTGGATTTAAACACCTCAGTGCCTATCTTGATGGGAATTTCAACCTCTCCATGGACCATTCTCTTCGAACCATCGAAAGCTCTGACAACAATATCACTCGGCTTCAATTCCAACTCTTCACAATCTAGCCGGTCCAAGGCCTTTTTAGGCAAAACATTCAGCGACGAACCGGTATCAACCAAAACATGTGCAAGAGTGGTTCCGCGACACTCGATTGAAATATGCAAAGCATCATTGTGGTTTCTGCCTTTAGGGGTTAGGTCGGCATCAGAAAAACCTAATCCATTGTCCGCAGTCAGACTAGCCACGCAATTTTGAAATTGATCCGCGGAGGTTTCCTGGGGCACATGAGCTGCCTTCAGGAATTTTATCAGGGCTTTAGCGTGCGCTTCTGAGAAAAGTAGTAGTGCCAGCATGGAGATCTTGGAGGGGGTTTGCCCCAACTGTTCCACCACATCGTAATCACTTCTCTTGATTATCCTCAAAATCTCGTCCATTTCCTTCTTGGAGGTTTCCGGGATAACCAAGGGTTGAGCCCTCGTCCTGACGGGCTCATCTTGGATTCCCTTACCTTTGTCAGCAGCGGTAGGAGAGACAGTACTAGGAACAACAATGTCTTCAATCAGAGGAGTTCTAGCAGAGAGTTTTATTGGTGCAGGGATGACCTCGTTAGCTGATGAGGGTCCAAAGACTGCTCTTGGAGGGGCAATCTCTAGAGAAAATATTCTCCCGCTCCTGGTGGTTTTGCTGGTGCCTGCAATGTTACTAATGCTGGCTTCTTCATCATCCGAACTTTCTTCGATTACCTTGATTTGCTTGATACCATGGTAGTAGATGTCACCGCCATAGTTCCAAGGTATCGACTTCTCAGAAACATAGGGAACAGGCCCTGGCATTGTTATCTTCAAAGGAACAGATTTTGCAGCTGGTGTAATCTTAACAGGCCTTTTGACGGCCTTGGAAAGATTGGCGTGAATGGTTATGATTGAGACATCTTCAGTATGAACTGGAACAGCAGAAACTTTTTCGAACAAAATTTGTCGACTATCCATAAGGCCTTGGATGCCTTTCTTCAGTAGCGGACAATCAAACGGCAGAGAGTAGCAACAATAGCAGTCTTCTTTACATCCCGGGAAGATCCCGGCCCTTAACAAATTCAACTTAATGGTTAGCAGTGGAGTGGTCAGATCACAGACATCAGCAACATACGAATCTTCTTCAATGGCATTGACCTGTCGGCCGTGTTTCGGCATAGGTGCAGATATCACATTAGGCTTCTCTGGAGCGTCAAACTCTACCTCCTTAGCCTCTATCAGGTCTTGGATTTTATGCTTGAGTGCCCAACAATCATTGGTGTCGTGTCCAACATTGTCTGAATGGTAGGCGCACTTAGCATTGGCATGATAATATGGAGAGGACGTATTCACATTCTTTGGTGCCTCCTTGATGGTGGCAAGATTCAACTTCAGTAGATGAGGAAGCACCTGCGCTGGAGTCATATTAATACGGGTGAACTGCCGTTGTGGCCGTTCCACTCGTTGCTGATTTGGTCTGGGCTGGTTATAGCGAGGCTGCTCACTTGGAGTGTTTTGAATCATTACGGCCCCCACAGTTGGCCGACGCTCCATCTTCCCTGCTCTTCTCTGAGAATATACCATAGCTGTCTCCTTCTTAAAAGGCTTCTTCTCAACACTTGCAGCAACACCCTTCTGAATCTTTCCTGACTTGATGCCGGCCTCTATTCTTTCGCCTGTTAAGATCAAATCGGTAAACCCCGCGGAAGAGTTACTAATTAAATGATTGAAAAACGGCCCAGATAGGGTCCCAAGAAACATATCAACGAGCTCACGATCGGTTAAAGGAGGCTGCACCCTGCCAGCCAAATCCCTCCATTTTTGTGAATATTCTTTGAATCCCTCGCTTGTTCCTAGTGACATACCCTGGAGTTGGGTACGAGTAGGAGCAAGATCAGAATTATATTGGTATTGTTTGTAAAAAGCGGTGGCCAAATCTTCCCAATTTCTGACACTGGTTCCTTCTAGCTGATAAAACCACTCCAACTGAGCTCCCGACAGGCTATCTTGAAAGAAGTGAATCCAGAGGTTTTTATCTGCTGTATAGGGTTGAATCTTTCTTACGTAGGACCTGAGATGCATTTTGGGACAGGACATCCCATCATACCTCACAAACACTGGCACTTTGAATTTTGGGGGAATCACAATCCCGGCAACCAAACCCAAGTCTTCAAAATCCAAACCTGGTACTCTTTGTAGCTCCATGGCGGCCAACCTGTCTTCTAGCCCTTTGTATTTATCATCATCTGGAGGGTATTGCTGATCAGAATAATCTTCATCCTCTTCAACCTCTTCTTCTTCCGCATCAGACTCGGAGGGCACCGCAGCTCCATCTCTTTTACTGGTCCCTTCATCAGAAGTAGGAGGAAATTCAAGCACTCTCCGAGCTTCTCCGTCAAATATTCTCCCCAGAGTAGCCACCCCAATCCTCTTTTTCTTCCTCTTTACTGGGTCCTTATTCCCCAATTGAGTCTTGATATCCTCCTGACCTTTAGCCAAGGTCAACAGGAGTTGCTGGAACTGTGCATTCTGAGCTTGTAGGTCTTTGTCTGTTTGCTCGAGATCCATCCTGCTGAAATAAACAGCAGACAGATAAGGAAACCTGGAGTGAGACCTGCTTATGCACATGATGAATGGTATGCTTATGTATGCAATGCATTCAAGGATTTAGAACATTCAAAATTGCTTCAGACAAAGAAGAACGCACGTCATATTAATAAGAAGAAATTTGTTAGTACATAAATGCTCCATGGGCCAAATATTACAAAATAAACTTCTTAAGGCAGAAAGACATTGCGCATCCTCTTTGGTGTGATGTAGGTGTTAAGGGCCTCTTGCTCATGGAGTCGGCGGGTAAGCTCTAGAACCTTCTTCTCACTGGCGTAGAAGCTAGCTTCAAAAGTATTTCGTTCCTCCTTGAGCTGAATCCAACTTTTCTGCATTTCCTCCCACGATGTAGGCATGTCTGGATGTAGGATGGTGTAGGGAACCTCTCCTTCATTGACGGGCTCTTTAATCACTGGGAGTACATGAGGATAAGGCATCATTAGACTTTGGGCTCGGGCTCGTACCCACTTGAGATAAGGCTCAAGAGGGATGGAGTTCTTGTGTCCCAGAGTCTTGCTATCAACCTTGTTGAGTTTTCCCCAAGCTCTGATGAATCTTTGGCGAAGTCCTTGTGCGTCGTTGTCGAAGTCAAAAACTAGGCTAGGAATCAACATATCATGAGGGCCATCCCTCCGTGCATACCCAAATTGCCTCAAAGCTAGGCATGGGTTGTAGGTGATACCTCCTCTGATTCCAAGTAAAGGAACATTAGGAAACTCTCCGCAACGATCGACAATGATGACATTTTCTCTGGACCGAGAACACCAATGCACATCAGAATGAGTAAGAGTCATCAACCGTTGGGACCACCTTGTACCTTGGTCATTCTTCAAGACAGATTGCGGAAGGTGCGAAATAAACCACCTTGCAAGGATAGGAGTACAACACATGAGAACACCCCTCTTTCTCATTGTTCGTGTGTAAAATGAGTGAAGAATGTCCCCAAGCAATGTTGGTATTGGATTTCTGGACAAGAAGATTTTGACGGCGTTGACATCTACCAATTGGTCAGGATTTGGGAACAAGACCAACCCATAGATAAGGAGTGCCACAATCTCTTCAAAGGCTTGTAGGTCCAATGAGTTCCAACATTCTTGTGCCTTCTCAAACAAGAACTTTGCTAAGAATCCTTTGACGCCGCTTCTGGTTTCCCAATGCCCCTTGATGTCGGATGGTTGTAGATGTAATGCTCGAGCAACATCTTCCGGCTTTGGTTCCTTTTCCGTACCGTTGAAGGGTAGTTGATTAAGGATAGGAATTCTCAGGAGTTGAGAAAACTCCTCCAAAGTGGGTACCAACTGATAATCAGGGAAAGTGAAACAGTGGTGAAGAGGGTCAAAGAACTGGAACAGCACTTTCATCATGTCTTCTTCAATGTTGGTGTTGACCAGGCTGAGCAGTCTACCATGTCTTTCACTGAAGGATGAATTTTCCGGAATTCTTGAGGTGAGCTCCTTGAGTTGAGGAGAGATTCTCACAAGGTTGACTTGAATGGTGTTTCTGCGAGGGATTTCCATGACCTACAAAACAGGAACAAAGATGAAGATCCAAACCCTTGAAATGGTTAGTAAATGCATATGATGCTTCATGATGTTTATGATGTATGCACAACACATATGCACAAGCAAATCACATCAAACCCTAGTTTCAAGCTTGCATGGGGTTTCATAGGTAAGTACCCACTTGAGTGTAGTTGGCTTAAAAACCTGTCCTATAAATAGTAACCGGGTTCTAAGGAGCTCAATATCACTGGATTGTTTTCATTGTTCATTGTTTTGGTTTAGCCACTTAACTAGCGACCAAAATATTCCAAGAAAACAACCCTCAATGAGTGTAGTATCGAGTATCTACCAACTTCGGACTGCACCAAAGCCGGTCATCTCACTACCCCTAATAAAAGGCCAAGATGGTCAAGTAAGGTTCTAGGTCATTAGTGCTTAGTGACATCACTCAGCGGCCCCGTACTCTCCTTGATTGAACTCAAGGGTTACCGGTACTCACAAATATGTCGCACTAATATAGCCATTGCTTCGACCGTGTCGGTATACCCCGCACAGTTTCCACAACGTATTGCTCTCTATGAATGTTTCCCAAAATCCGGGTGTAGGATTGCAAACCCAAACAATAGAGCCAAAGTATAAAGCAAACAAATCAAACAATTAGTCATGCAAGAGGGTGATCTAAGCCCTAAGGTTACTCCACTTTTCAATTAGTCCCCAGTAGAGTCGCCAGTTCTGTGATACGGTGGGAGAACTGACTAGGGTTTTGCGTTTGTTTTCGCAAATGTTTCGGTTGAGCAAGAGTCTCCACCGACTTTTTATTTTATCCTAAGGAAAGGTTTAAAAAGCACAGCAAAAACCTTTGAGATTTTTCTTGGGTTCGGGGAGTAGATTATAGAAAGGGAAGGTATTAGCACCCTTTCTATCCATGGTTATCCATGGGCTCTTAGGTACTTGCTTAGATCAACTTGCCTTGGTTTTCAATTGTTTGAAATGGTGCTTGGTGTGTGTTTTTTGAAAATGTTTTGAAAAGATGCCTTGTATAGGCTACCCTTGTAACAATTCTTTACTCGAATGTTTTACAAAAGGTGTTTTGTCTTTAGAAAAGATGTTTTAAAGTTTTTTTTTTGAAAGTTGGTTTTGAAAGTGTTTGTGAGGTGGGTATTGAAAATAGCCAAGTGTTTTCTTGGCAAATTGACAAGTACTTAAGAGTTGTCTACCCTAAAGTTTTCTCAAAGATTTTTGTTATGTTTTAAACCTTTTGACAATTTTGTTCCACCATTGCATTTGGTGGACAATCTTGTATTAGGAGGTGAAAGGGACAGGCGCGGGTCATCGTTTAGACCATAATTGCAATAGTGTTAAATGTCTTTGGGCAATTTTTCTTTAAAAGGGGCTTGATCATTCATTTAGGCAACATTTTGAGGGACTATGATCATTTGATTGTTTGTTTTACCCAAAGAAATTCAACATGCAATATGGCCCAATTATTTGAAGGCAACAAAGTGGAATACCCTAGGGGTGCAAGTGTGAAATGTGTTGTCCATTTTTCATGCTTTTCTTGTCTTGTATTAGGTCAAACTAGTTTGTTCATTTTACTCGCATACAAACCCTAATTCTAGCATAGTATGTTTAGAAAGCGATAAAATGCGAAATTTAAATTCCTACACTATTACAACACAATAATATGGGGAGGGGGTACAATGTTTCAAATGGGGATATTTAGACAAGAATTTAAACCTAACTATTACATCATTTTCTTTGAATATTTACAAGACAAATAAATGTATAATTAAATGGAAATTGAAATAAATATGCAAAATGTAAAAAGAATTTTTATGTATATAAAAGAGGAATATTATTTATGTGAAATAAATAAAAAAAAAAAGATTATTTTTGGAGTATTTTCAATTTTAGGGCAAAACCCTAATTTTTAATCAAAGGGGTATTAATCAATTAATTCATATAATATTTATTATTTACATACAAAAAATAAAATAAAATATTGTATATTTGTAAAAAAGGGCATTTTTTAGTATTAAATATTAAAAAATAAAATATGTACATTTTTTGGTATTTTTATTCTAAGCACATTAATATATACCTATATATTCATATTATTTACAAAATGTGTATTATATATATATATTAATTAATAATATTTAATATTTAAATAAATAAAAAAATATTTTTCCATAAAATATTTTCAGGAAGTAAAAATAAGATAAAAGTATGTAAAAATGTATTTCCAATATTTTGATATTTTAACAAAACATATATATTTATTTATTTATGTTCAAACTAAAAGAAAAATCAAATAAATACCTAATAAAAATCAAAAATGGTGAGAAAAATATTTTTTAAATTTTTAATATGCTGAGAGAAAATAAATGAGCCAATAAAAAAAAGCAAAAGTCAAAAATATTAAAAATGAATGAAATGGGCTCAGGGGGTGCAAAACAAAAAAGGTGGTGTGAATAAGAAAATAGTTCAGGCCCAGTCCAAGAAGACATTGTCTTCAACCTTCAGCCAAAAACAATTCAAAAACGCGCGCACTGTTCTTGATCTTCTAACTCCTGATTCCTGGCTTATTAATAAAAACTCATAACATAAAAAATGTTCAGCATCAAGAGACGAATCCAACCATATGCAGAACTCGACCTAACTCTCTAAGATGAGGGAGAATTTCTTCTCCCCCAAATCCTAACCTAGATTTTCTGCCATTTTCAAACCTCAAATTCTCACATCTCAAGCAAAAGAAATGAAAAGTAAAAACATGTACATGTTCAGTGGCATGAGTAGAACATTGTTTATTCACAAACTTAGAGCTAATGATGCTTGATAAGAGAGATAGAAGTTCACCAAGATACCTGTTCAGCTGAAGTTCTATATGGCAATGAGGGAGCTTTCAGTGCAAGGTGATGATTGGAAAAGCTTCCTTGAGGTCCAGGGATGCTATTCCAATGTTTACTTTGTCTTGAAAGCTTCTGAATCGTGCTAGAGAACTTCACCTGCAAAACAAGAAACTGAAAATGGTGGAAGTGGTTAGAGGGATTACAGGTCGTGTTTCAGGTCTTGGTTATCTTGCATAGATGGTATGGAAGGTGTGTGAACTGGTTTGGGCAAGAAAGCTTGAGAGAAATGAAAGATGGCACTCAAACTGCAGGCCTTGCCCTGTTTTTGCAGTTTGAAGATGATTCTGAGATTGGGAATGTTTGAGAGGTGTTAGGGTCGTGCAAAAGCATGGTTGAGATGTTTGGAATGTGTCTACAATATTTGCTTCTGTGTTCTAATGCTGAGATAAAAGATGTCCTATGTTATGGTACTTTTTCTTCACTCTTAAGCAAGCAAAGCCAACTTGGTGTTTTAGGCAAGTAGGGGACCCCTAATGAGCTGCATAATCTCTCCTTGATCAGAGTGTTTTGCTCATAATCTTGTGCCAATTGGATTTGATTTGTACTTGTGGATTTGCATCATGACATAAAGTGAAACCTTTGCAAAAATGGATATAATGCTTTTTCCAATTTGGGATTAATCCATCATACAATGCTTTAGCTCATGAAACAAGGTCTTAGAACAATGAACATGAATTAAATTATTGAGTGTTGGATGGTTTTAGGACCTGTAATCAAGGGGCATGCTGGTTTGAGAAGTTTGCACAAATTATGAACATGAAAAATAGCCAATACAAAAGTGAGTTTTTGCCAAATTGTGAAATTCGAATCTCTCAAGTCATGAGGTTGTTTAATGAGTTCTTGGACATTTTGGAAAGTTTGGAATGTGTACTACAATCCATATTTGAAATGCAATTTGAAATTCCAAGTGGAAGTGTATGGAAAATGGCCTTGAAGTGGGGTAGAAAACCTTGTCAAAATAGGTCAAAAATTCACTAAGTTAAGAATGGTTTAGTGCCCTTATTCAAAAATTTGTAACTTGATATACAAGCCTCAAATGGGAAAACTTTGTGAATCAAAGTTGTAGATTATGCAACAAGCAACAACTTTCATGTTTTGACTTTTGTTTGAATCCAAATGGATCTTGGTGAAAAAGTGGGGAAACGTTAGGAAAAAATTAGAGTTTTTTATAACTTAGAAAAATTCTAAGTTATGAAAAATTCTAATTTCTAACCCTAATTTGTATTTTGTGATTTCTTGATGAACAAGTTTCATGATTTGGCATGTTTTGATGAAAAATGAATCTTGACTCTTGATTTTGACCAAAAAGTCAAAGTTTGACTTTTCAGTATACAGTCAAAATTGATCAATTTACTGGGAAATTCAACTGTCAATCTTGTGTACTTGGGATCTTTTGAGTTTGTTGAGCATGTCAAGATAATTCCATGGGGTCTTTGAGTCCATATATGAGCTTGTTTTGCCATTGGCTAGGTCAAACAGTCAAAAATTGCCTTTGTGCAGTCAAAACCCTAAAAATGACCATTTTGCCCTTTTGGTGATCTGATCAAATTTCTTATGGAATTATGATCCAAACTTGATCAAATGGTCCATATGAGTTCATAATGTTGATGTGGGTCAATTTTCATGAGGTTTGACTGTCAATTGGCCACAGTTGACTTTTTCCCCAATACAGCTGATTTCTAGGTCAACTGTCCAATTGACTGAGCAAAACTTGGAATCAAAGCTTGAAACTTGGTATGGATAAACTTGGGAGTCCAATATGAAGCATGAAAGTCATCTTAAGCACTTTAGGTCAAAACATCTTGGTGCAAACACAAACCCTAATTTGGGTCAACAGTGCAAGGAGAGGTCTTGAGCAGATGAAACCCTAACTGGATCTTGGGCTTCAAAGGTTTTGTGATGAGAAATCATTGAGAAATGGGAGGGCAAATTTTGGGGTACAACACTAGCCAAGGGGAAAGAAGAGTTGAAGACTCTGTTAGCTGAAGAAAGAAAGAAGAAAACCAAGAAAGCCACTTGGGTTTTGAACATGGGGAGAAGGTTTCAAGGACAGACTAGAAGAACCTTGAATTTTGCAACCACTTCCGGGGAAGGAGAAGGGAAAGGAAAATAAACAGCGGTTTCGTCAGAATCTGAAGAGGAGGAAGAAGAGGAAGACTACTCCGAGGAACAGTATCCTCCAGAAGATGATAAGTACAGACATCTTGAAGAGCGTTTGAGCGCTATGGAAATACAGAAGGTGCCAGGTCTAGACTTTGAAGAATTGGGACTAGTGTCGGGAATTGTGATCCCACCAAAGTTCAAAGTGTCGTTGTTTGCAAAATATGATGGGGTGTCATGTCCTAAGATGCACCTCCGGTCGTATGTGAGAAAGATCCATCCGCACTCCACCGATAAAGATCTGTGGGTCCATTTTTTCCCAAGATAGCCTATATGGAACACAACTCGATTGGTTTTACCAATTGGAAAGGGCCGACGTCCACAACTGGGAAGATCTTGCCGCAACTTTCTATAAGCAATATCAATATAATGCTGATTTGGCACCTACCCGTACTCAACTTCAGAGTATATCTATGGCTTCCAATGAGGGTTTCAAAGATTACACGCAGAAATGGAGAGATCTAGCTGGGAGAGTTCAACCCCCTCTGTCAGAAAGGGAGTTGGTGGGCATGTTCTTAGGCACTCTATTAGGCCCTTTCTTCAACTATTTGATTGGGAGCTCATCTGTTGGATTTACTGATTTAATACTGACCGGAGAAAGGGTGGAAGCTGGCATAAAAAGTGGAAAAATTCAGAAGGATTCATCTCCCTCTACAGTTGTGAGAAAGCCTTTCACTGGGAAGAAGAAGGTATCTGTTGTTTATCCACAAAGGAACCAAGGGAGAGCTGAACGCCGACCAATGGTAGGAGCCGTTATGTTCCCAAAGCCTACATCTGAATAACCAAGACGTAACCAACCGAGGGTGGAAAGGCCAGTCCGACAATTCACCAGAATCAATATGACTCTAACCCAGGTTTTACCACATCTTCTGAAATCCAATTTGACAACTCTAAAGGAAGCTCCAAATAACCCCAACACAGCGTCCCCTCATTATCACCCAAATGCCAGATGCGCATTTCATTCTGAAAGTCCGGGTCACGATACTAAAAATTGTTGGGCCCTGAAAAACAAAAATAAAGACCTTATAGACGCAAAAGAGATTGAGTTTGACGTACCCGAGAAGCCAAACGTCATTTCTGCTCCTATGCCTAAGCATGGTGTTGTACCCCAAAATTTGCCTTCCTCTTTCTCCACAAGAAATCGCAGTTTCGGGCTTTTCCTGATTTTTTAGACTGGCTCAAGAATCGGTCAAACAGACTTTTCTCGTTAGTCAGATGAAATTTAGGGTTTTTATTGATGTTTAGGAAGTTCACACAGATTGTTTAGGGTTTGGTTGAATTGGCTCGAAGTTTGATCAGGCTGGCGTTTCTCCAGTGTTAAGTCAAAAATTAGGGTTTTATGCGCATATTTCTCAAGAAGAGTTAGTTCTATCAATGCTTTTCAAAATACTCTGAAATAAGAACTGAGGCTGCTGGTTGTTAATTTGCAGTTTGTTTGGATTTAATCAGTGAAAGGAGGCAGGTGGACGTTTTGTTTGGTTAACTGTCGTCTGGTTTGATTAGCTGTGCATTGCTTTGGATAATTGGAGCGCCGGGTTTGTTATAAGACCACAGTGTTTATCAATTGATTATTTATTTTAAGTTAAGATAATTGGAATTTATTTCCATTTTATTTTAATTTAAGAATTATAAACAATTAGATAAATATCTGAAGAAGAATTAAAAATGAATAGACTTTTTATTTATCTTTAAATTATTTGTATAATTGTTATTGTTTACAAAATATTTACAATAATAATATTACAATAATTTAAATTGAAATAAAAAAAAACTATGTTCTAAGATTTCTAAGTCTTCATCTTCTATCCAATGCTCCCTTGTTGCTCATTTATTTTTCATCTGCAAAACAAGAAACAAAAGAAAAGTCAAAGCAGAGAAAAATAGTTAAAGATAAACAGTTAAAAAGGTTCATCATTAAAAACAAATGGCCGGAATCAGTTTTACCCTCTTTGCAAATCACGAGATTTCTTCCGGTTCACAAAGAGGGATGAAATGCTTGCAATGAAACATGAATGCACAAAGCTATGATTTTTGCACAAATTCAAAATTCTTAAGCATACTGCATAAATCAAAAGGATTGTCAACCAACTGCATAGTTTCAAAACAAACAGCATGCCAAACAAAGTCCACAGGCAAACTGAACTAGAATTACAAAGTTCCAATTTCAAACTTTCCACAAGCTGCCAAAGTGCTATCAAAGGCTAGTCAAAACAAGTACAAAATGCTGTCACAAAGAAGCAGAAAGTATGGAAAAGAGATAAAGTATGCAGAGGCAAAACTACATATGCAAGCAAGCAAGTTCCATTTCATCACTTTCTAACCATTTGCCTTTTCAGAATAAGACAAACATAAGCAATATAAAAATGTTGTCTTTAAATCCGGAGAGAGAAAGAGAGAGGAAAATAGCTTACAGTGCAGCAGGCTAAAGGCTATAAACAGTATATCAGAGCACATAGAAAAAGGGAGGCAGAACATATACAGCAGGATATCACAAAGAGGGAAAACCTCAAGCTTTGCAAATCTGTCCACAAATTTGAATAAGAAAATATAGCAAAAAGGCCAAGACCCTGCAAGATAAAGGACAAAAGCCTTCAACCTTTCAAGAGACAAGCCTCCGCCTGCATAACATATACATCACAAGCTACGTAAACAAAAAACAAAAGCCAAGTCCATCAAACCTTAAGCATACAAACTCAATGCACACAAAGCCTACAGCCCCCAAAACTAAAAGTCCATCAAACCTGAAACTGTCAAAAACATACATGCCCAAAGCACAAAAAGCTTGAAGCAAGCCTTAAACATAAACCTGCTGAAGCCAAAGAGAAACAAAAACCTGCTTGAGCCTTAAGCAAATATTTCAAAACCAGTAAATCTGTCCATCTCTAAACATCAAACCTGCTAAGCCTTACTTGTATTCAAAGCCATAACCACAAACTGTCAAGCCTTTTCCAAAACCAATTTTCAAACCAACACGAACCCTCAGAACATTGTCATCATTGGGTTAATCATCAAGGCAACTCAAACATACCAACAAGCACACAGTCACAGGCATACTCAGAACATACCAGACATCAAACATTCCAAGCGTATCAACATTCAAATCAATCTCAAGCATACAAAGGCAACAAAGAGACAGGAAGAAGAGAAAAAGAAGATTGCAAAAGCAAGTTTGTTTCAGAGTCAGAGCGTACGAGGCAAAGAGACAGAAGAGGAAAAGTGATAAAAGCTAGGTTCTCAGTTGCTCATCATAAAACCTAAAGAAGCGAGATATAGATACCAGTTTCCAGCAAAAGGTGCATCACGCGTCCTCCACCCTTGGCCCTCCAAACGCCTCCAAGTTCCCTCCTCCTTTGTCTCCAAGAGGTAGTATTCTCATACCCTTTTCATGCATTTCAAATGGAAAACGAAAACACATAAATACGAAATCAAAACGAGAAATCAAAAGAAATAACGAAAGTCCTAACGCGATGGAGACAGAGATCGAACCTTGTAAGCATCGCCTGAGCGGTCCACTGAGGGAGAAGGGGGAACGGTGGCGCCGGTGGCCTTAGACGAAGGAGTTGACTCAGAAGCTGGCATGAGAATGAACGAAGAAGAAGAAGCGATGAAGAGAACGAACGGCGCGCATCTGTCTCACAAACCCTAGCGCATCCCTAATGAATAAACATCCCAAACCCCTTACAAACATTTGTCAATTTGCTTTGGGCCTTGCCCCTTTCTGAAACACCAAAGCCCAAATGCGTTCCATTTGACACCCCCCCCCCCCTTTTGCTTCTCATGCAATTTATGTTTGGGCCACAAGACCCTCTAAGGCCCATTCCTGCCTTTGTTTAAACTAAAAATATTTTTTCTTTTATCACCCTAATATCCTTTATAACTTAATTAAATACATTAATTTTTTTTTATACTTTCTTTTTTATATAACATAATTATAATTTTGTATAGAATATTAATTAAAACAAACATGAACATAATAATTTTCTCAAATTTAAAACATTTTCTTTTAATTAAAATTGTACATAAAAAGATTAATTAAAATACATCAATTTGTAAATACACAAGAAATACGTTTCTTTAATATAAGACATTAATATATAGAATTTGAATATTTTCTTTTCTTAAAATATTTTATTCTTGTACATCAATACATAATACTTTTCTTTTTCTTAAGATAAATAATTTGTACATATTAAACAAGAATATAGGAATACAAAATTAAATCAAATACTTAATTTTTTTTATTAAGTTAATCTCACTTGTAAATAAACTTCATAATACATACACTTACACAATTACATTAACGCATTTACATTTACATTTGCTATTCTTATACATTGCTATACATGATACATATTATATTTGATCGCAATTCGATTTGGTTGTAATTATTTAAGTCTCATCCCCATTTGCAAATTTGTACCCCCACTCCCGGATACTATTTTGTAATAGCGTAGATTTTAAATTCCCGCAATTTACCGCTTTCAAATATACCATGGTTAGACCTACGGTTTGTATGTACATAAAATCGAACGCTAGATAACATTATACAAGACAAATACATGAAATCAATACACAATCACACTTGCACCCCTAGGGTAATCCCACATGTTGCCTTCCAAAATGGGCCATGCTTGCACGTCGAGTTTCTTTGGCCAAACAATTCAAATGATCATAAGTCCCTCGATGACGCTTTCGAAAGTTGCCTATCAAAATGATCATAGTCCCTTCAAGCAAATTGCCAAAGACACTTGGCACCATTGCATTCATGGTCCATACGATGACCCGCGCCCGTCCCGTTGAACATCCTAAACGCAAGATTGTCCACCAAATACAATGATGGAACAAAATTGCTAAAAGGGGTTAAAACATAAGAAAAACCTTTGAGTAAATTTAGGGGTAGACAAAACTCTTAGTTACTTGATCGACTTGCAAAAACACTTGCCTCCTTTTCAAAACCACACTCCACAAACACTTTCAAAACAAACTTCCAAAAAACATTTTTGAAACATCTCTTCGAAAAGATACACACCTTTGTAAAACACTCAAACACGAGTTATTACATTGGTCGCCTAAGACAAGGCATCTTCTTCAATAAAACATTTTTCAAAACAAATACACACACCATTTTCAAGCAATCAAAAATCAAGGCAAGTTGATCTAAAACCAAGTGACTAAGAGCCCATGGATAACCATGGATGAAAAGGGTGCTAATACCTTCCCTTTTCATAATCTACCCCCCGAACCCACGAAACATCTCAAAAGGTTTTTCCTGTGCTTTTTTAACCTTTCCTTTAGGATAAAATAAAGAGTCGGTGACGACTCTTGCTAAACCGAATAAGTGCGAATACAAAACGCAAAAACTCAAGTCAGTTCTCCCACCGTATCACAGAACTGGCGACTCTGCTGGGGAACAAACTTAAAAGTGGGGTTACCTTAGGGTTTTAGATCACCCTCTTGCATGATTAATTATTTGTTTTGATTGCTTTACCTTTGTGGTTCTCTTGTGTGGGCTTGAAATCCTACACCCGGATTTGGGAAACATTCATAGATAGCATTACATTGTGGAAACTGTGCGGGGTATACCGACACGGTTGAAGCAATAGCTATATTAGTGCGACATATTTGTGAGTACCGATAACCCTTGAGTTCAATCAAGGAGAGTATGGGGCCGCTGAGTGATGTCACTAAGCACTAATGACCTAGAACCTTACTTGATTATCTTGGCCTTTTATTAGGGGTAGTGAGATGACCGGCTTTGGTGCAGTCCGAAGTTGGTAGATACTCGATACTACACTCATTGAGGGTTGTCTTCTTGGAATATTTTGGTCGCTAGTTAAGTGGCTAAACCAAAACAATGAACATGGAAGACAATCCAATGATATTGAGCTCCTTAGAACCCGGTTACTATTTATAGGACAGGTTTTTAAGCCAACTACACTCAAGAGGGTACTTACCAATGAAGCCCCATGCAAGCCTGAAACTAGGGTTTTGTGTGATTTGCTTGTACATGTGTTTGCATGCATCATAAAATATCATAAAGCATCATATGCATCCGCTAACCATTTCAAGGGTTTGGATCTTCACCTTTGTTCTTGTTTTGTAGGTCATGGAAATTCCTCGCAGGAAAACTATCCAAGTCAACCTTGTGAGAATCCCTCCTCAACTTAAGGAGCTCACATCCAGAATTCCCGAAAGCTCTCCCTTCAGTGAAATACATGGTAGACTGCTCAGCCTAGTCAACACCAGCATTGAAGAAGACATGATGAAGGTTTTGTTCCAGTTCTTTGACCCCCTTCACCACTGTTTCACTTTCCCCGATTACCAATTGGTGCCCACTTTGGAGGAATTTTCTCAACTCCTGAGGATTCCTATCCTTAATCAACTACCTTTCAACGGTACGGAAAAGGAGCCAAAGCCTGAGGATGTTTCTCAAGCACTACACTTGCAACCATCCAACATCAAGGGGCATTGGGAAACCAGAAGCGGTGTCAAAGGCTTCTTGGAAAAATTCTTGTTTGAGAAGGCACAAGAGTGTTGGAACTCCTTGGATCTACAAGCCTTTGAAGAAATTGTGGCACTCCTCATTTATGGGTTGGTCTTGTTCCCAAATCCTGACCAGCTTATAGATGTCAACGCCGTTAAGATCTTCTTATCCAGGAATCCCATACCAACATTGCTTGGGGACATCCTCCATTCGTTTTACACACGAACAATGAGAAAGAGAGGTGTTCTCATGTGATGTACTCCTCTCCTTGCAAGGTGGTTTATTTCGCATCTTCCACAGTCTGTTTTGAAGAATAACCAAGGCCTAAGGTGGTCACAATGGTTGATGACTCTCACTCACTCTGATGTACACTGGTGTTCTCGGTCCAGAGAAAGTGTCATCATCGTCGATCATTGTGGAGAGTTCCCCAATGTTCCATTGCTTGGCATTAGAGGGGGCATTACCTACAACCCTTGTCTGGCTTTGAGACAGTTTGGATATGCACGGAGGGATGGCCCTCATGACATGTTGATTCCTGACATAGTTTTTGACTTTGACAACGATGCGCAAGGACTCCGTCAAAGGTTCATCAGAGCTTGGAGGATGCCTAACAAGGTAGACATCAAGACACTGGGGCACAAGAATTCCATCCCTCTTGAGCCTTATCTCAAGTGGGTCCGAACCCGAGCCCAGAGCCTAATGATGCCTTACCCTCATGTTCTCCCTGTGATTAAGGAGCCCGTTAAGGAAGGAGAGGTTCCCTACACTGTCTTGTATCCTGACATGCCAACGACATGGGAGGAGATGCAGAAGAGTTGGATCCAACTCAGGGAAGAAAGGGATACTTTTGAAGCCAGCTTCTACGCCAGCGAGAAGAAGGTTTTGGAGCTTACCCGCCGACTCCACGAGGAAGATACCCTTAACACCTACATCGCGCCAAAAAGGATGCGCAACGTCTTTTTACCATGAGATGTTTTTGTAATATTTGGCCCATGGGGCATTTATGTACTAACAAAATTTCTTCTTATTAATATGACGTGTGTTCTTTTTGTCTGCAACAATTGTGAATTTCTAAATCCTTGAATGCATTGCATAAATAAACATATCATTCATCATGTGCATAAGCAGGTCTCCACACCAGGTTTCCTTATCTTTCTGCTGCTTATTTCAGTAAGATGGATCTCGAACAAACGGTCAAAGATCTACAGTCTCAGAACTCACAGTTTCAACATCTTCTGATGACCTTGGCAAAGGGTCAGGAAGATCTAAAAGCCCTGCTGGGGAACAAAGAGCAAGTGAAAAAGAAGAAGAAGAGAGTCGGGGTGGCTACCCTGGGAAGAAGGTTTAAGGGTGAAGCCAGAAGGGTTCTTGAATTTCCCCCTACATCTGAAGAGGGAACCAGTAAAGGAAAAGGGGCCGCAGTACCGTCTGAATCCGAAGTTGAAGAGGAAGAGGCGGAAGAAGACGAAGACTACTCAGAACAACAATACCCGCCGGCCGATGACAAGTACAAGAGTTTGGAAGACAGGTTGGCAGCTATGGAGCTGCATAGAGTTCCAGGCTTAGATTTCGAAGATTTGGGATTAATCGTCGGAATTGTGATCCCCTCGAAGTTTAAAGTGCCAGTTTTCGCAAGATATGATGGGTTGTCTTGCCCAAAGATGCATCTAAGGTCATACGTCCGAAGAATCCAACCTCACACATCTGACAGAAACCTTTGGGTACATTTCTTTCAGGATAGCCTGTCTGGCACACAGCTGGATTGGTTCTACAATCTTGAGAGATCAAAGGTACATAGTTGGGAGGATCTTGCAGCTGCTTTTTACCGCCAATATCAGTATAACTCTGACCTGGCACCAACCCGTACTCAGCTACAGAGTATGGGGATGGCCTCGGGTGAAGGATTCAAGGAATATGCCCAGAAGTGGCGCGATTTGGCTGGAAGGGTGCAGCCACCACTTTCTGATAGAGAGCTTGTTGATATGTTCCTAGGGACCCTGTCTGGTCCATTCTTTAATCATCTCATCGGTAGCTCTTCCGCAGGGTTTACCGAATTAATTCTGACTGGCGAGCGGGTAGAAGCCGGTATCAAGAATGGGAAGATTCAGAAGGATGCCTCTACATCTACTACGATCAAGAAATCATTTCCGATGAAGAAGGAAACGGCTGTTGTGTATTCTCAGAGAGGAGCAGGAAGAAATGAGCGCCGGTCGACTGTGGGGGCCGTAATGATCCAGAATCCATCAAACGATCAACCTCGCAATAACCAGTCCAGGCCTAAACAGCAATGGGGAGAACGGCCACCACGACAGTTCACCCGCATCAATATGACACCTGCGCAGGTTCTTCCACATCTGTTAAATTTGAATCTCACCAAGATTAGGGAAGCACCGAAGACTGTGAATACTGCTTCACCACACTATCATCCCAATGCTAAATGCGCCTACCATTCCGATAGCGTCGGACATGACACAAACGATTGTTGGGCGCTAAAAAATAAAATCCAAGACTTGATAGATGCAAAAGAGGTGGAGTTCAATGCTCCAGAGAAGCCAAACGTGATATCTGCTCCGATGCCGAAGCACGGTCGAAATGTCCATGCTATCGAGGAAGATTTGTATATTTCTAATGTTAATGACCTGAGGACTCCACTGTTAACCATCAAGTTAAATCTGCTAAGAGCCGGGATTTTCCCGGGATGTGAAGAAGACTGCTACTGTTGTTACTCTCTGCCGTTTGACTGCCCATCACTGAAGAAAGGCATCCAAGGCCTGATGGACAGTCAACAAATTTTGTTTGAAAAGGTTCCTGCTATTCCAACCCCTACTGAAGATGTCTCAATTATCACCATTCACGCCAATCTTTCCAAGGCCGTCAGAAAGCCTGTTAAGATTACATCATCTACAAAGATTGTTCCTTTGAAAATAACTATGCCTGGTCCAGTCCCCTATAGTTCTGACAAGTCAATACCATGGAATTACGGTGGGGACATCTATTACCATGGTGTTAAACAAGTCGAAGTAACCGAAGAAAGCTATGATGAAGAAGAGGCCAGCATTGGAAACATTGTTGGTACAAGCAAGATCACCCGAAGCGGGAGAATATTTTCTCCAGAGATTGCCCCCCCAATGGCAACCTTTGGACCCTCAGCTGCTGCCAGAATTAATCCCGCACCAATAAGACTTTCCGCCGAAACTCCGTTGATTGAAGAAACTGTTATTGTCCCTCCTACTTCTGTTGATAAAGGTAAAGGGACCCAAGATGAGCTCGTCCGGACGAGGGCTCAACCTTTGGTCATCCCGGAGACCTCTAAGAAAGAGATGGAGGATATCCTGAAGATAATTAAAAAGAGTGATTATGACGTGGTAGAGAAACTGGGGCAAACCCCCTCGAAGATCTCCATGTTAGCATTACTGCTTTGTTCTGAGGCGCACGCCAAAGCATTGATCAAATTCCTGAAGACAGCCCATGTCCCTCAGGAAACCTCTGCCGACCAATTCCAAGACTGTGTAGCCAGTCTTACAGAAGACAACGGTTTAGGTTTCTCTGATGTGGACCTGACCTTAAAAGGAAGAAAACACAACGACGCATTACATGTGTCAGTAGAATGCCAAGGAACTACTCTGGCCCATGTTCTGGTCGACACTGGTTCTTCTCTGAACGTGCTGCCCAAGAAGGCTCTCGACCGTTTAGATTGTGAAGGCTTGGAGTTGAGGCCAAGTAATATCATTGTAAGGGCATTTGACGGGTCGAAGAGAATGGTACATGGAGAGGTAGACATTCCCATTAAGGTTGGCACAGAAGTATTCCCCTCAACATTCTATGTGATGGACATCCGTCCGTCATACTCTTGCTTACTGGGAAGGTCGTGGATACATAACGCTAGGGCAGTTACCTCCTCCTTACATCAAATGTTGAAGTACCCTGTCAAAGAAAAGATCATAACCGTGCACGGTGAAGAGGAATATATGATCAGCCATTTGAACTCCTTTCGGTATGTAGAGGTGGAAGGAGAATTCATTGAAACACCATTCCAGCACTTCGAGGAAGTCTCTCCTGAAGTGGCAGTAGCAAAAGTGGTAGCTGAGGTACCAAAGCAGATGGACAGGATGGCATCTCTAAAAGACGCGAAAGCTGCATTGAAGGAAGGGAAAAGCTCAACATGGGGTCAGTTTCCAGATATTCCTCACAAAACAGACAAGTTTGGATTAAGTTTCACTGCTGCGGGACAAAAAGCTATGCGCCGCTCAAAGGTTGAAAGAGCGCCCATCAAGATTTCTCCTTATGGAATCAATGCTCTGGAAGGTGAAGACGAAGAGGCCAACATTGAAGATTGGATCTACCCAACTGTCGAGGGAGGACTACGCAACTGGGAGGCAAAAGACTTTGTCCCCATTACTTTTATTAATCAGTAATTATCTATCAAACATTTCCTGTTGGTTTGTAATATTTACTCTTGAACAATCCGTACATTACTTTTTCACCTCATGCCTTGCCCGGGGCATGTAGGTCCATTTGTAAGGGTTTTGATTATCTTCATATCCATATGCCATGTTTAATGATTCATTGGACGTTTTTTCATTGATAAACTGATGTGTTCATTTTCTTTCCTTTTTGCATTTTGTTTGTTTAAGGATGGCTATCCCTTACACACACCCACACTCACAAATGCAGGTACCCGTCCACTCTGGATTCTATGGGTGACTATTCCGCTAGGCCCTTCAATAACTCTGAAGATCTGGTCAATCAGGCTGAGTATGAAGATGACGAAGATTGTGAAATACCGGGAGAGCTAGCCAGACTTCTACAACAAGAAGAAAGGGCCATCTTGCCTCATGAAGAGTTGTTGGAAACTGTCAACTTAGGAACAGAGGAAGACCGGAAGAAAGTACAAGTGGGTGCCAATCTGAAGCCAAGTGTCAAGGAGCGTTTGATACAACTGTTAAATGAGTATGTTGAAATCTTTGCCTGGTCTTATGAAGACATGTCGGGTTTAGACACAGACATCGTGGTTCACCGCCTCCCTACAAGAGAAGATTGTCCATCGATCAAACAAAAAGTCCGCTGAATGAGGCCCGACATGTCTGAGAAGATCAAAGCAGAAGTGATGAAGCAATTCAACGCTGGTTTTCTGGCTGTTACATCCTATCCACAATGGGTTGCTAACATCGTGCCAGTTCCTAAAAAAGACGGCAAGGTCAGAATGTGTGTGGACTACCGGGATTTGAATAGGGCTAGTCCTAAAGATGATTTTCCGCTACCGCACATCGACATTTTGATTGACAACACAGCTCAGCACAAGGTGTTTTCCTTCATGGATGGATTCTCGGGTTACAACCAGATTAAAATGGCCCCCGAGGACATGGAGAAAACAACCTTTGTTACACAATGGGGTACCTTCTGTTACAAGGTGATGTCGTTCGGATTGAAGAACGCAGGGGCAACTTATCAGCGCGCCATGGTAGCTTTATTTCATGATATGATACATCATGAGATCGAAGTTTACGTAGACGATATGATAGCTCGATCACAAACAGAGGAGGAACACCTTGAGCATTTGCAGAAGTTGTTTGCTAGGTTGAAAGAATACAAACTCAGGCTGAATCCAAGTAAATGCACTTTTGGAGTTAGGTCTGGTAAACTTCTAGGGTTTATTGTCAGCAACAAAGGCATTGAGGTCGATCCAGCAAAAGTGAAAGCAATACAAGAGATGCCTGCTCCTCGTACTGAAAAGGAGGTTAGAGGATTCTTGGGGCGCCTGAACTATATTGCCAGATTCATCTCTCATCTGACTTCTACCTGTGAGCCAATCTTCAAACTATTAAAGAAAGATCAGGTAGTCGAATGGAATGACGATTGCCAAGCTGCTTTTGATAAGATCAAGGAGTATTTGCTAGAACCTCCTATTCTGATGCCACCCGTCGAGGGAATACCATTGATCATGTATCTGACCGTCTTGGATAACTCAATGGGGTGTGTTTTGGGCCAGCATGACGAGTCTGGTCGAAAAGAGCATGCTATTTATTACCTTAGCAAAAAGTTTACCGACTGTGAAACTCGCTACTCACTGCTCGAGAAAACTTGCTGCGCTTTGGTATGGGCTGCTCGCCGACTAAGACAGTACATGTTGACTCATACCACTCTGTTGATTTCCAAAATGGATCCTATCAAGTATGTCTTCGAAAAGCCTGCTTTATCTGGAAGAATAGCTAGATGGCAAATGATTTTAACCGAGTATGACATCCAGTACACCACCCAAAAAGCCATAAAAGGGAGTGTACTAGCTGACCATCTAGCTCATCAAGCTATCGAAGATTATCAATCCATGAGATTTGACTTCCCAGACGAGGACATCATGAATTTGGACAACATTGAAGGTAACGGACCGTATGACGGACCTGAAAAGGGATCCCGATGGACCCTGTACTTTGATGGTGCTTCAAATGCGCTTGGAAACGGTATCGGTGCGGTACTCATTTCCCCGGAAGGTTGCCACACACCTTTCACGGCCCGACTCTGCTTCAGCTGCACCAACAACATGGCTGAATATGAAGCTTGCATTTTTGGTCTCAAGGCTGCTATAGACTTGGGAATCAGATCTTTGATCGTATTTGGGGACTCGACTTTGGTTATCAGTCAAATCAAAGGAGAGTGGGATACCAAACATCCCAATCTTATCCCATACAAAGAGCATGTCTTGACATTGTTGCCTCATTTCGAGCAAATCACCTTCGAGCATTTCCCGCGAGAAGAGAATCAGCTAGCAGATTCTCTGGCTACGATGTCTTCCATGTTTAAACTCAACTGGGATAACGAGGCTCCCTAAATAACCATCAAGCAAATGGATGAACCTGCACATTGTCACGGGATTAATACCGAAGAAATAGTGGAACAACCCTGGTTTCATGAAATCAAAAGGTATCTCCAGACTAGAGAATATCCCGAAGGAGCTTCAGTAAATGACAAGAAGTTCCTAAGGAAGTTTGCTGCCAAGTTCTTCCTGAGCAATGGCATCCTCTACAAATGCAGCCATGATTGTGTTTTACTCCGATGTATGGACAAAGCTGAGGCGGAACTGATAATGACTGAGATACACAGCGGTACGTTCGACACCCACTTGAGCGGACACACGATGGCTAAGAAGATCCTAAGGGCAGGCTACTACTGGTCAACCATGGAAGCTGATTGCCATCAACACTCCCGTACCTGCCATAAATGCCAAATCTACGCCGATAAGGTGCACATTCCTCCGGTTCCTCTCAACGTGCTTATACCTCCGTGGCCATTTGCAATGTGGGGCATTGACATGATTGGAGAGATCAAGCCCACTGCATCTAATGGACATCGCTTCATCCTGGTCGCTATTGACTATTTCACCAAATGGGTCGAAGCAACTTCCTTTGCCTCTGTTACAAAAAATGTGGTTGCCCCGCTTCATCAAGCAAAACCTCATATGCCGGTACGGTGTCCCTGACAGGATCATTACAGACAATGGAACCAATCTGAATAATACTATGATCACCGCTCTATGCGAACAGTTCAAGATTTATCATCACAATTCATCTCCCTATCGGCCAAAGATGAACGGTGCTGTTGAAGCTGCGAACAAAAACATTAAGAAGATCATTCAGAAAATGACAGTCACTTATAAGGACTGGCATGAGATGCTACTGTTTGCTCTGCACGGATATCGTACCAAGACACGTACTTCAACTGGGGCAACCCCATTTTCCTTGGTATACGGCATGGAAGTTGTCCTGCCCATGGAAGTTCAGATTCCTTCCTTAAGGATCATGAAAGATGCAGGTTTGAATGAAGATGATTGGATTCAGACCCGACTTGACCAACTCAATTTAATCGACGAGAAACAACTCGCTGTTGTTTGCCATGGCCAGACGTACCAAAAATGGATGATCAAGGCTTTCAACAAGAAAGTCAGACGTCAAATATATCAAGTCAGAGATCTAGTGATCAAGCGGATTATCTTGCCGCAAAGTGATCCCAGGGGAAAATGGACTCCTACTTACGAAGGACCATTTGTAATCAAGAACGTATTTTCTGGCGGTGCAATGATTCTGACCACCATGGACGGCGACGATTTGCCGCACCCTGCGAACACAGACATAGTCAAAAAATACTACGCATGAAATAACCCGACAAGTTGAAAACCCGAAAGGGCGAATTGGGCAAAAATGGGCATCTCGGTGAACCGAAAACCCGAAAGACGGTTCAGGCAAAAATTAGGGATAAAACAAAAAATCTGTACACCCGGCAGGTCGAAAACCCGAAAGGGCAGCTTGGGAAAAAAGGGGTTTCCCGGTGGATCGAAAACCCGAAAGGGCGATTCAGGCAAAAGTTAGGGAATTAAAGCGTATGACTATGTCTCGTCGGATCACTTTAAGGACAATCTCTTCATCAACCAGCTCCAAGCTTCTGGATAATTCAGTCACCGGAAGACGAAGCATTGAACGAACAGATATTCAGAGTTGTAAAGGCTATAGCAGAAGGGAATCCCATGGAGTTATTTCACATAGCCATCTTTCTTTTGTATAAAATTTTCAATTTTTACGGCGACATCCTCTTACTAGGATGCCTGTCTCCTTTGTACAAAGATGCCCATAAAAAGTTAATACAAATACTTTTCCAAATGCACAAATTTGCTTTGTTTTCCCTTTTTCCTTTTGCACTTATGTTTACTCGAGAAACGTCCAATGTTTTGTTAAGTAGGCATATGCATTTGAACATAATCATTTCCTTACAAGTCAGGAAAAGATGATTATTGATGGGTTGAAGGTACGGATAGATATCTCAATGCCCTTTCAGAAGGATTCCCCGAACAGAGTTAAACTCCAGGATCCTCAGCAGAGCAAGAGCTTTCTCAAAGCTGATCTCCCCAGCCAGAGAGCCTTCCAGAACTTATTTCCCCTCAGAGATAAGTTCCAGACCCCCGGTGGAACCCTAAAATCTGAAAATCCTATTCCTAGCGAAGCTAAAACTTCCAACTATCAATCCCCAGTGGAACTAGACCAGTAAACATTCTCCCCACTGAGACATTTCCCACCAGACCGAAGATTCATAGTCATACCTCTCCAGCATAAGTCTACCAGGTTCTGAACTCCCCAGCAGAGATCATCAGAATTCTCTCACCCCGCAAGTCACCAAGAAGTTCCAATCCCCAGCAGCGGTCCTAAGATCCCTCAACCAGTAAAGATCTTGTTCCCCAAGCAGTTGGCAGACAACAAGGATTCCTCATCCTCAGTAACCCCAGAGTTCTTCTATCCCCAACTTTGGTTATGGGTTTCTTTCCCCAACATTTATCCAGGATTTATTCTCCAGAACAAATTAAATTTCAGATTGATCGGTCGTTCAAAAACTCCTTCATCATCTGTTGGAAGCTACAGTTGTCGAAGATCAAATTCTCACAAGATTCAAGTTACAAAGCCCGGATATGACCGGATAGTATCTTAATCCCTACAGCATATTGTGAAGCCCGGAGTACAACCGGATAACAATGCCATACGACCATCAAACCTGGATTACGACCAGATAAGGATGTCCCCTCAAGGCAAGCTATGAAACCCGGATTCGACCGGATAATGGTTTAATCCCCAACAAGTCATTGTGAAGACCAGACTACGACCGTATAACAGCGTCAGATTACCGCAAAGCCTGGATTACGACCAGATAGTGGGATCTCCTGAATTCAAGTTATGAAGCCAGGACTTGACCAGATAACATCTTGATCTCTACAGCATATTGTGAAGACCAGACTGCGACCGGATAACAGTATCAGACAATCGCCAAGCCTGGATTTCGACCAGACAATAGTCAAGAATACTACGAAACCTAGAGTCGACCAGATAGTGGTATATCTTTAACAAAAGCCGTGAAGCCCGGATTTGACCGGATAGCAGCTCAGCAAGCTATTGTGAAGTCTGGATTGCGACCAGTTAACAATACAAACCTCTGTAAAGCCTGGATTACGACCAGACAGTAGTCAAGAATACTACGAAGCCTGGAATCGACCAGATAGTAGTATACCTTTAACCAAAGTCGTGAAGCCCGAATTTGACCGGATAACAGCTTAGTAAGCTATTGTGAAGCCTGGATTACGACCAGATGACAATACGAGCTTCTGTGAAAGCCTGGAAATCGACCAGATAACAGCGAAGCACTAGCAGAATGAAGACCCATTCTCAGTTCCTCACAGAATATTCGAATATTCTCCAGTGAAGATCTCCTCAAGACAGGAATCCCCAGCAGATTGGCATACAATCCAAACTCCTGATTCCCCAACAGTTGCCCCAGGACTTCTCATCTTTAATGATCAAAAGATTCTTGCCCTACCCAGCAGCAGTCAAGGAATTATTTGCCCCGGCAGCAGTCAAGATTCTTTTTATCTTCAGCCATCCAGGATTCATCTATCCTCAGCAGGACAGCTCATCAGCTTACATACACATTCATATCATAAACATTAATATAACATACATTGCATCATGCATTTCATGCAACATGGCTTCGTGTTTCAGCTAATACCTTACCTTTTTTCAGGATAAGAATTAGTAAGCTTCAAATTCAAGACTTCCGAAAACAGTTTACGGATGCTTCTCAACTCCGGATGTTAATCTATCACTTGTTCAAATGCAACTTTTGAAAACAGTTTACGGACGCTTCCCTAAAAACGGATGCTGCTCTATTGCTTATTCAACTCCAACTCCTGAAAACAGTTTACGGATTCTCCAAAACATGGATGTCAATCTATCGCTTGTTCAGACCCCCAGTTCAGAGACGTTCCAAAACGTGGATACCTTTCTGATACTCATCCACTCACCAAGGACAGTCAGTTCAACATTTCCAGGTGGCATCTCTAAGCCCATCCCCCGACAAGATTCAGTCACATCCCTAGATGGCTTCGTTAAGCCCATCACCAAATGGCATCTGTAAGCCCATTCCCTCTACAATCACATCACTGAGTACAAATTTTTGGGCACTCTAGTGTCCAATCTCCTTTTACCTTCAAGTCGCGAACGGCAAACTTGCCAATCTAACTCTTCAGGTCCAAGTAGATTGAACAGGGGCAACTGTTGTACCCCAAAATTTTCCTTCCTCTTTCTCCACAAGAAATCGCAGTTTCGGGCTTTTCCTGATTTTATAGACTGGCTCAAGAATCGGTCAAACAGACTTTTCTCGTTAGTCAGATGAAATTTAGGGTTTTTATTGATGTTTAGGCAGTTCACACAGATTGTTTAGGGTTTTGTTGAATTGGCTCGAAGTTTGATCAGGCTGGCGTTTCTCCAGTGTTAAGTCAAAAATCAGGGTTTTATGCGCATATTTCTCAAGAAGAGTTAGTTCTATCAATGCTTTTCAAAATACTCTGAAATAAGAACTGAGGCTGCTGGTTGTTAATTTGCAGTTTGTTTGGATTTAATCAGTGAAAGGAGGCAGGTGGACGTTTTGTTTAGTTAACTGTCGTCTGGTTTGATTAACTGTGCATTGCTTTGGATAATTGGAGAGTCGGGTTTGTTATAAGACCACAGTGTTTATCAATTGATTATTTATTTTAAGTTAAGATAATTGGAATTTATTTCCATTTTATTTTAATTTAAGAATTATAAACAATTAGATAAATATCTGAAGAAGAATTAAAAATGAATAGACTTTTTATTTATCTTTAAATTATTTGTATAATTGTTATTGTTTACAAAATATTTACAATAATAATATTACAATAATTTAAATTGAAATAAAAAAAACTATGTTCTAAGATTTCTAAGTCTTCATCTTCTATCCAATGCTCCCTTGTTGCTCATTTATTTTTCATCTGCAAAACAAGAAACAAAAGAAAAGTCAAAGCAGAGAAAAATAGTTAAAGATAAACAGTTAAAAAGGTTCATCATTAAAAACAAATGGCCGGAATCAGTTTTATCCTCTTTGCAAATCACGAGATTTCTCCCGGTTCACAAAGAGGGATGAAATGCTTGCAATGAAATATGAATGCACAAAGCTATGATTTTTGCACAAATTCAAAATTCTTAAGCATACTGCATAAATCAAAAGGATTGTCAACCAACTGCATAGTTTCAAAACAAACAGCATGCCAAACAAAGTCCAAAGACAAACTGAACTAGAATTACAAAGTTCCAATTTCAAACTTTCCACAAGCTGCCAAAGTGCTATCAAAGGCTAGTCAAAACAAGTACAAAATGTTGTCACAAAGAAGCAGAAAGTATGGAAAAGAGATAAAGTATGCAGAGGCAAAACTACATATGCAAGCAAGCAAGTTCCATTTCATCACTTTCCAACCATTTGCCTTTTCAGAATAAGACAAACATAAGCAATATAAAAATGCTGTCTTTAAATCCGGAGAGAGAAAGAGAGAGGAAAATAGCTTACAGTGCAGCAGGCTAAAGGCTATAAACAGTATATCAGAGCACATAGAAAAAGGGAGGCAGAACATATACAGTAGGATATCACAAAGAGGGAAAACCTCAAGCTTTGCAAATCTGTCCACAAATTTGACTAAGAAAATATAGCAAAAAGGCCAAGACCCTGCAGGATAAAGGACAGAAGCCTTCAACCTTTCAAGAGACAAGCCTCCGCCTGCATAACATATACATCACAAGCCACATAAACAAAAAAAAAGCCAAGTCCATCAAACCTTAAGCATACAAACTCAACGCACACAAAGCCTACAGCCCCCAAAACTAAAAGTCCATCAAACCTGAAACTGTCAAAAACATACACGCCCGAAGCACAAAAAGCTTGAAGCAAGCCTTAAACATAAACCTGCTGAAGCCAAAGAGAAACAAAAACCTGCTTGAGCCTTAAGCAAAAATTTCAAAACCAGTAAATCTGTCCAGCTCTAAACATTAAACCTGCTAAGCCTTACTTGAATTCAAAGCCATAACCACAAACTGTCAAGCCTTTTCCAAAACCAATTTTCAAACCAACACGAACCCTCAGAACATTGTCATCATTGGGTTAATCATCAAGGCAACTCAAACATACCAACAAGCATACAGTCACAGGCATACTCAGAACATACCAGACATCAAACATTTCAAGCGTATCAACATTCAAATCAATCTCAAGCATACAAAGGTAACAAAGAGACAGGAAGAAGAGAAAAAGAAGATTGCAAAAGCAAGTTTGTTTCAGAGTCAGAGCGTACGAGGAAAAGAGACAGAAGAGGAAAAGTGATAAAAGCTAGGTTCTCAGTTGCTCATCATAAAACCTAAAGAAGCGAGATATAGATACCAGTTTCCAGCAAAAGGTGCATCACGCGTCCTCCACCCTTGGCCCTCCAAACGCCTCCAAGTTCCCTCCATCTTTGTCTCTAAGAGGTAGTATTCTCATACCCTTTTCATGCATTTCAAATGGAAAACGAAAACACATAAATAAGAAATCAAAACGAGAAATCAAAAGAAATAACGAAAGTCCTAACGCGATGGAGACAGAGATCAAACCTTGTAAGCATCGCCTGAGCGGTCCACTGAGGGAGAAGGGGGAACGATGGCGCCGGTGGCCTTAGACGAAGGAGTTGACTCAGAAGCTGGCATGAGAATGAACGAAGAAGAAGAAGCGATGAAGAGAACGAACGGCGCGCCTCTGTCTCACAAACCCTAGCGCATCCCTAATGAACAAACATCCCAAACCCCTTATAAACATTTGTCAATTTGCTTTGGGCCTTGCCCCTTTCTGAAACACCAAAGCCCAAATGCGTTCCATTTGACACCCCCCCCCCCCCCCTTTTGCTTCTTATGCAATTTATGTTTGGGCCACAAGACCCTCTAAGGCCCATTCCTGCTTTTGTTTAAACTAAAAATATTTTTTCTTTTATCACCCTAATATCCTTTATAACATAATTAAATACATTAATTTTTTTTATACTTTCTTTTTTATATAACATAATTATAATTTTGTATAGAATATTAATTAAAACAAACATGAACATAATAATTTTCTCAAATTTAAAACATTTTATTTTAATTAAAATTGTACATAAAAAGATTAATTAAAATACATCAATTTGTAAATACACAAGAAATACATTTCTTTAATATAAGACATTAATATATAGAATTTGAATATTTTCTTTTCTTAAAATATTTTATTCTTGTACATCAATACATAATACTTTTCTTTTTCTTAAGATAAATAATTTGTACATATTAAACAAGAATATAGGAATACAAAATTAAATCAAATACTTAATTTTTTTTATTAAGTTAATCTCACTTGTAAATAAACTTCATAATACATACACTTACACAATTACATTAACGCATTTACATTTACATTTGCTATTCTTATACATTGCTATACATGATACATATTATATTTGATCGCAATTCGATTTGGTTGTAATTATTTAAGTCTCATCCCCATTTGCAAATTTGTACCCCCACTCCCGGATACTATTTTGTAATAGCGTAGATTTTAAATTCCCGTAATTTACCGCTTTCAAATATACCATGGTTAGACCTAGGGTTTGTATGTACATAAAATCGAACGCTAGATAACCTTATACAAGACAAATACATGAAATCAATACACAATCACACTTGCACCCCTAGGGTAATCCCATATGTTGCCTTCCAAAATGGGCCATGCTTGCACGTCGAGTTTCTTTGGCCAAACAATTCAAATGATCATAAGTCCCTCGATGACGCTTTCGAAAGTTGCCTATCAAAATGATCATAGTCCCTTCAAGCAAATTTCCAAAGACACTTGGCACCATTGCATTCATGGTCCATACGATGACCCGCGCCCGTCCCGTTGAACATCCTAAACGCAAGATTGTCCACCAAATACAATGATGGAACAAAATTGCTAAAAGGGGTTAAAACATAAGAAAAACCTTTGAGTAAATTTAGGGGTAGACAAAACTCTTAGTTACTTGATCGACTTGCAAAAACACTTGCCTCATTTTCAAAACCACACTCCACAAATACTTTCAAAACAAACTTCCAAAAAACATTTTTGAAACATCTCTTCGAAAAAATACACACCTTTGTAAAACACTCAAACACGAGTTATTACATTGGTCGCCTAAGATAAGGCATCTTCTTCAAAAAAACATTTTTCAAAACAAATACACACACCATTTTCAAGCAATCAAAAATCAAGGCAAGTTGATCTAAAACCAAGTGACTAAGAGCCCATGGTTAACCATGGATGAAAAGGGTTCTAATACCTTCCCTTTTCATAATCTACCCCCCGAACCCACGAAACATCTCAAAAGGTTTTTCCTGTGCTTTTTTAACCTTTCCTTTAGGATAAAATAAAGAGTCGGTGGTGACTCTTGCTAAACCGAACAAGTGCGAATACAAAACGCAAAAACTCAAGTCAGTTCTCCCACCGTATCACAGAACTGGCGACTCTGCTGGGGAACAAACTTAAAAGTGGGGTTACCTTAGGGTTTTAGATCACCCTCTTGCATGATTAATTGTTTGTTTTGATTGCTTTACCTTTGTGGTTCTCTTGTTTGGGCTTGAAATCCTACACCCGGATTTGGGAAACATTCATAGATAGCAATACATTGTGGAAACTGTGCGGGGTATACCGACACGGTTGAAGCAATAGCTATATTAGTGCGACATATTTGTGAGTATCGTTAACCCTTGAGTTCAATCAAGGAGAGTACGGGGCCGCTGAGTGATGTCACTAAGCACTAATGACCTAGAACCTTACTTGACCATCTTGGCCTTTTATTAGGGGTAGTGAGATGACCGGCTTTGGTGCAGTCCGAAGTTGGTAGATACTCGATACTACACTCATTGAGGGTTGTCTTCTTGGAATATTTTGGTCGCTAGTTAAGTGGCTAAACCAAAACAATGAACATGGAAGACAATCCAATGATATTGAGCTCCTTAGAACCCGGTTACTATTTATAGGACAGGTTTTTAAGCCAACTACACTCAAGAGGGTACTTACCAATGAAGCCCCATGCAAGCCTGAAACTAGGGTTTTGTGTGATTTGCTTGTACATGTGTTTGCATGCATCATAAAACATCATAAAGCATCATATGCATCCGCTAACCATTTCAAGGGTTTGGATCTTCACCTTTGTTCTTGTTTTGTAGGTCATGGAAATTCCTCGCAGGAAAACTATCCAAGTCAACCTTGTGAGAATCCCTCCTCAACTTAAGGAGCTCACATCCAGAATTCCCGAAAGCTCTCCCTTCAGTGAAATACATGGTAGACTGCTCAGCCTAGTCAACACCAGCATTGAAGAAGACATGATGAAGGTTTTGTTCCAGTTCTTTGACCCCCTTCACCACTGTTTCACTTTCCCCGATTACCAATTGGTGCCCACTTTGGAGGAATTTTCCCAACTCCTGAGGATTCCTATCCTTAATCAACTACCTTTCAACGGTACGGAAAAGGAGCCAAAGCCTGAGGATGTTGCTCAAGCACTACACTTGAAACCATCCAACATCAAGGGGCATTTGGAAACCAGAAGCGGTGTCAAAGGCTTCTTGGAAAAATTCTTGTTTGAGAAGGCACAAGAGTGTTGGAACTCCTTGGATCTACAAGCCTTTGAAGAAATTGTGGCACTCCTCATTTATGGGTTGGTCTTGTTCCCAAATCCTGACCAGCTTATAGATGTCAACGCCGTCAAGATCTTCTTATCCAGGAATCCCATACCAACATTGCTTGGGGACATCCTCCATTCGTTTTACACACGAACAATGAGAAAGAGAGGTGTTCTCATGTGCTGTACTCCTCTCCTTGCAAGGTGGTTTATTTCGCATCTTCCACAGTCTGTTTTGAAGAATAACCAAGGCCTAAGGTGGTCACAACGGTTGATGACTCTCACTCACTCTGATGTACACTGGTGTTCTCGGTCCAGAGAAAGTGTCATCATCGTCGATCGTTGTGGAGAGTTCCCTAATGTTCCATTACTTGGCATTAGAGGGGGCATTACCTACAACCCTTGTCTGGCTTTGAGACAGTTTGGATATGCACGGAGGGATGGCCCTCATGACATGTTGATTCCTGACATAGTTTTTGACTTCGACAATGATGCGCAAGGACTCCGTCAAAGGTTCATCAGAGCTTGGAGGATGCCTAACAAGGTAGACAGCAAGACACTGGGGCACACGAATTCCATCCCTCTTGAGCCTTATCTCAAGTGGGTCCGAACCCGAGCCCAGAGCCTAATGATGCCTTACCCTCATGTTCTCCCTGTGATTAAGGAGCCCGTTAAGGAAGGAGAGGTTCCCTACACCGTCTTGTATCCTGACATGCCAACGACATGGGAGGAGATGCAGAAGAGTTGGATCCAACTCAGGGAAGAAAGGGATACTTTTGAAGCCAGCTTCTACGCCAGCGAGAAGAAGGTTTTGGAGCTTACCCGCCGACTCCACGAGGAAGAGACCCTTAACACCTACATCACGCCAAAAAGGATGCACAACGTCTTTTTACCATGAGAAGTTTTTGTAATATTTGGCCCATGGGGCATTTATGTACTAACAAAATTTCTTCTTATTAATATGACGTGTGTTCTTTTTGTCTGCAACAATTGTGAATTTCTAAATCCTTGAATGCATTGCATAAATAAACATATCATTCATCATGTGCATAAGCAGGTCTCCACACCAGGTTTCCTTATCTTTCTGCTGCTTATTTCAGTAAGATGGATCTGGAACAAACGGTCAAAGATCTACAGTCTCAGAACTCACAGTTTCAACATCTTCTGATGACCTTGGCAAAGGGTCAGGAAGATCTAAAAGCCCTGCTGGGGAACAAAGAGCAAGTGAAAAAGAAGAAGAAGAGAGTCGGGGTGGCTACCCTGGGAAGAAGGTTTGAGGGTGAAGCCAGAAGGGTTCTTGAATTTCCCCCTACATCTGAAGAGGGAACCAGTAAAGGAAAAGGGGCCGCGGTACCGTCTGAACCCGAAGTTGAAGAGGAAGAGGCGGAAGAAGACGAAGACTACTCAGAACAACAATACCCGCCGGCCGATGACAAGTACAAGAGTTTGGAGGACAGGTTGGCAGCTATGGAGCTGCAGAGAGTTCCAGGCTTAGATTTCGAAGATTTGGGATTAATCGTCGGAATTGTGATTCCCCCGAAGTTTAAAGTGCCAGTTTTCGCAAGATATGATGGGCTGTCTTGCCCAAAGATGCATCTAAGGTCATACGTCCGAAGAATCCAACCTCACACATCTGACAGAAACCTTTGGGTACATTTCTTTCAGGATAGCCTGTCTGGCACACAGCTGGATTGGTTCTACAATCTTGAGAGATCAAAGGTACATAGTTGGGAGGATCTTGCAGCTGCTTTTTACCGCCAATATCAGTATAACTCTGACCTGGCACCAACCCGTACTCAGCTACAGAGTATGGGGATGGCCTCGGGTGAAGGATTCAAGGAATATGCCCAGAAGTGGCACGATTTGGCTGGAAGGGTGCAGCCACCACTTTCTGATAGAGAGCTTGTTGATATGTTCCTAGGGACCCTGTCTGGTCCATTCTTTAATCATCTCATCGGTAGCTCTTCTGCAGGGTTTACCGAATTAATTCTGACTGGCGAGCGGGTAGAAGCCGGTATCAAGAATGGGAAGATTCAGAAGGATGCCTCTACATCTACTACGGTCAAGAAATCATTTCCGGTGAAGAAGGAAACGGCTATTTTGTATTCTCAGAGAGGAGCAGGAAGAAATGAGCGCCGTTCGACTGTGGGGGCCGTAATGATCCAGAATCCATCAAACGATCAACCTCGCAATAACCAGTCCAGGCCTAAACAGCAATAGGGAGAACGGCCACCATGACAGTTCACCCGCATCAATATGACACCTGCGCAGGTTCTTCCACATCTGTTAAATTTGAATCTCACCAAGATTAGGGAAGCACCGAAGACTGTGAATACTGCTTCACCGCACTATCATCCCAATGCTAAATGCGCCTACCATTCTGATAGTGTCGGACATGACACAAACGATTGTTGGGCGCTAAAAAATAAAATCCAAGACTTGATAGATGCAAAAGAGGTGGAGTTCGACGCTCTAGAGAAGCCAAACGTGATATCTTCTCTGATGCCGAAGCACGGTCGAAATGTCCATGCTATCGAGGAAGATTTGTATATTTCTGATGTCAATGACCTGAGGACTCCACTGTTAACCATCAAGTTAAATCTGCTAAGAGCCGGGATTTTCCCGGGATGCGAAGAAGACTGCTACTGTTGTTACTCTTTGCCGTTTGACTGCCCATCACTGAAGAAAGACATCCAAGGCCTGACGGACAGTCAACAAATTCTGTTTGAAAAGGTTCCTGCTATTCCAACCCCTACTGAAGATGTCTCAATTATCACCATTCACGCCAACCTTTCCAAGGCCGTCAAAAAGCCTGTTAAGATTACATCAGCTACAAAGATTGTTCCTTTGAAAATAACTATGCCTGGGCCAGTCCCCTACAGTTCTGACAAGTCAATACCATGGAATTACGGTGGGGACATCTATTACCATGGTGTTAAACAAGTCGAAGTAACCTAAGAAAGCTCTGATGAAGAAGAGGCCAGCATTGGAAACATTGTTGGTACAAGCAAGATCACCCGAAGCAGGAGAATATTTTCTCCAGAGATTGCCCCTCCAAAGGCAACCTTTAGACCCTCAGCTGTTGCCAGAATTAATCCCGCACCAATAAGACTTTCCGCCGAAACTCCATTGATTGAAGAAACTGTTATTGTCCCTCCTACTTCTGTTGATAAAGGTAAAGGGACCCAAGATGATCTCGTCCGGACGAGGGCTCAACCTTTGGTCATCCCAGAGACCTCTAAGAAAGAGATGGAGGATATCCTGAAGATAATTAAAAAGAGTGATTATGACGTGGTAGAGCAACTGGGGCAAACCCCCTCGAAGATCTCCATGTTAGCATTACTGCTTTGTTCTGAGGCGCACGCCAAAGCATTGATCAAATTTTTGAAGACAGCCCATGTCCCTCAGGAAACCTCTGCCGACCAATTCCAAGACTGTGTAGCCAATCTTACAGCAGACAACGGTTTAGGTTTCTCTGATGCGGACCTGACCTCAAAAGGGAGAAAACACAACGACGCATTACATGTGTCAGTATAATGCCAAGGAACTACTATGGCCCATGTTCTGGTCGACACTGGTTCTTCTCTGAACGTGCTGCCCAAGAAGGCTCTCGACCGTTTAGATTGTGAAGGCTTGGAGTTGAGGCCAAGTAATATCATTGTAAGGGCATTTGACGGGTCGAAGAGAATGGTACATGGAGAGGTAGACATTCCTGTTGTACCCCAAAATTTTCCCTCCCATTTTCTTCAAGATTTGCTAAGAGCATGCCTCAAAATCTCCCAAAGGTTGCACAGTCCACTGGCCTCCTAACAGTCAAAAATTAGAGTTTTGGTTCTGGCAAAGAAATTGAAGTTTTCAAGGGTCCAAACAAGTCCCACATGCCTATAAACATTGTCAAGCATCCACATGCCAAGTTTCAAGACTCACATCACAAAATTGCACAGTCAAAAACCCTAATTGCTTCACAGTCAACTGCAGGGGCAAAATGGTCATTTGACAGTCAAAAGTCCAAATTTTTGGTCAACATCTTATTTTGAAGCCACAAACATAATTTGATCAATTCTTGGTCATGATTCTCAAGGCATGGCTCAAAAAGTCTTAAGATGCAAAAGTTTCTATTTTTGGACAGTTGGAAAAGTCAACTGCAAATTGACCAAGGCATAACTTCCACATGGTTTATCCGAAAAATTCCATCCAAAGCTCATTTTGAAGAGAATGACATTTCCTACAACTCATCTTCACACTTCAAGTCCAAGAAATGCTCTCACAAAAAGTTATCAATCTCAACATTATAGGTCATTTTTAAAAGTCAACAAAAAAGCACTTTAAGTCAAAGACCATAACTTGAGGTTGGTAAATCAAAATGACATGGGACCAAAGGAATTGGTTAGAGGACTTCAAGACCTTTCCAAAATGTCCACGAACATGATCAAAGCTTAAAAATTGAGAAAGATATGCCTTGTGGAAGTTGGGAAATTTTTGGGAATTTTGAAAAGTCAACTTTGCTTCAAATGCCTCAAAATTGCTAATGGGCCTCAATTTCTTCCATGAATCATCACCCAAAGGCCATGCACGACCCATTGACCCAAAGGGGAGTTATTTTCTTATTTTTAATTAATTAATTGAGTTTTTAATCCTATTAATTCATTTAATTAAAATTAATTATGAAAAAATACTAAAATAAAGGTTTTGAATCTTTTTGTGCAGCATATTCTCCCATTAAGAGCTCAATATTTCGTGCATCCCTCAAAAGGAAAGAATCTTCAATGATTGGCATAAGAAAGGCATGAAAAAGATTGAAAAAGATCATGAAAAATCAAATATGCAAAATCATCAATGCAAAGGATTATGGGCTTGTTTTGCTTGACCTAATCATGCTACATACATATGCAAACATAACCTAATGCATAAGAACACAGAAGCTGCGCTGCAAACACAAGAACACACTGCAACTTTTTGACAAAAAATTTGAAAACTGAAAACCTAATTGCAAGGTGTTTCAAGGTCCAAAGAGCATTCCAATCCACTCCTGGCATTACCAGGAAGCTATTCCAATTGAAATCAAGTCTCCACGCACAAGGAATTGGTAGAACAGATTCACTTTTCTTTCAAAATTATTCTAAATCGTGTTTTGATTTCTAGACATTTTCCATGCATTTTAATGATTGATTTATACTAATATGATCTCTCTGAAGCTATTGGTACCATCCAATTGAATTATAAGCGCCTGTACAGAAATCCACCATGAATGCATATTAGGGTTTCAGAAGTTTGAAAAGAGGGCTTCACTCATCTGGAAAAATTGGACAATAAGACCTATGCCAATGAAATCAGGACCTTCAAATGAGTAGAACCCATACCTCGCGCCCTTTTTCTTTTTAACTATGCTCTATTCGCTATTTTTGTAGGTGCCATTTAGTGGTGGTTTAAAACCCCCGCTATCTATCTTGTATTTTCAGGTAAAACGAAGAAGAAGGTAGACGTGTCTCAGCCAGACTGGACAGTTTAAATTTAGCGCGTTTTTTCAGGCCACCAGCGCTTTTTCATATATGTTATTCATTGTCCATTATAATATCAAAGAAACTCAATAGCGCGGTTGGTAAATGCGTTGGCATACAGGTATTGGGACCTGGGTTCGATTCCCAGGTCCCCCACTTCCTCTATAATTTTTTCTTTAACGCGCTTCTGTGCAGTATGCTCATAAGGGACCATTGTACAACCTCATCTCCTGGCCTGCCAAGTGTACATAGGCTCTGATCTGAAGGCCACAAAAGTGGCTCACCATGCGCGTTAGTCAACTGAGTCCCATGTGATCGTTGAAAGTCAAAGAGGCCTGGAATCTGTTGGGCCAAAATGCTTCCCAAACACCTCCAAAAGGGTCAGAACACCCCCAGGGTTTGCTCAATCTTTTTATTCTTTTTCTTTTATTATTTTTTCCCTTTTATTCTTTTTAATTTGTTTTATTGTTTTAATTAATTCACCAAAATAATTTTCATAAATATAAAATCCAGAAAAAGTCAAAAATAAAAATATGTTTATTAATATTTAATTCATTATTATATTTTTGTAAATAAATTTAATAATCAAATTAGTAAATTAGGTTTCATTTTAATGTCTTTTTTTTTAAATAACTAAAAAATATAAAAAATAGGTTTTTAGCATTTCTTATTCTTTTTCTTAATAAATAACCTTTTTTATTTCTTATCATTGTTAATTATTAATTATTTTTGTAAATAAACTTGTAACTAAATAATTAGTAAATTAGGTCAAAACTTAAATATTTTCTTTAATAATTAAAAACAATTTAGAATTAGGGTTTTATTTAATTTCTAATTTTAATCAATTTTCTTTATTTTCATAAATACCAAAAACCATAAAAAATAACCTTTTTTCTTTCTTTAATCATTAATTAACTTTTAATTTCATTTAATTCCTTTAAAGGGTCCAACGCCCTCGCACTTTCGATTCCAATTTCTTTTCTCACGCGTTTATTCTTATTTTTCTTTTTAATCTTATGTAATTGCTCCAAAGCCTTGTAATAGTAATTAGGGCATTTACTTTCCTCATTTTTATTCAAATCGGGTCTTTGTTAATTTGGCGATGTATAGACCCGCGCCTTGTAATAGCGTAGGACTTTTATTTTCCGCGTTTTAATTTTCGCACATTTAAACTGCTAATCACATGAAAGAATGAATGGCCCAAATAAAAATCAAAGCGTAGATCACCAAATGCATGACAAGACAAATATTATCTGAAAATGACACACAATTCACACACCACTCTTAGGGTACGCCTCACTATTGCCTTGCCCCTCGAAACGTGGTCGTCGAGTATAAGACGTTTTAGTAAGTCCTTATGTCCATGAACATGGCATAAGGGTAGCTTCTAAGGTGTCCTACTATTGCTCCGGTGACCACACTGTTGCCTTGCCCCTCGAAACGTGGTCGTCAAGTATAGGACGTCTTAGTGAGTCCTTATGTCCATTGATCAAGTTGCCTTTAAACAATTTGCCTCGAAACAGTTGCCTCGGAACGGTTGCCCCAGAATCAAAAAGATCAATGGCATAAGGGTAGCTTCTAAGGTGTCCTACTGTCGCTCTGGTGACCACACTGTCCCTAACCCTCGAATTGACCCGAACACCTCCAACGGTGGTGCTACCTACCTCTCAATGGTGGGATGGCACTACCTTAAGGACATTTACACAGCCTAATTCCTTAGGGTAGGTAGATGACTCATAGATACTTGCTCTAAAAAACAAATCAAAACTCTTTTCACACCGACACTTTCAAAAAAGCTTTCAAAACAATTTTTCAAACACTCTTGAGGACTGATACAAGAGTCGATCTGAAATCTTTAAAATGAAACTTTTTCAAACTCACTCACAATTGAAAAGCAAACACTTTTGAAAACACAATGAGCAATTGATGTGCTTTGTTTGCTTTATTATTGTGGGTTGCATCGGAGTTACATAGATCCTAACCTGGATCTGGGGATACCCTGTTAGGTAGCATAAGCTGTGAGGGACCTGTCTGGCATAGACCGACACGGGTGAAACAGTGGCTACGTTGGTGTGGCGCCTTGGTCTGTATCGATATCCCTTGTGTTGTAACGAGGAGAATATGGGTCTTCTGAGGAGTCGTTAAGCACCAACCGACCTTAGAACCTTAAATGACCCAACTTGGCCAATAGAACAGTAGCAGTATGCTACGCCCATTGAGGCTAAACTCTCGTGATGGTTCTGGCCGCAAGAAAAGATTGCGATGCTGGAGTTATGATCGATTGAGGGTAGTCAGTGATATTGGGATTCTCTAGAACCCGGTTACTTCTGATAGGACAGGTATGAACCAACAAACTGAAAGAGGGTAATACCTAGACCCCATACTGGCCTAAACTCTAAGGGCTTGTCTTGTGTGACTTGTGTGCCTTATCATGTTTGCCTTTGTAAATATTTGTGGTGTGCTTTATCATAACATCATGCCATCATAAACATTGCATGCATCCTGCATAAGGACTGACCATTTCAAAGACAAAAGGGTTTCACCTTTGCTCTATTTTGTAGGACATCATGATGCCTATACGAAGGAATACTATCCGGTTCAACTTTGTTCACCCACCTGAGTTGCTTGAAGAGTTGGTTAGTAGAATTCCAAATACTACTTCCTTCATCCAGAGGCATGGTTCTCTTCTCAGTTTAGTCACGGCAAAGTGGGATCAACAGTTGATGAGTGTCCTGACCCAGTTCTATGACCCTCTGTACCAGTGCTTCACCTTTCAAGACTTCCAGCTGGTCCCTACCCTGGAAGAGTTCTCTGATTTGCTTGGTATCCCTATCTTGGATCAGACTCCCTACACTGGCTGGGAAAAGACTCTTAGGCTTGAGGAGATTGCTGCAGCTCTTCCTTTGACCCTCCAAGAGGTAATGGACAACTGGGTGACTAGAAGCGGAGTTAAGCGTTTCTTGGCCAAGTTCCTGGTTGGTAAAGCTAATAGTTTCTGGAATGAATTGGACTTTAGGGCATATGAAGACATCCTGGCTCTCTTAACCTATGGTCTAGTCTTGTTTCCTAATCCTGATAACTTCATCAATGTCATTGCCATAAGGATCTTCAGGTCTCGAAACCCTGTGCCCACTCTCTTGGGTGATATCCTGCAACAACTTTATGCTCGTACTGCCCGAAGACGAGGAACTCTATGGTGTTGCATTCCTTTGTTGGTGAGGTGGTTTATTTCGCACCTCCCTAAGTTCGTGATGAAGAACAAAGAAGGAAGAGGTTGGGCTCATAGGTTAATGTCTCTCACAGATAAGGACGTCATTTGGACTCTCAGAGGTTTGGATGAGATAGTTGTTATTGATCGTTGCGGAGAATACCCTAATGTTCCTTTGATTGGTACCCAAGGAGGGATCTCTTATAATCCATGTCTAGCTCTCCGTCAGTTTGGAAGAGCCAGAAGAGCAGGGCCTCATGAGATGTTGGTACCTCACATCAGTTTTGAGTTTCAGGTGGATAGTGACGAGCTGCGTCGTAGGTTTATCAAGGCTTGGGACAGAATTCATAAAGCTGACCCACAAGAGTTGGGACCAAAGACTTCTCTACCTATGGAAGCTTACTACAAATGGGTCCGCATCCGTGCTCAGAAGTTAGGTATGCCGTACGAAGCTGTCAGACCCATCATTCTTGAGTATCCTGACAAAGATGGGGTTCCCCCAACTGTTCTCCCCCCTCAGATACCTACTGATTATGAGACATTAAAGAGGTCTTGGGCGCAACTGCGAGAAGAACGGGATTCTTACCAGGAAAAGTTCAACGAGCAGGAGTTGAAGATCCAGAAGCTGACAAAGCAGTTGGAGAATGAGCGGGCTCTGAATGACTACATTCGTACTGAGAAGAGGAGACCCTGGGATCAATAAGGAGATTTGGATTTTCTATTACAGTTTTATTTCCCTTTCAGTATTTCCATTTTCTATGTAACGCCTAAGGGCAACCTGTCGAACAATTTGAATTTCAAAGTTGAATCTAATGAAGTGTGTTCCTTTTTGTTTACAAAGTTGATTCCCGATTGTCTTTGAAAACATAAATCATACGCATTCCATTCATCATGTGCATAGCAGGTACTCTTCTTTTCAGGTTGCTTACTGTTCTTCGCTGTTTATTTCAGCATCATGAACCCCGAATCATCTACCGAGATGTCTATCAAGGCTCTTCAGGCGTAGAACGCACAATTTCAGGAGCTGATCATGGGTTTGGATCAAGGTCAAGAAGAGCTGAAGGCTTTGCTCCTGAAGAAGGAGAAGAAGAAGAAGAGAACTGTTCTTTTCAACTCAGGTCGGAGGTTTGGTAACACTCTGCAGAATGAGGAAGCTGGTTCTTCTGTAGGCAAAGACAGTCCCCAGGGGGGAAGGGCTCCAAGTCCGGTGGTCTCTGACAATGAGACTGATTTTAATGAGGAACAGTATCCTCCAGCTGAAGACCGGTACAAGCAGTTGGAAGACCGTCTGAACGCCATGGAGATCCAACAGGTGCCTGGTTTGGATTTCAGAGACTTGGGTTTATCTTCTGGTGTGATCATCCCTCACAAGTTTAAAGCACCATCCTTCACTAAGTATGATGGGGCGTCTTGCCCTAAGCTACACCTCAGATCTTATGTGCAGAAGATTCAGCCATACACAGTGGATAAAAACTTGTGGATCCACTTCTTCCAGGAGAGTCTTTCAGGGACTCATCTCGAATGGTTCTATCAGCTGGATGGGACCAAGGTTCGTAACTGGGAGGAGTTGGCTACTACTTTTTACAAGCAGTATCAATATAATGCCGACCTTGCTCCTACACGTACCCAACTCTAGGGTATGTCGCTAGGATCAGGCGAAAGTTTTAAAGAGTATGCACAGAAGTGGAGGGACCTGGCTGGCAGGGTGCATCCACCATTAACTGACCGTGAATTGGTAGATATGTTCTTGGGGACCCTATCCGGGCCATTCTTCAATCATCTTATCGGTAATTCGTCTACAAGATTTACTGACCTCATTCTGACTGGGGAAAGGATAGAGGCTGGTATGAAGTCAGGAAAGATTCAGAAAGGTGTGTCTTCAAGTGCTGAGAAGAAACCTTTTAAGAAGGAGGCCAGTGCTGTGTATGGGCCTAGGAGGCAAGACAAACCAGAACGCCGCTAATCTGTCAACGCGGTGGTGATTGCTAAGCCTGTTGCCGCTCCTCGGCAAGCTAACCAACCAAGGGCTGAAAGACCCAGAAGAGAATTTACCCGGTTGAGTATGACCTTATCACAAATCTTGCCGCAGTTGCTATCAACCAACTTGGTGACTGTCAGGGAGGCCCCAAAGGTTGTGAATACTGCCTCTCCTAAGTATAATCCAAATGCTCGCTGTGCTTATCACTCCGATAGCCCGAGGCATTCTACTGATGATTGCTGGGCCCTAAGGAACAAGGTGCAAGACCTTATTGATGCAAAGGAGGTACAGTTTGAGGCACCTGAGAAGCCTAATGTGGTAACAGCTCCCCTACCTGCTCACGGAGTGAATGCTATCAGGGATGATGATGAAGTGGAAGAATCTGAGTTCAACAGCTGGATTTATCCAACGGCCGACAATGGACCTAGCAATTGGACCGCAAAAGACAACCTACCTGTTACTTTTGTTACGCAGTAATGAATTCCTTTGTTTTTGTTATTTGTAATGAACAATGAATTGAAACTTTATGGCCCGGTGCCTTACCCGGGGCACCGTTGGCTTCATTTGTGAGGGATTATAACTGTCATTTACATATATCATGAATAAAGATCTTGGACGTTTTCTCGCATTTCAAATCTTGTGCTCCCTTTCTTTCTTTCTTTCTTTCTTTATATATGGCAAAACAGCTGTATTTACACACACTCACCTACACAGGTTTCAATCCACTCTGGATCTCACTGGTAACGACTCTGCTACTGCCAGTTATGACTTCGAAAATCCGATCAACTTAGCCGAAGACGAAGGTGAAGATGATTGCGAAGTGCCTGGAAAGCTTGCAAGACTGTTACTCCAGGAAGAGAGGGAAATTCAACCACATGAAGAGCCAGTGGAAACGATAAATCTGGGTACTGAGACAGATAGGAAGGAGGTCAAGATTGGTGCCAACCTAGAGCTCAGCGTGAAGCAACGGTTGACTCAGATGTTACATGATTATGTGGAGATCTTTGCCTGGTCCTACGAAGACATGCCTGGGTTGGATACTGATATTGTGGTCCATCATTTGCCTACCAAGGAAGACTGCCCTCCGGTTAAGCAAAAGGTCCGCCGTATGCGTCCAGAGATGTCTGAGAAGATCAAAGCTGAGGTTATGAAACAGTTTGATGTCGGGTTTCTTGCAGTGACTTCTTACCCTCAGTGGGTTGCTAATGTGGTGCCGGTACCGAAGAAAGATGGTAAGGTCAGAATGTGTGTTGACTACAGGGATCTGAACAGGGCCAGCCCCAAGGATGACTTCCCCTACCTCACATTGACGTTCTGGTTGACAATACTGCTCAGCACAAGGTGTTCTCTTTCATGGATGGTTTTTCAGGTTATAATCAGATCAAGATGGCTCCTGAAGACATGGAGAAGACTACCTTTGTCACTCAGTGGGGCACCTTCTGCTACAAGGTCATGCCATTCGGGTTGAAAAATGTTGGGGCAACCTACCAACATGCCATGGTTGCTTTATTTCATGACATGATCCATCATGAGATTGAGGTGTATGTTGACGATATGATTGCAAGGTCCCAAACTGAGGAGGAACACCTTGACCATCTACAGAAGCTGTTTGACCGTCTGAAGTTGTATAAGCTGAGGTTGAACCCGAACAAGTGCACCTTCGGGGTAAGATCTGGAAAGTTGCTAGGCTTCGTTGTAAGTGGCAATGGTATTCAAGTGGACCCTGCCAAGGTTAAAGCCATACAAGAGGTGCCAGTTCCTAAGACAGAGAAAGAGGTCATAGGCTTCCTGGGATGCCTAAATTACATTGCTCGGTTCATCTTGCATCTAACTGCTACTTGTGAACCAATCTTCAAGCTACTGAAGAAAGATCAGGTAGTACGTTGGAATGATGAATGTCAGGCCTTTTTTGACAGAATCAAAGAGTATCTCCAAGAACCACCCATCCTTATGCCACCGGTTGAAGGGAGACCTCTGATACTATACCTGACAGTACTTGACAACTCAATGGGGTGTGTGCTGGGGGCAGCATGACGAGTCTGGCCGAAAAGAGCACGCCATTTATTACCTTAGCAAAAAGTTTACCGACTGTGAGACCCGATACTCACTGCTCGAGAAAACTTGCTGCGCTTTGGTATGGGCTGCTCGCCGGCTGAGACAGTATATGCTGACTCACACTACCTTGTTGATCTCAAAGATGGATCCAATAAAGTACATATTTGAAAAGCCTCCTCTGTCTGGGAGAATAGCAAGATGGAAAATGATCTTGACAGAATACGACATCCAGTACACGACTCAGAAAGCCATCAAAGGAAGTGTATTGGCAGACCACTTGGCACATCAGGCAGTAGACGACTACCAATCAATGAAATTCGAGTTTCCGGATGAGAGCATCATGATTGTGACTGATTGTGAAGTACCTGGACCGGATGAAGGACTTGAGGAAGGATCCCGATGGTCTATGCACTTTGACGGAGCCTCCAACGCTTTGGGTAACGGCATCGGCGCTGTGATCATATCCCCTCAAGGAACTCATACTCCACTCACTGCCCGGCTATGTTTCAACTGCACCAACAACATGGCGGAGTATGAGGCGTGCATCATGGGACTCCAAGCTGAAATTGACTTAAGGATCAAGTTTCTGAGTGTCTTCGGAGATTCCGCTCTCGTGATCAATCAGATCAAAGGTGAGTGGGATACGAAACATCCGAATCTTATTCCTTACAGAGAATGCGTGTTGACATTGATCCCCCATTTCACAGAGATAACTTTCGAACATTTTCCAAGAGAGGAGAATCAGCTGGAGGACGCGTTAGCTACGATGTCTTCTATGTTCAAAGTCAAGTGGGACAATGAGGATCCCCGGGTCATTATCTGGAAACTGGACGAACCGGCATACTGTTGTGATCTTGAGGCTGAGGTAGTGACTGAGAAACCTTGGTACCATGAGGTGAAGAGATACTTGGAAGCTCAGGAATACCTTGAAGGTGCGTCTGTCAATGATAAGAAATTTCTGAGAAGGTTCGCAGCAAAATTCTTCCTCAGCAATGGCATTCTGTACAAGCGAAACCATGATTCGACCTTACTGCATTGTATGGATAAGACTGAAGCAGAAAGGATCATGGCGGAACTGCACGAAGGTACCTTCGGAACGCATTCCAGTGGACATACTATGGCAAAGAAAATCCTTCGGGCAGGGTATTTCTGGTCCACAATGGAAGCTGATTGTTACCAACATTCTCGGACATGCCATAAGTGTCAGATTTATCCAGATAAGGTGCACGTTCCTCCAGTTCCTCTGAATGTCTTGACAGCACCTTGGCCTTTTGCAATGTGGGGCATTGATATGATCGGCGAGATTAAACCTACGGCATCCAATGGGCATCGCTTCATTCTGGTGGCAATTGATTACTTTACAAAATGGGTTAAAGCAGCTTCCTACGCTACCGTAACCAAGAATGTTGTGGCACGGTTCATCGGCACAACCTGATCTGTTGATACGACGTCCCAGAAAGGATCATTACAGACAACGGTACCAATCTCAATAACAAGATGATCACTGAACTCTGCGAGCAATTCAAGATACAGCACCACAATTCTTCTCCCTACCGGCCGGAGATGAATGGGGCTGTAGAAGCAGCGAATAAGAATATCAAGAAAATTGTGCAGAAGATGACAGTGACCTATAAAGATTGGCACGAGATGTTACCGTTTGCTCTACATGGGTACAGTACCTCAGCAAGGACGTCAACCGGGGCAACTCCTTTCTCCTTGGTCTACGGCATGGAGGCAGTCTTACCGATTGAAGTGCAGATACCCTCTCTCCGGATAATGAAGGATGCAGATCTAAGCGAAGATGATTGGATCCAGACTCGACTTGATCAATTAAACATGATCGACGAAAAGAGACTTACTGCTATATGTCATGGTCATACGTACCAAAAACGGATGATCAGGGCATTTAACAAGAAAGTCAGACCACAAGAGTATCAAGTTGGGGATCTGGTAATCAAACGTATCATCCTTCCTCAGAGTGATCCAAGGGGCAAATGGACCCCTACGTACGAAGGGCCATTTGTGGTTAAACATGTGTTCTCAGGAGGAGCCATGATTCTAACCACCATGGAGGGTGACGATCTTCCTCACCCCGCCAATGCAGACATAGTAAAAAGATACTACGCATGATAAAAGACCCGCTAGGTTGACATACCTAGGCAAAAATTAGGGCTTCCCGGCGAACCAAAAGGGTTCGGGCAAAATGAGGGATGAAATGAAAAAAATTTGTACACCCGGCAAGTCGAAAACCTAAAAAGGCGGCTTGGGCAAAAATGGGTATCCCGATGGACTGAAAACCCGAAAGGGCAGTCCAGGCAAAAGTTAGGGATAAAGCGTAATACTATGTCTCATTGGATCACCTCGCATCCAGAATCCGGTATCAACTGTCAAATTCAAACGGCATCAATCAATCAGCTTCATCTTCGACTAGGTCATCAAGTGATGAGACGCTCAAAGATATAAAGGCGATAGCAGAGTTGGAACCCAGTGGGATTATTCTTTTCACATAGCTGTTTTGTTTTCCCTTTTGTACAAATTGTATAAACTCTTTGCTCGGCGGCGTTCTCTTACTAGGACGTCAGCCTCTTGTACATAAAACGCCTATTTACAGGCAAATTCAAAAAAATCAATACAAATTCACTTTTCAGTTAAAATTGCCAATTGTTTTTCCTTTTCTGTTTTGTTTTGCGAAGAACGTCCAAGGTTCAATTTGTGATATATGCATTTGACACTAATTGCTAACTCATAAATACTTACATACGAAACAAAGGATTAATTACAGGTAACATTAGAAACAGGGGCAATAATGAGTTGTCTAAGCGATCTAATTGTTCTGTCCATCAAGGTACCAAGGTAAGTTCAGCTGAAGAACATAACCAGTATACCTTAATTCCCCAGAGAGTGAGCCAGCTAGTCAATGCACTCTCCCCAAGCAAAGCTATATTATCAGCCTTAAGGAAGTTGGGTATCCCCAGCAGGTCTCAACATTCCTCAGCGCAATATACGAACATTCCTAACAAGCATCCCCGACAGTCTTGGTCTAAGATTGTTCCCCGGCGGTATATCAGACATTCAGCGGAGTCACTTCCCCAGTACATATCAAAAACTTTCCCCAGGAGAGTCCAGTCTGAAGATTTCCCCAGGAAAGCTTAATCATCTCCCCAGCAGGAAGCTCATCCCCAGTAGATTCTGGAAGCTTCCCCCCTGCAGAGCACGAACGCGTCTCCCGGCTTTATTCAAAGGTTATGTCCCTGCCAGGATATAACTGGGTTATCCTCAGCCAAAAGCCACGGAAAGATCGTCCTCGACAGAGTCCTCTTATCCCCAACGGAGTCTATCAAAACTTCCAACATAACAACGCTATCCCCAGCAAAGTTATCATCAACATCCCAGCAAAGTACCTCTCTTCCCACAGAGTATTGGTCCCCAGCAAGGTCTCTAGGATAATTATTCCCCGCAGAGTAATCTCTTCATCAAGTTTATTCCCCAACGGAGTCATCTTCTCCTACCGGTATTCTTGCAATCTTCATCCCCAGCGGAAACAACAAAGCACTCTCTTCAACCATCAGCCCAGGATTTACCTCCCGGCATTCGTCAAGGATATATTTTCCTAGACAAAAATACATTCAAAAACATCACATACCTCATGATGCATGCATATACGCATCATATAACACAATCTCATTTATTTCGAGAACATCATTGTTTGATCCATATCATGCATTGCATATGAATGACCTTTACCTTTCATGAAAGATGCAGTTAAATTCTGAACTATGTTGAAGACCTTCTCTGGTTCAGTCAGATCGATGCTAAGATCTCCCTGATTCTTATTCCAGTTGAAGATATTCCAAGACTTTAGTGTGGTTCAGTTAAATCGATTCTACGATTTTTCTGATTCTTATCCAGTCAAAGTTAATCCAAGACCTTCTCTGGTTCAGTCAGATCGACGCTAAGATCTCCCTGATTCTTATTCCAGTTGAAGATATTCCAAGACTTTAGTCTGGTTCAGTTAAATCGATTCTAAGATTTTTTTGATTCTTATCCAGTCAAAGTTAATCCAAGACCTTCTCTGGTTCAGTTAAATCGACCCTAAGATTTTTCTGATTCTTATCCAGTCAAAGTTAATCCAAGACCTTCTCTGGTTCAGTTAAATCGACCCTAAGATTTTTCTGATTCTTATCCAGTCAAAGTTATTCCAAGACCCTGCCTGGTTCAGTTAAATCGATTCCTAAAGATTTTTCTGATGCCGATCCAGTCAAAGTTATTCCAAGACCCTGCCTGGTTCAGTTAAATCGATTCCTAAAGATTTTTCTGATGCCGATCTAGTCAAAGGCCTTCTCTGGTCCAGTTAAATCGATTCCTAAAGATTTTCCCGATGAAGACTCAGTAGAAGACATCCAAGATTCCTTCATCATTTTGTTGAGGTAGTAATCGCCCAAGGTTCTCTCATCATTACTGTTGAGGTAGTAATCGCCCAAGGTTCTCTCATTGTTACTGTTGAGGTAGTAATCGCCCAAGGTTCTCTCACCGTTACTGTTGAGGTAGTAATCGCTCAAGGTTCTCTCATCGTTACTGTTGAGGTAGTAATCGCCCAAGGTTCTCTCATCGTTACTGTTGAGGTAGTAATCGCCCAAGGTTCTCTCACTGTCCCGTTGAGGTAGTAATCAACCAAGGTTATCTCATCATTACTGTTGAGGTAGTAATCGTCCAAGGTTCTCTCATCATCACGTTGAGGTAGTAACCATCCCTGATCCATTCATCATCCTGCGGAGGTAGTAATCGTCTCAGATTCATTCATCACATCATTATCAATAAAAACCTTTTGAAGCTCCAGACTCGATTCCTGTATCTCGCCAGGGCACGTCTGAAGAGTTCAAAGATTCGATACCTGTATCCAGCCAGGGCGCGTCTATATAAAGAATTTTAAGGTCAACTCCTATAACAGGCCAGGTAATTATCTTTCTTTCAGGTACGCAAGTTCTCGCTAAGGAATCTCTTACGCGATCGATACCCAGATGGCATCTATAAGACCATCCACCTATCCATCACCTCTCAACATGGAATCTGTAAGCCCATCTTCCTATCCATCAATCTCCAAATGGCATCTGTAAGCCCATTCCCCACATCACACTGCTAACATGTGAGCGCAAATTTCTGGGCACTCTAGTGTTCAATCATCTTCCACCTTCGGATTACGAAAGGCACGCCAGCCAATCTACATCCTCAGTTCTAAGAAGATTGAACAGGGGCAACTGTTGTACCCCAAAATTTGCCCTCCCATTTTCTTCAAGATTTTCTAAGAGCATGCCTCAAAATCTCCCAAAGGTTGCACAGTCCATTGGCCTCCTAACAGTAAAAAATTAGGGTTTTGGTTCTGGCAAAGAAATTGAAGTTTTCAAGGGTCCAAACAAGTCCCGCATGCCTATAAACATTGTCAAGCATCCACATTCCAAGTTTCAAGACTCACAACATAAAATTGCACAGTCAAAAACCCTAATTGCTTCACAGTCAACTGCATGGGGCAAAATGGTCATTTGACAGTCAAAAGTCCAAATTTTTGGTCAACATCTTATTTTGAAGCCACAAACATCATTTGATCAATTCTTGGTCATGATTCTCAAGGCATGGCTCAAAAAGTCTTAAGATGCAAAAGTTTCTATTTTTGGACAGTTGGAAAAGTCAACTGCAAATTGACCAAGGCATAACTTCCACATGGTTTATCCGAAAAATTCAATCCAAAGCTCATTTTGAAGAGAATGACATTTCCTACAACTCATCTTCACACTTCAAGTCCAAGAAATGCTCTCACAAAAAGTTATCAATCTCAACATTATAGGTCATTTTCAAAAGTCAACAAAAAGGCACTTTAAGTCAAAGACCATAACTTGAGGTTGGTAAATCAAAATGACATGGGACCAAAGTAATTGGTTAGAGGACTTCAAGTCCTTTCCAAAATGTCCACGAACATGATCAAAGCTTAAAAATTGAGAAAGATATGCCTTGTGGAAGTTGGGAAATTTTTGGGAATTTTTAAAAGTCAACTTTGCTTCAAATGCCTCAATATTGCTAATGGGCCTCAATTTCTTCCATGAATCATCACCCAAAGGCCATGCACGACCCATTGACCCAAAGGGGAGTTATTTTCTTATTTTTAATTAATTAATTGAGTTTTTAATCCTATTAATTCATTTAATTAAAATTAATTATGAAAAAAATACTAAAATAAAGGTTTTGAATCTTTTTGTGCAGCATATTCTCCCATTAAGAGCTCAATATTTCGTGCATCCCTCAAAAGGAAAGAATCTTCAATGATTGTTATAAGAAAGGCATGAAAAAGATTGAAAAAGATCATGAAAAATCAAATATGCAAAATCATCAATGCAAAGGATTATGGGCTTGTTTTGTTTGACCTAATCATGCTACATACATATGCAAACATAACCTAATGCATAAGAACATAGAAGCTGCGCTGCAAACACAAGAACACACTGCAACTTTTTGACAAAAAATTTGAAAACTGAAAACCTAATTGCAAGGTGTTTCAAGGTCCAAAGAGCATTCCAATCCACTCCTGGCATTACCAGGAAGCTATTCCAATTGAAATCAAGTCTCCACGCACAAGGATTTGGTAGAACAGATTCACTTTTCTTTCAAAATTATTCTTAATCGTGTTTTGATTTCTAGACATTTTCCATGCATTTTAATGATTGATTTATACTAATATGATCTCTCTGAAGCTATTGGTACCATCCAATTGAATTATAAGCGCCTGTACAGAAATCCACCATGAATGCATATTAGGGTTTCAGAAGTTTGAAAAGAGGGTTTCACTCATCTGGAAAAATTGGACAATAAGACCTATGCCAATGAAATCAGGACCTTCAAACGAGTAGAACCCATACCTCGCGCCCTTTTTCTTTTTAACTATGCTCTATTCGCTATTTTTGTAGGTGCCATTTAGTGGGGGTTTAAAACCCCCGCTATCTATCTTGTATTTTCAGGTAAAACGAAGAAGAAGGTAGACGTGTCTCAGCCAGACTGGACAGTTTAAATTTAGCGCGTTTTTTCAGGCCACCAGCGCTTTTTCATATATGTTATTCATTGTCCATTATAATATCAAAGAAACTCAATAGCGCGGTTGGTAAATGCGTTGGCATACAGGTATTGGGACCTGGGTTCGATTCCCAGGTCCCCCACTTCCTCTATAATTTATTCTTTAACGCGCTTCTGTGCAGTATGCTCATAAGGGACCATTGTACAACCTCATCTCCTGGCCTGCCAAGTGTACATAGGCTCTAATCTGAAGGCCACAAAAGTGGCTCACCATGCGCGTTAGTCAACTGAGTCCCATGTGATCGTTGAAAGTCAAAGAGGCCTGGAATCTGTTGGGCCAAAATGCTTCCCAAACACCTCCAAAAGGGTCAGAACACCCCCAGGGTTTGCTCAATCTTTTTATTCTTTTTCTTTTATTATTTTTTCCCTTTTATTCTTTTTAATTTGTTTTATTGTTTTAATTAATTCACCAAAATAATTTTCATAAATATAAAATCCAGAAAAAGTCAAAAATAAAAATATGTTTATTAATATTTAATTCATTATTATATTTTTGTAAATAAATTTAATAATCAAATTAGTAAATTAGGTTTCATTTTAATGTCTTTTTTTTAAATAACTAAAAAATATAAAAAATAGGTTTTTAGCATTTCTTATTCTTTTTCTTAATAAATAACCTTTTTTATTTCTTATCATTAATAATTATTAATTATTTTTGTAAATAAACTTGTAACTAAATAATTAGTAAATTAGGTCAAAACTTAAATATTTTCTTTAATAATTAAAAACAATTTAGAATTAGGTTTTTATTTAATTTCTAATTTTAATCAATTTTCTTTATTTTCATAAATACCAAAAACCATAAAAAATAACCTTTTTTCTTTCTTTAATCATTAATTAACTTTTAATTTCATTTAATTCCTTTAAAGGGTCCAACACCCTCGCACTTTCGATTCCAATTTCTTTTCTCACGCGTTTGTTCTTATTTTTCTTTTTAATCTTATGTAATTGCTCCAAAGCCTTGTAATAGTAATTAGGGCATTTACTTTCCGCATTTTTATTCAAATCGGGTCTTTGTTAATTTGGCGATGTATAGACCCGCGCCTTGTAATAGCGTAGGACTTTTATTTTCCGCGTTTTAATTTCCGCACCTTTAAACTGCTAATCACATGAAAGAATGAATGGCCCAAATAAAAATCAAAGCGTAGATCACTAAATGCATGACAAGACAAATATTATCTGAAAATGACACACAATTCACACACCACTCTTAGGGTACGCCTCACTATTGCCTTGCCCCTCGAAACGTGGTCGTCGAGTATAGGACGTTTTAGTAAGTCCTTATGTCCATGAACATGGCATAAGGGTAGCTTCTAAGGTGTCCTACTATTGCTCCGGTGACCACACTGTTGCCTTGCCCCTCGAAACGTGGTCGTCAAGTATAGGACGTCTTAGTGAGTCCTTATGTCCATTGATCAAGTTGCCTTTAAACAAGTTGCCTCGAAACAGTTGCCTCGGAACGGTTGCCTCGGAATCAAAAAGATCAATGGCATAAGGGTAGCTTCTAAGGTGTCCTACTATCGCTCTGGTGACAACATATTCCCTAACCCTCGAATTGACCCGAACACCTCCAACGGTGGTGCTACCTACCTCTCAATGGTGGGATGGCACTACCTTAAGGACATTTACACAGCCTAATCCCTTAGGGTAGGTAGATGACTCATAGATACTTTCTCTAAAAAACAAATCAAAACTCTTTTCACACCGACACTTTCAAAAAAGCTTTCAAAACAATTTTTCAAACACTCTTGAGGACTGATACAAGAGTCGATCTGAAATCTTTAAAACGAAACTTTTTCAAACTCACTCACAATTGAAAAGCAAACACTTTTGAAAACACAATGAGCAAGTATCTAAGAGCCCATGGATAACCATGGATAGAAATGGTGCTAACACCTTCCCTTTCTATAAATCTACCTCACGAACCGAGAAACTATCTCATAAGGAATTTTGTCGTGCTTTTGTCCTGTCCATGTTGGAGAAAATAAAAGACGGTGGCGACTCTTGCTTACCGCGACATTTCGCGAACCAGCGTTAAACAATCAGTTCTATTTCCACCGATCACAATTCCCATTAAGGTTGGCACAGAAGTATTCCCCTCAACATTCTATGTGATGGACATCCGTCCGTCATACTCTTGCTTACTGGGAAGGTCGTGGATACATAACGCTGGGGCAGTTACCTCCTCCTTACATCAAATGTTGAAGTACCCTGTCAAAGGAAAGATCATAACCTTGCACAGTGAAGAGGAATATATGATCAGCCACTTGAACTCCTTTCGGTATGTAGAGGTGGAAGGAGAATTCATTGAAACACCATTCCAGCACTTCGAGGAAGTCTCTCCTGAAGTGGCAGTAGCAAAAGTGGTAGCTGGGGTACCAAAGCAGATGGCCAGGATGGCATCTCTAAAAGACGCGAAAGCTGCATTGAAGGAAGGGAAAGGCTCAACATGGGGTCAGTTGCCAGATATTCCTCACAAAACAGACAAGTTTGGATTAGGTTTCACTGCTGCGGGACAGAAAGCTATGCGCCGCTCAAAGGTTGAAAGAGCGCCCATCAAGATTTCTCCTTATGGAATCAATGCTCTGGAAGGTGAAGACGAAGAGGCCAACATTGAAGATTGGATCTACCCAACTGTCGAGGGAGGACTACGCAACTGGGAGGCAAAAGACTTTGTCCCCATTACTTTTATTAATCAGTAATTATCTGTCAAACATTTCCTGTTGGTTTGTAATATTTACTCTTGAACAATCCGTACATTACTTTTTCACCTCATGCCTTGCCCGGGGCATGTAGGTCCATTTGTAAGGGTTTTGATTATCTTCATATCCATATGCCATGTTTAATGATTCATTGGACGTTTTTTCATTGATAAACTGCTGTGTTCATTTTCTTTCCTTTTTGCATTTTGTTTATTTAAGGATGGCTATCCCTTACACACACCCACACTCACAAATGCAGGTACCCGTCCACTCTGGATTCTATGGGTGACTATTCTGCTATGTCCTTCAATAACTCTGAAGATCTGGTCAATCAGGCTGAGTATGAAGATGACGAAGATTGTGAAGTACCGGGAGAGCTAGCCAGACTTCTACAACAAGAAGAAAGGGCCATCTTGCCTCACGAAGAGTTGTTGGAAACTGTCAACTTAGGAACAGAGGAAGACCGGAAGGAAGTACAAGTGGGTGCCAGTCTGAAGCCAAGTGTCAAGGAGCGTTTGATACAACTGTTAAATGAGTATGTTGAAATCTTCGCCTGGTCTTATGAAGACATGCCGGGTTTAGACACAGACATCGTGGTTCACCTCCTCCCTACAAGAGAAGATTGTCCATCGATCAAACAAAAAGTCCGCCGAATGAGGCCCGACATGTCTGAGAAGATCAAAGCAGAAGTGATGAAGCAATTCAACACTGGTTTTCTGGATGTTACATCCTATCCATAATGGGTTTCTAACATCGTGCCAGTACCTAAAAAAGACGGCAAGGTCAGAATGTGTGTGGACTACCGGGATTTGAATAGGGCTAGTCCTAAAGATGATTTTCCGCTACCGCACATCGACATTTTGATTGACAACACAGCTCAGCACAAGGTGTTTTCCTTCATGGATGGATTCTCGGGTTACAACCATATTAAAATGGCCCCCGAGGACATGGAGAAAACAACCTTTGTTACACAATGGGGTACCTTCTGTTACAAGGTGATGTCGTTCGGATTGAAGAACGCAGGGGCAACTTATCAGCGCGCCATGGTAGCTTTATTTCATGATATGATACATCATGAGATCGAAGTTTACGTAGACGATATGATAGCTCGATCACAAACAGAGGAGGAACACCTTGAGCATTTGCAGAAGTTGTTTGCTAGGTTGAAAGAATACAAACTCAGGCTGAATCCAAGTAAATGCACTTTTGGAGTTAGGTCTGGTAAACTTCTAGGGTTTATTGTCAGCAACAAAGGCATTGAGGTTGATCCAGCAAAAGTGAAAGCAATACAAGAGATGCCTGCTCCCCGTACTGAAAAGGAGGTTAGAGGATTCTTGGGGCGCCTGAACTATATTGCCAGATTCATCTCTCATCTGACTTCTACTTGTGAGCCAATCTTCAAACTATTAAAGAAAGATCAGGTAGTCGAATGGAACGACGATTGCCAAGCTGCTTTTGATAAGATCAAGGAGTATTTGCTAGAACCTCCTATTCTGATGCCACCCGTCGAGGGAAGACCATTGATCATGTATCTGACCGTCTTGGATAACTCAATGGGGTGTGTTTTGGGCCAGCATGACGAGTCTGGTCGAAAAGAGCATGCTATTTATTACCTTAGCAAAAAGTTTACCGACTGTGAAACTCGCTACTCACTGCTCGAGAAAACTTGTTGCGCTTTGGTATGGGCTGCTCACCGACTAAGACAGTACATGTTGACTCATACCACTCTGTTGATTTCCAAAATGGATCCTATCAAGTATGTCTTCGAAAAGCCTGCTTTATCTGGAAGAATAGCTAGATGGAAAATGATTTTAACCGAGTATGACATCCAGTACACCACCCAAAAAGCCATAAAAGGGAGTGTACTAGCTGACCATCTAGCTCATCAAGCTATCGAAGATTATCAATCCATGAGATTTGACTTCCCAGACGAGGACATCATGAATTTGGACAACATTGAAGGTAACGGACCGTATGATGGACCTGAAAAGGGATCCCGATGGACCCTGTACTTTGATGGTGCTTCAAATGCGCTTGGAAACGGTATCGGTGCGGTACTCATTTCCCCGGAAGGTTGCCACACACCTTTCACGGCCCGACTCTGCTTCAGCTGCACCAACAACATGGCTGAATATGAAGCTTGCATTTTTGGTCTCAAGGCTGCTATAGACTTGGGAATCAGATCTTTGATCGTATTTGGGAACTCGGCTTTGGTTATCAGTCAAATCAAAGGAGAGTGGGATACCAAACATCCCAATCTTATCCCATACAAAGAGCATGTCTTGACATTGTTGCCTCATTTCGAGCAAATCACCTTCGAGCATTTCCCGCGAGAAGAGAATCAGCTAGCAGATGCTCTGGCTACGATGTCTTCCATGTTTAAACTCAACTGGGATAACGAGGCTCCCCAAATAACCATCGATCGAATGGATGAACCTGCACATTGTCACGGGATTAATACCGAAGAAATAGTGGAACAACCCTGGTTTCATGAAATCAAAAGGTATCTCCAGACTAGAGAATATCCCGAAGGAGCTTCAGTAAATGACAAGAAGTTTCTAAGGAAGTTTGCTGCCAAGTTCTTCCTGAGCAATGGCATCCTCTACAAACGCAGCCATGATTGTGTTTTACTCCGATGTGTGGACAAAGCTGAGGCGGAACTGATAATGACTGAGATACACAGCGGTACGTTCGGCACCCACTTGAGCGGACACACGATGGCTAAGAAGATCCTAAGGGCAGGCTACTACTGGTCAACCATGGAAGCTGATTGCCATCAACACTCCCGTACCTGCCATAAATGCCAAATCTACGCTGATAAGGTGCACATTCCTCCGGTTCCTCTCAACGTGCTGACAGCTCCGTGGCCATTCGCAATGTGGGGCATTCACATGATTGGAGAGATCAAGCCCACTGCATCCAATGGACATCGCTTCATCCTGGTCACTATTGACTATTTCACCAAATGGGTCGAAGCAACTTCCTTTGCCTCTGTTACAAAAAATGTGGTTGCCCCGCTTCATCAAGCAAAACCTCATATGTCGGTACGGTGTCCCTGACAGGATCATTACAGACAACGGAACCAATCTGAATAATACTATAATCACCGCTCTATGCGAACAGTTCAAGATTTATCATCACAATTCATCTCCCTATCGGCCGAAGATGAACGGTGCTGTTGAAGCTGCGAACAAAAACATTAAGAAGATCATTCAGAAAATGACAGTCACTTACAATGACTGGCATGAGATGCTACCGTTTGCTCTGCACGGATACCGTACCACGGCACGTACTTCAACCGGGGCAACCCCATTTTCCTTGGTATACGGAATGGAAGCTGTCCTGCCCATGGAAGTTCAGATTCCTTCCTTAAGGATTATGAAAGATGCAGGTTTGAATGAAGATGATTGGATTCAGACTCGACTTGACCAACTCAATTTAATCGACGAGAAACGACTCGCTGTTGTTTGCCATGGCCAGACGTACCAAAAACGGATGATCAAGGCTTTCAACAAGAAAGTCAGACGTCAAATATATCAAGTCGGAGATCTCGTGATCAAGCGGATTATCTTGCCGCAAAGTGATCCCAGGGGCAAATGGACTCCTACTTACGAAGGACCATTTGTAATCAAGAACGTATTTTCTGGCGGTGCAATGATTCTGACCACCATGGACGGCGACGATTTGCCGCACCCTGCGAACGCAGACATAGTCAAAAAATACTACGCATGAAATAACCCGACAAGTTGAAAACCCGAAAGGGCGACTTGGGCAAAAATGGGCATCTCGGTGAACCAAAAACCCGAAAGGGCGGTTCAGGTAAAAATTAGGGATAAAACAAAAAAAATCTGTACACCCGGCAGGTCGAAAACCCGAAAGGGCGGCTTGGGCAAAAAGGGGTTTCCCGGTGGATCGAAAACCCGAAAGGGCGATTCAGGCAAAAGTTAGGGAATTAAAGCGTATGACTATGTCTCGTCGGATCACTTTAAGGACAATCTCTTCATCAACCAGCTCCAAGCTTCTGGATAATTCAGTCACTGGCAGACGAAGCATTGAACGAACAGATATTCAGAGTTGTAAAGGCTATAGCAGAAGGGAATCCCATGGAGTTATTTCACATAGCCATCTTTCTTTTGTATAAAATTTTCAATTTTTACGGCGACATCCTCTTACTAGGATGCCTGTCTCCTTTGTACAAAGATGCCCATAAAAAGTTAATACAAATACTTTTCCAAATGCACAAATTTGCTTTGTTTTCCCTTTTTCCTTTTGCACTTATGTTTACTCGAGAAACGTCCAATGTTTTGTTAAGTAGGCATATGCATTTGAACATAATCATTTCCTTACAAGTCAGGAAAAGATGATTATTGATGGGTTGAAGGTACGGATAGATATCTCAATGCCCTTTCAGAAGGATTCCCCGAACAGAGTTAAACTCCAGGATCCTCAGCAGAGCAAGAGCTTTCTCAAAGCTGATCTCCCCAGCCAGAGAGCCTTCTAGAACTTAGTTCCCCTCAGAGATAAGTTCCAGACCCCCGGTGGAACCCTAAAATCTGAAAATCCTATCCCTAGCGAAGCTAAAACTTCCAACTATCAATCCTCAGTGGTACTAGACCAGTAAACATTCTCCCCACTGAGACATTTCCCACTAGACCGAAGATTCACAGTCATACCTCTCCAGCATAAGTCTACCAGGTTTTGAACTCCCCAGCAGAGATCATCAGAATTCTCGCACCCCGCAAGTCACCAAGAAGTTCCAATCCCCAGCAGCGGTCCTAAGATCCCTCAACCAGTAAAGATCTTGTTCCCCAAGCAGTTGGCAGACAACAAGGATTCCTCATCCTCAGTAACCCCAGAGTTCTTCTATCCCCAACTTTGGTTATGGGTTTATTTCCCCAACATTTGTCCAGGATTTATTCTCTAGAACAAATTAAATTTCAGATTGATCGGTCGTTCAAAAACTCCTTCATCATCTGTTGGAAGCTACAGTTGTCGAAGATCAAATTCTCACAAGATTCAAGTTACAAAGCCCGGATATGACCGGATAGTATCTTAATCCCTACATCATATTGTGAAGCCCGGAGTACGACCGGATAACAATGCCATATGACCATCAAACCTGGATTACGACCAGATAAGGATGTCCCCTCAAGGAAAGCTATGAAACCCGGATTCGACCGGATAATGGTTTAATCCCCAACAAGTCATTGTAAAGACCGGACTACGACCGGATAACAGCGTCAGATTACCGCAAAGCCTGGATTACGACCAGATAGTGGGATCTCATGAATTCAAGTTATGAAGCCCGGACTTGACCGGATAACATCTTGATCTCTACAGCACATTGTGAAGACCGGACTGCGACCGGATAACAGTATCAGACAATCGCCAAGCCTAGATTTCGACCAGACAACAGTCAAGAATACTACGAAACCTGGAGTCGACCAGATAGTGGTATATCTTTAACAAAATCCGTGAAGCCCGGATTTGACCGGATAGCAGCTCAGCAAGCTATTGTGAAGTCTGGATTGCGACCAGTTAACAATACAAACCTCTGTAAAGCCTGGATTACGACCACACAGCAGTCAAGAATACTACGAAGCCTGGAATCGACCAGATAGTAGTATACCTTTAACCAAAGTCGTGAAGCCCGGATTTGACCGGATAACAGCTTAGCAAGCTATTGTGAAGCCTGGATTACAACCAGATGACAATACGAGCTTCTGTGAAAGCCTGGAAATCGACCAGATAACAGCGAAGCACTAGCAGAATGAAGACCCATTCTCAGTTCCTCACAGAATATTCGAATATTCTCCAGTGAAGATCTCCTCAAGACAGGAATCCCCAGCAGATTGGCATACAATCCAAACTCCTGATTCCCCAACAGTGGCCCCAGGACTTCTCATCTTCAATGATCAAAAGATTCTTGCCCTACCCAGCAGCAGTCAAGGAATTATTTGCCCCGGCAGCAGTCAAGATTCTTTTTATCTTCAGCCATCCAGGATTCATCTATCCTCAGCAGGACAGCTCATCAGCTTACATACACATTCATCACATTCATATCATAAACATTAATATAACATACATTGCATCATTCATTTCATGCAACATGGCTTCGTGTTTCAGCTAATACCTTACCCTTTTTCAGGATAAGAATTAGTAAGCTTCAAATTCAAGACTTCCGAAAACAGTTTACGGATGCTTCCCAACTCCGGATGTTAATCTATCACTTGTTCAAATGCAACTTTTGAAAATAGTTTACGGACGCTTCCCTAACAACGGATGTTGCTCTATTGCTTATTCAACTTCAACTCCTGAAAACAGTTTACGGATTCTCCAAAACATGGATGTCAATCTATCACTTGTTCAGACCCCCAGTTCAGAGACGTTCCAAAACGTGGATACCTTTCTGATACTCATCCACTCACCAAGGAAAGACAGTTCAACATTTCCAGGTGGCATCTCTAAGCCCATCCCCCGACAAGATTCGGTCACATCCCTAGATGGCATCGTTAAGCCCATCACCAAATGGCATCTGTAAGCCCATTCCCTCTACAATCACATCACTGAGTACAAATTTTTGGGCACTCTAGTGTCCAATCTCCTTTTACCTTCAAGTCGCGAACGAAAAACTTGCCAATCTAACTCTTCAGGTCCAAGAAGATTGAACAGGGGCAACTGTTGTACCCCAAAATTTTCCTTCCTCTTTCTCCATAAGAAATCGCAGTTTCGGGCTTTTCCTGATTTTTTAGACTGGCTCAAGAATCGGTCAAACAGACTTTTCTCGTTAGTCAGATGAAATTTAGGGTTTTTATTGATGTTTAGGCAGTTCACACAGATTGTTTAGGGTTTGGTTGAATTGACTCGAAGTTTGATCAGGCTGGCGTTTCTCCAGTGTTAAGTCAAAAATCAGGGTTTTATGCGCATATTTCTCAAGAAGAGTTAGTTCTATCAATGCTTTTCAAAATACTCTGAAATAAGAACTGAGGCTGCTGGTTGTTAATTTGCAGTTTGTTTGGATTTAATCAGTGAAAGGAGGCAGGTGGAAGTTTTATTTGGTTAACTGTCGTCTGGTTTGATTAACTGTGCATTGCTTTGGATAATTGGAGCACCGGGTTTGTTATAAGACCACAGTGTTTATCAATTGATTATTTATTTTAAGTTAAGATAATTGGAATTTATTTCCATTTTATTTTAATTTAAGAATTATAAACAATTAGATAAATATCTGAAGAAGAATTAAAAATGAATATACTTTTTATTTATCTTTAAATTATTTGTATAATTGTTATTGTTTACAAAATATTTACAATAATAATATTACAATAACTTAAATTGAAATAAAAAAAACTATGTTCTAAGATTTCTAAGTCTTCATCTTCTATCCAATGCTCCCTTGTTGCTCATTTATTTTTCATCTGCAAAACAAGAAACAAAAGAAAAGTCAAAGCAGAGAAAAATAGTTAAAGATAAACAGTTAAAAAGGTTCATCATTAAAAACAAATGGCCGGAATCAGTTTTACACTCTTTGCAAATCACGAGATTTCTCCCGGTTCAAAAAGAGGGATGAAATGCTTGCAATGAAACATGAATGCACAAAGCTATGATTTTTGCACAAATTCAAAATTCTTAAGCATACTGCATAAATCAAAAGGATTGTCAACCAACTGCATAGTTTCAAAACAAACAGCATGCCAAACAAAGTCCAAAGGCAAACTGAACTAGAATTACAAAGTTCCAATTTCAAACTTTCCACAAGCTGCCAAAGTGCTATCAAAGGCTAGTCAAAACAAGTACAAAATGCTGTCACAAAGAAGCAGAAAGTATGGAAAAGAGATAAAGTATGCAGAGGCAAAACTACATATGCAAGCAAGCAAGTTCCATTTCATCACTTTCCAACCATTTGCCTTTTCAGAATAAGACAAACATAAGCAATATAAAAATGTTGTCTTTAAATCCGGAGAGAGAAAGAGAGAGGAAAATAGCTTACAGTGCAGCAGGCTAAAGGCTATAAACAGCATATCAGAGCACATAGAAAAAGGGAGGCAGAACATATACAGCAGGATATCACAAAGAGGGAAAACCTCAAGCTTTGCAAATCTGTCCACAAATT